>CM055118.1:947181130-948658360 GCA_029206835.1 Rana muscosa | reverse complement strand
TTCACACAATAATTTATTAGATAAGTTATCACTTATTAATTAAGTTTGTTAAGAGTATTTGAGCGCCCCCTTTTTCTTATATATACACTCATTCAGCTAGGAGCTTAAGACTCCATCCGCAGGGGAGCAGCCGTTATATATAATTTGTATATTTATTTATATATATATTTTTTTCACATAATTTTGTATATATTAATTGGCGCTGAATCACAGCAATATAATCCACAACTTGTGGCAAGTGATGTGGCAAGTGACACGCTAAATACAACTACACTGCTGCTCTCAGCTGCTGATATCACTCTGGTCTCACAAAATAGTTAAAATCTTAAATAATACTGTTTTTGGAGCTTAGGGCGGCTCCTTATCATATACACGCAAATGTGGTAAAACACGGCATGCAAACGCCACAAAGCGCGCCTTTCTAAACGCTACTTTTAACCTTAGTTCTGAACACTTTGCACCAGCGTCCCGTCTACATGGGGCCTAAAAACGCCTATGCCATGTACAGCTCAAAAACGCCATGGTGGCCATGAGGCCATAGGCTAACATGGAGAGATGTTTGTAAGCTGCAAAAAACGCTCAAACAAGCGGCTGGAAAAACGTCCGTGTGCATGTAGCCTTATATTAACCACTTGCGCACTGGCCACTTAAACCCCCTTCCTGCCCAGACCAAGTTTCACATTTCAGCGCTGATACACTTTCAATGACAATTGCGCGCTCATACAACACTGTAACCCAATGAAAATGTATTATTTCTTGGCACACAAATAGAGCTTGCTTTTGGTGCTATTTGATCACCTTTGTGTTTTTTTTTTCTTCTATAAATACAAAAGACCGAGTTTAAAAAAAAAAAAATGGATATTTTAACCACTTCAGCACTGGGCCTATTCTGGCACTTCTCTCCTTCATGTAAAAATCATAAATTTATGGCTATAAAATTACTTCAAAACACCAAACATTATATATGTTTTTGGAGCAGACAGCCTAGGGAATAAGATGGCGGTCATTGCAAATTTTTATCTCACTCGGTATTTGCGCAATAAATTTTCAAACGCCTTGTTTTTGCTAAAAATATTACAAAACAGTAAAGTTAGCCCAATTTTTTGGTATAATGTGAAAGATGTTGTTATTCTGAGTAAATAGATACCTAACACGTCACGCTTTAAAATTGCGCACACTCATGGAATGACACCAAACTTCAGTAATTAAAAATCTCCCTAGGCGATGCTTTAAATTTTTTTACACGTTACCATTTTGGCACTACAGAGGAGGTCTAGTGCTAGAATTGTTGCACTCATTCTAATGCACGCAGCAATAACTCACATGTGTGGTTTGAACGGCGTTTACATATGTGGGCGGGACTTACGTGTGTGTTCGCTTCTGAGCGCGAGCTACCGGGGACATGGGCGTTTTTTCTTTTTTTTTGCTTATTTTCTTTATTTTGTTTTTTTACTTTTTTGTATTTCTTACTCTTTTTTTAACTTTTTTTTTTTTTTTGGATCACTTTTATTCCTATTACAAGGAATGTAAACATCCCTTGTAATAGGAATGTGTGTGACAGGTCCTCTTTATGGAGAGATGCGGGGTCAATAAGACCCCACATCTCTCCTCCAGGCTGGAAAGCATGATATTGGTCAAAAAAAAATCACCAATCTCATGCTGACAGCCGAGATCACGGCTTGGTTAACATACAGGAACACGGCGTGATGTCATAACGTCGCGCCCGGGCCTCCGACGGTCATAGAGATGACTGGTGACCATCTGGTCACCAGTCATCTCCAAATCGTTCTCCGAGCCCTAGATGGAACGGGAGAGCCCAGAGAAGCACCGGATGGCAGCAAGAGGGGGGGGGAACGTCCCCTCCCGCCGCCTATAAGAACGATCAAGCGGCGGAACTGCCACTATGATCGTTTTTATTGTGCACAGAATCGCCGGCTGAAAAGAATGATATCTGAATGATGCCTGCAACTGCAGGCATCATTCAGATGTCACTGCACAAAGCCAAGGATGTCATTTGACGGTGGGCGGTAGGAAACTGGTTAATATTTTAAAAAAAGGTAATTTTTCTTGTTCATTGATGTACACTGATGAGACTGCACTGATGGGCGCCGATAAGGTGGCAAGGGTGGGCACTGAGAGGTGGCATTGCTAGTTGGCACTGGTGGGCAGTGAGAAGTGGCACTGCTAGGTGGCAATGATAGTTGGCAGTGATGGGCACTGATAGGCAGCACTGCTAGGTGCCACTGATTGGCACCAGTGGTGGGCATTGATAGGTGGCACTGGCAGGGGCTACTAATTGTCACAGATGATGCAGAATTGCCTCTTCCTCTTCGGGCCCCATGTCCCTGCACATAAGCCGGTGATTGCCTTTTTTTTATGCTCATGCTGTCAGCACAAGGAGAAAACAAAAACCATTACCAAGCTTTTGTTTACATCACGTGATCAGTTGTCATTTGCTGACAGCTGATCACATGGTAAAGGGCAGGGATCAGCCCCTTACTCGGATCTGTCATCACCCGAGTCTCAGTGACTCAGTGACCACAGCGTGCGCGCACAAAGGGGAGGACGTTTATTGACGGACTCCCGGCAATTGAGGACCATGCTGTGGCCGTCGATCAGTTATAGCGCTGATCTCAAGTGATTAACCCCTTCCTTACTGGGCACATATACCCCCTTCCTGCCCAGGCGAAATTTCAGCTTTCAGCACTGTCACGCTTTGAATGACAATTGCGCGGTCGTGCGACGTGGCTCCCAAACAAAATTGACGTCCTTTTTTTCGCACAAATAGAGCTTTCTTTTGGTGGTATTTGATCACCTCAGCGGTTTTTATTTTTTGCGCTATAAACAAAAATAGAGCGACAATTTTGAAAAAAAAGCAATATTTTTTGATTTTTGCTATAATAAATATCCCAATTTTTTTTTTTATATATTTTTTTCCTCAGTTTAGGCCGATACGTATTCTTCTACATATTTTTGGTAAAAAAAAATCGCAATCAGCGTTTATTGATTGGTTTGCGCAAAAGTTATAGCGTTTACAAAATAGGGGGTAGTTTTATGGCATTTTTATATATATATTTTTTTTATTAGTAATGGCGGTGATCAGTGATTTTTTTCATGACTGCGACATTATGGCGGACACATCGGACACTTTTGACACTAATTTGGGACCATTCACATTTATACAGCGACCAGTGCTATAAATATGCACTGATTACTGTATAAATGTGACTGGCAGGGAAGGGGTTAACACTAGGGGGCGAGGAAGGGGTTAAATGTGTTCCATATGTGTGATTGTTAATGTGGGGGGAGGGGACTGACTGGGGGAGGTGACCGATCTGTGTCCCTATGTACAAGGGACACAGCATCGGTCCCCTCTCCCTGACAGGACATGGATCTGTGTGTTTACACACACAGATCCATGTCCTTGTCTCTGTAACCGCCGATCGCGGGTGCCTGGCGGACATCGCGGCCGCCAGGCACGCGCATCGATATCTCAGTGATGCGCCGGGCGCGCGCGCGTGCCGCCGGCGGCGCTCGCGCGCCCCCCAGTGGCCAAATAGCGGAGGCCGTATATTAACGGCCTCCCGGCATTTGACAACCACCTTGCGGCCGTATATTCTCGTACGGCGGGCGCGAGGTGGTTAAAGAGGGTCTAAATGGGCCATTGACATGCATCAAAATTCAACTTAGGAATGAGTCTTTGAAAAGTTAACTAAATAATTTGGCCACTTTATCCTTCCAAATAATTCACTTTCTGTCACACAGCCACACAGGAAGTGAGGGAAAATCCCTCCCAATGTCTTTCCTTGGGGCACACAGGTCAGTCTAAATACTTTCCCCATTATGCACTCCAGCATATTGTGGGGTACACCACAACTTTTTAGGTAGTTTGGACTTTGGGGTTTATTTACTAAAGGCAAATCTACTTTGCACTACAAGTGCACTTGCTGTATATCTGAGGGGGACATGCAAGCAAAAAAAAAAAAAAAACACCATCTTTGCTTTTACATGATCGTAACATCCAATCACCAGTACTTTCCCTCAGATTTGCAGCAGCTACACTTTTACTGCAGAGTGGATTTGTCTTTACTAAACCCCAAACTATACAATGATTTGGGGTGTACACAACAAAGTGCTAGAGTGCAATTTGCTTAATGGGGACACTAGTTAGATTGATCTGTGTGTCCCCAAGAAAAGACATTGGTAGGGTTTTACCTTCACTTCCTGTTTAGCTGCGTGACAGGAAGTGAAGCCAATTTTAAGAAAAGGAGACACAAAGGCCAAACTACAAAAAAAAACACACATGCATGGGTTCTAACACTTACTTTGTTTCCCTCAAAATGCCCACAATTAGAATTGTATTGCCTTGAGCTATTTTTAAGTGCAGTGCTCTAAATCAGTGCTTCTCAAGTACCCCCAACAGGCCATGTTTGCAGGTTTTCCTTCATCTTGCACATGTGCTTTAAATCACAGTCAATGGTTTTGATTTTTGGACAGCAATTCTCAATAAGATAAATTCACAAAACATGTCCTGTTGGGGGTACCTGAGGACTGAGGCTGAGAACCACTGCAGTAAAAAAGGAAAATTGAATACTTACCGCTCTGTATTTTTCATTTCCTGGTGACGCTCCATGGCAGCACACAATACATGCATATGCTAGCATGAAGGCACCAGGGTAGACAAATCACACCTGTTTTGTTTTGACATGCCAATCAGCTGTCACATTTGTTGCAAAGAAAACACAAAACAAACATCAAAACTTTGCATCAAATTTTATTGGTCAACACAACAAAAGGGAAGGCAAAATAAAAAACATGGTCAATTTGAAACAGTTACAGACTCAACATCTTGAGAAATATTTGGCCAAAAAAATGCAGCACAGACAATTAAATCAAAGTGAACAAACAACACACATTAACAACATCAGAATTATTTCAGGGGAACATTTTCCCCACACAAAAAAATACAATCCACAAAAGTTAACCAATCACCTGTTTTGCAAAGACATAACAAATAAAATATATGTGTTACAATCTCGATAAGGACACCAACATGTACATTTTACCCCCACACACACGTACACACTTGCCTCTTCTCAGGACAAGCGAACGAATGTTCCCTCTGAGCTTTATATAACATATGTTTGTGTGCTAATGAGGCAATTGAAAACACATGCACAGTCCATGAAACACCCAAAATGCAAGTTCTCCCAATGTAGAGACTGAAATTCAAAGTGGCTACACCTGTTAAGGATGTCCTTCAATTACTAACCCATAAAAACACTCTCTGAGTGAGCATGCCCAGAAATATCCAGGCGTTGTTCACACACAAAAAGCACCCAAAAAAAATCTAACAGGTTGGCATGTGTAGAACAACACCAATGCAGCTAGCAGAAATACCCCCCCCCGTCCAAAATTAAGCACATCATCCAGCATGCTACAAAATTAGAGATGGGACAATCACCCCCCCCCACCAACAAATACCATTGCAGTCTATGGGAACTGTTCAACTGACATGTTAATTTTGCTAGTCCCCACTTGGCTGGCTTATCTTCTAGTTATTGGCCTTAAAATGGGGGCCCAGGTCCCACCCTAAGGGACATATATCAATGTCACCAATTTGGAAAACACCAAAAACAAAACAAAGAGAAGTGCCTTTAAATATGCCAAATTGCTTAAGGGCCATTTCACACCACGTGCAGTGCATTGCGTTTTTTATGCATCCAAAATGCATGGAAAGTTGGTTATATGGTTCTAAATGGCAGTGTTTGTTCCAGTGCATTCCAGTTCCACCAAAAAAGTAGAACATGCTGCATTTTACCTGCACTGGACTGTACTGGAACGCATCAAAACGCATCATAAACGCACTGGAACGCACAGGAACACACCTAAATGCACCAAAAACGCACTGGAACACACTTGTCCTTATCTATGGTTAATAAAAAAGAGGGGTGAAAAAAAGCACTGGACTGTATCAAAAACGTACCAAAAATGCACTGGAACGCATGAAAAACGTGCATGCAGAAAAGCACCTGGAACACAGCCTGGATTGCGTTTCTATGGTGTGAACTGGCCCTAGTTCACACTATAGAAACGCAGTCTGGGTGCGTTCCAGGTGCTTTTCTGCATGCGCGTTTTTGACACATTCCAGTGCATTTTTGATGCAGTCCAGTGTTTTTTTCCCCCCTCTTTTCACTTAGGACAAGTGTGTTGCAGTGCATCTTTGGTTCATTTAGGTGCGTTCCGGTGCATTCCAATGCATTTTTGGTACGTTCCGTTGCGTTTTTGATGTGTTTTACTGGGGTCCAGTACAGTTTTGTACCTAAAAAATGCAGCATGACCAATTTTTTTTTTTGCTTTCTGAAACGCACTGGAACGGACTGCAGTGGTGTGAACTATGCCATTGGCATTAATGTGATCAACTTTCTTTGCGTTTTTCATGCATCAAAAAAACGCACTGCACTGCATCCGGTGTGAACTGGCCCTAAATATCATACCCGGGGGTGTCTATAGTATGCCTGTAAAGTAGCACATGTTTTTCATGTTTATAACAGTTGGAGAGCAAAATGACATTTCTAAAATAAAATAATAGTCATCTAAAAGTCCTTGCGGCTGTAATGAATTGCTGGTTCCCGTCAATACAGATAAAAGTAATTGAAAGTCTTTGATTACACGAAAAACTAAAGCGCGGGGGTCCCCCAAATATCCATACCAGGCCCTTCAGATCTGGCATGGATTTTAAGGGGAATTCCACCCCAAATTTTAAAAAAAATGGCGTGGAGTCCCCCCAAAAATCCACACCAGACCCTTATCCGAGCACATAACCTGGCCGGCCGGAGGAAAAGAGGGGGGGACGAGAGAGCGCCCCCCCCCCCTCCTGAACTGTACCAGGCCACATGCCCTCAACATGGGGAGGATGTCCCCATGTTGATGGGGACAAGGGCCTCATCCCCACAACCCTTGCCCGGTGGTTGTGGGGGTCTGCGGGCGGGGGGCTTATCGGAATCTGGAAGACCCCTTTAAAAAAGGGGACCCCCAAATCCCGCCCCCCCTGTGTGAAATGGTAATGGGGTACAAATGTACCCCTACCATTTCACAAAGAAAGTGTAAAAAATGTAAAAAATTACAAGAGACGGTTTTTGACAATTCCTTTATTAATGTATTTTCTTTTCTTCCATCTTCTCCTTTCTTCCATCTTCTTCTTCCATCTTCTTCTTCCATCCTCTTCTTCCATCTTCTTCCATCTTCTTCTTTTCTCCATTCGGGTTTCTTCCTCCATCTTCATCTTCCTCTTTATCTTCATCTTCATCTTCCTTCTTCCTTCGGTGTTCTCGTCGGCATCTTGCTCCGGCGTCTTCCCTTCTTCTTTCTTCTTTGGCCGCTCTGTTTGAATTGGAGGTTCCCGCTGTGCGACGCTTCAGTTCTTCAGTTCCCCTCTGGGTCTGCTTACACCCGGTGACCCCGCCCCCCTCTGACGCACATGGATTTCACGGGGACTTTCCCCGTGGTGTCAGAGGGGGGCGGAGCCACCGGGTGGCAGTGGACCAAGTGGAGAACTGAAGCGTCACCCAGCGGGAACCTCCAATTTAAACGGAGCGGCCGGAGAAGAAAGAAGAAGGGAAGACGCCGGAGAAAGATGCGGACAAGAAGACCGAAGGAAGAAGGAAGATAAAGATGAAGATGAGGATGAAGATAAAGATGAAGAGGAAGAAACCCGAATGGAGAAAAGAAGAGGATGGAAGAAGAAGATGGAAGAAAAGAAAAGACATTAATAAAGGAATTGTCAAAAACCGTCTCTTGTCATTTTTTACATTTTTTACACTTTCTTTGTGAAATGGTAGGGGTACAATGTACCCCTTACCATTTCACACAGGGGGGGGCGGGATCTGGGGGTCCATTTGTTAAAGGGGTCTTCCAGATTCCGATAAGCCCCCCGCCCGCAGACCCCCACAACCACCGGGCAAGGGTTGTGGGGATGAGGCCCTTGTCCCCATCAACATGGGGACATCCTCCCCATGTTGAGGGCATGTGGCCTGGTACGGTTCAGGAGGGAGGAGGGGCGCTCTCTCGTCCCCCCCTCTTTTCCTGCGGCCGGCCAGGTTATGTGCTCGGATAAGGGTCTGGTTTGGATTTTTGGGGGGACTCCACGACATTTTTTTTTTTATTTGGGGTGGAGTTCCGCTTAAAATCCATGCCAGATCTGAAGGGTCTGGTATGGATATTTAGGGGGAACCCCACTTCATTTTTTTTTAAATTTGCAGGTGGAGTTCCCCTTACTATCCATTCCAGACCTGAAGGGCCTGGTAATGGAATTTGGGGGGACCCCCACGCTTTTTTTTTGTGGTTAGCAAAGACTTTCAATGACTTTTCTCTATATTGCTGGGAGCCGACAATTCATTATAGCCGGGGGTGCTTTTAAATGCCTTTTTCTTTCCTTTAGAAATGTCATTTTGCTGGCGCACTGGGAAGTTCAGAGCTGCGCCTGTTCAACTTATGCAAATTAGTTTACGTGACTTGACATTTACTAAGATATTGCCGGCGCAGTGTCCCGGCGCATTTGAACCATTGAAATTCCCGCGCTGAGCTCAAAAAGACCTCTCGCAGCTCGAATCGTACTTGCTGGCACAGCGGGCTGGTTTTGAAAAAGTTACTTTATCACTCAATTTTGGGCATATTAGTTATTTGGGCAGGTGTCACTACACTTCCTCACATCACCCCACATCACTCCCATTATATTCTCACTTCCAGCTTCTTTATATTTAGTGTTTAACATGCCGTGCGCCAGGTCCATAGTGGCGCACTGAGCGCCTCCTCCCGTCCGCCGACAACACTATAGTAAATGGGAAATAGGGCTGCGATACCGGCGCTAATGTTTTGTAAATACCAAAACAGCCATTGCGCACGCAGATGCGCCAATACTTATGGCGCAAACATTTCGTAAATCAGCCCCACAGTATACAACTAGTAACGAAAAATGAATAAAAATTGAAATAGATATGTACCCAATATCCTCCAAACCCTCAAGGGACACAGATGCACAATCATGCTTTGTTGATGAATGCATTTATGTCCCAATCTATATTGAGACCATACGGACCATACTGTTTGATCTAGTGGGTTGGGCCTTGCATGACAGGTGATCTGTGTGTGAGCAACCCACCCCAGGATGATTGACTAGGGTAACCTGGGAGGCGGATACAACTTCCAGCTGACCCACATGATCACCAATTATTAGATAACATATATAAAGCGTGATGCAAGCTGGCAGGCTAACACCCCAGTTGAAGAGCCATTGCTCGAAACATGTCGGGTTTTTAGTCTGCTGTACCCTTGTTATCACGTTTTTTTACCTTGAGGATTTATTACCATTATTTTTACTGTTTTTTACCTGTAACTATCAAAGGCTACATGTATTGCCATTTTTTTGGATATTTATGCCAATAAAGGCTGTCCATTTTATTACTACTTGCTGGATTTATTTTCACCATGTGGAGCTATATTGTTTTTTTCTTATGACATCTGGCCAAGGGGACATCCACCCCAAAAGGTTTGTTGGGGCTCACACCCCCTGTGCTATCTCGGCTGAGAGTGACCCTCCTGCATCACAGTAGGCTTACTGTTGGATTGGAAACATCCCATCTTGGAGCACCTGGATCCGGGATCTCGTCCATGCTTATTTTCATCTGACCCATGGTAAAAGTATCCATTACTTACCTTTCCTCCATTGATGTTGGATGATACGCTTGGGGTATTTAGACATAATACCATCCGCTACGGTGATAGTCCATGCTTCACAACAGATTCGGCACATCCATTGTGGATCTACATAGACGTTGTCTTTCACTTACTTTTGTTATAGGACACTTTGATGTGCATTATAACAGTCACATTTGGGTGTTTGTTATACCACATATGTTTGTTTTGATATACTTTTGTATACTTGTTTCATTTTCACCTCGCAGTTTAAGTGAGTTCTATCTGGAGAATATCCTTTGTGGTCACACACATAGACTCTCTCTGGTAACACCTTTTTGATTTATAGCGCTACATTTTTTTCACCATAACAATGAGACAAGCCCGGAGCGTGAAACATCACAATCAAGGAGGAGATACAAGGCATCTAATATATCCTTCGCGGAGATGGTGGATATATTGAAAAAGTCATATTATGATGGCAAGCATGGGCCGTATACCCACCCTAATCTAAGGAAGGCCAAAATAATGAGAAAAGTTGTAAAAAGTCTGCAGAAGAATTTTGGGGTACGAAGATCTAAAGAGCAGCTTAGAAAGCATTGGTCCGACCTCAAACTGAGGGAGCCGGAGCAGTACAGGAGAATCAAGAGAATGCTTCAAAAAAGTAAGTACTTCTCCTGTGTTCCTATTATTTTATTATCAGAACTTGCATGTTGCTCCTTTTTTTTTTATTTTTACTAATGGACATTTGCAAATGTCAACTTTCAGGTTAGTGGGCACAGTAATCGGTCGTTGTAGACACATCGTTCACCCACTACATACAATGTTTTTGGAAGATACACAGGATAAAATTAATTTTGACATGCCTATTTGTAGTCCAAAAATGTTATTACATTGTTGTCTATATGATGTGTTTGGAACTAGAATGAAATGCAAACTTGAATCAGTGTAAAGAAGAGGACACTCAGCAGCTGGTTACACATCTGCACTCTGGAGCACTAGTGTGGGACACCAGAACAACCTTTTTAGGGTGTCCCACACAGGTGCTCCAGTGGATATATGGGGTGTGTACATGTGTGAAACTTGTCAAAAAATGGTAAGTAGTCAAGATTTGGGAAGTGAAAAATAATGTCTTCAGCTTGGAACTCTGCCCAAACAGACAATTGTACCCCAATTCCAAGCAATGTATCATATTCCTTTTTTTGCCCTCAAATATCTGTGTGCTAAGTAAACCTTTTTGTTAATTCTCATAGGGGAGAGAAGACTGGGAGGACACCACTCCGAGGAGCACAGGAACCCCACACCTCAGAGAGAACTCCAACCTCAGCAAGAACCCCAACCTGAGGATGTGGAGAAAGGAGAAGTGGAGGAAGGAGAGGTGGATGACATGGTGGAACTTGTCACCACAACAGGTCAGTGTCTGTCACCACAGCTTCAGGTAAGAGATGTAGGCCTGCATATTTATAATACCTTTTTTCTTTATTTTTAGGGGATGAACATGTTGGTGAGGAAGAAACTCCTCGTTTCTCAAGTGCTAGTGCACAAAGAATTATCCGGCAAGTAATGGCGTGTAGTCGTGAACTCGACATCATGAAGAATAAGATCAATGTTATGGCGCAAACATTTAAGGACATCATTGATGTTATAGGGCGAATAGAATGAAACACAAACCCCCCCTTTTTATATTTTTGCAGTTTTCTAAAATGTTTTTGCACTTTCTTTAACAAGCCAAATTTTGAAGATGCACACAGTGTGTCAACATGTGCTATCTGCCATCACGGGATATCAATGTACGTGTTTTGTGGGTGCAACCCCTTCCTTGCAACTCAAGTAAGTGAGAGGAAGAAGGGGTTGCATCCCCAAAACACGTCCATTGATCCCCCATGATGGCAGATAGCACATGTTGACATTAGGCATGGGATCAGGAGGAAAATACCCATTTTACATCCCAAATTGTGTGCATCCTCAAAATTTGGCTTCTCCAGGGGTGACAACACCCCATCTTCTGAAGGGCAGATCCACACATTTTTGACATACTATAATGTCTGATATTGCCTAGAGGTTTTCAATGTTGAAGTTTGTACGTTAATGAGAGTTGTGTATTTTCAGATTAAAGAAACATGCCTGTTTAGGGCCCAAAAAAATAAAATGTTTTTATATTTTGTACCCCTAAATTTTATCAAGACCATGTGAATGTGCACAGTAAAAATTTGGGAAAACAACAAAGTGTGTCTTCTTTATCAAATCCGCTATAACCTTTTTGGTGTTTATTTTTGGTGTTTCCAGTGAAATGGTTGTTATTTACTAAAGGAAAATCTACTTGGCACTACAAGTGCACTAGGAGAAACTAGGAGACAGCTAAAAGAAACACAAGCAATACATCAAAAACCAAATTTAAGCAGCTTATTTTTTTATTATTTGTAAAAAATGGATTTAAACATTGGCTGGCATAGGAATGGCCCCCCTACCCGTGAAATATTCAACATATTGCTGCCAAACTTCACAGGCGCTTTGGGGGGGCAAGCCAGGACGGCCAGATTCTAGGCCCGCTAGAGTATTCTCTGCTGAAAGTCCGGCCTCAGGCCCAAATGTGGCCAGATAATTCGGAGAATGTTTTCTCAAATAATTGTTCAGGATGCAGCAGCAAAAGACGATGTGATTTCGTTTATACTCCGCCATGTGAATTGAAGTGAGAAACAGGCGGAACCGGCAGGCCATTATCCCGAAGGCATTCTCCACAACTCTTCGGGCTCTGGCCAGCCGGTAGTTGAAAACCCTCCTCTCCGGGGTGAGGGTCCTCTGAGGGAATGGCTTCATGAGATGTGGTTCCAGACCAAAAACATTCTTGGCCAACATCAGTATAACATTTATTTTAAGGAGTATTTAAAGCCAAAAATATAAGGCCCACTTATCAGATTCCTCACCACCTCTGATGGTCCATTGGAAAAATTTGCGGGGGGGGCTAGATGAGTTTGGGACCCCCAAAAATAAACCTCTACCACTCTGAATATAATGTGAAAAAAACATTTGTAGACATTTTGGGGGGGGGAGCACTACAATGGAGCTGTCAAAGTACATTGGGAAGTGACTAGCCTAGGTGTGTATGGGCCAAGGATAACATGAAGGAAATTATGCATGTAGGCCAAAAAAGGAACATTAAAAGCTTACAGCATGCATGGGGACAAAGGGGATATTCACAGCATATTACAATCATGGTAATTATGGAAGGATGAAAGAAATACAATACATTAGCAAGCATTAAATACATAGAATGTGATGTTAAAGGAGAAAACTTACCTTAATATAGTCCTTCTGCAGAACTTGAATTATGGCAGAACAGGTTTCTGGGATAAGGAGCCCCAGAGCCTGGGGGAGATGCCTGTCAAGAACTTGAGGTCCTGCAGGCTTCTGCCAGTCGCCAGGTATCACTCCACCTCCTAGTACAGGAGGAGGAGCATAGGTGCCGCTCCGTGTATGGGCACCCCCTAAAACTTAGATAATAGGTTTAAATACACTAGAGTACATTCTCCCCATCAATTATTATGCGTAAACTCTTGGGGAAGGATAGGCACTGGCAGAATCAAAAATCGGGGGGTCACAAAGAGAATAAAAAATAAAAAAAAGGAGGTTAATGCCCCCTAATTCCGTTGCTGAGCCCTCCCAAGATGGGGATGGGGGTCAAACAGTCTGTGGGGTGGCTGAAATGGTAACCCAGGGAACTCCAAGTTAATTTGCTTTTGTGAGTCATTGGCCAATGTATCGCTCAGTTACTGTAGGTGGGGGATAAGGGACCAGAACGCCCTCCATGGACGAGAGCCGCATACAGGACCCAGGAAGGTTTAGGTCATAAGAGTCAAATATTCCCCCTACACCTGGAGTCCTAACATGACAGGAAGAACAAAGGGGGGGGGGTTTACTGTATATCTGTACATGTGCAATTCACTGAATGTATTCCATTATCCATACGGATCACTATGTGGCCGCTGGTCACACACTGATGTACCTTGTTGCTTATATTGTGCATACCCATACTGATGTGTGTGTAACTCTAGGGAATCGCATCAACCAGAATGTTTTTCCTTCCATGTGATTTCTGTTTGGAGATGTGTCATGCGTTTATTTTGAATAAACATGTATCTTTTTTACCTACACCATGTCTACAGTCTCACTCAAAGTCCCAAACCTCCATTTACTTTAACATGACAGGAAGTGTGCATTGCAGTCTATTGAGTGATCCTGAACTTGGTGCAGTAAGATTCGGGAATGTTCCTGTTCAGGACATACAAGAGGGTGTACCACTGCTGAGGGAAACTGTAGCAGTGCACAAATACCAGCAAGACAGGCCCGAGCCACAGGGTAGATAGGAGTTCCAAGGGAATAGTCAGTTGATGAGTCTGGTTAGGCATGAGAGCCTAAGGGGCCAGACGCGCCCATACCCAATAAGGGGATGAGAAGGAATATAATGGAGCAAATTTCCAACTCATGTAGTAATTTCTTCCTTGGCTTTCTTGTGCTTAGGTTTCTGCCACGTAGAGGTGAGTGGACTAGATGGAGGAGGCCATTTGGCGAGGCTGGAAGGAGATGATTGCATCGGGGAGGTTGGGTCAGTGCGCAGGAGGTCCAGTTTCCTCAGCAAGAGTTCTCCGTGTGAGCGTTGAGAATCTGTAGGGCTTGCCATTAAATTCAAACTTCAGGCTTAAGGGGAAAAGCCACCAGTATTTAATATTTTTCTGTGTCAGAACCGGAAAAGCCACCAGTATTTAATATTTTTCTGTGTCAGAACCGTCAGAAGGGGTTTGAGTGCTCGCCTCTTCTGGATGGTGAAGGGGGAGATGTCAGCATAAACTTGTACTGTATGTTCCATAATTTGAATTTGCGGGGTGGTGCGAGCTCTCCTCATGACTTCGTCTTTAATATTGTAGTAATGACGTTTCACCACAATGTCGCGAGGTAGCCCATCAGGTCGGGGGGGACCAAGGGCCCTATGGGCCCGATCAAGTTCCAATTTGTGGGCTCGGAGGTCAGGTATAAGGTTTTTGATTAGGGAGTGCACTGCTTCTGGTATATCAGTGACACTCTCTGTCTAATCCTAAAATTAAGCCTTCTAGACCTATTTTCAAGGTCATCAATTTTGGCCATGGCCCCCTCCAACTGCTCATGCAATTCTTGGAAACGGTCAGTGTTTTGATTGACGGTCAATTGTGGCGTCCATTTTATTTTCAACATGCTCAATGCGAGAGCCTAGGAGGTGAAGATCAGATTCAATGTCTGAGGTAATTTTGGCAGCAGTCTGAGCAAGCCCCCTGTCAAGCATTTCTGCAAATCTAGTGAAGAGCACAGTCATATCATCGGGCTGTGAGGAGATTTCACCCATATCCTGTAAATGCACTCCTGGCTCCTGTGAGGCAGCTACTGCTGGTGACATAAGCATTTTGTCCAGGGTCTGATTTAGGAGGGAGACTGTGGAAGCTGGAGATGCTGGTCCCCCTAGTGATGGAAGCATCGGGGCCCCTCCACATACCTCCTCATGAAGTGAAGCCCTCCAGGGAGAAGAGACTGGTGTGCCTGTGTGAGAGGTCTCGTGTGGCAGCCGTTCCACTGCCATCTTAGGTGCCTCAGCGGCATCTGACAGAGCCGCAAAATGCGATCTAGGGGTCCGTTCCGCTGGTCCAATTGGCCTGATACTGTGCACATAGGTTGCCTGGATGTCCTGGTCCCGATTGCGGTTAAGGGGGGTGTGTGTACCCGCTATTGGAGGTGGCAAAATCACAGAGGGGGATGGAGCTCTGTGTTCAGGCATCCATATCACAGAGTGCCGCGCATGCGCCTCCCCCTTGGCAATGCTATGCCCTTTGGCACCCCATATAAACTTTACAATTTTCGATTGGAAATTCCGAAGACGGTCCTTAGGGATGGGGATACGTAATGATCTGAAGAGCTACAGGATGCGGGATAGTAAGGTAATTTTCACAGGTAAAACCGTCCCCCCTCCCATCTGAGATTCTTTTCCCGCTATTGCGGTGAGAGCTAGGTTCAGGGCTGTGCGTGCTTATTCCAGCCTCTTTGCGGAGCCTGATGAAGGTTTGGATTTATGCAGTTTGCTTAGCGAGGAAAACTCCCTCTCCAACCTGTCAATGTCCATCTTGCAAGTTTTGCGTATTCTAGAACAAATTTGGATTAGGTTACCCCTAAGTGCGGCCTTATGAGCTGCCCACAGAGTGGAATGGGAGATGTTGTCGATATCATTCAAAAGTAAGTATTCCTGAATGTGTTTTTCGATTTTGCAAACGTAAGTGGGGTTGCTGAGGATGGAGGTAATATGCACAGTTTTTTTGCACTTATTTTTGGTTATTCCAGATTATGATTGTTAGAATTTCAATTGTTGCTTGATGATTTAGACACGTTCTATACATATTATTTTTCAAGTTTGAAAGCACTAGAGGTGCTGGGCTATACACTTGCAGCATTTATTCATGATCATCTTAATTAATTAATTAGAGTTTTGACAATATGCATATACCATATCTGTGGGATCCACCTGGAATATGGAATTTACTTTAGTAGGCACCACTACTAAAGTGATCTCCACCAGCTTCCAGGTCCTATGCCGAGTGGCTGGTTGCCCTGCTGCATTATTAACGCAAGAGATCACCTGCTCAGCACAGGAGCCATTGAGAGAATGCTTTGCATCACTATCCTGCCTCTCCACCAATCAGAAAATACTTTGCATTCATTGAGAACATGCATAACAATTTCTGAATAGTGCCAATACCAAGTGGGTGACCTCCTGTGTTCACAATACATTAAGGGAGCCAGCCTATGGACTGTGGAGGCTTTTCCAAGAGTTTCCCTGCACTGACACAGGTTGTGTAAGAAGTGTGTTTAGGTAGGCCTTTGGTCACTTGCAACTGAGTATAATCCTGCAACCGTAGAAGTTGTGATTCTCAGCCCTGACACCAGCCTTTCAGTTGATTTCAGGTATGCTATAGTCAGGGCTCAAAATTTCAAGTCCTGAGCTACTAGCCAGGCCTCAAGGGTTACTCGCCACCAGCTGCCCCACCCAACCCCTACCCTGCCCTGCCCCTAATCACGCCCTCATAAATTATCTCATAAAAATTACACTTAAATGTTTTATGCAGAATTAAGTTACAAAAATAAATATTAACAACATCTTTATCAGTTCCTCTCAGCACAGCCTCACCAGTGCCCATCAATGCATGCTCACCTGTGCCCATCAATGCAGCGTGACCTGTGCACATCATTGCAGCATGACCTGTGCCCACCATTGCAGCCTCACCGTTCCCACCATTGCAGCCTCACTGTGCCCACCATTGCAGCCTCACTATGCCCCCATTGCAGCCTCACCGTGCCCCCATTTCAGCTTCACCGTGCCCCCATTGCAGCCTCACCGTGCCCACCATTGCAGCCTCACCATGCCCACCATTGCAGCCTCACCGTGCCCCACATCGCAGCCTCACCGTGCCCCATGTGCCACCATTGCAGCATCACTGTGCCCCCATTTCAGCCTCACTGTTCCCCCATTGCAGCCTCACTGTGCCACACATTGCAGCCTCACCGTGCCACACATTGCAGCCTCACCGTGCCACACATTGCAGCCTCACCGTGCCCCCACTGCAGCCTCACCGTGCCCCCACTGCAGCCTCACTGTGCCCCCACCGCAGCCTCACCGTGTCCCACATTGCAGCCTCACTGTGCCCCAAATTTCAGCCTCACTGTGCCCCACATTGCAGCCTCGTCAGGGTGGAGGAAGTGAGCGGGCAGCCGGATCATGACTGGAGGAAGAGGACAGCCATGGGATTGCAGAGCAGTATAGCACACTGTTACAGCTTACATTAAAATTGTCTCCGCTCTGCTTGCTGTCACACACACAGCCCCACCTCCTGTGATAGACAGAAGGCATCCCAGCATTGGACCCGCATTCTGCCTATCACAGGTGCAGGGTTAGAAGGAGGCGGGGCTGTGTGTGACAGCGAGCAGAGCGGAGACAGGTTCAATGTAAGCTGTTACAGCGTTCTATACCGCTCGGTGATCCCACGGCACTCCTCTAACTCCATGCTCTCTTCCACCGAGGGCGATCGCTGGGAGAACGGCTCTCGATCAACCTCGCCCGCCGGCGGTGCTCGCCCCCCCACTCCCAGGTAGCCCAACTCCTCACCAGCCCTCATTTTCCACTCGCAAAATGCGAGTGGAAAATTTGAGGGCTGCGTACAGTACAATACTTCAGTAATGTGCATCAAACACTTTTATATCACTACAGCAATAAAAGACACAACATGTCTGTAAATTGATTATTCAAAGCCAAAGCGCGCTATAAATCTTTTATATCATTACAGCAATGGCTAGCTGTACATGTAAATTGCTGTCACTTAACATGAGATAAGTTAACAAAGTGGCTCTGCGTATATGTACATCTGGCCTTATAGAGCTGTGCAGTACATAAGGTTAAAAACTACCTTTACCTATATGTTTTTTTTTTTTTTACAGGTGCATTTTTTTCATTTTTATCTTCAAAAAGGAAAGGTTTTTCCATTGTTCTAATCATCGCATTTTATTTCAATTTGAATAATTAATTGGCCATATAAAATAATTTTTAGTGATAATAATTTATTTAGTTTATATATTTTCACATTCACAGTTATGATAGCTGATATATTCACCTCCAACAACATTTGTATGTGTGAAATGACTAATATAGTAAGCTCCCGACAGCCAGCTTCATGTGCAAAAATAGAATCTTTATTTTCTGGATACAAAGTATTGTTTTATTATTCACATCCTGAGCCAATTACCTTATACTTTTCTTTTGTACCTGGGAGAAAGACACCGGCATACACACAGTGCATGAAAGCACTTTAAAGCATCATATATTTCTTTGTAAATTAAAAATATACTTTGATAAGGTTTAAATGACAAATTGATTAGAGACAAGGGTCATATTGGCTTTTATTAATCATATGAAGTAATTCTTGTTAGGTTAAAAAAAAATATATATATATATATACTTATGATTTTTTTTTTCATTATCTGTGCTATAGAAGTAAATTGATAAAAACATACAATAACTTTCATAGTATACAGCAAATGCCTCAAAAGTCTTTTTTTTTAAATGAACAAACCCTAAAGCCTCGTGCACACGGACGGTTTTCTCGGCAAGAAAACAGCTGGGAGAGCTTTTTGCCGAGAAACCCAGCCATGTGTATGGTTTCTCGTCTGGAAAACTTCTGGGAATCTCGACGAGAAAAATAGTGTTTCCTGCCGAGAAAACCGTGAGTGTGTACGCTTACCTGTCCCCAGGTAAGTCCGCGCATGCTCGATGAGACTTCGACGCATGCGCGGTAGCTTACAAGGGTAGTGTAGGGTGAAGCAAGATGGCGGTGACGGCATCGAATGTGACGAGCGCATTCTCGTCGTTGTCGATGACGTCACCACGTTTTTGCCATTCAAAAGAACGGCGGTTCTTTTGAATGTGCCGTGTGTACACAGGGATTGGCAAGAAAAGCCTGCCAGGAATCCCGTCGAGAAAACCAACGTTTTTTTTTTACAGGATTCTCGCCGGTATGTACAGGTTTCTGACAAACTCCTTTTAGCTAGCTTCTGTATAATAGGCATACTTTACCTTAAAGGAAAGACCAACCCTCCACCACTCGATTTTGGATAATTATTATTATTTTTTTTTGCTTACTTACCTTTTTACTGAGTGTACTTCCGTCCTAGCTCGGCCGCGGCCCAGGGCGTCATTTCCTCTTCTTCCCCGCTGCCTTCTGGGACCTGTGTGTTTTCCAGAAGACAACGGGGCCATTCATAAAGCGCCACGTGACTCGTGCATGCGCAGTAGGAAACCAGCAGTGAAGCCAGAAGGCTTCACTGCCGGTTTCCCTTAGTTGGAATGGTGTCGCCTGCACCCGATCCGATGGACGGATCGGCCTCGTGGGGCCGACATCGCAGGCTCCCTGGACAGGTAAGTATCCTTATTAAAAGTGGCAGCTACAGTGTTTGTAGCAGCTGACATTTAAAAAATAAAATTTGGGTGCTGGAACACTCCTTTAAAACATATTGTAATGGTAAAAATGTCATACAATGTTTTTATGTAACAGAGTGAAAGTTAAGAACTATTGGATTCTAAAGATGACTACTGCATGTTGCATTGTACAAGGATGTAGCTTAGTACTGTAATTTCATTCATCAAGAGGTGAAAAATATTACGATTTTAGAAGTCTACAAACTTGTTAAGAGATCATTGTAGCTAGATGCTCTAAAAAAGGCATGCATTAAACTGTATTGTTTCATGATTTCCATCCAGTTGACTTAATAGTGATTTGCCGGTCAAAGCACACAAAATGCAGTATTCAGGACTACATTTCTGGTTTTGGTAACCCTTCTGACCCCTAAAATCTGTACCTTTCTCAGCCTCACGCTGTGGAAAAGTTAATATATTTTCAAGCTTTAACCAGATGACACACTGTGCAGCTAGTGGTTTTTAAGTCTTAGCTGTCACTGACAACTGTGGTCCCCACTGACAATGAGGAAACAATTAAAGTGGTTCCTGATTACTATGTCATCTATAACCTAGTGATCATTCGCACACTGAAGTGAACATTGCCAAAATACTGTAGCCTTTAATCAGCAGATGGCACTGCAGATGCCACTAAAACCTGAAGTAAGTCAGTGTTTACAGTATCTGTTAAGATCTATAATTGTCAGAAACAATTGCAGTATTACAAAAAATACATTCCTAAAATATACTTTTTTACATATTATTATACAGGATTTATATAGCGCCAACAATTTGCACAGCGCTTATGTGTACAAGTTTAACCTATAATGTTTTTAAGAATAAAAAAATATGAATTATTTAGACATGCAAATTAGTCATGGTGTTATTGTCAAACTAAAGTCGGCCATAGATGGTCAGGCTGATTGTATCCAAGTTGATCCGTCCATCCAGCATGTTGGATTTTTGGCATGCGATTATTGGCAGCAGTTATGGCTGCTAGCAATAATCATTGTGTTCTACCAGCAGGGATGGCTCCACCCCCTGCCTTTTCCTGGGAGAACACAGTAGCTCTGCTAGAGGGATTCCCCAATCAACACAGTCAACCCAGTCAACCCGTGATTGCAGTAAAGAAAATCACATCAACTATGGCTGGCTTAATCGACACATGCTCATGTTGCTAAAATTTGGCCTCTAAGCATTAATGACCTCTAGTCTCCAAAGGGTTAAAAACAATTACAGTTCTTTTATCAAGTAAGCCACAACCTTTATCAGACTCAGTGGCGGCTGGTGCTTAAAATTTTTGGGGGGGGGGGCACAAACAAGCTGAAAAAAAAAATCATCAATTACCGCCACTGTGCCCATTAAACGCAGCCACTGTGACCAAATGCCACCAGTTTGCCCCCTCAAATGCAGCCAGTTTTCCCCCAAATACAGCCAGTTTGTCCCCAAATGCAGCCAGTTTCCCCCCAAATGCAGCCAGTTTCCCCCCAAATACAGCCAGTTTGTCCCCAAATACAGCCAGTTTGTCCCCAAATGCAGCCAGTTTGTCCCCAGCCCTGCACTTACCTTCCTCGGGTCAGCGCCATCCTTCTTCCATCCTCGATGTCAGTGCAGCAGAGGAAGGTGTCAGTACAGCAGTGGAAGGTGTCAGTACAGCAGTGGAAGGTGTCAGTACAGCAGAGGAAGGTGTCAGTACAGCAGAGGAAGGTGTCAGTGCAGCAGAGGAAGGTGTCAGTAGAGCAGTGGATAAAGAGAATATGATTACTTATGCGCTAACCTATACCAACTAATATAATGACAAAAAACAGCCAAGGACAGTTGCCAACACTATAATGTGTCCCCACACCCACTTAAAATAAAAAGGGTGGCGCTATCCCTAATTCAATAAAACAAAGTGTAAAAATACATAACACAAAAAGACCTATTGGGTACTAAATCAAAACCCCAGTGCTGCAAGAGGTTCAGATGAATGTACAAATAATAAGCAAATAACAGTTCATTAATGCGGTAGCAATATCCAATCTGTGCGTGCTAACAGCTCACCTCACATCAAACAAGACCTTTGATTTTTTACAGCATTGTTATTTGTTATACAGCCACTACAAGTCCCAGCATGTCCAGGACTCACCCCTCCCCCTCTCCAATGCTGGGTTCCTGTCACTTCCTCACATATGGGATGGTCCCAGTACAGGGGGAGTCCAGGGGGAAGTCTCAGTCCCCCTCAATGCTCCCCAGCAATGTCAGTGTCCTGTAGGCTTGGCTACTGAATCACTGAATCGAATCAGTGAATCAACTCACTACAGAGTTTGAATGAATCGAATCATGAAAGTGAATCTGATTCAATTCATTGTCAAAGATCCTCCCCTTTCAGGATGTGTAGGGAGCTGAAAAACAGCAGCCTCAGTTCATGATTTATAAAATTAGTGAGCCATCAAGACTTCAAGTTTCTGAATAAATCACAGAGTAAAAGGTTCTCTTTTGTATGATGTCTGTGTGAAGCAGCAGCTAGTTAACCACTTCCTTACTGGGCACTTAAACCCCCTTCGTACCCAGACCAATTTTCAGCTTTCAGCGCTAACGCACTTTGAATGACAATTGCGCGGTCATACAACGCTGTACCCAAATTATATTTTTATAATTTTTTCCCCACAAATAGAGATTTCTTTTGGTGGTATTTGATCACCTCTGCGGTTTTTATTTTTTGCGCTATAAACAAAAAAAGACAGAAAATTTTGAAAAAAAACACAGTATTTTTTTACTTTTTGTTATAATAATATCCCAATTTTTAAAAAAAAAATTTTTTTTTTCTCTGTTTAGGCCGATACGTATTCTTCTATTTATTTTTGGTAAAAAAAAATGCAATAAGCGTATAGTGATTGGTTTGCGCAAAAGTTATAGCGCCGACAAAATAGGGGATAGAATTATGACATTTTTATTATATTTTTTTTTTTACTTGTAATGGCGGCGATCTGCGATTTTTGTCAGGCCTGCGATATTGCGGCGGACACATCGGACACTTTTGACACTATTTTGGGACCATTCACATTTATACAGCAAACAGTGCTATAAAAATGCACTGATTACTGTATAAATGTGACTGGCAGGGAAGGGGTTAACACTAGGGGGCGAGGAAGGGGTTAAATGTGTGCCCTATTTGTGATTCTTACTGTGTGGGGGAGGGGACTGACTGGGGGAGGAGACCGATCTGTGTCCCTATGTACAAGGGACACAGCATCGGTCTCCTCTCTCCCTGACAGGACATGGATCTCTGTGTTTACACACAGAGATCCACGTCCTGCCTCTGTAACTGCCGATCGAATGTACCTGGCGGACATCGCGGCCGCCAGGCACGCTCCTCGGCATCACGTGATGCGCGCCACACAGCTGTTCCCCGCCGCGCGCCCTCGGCGGCGCGCGGCGGGATGTAAACAGAGAAGGACGTCCTCTCGGCACTTGAGAGCCGCGCTGCAGCCGTCTTTCGGCTATAGCGCGGGTCTCAAGTGGTTAAGTCCAGTCTGTGATGTCTCACTCAGGAAGAGAGGACACAAGTATCAATATTATGTTTTGTAACATGAGCTGCCTGTGTGAGCCAGCAGTATAACTACTGAGGAGTGATTCATCTGAGCACATTGAGTTAGTGAGTTGGTAGAGCCATACAACTCCTGAATGTATGATTGATTCATCTGAGCACATTGGGTTCATGAGTTGTGTGTGAGCCAGTGACTCACCAGGTCACATTACATTCATGAGCTGCTGTGAGAAGTCTTTGAATGAGGCTCGGTTCACATTGGTGCGATCATGCGGGAAACCCTGCAGTTTGCGCATCGCACCTGACACGCAGGCAGTTCACACTGCCCTATGCGATTGCGAACTGCTGGAAGTGCCAATGCAAACTTAATGACACCCCCAGATCGGTTTGCATATCGCAGTGCAAACTATCAATTCGGACAGGAATCAAATCGCATGCATGCGATTCGATTCTGGTGTGGACCAAAAAAAGGGTCCTGCATGACTTTGATCCAAATGTGAGGCAAATTCAGCCATACAAATCTGTATGGCTGAATTTGTATCGCACAGACATCGCATGCGATTTTTGCACAGATGTCGCACAGCGCACTGAACGCAGCACTGTGAACTCAACCTAAATCACAGAGAGCCCACAATCATTCTGTATTTAAAAATGCGCTGTGCATAGCAGGGACAAACAATAACTGAAAGACGTACTCAACTTTCCAGTAACAAAGTTTCAAATATTCTGTTTTTAAATTTTAACTTAAAATAGGAGCAGATGATGTTACAGAACAAGCTATAATTTGTATTTTTGGTTATGTTAATATTTTTGCATAAAGGTATCTGTTGTTTTTTTTTTTCTTTTTGCTGTATTGCAGAGTTTATTGAATAGTTATTGCAGCAAAATAAAGTTACTTAGCATCTAATATGCTTACTGTACTGACTGAGTGTATCACATGACTGCAGTTATGATCCTTAATCTTAGCTTTGAAGAAATGAGTCGTGAGTCGATTCAGTGAGTCGAATCATTTCACTGAACTGATCCAAATGATTCAACTCACTAAAATGAATCACTCTGCCCAAGTCTAGTGTCCTGGACTTTAGAATGCTCAAACTCCCTCCACCTCCCTCCTGCATCTGACCTCCTGATGAACTTGCTTACGGTATCTCTGGCTCCTAATGGCTCCAGCTTAAAAGCACATATCCCCAGCCGGGCCCCGCCATGACTGATGACAGGTGAGGGGCGGGGGAGACGATGAGAGATGAGGGAGGTGAAGAGATAAGCACGCACGGACTTCGGCGAGAGATGTAAGGGGTGGAGGGGGCGGAAACAGCTCACAGAGCAGCAGGGACAGGGAGAACACTCACGCTGCTTGGAGGCAGTCAGGATGCAAAGCTCTGTGGAAGAGAATGGAGAGCTGATGGCCCGCCCATTCAACTCAGCGGTCCCCTGCCACCTGACGCCTGAGGAGAGGGGAGTGGTCTGTCACAGTGTCACATATCATTCACGTACCGGCCCCTCAAGTAACCCCGCTGCCCACACACAGGCACGGCGGCATAAAACCTGATGTAACAGGGAGGCCGAAGGGGCCCCCCTAAAGCAGGGGTCAGGTTGCCATGGTGACCCCAGCGACCCCTGATGCTACGCCTATGCTTCTAGGGTTCCCAATCTGGGCAGCTGTAACAGCACTGTGGCCCCACTGGCTTATTATAGCTACCTGGAGGTGATTGTGATACTGTTGTTCATATTACCATCAGCTGCTTACTATGATTGCACCTCTGTTTTTATCTTTACATCAAATTCCAGAGGTTGATGATACTGCAAGACCACTGTACTGTTGAATAGTCCTCCTCATGAACATATTACAGCTGGCAGGCTGACAAACTGTTTCTTAATTGAATACTGACTGCTGAAATCTCTCTACTATTTTCATTATCACACCAGGGGCTTTACACACATTGGTTGTCATTCTGAAATATATTGGTCTTGTACCAATTTTTGTTAATTATAGGTAATATTTATCACATGACAGACCATGTGTGTATTGTTATTTGATGTCCGGACGATCAGCATTATGTGTTTTGAGTCCCATGTTTTTTGTTTTCTGTTTTATTTTTTTGTGTTTTTAGTCTTGTATGCACCCTATTTAGGGCGCTTTCTGTGGATCTGTGTGATCTTGTGATGTTGGACGCTAAATTGCTTTTAGTATTAAACATTGTTGCCATGAATTTAAAATAAAGTTTTTTTTTTTCTACTAGCAAACCCTATTATAACCCTTTGTCACTAAAGTAACCTCTTTGCCTCCAAGGTAATCTTTTACCAGGGTTTCTATATTAAACAACAGAACCTTGCAAATTAAAGCCATGGACCTATATGTACCAGCATGCCTGTTGGTCTTTGGGAATAGAGGGAACATATCTTCAGCATAAGGTGGTAGTTTAGACTTCATTTGACTTCTGAGAGAGAGAGAGAGAGATTTTCCTGCATTGTGGGCATTTAGGAGGGTCTGCTGACCTGTAAATCTATTATCTGTAAAAAATGCTTCTAAACGCAAACACTCATGAACGCCTCTAAGCGCACATAAATGCTGCACGTAAAAGAGGCAAAACGGACGTTCTTAACTGTCGGTTACTAGCTGTCAAGTTCCAGCACTCAGAAGAGGTTTTAAAACGTCCTGTGTATATGAAGCCTTGTAGGTAAAGTTGATCCAGGGAATATTCGATTGCCTCTTGGGGGATCAGGAAGGAATTTTTTTCCCTGATGGAGAAAATTGGATAATGCTTCATTGTTATTTTTTATTTTTTGCCTTCCTTGGGATCGTTATAGAAGTCATAGAACGCATTAAAGTGACACTATAGGTTCTTTTATTTTTTTTAAATAACAAACATGTTATACTTGCCTCCACTGTGCAGCTCGTTTTGCACAGTGTGGCCCTGAGCGCCGTTTTCTGGGGTCCCTCAGCGGCTCTCTTGGCTCCTCCCCGCATCAGATAACCCCCTCTGGGAAGCGCTCTCCCAAGAGGGTTACCTGGCGGGTGTGCTCCCGAGTCCTGCATTCGGCGTCCAAAGCTGCCGAATGCAGGACTCTGCCCCGCCCCCGGTGCCCGCGTCATTGGATTTGATTGACAGTAGCGGGAGCCAATGGCTGCGCTGCTATCAATCTATCCAATGAAGAGCCGAGAACCCCAGGCAAAGATCCAGCGCGTTCTCATTGTGGGACATTCCAGGGCTCAGGTAAGTAAAATGGGGGGCTAGGGGGCCGGTAATAGTCAGATGTTTTTTCACCTTAATGCATAGGATGCATTAAGGTGAAAAAACAGGAGGGTTTACAACCCCAGTAAGGTAAAAAAAAAAAAACCTTGAGGCTTTAGAAACACTTTAAGAGAGCCATGACGTTACATAAAGGTGTTTGTATAAAGAGGATATAAGGCCTTTTGTTCAGAGGTGCTCATGAGGGAGGTTATCAGTGGCATACATTGCACTTTTAAAATGATTTTCCAAGATTGTTTATCCAATACATGCCTTAATTGGAGATATTGGAAAAATCAGGAGGCCTGTAATTGGTAGGTTTCCTAAAGGTCCTGGTATGAGCATATAATATTTTGGTTATATATCTGATCCACGACCCTTATGCCTTTGGCATACCAGTATCCAAACCCCTCTAATTTGTTAAATTGCTCTAATCCTATAGGGGGGTATATGCCGTTAATCCATTATAGTTCATGATGCGTTTCATTTCTTGCCAGACCCGCTGCATTAACATTAATTAAGATTAATCAATTGGCACTAGTAAAGGCATCAGACTCCAGTTGCACCAAAAGACCATACCTAGAAGGGCACACCAGTAAGATGGCTTAAATAGGATCAGCCAGATTTGTCATGTCCCACCTTGCACAATGCTGTAGTTGAGCCACCAAAAAAAAAATTGGGGATAAGGGACAGCAAAGTTGCCCTCCATTTTGGGCAGTGGTAGTATTGGCAATTTGTTTCTGGGGTTTCTAGCTTTAGTAAATCTCCCTCTTAGTGTCTGAAAAGGTTACTTGCCCCTTTGGGGGTTACCAAAAAACCTGTAAGTCATAAGCATTATACCCTAAAGGGATTTTTACTACACTCTGATTTTTGTTTCCCGATAAAATCTTCTTGGTTAAAAGAACGCAAGTCTTGTCCTCACTTTCCAAGCATAAAGCCCAGTTTCTTTTTCTCCAAGAAACCCATTTTTACTTACTTACCAAACAACTTTATCAGACAGTTGTCCATTCAACGAACCCCTCAACCAAAACTAAGGAAGCATCCATATTAATTAGTAAGCATGCCCAATTCCAAATGTTGGACTCCCTTGTAGATCCCGAGGGTAGATTCATTTTTATCAAGGGCCAATTTGCTTCTAAGCCAGTAACACTGGCAAACATCTATGGCCCAAACGAACATCAGGTCTCCTTCTTTAGGAAAATATGCAATCTACTATCCTCCTTCAGCGAGGGAATAGTCATCTTGGGAGGGAACTTTAATGTACCATTGAACCCTGACAGACATCTCTTTAGGCATGGGTACCTCTACACTGACATATAGTGCACTACACCAGATCAAACTACAACTTCAGGGCCTATCTCTACACAACACCTGGTGCACTTTGTGAAAATGGGGGGGTGTAATGGCGCTTGCTAAAAACAAATCCCTTTAATTAAAGTGCAACCAAGTGGGTATAAAATAAAGTAAAAAAATATAAAGGCTAAAAAGTCTGTGATGTGATAGCATCATACACAATATGTATAAAAGAATCATCCAATAAAGTGCTCCAATAATAAAGGCAAAAAATCCCATGCAATAGATCCCATGCAAAGGTATAAACAACAAATGTGAGTCTCAGTAAAAAATACAAATCTTCTGTGCAAAAATAGATATCTGATACCAATAAAGTGGAAATAGCGAGTCTCTGTGTAGTCAAAAAATAAATGAATCAAGTATCCAAAAATACAATAAAAAATCTCTGTGCAGTATAAAAAATATAAAATCCAAAGTAGTAGTGCAGAACAGATCCACCATCCGCAAGTGGCTAATCACATGCAGGTGCTTCTATCCAAGTGCTCTAATCCAATTGCCCACTTTTCCCCCAGCCTCTCACCTTGGCTGGCTTGTAAACAAGCCTCTTCAGTTGACCCAATGGCAGATGCAGCTCCTCAGCAAGATTGATATCCCTCAATGGCTATGGATCCCGGAGTGACCATGTGATTCCTCTGCATCAGTAAAAGCTTTGGAGTGGGGCACTAGGTTCTCATAAGTGAGATAAAACACAGGGGGGCTCCCATAGTGTGATACCATTCAAAATATTTATTTAAAACAACATGGAAACACTTACATCAATTACTGTTCAATAGACGCATGTAATCTCATACAAGCATAGGTGCACTTTGTTTCCATCAGATAGAGAGTACACTTTCTACTCTATTCCATTTAAAAAATATTCAAGAATAGACTACTCCTTTCTCTCACAGCCAGATCTAATCTATCTTAACCAGGCAATGATAGAACCAATGTTTATATCGGACCATAACCCAATCTCAATCACCTTGACTTTTCCTGAATCAATCCACAGGGCTAAAACTTGGCATTTAAACCCATCCTTGTTAAAAGAACCAGAAATTCTTACCCAACTAAAATCCCAACTTACGCTATATTTTGCAAAGAACGCCACCCAAGATATCTCCCCAGTCACCTTGTGGGAGGCACACAAATGTGTGATCCAGGAGGAACTATTGGCCTTAGCTGCAAAAGCCAAAAGAAAACACCAGGAGATGATCAGGGCACTGATTGACAAAATTAAATGCTTGAAAATTCCCATAAACATTCTTGCTCACAGAAATCCCTGCAAGAACTTCTACATACCCACTCTCTTTTACTGGAGGAATTGGGGAAACACGCAAGACGCCGATATGTGCTCCATCAGAAGGTGTTCTTTGAGCACGGTAATAAAAGTGGAAGACTTCTGGCACGTACAGTGCAAGCTTCTAGAGCCTCTCTCACAATTCACCACATACGCGACCGTCACGGCACACTTTACTTGAATGAGGACATAGCTAAAGGCTTTGAACATTATTACTTTAAGCTTTTCAACTTAAGCTTAGACTTCTTGAACCTAATCCCTCCAGAATCTAGAATGGAAGTGTTTAGGGATTTTCTTTTCCAGTACGGCCCACAGGCAATCTCACAATGTATAGAAAAAAAGAAGGGGAAAAAATGCACTGTCTACAAATAACAAACAATAGCAGCCAGCACAACAAAGAATCAATCTGTGTGTGAATAAATTAAGTGGTAAAGTGCAGCGCTAAATATGATAAACGTGAACACCTGCTACTCAAACATGTATTGATAGCAGAGAGTCACTGTGGTGCATACAACAAATATACAATATGAATCAAATATTGTCATTCAATAAAATATATAGTGAACAGTGACACATTTACATATGATGAAAAGTGCTAGTGCATAGTTTTTATATAGTCCATAAAGTGTTTCCAGTGGATGAAGTGACTCTCCAAGGTGAATAATAATAAAACAGTTGTCTGTAGTTATTCCACCACCGATAAAAAAGAGATGCTTACCAGATATATTGAACCCAACTAGGCATACGCCCTGTAACGGCAATCCCAATACGAAAGGGGTTAACGCCGTGTAAGATTTTTACTTTCCGAACACAAGGCAGCTACCGACACTCTAACCAGCCGAATAAGACCCCATACGAATGATTCTCCCCCAGACACGAGACAACGCTCTGTATGAGGTTCAGACAGGAATGAATCCTTATTGAAAAACTACAAGTTTTATACACCAAAAGAGGAGGTTCTTACATTCTCCTCATTTTCCTCTGAAAATACACCTTTGACCAGACCTAATTTACATGAGCTAATTAACTACAGCTGATGACTCAGACACATGACCTTTAGGCTAGCCTTGCTGTCTCCTAAACTACAGTACGCAATTATCACAGGACTTCTTCACACAATACAGGGTCAATTATCACAATGAAAGATCCTCAGAAGCCATCCTAGATTCATTTACATCACAACAGGCAGACAGGTGGGCTGGAGTTGGTGACATTAGCATCTAACAGTATGTGTCCCAACATTATGAAGGAGTCACTTTTTCAGTTAACCTGTTGAGTTCAGAATCAATAAACAGTAAATAGTTCTTTACAGATATCCTGGGGAATATTGTGGAAAAATATCACTGTCCCATTTTAAAGCAATCCAAGACATATTCTTAATGTCCATTATTTTCTTGCTCACCCTGTGCCCAAAGTGACCCCTGTCACACATCTCCCCTTTCGGCAGGAGACTAACACAGGAGGAGACCCCAGACGGGTTGATTCCAAAGTTAGTCCATAGTTCCATTCTTCTAATGCCTGGACAACCCATCAGCATTGCCATTTTGCTTACCAGGTCAGTAGCTGATGGCGAAGTTGTAAGGTTGCAGGGCGAATAATGGAATTCAGTTCTGGAACAGTCACTTGCTTTGCTCTCTCAATGGCTCCCAGGACTTGTTGCTGATGCTCTTGGGAGAGGTAAGGCAAAACCTGGGCGCAAATCCCATTTAACCTTTTGACAATTTCAGCCTGTTTGTGCATTTCAATGTTCAAGCCATGGGACATCTCATAATACATGACGTAGTGTCGTTGCGTCTCGGATTTCTCACTGGCCAACTTGTCACATTCCAATTTTAGACTGTGATATTGTGCCTGATCTAAGGTACATGTCGGGGAAGATAGTCTTACCCGGGTCTCGGCAGCAAGCGGGTTGGTTCCAGCAGCACGGGTCTGGGCACAGGTAGTCACTGGGTTGGCTTCAGCGGGGCCCATCGGGGCGTAAGCAGAAATGAGGGGGGCCAAATCATTCCCCAGTAATACATCCGCTGGCAAATCCTTCATCACCCCCACATTCACGTGTCCCGAACCAACCCCCCAATACAGGTGAACACGGGCAACGGGTACCTGGAAGACGGTGCCTCCCGCTACTCTTACGGCTACAGTGTCTCCGGTATGTTGGCTCTCTGGGATGAGGTTCTTCTGTAGTAGGGTCATGGTGGCGCCAGTATCACGTAGGCCATTGGCTACCTTTCCATTGACCCAGACAGTCTGCCTGTGTTGCTGCCGGTTGTCCTGGTTAGCTGCTTGTATTGGATCAGCCTCGTGCAGGATGCCCCAATGTTCTTCCTCCTCAACACAGTGGGCCACAGGCATGGATGTGTGGGGGTTCCCCCTTGCTGGCTGTCTCCATGACTGGGACTGCCTGGCTGGATTCAACGGACAGTCTGGATTTTTGTGCCCTAGCTGTTTACACCCGAAACACCTGATGTGTTGTGAGTAGTCCTGGGAGTTGGATCTGGGCTGCTGAGAATAAGTGGCTGCTGGAGGTGGTGTTGTAGGGTGGCACGACTGGGGTTGGAGGGGGTGCCGCTGATCGATAATCCACCCGAGCTGTTGTCTTGACCACAGGGTTATCCAGTTTGCGGGCGTCTGTGTATTCGTCCGCCAGGCGAGCTGCTTCAGGCAAGGTGAAAGGTTTTCAGTCCCGGACCCACTCTCTGACTTCCAGGGACAGTTTGTCAAAGAAGTGCTCCAGCAGGAACACCTGCAGCACCTCTTCCCCGGATTCTGCTTGGCATCCAGCGACCCAGTGGGCTGCTGTGCGGTGTAGGCGGCATGCCCACTCGATATACGAGTCTCCAGTCTGCTTGCTCGTCTCTCGGAACCGCCTCCGGTATGCCTCCGGTGTGACGGCATACCTGGCCAAAAGTGCTTCTTTTACCAGTCCATAGTTCATAATATCCTAGTCTGGGATGGCCCTGAACGCTTCACTGGCCCGGCCGGACAGTTTCCCAGACAAAATGGTAACCCATTCCTCTGTGGGCACCCGGTGTAGGGCACATTGCTGTTCAAAATCGGCAAGGTACCCATCAATCTCCCCTTCAGTTTCAATTACATTTTTAAAAGCAGCAAAATGTATCTTTCTCCTTTCAGTTGGTGCTGCTCTGACTTCTGCTGCTGCAGCACCTCTTTGCTGTAGCCAATTTGCGTCCACAGCCTCTATAACTCGGTCTATGATCTCCGCTGTAGGGTTAGGACCATAATGTGCCAGTCTTATGTTAATAGCCCGATCAAAACTTGCCTCTTCGGGTGTCCTGTCTGTTACGCTGGGCCTTTCGGTTATGTTGGGTCTGTCAGCTCCATCCATTTTGACTCGTTCTGCGATAATGTCCCTCTTCTTACGGTTGTTGGCCGGTCAGCCCCGGTTCTCCAGTAAGTCCTTGAGGGAAGAGAGCTTTAGCCGTCCCTACTGTGCTTCCATTGTCCTGTGTCCTCTTGTAGCTGTCCTTCTAGGCTGTGGAATCATCCCACCGCTGCCACCAATTGTAACGGCAATCCCAATCTGAAAGGGGTTAACGCCGTTTAAGATTTTCCCTTTCCGAACACAAGGCAGCTACCGACACTCTAACCAGCCGAATAAGACCCCATACGAATGATTCTCCCCCAGATACGAGACAACGCTCTGTATGAGGTTCAAGCTGGAATGAATCTTTATTGAAAAACTACAAGTTTTATACACCAAAAGAGGAGGTTCTTACATTCTCCTAATTTTCCTCTGACAATACACCTTTGACCAGACCTAATTTACATGAGCTAATTAACTACAGCTGATGACTCAGACACATGATCTTTAGGCTAGCCTTTTTGTCTCCTAAACTACAGTACGCATTATCACAGGACTTCTTCACACAATACAGGGTCAATTATCACAATGCAAGATCCTCAGAAGCCATCCTAGATTCATTTACATCACAACAGGCAGACAGGTGTGCTGGAGTTGGTGACATTAGCATCTTACAGTATGTGTCCCAACATTATGAAGGAGTCACTTTTTCAGTTAACCTGTTGAGTTCAGAATCAATAAACAGTAAATAGTTCTTTACAGATATCCTGGGGAATATTGTGGAAAAAATATCACTGTCCCATTTTAAAGCAATCCAAGACATATTCTTAATGTTCATTATTTTCTTGCTCACCCTGTGCCCAAAGTGACCCCTGTCACACGCCCAATGAGTCAACAGAGCTTGTGGTGTAGCACACCCAGGGGAGGAAAGTATATCAGCATACACAGCTTCCAATGTAGACATATGAGGCGGAATACCGTCACAATATTGTTGCCAGTAGGGTTCAACCAAGGATGCAGTGACACAAACTCAAAGGCAATTCATCCAAATAATAAATCGGTAGAAGTAGAGAAAATAGGCCACATAGTGTGATTCCATTTCTTCGGGACGGGCTCTGCTGATGCCACTGCGTCATTTTATTTTATCTACATGCTTTTAATATCTTCTCAAATTTGAGTGTCCATTTTTCCTTATACAATAAATGTTTCTTGTTGAAATGGTATCACACTATGTGGCCTATTTTCTCTCCTTCTACCGATTTATTACTTGGATGAATTGCCTTTGAGTTTGTGTCACTGCATCCTTGGTTTAACCCTTCTGGCAACAATATTGTGATGGTCTTCCGTCTCATATGTCTACATTGGAAGCTGTGTATGCTGATAACGCAGCTTTCCATTGCATCAGAGGGGGCGGGGCACTCGCACGTCACTGGGGAAGCCCAGGTTTCCCCTTGCGTCAGAGGGGGACGGGGTCATGTGACGGGTGGCCCCGCCCTCAGCTACTTAAGAGCTGTCACTGGCTGAAGCCGCGTCATTCCCAGGGTGTCTCCGCTTCGGTGAAGAGAGGACCGTGTGCTGTTCCTCGCTGCGCTGGACATCATCGTTGGAGTCTGGACCTGGAGAGGAGAGATCATCCATCGCTGCCCCCTGGAGAGGAGATCACCCATCCGAGATACCGAGAGTGGATTACCACCGCTGGAATCTTTTTTTTTTTAATAAAGTACTTTTCCCAAGGTATCTGTGTGTTTTTTATTTTTTTTTACACTTTCTTTGTGAAATGGTAGGGGTACAATGTACCCCTTACCAATTCACATAGGGGGATGGGGTGGGATCTGGGGGTCCCCTTTGTTAAAGGGGTCTTCCAGATTCCGATAAGCCCCCCGCCAGCAGACCACCACAACCACAGGGCAGGGGTTGTGGGGATGAGGCCCTTGTCCCCATCATCATGGGGACATGGTGCTTTGAGGGGTCACAGACCCCCAAAGCATCCTCCTTATGTTGAGGGCATGTGGCCTGATACGGTTCAGGAGGGGAGGGGCGCTCTCTCGTCCCCCCTCTTTTCCTGCGGCCTGCCAGGTTGCATGCTCGGATAAAGGGTCTGGTATGGATTTTTGGGGCGAACGCCACGCCATTTTTTTTAAATTTCCCCTTAAAATCCATACCAGACCTGAAGGGTCTGGTATGGATATTTGGAGGGAACCCCACATCTTTTTTTTATTTTGACGCAGGGTTCCCCTTAATATCCATACCAGACCTGAAGGGCCTGGTAATTGAATTCAGGGGGACCCCCACGCATTTTTATTTATTTTTTATCAATGACTTTTCTCTGTATTGCCGGGAGCCGACAATTCATTATAGCCGTGAGTGCTTTTAAATGACTTTTTTTCCTTCAGAAATGACACTTTGTGCAGGGACAGTTCTAAGCACGGGAAACAAGCGCTGCTTTTCAGGCATACTATACACACCCCCTAGGTACAAAACTTAAAGGAATATTTCACTTTTATTGTTTCACTTTAAGCATTATTAAAATCACTGCTCCCGAAAAAACGTCAGTTTTTAAAACTTGTTTTTGCATTGATACATGTCCCCTGGGGCAGGACCTGGGTCCCCAAACAGTTTTTATGACAATAACTTGCATATAAGCCTTTAAAATTAGCACTTTAGATTTCTCCCATAGACTTTTACAGGGTGTTCCGCGGCTTTTCGAATTTGCCGCGAACACCCCAAATTGTTCACTGTTCGGCGAATCGGGCGAACAGGCAGTGTTCGAGTCGAACATGAGTTTGACTCGAAGCTCATCCCTACTTACAGACAACTGTTTTATTATTATTCTCCTTGGAGAGTCACTTCATCCACTGGAAACAGTTTATTGACTATATAAAAACTATGTGTAGCGGGTATTTGAATTTAAGGGAAGCATCTGGGTGGAAGTGTAACCCAGATGCACTGATTGCTAGGGAATCTGAGACCCTTTCATGGTTCTTGGAGGACTCTGGTGGTGTGAGGTTCCCTGGGCCTATAGGTGGCGTTGTTGCCGGGGGCCGGAGGTGAACTCACAACACAAGACTGTGCCTTTTTGTCCTCCCCTGGAGCTGGTACAGCGGGGTGGGGAACCCGCTGTGGCGCGAAGGGAGAGGAGATAAAAGGGGCGGACGCCCTTACCACGGGTTCAGAGTTGAAGTCGGAGGACGCGGCCGCACCCAGGCACCTTCAGCTTGGGTGCTGGCGTTCCGGTGTTCCGGGCCCAGGTGCCTTTGACTTGGCCGGAGTGGAGATGGAGTCCATCTCAGGCACCTTTAGCCTGGGGTGAGGTACTATGGCGGATGCCTGGGGCTCAGTACCTTCGACTGAGTTCCGCGAGGGTGGAGGAATCCGAGGGGGCCCTAACTCCTTGGGTGCCCGTGTCTGAGTTTGTGAGGTCTGGTGAGAAGAACTTCTCTGGGGAGTCCGGCGCAGCATCGCTGGTGACAGAGAGGCCTCCGGTATCTCGCTTGGACGGATATCCTTCCCCTGACAGGGGCCTTGCTAGCGAAGGTAATTCACGTTCTACTTCACATAGTCAGTGGCAGTGACTATTCGCCACTGGTGATACCACAGTGGTTGGCAAGAGAAGGGAAAGGATTGTGCCTCGACCTACTCCCGTTAAGACTAAGTTGTTGCAAAAGAATCCAACTTAACTGTGCTGTGTGTTTATTCGCTGAGAAGAATAAAACTGTGTTGGACCTATTCACTGTGTGGAACTCTGGTTACTAGGAGCAAAGGAGTCAGGGACGGAGTACAGGACTTGACTCTAGGACACCTACACAAAGCCCAATCTTTCTGGCCTTCACCTCGTCACTATGGAGGACATGGGCCATAGCATAGTGTATCTCATCCCTCTCCCCAGCACTAACACCCCTAGACAAAGAAAGACAAGCCGAGAATGAGAAGGAGAGAGAGGGGTGAGGCCGCTACACGTGGGGGCATCGTTTCCTGGGATGTGTATGATGTCTGAATTTGAACTTTGCTGCCCGGAGAGGTTCCGAGTAGGTCGGCCATATTGGCCAACGCGCCACGAGGCAAACCATAGCTGCGTAGTTCGTGGGCGGGGAAAAGGAAAAGCCCGCGAACAAGTGCAGAGTGTGGGAGGAGTCTGGCCATGTGGACGTACGCACGTGGAGATTCCGGCGCGGGTGGGTCAGTGCGCATTGGAGCAGCGAACAGGAAAGGTGACTTCAAACACTCCGTGGATTTCAGCTTCTTCTTTCACGGACATGACTTCATTTGCTGCTCCCATTATGGACACAGGAATCAGACTAAGGCCCCGGGGGCGATTGGCTCTGTACACCTGCAGAGACATAGAGGCCCTCCGTGTGATCTGTCCGGGACTGGTGGTTCAGTTGAAGCCATTCGGGCGATGTGAGGTCTGCAAGGAGTTTCTCTTTGAGGTGGAACCATCCACAGAAAGGCCTTGCGCCTTCCACCTCAACTACCTCACAGGTACTGCCACTCCGGAGGGAGAGATCGATGCCATGGCGGGTATTCCTGTGCGTGCTGACCAGGGCGAAGTGACTGCCCAAACAGAAGTTAAAAGAGAAAAATCCTGAAGATGCTGCTTCGGTCACCAGCAGCTCCCTGCTCCGACCGCCGAAGAGGAAAGTCGGCCTAGTGATGGCCTTGTGTGGTCGTGGAAGAGCTTCGCCCCGCTGCTTGCCTGGCTTGGATGGATCCGGAGGGAAGAGCCCTGGACATCCCTGTTCTTCTGAAGGCCCAGGTGAGCCAGGGGTTGGGACTGTCTGTGTGGTTAAAGGTGGCGAAAGCCCACAGCCGGTGGAGGCCGTCACTGGGAATTATCTGCCCGCTGAGTGTTACGACACCTCCGACCTGGATTCATTGTCTGACAATGACGATGATGGGGAGATAGACTAAATCTTCCACCGAAAGGGATGGGACGAGATGAAGCTACCCTCGTCCCGTGTCACAAGGGACCCACCTATGTCTACTGGGGATAGTACACCCCGGGTGGAGGCCTCGGTGCCTAGGGAGGAATCTGGTCCACTGTCTGAAATCCCTCTTCTGGATTCAACTTCTATTTCACCTGCTCCTGTTGCGGGAGTGCAACGCCAGTCACTGCGGGCCCCTGTGCCCAGATCTATCGAGGTGGTGAACGCACCTCGCCATCCAGAAGCAATTGTGTTACCTGGAGAAGGAGACCGTGCCACGATGTCAACTTTGTCAAAGCTGCAGCGTCTCTTTGGCCAGAAGGTTGCCCAAGAGTATGGGTGGGAGTACCCATACCTGCCTCGAGAATTGCTCTACGAGGTGGAAGTTTTTCGCCAGAGGTGGTACAATACCTTTGTTTGGGACAAACTGAAAGTACCTCAAGCACGCCGATACTTTTCTTGTTCACCAACGGTCACCAAGAAGTTTCAGGACTGTAAAGCTAAGTGGATGCTGGGAAGGCATATCCATGCGGACAGAGTAGTGATTTGTCACAAGGATGGAGGAAATGTTGAGTATAACATGGAGGCTTTTGACAAGCATTTGAAGCCTGTGTTCCTGCCGCACCCAAAGTTTTATCTTTAGGAGAAAAGGACTCCTGTGTGTTCTTTCTTGCTGCTCATTGCTGAACTTTCCGGAGTGCCTTTGCCGGAGCACAAGGACTGTGCCCTAGTTTTTTTTTGTATTTGGGCATTCTACTCTTTGGAGAAATGGGAGCTGTTACTGTTTTGTTCTCCCTCCTTCTCCTTGCACTTCAGAGAAATCATTGACTTTGGGGTTTTTAATCAGTGTAGGGTCACAGAGAAAAAAATCAAGAGAGAAAAGTTCATCTGAAAGTGATAAGTGTCTTTACCGTGGCATTGTCACTAGGTGGCAGTGTTGCGCAACGATTGTTTTTTTTATTTTTTGAACACTATGCAACACTCATTGGAGTGAATGGGTTTCTTCTCGGACAGACCCATACATTCCAAGCAAACACATATATGATGTTAGGATGTGTGTTGTTCTTTTTTTTTTTCCTCTGCAGGAAACTCGTCTGTCAAGGCTGCTGAGAATGGGGTGGTCCTTAGATAGAAAGGGGGGGAATTGTACATGTGTAAATGTTAAAGAGTATTTTATTGAAAATTTTATTGTTTTACATTTCTATTTTCCCTTTTCCCATTTTAGGTCTTGGCACAATTCAGGGTTAAATTGTGTAGTTGGTCTCTGGGTCAGACTTATGTTGCCACTTCCTGGGAGACATGGGTTTGCACCAGACACTGGGGACCAGTGTCAAATTACCGGGGGGAAAGTGTAGCGGGTATTTGAATTTAAGGGAAGCATCTGGGTGGTAGTGTAACCCAGATGCACTGATTGCTAGGGAATCTGAGACCCTTTCATGATTCTTGGAGGACTCTGGTGGTGTGAGGTTCCCTGGGCCTATAGGTGGCGTTGTTGCCGGGGGCCGGAGGTGAACTCACATCACAAGACTGTGCCTTTTTGTCCTCCCCTGGAGCTGGTACAGCGGGGCGGGGAGGGAGAGGAGATAAAAGGGGCGGACGCCCTAACCACGGGGTTCAGAGTTGAAGTCAGAGGACGCGGCCGCACCCAGACACCTTCAGCTTGGGTGCTGGCGTTCCAGTGTTCCGGGCCCAGGTGCCTTTGACCTGGCCGGAACAGAGATGGAGTCCATCTCAGGCACCTTTAGCCTGGGGTGAGGTACTATGGCGGATGCCTGGGGCTCAGTACCTTCGACTGAGTTCCGCGAGGGTGGAGGAATCCGAGGGGGCCCTAACTCCTTGGGTGCCCGTGTCTGAGTTTGTGAGGTCTGGTGAGCAGAACTTCTCTGGAGAGTCCGGCGCAGCATCGCTGGTGACAGAGAGGCCTCCGGTATCTCCCTTGGACGGATATCCTTCCCCTGACAGGGGCCTTGCTAGCGAAGATAATTCACGTTCTACTTCACATAGTCAGTGGCAGTGACTATTCGCCACTGGTGATACCACAGTGGTTGGCAAGAGAAGGGAAAGGATTGTGCCTCGACCTATTCCCGTTAAGACTAAGTTGTTGCAAAATAATCCAACTTAACTGTGCTGTGTGTTTATTCGCTGAGAAGAATAAAACTGTGTTGGACCTATTCACTGTGTGGAACTCTGGTTACTAGGAGCAAAGGAGTCAGGGACGAAGTACAGGACTTGACTCTAGGACACCTACACAAAGCCCGATCTTTCTGGCCTTCACCTCGTCACTATGGAGGACATGGGCCGTAGTGTATCTCATCCCTCTCCAAAGCACTAACACCCCTAGACAAAGAAAGACAAGCCGAGAATGAGAAGGAGAGAGAGGGGTGAGGTCGCTACATATGCGCTAGCACTTTTCGTCATATGTAAATGTGTCACTGTTCACCATATATTTTATTGAATGACAATATTTGATTCATATTGTATATTTGTTGTATGCATCACCGTGACTCTGTTTGAGTAGCAGGTGTTCACGTTTATCATATTTAGCGCTGCACTTTACCACTTCGTTAACAGGCAATCTCACGCCAACAAGCCAAAGAGATGGAAAGCACCTTTTCTGAGGTGGAACTGAAGACTGACATGAAACACATGAAACCGAGAAAAAGCGCCGGGCCCGACGGGCTTACATTACAATACTGCAAGCTTCATGAAGGTCTTGTCTCCTAGGTTACTTTCTACCTTTAATACCCTCTCCAACCCTAATACATCAACAGGGTGCATGTTAGGTGCCCATATAATGGTCCTCCCTTAAGATGTTAAGGATGCCACACAAGTCTCCAATTACAGACCCATATTCCTGCTAAATGTGGATATAAAATTATATGCAAAGATACTAGCCAATAGGCTGTTACCCCTCTTGCCTAACCTCATATCTCTAGATCAGGTGGGCTTTATACCAGGTAGAGAGGCCAGGGACAACACTATTCGATCATTGAACCTCCACCTCTGGCTGACATCTAAGACCTTGGGTTTTTTCCAGTTGCTGGATGCTGAAAAGGTGTTCAACAGGGTGGCCTGGGACTAAATTCAAGAAGTTATGAAAGCAATCGGACTCCAGTCACACATGGTGGCCCATATCTTAGCACTGTATTCTACTCCTTTCGCAAGTGTACGAGTTAATGGATACCTGTCGAACGCCTTCACCATTAGCAATGGGATCCAACAGGGATGCCATTTATCCCCCTGATCTTCCTCCTTACCCTGGAACCTTTTCTTAACAAACTAAGGTCACCTTACATTACCTTACCAAATTTATTGAAAGACAAAGACCACTTTGGTACCCTGTCAAACCTCAAAATCAACTAAACGAAATCACACGCATTGAATGTCTCCCTTACAACTCAGGAGGTAGAGCGTTGCCAGAGTTCCTTTCCATTCCTATGGAAAAATTACACAATAACATAACTAGGAATCCAGATTACCACCAAACTACCAGACCTATGCAGATATAATTTTCAAGTGGCCTTGAATAAGGCCAAACCAGACCTAAAGGACTGGGCAGGCTTAAATGTCTCATGGTTTGGCCAATATGCTTTGCTTAAAATGATCATCCTTCTGCGCTTCCTGTACTTAATGCAGACCATTCTGATTCACCTACCGGCATCCTTCTTTGCGACTTACAAAAGGGGCCTGCTCAATATTCATCTGGAGAAATCCCCACCACATATCAAATATGCCTGACTAACATGTACAAAGACTAAGGGGGAATTGGTTTACCTGATCTTCATAAATATTATTTAGCCTGTCACCTCACAAGAATTGTAGATTGGAATATTCTTGAAACCAGGAAACTCTGGGTATATCTAGAAACCTCATTCACGCAATTCCCAATTCATACTCTCCCCTGGATACTCCCTCGACATTGGCCAAGAGGAATCCTGGCATATCCACTCATTCAACCTTCACACAGGTGGCAAAATCTAAAGCTTTTTCCTCCGCCCCAGGGCCCTTAACCACGTTAAAAGGAAATCCAGATTTCCAGCACAAGCTCGTTTCTGGTCCACAAGTGGCCTTACAAATATATGCTGACACATCACTTTTTTTTTTTAAAGATACCCCTCGCTCATATGAGAACTTAACTGCCATCTCTCTCTCTCACTAATTATTTCCCTTTCTGGATGTACAGACAGATGCAAAACATTTTCTTCACACAGGCTTCACTATCAACATGGACAAGACAACTCACACCATTTGAATCCTTATGCACATGGAAATCGCCACAAAGACACTTAATACCCTCCATATATGCTTTGCTCTTGGAAGATTCTCACACTATTCTGGATTGCACACGTATAGTGTGGGAAACGGATCTTCAGGCTTCCTTCTCTGTCGAGGAGTGGAAATCTATTCACAAATACACACACAAGGGTTCCCTGAATGTAGCAATCTAGGAAAACTGCTACAAAGTTGAAACCCAATGGTATAGAACTCCATCTCGCCTCCACAAATTATCCCCATCTATACCTAATACATGCTGGAGGTGTGGGAAAGTAGAAGGGACTATGCTCCACATTTGGTGGAATTGTAAATCTCTCCAACCTTTCTGGAAAGAAGTACAGAACATCATTGCACATGTCACCACATTTACCTTAGATTTACACTCCCGTCCAATACATATTCCACCAGACGACTCTATCTAAAAAAGAATACTACAAATCCTTGGCTATGCACATGGTGAATGCAGCAAGACTCTGTGTTCTGGTACGTTGGCGATCTATACGCATTCTGACTATCAGAGAATGGTTTACTAGACTTTCTAAAGTAGAGGAGATTAAACAACCTATCTATATTTCTCAAGAGCAGATACAAAAATTGACAAGTACGTGGGCATGTTGGACCCACTTTAAAACCACAGAGCGTTTTCAATCCTATGATTCTTAGATAAAGGATTGTCACACAAGCTGTACATGGAGAATGAGACAGTCCAAATTGAGCCGACAGACTGGGAAAAGGGGCAGATACAACCCATCCCGCTATCATATTCTCCTTACCCTTCTCCCCTCTAGCCCCTTTCCCTTTCTTCCTCTTCCCCCCCTTTTTTTTTTACCCATTCTCTTCTTTTACTTCTATTCTCTGATTTCTTAGTTATCTTACCCTGGTATAGGAAGTGCAGGTTTATTGGTATTTTGTATACAATATCTCTGCTATTGTTTCTGAAAAAATATACTCTCAGTTTTATTTTATAATTGCAACCACCTCACCTCTCCCTTTTAAACTAGGGCCTAAAAAGTTTTTTTACAAATTGTCCATTGATTGTAAAGAGAGAGTGATGGCCAGCTGGCGTTACAGGGTGAAGTGTCCTTTGTTGAAAGGAAGGGAATGAGGGTACTATGAATGAGTTTGAATTGGGACTCTCTCCAGGATTCATTATTCACTAGTCTCTGGATTATATTAAATCGCTCTAGTATTTTATTCACCAGATCAGCAGCTGGAAAGGCATTGCTCCAAGTCTGCATTGATGTGTTAGACAGAATCTTTGAAAAAGGAAACTGAGCAGCTAAAATATGTCAGATATGGAATATGCCTTTCATGAAGGAGATGATCTAGCAGAGATAGCTGGAATGTTTGGTTTCTATGTGGGCAGCAGTGGCGGTGCGTCCATAAAGGGCGCACGGGTGCCGCCCCTCTCTCCTGCCACCTGTTTATCACCATAGATAGATTCATACATTGCATGAATCTATCTATGGTCGCCGCTGCCACCCCCTATTCAGGTGCCCGGCCCCTGTTCCGGTCGGGCGGGGGATGCACACTGGCAGAATTTGATGGGCACAGTAGTGGCAATTGATGGGCACACTGGCAGCAATTAATGGGCACAGTGTCAGCAATTGATGGGCACACTGGCAGCAATTGATGGGCACAGTGTCAGCAATTTATGGCCAAACTGGCAGCAATTGATGGGCACAGTAGCGGCAATTGATGAGCACACTGGCAGCAATTGATGGGCACAGTGGCAGCAATTGATGGGCACACTGGCAGCAATTGATGGGCACAGTAGCGGCAATTGATGGGCACACTGGAAGCAATTGATGGGCACACTGACAGCCATTGATGGGCACAGTGGCAGAAATTGATGGGCACACTGGCAGCAATTGATAGGTACAGTAGCTGCATTTGATGGCACAGTGGCAGCAATTTATGGGTACCGTGGCTGCGTTTTATGGTCACAGTGGCTGCATTTGATGGCACAGTGGCGGCAATTGATGGAACAGTGGCTGTGTTTCATGGGCACAGTCGTTGCATTTGATGGGCACAGTGGCTATGTTTGATGGCACAGTGGAGGCGTTTGATGGGCACAGTGGCTGCGTTTGATGGCACAGTGGCTGCGTTTGATGGCACAGTGGCTGCTTTGATGGCACAGTGGCGGCAATTGATGGGCACAGTAGCTGCGTTTGATGGCACAGTGGCGGCAATTTATGGGTACAGTGGCTGCGTTTTATGGTCACAGTGGTTGCATTTGATAGCACAGTGGCGGCAATTGATGGAACAGTGGCTGCGTTTCATGGGCACAGTGACTGCATTTGATGGGCACAGTGGCTACGTTTGATGGCACAGTGGCTGTGTTTGATGGGCACAGTGGCTGTGTTTGATGGGCGCAGTGGCTGCGTTTGATGGCACAGTGGCTGCGTTTGATGGCACAGTGGCTGCTTTGATGGCACAGTGGCGGCAATTGATGGGCACAGTAGCTGTGTTTGATGGACACAGTGGCTGCAATTGATGTTTTTTTTTTTGTGGTGACCAAGGAGTGGAATAACTTTAGGGTGCCAGTGTCCATGTCATATGCATACTGCATATTGCAGGAACCTTGAATTCCCATGAATAGGAAAAAATCTGGAAATGTAGGGGCACATTCAGAGCTTTTTTTTAACTTCCCTCCAATTGGAGTAAAAAGTTGTTGTCAGGAACACCATGCCCAAGTTCATGTTTAAAAGAATGCTCAAAGGAATGCCTGTGCTCAAAAGAAATGCACATGCACACAGAACGGTCCATAGAACTGTGCACAGAATTAAGACCCTGCAAGCATCTAAATGAGCATGTGCTCATTGGTGTAAGTGTGCTTGCTCTGGTGCCCAATGGCCTATTTAAAGCCATGTAGGACAGTGAATTCCTGTAGGAAGATCATTGCTGAGTGGTCGTCAGCTCCCTTTGCTTGTGACCTGATCCTCTGTACTCCTGTATCCTGACCCGGCATGCTGAATCCTGCTTGTTCCTGAACTCCTGTTGCTGACTTTGGCTTGTGACCAGCCTTGCTTCTTGCCTGCTGTTTCCAGTAACCTCTCTGCTTGCCCGATGCTGATCTTAGCCTGGCTCTGACTCTGCTCCTGGTTTATGATTCAGTACTCCTTCTGCCCGGTTGATGCTGACCTCTGCCCATTTGACTATGCATCCAAGATCCTGTATCTGCCTGCTGCCAGCTGACTTTCTCAGCTCTGCATCTGCTATCAAGCTATCTGAACCAGATCACCTGAAGGCACCTGTGCCACTCTGTGCCCTGTTATACCTTGTTGCCATCCCCAGGGGAAACAGGACAAAAGGTCTAATGGCAGTATTTTCGTCAGCTCGGCCTCAACGAGGTATGTCACAGTTGTACTGCAAGTTCTTGGGAAGCATCCTGATTTTACAGTGCAGGAGAGCAGAAAGATTGAAAGACTGTTCCATTTCAAATTCTAAAGTAAAGTTGGAATATTTTGATGCTTGCAGAACCCAGTCGAGGCCTATATGTAAGAGACAAGCAAGGTTGTATATTCTAATATTATGTAGATTATTCCAGATTAAAGAGTAGGAGAGAAAGGGGAAAACCTTGTGTAGTCCCCTTATGTAGTCACAAAGGTAAGAGGTCTCCCTCTTCAAGATGTATCCTCAGATAGAGTGGGAAAGAAATAGGGGGGGGGTCCTCACTTGGATTCTGACACCAATGTATACAGAGCATCTAGAGAACAAGGGGTATGGACAAGGAAACAGGTACCTGGTCAATTCTAGCACAAATATTACCCAGGTCACAATACAGACAAGCCAGAGATAAACCCCACAAGCAACATAGCCAGCAGCCTCTGGCCAGTCTGTACTGTGACCTGGGACATATTTATGCCAGTATTAAGTGGGTACTTGTTTCCTTGCCCCCCCTCGTTCGCTGGATGGTCTGTATATATTCGTGTCAGAATTCAATTGAGGACCTACTCCCCCCTCCCTTCCTGTTCTCACCTATATGAGTGGTAAGGATGCATCTTCCAGAGGGAGACCTCTCACCTATGTGACAGTTTGACAAAACAACTTTTGAGTTGTGAAATCCTGGAGGTGCCCTTCGCTCCCCTATGCTTAAAGTATTTAAGTATGACACCTTTCCCTCCTATGGTCACTAATAGAATCCTGGTTTAGCCTTCTCTTTTCCTTGATGCATGAAGTGTGTAAGTGTGATTGATTCTTCTGAGCACCCTGCATTTGCAGCACTCATAAGACTCCTGAAGAAGCCATATTTTGGTGAAACATGTAGAGCTGAAGTTGCTGCATCACTGCTCGAGCCGCATGTTCATCTGTGATGATTTAATATGTGTATTTTGTTTTCTTTTAAGATTTTGTAAATATAATAAAAAACTTTTTTATCATATATCAATATGAGATTTGTGGAGTATTGCATGTGACACCTTTAAAATCCCATTATTTCTCTATTTTGTATATATAATTTTGGTATGTGGTGCCTTTGATCCCTTGACATATGGCAGTTTCAATATAATCCAATCAGCTGCTAGGTTTTTATTGTCAAAGCTTAATAGAACAAGCTGATGTTAGAAGCTGATTGGTTACCTTGCACAGCTAACCATGTTTTGTGTGCACTCATTTCAGTAAATCCCCCCAAGAATGTGTATTTTCAGTGCTTAAATACTGGTATTCTACTATTGTAAAAAAAAATCCTTTGCCTAAATTCTACTGCCATTGACTGTAGTAACAATGCAGTTCTGTCCTTTAAGAAATCAAAAGAAGCCATATCTTAAAGATCATATCTTTCTGGCAGTTTTCCCTCTCTCTACTGCTTTGTAAAGCTGATCTGACCAACACCTGACAACTGAACTCCAGATAAACATTTCAAATGTATCATGCAAGAGGTTCACAAATCAATCCCCATCTCCAGGAAACCATCGAAGTGAAACAGAATGCCATTTTGAATTGGCTCAGCAAAGCAGAGCATAGCTATAGATCTAATTGTATGTATTAAAAAAAAAGTGAAAATAGGTACAGTACATTCTAAGCCCTTAGGTTGAAATGTAATTGTTGTTGTTTTACAATTTTATTGCAGACTTATTGGTTCACTACCCCATGGTTATCAATGCTTAGTTTTAAAGTAGATATAAGCCTATTCACTAAAATCTAAAACAAGCCTTAACATATTAATTTATTTCAAAAGTAATTTTTATTTCAATAAGTAATATTTCTATTTTAGCAGATTTTATTAAAATAATACCTAGGGGTCTATTTATAAAAAAAAATGCTCTGTGAATGTCTCAACATCTGTGCAAGCATAAAGAAAAATACCCATAATGTTTGTAATATTTGTGTAATAGTTTCCTTGTTGCATTCTGCAGGGTAAATTCTTTAACATTTGATCCTAAGTGAAAATGGATATACTGAAAGTACATTCAAACAAGAGTTAACATTCACCAATAAAGAAAATAGCCTAACGCTGAAGGCTCAGAACATTCAACCAGCAGAGGAAAAAATATAAGGGAGACTTCTACACTGTTTACAGTCTATGCAAAAAATTCTGTGTGTTCATCCAAATGAACCTGTAACTGCAGTGTACAGCTAAACATTTAGCTTCCTCCTGGTTGTTGGGAAGCTGACAACTCCCAGCATGCATCCCCCTCCCCGAACTATACCAAGCCACATGCCCACAACATGCTGCATACATTACCAAAGAGGATGGCCTCTTAAACAGAACCCTGATCTAGTCATTGTTGGAGTCTGTGGGTAGGGGGCTTATTGGAATCCCTATTTAAAAATATGGGGGCCCCAAGTATTACCCCTTCCAAGCGTGTATGGCTAAGGAACATATAGTACCTCTACTTATTAACAAAAAGGCAATTAAACACACACAATTTTTGCCAAGTACTTTAAAGCAGAATTCCACCCAAAAATGGAACTTCTGCTTTAAGTAACGGTGACCCCCTGACATGCCACATTTGGCATTAAATTTTTTTTGGGGGGAGCAGATACCCTCATTTTAGAGGCATCCAGCTCCCACTTCCTCCCGGGGCTCCGTGGGCCGAAAGGAAATTGACCTCTCCCCCCTTCCTCCCTGCAATCTTCTGGGACACGTCACATGTCCCAGAAGATTGCCTGGCCATTTACAGCATGCAGCACGGCTCACGCATGCACCGTGCGTGCCCGGCTGTGAAGCCACAGCCGGGCACCCACAGTAAGAATGTCGGCGCCGTGGAAAGGAGGTGGAGAGGAGCGGGGCTTTGTATGCCTGTATCGCTGGACAGTGGGACAGGTGAGTGTCTGATTAGTAAAAGTCAGCAGCTACACTTTTTGTAGCTGCTGACTTTATTTATTAATTTTTTCGGCGGAACTCCGATTTAATAAAAAAATAAAAAACCTTTTGCCACATTTTTTGTGAGTACTGTTCAGACTCAGGATTCAGAGATGCATATGATGTCAAATAAAGCAACCTGGCAGGTAAGAAACAAACTGTTCCTCTTTAAAGCGGAGGTCCACCCAGAAAAAAAATACATTAAAAATCCTAAAAGAAATAAAAAAAAATGAATAGAAAAAAAAAAAAAAAATTATACTCACCCGAAATGCCTGTTGCTATGCAGAAGTCCCCTAATCTGCCTTCTACTGTGCCTCTTCCTTGTCCTCGGATTGAAAACTTTTGTTTCCTCTTGTGAATGGGGCGCGCTGCTTTCTGGGAACTGTGTGTATCCCAGGAGGCAAGCCGCCCATTCACAAAGCGTTGTGCGAGTGGCGCATGCACAGTAGGAAACGGGCAGTGAAGCCATAAGGCTTCACAGCCTGTTTCCCTTAGTCAGGATGGAGGAGCCGGGAGCATGGCAGCAGCGATCGCCGTGGCGGGACCGACATCGCGGGCGAGTAGGACAGGTAAGTGTCCTTAATAAAAGTCAGCAGCTACACTGTTAGTAGCTGCTGACTTAAAAAAATAAATAAAAATACAAGCTGCACCTCCGCTTTAATAACCTAGTAATGTTTAGTTTACCCTAAAAAGTCATAATTAACTCCTTCTTTCTCTTCTTCTACTCCCTTTAGCTATTATCTTTCTGCAAATGTTTTGTTTATATATATATATATATATATATTCTTTTTATTCTAATTAATTTTGCTTGTTAATTTCTTCTTAGTTTCATATTTTTAAAAAAATCCTAAAATCCTTTACTTTTATGGATTGCATAAAACATAAAGTAATTTTTGCAGGAGAATATCACAAAAAACAATATTTGTTCTAATACAACTGATATATGTATTAATATGTGATCTTAAAGCGGAGTTCCAACCGCAATTTTTTTTTTTTTTAAAGTCAGCAGCTACAAACACTGTAGCTGCTGACTTTTAATAAGGACACTTACTTGTCCTAGGCGCCTGCGATGTCGCCCCCCCGAGGGCGATCCCTCGATTGTGCCAGGTCCCAGCGCCGCCATCCTCACTAAGGGAAACAGGCAGTGGAGCCTTGCGGCTTCACTGCCCGTTTCCTACTGCGCATGCGCGAGTCTCACGGCGCTGTATGAATGGGCGGCTGCTCTCTGGGATACACACAGTTCCCAGAAGGCAGCACGCCCCATTCCCCAGAAGACAACACGAGGATGATGACCAGCCCATGGTATAGGAAGAGGCAGATTAGGAAGATCCGCATAGCAACCGCAATTTCTGGTAAGTAAACTTTTTTTTTTTTTCTATTTTCCTTTTCTATTTTTTTTTTTTTGTAGCATTTTGGTGTATTTTTTTTTTTTTTTTTTTTTAAGGGTGGACTTCCACTTTAAAGAGTAACCCCTCTTTTGTTGAGAAAACAATCCCCTCTGTGTGATCAATGTACATTGCAGAAATGTTACAAACTTTGTTGCAGAGTCCTACCTGTTTCTGCTTTGAAGAAAAAGCTGTCTGTTGTCTTCAAAGTGAATCTGAATGGCAGTAAGTTGTAGTTGGAAGGTCAAACACAGTCTCATCATGGTAGATGGTGGTAACAAAAAAAAAAGAAGCTGTTTGCACCCTTAAGATGCCAAAGTCCCAAGCATAATGCAATGTAAATGAGAAGCAGTAAGTCCAAACAGAGTGAAGTTTTGGGGAGGAAAAACCCCAGAAAGAAATCCTGTCCATCAGAAAAAGGGGTTCTAAGGACTCTGGAGATAAGGTCCCTATTGGATCTTTTCTAAGGGAAAGGTGGGGTAAACGAGTCAAGAGAGCAAAATCAACTCTCTGGAACTTCCATGGAGCTGATGGGAGAGTTGAAACAACCTCATTAATGCTGGCCAGGGCAACCTTGATCTGAAGCAGGGTTTCCAACTTTCAGTAAATTTATGAACAGTTTGTAAAATCCATAATTGTTGCATCTGTCCATGAATGTCAGTTATGAACATGCAGCCTACATGGCCATAATGGACATTCAAGGACAGATGCAAAAAGTACAGATTTTACGAACTGTTCGTAAATTTACTGAAAGTTGGCAACCCTGATCTGAAGAGACTTACCTAAACTTTTGCAGAGAGCTGAACACAGAGTGCCTGTGGGAAGGTGCAGAAGGAGCATCGGTGGGCAGTAGTTGAGGATATTCAAGGGCAGACTGTAGATTAGCAGCAGTGCTGCAAAAATTCTTGTGACCTTGAGAGAAGGTGAGCATAAATGGAAAAACCCACTGGTACTTAATTCTTGATGCTGCATCAGAATTTGCAACTGGGGCTTTATAGCTCTGTGCTTAGCAATCGTGAGAGGGTAAAGATCAGTAAATAGCTGCTACAACTGACCATGAAAAGCTAGAGAGTCCTTCTCACATGCTGCAGCAAGTAGTTGCTCTTTAGTGTGAAAGCTATGCGGTCTAGCAATGTCTGTCAGGGAAATGGCCAAAGAACTGGCAATCTTACCAACACCCATCATGGCCGCATCAGGAGCGCTCCTGTGCGTATTGGCGTATGCAGATACGCGATAACGCTAACGGGCATACGCAGATATGCGTCAACGCTAACGGGCGTACGCAGATACTCGATGGCGCCTCCTGGCCTATATAAACCTGCTGCTAAGATCCCTGAGTTGCTGGCTTATCGTCAGCTCCCCCGTGTTCCTTGTGCTCTTGTATTCTGATCCTGGACTTCCCGTTACTGACCCGGCTTCCACTATCCGCTGATTCTGTCTTTCCGGTTTGACCTCTGGCTTGTATCCCGACCTGCTTCTGCCTGCTCCACTTCTTGATCCCAGCTTGGCTCACCGACTCTGCTTCTGCCTGTCTTACCAATTACCGACCCCGTCTTGTTCCAGTATTACTGCCTGAATCCCGAACCTGGTAGTGATTGATCTTGCTGTGTATGACCCCCAGCCTGGCTTCTGATACTCCTGCTGGCTCTCCACAAGCATACCTGCCATACAGAGCATCTCGCTGGTTCCAGTCGGGCCACAGCGATCAAGCCTTCAACCACGGCCACTGGCAAACCGTGCTTCTCTGGGCCCTGAATTCCCTGTTTCACCTTCAGGGTTACACTGTACTCAGCCGCAAGGGGAGCCCTCCCAGCACCTTGGCCTCCAACCAGACTCCTGACAATGTCTCTAAGGGGACCATCTGGGGAGCAGCGTGTGAGTGCTTGGTGAACTTGTACAAGTTCAAGACAATCAATCTGTTACGGCAGACTGCAGGTATAGTTACATAGTTACATAGTAGGCGAGGTTGAAAAAAGACACAAGTCCATCAAGTCCAACCTATGTGTGTGATTTTATGTCAGTATTACATTGTATATCCCTGTTGTCAGGGTCACCTGTGGCCAGGTGACAGATGCACCCCGTAGGGGGACAGGAGTGCACCGCGAGGTAGTGAACCCTATGGCTGGCTTCTGCGGATAGGGAACTGGGTGGTTGTGGAAAGCGGGACCAGAGGAGCACAACCGGGATCCTAACGGAAGCTAGAGCCAAGATTCCCCAGGGCGCGGAGTCTAAGACCCAGCTGGTCTTCTCCAGGGCCTCTAGTGGTGAGGATGTTATGCTGCAGGCTGGGACCAGGTCGCGGCCCCTGGAGTTTCCTAGCTCACGCCCCGTAGGATAAGGGGAAAAGAGGGGAAGCAGCAGCACAAGATAAGAGAGAACCGAATAACAAGCTGAAGGTCAGGGGCCACAAGCAGACAAGGATAACGAAAGAACGAGCCGAAGGTCAAGGGTCACGAGCAGACAGGGATAGTCGGGACAAGCCAATAACGTAACAGAGAGACAGACGTAGCACACGGCAGGCAGGAACCCAAACACACAATGCCTAACAAACACGTTGATCAGCAAAGCAGGCTTGCAGTGCACAGGTTAATATAGTGTTCTGTGATAGGGCCTGGGGTGGAGTCAGGCTGGGAGGAGATTATAAAGGAAGCCAGGTGAAGGAGGTCTGGTCTCTAAGATGAACACATGAGGAGGAAGGTAAGATGGCAGACAGACATTAATGCATATCCATGACAGTACCCTCCCTCTTACGAGGCCAAGGTCATGCACAGGGAGATCAGCAGATGGGGTAAGGAACACCGGACAGGGAGAGGATGGATGGATGGGTCAGGACAGGGAGACAGGATCAAGCAGGGGGCAACCAGGCTGCAGAGCAAGGCTCCAGGGATTAGGGATCAGGACAGACACAACAGGTTCAGGTTACAGGTATCAGGAATCAGGGTTACAGGAATCAGGGCACAAGGACGAAACCAGGGCCTTATTATTCCAGCTCAATTCAGCTGTGTGGATACGGAACTGAAGAGCATATTGCCCCACTGAACTAGATTCTTGGCGAAGACGTAAGACAGCACTAGCCGCTGAAGAAGCCCGAGCCGGCTCTTCGAAGATATTACGAAAGAGCTTCAAAAAATCGGACAGACTGGAAACCACCGGATCGTTCCTCTCCCACAGGGGGGCAGCCCAGGCCAAAGCTTCACCGGAGAGGAGGGAAATGATATAGGCTACCTTAGCCTGGTCAGACAGGAAGCTTTGAGGCTGAAGCTCAAAATGAATTGTGCATTGGCTGAGAAACCCCCTGCAGGCCTTGGAGTCCCCAGAGAAACGGAACGGAGCTGGCAATCTTAGTGAGTGTGAGGCTGCGACTGGTGCGATAGGTACAGCCGCTAGTTGTACTTGGGGTTGCGGATTCGGGGTTCCCAAGGAGACCTGAAGCTGCTCGAATCGAGAAGCCAGATCCTGGAGGAATCGCATCACCTGAGTCTGATTTGATTCCTGGGTTTCAAGTCTGCGAACTATGCCCTGCAATGGATCATCCGCGGGGAGCGGGATGTCAGCCGGGTTCATGGCTGATCAAACTGTCAGGGTCACCTGTGGCCAGGTGACAGATGCACCCCGTAGGGGGACAGGAGTGCACCGCGAGGTAGTGAACCCTATGGCTGGCTTCTGCGGATAGGGAACTGGGTGGTTGTGGAAAGCGGGACCAGAGGAGCACAACCGGGATCCTAACGGAAGCTAGAGCCAAGATTCCCCAGGGCGCGGAGTCTAAGACCCAGCTGGTCTTCTCCAGGGCCTCTAGTGGTGAGGATGTTATGCTGCAGGCTGGGACCAGGTCGCGGCCCCTGGAGTTTCCTAGCTCACGCCCCATAGGATAAGGGGAAAAGAGGGGAAGCAGCAGCACAAGATAAGAGAGAACCGAATAACAAGCTGAAGGTCAGGGGCCACAAGCAGACAAGGATAACGAAAGAACGAGCCAAAGGTCAAGGGTCACGAGCAGACAGGGATAGTCGGGGACAAGCCAATAACGTAACAGAGAGACAGACGTAGCACACGGCAGGCAGGAACCCAAACACACAATGCCTAACAAACACGTTGATCAGCAAAGCAGGCTTGCAGTGCACAGGTTAATATAGTGTTCTGTGATAGGGCCTGGGGTGGAGTCAGGCTGGGAGGAGATTATAAAGGAAGCCAGGTGAAGGAGGTCTGGTCTCTAAGATGAACACATGAGGAGGAAGGTAAGATGGCAGACAGACATTAATGCATATCCATGACACCTGTATGTTTTGGTGTTTCAGGTACTTATCTAATAGTTATTTGAAATTATGGATGCTCCCCGCTAAAACCACTGCCTGTGAAAGGGAATTCCACATCCTAACCCTCTACGCAGTTTAAGGTTAAACAGCATTTCTTCTAATTTTAGTGAATGTGTCTTATTTTTTCCCTTACGCAGAAAAGTTTTATCCCTATTGTGGGGTCACCAGTACGGTATTTGTACATTGAAATCATATCCCCTCTCAAGCGTCTCCTCTCCAGAGAGAACAAGTTTAGTGCTTGTAACCTTTCCTCATAACTAATGTCCTCCAGACCCTTTATTCGTTTTGTTGCCCTTCTCTAGATTCTCTCCAGTTCCAGCACATCCTTCCTGAGGACTGGTGCCCAGAACTGGACAGCATACTCCAGGTGTGGCCAGACCAGAATCTTGTAGAGTGGGAGAATTAACGTTTTATCTCTGGAGTTTATCCCCTTTTTAACCACTTCAGATGCGCGCTATAGCCGAAAGACGGCTGCAGCGCGGACCTGAACTGCCGGGTGGTCCTTGTATTTACATTCTCCCCGTGCTCTCCCGCGAGCGCGCATCGGGGAAAATCTGTGTTGGCCGTGTCCGTTGGACACAGCCAATCACAGATCATGCTGAATGGCCAATCACAGAGGCCATTCAGCACTCGATCTCACTGCCCAATGAGAGATGATCTCAAATGTAAACATATGAGATTATCTCTCATTGCCAGCTTTCTCTCCTCACACAGAGACAGCGGGTGAGGAGAGAGAGATCTGTGCTGCAGCTTCAGTTATTGTGAGTGAGAACATACACATACACAGTAAAAAACAGTGCCATCTGCCAGTCCCATATCTGCCAGTGCCATCTGCCAGTGCCATCTGCCCGTGCCATCTGCCCATGCCATCTGCCCGTGCCATCTGCCAGTGCCATCTGCCCATGACATCTCCCAGTGCCATCTGCCCGTGCCATCTGCCCGTGCCATCTGCCAGTGCCATCTGCCCATGCCATCTGCCAGTGCCATCTGCCCGTGCCATCTGCCCGTCCCATCTGCCCGTCCCATCTGCCAGTGTCATCTGCCAGTGCCATCTGCCATCAGTGCCACCTGTCATCAGTGTCACGTATCAGTGTCACGTATCAGTGTCATCAGTGCCACGTATCAGTGTCATCAGTGCCACGTATCAGTGCCATGTATCAGTGTCATCAGTGCCACGTATCAGTGTCATCAGTGCCACGTATTAGTGCCAAGTGTCTTCAGTGCCAACAATGGCTAGAAGATTATGTTCAGCCGAGGAGGCATACAATATTCTTGCGGCCAATGAGAGCAACGGGGTGCTCTCCGATTCGGATTCCTTTGCAAGTTCAGACTATGAGTCTGACGTGGACTACGAGCCTGTCCTAAGCAGTGGAACACTGATAGCCTCATAAGAGGAGGAGGAGGAGGAGGAGAGCCCGCCCGCCAGACGAAGGCGTTCTGCTGAGGAGGCAGTGCCATCCACCAGCACCGCAGTGCCATCCACCAGGACCGCAGTGCCATCCACCAGGCAAGCAAGGCCACGTACCAGTGGGGTGTCATCTCAGTCCCAAAGGGTTAGGTCCCATGCCAGCCTTCCCTATTCCCTTCAGAACCCCTTGTGGCTTCCTCCTAATTCAGGAGAAGCCAACATTCCCCCTTTCACTGCCCAGCCAGGAGTCCAGGTGGACACAGAAAATTTTGCCCCGATTGACTTTTTCAATTTAATTTTCACTGACGACATGCTTGCATCAATTGTGGCCCAGTGCAACCTATACGCCCAACAGTTCATAGCAAGCAACCCAACGTCCTATTATGCCCGTCCCTACGAGTGGAGAGCCCTTACAGTGGAGGAGTTTAGAATTTTTTTTGGGCCTCACATTCTGCATGGGACTAAACGGAAAAAAACATTTGCGTTCATAATGGTCAACCCGCCCCATCTACCATATGCCCATCTTTTCCTCAGTAATGCCCAGGTCCAGATATCTAATGATTATGAGATTCCTACACTACAATGACAATACCCAGTGCCCTCCCTGAAATGACCCAAATTTTGATAAGCTTTATAAAATTTGTCCGCTACTAAATTATTTTTCTGAAACCTTCCCCCAGTTGTTTACCCCAGACCAACATATATGCGTGGATGAGTCCCTTATAAAATTTTCTGGCAGGCTGGGCATAAAACAATTTATACCCAGCAAAAGGGCCCGCTATGGGGTGAAGCTCTATAAATTGTGTGACCGAGCCACAGGGTATGTGTATGCCTTCATCGTATACGAAGGGAAGGACACCCAACTGCACCCCCCTAATTGCCCAGACTATATAGGAACCAGTGGGAAAGTAGTTTGGGAACTCATAAACCCATTTCTGGAGAAAGGCTACCACTTGTATGTGGACAATTTTTATACAAGTTTGCCCCTGTTTCAAAACCTTCACAGAAAGAACATTCCAGCATGCGGCACCGTACGGACGAACCGGAAGGGTTTTCCTCAAAGCCTGGTCAACAAAAAATTGAGAAGAGGGGAGGCGGCAAGTTTACGCAATGAGGAAATTTTGGCTGTGAAGTGGAGGGACAGAAGGGATGTCTACGTGCTTTTTTCCATCCACAACAATGAATTTGTTGAGATCACCAGGAGGAATGGCCGGATCCAAAAACCAATATGCATCTACGAGTACATCAAGTTCATGGGGGGTGTCGACTTCAACGACCAGATGCTCGAACCCTACCTTTCCACAAGAAGAACATACCAGTGATATAAGAAAGTTTCCATTTATTTGTTTAATTTGGCCATGTACAACTCCTATGTCATCTATCGGAAATCCACTATAAGACCCAAACCCTTCCTTTTCTACCAGGAGGAAATCACCACTGCCCTTATATACTCGAACAGCCCACCAGTAAACATTAGATCCGATGTCATTAGCTGACTCTCCGAGCGCCACTTCCCAGATAAAATTCCTCCCAGACCAACAGGCCAAAAACGCCAGAAAAAATGCTGGGTGTGCTCCAAAAGAGGAGAGAGAAGAGACACCATTTATTATTGTGCCCAATGTCCTTCAGAACCAGGCCTCTGCATGATTGATTGTTTCCGCCGTTACCATACCAAACTCAATTATTAGTTCACTTCCTGCCATTTATCTTTACACCCCTTATGCATCTGCTTGCTCTGTAACTGACCCTGGCTTGTTATTCGACTACGCTTCTGCCTACCGATTCTGTTTACAGTATACCTCTGCCTGATCTGGAACTGACCCTGGACTGTTATTTGACCACGCTTCTGCCTACCGATTCTGTTTATACCTCTGCCTGATCTGGAACTGACCCTGGAATGTTTGACCATGCTTTTTGCCTGCCTCTTGGACTGATCTTTTACCCTGCCAGTGGACTAGTGGGATTCATAACACAGGGGTCTCACATATGTGAGGGGCTCCAGAATTGTTTTTCTGGATAAAGAAAACAATTGTTTTTGTTTTCTCATTCCTAGATTAGGGTCTGGAGACTTGGAGGCTTCAAAGAGATTTGGGTGGGAGAAGACTCTACCCCTGTCCCCATTCAGTCCTGAACGAGGCCCTACTTCTGCCTGCTGCCTGTTGGACCTATGCCATCATGCCTCTGCCTGTTGCATGAACTGACCACACCACATGGACCTGCCTACTACCAGGACCAATATTTTGGCACTGCTGACAATCTCCGCTTGCACTGACCCTGGACTGTATATGGACAGTATCCCTGCCTGCTGCCTGTACTAACTATGGACAGTATTCCTGCCTGTTGCCTGGACAATTGCATTCGCTTTTGCTGACCAAGTCCCTGCCTGCTGCTCGGACCAGTGCTATCCTCCTGTGGACAACTGCGCTTCTAAAACAACAGGTAATCTTTTGTTTACCCTTTACTCAGCAGAATGTATTTTGTGGTGTAATTCTTGGTATGTGCATGTTATGTGTCCTTAGAACACCTGATGGTGTTCCTTGCATTTTGGGCCTCTGTATGTGGCCAGGCTGTGTAAAAGTCTCACACATGTGGTATCACCATACTCAGGAGGAGTAGCAGAATGTATTTTGGGGTGCAATTTTTGCTATGTGCATGCTATGTGTTGGAAATATCTTATAAATGGACAACTTTGCGTAAAAAAAAATGTGTTTTCATTTTTTTCCCACATTTTCCCCAAACTTCTGGAAAAAAAATGAAACGTTCAAAAGACTCATTATGCCTCATAGATTCTACGTTTGGGTGTTAGCTTTCCAAAATGGGGTCACTTTGTGGGCGTTTCCATTGTCCTGGTGCTCCAGGGCCTTCAAAAATGTAATAGGTGGTTGAGATATGAGATGTGTAATTTATGCTCCTAGAACGCCTGACGGTGCTACTTCAATGTTGGGCCTCTGTATGTGGCCAGGCTGTGTAAAAGTCTCACACATGTGGTATCGTTATACTCAGGAGGAGTAGCAGAATGTATTTTGGGGTGTAATTTTTGCTATGTACATGCTATGTGTTGGAAATATTTTATAAATGGAAAACTTTGCGTGAAAAAAATGCGTTTTCATTTTTTTCCCACATTTTCCCAAAATTTCTGGAAAAAAATTAAACATTCAAAAGACTCATTATGCCTCATAGATTATACGCTGGGGTGTTAGCTTTCCAAAATGGGGTCACTTTGTGGGCGTTTCCATTGTCCTGGTGCTCAAGGGCCTTCAAAAGTGTAATAGGTGGTTGAGAAATTAGATGTGTAATTTATGCTCCTAGAACGCCTGACGGTGCTACTTCAATGTTGGGCCTCTGTATGTGGCCAGGCTGTGTAAAAGTCTCACACATGTGGTATCGTTATACTCAGGAGGAGTAGCAGAATGTATTTTGGGGTGCAATTTTTGCTATGTACATGCTATGTATTGGAAATATCTTATAAATGAACAACTTTGCGTGAAAAAAAATGCGTTTTCATTTTTTTCCCACATTTTCCCAAATCTTCTGGAAAAGAATGAAACGTTCAAAAGACTCATTATGCCTCATAGATTATACGTTGGGGTGTTAGCTTTCCAAAATGGGGTCACTTTGTGGGAGTTTCCATTGTCCTGGTGCTCCAGGGCCTTCAAAAGTATAATGGATAGTCAACAAGTTATGCCGCATACACACAACCGTTTTTCACAACGTTAAAAATGCCATTTTTTAAATTGGGCATTAAAAACGATTGTGTGTAGGCTCCAGAGCATTTTTAACGACGTGAAAAATGGCCTAAAAAAAATTAGAACCTGCTCCATTTTTTCACGTCGTTTTTTTTAACGGCGTGAAAAACGGTAGTGTGTATGCTTTTACGAGGGGAAAAAAAACGCGCATGCTCAGAATCAAGTATGAGACGGGAGCGCTCGTTCTGGTAAAACTAGCGTTCGTAATGGAGATAGCACATTCGTCACGCTGTAGCGGACTGAAAAGCACAAGGCTGAAAAGCGCGAATCGTCGCTCAACAAACTTTACTAACATGAAGGGTGGCGCCATTCGAACGGAACTTCCCCTTTATAGTGCCGTTCTACGTCACTGCGCTTTGCTCGAGTGTTTTTTTTTAATGAACGTGTGTATGCAAGACAGGCTTGAGAGGAAACAAGAAAAATCACGTAGAGAAAAACGTCGTTTTTGAAAATGACATTAAAAACGATCGTGTGTACGCGGCATAAGATGTGTAATTTATGGTCCTAGAACACCTAATGGTGCTCCCTGCATGTTGGGCCTCTGTATGTGGCCAGGCAGTGAAAAAGTTGCAGAATGTATTTTGGGGTGTCATTTGTGGTATGCACATGCCATGTCAGAGAAATAAGCTATCACAATGACAATTTTGTGAAAAGAAAAAAAAAATCGTAAGAATTGTGGGAAAAATGACAACTTCAAATAACTCACCATGCCTCTTACTAAATACCTTGGAATGTCTACTTTCCAAAAAGGTGTAATTTGGGGGCATTTGTACTTTCCTGGCTTGTTAGTGCCGGTTCACACTGGGGCAACACGACTTCCAGCGCGACTTTTCAAGGCAACTTGGAGACGACTTGAGCGCGACTTCAGCGCTACTTGGAGTGACTTACAACGCGACTTCAAGTCACCTCCAGGACAGGCGACTTTGCCAGTGGCCAATCACATAATTATCTGCTCTGTGGGAGGGAGGGGTTTGCCTTAGAAAACAATTTTCACTTCCTGGAAAGTTGCTTCAGTTAAGACGGGGGATCCGACTTGGAGGCGACTTCCATTGAAATCAATGGGTACAAGTCGCCTAGAAGTCGCCTTGAAGTAGTACAGGAACCTTTTCTGAAGTCGCTCCGACTTCATACGCATTCATTAAGACGGCTCTCATTCACATAGCTGTGATTTCTGATGTCAAGCGACTTGGGGCGACTTGCGGTCTGACAAGAAATGAGATAGGCCGTCAGTACATCAGATGTGATCAATTTGTTATGATTTGCACCACAGCTTGTAGACTCTATAACTTTCACACAGACCACATAATATCCACTAATGTGGGTTATTTTTACCAAAGATATGTAGAAGCATAAATTGTGGCCAAAATTTATGAAGAAAAATTACTAATTTGCATAATTTTATCACAGAAACTAAGAAAAATGCATTTTTTTTCAAAATTTTCAGACTTTTTTCATTTATAGCGCAAAAAATAAAAAACCCAGAGGTGATCAAATACCACCAAAAGAAAGCTCTATTTGTATGAAAAAAAGGACAAAAAAATCATTTGGGTATAGTGTTGCATTACTGAGTAATTGTCATTCAAAGTGTGAGAGCACTGAAAGCTGAAAATTGGTCTGGGCAGGAAGGGTGTTTTAGTGCCCAGTAAGCAAGTGGTTAATGCATGCCAATATTTTGTTTGCATGCCATTGCTGAGCCTGTCATCTACAAGGACCCCCAGGTCCTTTTCCATCCTAGATTCCCCCAGAGGTTCGCCCCCCAGTGAGTAGATTGCATTCATATTTTTTCTACCCAAATGTATTATTTTACATTTTGCAGGTAGAGAATTGTTTGCGGGATACCCCGGAACTGTAAAACGAAACCTCAAACCTCAAAATCCACTCTCTGTCTCCTACAATGCTGCAGAGGTTTAGGTCTCCCAAATATTCCTGCTTACTATCATGCTGCACACCTTGAACATTTGCCAAAACACAATGCAATAAAGTAAATTTCTTTATGGCTAACAATTGATTCTATTGACTGTGACCCTATTTCAGTATCTAACATGTTATGGTTAAGACCAACTGATTGTACTTCTATTCGTAATCCTATCACTAAAACTGAAAATTTATTACCAAATACTTACCGTAATTTTCCTTTCCTGATAGACTCCATGGCAGACTACGTGTGGGTTAACCCCGCCTCCTCTCCACAGCTATAGGACCCCTTACCCATAAATTTGAGCTCACCTCTACAGACAGGTGTTCCGTAACTAGCCGACTCAAAATTCAACTCTCAGATTTTTATTCATGGGTGGGAACTCCGTCTGCCATGGAGTCTATCAGGAAAGGAAAATTACGGTAAGTATTTGGTAATAAATTTTCAGTTTTCCTGACAGACTCCATGGCAGACTACGTGTGGGAAATAACTAGCCAATCCACACGGGAGGGTATGCTGAACAAAAAATATTTTAATCTTTCCCGTCAGCTGACAGGATTTTTGTTCCGCCGTTTGATCATTCTTACGGGAGGCGAGAGGGGATGTCCCCGCCGCCCTCCGGTGCTTCTACCGACTCACCGCTACGATCAAAGCCAGGATTGTTTGTTTTTTTTTTGTTTTTTTTTCAGGCTTCCCAGCCTAGAGGTGAGATGTGGGGTCTTATTGACCCCATATCTCACTGTAAAGAGGACCTGTCATGCCATATTCCTATTACAAGGGATGTTTACGTTCCTTGTAATAGGTATAAAAGTAATTAAAAAAAAATTTGGGGCGGAAAAACATGTCAAACTAAAATAAATAAAGTAAAATGAACAATAAAAAAAATATTTGCCCCTGTCCCCGTGAGCTCTCATACAGAAGCGAACGCATACGTAAGTCCCGCCCACATATGAAAACGGTTTTCAAACCACACATGTGAGGTATCTCTGCGAACGTTAGAGCGAGAGCAATAATTTTGGACCTAGACCTCCTCTGTAACTCAAAACATGTAACCAGTAAAAATATTTAAAGCGTCACCTATGGGGATTTTTAAGTAGCGAAGTTTGGCGCCATTCCATGAGCGTGTGCAATTTTGAAGGGTGACATGTTAGGTATCTATTTACTCGGCGTAACTTCATCTTTCACATTATGTAAAAACATTGGGCTAACTTTACTGTTTTTTTTTTTTTTTTAAGCACAAAACATTTTTTTCCCGTAAAAAACGAGTTAAAAAAATTGCTGCGCAAATATCGTGCGAGATAAAAAGTTGCAACAACCACCATTATATTCTCTAAGGTCTTTGCTAAAAAAACATATATAATGTTTTGGGGTTCTATGTAATTTTCTAGCAAACAAATTATGATTTTTACATGTAGGAGAGAAATGTCAGAATTGGCCTGGGTGCTCCAGAACACATGAAGGTGCTCCCTGCATGTTGGGCCTCTGTATGTGGCCACTCTGTGTAAAAGTCTCACACATGTGGTATCGCCATACTCAGGAGTAATAGCAGAATGTGTTTTGGGGTGTAATTTGTGGAATGCATATGCTGTGTGTGAGAAATAACCTGCTAATATGACAATTTTGTGAAAAAAAAAAAAGAGAAAAAAAAATCTTGATTTTGCAAAGAATTGTGGGAAAAAATGACAACTTCAAAAAACTCACAATGCCTCTTTCTGAATACCTTGGAATGTCTTCTTTCCAAAAAGGGGTAATTTGGGGGGTATTTGTACTTTTCTGGCATGTTAGGGTCTCAAGAAATGAGATCGGCCGTCAGTACTTCAGGTGTGATCAATTTTCAGATATTGGCACCATAGCTTGTGGACTCTATAACTTTCACAAAGACCAAATAATATGCACCAATTTGTACTTATTTTTACCAAAGATATGTAGCAGTATAAATTTTGGCCAAAATTTATGAAGAAAAAATAGTAATTTGCAAAATTTTATAACGGAAACAAAAAAAAAAATTTTTACAGAATTTTCGGTCTTTTTTCTCTTATAGCGCAAAAAATAAAAAACCCAACGGTGATTAAATACCACCAAAAGAAAGCTCTATTTGTGTGAAAAAAAGGACAAAAATTTCATATGGGTACAGTGTTGTATGACTGAGTAATTGTCATTCAAAATGTGAGAGCACCGAAAGCTGAAAATTGGTCGGGTTATTAAGGGGGTTTAAGTGCCCAGTGGTCAAGTGGTTAAGAGACACTACAGATTACTAAGCATTACATTGCAAATGAGGTGCTTACCCTGTCCTGGTAGTCCCGAGGCTCCGGGATGCTGCCGTTATATGCCCACAGGTTATCCCACGTGTACAGGGCTCTTCGGCGGTTTAAATAACCCGCCGGAATGACGTCACGGCCGGTTCCGCTGCGCGCATGCGCCAAGGGACCAGCCTTACTGCGCCTGTGTGGCCTCTGACCCCTCCGCCGCACTGCGCATGCGCAAACACCAAGCCTCGGTTTCACCGTGGCTCTGCGCATGCCCAGACGTACAGCAGCAGGAATCAGGAAGGGAATGGCGTCCTGGAACGCAGAAGCGTTCCACACAGATACTAATACAAGCGGCGCTATATGGACAGAGAAAACAGTAGAGAAAGACATACAACACACAAAAACCATCTGCCATGGAAAGTTATAGAAAAAAGTCTTCAGACCTTGCCAGCCGAGATCCACCGTCCGTCATGGTACACTGGGGCCACATCCCTCCACCGTAGGGGTATCCATCAGCCCAAAACTACTTGCCCACTCATAGCTGGGCCCTGGGTGCACCGCACAATTGGTACCTGATGCGACAGACATCCTGGACTGCACCTGAATTGCATGATGAAGGGTCCATGTGAGGAGGACAAAAAAGGAACACCTGTCTGTAGAGGTGAGCTCAAATTTATGGGTAAGGGGTCCTATAGCTGTGGAGAGGAGGTGGGGTTAACCCACACGTAATCTGCCATTGAGTCTGTCAGGAAATATTCTTTATCCATCTGGGACAGATTCAAAACTTCTCTTGGCCTTCAATCTCCTCATTTACTCTTTTGTTAAAAATCCCGATTTTAACCTGCCTGGATCACTCCTAATTCTTTCAAAGCATTGAATACAGCTAATTTATCCTGTTTATATAAATTGGTATCTGCCCTCTCCATGCATTCTTTTTCTACTTTGTACCGTAGGCTTATACTCGAGTCAATACGTTTTCCCAGTTTATTGTGGTAAAAATAGGTGCCTCGGCTTATATTCGGGTCGGCTTATACTCAATATATACAGTACCTATTAGATTGACCTCCTTATTACTGCTTTTGCAAAATGAACCAATAGAATAGAATATAATTTTATAATGCTTTCGATGTAATACTTTATTGGTTTATTTGTTGCTCTACTTGTTACATTTTTACATTGTTATATACTCATTCTGTTCATAAATCGATATGTTTAGCTCTATTGCTATTTGAATATTGTACCACAATCCTTATATGTACTCAATTTGTCAATCTTTGTTATATTTAAAAAATAATAAACAAATTTGATGAAAAAAATAGGGCTTCCATCCGTTTGAAAAAAACAGATGTTGACAGAAGTGGATGAAAACGGATGAAAATCGATAGATCATCCGTTTTTACATAGACATGCAATGATGTCCATTTTTCACCCATCAAAGGAATGGATGAAAAATGGAGGAACAGTCCGTATGTGTGAAAGGGACCTATTTTTTTTAATCTAAAATGTTTAAAAAATAGAATATATCTATGGACATACATGTATATATAGTAACTTACATGAACATGGATGAAGATATGTGAAAATATCAACATCCGCACAATTATGAAGAGTAGATAAGATATGGGTACATGCATATGTGGGTACTGGAAACTAAACGCATGGGTGCATGGATCCTTGAGTATTTGTGTACCCAGTACAAATAATAAATGTGTATTTTTACCTCTATAAATAGATCTCTTATGTGGGTTTAACATCTAGATGCATTTTGGGACTGGTGGGGGTCTGCAGGTAAACAGGCCCGCAGCCAGAAAGAGCTGTGGACTTTCGTGCATGCATGTGTATATGTAGCTCCTGACAGTTCTGGTAATAACCTCACATGGGGTTTTAATAGCAATTGTATATTAACTCTTATGTTTTACACTATATTATTTTATTTATTTTAGGATACATTGAATATGTGTAATTGAATAGAATAGCATATTGGTAATAGCTGAATGTTAGGGGGTGTCTTTTATGGTCAGGGTGAATGAGAGTAGTAGGAGGAGCAACGATCGTAAAAGACACACTACACACCGGCGTTCCCAGCCTCTGAAGACACTCTGTCGGAGGAGGGAAATGCATTAGGTGGGAACTTCCTGTGACGTCACATCCAGCCATTCTTATCAACCTTCCATCTTGCTGTGACGAGTGGAGGAGTTGAAAGTACAGCATTGCTTGGGACTTTGTCCATACTGACAGGCATATTAACTTCTAGAAGTTGGTGAGTGGGGGACACATAGGAGGGGAGCACAGCACCTTATTCCCCTTTTTGCACTTTACTGCCACAGGAGCATTGGAGCACTGACTGCACTTTTGAAGATAACTTGTTTTGCACTTTAAAGACATCATGATTTTGCACTTTATTTATGAATGGAAGTTGCCTTTTTACAATTGGATCTAAATTGTATATGATTGCACAGTTTGATTGTTTGTAGATATATGCATTTTTGGGACATATGGGGATATCACTGGGATTTGTTTACTAAATATTGAAAGGAAGATTACACCTTCACCCCAGCAGCTGTCCAATCAGGCGCGATCACATTAGAACACACCATAGCATGGGTACATAAATACCAGATTTATCCATCATGTGATACCATCTGGGAGGCATGTTATTAGCCCCAAATGTATTCTGCAGCAGGACAACAACTCCAAACATACAACCAATGTCAATAATAACTATGTTCAGTGTAAAGAAGAACAAAGAGTCCTGGAAGTGATGGTTTGGCTCTCACAGAACACTGATCTCAACAGCATTCAGTATGAGATTACATGAAGAGGCAGAAAGGTTTGAGGCAGCCTACATCCACAGAAGATCTGTTGTTAGTTCTTCAAGATGTTTGCAACAACCTACCAGCCGAGCTCCTTCAAAAACTGTGTGCAAGTGTACCTAGAAGAACTGTTACTTCTACTTTGTTACTTGATAAAAATAAACTATTAACAATTCTATTTCTGAAAGCTATTCTATAGCTGCAATGGACTGGTAACCTAACCTATTAGCAGAAATATCCAAAGGCAAACAAACTTTGCTTTGAGGAGCATTTAGCCTGTATTTGAGATCAATCTGAGTCTCATAGAGTCTACTATTTATTTATAGGCACATTTAAACTGCATGGGGGCAAGTGAATTAGATCTACAGCACGATTAGCTGAAAAAGCCAGACAATGGGGTTGATTTACTAAAAGTGGAGAGTGCAAAATCTGGCATAGCTATGCATAAAAACAGTGAGCTTCCAGGTTTTTTGTTTGTCAAAGCCTAAGAGCCGGTTCACACAGGGGCGACTTGGGATTTGACTTCAAGTCGCCCCAAGTTGCCCCAAGTTTTAAAACTAATGGAAGTGAATGGAGTTGTGTTAATGTACACGACTGCAGTCGCTCCGATTTCAAAAAAGGTTCCTGTACGACTTCATTCCGACTTATAGGCGACTTGTACCCATTGATTTCAATGGAAGTCGCCTCCAAGTCGGATCCCTGTTCATAGAGAGGCAACTTTACAGGAAGTCGCCCCTCTGTGAACTGGCTCTAAGGCAAACCCCTCACACGGAGCTGGTATTTGGTATGAATCATGAGGGGGAACTCCACGCCAAATTTTAAATAAAACCGGCATGGGTTCCCCTCCAAGAGCATGCCAGGCCCTTAGGTCTGGTATGGATTTTAAGGGGAACCCCCTACGCCGAAAAAAACGGCGTGGGGGTCCCCCCAAAATCCATACCAGACCCTTATCCGAGCACGCAGCCCGGCCGGTCAGGAAAGGGGGTGGGGGCCCCCCCCTCCTGAACTGTACCAGGCCGCATACCCTCAACATGGGGGGGTGGGTGCTTTGGGGCAGGGGGGCGCCCTGGCCCCCCCACCCCAAAGCACCCTGCCCCATGTTGATGGGGACAAGGGCCTCTTCCCGACAACCCTGGCCGTTGGTTGTCGGGGTCTGCAGGCGGGGGGCTTATCGGGATCCGGGAGCCCCCTTTTATAAGGGGGCCCCAAGATCCCTGCCCTCTACCCTATGTGAATGAGTATGGGGTACATCATACCCCTACCCATTCACCTGGGGGAAAAGTGTCAATAAAAAACACACTAGACAGCTTTATAAAGTAATTTATTAGTCAGCTCCGGGGGTCTTCTTCCGACTTCGGGGGTCTTCTTCTGACTTCGGGGGTCTCTTCCGACTTCGGGGGTCTCTTTCGACTTCGGGGGTCTCTTCCGACTCTCCGGTGCCTTCTCCGCGCTATCCGGTTCTTCTCTCGCTCTCCGGTGCTTTCTGGCTTCTGCCGGTCCCTCCGCTATCTTCTTCCAGCTCTTTTGCTAGTGGGGGCCCGGTCTTTATCGTCGTCTTCTTCCCTCTTCTCTCCTGGAGATGTTGACACGACGAGGTCTCCCGCTGTAATGCAGTGTGCGCGCACGCAATAATTTATATAGGCATGGGGCGTGGTCACCGGGTGATGTGACCCCGCCCCCTTATGACGTCACAGTCCCATAATGCCCCGGGCTGTGACGTAATAGGTGGCGGGGTCACCGGGTGACATCACCCGGTGACCAAGCCCCATACCTATATAAATTATTGCGTGCCGCGCACACTGCATTACAGCGGGAGACCTCATTGTGTCAACATCTCCAGGAGAGAAGAGGGAAGAAGACGATGATGAAGACCGGGCCCCCGCTAGCAAAAGAGCTGGAAGAAGATAGCGGAGGTGCCGGCAGAAGGCAGAAAGCACCGGACAGCGGGAGAAGAACCGGAGAGCGCGGAGAAGGTACCGGAGAGTCGGAAGAGACCCCCGAAGTCGGAAGAAGACCCCTGAAGTCGGAAGAGACCCACGAAGTCGGAAGAAGACCCCCGGAGCTGCCTAATAAATTACTTTAAAAAGCTGTCTAGTGTGTTTTTTTTATTGACACTTTTCCCCCAGGTGAATGGGTAGGGGTACCCCATACTCATTCACATAGGGTGGGGGGCCGGTATCTGGGGTTCCCCTTATTAAAGCGGGCTCCCGGATTCCGATAAGCCCCCCACCCGCAAACCCCGACAACCAACGGCCAGGGTTGTTGGGAAGAGGCCCTTGTCCCTATCAACATGGCGGCAGGGTGATTTGGGGCCAGATCACTGCAGCTTTTTTTCTCTTTTTTTCTTCCTCCCACCACTTCCACAGATCTTATAGATGTATCCAAAAGGGTCAGATAAACCTCTCACCGATTTCCAGCGTAAACACAACAGAGGGTATTCTGCAGATTCTTTCACCGCTGCAACCAGTATATAACCGGGGTCTTACAGTCCCTTTGATCAACAGCTGGTGGGAGGAAGAAAAAAAGAGAAAAAAAGCTGCGGTGATCTGCTGTGGAGTCTATGCTGGAGAGTGATCAGAGTTGTATCTGACCCTTAGGGGTCTATCTACAAGGTGAGAGGCTGGTGCTACCGGGGGAGGATTGTGGAATTATATATATACCTGTGGTTTTCCATTTGATGTGAATACTGGGACTTCCACACCTGTTCTTTCCCCTCTCCTCTCTCCTTGTCTACCGGATTATTTCCATCTTTCCAGGGAGATTGTTATGGATTATACAAACTATATGACCATACACTTTTATTTTTGATAATTATCACGTTTGGATACACTTCCTTTTTGGATAATTATCACGTTTGGACTTACATCATTTTTTGCATTTTATATACAGTTTATATTATGTTTGGATGCACTGAAGAATTCAGGTTATTTTACTTATATTTACAAACACTTTAAGGAAGTTGGTGTTTTAGTTACTAATATTGTATGTTCTTTTGAACTATTTATTTGTTTTTTGCACTCTGCATATGTTTTATTTAATTGCACTTTGATTACTAGCGCTGCTTCACTATTTTCTTTATCTCCGTTTGTGTTGGTACGCTATAGAAGTTCAGCAGCTATTTGTCACTATTTTTCACTTTAATATATTTTTTATTAGACGGTAGTATTTTTATTTAATTACATCAAGTGGTAGGCGCACTAGTACCCCCCCTTTTTATCATATATTTTAAATAGAAATGAGTTTCATCAGTCAACGGCTTGAAAAACATAGAGTTAATTCTATGTAGTGAAAAAAAAAAAAATCCATATTTTGTAACTTGTATGTCAACAATGATTTCAAAGGGTCCAGTTCAAGAACAATTTTGTTTTCTATCGGTCTCACAAAAAGACATTCTTTATTGTATGCTTTCTTTGAGTAATGTTTGATTGCAGCACTCACATTTCAGGAAACACATATTTGCAATCCTTTTTGTAGTGAAGGGCTTTAAGAGCCTTCACAGCTCAGTTTTTTTCCCCCAAGTATATCATCTATAGCAATATTGTTCTTCTGACCAATGCTTATTTCTCTCTTTGTTTATTCTTATAACTGTATATCTTTGGTATGTGTTATTAACAAAAAATAGAAAGTGCAAATTAATTTGATGGTAGGCTTACTACATTTTGTCAATATACAGATATGCTTTCCAGTCTCTAAAACATATTATAGTCAAACTGCAAAACATCTCTAAGCCATTTGGAGAAAATTCATTTCATTATTGTACCATTCTTTAGCACAAAATGATAAAGGAAAGGACAGCCTGAATGTCCTAATATATAGGGAAACAAGCACAATGCTATTTTATCAGCTAACCAAAAACTGAAATTACCTCTAAACTCTTTTTTTTTTTCCAATGGGAATATTGATTTATTTTGTATTTATTACAGGTGTCTTTATATCAGCAACAATTTATGCAGTACATTCTTATAAGTCCCTACCCTCAAGTTGCTTACAATCTAAGGTCCCTATCACATATGCATATAGACATGCACACCCTTAACAGGGCAATTTTTTTTTTCCAGACAGGAGCCAATAATCCTACAAGCATGTCTTTGGAGTGTGGGAGAAAACTGGAAAACTCTGAAGGCAATCCATGCAATCGTAGGGAGGACGTGTAAATTCCATGCAGATAGTGTCCTGGATGGGATTCAAATTGGGAATCCCAGTGCTGCATGGTAGAAGTGCTAACCACTAAGTCAATGTGCTGTCTCTATTACTTATGGACTAGAGACTGTTCACTTTGCAAATTGTGTTTTCAAACTGCAAAATAATAGTTATTTTTGCTTAGTAAATAGGGTGAAATTTATTTATTTCAAAAAACCGTCATGTACAAGCAAACATCCTGTTTTTTTTTTTTTCCTTGAACATGATTGAAAATTTAAAGTGAGATCACTACTATCTTTGACTTTGTTCTTCTTTTCCTTACCTTTTTCTCTCTTCTACTTCTCCTCCTTAGTTTGTCTTCTCTTCTTCCATTTACTTTCATATACAAAACTAGTAGCGGAATTCCTCTCTTATGATCTCCTGATCTATCATTGTACAATAGTTATAGATTTTAGTACAAACCTTTTGTTTATGCACAAAATCTTTCTTTCATCTCTACTGCATACTATTCCAACGATATATGCGGATTAAAAACTAAGATCTATCATTTTCTTTTTTCAAATTTTTCCTGATATTATATATTATATAATTGTTATATTTGGTTTGTAACCATTCAGTTTCAACACTAAGCATATTTTATGTGAGATATCAGATCTTCATCTACATAGGTTAAGCTTAATTCCTTATAATATTGGAAATATTATCAAATATATGATCTCTACTACAGCTACTATTAACTGTAACTATGTTTGTTAATAATATCTATGTTTGTAATTTCAAAATTCAATAAACAAAATTGACAAGAGAATTTAAAGTGAACACGGCCTTTCCTTTTATTAGGTACATATTAGAGACCATGTATCCCCCATTCAGGAAAAACGTATGGAAACAGCAGTAAGTCGACATGTCTATAAAAATTTTGATTTAAACATGATTAAATTCTCTGCCCTTGAACATATATACCCATTCATTCCAGGGGTGGCAGTGTCGATCGTACACTGCTACAACTGGAGACTCGTTGGATCTATAGTTTAAATGCTACAAAGTACCCAGGTCTCAATGAAACCCTTAGTTTCAAGCCCTTCGTATGATGTCATCTTGATTGAGCTAGCCATGCTTTCATTAGTCTGCTATATAATTTTTTATTGATTCTTTGTATCTATATAGCTTTAAAGAGGAAGTAAACCCTCTTTTTTTTTCCCTGAAAAAAAAACCCTGCAAGAGAAAGGCATAATGAGCTAGTATGCATAGCATACTAGCTCATTATGTGGCACTTACCTGAGATTGAAGCCTATTAAGCACTGCTCGTTCCCCTCCGTGGCCGCCGACATGTCCCCTCGGAGTGTCTTCCTTGTATCGCCGCTCCGGCGCTGTGACTGGCCGGAGCGGCGATGACGTCAGTCTTGCTAATGCACGTGGGACCGGCAGATCCCCGCGCATGTGCGCGGTCACGGCATTTTCCCATTCAGAAAACTGGCACGCTCAGTGCGCCTGCGCCCGTGTCTACGGCACGCATGTGCCGTAGACATCGGTGCAGTGTTTTCTGCAAATATCTCCTTAACTGTGTAGGTTAAGGAGATATTTCTTGCACCTACAGGTAAGCCTTAATCTAGTCTTACCTGTAGGTGCAAGTTGTCTGGTTGGGTTTACAACCACTTTAAATAGTTCAATTCTGACCAGACTAACTCATTAGAGTAAAGTCTTTATGTATGTATCAATTTATTAGATTTTTTTATTTAATAAATAAGCTGTAGATACCCATTATTAAGTTGTTTTATATCGATATCTTAACGTGTTGCTCTGGGTTTTTTTATATTTGCCCTGCCTCTCGTTCACTTACTACTGTTCTGTGTGGGAACTGGCTACTTTTCCCAATGTTTTCCATTTTTCCGCTGCCTGTCATTGCCCCCGGGGGGCCATGATCAATTTGGAGCACCTGGTGCAACCGTACGGATGCCCAGGGCATTCATGGGGTAACACCCTGGCGATGCCCTATTGGACCTCTGCCTTCTGTCATTGTCCACTCACCATCATGACCTGCCATTTGGTCTCTTTCCCCTCTCTTTCAACTAGATTGAGGGCTGTATAGATCCCCCTGCACTTACCAGGTGCCCCCCCCCTGTTGGGTTCGGGTGCATGCATGCTCTGACTCGGAACCATCCAGTCTCCTGCGCATGGTACCCACCTCCTAAGTACCATGCACTCTGGTCTCTGTATGAATTGGTATGCCATTGGACTCCGGTGCATGCTTGGTGATTTCTGAGAGTTCCGGGTGGGGGTTTATAAAGCCAGCATTCCCACATTACAGCTGACGGGAAGCTTGAGATACACTGTGTTGTATGCTGCTGCTACAGAGGTAATTAATATATTGATTGTTCCCCTCTTTTTCTCTTGCACTGCTCATTGTTTTCATCTTCCTTTTTCTTTGAATCCGGTTTTAAATATAAAGTAAATATAAAGTATTAATTAAAAATAAAGTATCTGGAACTATTAAGTTTTTTTTATTCTCTCTTAATTGCTCAATATTTATTGCTTGCTATAACTGATGCTACATTACTGCTGCCGACTAGATGCCCTAATAGCACACTGTCATTGAGCAGTAGGGATGAGCCGAACACCCCCCAGTTTGGTTTGCACCAGAACTTGCGAACAGGCAATAAATTAGTTTGAACATCCGAACACCGTTAAAGTCTATGGGACTCAAACATGAAAAATCTAAAGTGCTAATTTTAAAGGCTTATATGCAAGTTATTGTCATAAAAATTGTTTGGGGACCTGGGTCCTGCCCCAGGGGACATGTATCAATGCAAAAAAAAGTTTTAAAAACTGCAGTTTTTTTGGGAACAGTGATTTTAATAATGCTTAAAGTGAAACAATAAAAGTGAAATATTCCTTTAAATTTCGTACCTAGGGGGTGTGTATAGTATGCCTGTAAAGCAGCGCTTGTTTCCCGTGCTAAGAACTGTCCCTGCACAAAGTGTCATTTCTGAAGGAAAAAAAGTCATTTAAAAGCACTCGCGGCTATAATGAATTGTCGGCTCCCGGCAATACAGAGAAAAGTCATTGATAAAAATAAAAAAAATGTGTGGGGGTCCCCCCAAATTCAATTACCAGGCCCTTCAGGTCTGGTATGGATATTAAGGAGAACTCTGCATCAAATAAAAAAAAAAATGATGTGAGGTTCCCATAAATATCCGTACCAGACCCTTCAGGTCTGGTATGGATTTTAAGGGGAACTCCACGGCAAATAAAAAAAAATGGCGTGGAGTTCCCCCCAAAAATCCATACCAGACCCTTTTTCCAAGCATGCAACCTGGCAGGCCACAGGAAAAGAGGGGGGGACGAGAGAGCACCCCCCTCCTGAACCGTAGCATGCCACATGCCCTCAACATGGGGAGGATGCTTTGGGGGTCTGTGACCCCTCAAAGCACCATGTCCCCATGTTGATGGGGACAAGGGCCTCATCCCCACAACCCTTGCCCGGTGGTTGTGGGGGTCTTATCGGAATCTGGAAGACCCCTTTAACAAAGGGGACCCCCAGATCCCGGCCCCCCCTATGTGAATTGGTAAGGGGTACATTGTACCCCTACCATTTCACAAATAAAGTGTAAAAATAAAAAATAAAACACACAGACACTGTTGGGATAAGTCCTTTATTAAAAAAAAAAAAAAAGATTCCAGCGGTGGTAATCCACTCTCGGTATCCTGCGATGGGTGATCTCCTCTCCGGGGTCGAGCGATGGATGATCTTTCCTCTCCAGGTCCAGGCTCCAATGATGATGTCCAGCGCAGCGAGGAACAGCAAGTATCCTGTCTCCACCGGAGACACCCCGGGAATGACGTGACTTCAGCCAGTGACAGCTCTTATGTAGCTGAGGGTGGGGCCACCCGTCACGTGACCCCGTCCCCCTTTGATGCGAGAGGAAACCCGGGCTTCCCCAGTGACGTGCGGGTGACCCCGCCCCCTCTGATGCAACAGAAACCTGCGTTACATCAGAGGGGGGTGGGGTCACCCACACGTCACTGGGGAAGCCTGGGTTTCCCCTTGCGTCAGAGGGGGACGGGGTCACGTGATGGGTGGCCCCGCCCATAGCTACATAAGAGCTGTTACTGGCTGAAGCTGCGTCATTCCCGGGGTGTCTCCGGTGGAGACACAATGCTTGCTGTTCCTCGCTGCGCTGGACATCATCGTTGGAGCCTGGACCTGGAGAGGAGAGATCATCCATCGCTGGACCCCGGAGAGGAGATCACCCATCGCAGGATACCAAGAGTGGATTACCACTGCTGGAATCTTTTTTTAATTTTTTTTATTTTTAATAAAGGACTTATCCCAACGGTGTCTGTGTATTTTTTTACATTTTTTTACACTTTCTTTGTGAAATGGTAGGGGTACAATGTACCCCCTTACCAATTTATATAGGGGGGGCCGGGATCTGGGGGTCCACTTTGTTAAAGGTGTCTACCAGATTCCGATAAGCCCCCCACCCGCAGACCCCCACAACCACCCGGCAAGGGTTGTGGGGATGAGGCCCTTGTCCCCATCAACATGGGGACATGGTGCTTTGAGGGTTTTTTTTTTTTTTATCAATGACTTTTCTCTGTATTGCCGGGAGCCGACAAGTCATTATAGCCGTGAGTGCTTTTAGATGACTTTTTTTCCTTCAGAAATTACACTTTGTGCAGGGACAGTTCTAAGCACGGGAAACAAGCGCTGCTTCACAGGCATAATATAGACACCCCTCAGGTACGAAATTTAAAGGAATATTTCACTTTTATTGTTTCACTTTAAGCATTATTAAAATCACAGCTCCTGAAAAAAACGGCCGTTTTTTTTATTTTTTTTGCATTGATACATGTCCCCTGGGGCAGGACCCGGGTCCCCAAACACTTTTTATTACAATAACTTGCATATAAGACTTTAAAATTAGCACTTTAGATTTGTCCCATAGACTTTTACAGGGTGTTCCGCGGCTTTTCAAATTGTTTGCTGTTCGGCGAACGGGCGAACAGGCAATGTTCGAGTCGAACATGAGTTAGACTCGAACTCGAAGCTCATCCCTATTCAGCAGTAGGGATGAGCTTCGAGTTCGAGTCGAACTCATGTTCGACTCGAACATTGCCTGTTCGCCCATTCGCCGAACAGCGAACAAATTGGGGTGTTCGCGGCAAATTCGAAAAATCTTTTTGAGAAATCTAAAGTGCTAATTATAAAGGCTTATATGCAAGTTATTGTCCTAAAAAGTGTTTGGGGACCTGGGTCCTGCCCCAGGGGACATGTATCAATGCAAAAAGAAGTTTTAAAAACGGCCGTTTTTTCGGGAGCAGTGATTTTAATAATGCTTAAAATGAAAAAATAAAAGTGAAATATTCCTTTAAATTTCATACCGGGGGGGTGTGTATGATATGCATGTGAAGTGGCGCATGTTTCCCGTGCTTAGAACTGTCCCTGCAAAAAATGTCATTTTTGAAAGAAAAAAATGCATTTAAAACTGACTCGCGGCTATTAATGAATTGTCGGCTCCCGGCAATACATACAAAAGTCATTGATAAAAAAAAAAAAAAAGGGTGGGGGTTCCCCAGAATTCAATTACCAGGCCCTTCAGGTCTGGAATGGATATTAAGGGGAACCCCGCCGCAAATTTTTAAAAAAAAATTGACGTGGGGTTCCCCCAAATATCCATTCCAGGCCCTTCAGATCTGGCATGGATTTTAAGGGGAACTCCACCCTAAATTTTAAAAAAAATGGCGTGGAGTCCCCCTAAAAATCCATACCAGACCCCTTATCCGAGCACGCAACCTGGCCGGCCGCAGGGGAAAAGGGGGGGACGAGAGAGCGGCCCCCCCTCCCTCCTGAACCGTACCAAGCCACATGCCCTCAACATGGGGAGGATGTCCCCATGTTGATGGGGACAAGGGCCTCATCCCCACAACCCTTGCCCGGTGGTTGTGGGGGTCTGCGGGCGGGGGGCTTATCGGAATCTGGAAGACCCCTTTAACAAAGGGGACCCCCAGATCCCAGCCCCCCCTATGTGAATTGGTAAGGGGTACATTGTACCCCTACCATTTCACGAAGAAAGCGTAAAAAAAATGATTAAAAAAACACACAAACACCTTGAAAAAGTCCTTTATTTAAAAAAAAAAAAACATTCCAGCGGTGAAATCCAGTGTCCCGCGGCGATCCCGATGTCCAGCGCTGTCCTTCATTGGTTGTGCCTGAGCGGACCTGATGGGGAACTCCCTCTCAGTATTTTAAATGTATAAACCCGCCCCTTCTAAAGTTCCCCATCAGGTCCGCTGAGCGGACCAGATGCGGAACATGAGAAGGGGCGGGTCTATACATGTATTACCAAAGTGAGAGCAGTTCCCCATCAGGTCCGCCCCCTCGGTATGTCGGACCCGCCTACGTCATTGGCTTGAGCGGGGAACTTCCTTCACTGTGTAATTTAAACATCGGGACATCGGGATCGCGGCGGGACACTGGATTTCATCGCTGGAATGTTTTTGTTTTTTTTTTAATAAAGGACTTTTTCAAGGTGTTTGTGTGTTTTTTTTAAAAAAAAAATTACGCTTTCTTCGTGAAATGGTAGGGGTACAATGTATCCCTTACCAATTCACATAGGGGGGGCCGGGATCTGGGGGTCCCCTTTGTTAAAGGGGTCTTCCAGATTCCGATAAGCCCCCCGCCCGCAGACCCCCACAACCACCGGGCAAGGGTTGTGGGGATGAGGCCCTTGTCCCCATCAACATGGGGACATCCTCCCCATGTTGAGGGCATGTGGCCTGGTACGGTTCAGGAGGGAGGGGGGGCCGCTCTCTCATCCCCCCCTTTTCCCCTGCGTCCGGCCAGGTTGCGTGCTCGGATAAGGGGTCTGGTATGGATTTTTAGGGGGACTCCACGCCATTTTTTTTTAAATTTGGGGTGGAGTTCCCCTTAAAATCCATGCCAGATCTGAAGGGCCTGGAATGGATATTTGGGGGAACCCCATGTCAATTTTTTTTTAAATTTGCGGCAGGGTTCCCCTTAATATCCACACCAGACCTGAAGGGCCTGGTAATTGAATTCTGGGGAACCCCCACGCTTTTTTTTTTTTTTTTTTTATCAATGACTTTTGAATGTATTGCCGGGAGCCGACAATTCATTAATAGCCGCGAGTCAGTTTTAAGTGCATTTTTTTCTTTCAAAAATGATATTTTTTGCAGGGACAGTTCTAAGCACGGGAAACATGCGCCACTTCACATGCATATCATACACACCCCCCCGGTATGAAATTTAAAGGAATATTTCACTTTTATTTTTTCATTTTAAGCATTATTAAAATCACTGCTCCCGAAAAAACGGCCGTTTTTAAAACTTCTTTTTGCATTGATACATGTCCCCTGGGGCAGGACCCCGGTCCCCAAACACTTTTTAGGACAATAACTTGCATATTAGCCTTTATAATTAACACTTTAGATTTTGAACGTTCGAGTCCATTGTATTTAATAGGGTTCTAAAGTTTACACAAACATTTTGTCTGTTCGCAGGTTCTGGTGCGAACCGAACAGGGGGGTGTTCGGCTCATCCCTGTTCAGCAGCAGTAAATGTCAGTGATTTGTATAATCACTGTCAAAGCAATTCAGATTTAACCTCTACATATCTGGTCTTCATTTATTTTTCCTTTATACCTAGTTTTATTCCCGTTTCTTTCTTTTTTTTTAAATAGCTGACAAAAAATCTCTAATAATGTTATGTGGTATTATCAAAGAAAAAAAAATTCTTCCTTTTTGTCCTTGTTATCTTGTTTCTTTTTCTTGCTTTCTTGATTTCAGCCGGTTTTTCGTGCTTGCTATTTCAAGCTTATTTTCACTTGGTGCCCTTGTGCATTCTGATATTAGTGACCTACAATGTGAGTATTTATACATACCTTTTTAAGAGCTCATTCACACAGGGACGACTTTGGATCCGACTTCAAGTCGCCCCAAGTCACCCCTAGTCGCCTCAAGTCGCGCTGCATGAGAAAATCAATGTAAGTGAATGGAGCCGTCTTAATGCACACTACTGCAGTCGCTCCGACTTCAAAAAAGGTTCCTGTACTACTTCAATCTGACTTCTAGGTGACTGCTAGGCAACTTGTACCTATTGATTTCAATGGAAGTCGCCTCAGAAGTCGGATCACTGTCTGAACAGAAGCAACTTTCCAGGAAGAGAACATACATTTCTCAAATTCGCAAACCCCTCCCTCCCCGTCCCTCCCACAGAGCTGATTCTTGTTTGATTGGCCACTGGAAAGCCTCCTGTCCTCGAGGCGATTTCAGTCGTGTTGTAAGTCACCCCAAGTCGCGCTGAAGTCGCCCCAAGTCGCGCTGTGTTTCAAACTCAAGTCGTGTCCAAATTGCCTCCCAAAGTCGCGCTGGAAGTTGTGCTGCCCCTGTGTGAATGGGGTCTAACTCTTTGGTTGGAGATTGTTTATTGTACAGTTCTCAGTTTTTAGATAATTATGTTTTCTTAGTAAAAAATATATTGTGTATGTTCTAGCTTGGTCTTTGTGAGCCCTTTGCAGCCACACTGATTGTTCCAGTTCTTATCTATGGTGTTCCGTTTGGCTTTTTGACTTGGCAGTGTGGAGGCTTGACTTGGGTAAGCTAGCTAATGGGTAGATATGGCTAATATTTAATTATATATATATACATGTATGCATACTGTTTCATTCCAAAGTGTTGATTCCATATTGTGTTCACTGTATATACGGTATTTCCCTTTTTCTGTTACTGTATTGTTTTTCTTTTTCTTACAGTGATGATTATCTGAATCAATACCCTAAGGACGCCCATTGAGGGCGAAACATGTTGGGATATTATATACTGTACCATCATCATGTCATCTACAATATGATATAATGACAATTTGCTAACCTCCCTCCCTGTTCTTATGTATGAAATGCATTTTTAACATTGTATAAATAAAATTTGTTATATTTTTATTGATTCTCAGTACTATTCATGAGCTAAGCACCGCCAAAAATCCAGTTAAAAACTTCCCATGTATATATATCTTATTCGGGGATGTTGGTGCCTACGTTAACGCTGTCGCTAGCCCACACTACCCATGTTTCCTTTTATACCTAACTACATGAATATATACTGTACCTTGCTAAGTGAAAATCATTTAACCAATTTGGGATCAACATGTTTTACCCCTTTCCTGTCAAAGTTTTACTATATAAAGGATAAAAAACTGTTTTACTTACTTTCTACTTACTTTTTAGTATAAAATATATAAATATACAAATGCCAATACAGTATGAACACCCTTGGAATGACCTCATTTTGGAAAATGAACAACTCAATGTGATCTTGATTGTTGTTTTTTTTTTTTTTAATGAATAAACATTGTGATATTGAGGTGGTTAAAATATAAATTAATTTGCAATTAGCCTTTCAACATTTTCCTTTAAAATTCTAGTCTTCTGTTATTGGTGGTTCCTAGAAGAATAAATTGCATTGCAATGAAATTTCATTGTGTGAAATTTCTAGATGTCATGGATAAACCCCAAAAACACTTCAAATCCCATCAAAACAATGCCATATTTATTGGTGAAATTTTAACCCCCACACTAAACATTGGAGCTCAGCAACACTTTATAGCCCCACAAAAATCCCACATTGATATTTTAGAACCCCAAAAAACAATTCCACAATCAACAGTGGTCAGTGGCGTGCTGACAAAGCTTTTCCACATTTCAGCCATGCTAACCCTGCCTTCTGAGGTGCTGCCGGTGCCCCGGCTGCATTGGCGACCTCTTCCTCCTCCTCTGCCTTCGTCCTTGTGCTTCCACCGTACGCCAGCTGTCAGGTGGGAATGCCACCAGCAGCGCGTCTACCAGCGTGCGCTTGTACTCGCGCATCTTACGATCCCGCTCCAGTGAGGGAATTAAGGACGGTACGTTGTCCTTGTAACGGGGATCCAGCAGGGTGGTCACCCAGTAATCAGCACCAGTTAAAATGTGGGCAACTCGGCGGTCATTGCGGAAACACTGCAGCATGTAATCGCTCATGTGTGCCAGGCTGCCCAGAGGCAAAGAAAAGCTGTCCTCTGTGGGAGGTGTATCGTCTGTGTCCTCTGTATCCCCCCAGCCACGCACCAGTGATGGCCACGAGCTGGTCTGGGTGCCACCCTGCTGTGAAAATGGCTCCTCCTCCTCCTCATCCTCCATCTCCTCCTCCACCTCGTCATCCTCCAGAACTGTGCCCTTTCTGCCGGACAATTGTGTACCTGGCGTTTGTTGGTGCAGGAACCCACCCTCGTAGCCACTTGTGAAAGACTGCCCTGAAAGCCTTTGAAATGATCCCGCTTCCTCCTCCTCCTCCTCATCCTCCTGTGCCACATCCTCTTCCATCATCGCCCGAAGCGTTTTTTGAAGGAGGCATAGAACTGGAATAGTAACGCTAAGAACGGCGTCATTGGCACTGGACATGTTGGTGGAGTACTCGAAACAGCGCAACAAGGCACACAGGTCTCGCATGGAGGCCCAGTTATTGGTGGTGAAGTGGTGCTGTTCCGCAGAGCGACTCACGCGTGATTGCTGCAGCTGAAACTCCACTATCGCCTGCTGCTGCTCGCACAGTCTGGCCAGCATGTGCAAGGTGGAGTTCCACCTTGTGGGCACGTCACATATGAGGCGGTGAGCGGGAAGGCCGAAGTTATGCTGCAGCGCTGACAGGCGAGCAGCAGCAGGGTGAGAACGCCGAAAGTGCGCACACACAGCCCGCACTTTCTGCAGCAGCTCTGGCATATTGGGGTAATTTTTAAGGAACCTCTGGACCACCAAGTTCAGCACATGCGCCAGGCAAGGGATGTGCGTCAAACCGGCTAGGCCCAGAGCTGCTACGAGATTTCGCCCATTATCGCACACCACCAGGCCGGGCTTGAGGCTCACTGACAGCAACCACTCATTGGTCTGTTGTTCCATGTCCCTCCACAACTCCTGCGCGGTGTGGGGTTTTTCTCCCAAACAGGAAAGTTTTAAAACTGCCTGCTGTCGTTTACCCCTGGCTGTGCTGAAGTTGGTGGTGAAGGTGTTACGCTGACCGGATGAGGAGGCGGTAGAGGATGAGGAAGCGGAGTAGGAGGAGTTAGCAACAGGAGGCAAACTGAAGCGCCCTGCAATCCTCGGTGGTGGAAGGACATGCGCCAAACTGCTATCTGCCTCAGGCCCAGCCGCCACTGCATTTACCCAGTGTGCTGTTAGGGAGATATAACGTCCCTGACCGTGCTTACTGGTCCACGCATCCGTAGTTAGGTGGACCTTGCCACAGATGGCGTTGCGCAGTGCACACCTGATTTTGTCCCCCACTTGGTTGTGCAGGGAAGGGATGGCTCGCCTGGAAAAATAGTGGCGGCTGGGCACGACGTACTGTGGGACAGCCAATGCCATCAGGCTTTTAAAACTCTGCGTCTCCACCAGACGAAATGACAGCATTTCAAAGGCCAGGAGTTTTGAAATGCTGGCATTCAGGGCCAGGGATCGCGGGTGGCTAGGGGGGTACTTCCTCTTCCGCTCCAATGTTTGGGTGATAGAGAGCTGAACGCTTCCATGGGACATTGTGGAGATGGTTGGTGACCCAGGTGGTAGTGTTGCTGGCAGATCCTCTGTTTGCGGGGTGGCAGGTGCCACTGTCACTACAGAGGTGGATGAAGAGGCCGAGACTGCAGCAGAAGAGGAAACAGGAGGAGCCAGAGACCTTTCTTGGTTTTTGAGGTGTCTACTCCACTGCAGCTCGTGCTTTGCACTTAGATGCCTGGTCATGCAGGTTGTGCTCAGGTTGAGAACGTTTATGCCTCGCTTCAGGCTCTGATTGCACAGCGTGCAAACCACTTGTGTCTTGTCATCAGCACATTGTGTGAAGAACTGCCACGCTGGGGAACTCCTTGGACCTGGCTTTGGTGTGCTCGGTCCCTTGCTGCATTGGGCAGTAGCAGACATACTGTCTAGCTGACAGACGCTCCGTTTTGGCACCCTGCTCCCTCTTCTGCTTTGCTGGTGGCTCTGTGCGACCACCGCCTCTTCCTCCAAACTACACTGGTCACCTGCATAACGTTGATTCCATGTGGGGTCGAGGACCTCATCGTCCTCCACATCATCTTCCACCCAGTCTTCACCCCTGCCCTCCTTGTCTGTCTGCACAATTGCGAAAGCAGCAGCAGTGGGCACCTGTGTTTCGTCATCATCCGAGACGTACTGCGATGGTCCTCCCATGTACTCATCATGAAACATAAGTGGTTGGGCATCGGTGCACTCAATCTCTTCCACTTCTGGGGCAGGGCTAGGTGGATGGCCCTGGGAAACCCTGCTAACAGAGTCATCGAAAAGCAGAAGAGACTGCTGCATGATTTGGGGCTCAGACTGCTTGGCTGATTTGCAAGGGGGTGAGGTGAAAGACTGATGGACATGGGTTTCAGGTGCCAACTCTGTTCTTTCATCAGAAGAGTGGGTGGGAGACAATGTGAAGGAACCCGAGGCACTGTCAGCAACCCAATCTACTATCGCCTGTACTTGTCCTGGCCTAAACATTCGTACAGCCTCATTAGGCGCGACAAAATACCGCCGCAGGCTCGGTCGCCTACTCGCACCTGAGGAAGGTGTTTCACTTGTGCGTGTATCTGGCACAGATCCACCACATCCTCTCCCTGCAACAGGAGCTCCACCAGCAGCACCACGACCGGGGCCACCACGTCCCTTTGACCTTCTCCTCATATTTTCAAAATTTAGGATCTTGCCCTAAATGGGTGTTTTTGGAAGCGCAGAACACAACCAAAGTACGTAACCGCTGAATCGCACAGCTACAGAACTGCAGAAAATGCTATTCAAAAGAAATGTTGTTTTTTTAGTATAGCACAGTAGGAGAAAACTATATAGAAATTGTTTATTTCACACACCTCAAAATATGTATAACACACTGCAAACTTTTTTTGTGCCCCTAAACTGCGTTTTTTGGAAGAGCAGAACACACCCACAGTACGTAACCGCTGAATCGCACAGCTACAGAACTGCAGAAAATGCTATTCAAAAAAATTTTGTTTTTTTAGTATAGCACAGTAGGAGAAAACTATATAGAAATTGTTTATTTCACACACCTCAAAATATGGATAACACACTGCAAACTTTTTTTTGTGCCCCTAAACGGCGTTTTTTTGGAAGAGCAGAACACACCCACAGTACGTAACCGCTGAATCGCACAGCTACAGAACTGCAGAAAATGCTATTCAAAAAAAATTTTGTTTTTTTAGTATAGCACAGTAGGAGAAAACTATATAGAAATTGTTTATTTCACACACCTCAAAATATGTATAACACACTGCAAACTTTTTTTTGTGCCCCTAAACGGCGTTTTTTGGAAGAGAAGAACACACCCACAGTACGTAACCGCTGAATCGCACAGCTACAGAACTGCAGAAAGTACTATTCAAAAAAAATGTTGTTTTTTTAGTATAGCACAGTAGGAGAAAACTATATAGAAATTGTTTATTTCACACACCTCAAAATATGTATAACACACTGCAAACTTTTTTTTGTGCCCCTAAACGGCGTTTTTTGGAAGAGCAGAACACACCCACAGTACGTAACCGCTGAATCGCACAGCTACAGAACTGCAGAAAGTACTATTCAAAAAAAAATAGTTTTTTTAGTATAGCACAGTAGGAGAAAACTATATAGAAATTGTTTATTTCACACACCTCAAAATATGTATAACACACTGCAAACTTTTTTTTGTGCCCCTAAACGGCGTTTTTTTGGAAGAGCAGAACACACCCACAGTACGTAACCGCTCAATCGCACAGCTATAGAACTGCAGAAAATGCTATTAAAATTTTTTTTTGTTTTTTTAGTATAGCACAGTAGGAGAAAACTGTATAGAAATTGTTTATTTCACACACCTCAAAATATGTATAACACACTGCAAACTTTTTTTTGTGCCCCTAAACTGCGTTTTTTGCAAGCGTACATTAAAGTGCAAATTTTTTTAAAAATTTTTTTGCCCTAAACGGGTCTTTTTTTGCACGAGCAAAATAAAATGCTTTTTTTTTTTTGCCCTATGGGTCTTTTGGAAAAGAGCACAATAAAGTGCCTTTTTTTTTCCCCTAAAAGTTAGATTTTCTCTGACACTGGGCTCATGGCAGTGTAAAAAGACTGCACTGCAACACAAATATGTAGATCGCTGATCGCTGATTTTAATCTCTGAATCTGGACTCCTATATAATATTCTCTCTCCCTGAAAGCACCAACACAGGAACCTGGCCCTACACTACACTATCTCTCTATCTTTTCCCTCAGATTGTAGAATCAGGACTACCTCATCTATCTTTCTATCTCTCCCTAAAAGCAGCAGCAGCAGACTAGATCCTCTCCCTATCTATTCTGAAGCAGAGTGACATGTGTGCTGTGTGCCTCTAGCTTATATAGAAGCTGGGTCACATGTTGCACTGACCAATCACAGCCATGCCATTAGTAGGCATGGCTATGATGGCCTCTAAGGGCACACCAGCTAATCAAAAGGTGATTGGCTGGCCCCTGAAGCATTTCTAAATGCGTAATTAGATTGCCGAACCCGAACCCGAACCCGGACTTTTGGGCAAAGTCCCGGTTCGGGTTCGGGTTCGGGAAAAAGCTAAAGTTCGGTACGGACCCGAACTTTACAGTTCGGGTTCGCTCAACACTAGTAGTGAGTACTCAAGTTAAAGTGCACCAAACACCACTTTCCATTGAAGTGCATCCACGTACACATTTTCCAATCTTTATTACATTTGGTTATTGTTGTGGAATTTCAGGCTGCTGTTTACAGAGCACACAGCCTATAATTCCTGTGCTCTATAAGCACACACTTTAGATTCATCTTTTTGGAATAATGCTATCTTTAGGTTAATTTTGCTAAAGATCCACTCACTGTTCATCCCCATTCATCCAAGAAAGGCAGCACCACAAAAGCTTATCTTCTTATCAGGCCATTCCAGCAAAGACTGTCTCTAGCCAACGCCTAATCATAGGCTTTTATTAAACTCAAAAGATCTCACACAGGAGGTGATTGGCTGCAGCAACCAATCCCCTCCCCCATGGGCGGGAACCTCGCAGGATGTTCCCTCCTCACAGGAAAATGACAATACTTGGACATTCCTTCCAACAGGAGATGTCATACATGAATACAATAAACGTAGGATGGCTAAAGTTACCGTTGATAGGAATTCTTATTCTGCGCTATTCCATAGAATAACGCATATTAAGATTATACTATTATTGAATGGGGGAGGGAGGCTATCTGCAGACGCACGCTACGAATTCCAACCAATGTTGATCAGACATAGCAGAGACAAGAGCGCCCATCCGCCTATAACCAATGATGTCATTGCAGAGCGAGCATATCCCCTCCTTAACGATCGTCCATGCTAATGCACAGAGGGCCCCAGTTGGTGGACATATCCGCCCCCTGCAAACATCACACTCCAACCTCAAGACGTTTTCCCCTATCAGACGGGATTCAACCAGCCTCAGACTACCCCAATCAACTCTTTTAGAGCGGGTTGCGGAAGTACTAACACTGGGTGACACTATGACAATACATATTAAATACATCTCCATAAAAATCTCCACAACAGTCCTCCCTTTTTTGTCATATGCACCCCATGTGTCCCTCGATGAGAGTTTAAATGCTTCTTACACCTGGAAATGAATCAGTTCTTAGTCCATAAAAAGGAAAAACACGGCTTGACATGTAGACTCTACTCTTCAGGGGCATGACTTATAAAGGAGGACATGACATGGTGAGCTGTAGTAATCGCCGATCCGTCTGTGATTCTCTGTCTTGTATGTGGGTCCGGCTTCGGGGCGTCTCATCAAGGAAACTCTGGTCACGCGTCAAATCAGGCAACAGGAGCACCTCGTCACGACATAGAAAGAATAGAAATAAAAACGACATGAGTATATATATTCCCACTTCCTTTAACCACGATCCGCTGTAAAATAAAAATTAGATCCCCAAAGATTCCCAGACCCTTAAAATAGACTCCCAACCTTCACTTAGCTACAGCTATGGCTTCAACAATTACATGAAGAACCCTATCCTTAACGGATGGGAATTGTTCAATCGTATCCCAAGCCCGAGCCCCCCCCCCACCTTGTACATCCAGGACCCCATGCCCAGACCTGGTCGGGATTGGTGAACAAATCCCTTCTAGCTGTCCCTGCCATTCTTAATTTCCTGCGCCATCAGATCCTCGCGATCGGCCGCGACCTAAAATGTTGGGACAGCTTCACCATCGCGCATGAACCTCTTGCTTTGGGGGAATTACCTTTATAAGCTGCAGATCCACATAAACACCAAACTAAAGTTCAAACACACTTGTGGGCTGCCTAGATACCCAAACCGACAAGAGACAGAGCCATTAAAACTAAACAATTTTACCCTCTAAAAATACATCGTTAGGTTCCATTGACAAGTGTCTGTCTGGAGTCTTCACTAGTTTGTCAAAAACTCCTCATACCCATAATAACATCATAAATGGCATGTACCGCTGTCATCGCTGGGGACTAAAACTCCTCATACCCATAATAACATCATAAATGACATGTACCGCTGTCATCGCTGGGGGACTAAAACTCCTCATACCCATAATAACATCATAAATTACATGTACCGCTGTCATCGCTGGGGACTAAAACTTCTCATACCCATAATAACATCATAAATGGCATGTACCGCTGTCATCGCTGGGGACTAAAACTCCTCATACCCATAATAACATCATAAATGGCATGTACCGCTGTCATCGCTGGGGACTAAAACTCGGTGAAGACTCAGAACAGACCATCGGTCCTGTTCGCTTTCTGAGCTAGTCAGGACATACACTTTAAATAATAACTTGGGATGCTTTTCACCGTTACCCTCGCTAAAATTTACTAAACAACAAAAATATAAATAAACAAAGATACTCCTCATTCTTTGGTGTGGTTGAGCCGCTTCTTGCAGTGGCTGGCGTGGTCTCATCCCTCAAGCTTCTTTACAACGACCCAGTCACCTGGTTGGAAAGAATGTAAACTGATTATTGAGTCAGGGTCCAGGAGGGACTCGTGAAAACCTTTTGGTGGACATTTTGAAGTTCATGTCACAACGATCGCAAACATCCCATCAGCCGAGAATATAAGTGACAGCTAATGAGGAGAATACGGCCCTGATTTTGATTGACCTCCAAACAACCCTCATATGACAATAACCCAGACATCGGGACTGTGGTCACTGCATAACCTGTGCGTGGCTTACAATACCTGGAGCCATTGACAAAAGGTTCTTAGCCTCTGGGATGGGAACCTACTTCACCAGACTGCTGCTTGCCGATTCAAATTCTATTAAAGAAAGACAGTCTTGGCACAAACTTGGTTAGAATTACAGAGGTTATTATTAGTTTGACAAAAAAAAACTGTCACTCTTACATTTATCATTCTCCCCCCTTTTCTTCCTCATTACAGACTGAAGGAAGAAATGCGTGGTGCAGGAAAAAAGAAACAATGAAATAGCCTATGATACTTTTACCTCCCTTAGATTTATCCATATGTACAGCTGTCTACATACACCTGTTCTCTGTGTACAAACTCCTTGGACCTGAAAAATACTTATAAGCAAAATCATTACTCTATTCTTCATATTTAACCTGCAAAGAATGGTACAATAATAATAATGACATTCCTGTACATTGGTAAATTGTCAATGACATTCTTTCAAAACCGATTCAAACAAAACCCTCTGTAACCCTTACTTTTCCCGTTCCTACAAAAATACAACAGCCGTGACGCATCGGAGGATCGCCGCGGTAAGTTCGAACATATTCACGTTACTACATACAAACATTCCGATACAAACGTGGGGGAAATACTTCCCAGTTTCCAAAACCACAAATGAAAAAAAACAAAAACAGCCAGAATTCTACCTTCACTCTTTCAGCAATAGGAAAAAAATACAATGGGAATATGAGAGCAGCTCGAGAAGCTTGCATGGACCAGCCATACAAAGTTCAAACAAACGGGCATGAGACTACACCTCCATCAACACTCATCATTACAGATTTCTGAAGCCGCAGCTCAACTACATCCACTCCAGAGGGATACCCAAAATAGTATCCTTGGACCACCTATGTTAATCTTTTTGGGGTTCAAAGGCCTTTGCCCCAAAACGAGGCTTCGTGCACTGTGTGACCGTCTGACTATGGGAAGCCTCCATTCCTTCCCTTTGCACAGACCTCCTTGTGTCCATGGCGATTCGAATCGGCTTATCGTCTTAAACCTGCGTCCAGGTTAAACCGTTGCACCCATTTTCGGAGATCACCGCCCGGTGTCTTCTTATACGGTGAATTGCAGAACTACAACCACTATATGGTCAAGTCCTCCAACTAGAAACCCTAACCGAGGCGTCAACTCTATGGCTTGTTGTCCCAACACTTTTGGAACTACAGCAACAACCACAGATCAACCCCCGAATTAGGCCTCTACCCCTCACAGTGTATGCATACACAAGCGTTTTCCGCTATACACCCATACACTGCGTTGTCAGACTAAACCTCACAGAACACTTACGCCAGTTTACCACCTGCAGAACAATGTGGCTTCTCTCTGTATCTAGATGTTACAATAATGGTGATACCCCCTGTTTGCTCTCTACTCAAAACTGTATTACAGTACAAAACTTCACAAACTGGGACAAAATATAAAACACTTTTAAACGCCAAAATGCTTTCCATTTTCCTTCCAGACACAAATCTCATTGCTCACCTTTAAAAACCCCAAGCTCCTCCCACTAACTTTCTGCTGATATATAAATGCTGAAAAGAAACTTCCGGTTATGCTCAGCTACTTAAAAAACCAAACTGGTTTATTTACATATCAATTGTTCAGGAAGAGGGAGGGGGAGGGGAGGCCTTAATCGCCTTGTCTATCAAGACTCCAAAAAAATCTATGGCTACACATCATATATTTCAACCATTTAAAACCTTGTCAAGGAAATGATGGAATAAACCCCCCTTTGCAAATGGGAGGGAATCCCCCTGACCCACACTTCCTGGAAGTCAAACCATAAGTTGGGACCCAAAATACAAACTCCTGCCAAGAGATGGCTATACAGTACAAGTTCCAAAAAAATGAATTGCTCTCTGGGAAACTCCCAAATATTTAAACATAAAAACACATCATTGTACAAAAACTCTGTTAGTCTTACAATCTATCAAAATTCAGTGTAAAGTGAAGTTTTTCTTAAAACCAAAATCCAATGCAAAAAAAACGCTGCGCATATACTGCTAAGTCAGCTGACCCTGCAATAGCTTACATTCACTTAAATGAAAACACAGAAATCCCCAACCTAACATCATGTGCATGGAGTTTGCATGTCCTCCCTGTGTCTGCGTTGGCCTCCTCCCACACTCCAACTGCTGGTAGGCCAGCCAGATCCCATCCATAAATAGGCCCCAGCATGTGCGTGTGTCCGCAAGCACGTTGTGGCCCCTCGGGGTAAAATCGCGCTATTTCAAGATACCACTCAACTCAAAAGGCGATGCTTAGAAAAACAATTTAAACCAGCAAATTCATTAAACAAAAACCAGTCTCTCAGTATGTCCCCCTGGTGTCTCACTACTCTTCCCAGCAGTGCACAGGTCAAACTGTAAACGCATAAAACATAAGAAAACTGCGCCGATCAACAAATGCCAATACAGCATATTCAGGAGTCGTGTTTGCTAAACTGGAACTTCCTATCTCAAACTGTAAACGTCTCTCAAAATGGCCGACAAGCCAGGACTACAAAATGGTGGATGACCCACCACAGCACCTCATGGACAACAAGAATTGCGCCATTGACGCATGCAATTTTTCCCGCCAAAACCAGCATCTCTTTAAAAGAAAATCAAAAATGTTTTTCTCCACAAAGACTGACTACACCATTGAAACTTTTCTAAATTATCATCAAAATCCACTGAAAAAGGTGTCAGCTACACTCTACAAGGACCACATGTACACTTACAAACTTAGCCTCCCTTTGGCCAACTAAACAGCACATTCAATAAATGTGAGTTACATGAATAATATTAAAAACATATTCATTTCTCTAAGTCCATATACTCTGAGATATTCACCACTTTTCTCTACCTAAAGTTCACACACACAGTGGCCTCAGCTTCCATAACAAGCCATTGCAGAGACATACTATGTCTGCCTTCTAGCAATGCCTGGCCACTTGGATATGCGGCGGGAACTTTCAACTTTAAAACCAAACACTTTTGTTAAAATATTTTTACACTTATGGGGACATGTGTCTTTGTCCCCTATAAAGGCAAAAATCACAATTTATCCATTTCTATTTTTCATAGAAATCACAAACACCACACACATACAGTATATTGTTGCTTGTAACATTCGCTTAGAGTGTCTTTCCCTCAGGGCACAGCCCCTGCAACACAAGGCAGTGGGCAAGCCCTTCCCCCATTCAAGCACATGGCAGCCAAACAAACAATCTACTTACAAACTTCTCAGTGCACTAAATACCACAGCTATACCTTCATTTCATACACAATGTACAGTTTATATTTCTCGCTTAGTTACACTCTTACAGCCCACAGTTTCCATCAGATCATCTCTCAGGGCCCTCCCACTACAAAACTCCTGCATGCTATTTACAGAAAGTCACCAACTTTTACCATTGTAACTGAGATGCTTCCTGCCCCTCCCCCACTAAACCTCATGGCTCAAGGACCAGAACAATGCAGCAGCCATTGCTGGCAGCCAACTGCTCAATACATCGCACAAACAATCTAATCACACAGGCACATGCAGGCATACCCACACACAATCAAATTCACAGGCATACGATCCATGACAAAATCACACACACACATATGATTCGCAGACATACACACGCACACATACACACGCTGCAAACTTAAAACATTATTTCAAAAAGACAAATTTTTTTTTTTTTTGTTCGTTTCAAAGTACAGCCTCTTTACACATCACATCGCAGGTCCACTCTCCCCCCTCTGCTGATCTGATGCTCAAAGAGGCCGCAATTGGTCCCAACCGTGAGTCGCCATTACTGTTGTAGAAATATGGGTTGTTTGCAGAGCACACAGCCTATAATTCCTGTGCTCTATAAGCACACACTTTAGATTCATCTTTTTGGAATAATGCTATCTTTAGGTTAAGTTTGCTAAAGATCCACTCACCGTTCATCCCCATTCATCCAAGAAAGGCAGCACCACAAAAGCTTATCTTCTTATCAGGCCATTCCAGCAAAGACTGTCTCTAGCCAACGCCTAATCATAGGCTTTTATTAAACTCAAAAGATCTCACACAGGAGGTGATTGGCTGCAGCAACCAATCCCCTCTCCCATGGGCGGGAACCTCACAGGATGTTCCCTCCTCACAGTAAAATGACAATACTTGGACATTCCTTCCAACAGGAGATGTCATACATGAATACAATAAACGTAGGATGGCTAAAGTTACCGTTGATAGGAATTCTTATTCTGCGCTATTCCATAGAATAACGCATATTAAGATTATACTATTATTGAATGGGGGAGGGAGGCTATCTGCAGACGCACGCTACGAATTCCAACCAATGTTGATCAGACATAGCAGAGACAAGAGCGCCCATCCGCCTATAACCAATGATGTCATTGCAGAGCGAGCATATCCCCTCCTTAACGATCGTCCATGCTAATGCACAGAGGGCCCCTGTTGGTGGACATATCCGCCCCCTGCAAACATCACACTCCAACCTCAAGACGTTTTCCCCTATCAGACGGGATTCAACCAGCCTCAGACTACCCCAATCAACTCTTTTAGAGCGGGTTGCGGAAGTACTAACACTGGGTGACACTATGACAATACATATTAAATACATCTCCATAAAAATCTCCACAACAGTTATTAACCCCCCCATCAAGTCTGGGAGGCCAACAAAGAGAGAAAAACATTACCATGGCACTGTGATGGGGCCAACAGTGTATGTGTCCACAGGCAAAGGTGGAGGTGGTCCGTCCTCAGACAGGGCATAATTTCCTCTGTTTAGTGATGTTGCCTGTGCTATCCAGCCACAGTATGTAGGGGAGGTGGTGGACTGGCTTACTAAACCATCCTCATCCTCTTCATCCTCCATCACCCAAGCAGAGACAAGTGCGAAGTCCAACGCAGCTGCCAGAGTGGCTTATTCTGCCTCCTTGTCCACAGCTACTCTTGCCATAGCCCCAGCATCAGGCATGGAGGAGTCAGCTGAGTTATTTGAACACAGCATCAGCCACTTTCTCCTTGACGATGCACAGCCATTACTTGATTCATATGTTGGTTCTGAGGTTGAGGAAAGTAGGAAAATGAGCCTGAAGAGAAGGGAGAACACTGGTAAACAACAAATTGACAGTTCATCCGGGGCCATCAGCCTATTCCCAATTGGGGACTATTGGGCTATCTACTTGGGCTTTGCCACTGGTAATGTATATATTCTCTTACCCTGCTCTCTCATTGAAAGCTTGACCCAACCTTTTTGAGACTGTAGTGACCTAATTGTCCATTTACTTACCATTCCAGTTAACATTTAGGCACCCCACTCCTGATGACTGGCTTTAAACGCCAAGAAATACGTTGAGTCCATGCTCAGGGATGCCAAGTCAAGTTTGGTCAACAATGAATTTTTACCAATCTTATTGTGTATCTATTTTATTAGGATAATCATGTTCACTCTATCTGTATGTCCATTTATTGATTGTGATTGCTTTACTAATCATGTATATCCTAAATGAATATTAAATATGTCAATGTTATTATTATGATTTGAATTATGCCTTTGTCTGCATGATCCTTGTATTATTCAATATGATACATACTATATAATTTCATATCCACTATTGGTACTCCATTTATTGGATTGATTACACAGCAGTCTCTCATGGCTACAGAGATTTCCCTGTTGGGATTGTAACAGTCAATCTATTTTTTGATATCCTAGACCTTTTCAGACACACTTCCTTGCCTCATTTAAAGTCACACGCCCCATTTCCTTTTTTCTCCATATGCAGGGATGGAGGCATGGATGTGTTATTTGAGGGTCCCATTAGGTCATCTGCTTTTATCAACAAATTGGCAGTCATGTTTCCCCAGCCATAGCGTATTGCCAAGTTGGCTCTAGTGATAATGAGGATGGAGAGCATGATGATGATGAGGTCACTGATGCAACTTGGGTGCCGGATAGAGCGGAGGAGGAAAGTGAGGGTGAGGCACAACCCCAATGATGCAGCCATCATGGAATAGTAGATAGCAGCCACCCTATTTTACCAGATTGTGGAGCTGGTATCTCCTGGCCCACTTCCCACAGCTCAGCTGTCTGGGCCTTTTTTAGCACATGTGCAGCTGATCACACTGTTGCAATTTGCAAACTTTGCCTCAAGCAGTTCAAGCGTGGCAAAAACTCCAGCCATTTGGATACCACATGCTTGACTAGGCATTTAACCTCCCACCACTTAGCCCGTTGGCAAGAGCATTTGAAAGCCACACAAAAGGGAAGCAATTCTGCTCCTCGTCACTCCTCACCTTTCCAATCTACCCCGCTATACTTCATGACCTCTCAGCAGCCTCCACTGACAGGGATGATGGTATAAGGATGTCACAGGTCCTTGTAGCACGTCTGCCAGTAGGACACCACCAGCTGTAGAAAATAGCAGGCAAAATTCTCTGCCCCATCTGCTACAGCAAAAAAAAAAATACAGTCTCTTCCACCTGCCACCCACATGCCAAGAGTCTAACTTCAAGCTTGTCAAAGCTTGCTGGCTTTACAACGTTTGCTTTTCCATCTGGTAGATTCTGCCCCCTTTCATGTATTTGCAGAACGTGCTGTACCACAATAGCAGCTTCCCAGTCGCTATTTGTTTGCACGTAAAGCCATTCTAGCTCTGGAGCATCATGTGGAAGGCAATGTTGTGGCATCATTGGACAAGGCAGTCAGCCACAAGGTCCACGTTACTGCTGACACGTGGTCCAGCAAGCATGGTCAGGGACTAAATATTTTGTTCACAGCACCATGGGCAATTCAGAAGGATGCATGACAGGGCTCAGTGCTGAAGCTTTTTGTGCTGCCATGTCTCCATATAGCTACTGGTGATGATGTGAGATTTGTCAGCTTTACCCCCTCCTCCTTCTCCTATGCCCTCCTCTGCTGAATTGTTTTATGAACCAGCAGTACCCCCTAATCATTTAAGGGGCTATTCAATGAGTCAGGCTAAAAGGTGCCTTGCAGTGCTTCAGCTGGTCTGTGTAGGAGACATAAGTCACACTGGAGCAGAGATTCTTGCAGCTCTGCAGGGGCAGGCCCTGAGGTGGTTCACACCACGCCAGCTGGGGCCAGAAATGGTGGTGTGCGATAATGGCACAAACCTCCTGTCCGTCCTTAGACAAGGAAAGTTGACACATGTGCCATGCCTGGTGCATGTCCTCAATTTAGTGGTGCAGAATTTCTTAAATAGGTACCAAGGTTTGAAAGATCTGCTAAAGCAGACCAGAAGTGTCTGTAGCCATTTCAGGCAGTCATACACAGCCAGTGCTCAGTTGGCTGAAATTCAGTGGCAATTTCATCTGCCTATAAATCGCCTGATTTGTGACATGCCACAAAGTGGAACTTGACTTTGGCAATGCTGCTGCGGCTGCACATGCAGCAAAGGGCCATTAACGACTACATGTGTGAGTATGGCACAATGACAGGCTCAGGCCTGCTCTGCTTTTTTCCCATGCCTATGGCTGCTGATAAAGGACGCATTCACTGTTCTGTCACTATTTGAGGAAGCAACAAGGATGGTGAGCCGTGACAATGCATGTATCAGTGATACAATCCCTGTTGTGTGCCTGCGTGGCATTATGAACAAGGCACTAAAGACAGAGCAGCAGGAAGAAGAGGAGCACTTCCTTTCCTCTCAAAGCCCGCTTTATGCAGACACCATTTTTTGCGACTCCACACAACACAAAGAGGAGAGGGAAGAGGAGGAGGAGGAGGAGGAGGAAGAGGAGGTTTCCGCCAGTTTTGGAGGCATTGCAGCAGAGGAATAGATACATCAAACTTTGTTGCCTCGTACACATGACTGGTTTTCCCGGCAGGAAAACTGCCAAGACAGTTTTTTGCCAGGAAAAACAGCCGTGTGTATGCTCAATTGCAGTTTTCCCGACAGGAAAAAATCCTGCTGAGAAAACCGGTCGTCTGTATGGTGCATGCTCGTAAACAATTTGACGCATGCGCGGAAGCATAGAATGTCATTTTGTCAGCTCGTCGTAGTCTTTGACGTCACCACGTTTTTGACATTCAAAAGTACAGCGGTCTTTTGTGTGACTGTGTGTTTCCTGGCGGGAAAAATGGTCGTGTGTACAAGGCATCACAGATGGTTTTTCATCCCCAAAACTCTTGGTAATAGTACGTGGCTGGGAGGAGGCAGTTCCAGATACTGTAATCCTCATTGACCCCAAGGAGTCTACTTATCATGCCTACACAAACTTGCATGGGCTCCCTCATTCTTCAAAGCCTGCAAAAGGACCCGAGAATATGTGGCGTCAAGGAGAAGGATCACTATTGGTTGGCAACCCTCCTTAACCCCTGTTACATGGGGAAAGTCTCAGAACTCATCCCGTCCCCACGGGGAGCAGAAAATTAGATCTCTTGAGGACACCTTAAAGAGTAGTTTATCTAACGCCTTTCCAGACCCTGGGAGGTTACAGTCTCGATGAATGTAGTTTTGAGGCTTCTGTTGGTCAAGAGAGGAGCGGTGGAGAAGGGGGCTGCTTCGGTGATGCTGTCAGGGGGATGCCATACACAGACATCCAATACAGGTGATCAGATTGTTGGGCTGCACCAAGGAATCAGGAACAAACGAGTAAGTGCCAGTTCACACTACCGCGACTTGGGATCCGACTTGTGTCGCCCCAAGTAGCGCGACATGAGAAATTACATGTTAGTCAATAAGAGCCGTCTTTATGTACACTACTGAAGTTGCTCCAACTTTAGAAAAGGTTCCTGTACTACTTTAAGGCGACTTGTACCTATTGATTTCAATGGAAGTCGCCTCCAAAGTCGGATCAATGTCTGAACTGAAGCAACTTTCCAGGAAGTGAAAATAGTTTTCTAAGGCAAACCAATCCCTCCCACAGAGCTGATTATTATGTGATTGGCCACTGTCCTGGAGGCAACTTGAAGTCGCGTTGTAAGTCACTCCAAGTAGCGCTGAAGTTGCGCTAAAGTCGTCTTGAAGTTGCCTTGTAAAGTCGCGCTGGAAGTTGTGTTGCCCCAGTGTGAACCGGCACTTAGTGAAAAGTATGTTTATTTAAGCTAAAGACACACTTGCAAACAAAACAGTAAACCATAAACAAGTAATAAGTGCAAGACACAGCAAAACCCCCAAAACACCTAACTAACTATCTGACTAATAAAGATATATACATAAGCACGGAAATAAACATAAATAACCCAGGCAGGGACAAAAGCAAAGGAGAACAGAAGCCAGGTATCAGGAAACAGACCATATTGGGAGCAGGGAGCAAGTACAGGGAACAGGTCTCAAGGACAGGGTACATGGAACAGAGTCCAGGACAACAGCAGGAACAAAAGCAGGTTCAGGCAGGGACAAGGCTAGCAGAAGGAATTCTGGAGCATTTGAGCCTTGGTTAAGGGTGGGCTTATATAGTCCAGCAGACCCAGATCAGGTGTGCTTGATGGCTGGTTGGAAGTCCTGGCAGGGAGACACCCGCTGATGGCCACCAGAACTACATCCACTGGTGACGAACGCAACAGTGCCACCAGCAGATGAGCCCAGTAATGACACCATTCCTGACAGTTCCCCCCTCCTTAAGGAGTGGCCTCCGGACGCTCCATTCAGCCCTTGGGTTGACAGTCCGAGTGGGTGGGGAAACACACTAAAAAGTTTCCCAACAGAGTCTGTGGACTTCTTCGCACTTCCTAGGCCAGAGTCCTTTAGTTCACTGGGGGACGTACCACCAGAGTCTGAAAATAGGACACGCACCCCACCACCAGGGTCAGAAAGTTTAGATCCGGAAATGAAAATTAGCAGGGCAACGGGCAAGAACCCATCGGACACAGACCACGCAGGGGCATTACATTAAGGCGGGGTGACAATCAGGATTGAAACAGTGGCAAAAAGGGAATCCGTCAGGAAAACATCAGCGGCAAGCTGGGCATCAGGAACAGGTTTAGCAGAGACCATGTCATCAGGCTGGGCAACGGGCTCCAGGTCATCAGGCTTGGCAGCATGCTCTAGGTCATCAGGCTGGGCAGCAGGCTCCGGGTCATCAGGCTGGGCAGCAGGCTCCAGGTCATCAGGCTGGGCAGCAGGCTCCGGGTCATCAGGCTGGGCAGCAGGCTCCAGGTCATCAGGCTGGGTAGCAGGCTCCGGGTCATCAAGCTGGGCAGCAGGCTCTGGGTCATCGGGCCGGGCAGCGGGCAGAGGCACTTCAAGCTGGGCAGTAGGCACTTCAATCTGAGCAGCGGGCAGAGACACTTCAAGCTTGGCAGCAGGCAGAGGCACTTCAAGCTGGGCAGCGGGCAGAGGTACTTCAAGCTGGGCAGCGGGCAGAGGCACTTAAAGCTGGGCAGCGGGCAGAGACACTTCAAGCTGAGCAGCAGGCAGAGGTAATTCAAGCTGGGCAGTGGGCAGAGGCACGTCAAGCTGGGCAGCGGGCAGAGGCACTTCAAGCTCGGCAGCGGGCACTTCAAGCTGGGCAGCAGGCAGAGGCACATCTAGCCGGGCAGCGGGAAAGGAACCACCAGGCAGGGTATCAGGAATGGGACCATCAAACAGGGCATCAGGAACAGGACCACCACGAACTGGATCATCATATTGGGTACCAGGTACGGGATCACTAAGCAGATCATCGGGCACCAGAACAACAGGCTGGACAGCAGGCACCGAAAAAATCAGACTGGAAAGCAGGTACCGGAACATCAGACTGGAAAGCGGGCACCGGATCATCAGGCTAGAAAGTGGGCACTGGATCAAACTGAACAGCGGGCACATCAGACTGGACAGCGGATACAGGCACTGGCACAAAGGGCTAGACAGCGTGCACTGGAACATAAGAATGAACAGCGGGCACCGGAACATCGGGCTGGGCAGCGGGCACAGGCACAACAGGCTGAACAGCGGGCACCAGAACATCAGGCTGGGCAGTGGGCACATCAGACTGGACAGCGGGCACCAAATCAGGCTGGACAGCAGGCAGCAAAACATCAGACTGGACAGCGGGCACTAGATCATAAGGCTGGAAAGTGGACACTGGAACATCAGACTGAACAGCAGGCACCGGGGCATCAGACTGAACAGCGGGCACATCAGGCTGGACAGCAGGCACTGGAACATTCAGTTTTAAATTATTCTCTATAGCCTATCAACTGTGATTATTATATTTCTACTATTTCTACATACTGAATAATAAAGTTTTTTCAAGGAGAAACCGCTGTCTGCCCTATTCCCTTTTCACATTTTTAAAATACTTATAGGTCCTTCCTATTTTCCTTTGCTACTATATTTATATTTTCATGTGAAGCAGGGAGGTTCCCTATCTTTCATTCTAGATGAGTTGGTACTCCTCACCACTTGGTATAGTGTTAGCCTTACCAGTTAGATCCTGATGCTCTGTTTTTATTCCAATTACTGCAGTAGGCAGCCAGCCTTTATGGCGGTGAGAGCGCTTTTATTTTTTATTTTTTTCGGGTGTGGCGGGCAATGTGATTGACGATTAATTTACATCGGCGACACCGTTTTTTTCAATTTTTTTAATTAAGGAATTGTCAAAAACTGTGTGTGTGTGTGTTTTTATTACTTTTGAAAAAAATTTGGTGAATGGGTACACCATACTCATTCACATAGGGGGGCCAGGATCTTCCATAAGCCCCTGCCCGCAGACCCCTACAAGCACCGGCCACAGTTATGGGGATGAGGCCCTTGTCCCCATCAAAATGGGGACAAGGTGCTTTTGGGGTGGGGGGGCAGAGCTCCCTTTGCCCCAAAAGCACCCCCATGTTGAGGGTATGAGGCCTGGTATTGTTCAGGAGGGGGGGCTCACTCGTCCCCCCTTTCCTGACCTGCCAGGCTGCATGCTTGGATAAGGGTCTGGTATGGATTTTGGAGGGGACCCCACGTGTTTTTTGTTTTTTTTGCGTGGGGTTCCCCTTAAAATCCTGTGTCTGATGAGAATCGCCTATCACGGAAGGAACAGGAAGAGACCGCGGAATTTGAACGATTTACGCTGCAGCCGCAACTTCTTTACAGGTACGATTTCCAATGTAAAAATTTTGCTGACTCGAGTATAAGCCGAGGGGGGGACTTTCAGCCCCAAAAAAGGGCTGAAAATCTCGGCTTATACTCGAGTATATACGGTAAATAAATAAAAAAAAGAGGGTGGTGATACATTGCATATCTTCTGAAAAGTCTGAAGCTGTGAACGAGGTGCTTCAACTTTTACATTTAACTGTAAATTATATGTTTGAAGGGTGGAGTAAATAGTTCAATCTCAGTGTTTGCGGACAATACGAATCTAAGTAAGGTAAAACGCTCACAATCCAAAATAGAAATGTTACAATAGAACTCCAAAAAATTAAGCAGTGGGCAACTGCATGGCAAATGAGGTTTAATATTGATAAATGTAAAGTAATGTGTAACGGGAGGGCCCGTTGAACCCAGAAGCTCTTAGAAAGTATGAGCCAGAAACTAATGGACATTCAGAATATGTCTTGGATTGCTTTAAAATGGGTCTGTGATGTTTATCCACAATATCTCCCAGGATATATGCCATATTAGGAGAGTGACTCATTCTAGTATGGCTGCTCTGCATCTAATTGTGGCTTGTGCTAATTAACCTTATAATTGTGTGAAGGTGTATTTATGATAATGTGTATTGTAAGTTAGCAGACAGACAGTCTGGGAAACGTAAAGGTCATGCATATTAGTCATTTAAGCAAAAGGGATTAGTTAATAAAATCACCTGTTGTCTGCTAAGGGATGTATCAGAATAATGTGTATTGGGGGCTCGTTATGTAACCATTGTGTGATGTTGTGGGTGGAGTTGGGTCATTATTCATGGTTACTGCAGTATTCTTTTGGTGTATATAAGAGCCTGCTTTCTCAATAAAGATTGTCAGACCTGCTGGAAACCTCAAGACAGAGCGTTTGTCTCGTTATTGAGGGAGAATTATTCTTATGGATCTGGTTCGCCTCACTGGAGTGTCGGTAGCTGCTGTGTGTTCGGAAAGGGAATATCTTTAAACGGCGGTAACCCTTGCCGTTACATAATGTAATATAAAGTAATTTACTTAGGGAATAAAAATATGAATGCAAGTTACATGTTAGAGGGAGAACCTCTGGAGGAATCTAAAATTGAAAAGGATCTGGGGTCTAGTACACCAAAGGCTTGACAATAGCATGCAATGCCAAGCTGCAGCAGACTGTTATCATGCAATGACAAGGGTAAGAAATGAGATTGCAATTCTATCACTGTACAAAACTCTGGTTCCACCTTATCTTGAGTATACTGTCCAGTTTTGGTCTCCAGTCCTCAAGGGGGATGTGCTAAAACTGGAGAGAGCCCAGAGAAGGGCAAAAAAGAGACCCTCAGTTATGAAGAATGAATACATACATTAAACTTATTCTCTCTGAAGAATAGACACTTAAGAGGAGATATGATCACAATATACAAATATCTTAATGGTGATTCTAGCACAGGGAAAAATAAAACTATTCAGTCTCAGATTGCTTAAGGAGACACGTGGCAGACACATGGCCACTCAATGTAACCTATGCAGGGGGTTCTTTACTGTTAGAGCGGTAAGGATATGGAACTCCCTTCCACAACTGGGAGCACCAATAATTAAAAAAACAACTGTTAGATGGGCATCTTAGTAAACACTAGACATGTGCACACTGAAATATTTCGTTTCGGAATTTCGTTTTTGTCCGAAAAATAAATTTATTTAGTTACTCCCGAAATTCGTTTTTATTTATTTCGTTTTTCGTTAGAAATTGCATTCGTCCGAAAATCTGAATTAATTAAGGTCGAATCTGTCATTGAAGGCTTATGGTGTCTGTCGAATGTTCAAAGAAGATTCGACGGAGCAGTGAAACTGTACGACGCTGCAATCATACATTTCCGGTCAAATGTTCCGCCCACAAGCTATAGAAGAATTCTAATGTTGTATGACTAGTAATAATTATATTTATTCATTACTATTACTAGTCAACCAACATTAGAATTATTCTATAGCCTATGGGCGGATGCATTTGACCGGAAATGTACGATTGCAGCGTCGTACAGTTTTGCTGCACCGTCGAATCTTCTAACTTTCGATGCTTTGTCGAATCTTCGTCATTCTAGCTATTTTACTGCTCCTCCTCTTTGGTTACAATCAGCCAATAACATTCATCATCAACTTTATTTTTATTTTACTTCCCCCACCCAATTCCAGCAGTGATCTTTTCTCTCTATGTCGAATCTTTTCTCTCTATAATAACAAATCTTTTCTCTCCTATGTCGAATCTTTTCTCTCCTATGTCAAATCTTTTCTCTCCTATGTCGAATCTTTTCTCTCTATAATGTCGAATCTTTTCTCTCCTATGTCGAATCTTTTCTCTCCTATGTCGAATCTTTTCTCTCCTATGTCGAATCTTTTCTCTCCTATGTCGAATCTTTCTCTCCTATGTCGAATATTTTCTCTCTATAATGTCGAATCTTTTCTCTCCTATGTAGAATAATCTTGGACTAATAGAGTTAAGGTTAGGCACATTCGACCACAGGTTCGATAGACACAGATTGTTATTGTCAGCGTCACGTCGAATCTCCTATCTATATCGAACTGTTGTAGCAACGAAAACGAAAATAAAGCATTTGTTTATGTCGGATCTTTCGGTTTTCGGATTCTGTGCTTTCGTTTTCGTTTGTTAAAACGATAACGAAAATAGCTGAAATTCGGACGAAAATGCATTCGGACGAAAACGAATGCACATGTCTAGTAAACACAATATATATGGCTATGGAAATGGTAGAGACATAGATGTGGAGTAGTCCTGGGCATGATTCCTTAGATGATTGGTTTTCTATGCGGATCCTCTGAAGGGGCTATGCTCCCTGATGCATGATTAGACCTTGGAATAGAGGTCTTTATGTCTGGTAAGCATCCATCTTTTGCATGGTGGTGAAGTACTGTGATAGTGTATGTACCTGGATAGAAAACTGGTTACAGGAGCGGGTCAAGAGGGTGGTGATACATTGCATATCTTCTGAAAAGTCTGAAGATCACCTGGATCACTGTATGAAATAGAAGCTAACACATGTGCAGCACTATCTTTATCAAAGGCATTGGAATTGGGGACTCTCCTTTGCTTCTGTTATTAAAGAACTAGTCATGTCACACTTGCTGATTTGGCATCTGAATGAACTTTTCTAGTTTGTACTTTTAAATCAGCACTTTATTTGTTTATATATGGTTTTTTATTGTATACGTTTACACTTTTGTGCATATGTAAATTGTTTGGCACTCATAAGGCACTTTAACTACTGATATTGCGGGAGCACTGCCATTTTTTGAATTATACAAGTTTTGGATTTATGTATTTGAGTATTGTTGTAAGCAATACCGTGTGTGCAGCTGTTTATTATTATTTATTAGATTACCACACACAGCGCAGATTATATTTTCCTTCGTTATTTTTTATATTTTGTGTGTCTTTTATGTTGCTTTTACTTTAAAGCTTTAGTTTGGTTAAACTGATGTAGTTGCATGTCTTGTAATGCTAGATAACAGAATTCCAGCATTTGGACTCTTGATAGGAGGTCTGCTGTGCTGGTGAAGAGGTATAAGGAAGAGTTGGTGGAATATTTAAACTAAGATGAAAGGAGGAAGGACAAGTTAGAAAATAATGGAATACTACTGGAGGGTAAATTGGAGAAGATTAGACAGAGGTTATAGCAGGTGGCAACCAAACCAAACAAACGTTGAAAAACACAGTAGTTGAAAAACTATATGTAGCGGGTGTTTGAATTTATGTGAGGACTCTGGTGGTGTGGGGTTCCTTGGGGCCTACAGGTGGCGTTGTTGCCTTGGGCCGGAGTTGAACTCGCATCGCAAACTGTGCCTTTTTGTCCTCCCCTGGAGCTGGTACAGCGGGGCGGGGAACCCGCTGTGACGCAGAGGGAAAGGTCATAAAAGGGGCAGACGCCCGGATTTGGGGCAGAGAGTTGGAGGACGCGGCCGCACCCAGGCACCTTCAGCTTGGGTGCTGGCGTTCCGGTGTTTCAGGCCTACGTGCCCTTGGCCTAGCTGGAGCAGGGATGGAGTCCATCTCAGGCACCTTTAGCCTGGGGTGAGGTACTATGGCGGATGCCTGGGGCTCAGTACCTTCGACTGAGTTCTGCGAGGGTGGAGGAATCCGAGGGGGCCCTAACTCCTTGGGTGCCCGTGTCTGAGTTTGTGAGGATTGGTGCGCAGTAACTTCTCTGAAGAGCCCGGCGCAGCATCGCTGGTGACGGAGAGGCCTCCACTTCTCCCTTGGACGGATTTCTTCCTCTGACAGGGGCAAAGTGAGCGAAGGTAATTCACGTTCTATATTACCTAGTCAGTGGCAGTGACTATTCACCACTGGTGACAGCACAGTGGGCAGCAGCAAAAAGGGAAAGGATTGTGCCTCGATCTGTCCCCATTTTCCAAAGGAGAAAGATTTTTTAATTGCTTGGCAAGAAGAATAAAACTGAGTTGTACCTATTCACTGTGTGGAACTTGGGTTACTAAAGCAAAGGAGTCAGGGACGAAGGACTGGACTTGACTCTAGGACACCTACACAAAAGCCCAATCTTCTGGCCTTCACCTCCCAGTTACGGAGGACATGGGCCGTGGTGTGTTTTGTCTCTCTCTTCCAGGTACCCCTAGACGGCAGCCATGTAGCCGATAGAGCAAGGGAGAGAGGTGAGGCCGCTTCACGTGGGGGCATTGTATCCGGGATATGTGTATGGTGTCTGAAATTGAACTTTGCTGCCCGGAGGAGTTCCGAGTAGGTCGGCCATATTGGCCAACGCGCCACGAGGCAACCCAAAACTGTGTAGTTCATGGGCGGGGCAAGGGAAAAGCCTGCGAACAAGTGAGAAGCCTGTGAACAAGTGCAGAGGTGGGAGGAGTCTGGCCAAGTGGAGATACGCACGTGGAGATTCCGGCACAGGTGGGTCAGTGCGCAATGGAGCAGCAAAGAGAGAGGATGGCTTCAAGTGCTCCGTGGATTTCTGTTCCTTCCTTCGCGGATATGTCTTCTCTGGCTGCTCCGATTATGGATACGGGGATAAGACTAAGGCCACGGGGGCGATTGGCTCTGTTTACCTGTAGAGACATGGAAGCCCTCAGTGTGATCTGTCCCGGCTGTTCGGGACTGGTGGTCCAGCTGAAGCCGTTCGGGCGCTGTGAGGTCTGCAAAGAATTTCTCTTTGAGGTGGAACCATCCACAGAAAAGCCTCGGGCTTTCCACCTCAACTACCTCACAGGGACTGCCAGTCCGGAGGGAGAGATCGATGCTGGTGCGTTCCCTGTGCGCACTGATCCGGGCGAAGGGACTGCCCAAGCGGAAGTGAAAAGAGAGAAATCCGAGGATGCTGCCTCGGTCACCAGCAGCTCCCTGCTCCGGCCACCGAAGAGGAAAGTCGGCCTAGTGATGGCCTCGTGTGGCCGTGGAAGAGCTTCGCCCCACTGCTTGCCTGACCTGGATGGATTCGGTAGACAACGTCCTGGGCATCCCTGCTCGTTTAAAGGTCCAGGTGAGCCAGGGGTTGGGACTGTCTGTGTGGTAGAAAGTGGCGGTAGCCCACAGTCGGTAGAGGCCGTCAAGGGGGATAGTTCCGTGACTGGGAATTATCTGCCCGCTGAGTACTACGACACCTCTGACCTGGATTCATTGTCTGACAATGGCGATGATGGGGAGATAGACAAAATCTTCCAACAGAAGGGATGGGACAAGATGAAGCTACCCTCGGCCCGTGTCACAAGGGACTTGCCAATGTCTACTGGAGATGGTACGCCCCGGGTAGAGGCCCCGGCGCCAGGGGAAGAAGCTGGTCCTTTGTCTGAAGTTCCCCTTCTGGATTAAACATCCATTTCACCTGCTCCTGTTGCGGGAGTGCAACATCAGTCACTGCGGGCTCCTAGACCCAGGTCTACCGAGGTGGTGAACGCACCTCGCCACCCAGAAGCGATTGTTCCACCTGGAGAAGGAGACCGAGCTACTATGCCACCTTTGTCAAGGCTGCAGCGTCTCTTTGGCCAGAAGGTTGCTCAGGAATATGGGTGGGAATACCCGTATCTGCCTTGGGAACTGCTATATGAGGTGGAGGTCTTTCGGCAAAGATGGTATGATACCTTTGTATGGGACAAACTGAAAGTACAGCAAGCACGGCGGTACCTTTCCTGTTCACCAACGGTCACCAAGAAGTTTCAGGACTGTAAAGCTAAATGGATGCTGGGAAGACACATTTATGCGGACAAAGTGGTGATCTGCCGCAAAGAAGGAAAAAGTATTGAGTACCATGTGGAGGCTTTTGATGATCGTTTGAAGCCTATATCATTGCCTCATCCAAGGTTTTACCTGTAAGGGAAAAAAGAGACTCCCGTGTGCTTTTCTTTTCTATTCCTGGCTGAACTTTCCGGAGTGCCTTCTCTTGAACACAGGGACTGTGCCCTAGTTTTTTTTTGTATTTCGGCAGTTCAACTCGTTGGAGATATGGGAGCTGTTTTTGTTTGTTCTCCCTCCTTCTCCTGGCACTTAAAAAGAAATCAGTGACTTTGGGTTTTAGATAGTGTAGGGTCACAGAGAAAATGTTCAAGGGGAAAGTTCATCTGGAAGTGATGAGTGTCTTAACCGTGGCACTGTCACCAGGTGGCAGTGTTGCGCAACGATTGTTTGTTTTTTTGACATTATGCAGCACTTATTGGAGTGAATGGGTTTCTTCTAGGATAGACACATTCATTCCAAGCAAACACACATGTTGGTAGGATGTATGTTTCTTTTCTATTCCCTCTGCAGGAGACTCGTCTGTCAAGACTGCTGAGTGTGGGTGGTTCTTAGATAGCCAGAGGGAGGTAGGAATGTAAATGTGTGAGATATTTAAAGTGTTTCATTGGAAAGTTTTAAAGTCATATTGTTTTAAGTTTTCCCTTTCCCATTCAGGTCTTGGCACAATTCAGGGCTAAATTGTGTAGTTTGGTTTCTGGGCTGAACTTATGTCATCACCCTTGTGGGATGTGAGTTTGTACCAGACACTGGGGACCAGTGTCAAATCACCAGGGGGAGAGTGTAGCGGGTGTTTGAATTTATGTGAGGACTCTGGTGGTGTGGGGTTCCTTGGGGCCTACAGGTGGCGTTGTTGCCTTGGGCCGGAGTTGAACTCGCATCGCAAACTGTGCCTTTTTGTCCTCCCCTGGAGCTGGTACAGCGGGGCGGGGAACCCGCTGTGACGCAGAGGGAGAGGTCATAAAAGGGGCGGACGCCCGGATTTGGGGCAGAGAGTTGGAGGACGCGGCCGCACCCAGGCACCTTCAGCTTGGGTGCTGGCGTTCTGGTGTTTCAGGCCTAGGCGCCCTTGGCCTAGCTGGAGCAGGGATGGAGTCCATCTCAGGCACCTTTAGCCTGGGGTGAGGTACTATGGCGGATGCCTGGGGCTCAGTACCTTCGACTGAGTTCTGCGAGGGTGGAGGAATCCGAGGGGGCCCTAACTCCTTGGGTGCCCGTGTCTGAGTTTGTGAGGCTTGGTGCGCAGTAACTTCTCTGAAGAGCCTGGCGCAGCATCGCTGGTGACGGAGAGGCCTCCACTTCTCCCTTGGACGGATTTCTTCCTCTGACAGGGGCAAAGTGAGCGAAGGTAATTCACGTTCTATATTACCTAGTCAGTGGCAGTGACTATTCACCACTGGTGACAGCACAGTGGGCAGCAGCAAAAAGGGAAAGGATTGTGCCTCGATCTGTCCCCATTTTCCAAAGGAGAAAGATTGTTTTATTGCTTAGCAAGAAGAATAAAACTGAGTTGTACCTATTCACTGTGTGGAACTTGGGTTACTAAAGCAAAGGAGTCAGGGACGAAGGACTGGACTTGACTCTAGGACACCTACACAAAAGCCCAATCTTCTGGCCTTCACCTCCCAGTTACGGAGGACATGGGCCGTGGTGTGTTTTGTCTCTCTCTCCCAGGTACCCCTAGACGGCAGCCATGTAGCCGATAGAGCAAGGGAGAGAGGTGAGGCCGCTACATATACAGTAGATGTAAATGCAAAATATAATGGTAGATTAAATGGGGTTGACTTACTAAAGGCAAAGAGATTGTTCACTTTGCAATTGAAGTTTCATTTTACAAGGGAATTGACCCTAGAGCTTAGTCAATATGGTGAAATTTTAATGTGTAAGAAAAAAAAAAAACGCAAATGATTGAATGGTGGAAATCAAACGTTTTTTAAAATGGTATCAAGCTATGAATGTCCTAATCTCCTCGTATGATTACGTTTAACTGGTGGAAACGCGAGGAAGAGCCAAGGATTTTCCTATTGAGTCTCGTAAGATTTTCTCAATACAGGCAATACTTTTTTGGAAAGCTGGTGAGTGAGGGCACGAGAGGAAGGGGAGCACAGCACTTTCACCACCTTGTTGTATGTCATGGATGCACTTTTATAGAAACAATTGTGGCACTGAAGAATTATAACACTTTATGAACTGCAGTTTTTTAGTACAAACATTTTTTACAATTTATTTTTATGTATAGGAATTTATTGTTGTTATTGTCGGAAGCTTTGTTTATGTTTTTTTATGTCATTATATTAAGCACAGACAGCGCAGGGTTTTCACATATTACAATTCTTAAAGGAACATACACCTTTTTCACCCAGCAGCAGTCCAACTATTAATCACAACAATAATACACCACAGCATGGGGATATTCACATTATTTACTATAGTTATTGCTTACTGCACATTTGCTGCTTAGTAAACATTGGTCAACATTATATTAATGGCTTTATAAATAGACAGAATAACAGCAAATGTCACCAAATGTGCAAAAGGGTCCAGGTCAGCCAATATGCCTTGATTCAGTAGAGTTTTATAAATCTCCCCCCTATGTTAGTCAATGTTACAGGTGAAAAAAACAGATTTTTTTTTAAATATTTACCTTTCAAAATATAACCATACATTTTCTCATATTCCTATCAAACTATGTATTTATTCTCTTGCCACTTATTTATTTTATGTTGAAATACTTGATAAGTATATAATTATGTATTTAAAGAAAGGGAAAAGATTACTTAACCAGCAGGGATGTCTCACATTAGTATGGTGTGTCTCAACTTTATTAAAATATGTACCTCTTTATGAAACCACTGTTTACCAAGAAATCCTGCTGTGAATCACCTAATCTAAAATACTGAGTGGGTGCATGTATTACTGTACCTCTTAAATGTCTACAACGATTTAAAAACAAAACAGAGAGTTATGAAAATAACTAAATGTACATACTTATATAATTTTTATACACAGTATGATTTATTATTTTGATTTCCAAAATCCTAAACTGCTGTGATTATCTTCCAATAAGACACAACCGTACCGCCTGCGGTACACCTAACATAGGCTGAGAACCAGTGTAGTAGCATGTTTAAATCTTAGAACGCTTCTAATATATTAAGACATCTATTATTTGCTTCTGCAATAATTATTACGATATTTTGTACTGAAAAAATAAAGACACATGCCTATCTTTGAAGAGTTATGCCCTGTACACACGGTCAGACTTTTGACCGGCCAAAATCACATTGGAATTCTGACAGAATTCCATCGAAGTAAAAGAGAACATGTTCTCTATCTAAACTCTGACGGAATTCCTCGGAACTTCCGATGGAAAAAGTCTGATGGGGCATACACACTGTCGGAAATTCCGATCGTGTGTACAAGGCATTAGATTTAGGGATATAAGTGGAGATAAATCTTACAAAAGTAAATATAGATATTATATTGCATTTTTTATTTAACTGGTTATTATGCTCATTTCCATCTATGAATATGCCTAGCAATATTTGTGTAACTTTCACACCTAAAAGGCTCTTCATAATTAATCCCAATGTTGTCTCCACTGCTTGTCTACCAGGATGTTGTTGATAATACCAATATAAATTTGCAGGAAATAAAGCACATTTCTCCTGTTCTTTTGGTGATCATGCTCTTCTCCTGGACCAAGAATGCACATTTAGGATTGTGTAAGATCAGAAGCAAAGGGTTTCTCAGGTAGAAGTATCTGCTCTAATGTAGTCAGCACTGAAATATGCCACTGTAGATTTAGCTACCCTAACAAATTGAAGCCAATTTCCAGCTAATACTTTATACGCATTTACAGTAAACTGTTTTTTTTTTCTTTTGGGATAAAAGTTTTATATAAATTAATAAAAGCTGATCATTGTAAGCACCCATGTCAGTCCTAAATGGTTTGTCTCATCTCTGTAACTGATAAATTCTGCTGGAGAGCTTGTTCTTTGAAAAAACAACAGACTTACTGGCCAGATCATCAGACAAAAATAAAGGAAAGAATGACTAGAATAGAAAATACATGCAGCCATCACATTTAAGAAATTGTAGTTGGTAGTGGTAATATAATTGTTGCTTTTAGGTTTAATACCAATTTAAGCACAAATTTATGTAGCCGGAAATGCAAGAACCCTTACTTATAAAAAAACGTATTGAACAAAACAAAAAACAAAAAGAAAATGCATATACCAAGCTCCTCTTCACAACAACTTATAGCCGATAAAAGATAATAATCAAAACAATAGGAGTGTAATATGTGTGTATGATTATTTTATATTGGTTAAGTTGTAATCATACAAACACATTACACTCCTATTGTATGATTATTATTTTGCATCGGCTATAAGTTGGTTTGAAGAGGAGCTTGGTATATGTATTTTCATTTTGTTTTGTTCAATATGTTTTTTTATAGGTCAGGGCTCTTATGGTATGTAATGATAATCCATTCATATAGGTGATGAGAATTTGCTGGCTGTTTGTTGATCAAGCACATGAAGACATGTTATTTTAACTTTAAACAAATACATATAGAGTATATGACCTATACCCCTAAATCCTGACAAACCACTCACCCTAAGGCTTCATATACACTGGCCTACCTTTACCGCGGCAGCGGGGAAATGCAAAACGAGGCAAAAACGTTTTTGCAGCGGTTTTGCCACATTTCGCATTTTCCCACGGCTGGTGGTCAAAATGTTACTATCCTGAACGCAATTCTTTCACGTTCAGGAGAGGGAGGTTGAAGCTCACCTAAATGCGGCAGCTCCTAAACTCTGCTTAAAGCCTACTGTATGTGTACATTGACACATAGGCTTTTATAGATTTGAGTTTAGGAGCTTTTACAGCACTTAGAAATGTTATTTTGTTTTTCTTTCTTCTTCTTGGATATAACCCAACTTTGAATTGTTCCTTTGTGAAAAGTGTTACATGGAATTTTTCCTATTGGATTTAGCAGCAATGCTTGTGTGTAATAATTACTGTATCTGCTACATAAGATATGTATTGTCATGGTCACTGACTAAATCTTTAGACATGGCATGTCAAATAACCACTCTTATGTGTTGTTATCTGTAAATTATTATTCAGAATTGTAATAGAAATACAAACAAAAATATTTGGGGGGGGGGCGTCCTACCACTGACTGTGTAAAGACAGTCTTGCTGTGAGCTCCCTCTACAGCCCAGGTTTTAAAGCCTGAAACCTTGTCTTACCTGCTGTGCCATATCCACGTTGATGGGTTGCAACAGAACCATGAGGTCTTCCTCACACAATTCCTGACCCTTCCTGGAGGCATGATCTAAACTCAGATTTCAGCCAACCTAAGAGCAACTCTTACTCTCAGAGGACTGACAAGATGGCTGCTGGTGAGCTGCAATATCGCCACTCACCTCCCTCCAGCTCTGATACTAATCTCTCAGCTCTGATACTAATTGAGAACACATCTGCTCCCTGGTGCATAAGGGATCTCTCAATGTGGCTTCACAAGAGTGTTGCTATAAGATATACACACGGTGGTATCAGACTCTTGCTTTAGCACATGCATTCTCTCTGACGATTTCTGATCAGGGTTCGCACATTGAAGGGGACAATGCTTCCTCTATGGTGGTCGTGCTCCAAACTACAACCTTTTTGGAAACAGGTACATAGGATAACTACGGCATGAGTGCGCATGCGCGAGAGATCCAATATGGCCGTTTGAGCCGGGACCTCCGCGCCACCACAGACCAACGGCGCCCACAGCAGTACGCAACTTGTCCCAGGAAGGCACCCAGTTAGGGGACCGGTCCCCCGAATGACCGAGGAACACCCCCAGATGAGCAACTCGGCAATCCGCCGCGATCTGGGATCGCAATTCGAAGCCTCCACCCGAGCCGGGTGTACCAAGATGGCTTCCGCGGCCGCTTCAGGCTCTCAGTCTCATGCTTTCACCATAGACGGAGGCACTGAACAAAGGCAAGTGCTCACCCCAGCTATCCTATACTATACCCCTCTATCCTATGGGATCAGCCAGCAGGCGATGACACCCTCACCTGCCTCCACAAAATCCCTCATCGGCCACACCGTTGGAGATCAGGATTTCTCCCCTGCAGGGCCTAACAGGCCTTATTACAATGACTTCACCACCCCAGGCCTGCATCCCCAAGACCACAACTTTAATGCAGCAGACCTATACGACAAAATGTCAGCCCTCCTAGAAAGGGGTTTAGCTACTACTGCGGCCAAAATAACAGGGGACATAAAATCAGACTTGCAGAATATAGGCTCCCGGATAGAAGCGATTGAAACTAAAGTGGACCTTACTGCCGCAGTGTCTAACCAAAACTCGGACCTGATCCAAACTCTGCATGACCAACTTGATACCGCTTTGTCACGCATAGATGACCTGGAGAATAGGTCCAGACGGTACAATTTCCGGATCAGGGGTTTACCAGAAACCATCACAGATGTATCGGCGGTGACCCAAGACCTAATCAAGTCCCTGCTGCCTAACACCTTACAACAGCGACTAGAACTGGACAGAGCCCACAGGGCCCCCCTGGAAGGACAGCTCCCCTAGAGACATAATAGTCAAGCCACACTATTATGCGATAAAAGAAGCGGTCATGAAGCAAACTTGCACCATGCCCCAGGTGACCTGCCAGGGCCACCCAGTCCAGATTTTCGCAGATCTTACTCCTTCAACAATTCAATGTAGACGCTCCCTGAAGCCACTTCTGTCCACAATGGCCCAGAAGGACATCAAATATAGGTGGGCATTCCCGCTTGCGGTAAAATTCTCTTACGATGGACAGAACCAGGCCTTCACCAACTTCGCAACAGGAGAGAAGCTCCTCTTAAACCTGAAAATGATTTCCCAGGATTCAGACATGGAAACGTCCTCCTCCTCCTCCTCTGGATCAACCAAGAGGCCTCCACCAGCCAGCCCATCGTCCCCCCTTTGGAACAAACTGAAGGCTCGAAGATCGGGTAACAAAGGTCCAACATGATCGCACACCCCAGTTAATCGTTGGCTCCTCCTTGACTGTCTAACACAATGTTAGATCTCCTTTCTTTTGACTTAGGTCAGTCTGCCGGCTTGAAGTTCTGACCCCTTCTTCCCCACTAGTGGTCCTCAGCCACTCAACATGAGGCTCTCCCATCCCTCCCACCCCCCCTTTTTTTTTTCTCTGAGAATGGGCGTCTGGAGTTTTTGGCTACTCTTCTTACCCTGATGTGCTTTAAGTTTTTCTTTAGAGTCGCTCACACACTGAAGAAATGAATTGGCCAGTTATTTCTGTTGCTACAAAGTCTCATCTAATGAACCACCCATCCTCCCCTCCCAATTTCTACCCTCCCCCCTATACCCTTCCTGGTCATACTTCCCTCCAAGTATTTCTGTTTTCACCTTACATTGGAATAAGCACTCAAGAATTCTTGGAGTGGGAGATACCTTATGGGGTACAATCATACGTTCAATGTCGATGTTTATACTGTTCTGTTTTTCCCCTTCTTTAATAACCACTTCGCGCCCGGGCTATAAGCAAAAGACGTCCGCAAAGCGGTCGTCAATTGCTGATAGGACGTCTATGGACGTCCTCTTATTTACTTCCGCGATGCGCGCCACCGCGGGCGCGCGTTGGGGAAAAACTGTGCCCGCCGTGTCAGGCGAGTGCCGATGCGCGTGCCTGGCGGCCGCGATGTCCGCCAGGTACGAGCGATCGGCTGTCACAGATCCACGTCCTGTCAGGGAGAGGAGACGGATGGTGTGTCCCTTGTACATAGGGACAACCATCAGTCACCTCCCCCAGTCAGTCCCCTCCCCCCCACAGTAAGAACATCTAGCAGGGAACATATTAACCCCTTGAGCGCCCCCTAGTGGTTAACCCCTTCCCTGCCAGTCACATTTATACAGTAATCAGTGCATATTTTTAGCACTGTTCGCTGTATAAATGTGAATGGTCCCAAAAATGTGTCAAAAGTGTCCAATGTGTCCGCCGTAATGTCACAGTCACAAAAAAAAAATCGCAGATTGATGCCATTACTAGTAAAAAAATAAATAAAAAAATAATTAAAAAAAAAACATAATTCTATTCCCTATTTTGTAGGCGCTATAACTTTTGCGCAAACCAATCACTATACGCTTTTTGCGATTTTTTTTTTACCTAAAATATGTAGAATACGTATCGGCCTAAACTGAGGAAAAAAATAGTTTTTTAAAAAAAAAATTGGGATATTAATTATAGCAAAAATTAAAAAATATTGTGTTTTTTTCAAAATTGTCGCTCTATTTTTGTATATAGCGCAAAAAATAAAAACCGCAGAAATGATCAAAGACCACCAAAAGAAAGCTCTATTTGTGGGGAAAAAAGGACGTCAATTTTGTTTGGGAGCCACGTCGCACGACTGCGCAATTGTCATTCAAAGCGTGACGGCGCTGAAACCTGAAATTTCGCCTGGGCAGGAAGGGGGTTATGTGCCCAGTTGTCAAGTGGTTAATGCATGTTTCCAGATCGGTCAGTTTTGTTTCTCTGACCCTTCCTACTGAGTTTGTGTTTATCATAACTAAACTATAGTTTATTTTGGGCGCTCTGGTCTAGGGTGGTACACATGTGCCTCCTCCTATGCCCATAATCTCTTGTGGCTCCATGGAATAGGATAGCCGAGACCTTGAGCTCGGTCAACCTACTTTTGGCGGAAGACGATGGCTCCTGGGGATCCCTTCTCCCCCCTGGGACCTATTTCCTTCATAGGAAGAAGTTCCTTGCTTCCACTTTTCTTTCTATCCTTTCTCTCTTTACTTCTCTGGTCTATCAAACAACATCTGACAATTTTATCTATGACAGATTGTCTCAACGACAGGCTTCATAAGAAAACCCCACTGCTCAAGGTAAAATCTCCAGTCTCACGAAACCATGGGCGAAGACTTCAGCTGGTAAGTGTCAGTGAATGCATCCACACCCCTCTCCTCTGTTCCAATGGCTAGTTCCACACTAAACTCCCTCAGGATCGCTTCCCATGATGTTCAAGGGATGAATTCCTCTCTCAAACGCAGGAACATTTTCAATTCCTACAAGTCTCTCAACCTGGATGTCATTATGCTCCAGGAGACTCACTTCCTGATCCGGTACAGTCCGACATTCCTACATGCACACTTTCCTCAGTTCTATTTAGCAAATGCAGAAAATAAGACCAAAGGGGTAGCCATTGCATTCTCTAAGAACTGCAAGTTCTCTTGGTCCTTGGAAACGAAGGATCCCGAGGGCAGGTTTATTTTAGTCAAGGGCACAATAGAGGGTCAACTATACTCCCTGGTGTCTTACTATGCCCCTAACCAGGGACAAGCAGCTTTCTTTGCTCGTTTATTTGACGCCCTCAACCCCTTACTATAAGGCACAGTTATTCTAGGCGGTGACTCCAACATCGCTTTTGAACAAGGAATAGACAAATCTAAGCCCCCAGGGAAAGAGTTAACACGCCCACTCAAAGCCAGCCATAAAATAGCCAAATTAATACACTCTCAAGGTCTTGCAGACGTTTGGAGAGAACTGAACCCCTCCACTAGGGACTTCACCCACTACTCTGCTCCTCACCACACATATGCTAGAATTGATCACATTTTAGTCCCCACACACGCAATCCCCCTGGTCTTAAAAGCACAAATCAGAGACACAGTATTGTCGGACCATTCTCTAGTTGTAATGTCCATCGGCCTCCCCTAACCAAAATCTAGACAGAGACACTGGAGACTTAATGAGTCTCTCCTGTCTGATCCAGTCAGACTAACCATGCTTGAGAAATCTTTGAAAGAATACTTTAAACTCAACAACACTGAGGATAACTCAGCGGAAACCCTGTGGGCAGCCCATAAGGCATTTATTAGGGGGGAAATAATTAGAATGTCAGCTCAAATTAAACGGGAAAGAACAGCTGATATAGAGAAATTAAAAAGAGTATATTTTGTCTCTAACACAACACAAAAGAAACCCCTCAAACGCAACAATAACCCAACTTGATAAACTAAAGCTTGACCTCAACCGTGCTCTCACATCTCACAGCACAAGCGAAAAAATAATTACGATGTAATAAAAACAAATTCTACACACAGAAAGGCAAGATCGGATCTATGCTTGCATCTAAATTATCCCCAAGAATTCGGCTTCACGTAATGCCACAGATCAGGATTCCCTGTCACGGTCTCTCATCTAATCCCACGAAAATCCTGGAGGTCTTTCAGGGTTTCTATACAAAACTCTATAAGGCCCCTGCCTCCAAAGACAAAACGGCCATTACACAATTCCTGGATTCCTTGCCGATCCATGTCTTATCCCATGAATACAAGGGTATTGTAGATGTTTCCGTTTCGGAGGAGGAGGTTCTAGGGGTCATCAAGGAACTTAAAAATGGATCTGCTTCAGGCCCTGATGGGCTATCAAACCCTTACTATAAAGCATTTGCCAACACCTTGGCTCCGTTCCTAACGAAAAAATTTAATGCCAAAACTCGGGGGGGGGGGGGGGGGGCGATAGACACACACATTAATGCAGCATACATAGTGGTGATCCCCAAGCCAGATAAAAATCCAGAGGATGTCAGCAACTACAGCCCGATTTCACTAATTAATAGCGATCTTAAAATACTGACAAAAATCCTCGCCAATCGGTTTTCAGCCTTTATTAGCAATTACATACACAAAGATCAAGTTGATTTCATTCCTGGCAGACAGGGCCCTGACCAAATTAGGCGGGGAATCAACAGTCTCTATTCTCCAATCTGACTGGGGGCCCTAAACAAGCAGGCATGTTACTTTCTTTGGGCCTTTGACTCTGTCTCCTGGCCGTACATCTTCACTCTTTTGGAGTGGTGGGGCTTTGGAGACAGATTCATGGGCTTAATTCGAGCTCTCTACTCTTTCCCTCAGGCAAGAGTTCGCCTACAGAGATATTATTCGAACCAAATACACTTTGAAACAGGCACCAGGCAAGGATGCCCACTCTCGCCACTAATCTTTGCGGTAGCTATTGAAACCCTCGCTATAGCAATCCGGCAGAACCCAAATATAAAGGGAGTAGCGTGCGGTTCTCAAACTCACAAATGCGGGCTGTATGCGGACGATATCCTATTATTCCTCAACTCACCTATCACGTCCCTCCCAAACTTATGTCAGACACTAGATGAATTCTCGATTATTTCAGGACTTCAAGTGAACTTCTCCAAGTCCCTCGCGATGAATGTCTCCCTCCCACCGGATACGGTCTCCCTGCTCCAACACTCTTTTAAATTCACATGGAATGAAACGTCCATTAAATATCTAGGAATTAACTTGACACCAAAGATGGAATCCCTCTATAATAGTAAAAAGAAAGGTGCTGTGGTGATTTTACAAATAAAGGCAATTTTATTCGGTGTGGGGCCGTCCAGAAGATTTTCCTTTCTTTTGCCCTCTATAATAGTAACTACCCCCCGATGTTCCGCAAACTGGAAACAGACCTCCAGACTTAGTCCAAACACAACTTTTCCTGGACAGGCCGGTAAACTCAATAAAAATGACCCTACTCCCCAAACTGCTTTACCTGTTTCGCTCCCTGCCCATTCCAATCAAACAAGCCCACATTAAATCCTTTCAGAGTAAGATTCTGAAATTTATTTGGGGTAAGGGAGGTTACAGAATTCCCAACAAAGCACACTGTACTGTCATAGGAAACGGGGGGAAATGGGTCTACCTAAGTTACTTCAGTATTACTTCGCAGCCAGGATAGCATAGATTTCGACAATACAGGTCCTTCTCAAAAAATTAGCATATTGTGATAAAGTTCATTATTTTCTGTAATGTACTGATAAACATTAGACTTTCATATATTTTAGATTCATTACACACAACTGAAGTAGTTCAAGCCTTTTCTTGTTTTAATATTGATGATTTTGGCATACAGCTCATGACAACCCAAAATTCCTATCTCAAAAAATTAGCATATCATGAAAAGGTTCTCTAAACGAGCTATTAACCTAATCATCTGAATCAACTAATTAACTCTAAACACCTGCAAAAGATTCCTGAGGCTTTTAAAAACTCCCAGCCTGGTTCATTACTCAAAACCGCAATCATGGGTAAGACTGCCGACCTGACTGCTGTCCAGAAGGCCATCATTGACACCCTCAAGCAAGAGGGTAAGACACAGAAAGAAATTTCTGAACGAATAGGCTGTTCCCAGAGTGCTGTATCAAGGCACCTCAGTGTCTGTGGGAAGGAAAAAGTGTGGCAGAAAACGCTGCACAACGACAAGAGGTGACCGGACCCTGAAGAAGATTGTGGAGAAGGACCGATTCCAGACCTTGGAGGACCTGCGGAAGCAGTGGACTGAGTCTGGAGTAGAAACATCCAGAGCCACCGTGAACAGGCGTGTGCAGGAAATGGGCTACAGGTGCCGCATTCCCCAGGTCAAGCCACTTTTGAACCAGAAACAGAACTACTTCAGTTGTGTGTAATGAATCTAAAATATATGAAAGTCTAATGTTTATCAGTACATTACAGAAAATAATGAACTTTATCACAATATGCTAATTTTTTGAGAAGGACCTGTATATTCCAGATACGAAAAACTAGACTGGATCCAAATTGAAAGGCAAGCAGTCCCTTGTCACACTCTCAACTTCTTGATGTGGTGCCCACCAAAATCCCATCCGCCGATAATGGCGCCGACCCTGTCTCATGCACAGCGACAACCCTGACCTCCGCGAGCAAACCGCTTTCACATTTATTTAATAACCCTGACTTCCCCCAGGTATGAACATAGTAGATTTCAAATGGTGGCTGAACAAAGGACTGTACCGGATCGGCCATTTTTTCACATCCTCGGGCCCTCTCACCCTCAATCACTGTGTCCATAAGCTGGAATTACCCCCCTCAGAGCGATTCAGATTCCAACAAATAATACATTTCTTACACTCAATCTGGTCGGAAAGACCAATGCCGCCTAGGTTTACGCCTTACGAACTATGGTGTGGTCAGGGATTGGAACAGAGGGGAGGGATCTCAATCATTTACCTGTCACTAGTTCTACCGCACGCAAAACTCCCTTTTATGACAGCATGGGAGTCGGATTTCCAATTCAGCTGGGACCTGGAGGACTGGCAGTCGGCATGCTTTAAATCATTCAAGGTCATTTTAAATACCTCCCTCGCAGAAGCCAGCCTGAAAGTGCTCTCTAGATGGTATTATATGCCATCTAGACTGGCCGCTATGTACGAATCGGCAGATCTTTTGTTTCAGAGGCTGACAACTGTCAGGAACAATGGCCCACATATGGTGGGAGTGTCCCAGAATACGCCCATTTTGGAGGAAATTTTTCAACATAATTGATAAGCTCGCCAGCAGCCAGGTACCCAGGTCTCCGATGGTTGCTCTCCTCAATGGAGTGATCCCAAAAATCCCCAAACACACTCGAAGGCTAATACATTTATTTTTTGTGGGTGCCAAACTAACCATAGCGAAGGCCTGGAAACAACCAAAAATCTCGATCAAAGCAACCCTCAGGAAAATATCCTGGATAATGTCCCAAGAAAAGTTGAACCGCGTTATATGCTACATTGAAAAATTCAAAATAAATAAATCACTGAAAAACAAATAAATCACTGAAAGCAGTCCCCAGTGAAAAAGTGCTCGTGCTTGGAAAAAATTGGAACAATCATGAAGATGTCAAAGTCCCAAGTGAAGTGCTGTGACTTGAACTATTTATGTGCACTCACCCTTTGGATTGGACCAACTATCGCTAGTTAGGTCAAATGCGTATATGGGGCGACCCCTATGGATATCCTCTGGACCGGTATTTGCTGTGATAGATATTCCTCATGTGGATGAATATAATAGGAAAAACGTAATCGCGCAGTACCATTTTAAAAACTTTATTCCAAAAATAAAAACAAAGTATTCAACTCACATGTAAGAGTGCCTATTATCCTGGCACCTGTGGTGTCACGGGTGACTCCGGCCACCTCTGGCGCGTCACAGGAAACCCTGTGACGCGTCAGAGAGGGCGGGGTCATCCGTGACACCACTGGGAGACCGCCGGAATCCCCCGTTACGTCAGAACAGGGCGGGGTCACTCGTCCACGTCATGGGTGGCCCCGCCCTTGGTTTAAAAAAAAATGTCACACGGCTCATGCATCATTCGCCCGGGAGCCTTCTATGGAGGAGGCTGTATCGTTTGTAGCAGCGGGTAGCGGCAGTAGCGGCGGGTAGCGCGGGTCCGGGTCGTGGAAGGATGTACATCCCTGGAATTTATTTTTTTATTTTTTATTAAAGGACTTGTCCCAAGCTGTCTGTGTGTTTTTTTACCTTTTTTGACACTTTTTTGTGAAATGGTAGAGGTACAATGTATCCCGTTACCAATTCACATAGGGGGGGCCGGAATCTGGGGGTTCCCTTTGTTAAAGGGGGCTTCCAGATTACGATAAGCCCCCTGCCCACAGACCCCCACAACCACCGGGCAAGGGTTGTGGGGATGAGGCCCTTGTCCCCATCAACATAGGGACAAGGTGCTTTGGGGGGGACCCCAAAGCACCCTCCCCATGTTGAGGGCATGTGGCCTGGTACGGTTCAGGAGGGAGGGGGGCAGCTCTCTCGTCCCACTTCTTTTCCTGCGGCCTGCCAGGTTGCGTGCTCGGATAAGGGTCTGGTGTGGATTTTTGGGGGGAACCCCATGCCATTTTTTTTATTTTGGCGAGGAGTTCCCCTTAATATCCATACCAGACCTGAAGGGCCTGATATGGAATTTGGGGGGACCCCCACACATTTTTTTACAATTTTTTGGTTCCCTGCACAAAATGTCATTTTTGAAGGAAAAAAAAGTAATTTAAAACTACTTGCGCTATTAATGAATTGTCGGGTCCCGGCAATACAGATAAAAGTCACTTTTCTCTGTATTGCCGGACCGACAATTCATGAATAGCCGCAAGTATTTTTAAAAGACTTTTTTCCTTCAGAAATGACATTTTGTGCAGGGACAGTTCTAAGCACGGGAAACATGTGCTACTTTACATGAATACTTTAGACACCCCTCAGGTATGAAATTTAAAGGAATATTTCACTTTTATTGTTTCACTTTAAGCAATATTAAAATCACTGCTCCCGAAAAAACTTCAGTTTTTAAAACATTTTTTTTGCATTGATACATGTCCCCTGGGGCAGGACCCGGGTCCCCAAAGACTTTTTAGGACAATAACTTGCATATTAACCTTTAAAATTAACACTTTTGATTTCTCCCATAGACTTTTAAAGGGTGTTCCACGCTTTTCGAATTTGCCGCGAGCACCTCAAATTGTTCGCTGTTCGCCGAACGGGCGAACAGCCAATGTTCGAGTCAAACTCATGTTCGACTCGAACATAAAGCTCATCCCTACTTATTAGTATCTGACATACTGTCTTTTGGAGCTTTGGTCCTTTATATATTCTTTCCCAAGAAAAGTTGTCCAGTATACTTCTGAACATGGTAGGCAAATTTGAAGCCACATGGGAACCATGGGCCCAATATGTGGGCATATCCCTCTCTCCTTGCACTAAGCCTGAATGAGACTTCTGTAAAACCCATTGATAGACCATTTCAATCTCCTAGCACATCCTCTTTTTCCTCCTTTCTCTATCCTACTGCTCTCTCTCGATAACTCCCAAATATTTGGGATGTCAGAAGTTTTTTTTTTTCTGAAAGTTAGAAGTTTTGTTCCTCAGTTGCGCATAAGACCATCCATCGTACTGGCTGCAACTGCGGACACGTGGTGGGATGGGGGTTGGATTTGGGTGCGAAGAACCCTGCCCGACACAGCTTGATCCCCATGGGGGTTCTGGGTGTAAAGGGTTCTACCCTGGTCTGCCCTGATCTCTCTATGTCTGATTTTGCTTCTACGGCTCCCAGAGACCCTACATAGTCTAATGAATTTATCTGGGTCATGCTCTGGGTTCAAACACATGCATTATGGTTATACAATTTGCCTATTGTTTCCCCAATATGTTTTTGTATTCAACTTGCTGAGTTCTGGTTCGCTTCTTCGGAGTTACTCTTATATATTGTAACACAAAACTCTGTTATCGGTATAATGATGTCCATTTTCTAAATGTATGTTATAACTTAACCTGAAAATAAAAATTTTGAGAGATAAAAAAAAAAAAATACTGACCGTTACTGGTGCTTAACCACTCGACTATTCTCCGGAGAAATATCTCCTTCACCACACATCAATTACAAAAAAAACCCTATTGCAAGTCTTTGGCAATGTTCATGTTTAATGCTGCTAGACATTGTATCCATTGCCATTTGTGCTTTGACTGAGTACCAACAATGAGGGAATGGTTTTAGAGGCTTAACACGATGGAAGAACTTGAAGAACTGATTAGCATTTCCCAGGAGGGTAGCATGTTTTTTTTTAAAATCAAATAGACGTTTATTTAGAGAACAACAGATATACATAAAATCACACAATTTCAGTACATACATTTGTGTACACACATGAAAATTACACCTTCTAGGCAAAGACACGTAACCTCATACAGAAACCACCCTGGTAGTGTAGTTCTGGCGATGCATCAAAAAGGGTATCGAAATATACAGTGGGTGTAACCAAACCAAGGTATAATATCAAAAACTTTTGAAAACAGCAAACTCACCACATAGAAAAAGACCCTCATGGGGTATCACCCCGATTGCCATGTTCCCTCCCATACCAAAGACCTGCACCCTTCACAAGCAGACGGTCCATAATCAGATCAACCGGGGCCAAACCAGGAACTTCCAACCAGCGCGCCCAAATTTTTTCGAATTTTTTCACACTCCCTCTATGTTGATATATGTACTTCTCTAACCTAATAGTGTCCCCCATATGATTCCGCCATTCCCTCACCGTGGGGGGTTCCTCTGACTTCCAGTGCCGCAGAATACGTTTCCTAGCCTGGAAAAGAGCTCTTGCTATCCCCAACCTAACGGGATCCTCCTCCTGGATATTGTCAATAATTCCCAGCAAGCACAGTTTAGGTTGTGCAGTAAGCTGCACCTAAAATACACAGTTAATCGTGTCCAAGACCTCCTTCCAATAAATATGCAGTTTGGGGCACCGCCACAACATGTGGATCAGGTCCGCATGGACCCTCATGCATCTAGTACAGGAAGGGTCCTCTCGAACCCCCAATCTTACCAGTCTAGCCGGTGTATAGTGCACACGCAGCAAAATATATAGCTGAGACAGCCTTTGGGCCACATTAAGCAAACACAGGGGGACTGCTGAAAGAGCCTCTTCCCAATGCTCCTCCTCAAAAGCTCTGACATCCCTCTCCCACTTTGTGATGATTCCTGCCGTGCTGTCAGGGAGGAACCTGCCGAGGAGCATGGAGTAACTGCATGAAATGAAGCCTTTAAACGCGGTGACTTCTCTCATGTAATTAAAAATCGACGTGGGACTCTGTATCCAGTCGTCCCCATCCAATTGGGCCCTGACTGCATGTTGGAGTTGGAAATAATAAAACTGCATAAAGGCAGGGAGCTGAAATTCAGCCTGCAACTCCGAAAATGGGTGCAGTTTACCATCTCTGAAAATATGTGACATATATGTAATTCCTTAACGTTGTCATCTCATACCATATTGTAATTTTTCCAACTCCAAGTATCTTTTGTTCCCCCAAATGGGGCTATGCCTAGTAAAACCTTCCACTTGTTGCAGTGTTCTAGATTTGTTCCATATTTTCTGCATTAGATTATAAGTAGGGTATTACTTATTTGACTTGGCAAATCTCAGCGCCTTCAGGCCTTCCTCCACCTCCCCCCCAGTTGCAGAACAAAACAGGTGCGCCACAGGATCCACCAAGTTCAACACCGGGTTACCAGGGGGGCTCAGCACCCTAGCAATGTGTTGGAGATGGGTAGCCAGATAATACAGCCATGGGTTTGAGAGAGCAAGCCCTCCTGCCTCCTTCGGGCACTGAAGCTGTTCTAGTTTTACCCTCGCCGTTGAATTTAGCCATATAAGGGATCTGAAAATTGAATTGATAACTCTGAACTGCTTAGGTGGGACAACCATGGTGGAGTTGTGCAGCACATATAGGAGCTGTGGTATTAAGATAATTTTTATCAAATTTATTCTACCCACCGGGGACATTTTTAGTTTGGACCACACCTTCACCTGATCTCTGCAATGATTCAGCAGTGGGGACAGATTTAAAGTAATATATTCTAGAGGGTTAGGTGTAACCTGGACACCCAAATATCTGAACTCTGTGGATACAGGGATGTCTAGTAAGTGCGTCAGCTGTGGGCATGGTTTCTTGTCTAAGAGCATGAGAGAGGACTTGGTCCAGTTAATCACCAAGCCGGAGTAACGACCAAAAGTCCGAATAACCTCCATTGCCTCCCGCAGAGATGATGCTGTGTCACCCAAAAGGAGCATGGTGTCATCAGTATAGAGCATACATTTTTCTTGCTGTTCCCCATACTGAAAACCTCTAATATTTGTGTGGGCACGAATACGGGCTGCCAAGGGTTCTATGGCAAGCGCAAATAATAAAGGGGACAAGGGGCAACCCTGTCTGGTGCCCCGAAAGAGATCAAAGTATGGGGACACCCTACCTGACTCTCTAATAGCTGCTTTCGGGAGCTATACAGTAACTGTACCCAGGCTACAGTAATTCGCCCCAAACCCAAATTTATGTAGGATGGCACTTAAGTAAGACCATTCAATACTATCAAAGGCCTTGTGTGCATCAAGGGAGGGCAGAGCCCTGTCTCCCATGTTATCAGAGATGGAATGCATGTTGACAAATAATCTGCGCAAATTAATAATCCGCTTGATCTGAGTATATTATGGATGAGATAGCTTTGTTCAGCCGTAGGGCAAGAACCTTGGCTAAGATTTTCACATCCGATTGCAAAAGGGATATTGGCCTATAGGAACCTGAGTCTAAGGGATCTTTGCCAGGTTTCAACAGCAAGACTATTATGGCTTTGGTCATAGATGGAGGTAGGCACTCAGTTGACTTGGCCTCATCTCAACAGTCTAGGCAGTAATTGTTCCCCATATTGCTTAAATACCTCTATCGGAATTCCATCCTCCCCTGGTGCCTTGGAGTTGGGGAACATACCGGTCGCCACATGAAGCTCCTCTAACATTAGAGGAGCATCCAGTTGTTGTCAAGCACTGTCAGACAGAGTAGGGAGCTCTATCCCTTCAATATATTCCCGAAGGAACGGTATAGGTCAGAGTAGTATGTGCTAAGAATTGTCATAATGTCATCTGGGGAGTTAGTAAGTCTTCCATCGGGTGCTCGCAGGGCACCAATGGAAGGGGACGTCTGTTGAGCTCGGGAAATCTTTGCTAATAGGCGACCAGTATGCTCACCCTCCTCATAGAAGGCCAGTTTACTGAAAAAACGTTTCCGCTCAGCTGCAGAAGAGGTAACTCGACTCAGGGCTTCTTGAGCAGATACCCAGGCAACCTATGGTCTTCGGTGGGGTCAGCAACAAATTTGGCTTCCAGGTCAAGTACCAATCTCTCCACTCCTTCCCTATGTGCACCCGACTGTCTCTTGAATGTATTGATTTCTGTAATGAACAGTCCCCTCAAGAAGGCCTTAAATGTCTCCCAAGCCAACCCAGCATCTGGGTATTCCGCCTGGTCCCCCCAAAAGTCAGCAATTTTCCGTGTTATCTGGACTGGGGCCGGTAGAAGATTAAGCCAAAAGGCATTTAGCTTCCAGGGGGCTCTGAGCAATGATGAGGGAGGGCAAACCTCCAACCCCAGAATCAGCGGAGCATGGTCAGAAATACCACTTATAGCATAAGTTATCTCCGCCACTGTTCACACCGCTGCATCTGAGCACAGGCACAGGTCTATACGTGACAGAGACATATGCGTTTTTGAAAAACATGAAAACTGATATTTCCCAGGGTTCCTACTTCTCCACAAATCCACCCAACCCACCTCCTCAAACAGTTTCCTCAGGGCCGTGCGACATGCCCCGCGCCCCAACACAACTGGGGGGTGTTTGTCCAGCTGAGGATCCAGGTAGCAGTTAAAGTCGCCCACAATGTACAAAGGTACCTCCGGGTGCCCCAACTGAAAGTCCAGGACCGCCTGCAAGACCTGATGGCTATTTGGAGGCGGGATATACACAAAGGCAAGTATACATTTCAGTGAAAACAAACGGCAATGTAAAATTACATATCTTCCCTCAGTGTCCACCACACTATCAAGTTCCTGATAATCCAGTGATCCATGTATCAAAACACTCACCGCTGTGGAAAAGGAGGTGTGAGTGAAGTGATAAGCTTTACCCACTCACCGAAAGTTGAGACAAGACAAGGAATCGGGGGTGAGATGAGTCTCCTGCAATGCACAAATGGCCGGGAGATATTTTTTCAATGACATGGAGACCATTGTGCGCTTGAGGGAGTCACCAAGACCCCTAACATTCCAGGACATCACATTGATTACATTCATCCCTCCTGCCATAGTAGATATAAAGCTATGCACTTAAAAAATAATACATTCCAAGACAGTGTACACCTCGTCCCCCTCCCCCAAAGCGGGTAGCCTGCAGAAGAGGTAACGCCCACAAAGTCAGATCATGAAGGTGTTGTAAGTTCTGAACCGTACTGTATATATAATTCCAAACTGTTTGAACCTCTGAGAGCAACAGCACTCCAACTTTAACATGCACAATCCCTTGAGGTGCGGCCTTAAAAAAGACCACCAGCAGGTGATCTAGTGCCCCGGTCCCTGTCAGTGCACCAAGGGCCACAGGAGTAAATGTAGTAGAAGGGATTGAACAGCTGAAAAGGCACCAGGACAACAGGTCCTGTCCCCCACTGGCATCACAACCACCAGTCGGGGGGTCACAGTGTATAACTCGTAACACAACAATATCGTGTAAAACAGTTGTTTGCTTCGCACATCCTCTCCGTGGGGGGACAGAGAGCAAAAAATCAACTCTTGTTCCCGGCAGAACTGGAAGTTGTTGAAGAACAATGTGAACATATGAGGCAGCTCTCCATCCGGGAGCTGCTCTAGCTCTTCAAAAGCCTGGCACACTTAGGGACTTGGAGTAGGTCAGTTCCCCTCTGCTGCCGCCCTCCTGGGCGGGCAGAAGGCATTTTCATTTGTATCCAACCAAGCCGATGCGTCTGCAGCATGTTCAAAAAAGTGAGCCTGGCCTCTCGCAGTAATGCGGAGGTGTGCCGGGTACAGCATAGCATAAGGCGCTTGTAACTTCTGCAGTCTTTTCTTGACTTCTGTAAATCGGGCCCTTCGTTTCTGCACATCAGAGGAAAAGTCAGGATAAAAGGAGACGCGGGCTTCGTTAAACTGTACATTCTGTTTTTCTCTGGCCAGACAAAGCATAATCTCTCTGTCTCTGTAATGTAACATTTGCGCCAGTATGGGCCTTGGGGGATGCCCTGGGGGAAGGGGTCGCAGGGGAACTCTGTGAGCTCTCTTCACAGCGTAAAGGGATGTAAACGCCTCCTTCCCAAATATCTCCACCAGCCATTTCTCAACAAACTCAGTGGGGTCTCTACCCTCCGTTTTCTCAGGGAGACCAACTATGCGGACATTATTGTGTCTCATTCTGTTCTCAAGGACCTCAGCATGTTGATCGACTGCTGCAACCATTCTAGTATTATGCTGTGTGTCTCTCATCAGAGTGGGGAGCTTATCCTCCATGTCACTAATCCTGCTTTCTGCAGCCGTGGTTCTCACTCTGATCTTTTGTATGTCCTGCCTTATCAAAGAAACCTCCTCTTCCAGACTTCCAAAACGTTCTTGCAAAGTGTTAACTGAGGCAGTACATTTGTTAACAGCTTTTAGGATCTCAGCAAGAGTGGGCTGAGCAGATTCTTCATCCCCACTGTCCTCTCCCTGCTCACCTGCCTGTTCTGCCATGAGGTTAGCATCAGTGCACACAGTAAAGTCTTCCTCCATGTTCCCCTGTGCAGTGAGTTCCCCCTCAGGCGCCCCCCCCCTCCGCTGCCGAGTCAGCTATGTTCAAGGACCCTGCCAGTTTCTGGGCATAGTATCTAATGTCTTTAGGGAGGGGGTGACCACTGGCATTCTTAGGGGTTTTTGGAGGTTTACTCACTGTATCCTTAGGTTTCTCCATGCTGCGCGGTCCGCGCTGCTGAGACCCTGCAGCGGCGCCATTTTGGATCTCCGAGCACTGTCCCTCTTCCTTGCTCTTTCCCCTCAAAACCATCATGAATTCCGCCAGCACAGGTACCACAGCGGCTTCCCCTCAGATTCCAGAGTCAGTCTATGGCCGTTAGATAGGGTGAAGAAGCTGGGAACAGGATTATATCAGGGTAACAGGCGGGAGCACTGTGAGGAAGCTGCTTCTCACATGCTGATCCAGGCCACGCCCCTCAGGATAGCATGTTTAAATGTACTTGGTATTGCTGGATTCATTTAAAAAATATATATTTTGGCTGCTGAATATTGTCTGAAAATTGCTCCCCTATGCTGTTAATAACAGATCATACAAAAGAGAGCAAGGAAGCGGGACTTTAAATGAAGTACGCAGAGGGTCAAGTGTTGTGTGGCATTATAATTAACATATCTATAATATATGTAAAAGAGTAGGACATTTGTCTCATAATAATTCATATTTGATAGAGAATTAATATACTACACATATAATTAAATACCTGCATAGAGTAAGATATTGAATAAAAAAAATATTTCATACAGCAGAACATAATTGATAAATAATCCAGAAAATGGATAGCACATGATACATATAGAAAAGTCCAAAATTTAATAGCATATGATTGGAAAATAGTCAAGTACATAATACATGAACAGAATCCACAATGACGTGGTAGAATGTAATATGCAATTTGAACACGACATCTGTTAGCTCAACGCGTTTCGTGACTTGATGTCACTCATCAGGAACAAGCGTGTACACGTGCAAGATATCTCTGTAATTATATATTATGCATTTATAGTTGGTCAAATATAATCACAGGTGTGAAAAAAATAAAAATTAAATTAAAAAAAATTAAAAAGGGGGTTAAACTTTTCATATGATACTTACAGGGTATCCATGTGCAATTGGTACGGTACTGAGGATCATGGATATCCCCACATGGGGAACATATTTTCCGGGAGCTGAGATGGTATATTAGGCGACAGAAAACCCAACAGGCTACCCTCCAAAGGACGGTAATGCATCAGGCTGTGATATATGAGTGAGCATGTGTGATCACAGGGGCCGAATTAGGGCTGTAAAAAATAAATGCTGGTTTCTTCTCCATGATTATATATGGGCCTTTCTCCTCACACATGCACTTCATGTCTCAGAGCTTGTCTCTGTACGATGTCACCAGGTAACTATCTCTGTGATTTCTTCTGTCACACAGACTGCACACCCTGTTTCCCTTCACCCTTTTCCCTTCGGGGTACTGCATGATTTTGATGTGATTTTTCACTTCTTTTTTTTCCTCTTTCTATTCTATACACTTTCATGCCCCATTTTCCCTATTAAGGATTTCACGCACTTTACTTAATACACATATCACTCACATATCACTCACTTTTATAATTTTTATATACTGTATTTATTGGCGTATAACACTCACTTTTTTACCCTGAAAACAGAGGGTAAACTTTGCCTGCGTGTTATACGCGGGGGGCTGTGGAATTTTTTTTCCTGAAACTTCCCTCTTAAAGTTAGGGTGCATGTTATACGCCGATAAATACGGTAATTTTTATTTATTTTCTACGGCCCTAATTTGGCCCCTGCGATAACACATGCTTACTCATATATCACAGCCTGATGCATGACCATCCTTTGGAGGGTTGCCTGTTGGGTTGTCTGTTGCCTAACATACAATTTCAGCTCCCCGAAAAGATGTTCCCCATGTGGGGATACCCATGACCCTCAGTACTGTACCAATTGCACATGGATACCCTGTAAGTATCATATAGGGAGTTTAACCCCCTTTTTTTTTCTATTTTTTTTTTCTTTTTCTTTTATTTTCTTAAATTTTTTTCTCACCTGTAATTATATTTGACCAACTAGAAATGTATAATATATCATTACAGAGATACCCTACCCTTCCCTTTCACCCCACTCCAAACCCCCCCTTTTTTGGGGGGGTTCTTTCTCCTCATCTCTTTTTTTTATTTTTTTATTCCTGTTTTCTTTCTTAAGATACTTTTTTGTTTTTGTTTTTATCTCTCCTAAATTCCTGCTGTTTCCTGATGGGTTGGTCCTTTGCCTGCAAGTTCTCACCTATAAAGATTTTATATAGGGTAGAGGTGTAGCGGAACCTCACTCTCCCTCTTGCCTATTGTGAATGGCTTGTGTCTAAGGGTACCTGGGAGAGGAGAGTGCAGGAACACTACGACAAGCTCTCCCCTTGTGTGTATAAGAGGGTTGAGCAAAGTTAGTTGATTTACCTCCCGGGTCTGTCCACTGCATACGAAGCCTTGTTGTTCCATGGAAACGTGTCTGCCAATAATAGAGCCCCACACCAATCGAAAGTCCAACACTCCTTTATTTCTCATACAATACGGTGAACACAATCAGTTGAACTTCCAATAACAGACGAACATGGGGGTGTGGGAACGAGTAGGCCCAGGCACAACTGAACTCTCCTATTCCTTTTTGCTAGTGAATAGGCCTGGCGCACGGTCTCTGCCACCGACCGTGAGTTTTGGTCGCTGCCACCGACCGGATGAACTGTTGAGGCCCCTGCCACAGGCCTAATAGCAGGCCTCTGCCACTGACCTGATTGAAATAGCTGGACTGCTGCCACCGGTCATTGAACGTGGACTGAACTTCCTCTTTGAACTTGGCCCCTGTTTGGGAAAGATATCCCTCTGGGCGGTCTCCAGAGGTTCACCCGGCACTGGCAATCTGCTGCACCAGGTCTTTGGGTGAGTCCCTCCTCCGGTCCCTTACACCTCTGGACTTGGGTGCCCCACTCCCGGGACCCCCTAGGATGATCCCTCCCTCGCGGGACCCAGTGGAAGGTACTGGGCCCCAGGCCTCCGGCTGAGTACCTCACCCCAGACTGAACGTGTCTGGGATGGAACATGAACTCCAAGTGTCCAGGCCTAGGCCGCCTGGACACCGACCGCAACAACCGCCCTCAGGCTGAAGGTGCCCGGGACTCCCACCTCGTGGCGAAGATGTCCACCCCCTTTATACCCCCTCCCAGCAAGCACGGCGGGTTCCCCGTCCCGCCGTACAACCGCTGCGAGAGGTCACAAATGGTATGGCACTGCAGCGATGGTTCAATCCCGGCCCAAAGTGACAGCGCCACCTGCTGGGCCGCAGGGAACTATGCATCACTGGTGTCCTCACCAGTTTAAAAAGTACATACCCGCTACATAGGTATTTAGAGTTTTTCGTAATTTTGATATGCTTTTTTTACATCTTTCAATGTATAATTACTGTAACAGTCAACATGAGGATATTTTACATGCATAGGTTTGATAATATGCTTTTCCTATACTCACTTTGACGTTCATTTTGACATACTATGATTGTTTTTTTACTTTATATTTATATAATTGCTTTTCTTTCTCCAATAAAAATATTGAATGCAAAAATAGTATAGGGGTTGATGTCTACTGTAAGTATTGTATATACAGTTTTATATACAGTTGGCCCCTATGTTAAATATTATATGACCTCTAGAACGTATGGAAAACATTAACCTTATCAAATGTTAAAGAAGAACTCCAGGAAAAAGTATATAGTAATAGTTAAAGTGATTCTAAACCCCAATAATATTACAGCATCACACTAAAAGGGTAAATCAAAAGCCACAAACCACTTTATGAATAAAATCAATAAGTAATTTTTTTTTTAAATCTGGGTAATATGATTTTTTTTTCTGCAGCAAAGACCAGGTGGAGGCGAGCAGGTCATATGCCCTGTGACATCATTAGGCCTTCCCCAGGTCATACAAAGCCAAAGTAGATCTGTCAGTCAAGAGTCCAATCCACCCACCAATGCCTTTAAGTGGTAAAATCCTTGACTGACCGTTCCAATTGCACAGCCTGGGGGAGGACCTGGTGACATCACAGTACATATGACCCGCTCCAGGTTAGCCCCACCCAATAGTGAAATACAGCTAGGGACATGCATACTAGCAATGTAGCAATGGCTGCGCTACACAATCTCAGGCTGCAGCAAGGACACAGACAGGAGGGGACAGGAAAATCCAGGATCACCCAGGTTTTTTTTTGCAGCATGCAGAAAAAGAATACTCTAGTGCCTGAGTGAGTATAAACAGATTGATTTACAGCACATATTGACCGTTTTTAATGATTTGGCTCTACAGTAATGACACTTTATGTGTAATGAGGTGTATGCCACCATCTGGTTTACTGCGTTCATGATTTACACTTTAATTGATGCTTGGAAGTATAGCTATTGCTATCCAACAGGAAACTTCCTACACACAAGCCATCCTGCCTGCCCCTCCTCTTCCCTGTCTATTGACAGAACACTTTTTATTTTGTGAATGTTTCACAGAATGCAAAACATTTTGTGATTTGAAAAGAAGAGGGGGTGGGGGGACAACAATATTGCTGCTGTGTAGGACACCGGCAAGTCTCCTGTTCAAGTTCTGGAATCATAGCAATAGCTATACTTTTAGGCATCAATTAAATTGTAAATTGTGAAAAACAGGCAGCAAACCAGGAGGTGCCATATACAATACCCCATTACACATAAGTATTTGTAACCCAAAAAAATGTTAAAACACTAGACTTGTGCACAACGGAAAAATTCGTTCCGTTTCGGTTCGTTTCTTTCCGGTCCTGTTGATTCGTAATCATTCGTAATTTTGCTAGACGGGATTTTTCATGTTCGGACTCATTCGTATTTTTGCAAGCGACATTCTTCGTTGAATTTTTTGTTGCTTTATAATTCGTACTTTCGGTAGAGTACGTTGTTTTTCGTTGATTCTGGACACAACTCCTACTTTCGTAACTTTTTTTGGGTTCGTTGATTCGTAATTTTCCGTGTCTCTCTCACAACGACGCTGCCTATTATGCCTAATGTGCTTCGAATGGATTTGTACTTTTCTAAATACATAGCGGTTATTTGTAACGATTCAAAATCTCATATTTTACTTTCGTTTTTTACATGCGGCTATAGGCTCCGCCCCTGTACACCATTTTGAGAGGGTTCAGCACGGTGAGGGAGAAGCAGAGAGCAGAGCAGAGTGAGTGTTATTGTGCTTCGAATGGATTCGAAATCTCGTATTTTACTTTCGTTTTTTCATGCGGCTATAGCCTCCACCCCCTGTACACCATTTTGAGAGGGAGTTCAGCATGGTGAGGGAGAAGCAGAGAGCAGAGTGAGTGTCATTGTGCTTCGAATGGATTCGTACATTCGTAACTTTTTTCATAACGAATTATGCCGAAGACCTTCGGGCATTCGCTATTTTGCGGTATAATTTATTTCGGATTCGGTTTTATTCGTAATTGCTCTGTTCGGAAATTCGAATGCTTCCGAATGTCCGAAAGTTGCTAAATTCGGACGAATTTCGATTCGTTACGAAACGAATTGCACAAGCCTATAAAACACATTATTCCTGGAGTTTGTTTTTTTAGGCATCTGTATTACACTTATTTTAGGTATATAATTGCTTGCTAACAGAAGGGATGACTTGGATTCATTCCAAGAGAAGAAATTGAGGCTTCACTTGTGTTTTGTCTTTTGGCTAAATTGCTTTTTAATAAGAATATTATTGGCTATGTGTGCTTTCCTTCGATACAACATCTTGATAATCAGAGAATGCTTTTAATTGCTTGTGTAAATCATTAATCTCTGCTTCTATATTTAGAAACTTAATTTCTAGATATTTAATAATTAATCCTATTACCTGGAAGCAGCAAGTATTAAGCATCTCTTCCCGCTATGCAGACTATCAATATAATTTAATTGTTCAGTGATAGGGTAAAGAACCCACAGAGGATTCTATACTGACTGTTTTATTTTATTATATACTGTATATATATATATATATATATATATATTTTTTTTTTCGTGAGAAGCTTTTTTTTTTTTTTTTAAATAAATTGGTGCTTCTAGAAACACTCTTAGCTAGTGCTACTTAAAAAAAAGGTGTTTCATTAGCAGCTAAGCATGCCTATTAAATAACGTATTTTGTTGTGTAACATATATTTAAAATAGGTAGATTATAATCAATTATCAACATAGCCATTTTATGCTTGTCAGGACTTTGCTAGGATTGTAAAAGACCTAGGGCATCCTGGGGCACACTTAGTAAACAACTCAGCAAATGATGGGTGTGCCAGGTCGTGCCTAGCAGTTTCTTTAAGTGGAATGGTTAAATTGTGTTTAAGCTCACTCACTGCACACATATGCCTTAGTACTTCCAAAGACAAAATATTCTTTAATTACTGTGTCACAAATAAACAGTCTCACAGACATACATAAACCACACAAAGGATCATTTTTAAATATTACAGTTAGCTTTTTCTTTTCTGCTATTTGGAGCTCTGTCAGGCCCCATGCATACAGGGTGTTTTTTGAGGAGGAAAACGCAGAGTTAAAACGCATTTAGATGCTTTGGGCGCATCAAGTGCATTGGGCTATCATTTATTCCATTAGTCAGAATACATTAATTTCTTATGGCCATTGGAATGAATGAACACCCAAATCCTTGAAGTGCCTAACATTAAAGCACGTTTACACACATTCAGTGTAACAATCAGTATTTGCTAGAAAATGTCTTATGCCGCGTACACACGATCATTTTTCCAGTCGAGAAAAATGAAATTTTCCCTTTGGACGAGAAAAACGATCGTCTGTGGGCTTTTTGTTGTTTTTCTCGACGGGAAAAACGGCATTAATCACGACGAGAAAAATTAGAACATGCTCTAATTTTTCTCGTCGTGATTCCCGTCGTTTTTTGCCACGGCAGTTTTCCCATAGGGAAACACTGCCGGGGAGCCCACAGACGGTCGTTTTTTTCGACCAAAAAAAAAAGGCATTTAAAACGGCCGTGTGTGGGGGGAACAAGCTGTTCCTCGTTTTTCACGTCGATTTTCTCGACTGTGTTTTCATTTAGAATTAGAACCCCCAAATATTATATATATTTTTTAAAGCAGAGACCCTAGAGAACAGATTGATGGGTTTCGCAATTTTTTTATTTATTTTTTATGTTTCAATATTTTTATTAAAATATATCAGAGAATGGTGAACAGTTTACAAAAAGAAGACATAATGCAATTGACAGCAGGGAAGGCCCGCTCCAGTAATGTTACAGAAATGAAAACAGCTATGAAGTAACAGAACAATATAAAGTACAATGCAAATGTCGAATAAGTTTATAATGCTGTATCAAAATTTCAGACGGAAAAACGGACATCATAGAGGAGATAACGGGGGGGGGGGGAGAGAGCAGGGTGAAGGTAGGTTTGTATGAAGGAGCATTTACTATTATGGAAAAACTAGAGAAGTAATTCCTGGATGGCTCGATTCAGACCAGGTAGATAGAGGCTAAGTAGTGTGTTTCAAACGAGAGCCAAATACCAAGTGGTGGGAGCTGTCATATGCTGTCATCCATGTAGGGATTAAGAACAAGATGTTGCTCTGGGGTCCAGATTCCAATATTGCCATTGGTTCTGAAACTTGCTCAAAATAATACTTTAAGGATTTTGGCAAAAAGGAGTTCCATGCTTATGTGGTCATTGAGTATGTCAATGGTCATACCTAGAGTAGGTAGGGAGGCATGTTTCCAGAGATGAGCAATGGAAAGATGAGCAGCATATAGGACATGGGTGACAACTGGGAGGAATTTTGAAGGCCAGGATGAGAGGTCTACTCCAAATAGAGCCATCTGCGGGGATAATACATTAGAGACCTTAGTGAGTTCTTTAATGAGGTTGAAGATGTCTCTCCAAAATGGGGCAATGACAGGGCATTCCCACCATATGTGGAAGATGGGACCATCCATAGAACATTTTCTCCAGCACCCCCAGGGTTGAGTTGAGAATATGTGAGCTAATTTTACAGGGATATAATACCAGCAATGGAAGATTTTAATTAATAGCCCAATTATATTATGTACATTTAGGAAAGAATCCAGGCCTTTCTTAAAGCAATCTACTGAGCTGGCCAGAACCACCTCTGGAGGGAGTCTATTCCATATTTTCACAGCTCTTACTGTGAAGAATCCTTTCCGTATTTGGAGATTAAATCTCTTTTCCTCTAGGCGTAAAGAGTTCCCCCTTTTCCTCTGTGTTGACCGTGAAGTGAATAACTCAACACCAGGTTCACTATATGGACCCCTTATATATTTGTACATGTTGATCATGTCCCCCTTAATCTCCTCTTCTCGAGAGAGAATAAATTCAGTTCCTCTAATCTATTCGCATAGCCGAGTTCCTCCATGACTCTTATCAGTTTGGTTGCCCTTCTCTGCACTTTCTCCAGTTCCCCGATAACCTTTTTGTGAACTGGTGCCCAATACTGAACTTAATGTTTCCCAATGCGTGATGTTTCTGGAGAATGTGGAATAGTGAAGTAGTATGTTTTAAGATTGAGAAATCCAAGACCAGCATATGCTCTTGGGATGTTGAGGAGTGCTGCTTTTATGCTGAGTTTGCGTGATGCCCAGATGAACTTGTTGAGGAGTTGCTGCAGTTTGGTGAGGTAAAACTTGTAGAATTGGGAGGGGAAGAGTTCTAAAAAAATACAGTATATGTGGCAGCAGAAACATCTTGGAGAGGGCTATTCGGCCTGTCCAAGATGCTCTGACCATGAGCAGGTTTTTAGAAATGTCCTGAAGTTTCTGACATAAAATTGTGAAGTTGGTACCGAGAAGCATAGCAGAATCAGAAGTCAAATGAATGCCCAAATATGTATGTCTGAGTTAGGGGGCCAGGAGAATTGAGAGGCCATGGTTATCGCTGATTTAAGTCATGTGGAGAGGGATATCTCCAACATGGCTGATTTTTAGTGATTTAATTTCTACATTGATAGTTGACTAAAGTGGTCTGATATCTCTTCTGTGTTCGGATGTGAAGATACTGGCCAAAGTATTGGCAAAACGTCTGAACAGAATAGTTGCGAAACTGGTTCACCCGGACCAGACTGGATTTATTCCAGACAGATCCACAAGTATTAATATAAAAGAACATATCTAAATATTCAATTGCCAATAGAAAACGGAGAGACAAGAGCAATTTTGTCTTTAGACGCAGCCAAGGCGTTCGATAGCCTTGAGTGGCACTTCCTGTGGAAGTTACTGGCGGAATTCCAGTTTGGCCCGAGGTTCACCCAATGAGTTAAGATACTGTATGAGGGTCCAAGGGCCAAAGTAAGAATAAATGGTGAGTGTTCAGAGTGGTTCCAGCTGGCGAGGGGTACAAGGCAGGGGTGCCCGCTGTCGCCCTTGCTTTTCGCCCTCGCAATGGAGCCCCTGGCGATTTCAATAAGGGCATCCCCAGAAGTACAGGGATTTAAGAGGAAATTTGGGGAAGAAAAGGTCGCCATGTATGCAGATGATGTTTTGCTATTTTTGGGGGATACGCAGTCCTCGCTGGATGCAGCAATGAGGATAATCAGAGATTATGGCAAATTCTCAGGGCTGAGGATTAATTGGGAAAAATCTGCACTTTTACCGATAGACCCAATATCACAGCAGGCAACTCATGTCAAAGTTGTAAATCAGATGAGGTATCTGGGAATTAATGTAACAAGAGATCCAGGACAATATATAGCGGGAAATTTAGTGCCATTGATGACAAAATTAAAACAGAAATGCCGCGTTTGGAAAAGGCTTCCACTTTCGGTGGTTGGACGGTGTAATCTGGTCAAAATGGTGTGAATGCCTCAGATCCTGTACGTTCTACATAATTCCCCAGTGTGGATCCCAAAGTACTGGTTCAAAAAACTGGACAGCGTATTTAGGGAGTTGATATGGAAAAACGGAGCAGCAAGAATCCGTCTCCGAACCTTACAGCAACCCAGAGAGAAGGGGGGTTTGGCATTGCCCAATCCGAGACACTACTTCTTAGCTGCACAGATGCAACACATGAGTGGAAGTAATCTACCGATGGGTAGGGAGTCTGGGAAGAATCTACTTCTGAATGACACAAGTTATGACACAGAAGTAGAGGCAGTGGAGGCAGATTCTTTTTGCTCCAGGGGTCCCACAAGAAAACTGATGGTAAAAAGTTGGGAAACAGTTAAGGGGATAATGGGGTATAGTGGATTTTCTGAATTCTCCCCTATTTGGGATAATAGTAATCTAAAAGAGCTTAAAATAATGGGAAAAATTGAGGAATGGGATATGTGCGGTGTACACCTTCTGACGCAGCTTTTCAAGGAGGGGAGAATAAAAACATTCCAGGAGATAAGGGAGGAATACTCAGTCCCCAATAAATCATTCTATAGATACCTGCAGGTCAGGCATGCTTTAAACTCGCAATTTGGGCAGGAGATACCAGTATGGAACAAAATGCCCCAGCTCCGTAGGTTAGTAAATGCGGACATGTACAAGTGCATAAGTGAGGCGGACCAGGAGGTGAGACCTGATACTAAGAATAAAGGAAAATGGGAAAGAGATGTTGGTCTAATAACACAGGAACAGTGGAAGAAGATATTAGAAGCAGGCCCAAGAGTCTCACTCTCTCCCTCCCAAATGGTCTCCCAATTATATTTAATACATAGAGCATATTACAAACCCAAAGAATGTTCCAGTTTGGCAGGAGACAAGATGCGAAGTGCCAGAGATGCGGAAATGAAGAGGGAGACCTGATACATATGATCTGGAGATGCCCCAAGTTGTACTGGTACTGGAAAGAGATAATAGACGGAATAAATTTTGTATTTGGGACATATTTAAAACCAGAGGCCGGGCTATGTGTGCTAGGCCTGATGGAAGAAAGGGGAATCCCAGGAGATATGCAAACGGCAATATTAAGATAAATAAACAAAAACTAAAACTCGCGCTTATGGAGACATACAAAAATAAATGACAAGTGAAAAGAAATTATTATATGCGCAGCTGCTACATCATAAGGCACTAACACCTTGAGAGTAGGGATGAGCTTCGTGTTCGAGTCGAACATACGTTCGACTCGAACATCGGCTGTTCGATCGTTCGACGAAGATCGAACGATTTGGGCCGTTCGCGCCAAATTCGAGTGATGCGAACGGCCCACAATGCACTACGCCATCGCAGTGTCATCCAGGCGCTGTGATTGGCCAAGCATGCACTGTGACCCCGCATGCTTGGCCAATCACAGCGCCGGCAGCGAGGAGAGCAATGATTGGCCACAGGCAGGATGCCTGTGGCCAATTATTCTTGAGGGGGTTTAGTACACGCCCCTCACTATAAAAGGCCGCCAGCGCGGCGGCCTTGTGTAGTGTGTTCCGGAGCAGGGAAAGAGAAGCATAGGCAGGGACAGTGTCATTTTTTTTCCTTTACTAATCCTGGATTCCTTGTGTTTAGGGACAAATAAGGATAGGTAGGGAGAGTGTCAGTGTGTTATTCTGTGCTAAACCTTGTTTGTAGGGACAGAGAGGTACAGTTAGGGAAAGTGTCAGTGTGCTATTCTGTTCTAAACCAATCTTGCTGAACCATTTTTAAAATCCTTGAGTTTAGGGACAGAGAGGTACAGTGAGGGAAAGTGTCAGTGTGCTATTCTGTGCTAAATCTTGTTTGTAGGGACAGAGTAGGACAGTGAGTGAAACTGACAGTGTGCTATTCTGTTCTAAACCAATCTTGCTGAACCATATTTGAAATCCTTGAGTTTAGGGACAGAGAGGTACAGTGAGGGAAAGTGTCAGTGTGCTATTCTGTGCTAAATCTTGTTTGTAGGGACAGAGTAGTACAGTGAGTGAAACTGACAGTGTGCTATTCTGTTCTAAACCAATCTTGCTGAACCATATTTGAAATCCTTGAGTTTAGGGACAGAGAAGGACACTCGTGGAAACTATCAGTGTGCTATTCTGTGCTAAATCTTGTTTGTAGGGACAGAGAGTGAAACTGACAGTGTGTTATTCTGTTCTAAACCAATCTTGCTGGACCATATTTGAAATCCTTGAGTTTAGGGACAGAGAAGAACACTCGTGGAAACTATCAGTGTGCTATTCTGTGCTTAATCTTGTTTGTAGGGACAGAGAGGTACAGTGAGTGAAACTGACAGTGTGCTATTCTGTTCTAAACCAATCTTGCTGAACCATATTTGAAATCCTTGAGTTTAGGGACAGAGAAGGACACTCGTGGAAACTATCAGTGTGCTATTCTGTGCTAAATCTTGTTTGTAGGGACAGAGAGGTACAGTGAGTGAAACTGACAGTGTGCTATTCTGTTCTAAACCAATCTTGCTGAACCATTTTTAAAATCCTTGAGTTTAGGGACAGAGAGGTACAGTGAGGGAAAGTGTCAGTGTGCTATTCTGTGCTAAATCTTGTTTGTAGGGACAGAGTAGGACAGTGAGTGAAACTGACAGTGTGCTATTCTGTTCTAAACCAATCTTGCTGAACCATATTTGAAATCCTTGAGTTTAGGGACAGAGAAGGACACTCGTGGAAACTCTCAGTGTGCTATTCTGTGCTAAATCTTGTTTGTAGGGACAGAGTAGGACAGTGAGTGAAACTGACAGTGTGCTATTCTGTGCTAAACCAATCTTGCTGAAGCATATTGCAAATCCTTGTGTTTAGGGACAGAGAAGGATAGGCAGGGGACAGTGTCAGTGTCATTGTTGCTAAGCCTCCTGCACAGTATACACCTGAAGGTAGCCCTTATTGCTGTTTTTCCCATCTCCCTGCAGGCCATCCATTAAAATGTCTGGAAGGCAAACAAGGAGAGGCAGACAGTCAGGAGGCAAAAAAAGAGGGCAAGCAGGCTCTGTGTCTGGGGGCAACAGTGCTGGTCGTGGACGCGGTGCATTGTCATCAGCACATGGCCATGGGACACGCTTGTCCTTCTTTTCGGCAGCTGGACATGTTGAGCCACATCATGCCGAAGACTTGGTAGAGTGGATGACCAAGCCCACCTCATCCTCCTCATCCTCTCTCACCCAGGCTCAGGGTACTGGCAAAGCAGCTGCCAAAGCGTCCTCTTCTCTGGTATCATTATAATCATTAGTCAATCCTTCCCTAGACCCACCATGTCCTCCTCCTGAGGAGTCCCCCGAACTGTTTGAGCACAGTGTTGGGTACATGCTCCAGGAGGATGCCCAGCGTTTCGAAGGATCTGATGATGATACCCAGATAGAGGAAGGCAGTAGCGTGAGAGCAGAGAGAGGGGATGCTCAAGAAGGACACCAATCTGGCAGTCATGCTCCAGAAGCTGCAGCATACTGCCAGATTGGCTCCAGTGATGAGGAGGGAGGGGATGATGAGGTCACTGACTCCACGTGGGTGCCTAATAGGAGAGAGGAGGAGGAGGAGGATGAGGAGGAGGCACATCTCCAACGAGGCAGGATGCCCTTGGGTGGCCAGCGTATGGGCAGCACACCGACGGAATCACACCGCAGAGCTCCGCCTGTGCAGGGCACTGCCTCTGCCCGTCATTCAAAAAGTTCTTTGGTGTGGGCCTTTTTTGAGGCGAGTGCATCAGATCGCACAGCTGCTGTTTGCAACATATGTCTCAAGCGTATATCGCGTGGCCAAAACATCAGCCGCTTGGGCACCACATGCTTGATCAGACATATGTTGACCTGCCATGCAGCTCGTTGGCAAGCCTACCTTAAAGACCCACACCAAAGAACAAAGCTGACCTCTTCTTGCACCGCATCAGCTGGGATCTCCAACCCCACTATACCTTCAGTCCTCTCTGAAACCTGCTCTGAGAGGAATGAAGGTGTAGAATTAGGTGTGTCACAGCCAAGTACTTGCGGGCACTCTGCTAGCAGTACACCGACGTCCGATTCTAGCAGGCAAATTTCCCTGCCCCAGCTGCTGGACCGTCGAAAGAAGTTCACTCCCAGCCATCCACATGCCCAGCGGTTGAATGCTAGCTTGGCTAAATTGCTAGCGCTTCAACTGCTGCCTTTTCAGTTGGTAGACTCGGCCCCCTTCCGTGAGTTTGTGCAATGTGCGGTTCCTCAGTGGCAGGTTCCCAAACACCACTTTTTCTCACGGAAGGCGATTCCGGCTCTCTACAGGCATGTGGAAGGCAATGTCTTGGCCTCGCTGGACAGGGCGGTCAGCGGTAAGGTGCATATTACCGCTGACTCATGGTCCAGCAGGCATGGACAGGGACGTTACCTTTCTTTCACGGCCCATTGGGTCACTCTTTTGGCAGCTGGGAAGGATGCAGAACAAGGTGCAGTAGTGTTGGAGGTTGTTCCACCGCCACGCCTCCAAAATGCTACTACTGGTTGTGACACACCTCTCTCCTCCACCCCCTCCTCTTCTTCTTCCTCCATGGCCTCTTCCTGTGGTTTGTCCTCGGAACCAGCGGTGCTCCGTAGGCGTTCAAGGGGCTACGCAAGTACGCAGGCAAAAAGATGCCATGCCGTGCTTGCGCTGGTGTGTTTGGGGGACAGGAGCCACACTGGGGCAGAGGTCCTGTCAGCTCTGCAGGGGCAGGCCGAGAGGTGGTTGACGCCACGCCAGCTTAAGCCAGGAATGGTGGTTTGCGACAATGGCACCAACCTCCTCTCCGCCCTCCGACAGGGACAACTGACCCATGTGCCCTGTATGGCTCACGTCCTTAACCTGGTGGTGCAGTGGTTCTTGGGCAGGTACCCGGGCTTACAGGATGTCCTGAGGCAGGCCAGGAAAGTCTGTGTTCATTTCCGCAGATCTTATAATGCCAGTGCTCGCCTGGCTGAGCTGCAAAAGGAGTTGAACCTGCCCAAGAACCGCCTTATATGTGACATGCCCACCAGGTGGAACTCAACGCTGGCCATGCTGCAGCGGCTGCACACGCAGCAGAGGGCCATCAATGAGTACCTGTGCAACTACGGCACCAGGACAGGGTCAGGGGAGCTCGGTTTTTTTTCACCACGCCAGTGGGGCATGATCAGGGATGCATGCACTGTCCTGGCACCATTTGAGGAGGCCACGAGGATGGTGAGCAGTGACAGTGCATGCATCAGTGACACTGTACCTCTTGTCCACCTGTTGGAGCACACGCTGCGTGGAATAATGGACAGGGCACTTGAGGCAGAACAGAGGCAGGAAGAGGAGGACTTCCTTGCCTCTCAAGGCCCCCTTTACCCTGACAGTGTTCCTTCTGTCCCACCCATCGCACAGGAAGAGGAGGAGGAGGAGGATTGTGTCAGCATGGAGGTGGAGGCTGGCACTCAGCATCATCAGCAGCAGTCTTTTAGGGATGATTTACAGTCCCAAGAAACCAGTGGACTTGTACATGGCTGGGAGGAGGTGGCTGCGGATCATGTCGTCCTTAGTGACCCAGAGGACTCCGGACTGAATGCCTCAGCTAACCTACGCTGCATGGCCTCCCTGATCCTGCAAAGTCTGCGGAAGGATCCTCGTATTCTTCGGATCAAGGAGAGGGACCATTACTGGCTGGCCACTCTCCTTGATCCACGGTACAAGGGTAAGGTTGCGGACCTTATCTTACCGTCGCAGAGGGAGCAGAGGATGAGACAACTCCGGGAGGCCTTGCAGAAAGGTCTGTGCAACGTGTTCCCAGAGACTGGGAGGTTACAAACTCTTGGTCCTGGACAACGAGTTGCTGAGGCTTCGGGCAGTCAAAGAAGGAGCTTGGGGAAGGTGGCCGTCTGACCGATGCGTTCAGACAATTCTTTAGTCCGCAGCCCCAAAGTATGATCGTTTCCAGCAACCATCGCCAGCGTCTGATATACATGGTGCAGGAATACCTAGGGGCAAGGTCAGACTTGGACACCTTCCCCACCGAAAATCCTCTGGCTTACTGGGTCTTGAGGATGGATCACTGGCCAGAGCTTGCACAGTATGCAATTGAGCTACTGGCCTGTCCTGCATCCAGCGTTCTTTCAGAACGCACATTCAGTGCTGCTGGAGGATTTGTCACGGATCACAGGGTGCGCCTGTCCACCGACTCGGTTGATCGACTGACTTTCATCAAGATGAACCAGTCTTGGATCACCACCAGCTACCACACACCTGATGCTGATATAACAGACTAATTGATTTTAAAATGTCACATCCCTTCAAGACTGATGCTGATGCTGAGTTCCTGTGCTGTTATGTTGACTAGCTATCCTCCTCCTCCTCCTCAATGATCCGATTAATGATGATAGCTTGGAAGATCATTTTGGTTTATGGGTGCCGCCACCAGTGGCTAAGGCCCAATTTTTCAGCCCCTGTTTAACAGGGGCGTGTAATTACAATTTTTGATCTAATAATTCACAGCAGGGCCCATTGCTGCGCCCACCAAGAGTAACTGTCAGGCCTTACAGTGTTGTGGCACCAGCACCACCATCAAAGGCCCAATTTTTACTACCACTGTTCAACAATTATATGTTATTACAATTCCTGATATAATAGTTGACAGCAGGGCGTTCCAGCACCCACCAAGAGTAACTGTGAGTGCTTACAGTGTTGTGCCAACACCAACACCTAAGGGGCCAATTTCTGCAGAGTATATACGGCAGGTCCCTACTTTCAAACATCCAACTTACAAACGACTACTACTTGCAAACGGAAGAAGACAACAGGAAGTGAGAGGAAATCTACCCCTTGGAAGGAAAATTCTCTCCTGTAAGAATTAATATGGGAAAAAGTTTTCTCCTCTCTACTGATGCTTTATCACCAATCCTTGTTTCAATAAAAACACCACATTTCAAAAACAGTTGTCATTGGGACGCAAAGTGAGGTGAAATGTTCTGAACAGGGGCACAGACAGCAAAAAAAATGTTACAGGGGTGATAACCCTTCCCTATGTTTTCCAAAAAGCTTAAAAATAGGTATTTGGCCTGGAGCTACACTTAAACAATGTAGCTGTTCAAAGTTACAAACAGATTCTACATAAGAACAAACCTACAGTCCCTGTCTTGTATGCACCGCCTGTATACGGCTGTTCAGAGTATATAGGGCCTTTTTTATTTTGTGTGCGGGGTTCCCCTTAATATCCATACAAGACCCAAAGGGGCTGGTAATGGGCTGGGGTAAGGGGGTGGGGGGGTTGATGGGGTAGCTATGCCATTTTTCTTAAAGATTTTCATCCATATTACCGGGACCAGACATTACATTAAAGCCGCAAGCAGTTTTAAATGGCTTTTTTTCCTTTAGAAATTTTATTTTGTGCAGGGACAGTTCTAAACACGGGAAACACGTGGCACTTCACAGGCATACTTTAGACACCCCCCAGGTACAATATTTAAAGGAATATTTGACTTTTTTTTTTTCACTTTATGCATCATTAAAATGACTGCTCCCGGAAAACGTCCGTTTTTAACACTTCTTTTTGCATTGATACATGTCCCCTGGTGCAGAACCCGGGTTCCCAAACTCTGTTTAGGACAATAACATGGATAATAGTCGTTATAATTAGCACTTTAGAATTTGAACGTTTGCATCCATTGTATTTAATAGGGTTCTAATGTTCGTGCGAACTTTCGGTCCGTTCGCGGGTTCTGGTACGAACCGAACCCGGGGGTGTTCGGCTCATCACTACTTGAGAGATAAAAAAATTATAAAATGCAGCGCTAGCGAATATAAATGTGCTCAATACAAACGTATGTGTGAATGTCAACCATCTAAACCTTTCGGGATGATGGTGCACACTATTAGTGAAAAGATTATACACCAGTGATTGGTGTCACCAGAAATGCAGTAGGTGTAATATTAAATGTTACCACTAAAAAGTGATCAACTAAGTAAAACCAGAAAATATACTGTGCAAAACATTAAATGAACTGAACAACCAGGCAAATAGCTCTAGGAGTAATTCACAGTACTACAGATGGTTTTCAACATCAAAGAAATAATGTCCCATATGCAACAGTGGTTGCAATATAGAAGGAAGGAAAAAAAATGATTTAAAATAAAATAAAAGTCACACAACATCCGACATCTAGGACCGATAATGTTCGGTGAAATTCAACAGTTGGCTCAATAACAGCAGAGATCAGAGGACCATGTGGGGAATAAAAAGAAAAAGCAACTTGTGAAGTACCGTTTAGGAACAGATTAACAATACGCTGTTTTTGGGAAAACTCACAAGCCTTCAATGATAACCGAGCGTCAGTGTGTTTTGGGTTCACAACGGCGTGCGTTCCACAAGAACCGGAAGCAGCGTCACTGGTTCTTAGTGTTGACCGGAAATTCGTCAATGCATTTCGCCCCTCCTCCTGGGCATCATCAAGGACATGATCAAGGAATGTCCTTGATGATGCCCTGGAGGAGGGGCGAAATGCATTGACGAATTTCCGCAGCGGTCTTACAAGCTCACTTTTTGGGGGGAAAAATGTTTTTTAATGAAAAAATATGACAACAGTAAAGTTAGCCCAATTTTTATTTTTATAGTGTGAAAGATAATGTTACACTGAGTAAATTGATACCCAACATTTCACGCTTCAAAATTGCGCCTGCTCGTAGAATGGCGACAAACTTTTACCCTTTAAAAATCTCCATAGGCGGTGTTTAAAAAATGCTACAGGTTGCATGTTTTGAGTTACAGAGGAGGTCTAGGGCTAGAATTATTGCTCTTGCTCCAACGATCGTGGTGATACCTCACACATGTGGTTTGAACACCATTTTTATATGCGGGCGCTGCTCACGTATGCGTTCGCTTCTGCACGCGAGCTCGGCGGGATGGGGCGCGTTTATTTTTATTTTTTCTCATTTATTTTACCTTTTTTCTTTTTTCTTTTTATACTGTTCTTTTTAAAAAAAATGGTGTCACTTTTATTCCTATTACAAGGAATGTAAACATCCCTTGCAATAGAACAAAAGCATGATAGGACCTCCTAACTATGAGCTCTGGGGTCAAAAAGACCCCAGATCTCATATTTACACTAAAATGCAATAAAAACAAATGTCATTTGAAAAAAAAAATCTCTTTAAGAGCTATGGGCGGAAGAGACGTTTTGACGGTGCTACAGACCTGCAATGGTATTGAGATGGGTGGGGGCCATCTTCCCCTCACTCAGCTCCATACCACAGACAGGAGAGGACGCGATCGCCTCTGGCGCTGTTGGTGGCTCCGGTAAGCGGTGGAGGGCACCGGAGCGCGCCGGGAAGAGGGGGGCCCTCTCTCGCCACCAATAAAAGTGATCTTGTGGCGAATCCACCACAGAGACCACTTTTATCTCAAAGTGGACTGCCCACTGAAGAAGAGGATACCAGGGTTATGGTAGCTAGCTGCTGCCATAACAACGTATATCGACGGCGAGCGGGCAGTCCGTAAGTGTTTAAAGAAATGTCTCTGGTGAGTATTGGGGGCATATATGTTGACAGTTGTGAGAGGATGATTGTTGAAGGAGGAAAACAAAATCGGGTATCTGCCTGAGGGGTCCTGTTCAACCTGGGTAAGAGAGAAAGAATTGATGGGGGAACTGCTCTCATGACCCATGAAGAGAGAAAATTATCTGGACTGCCGCACTCTAGTTAAGCGCTTTATTAACAAAAAAGAAATTATTAAAATGCCAAAAAATCCAAGGAAAAATAAACGAAATCCATCAAAACAGCAATCTAACATGAAGGGACATGCAGGGCAAAGGCTAACGCGTTTCACATCAGGGTGTGATGCTTACTCATAGCTAGTGTGTAAGTGACCAAAACTGTGTATATAAGTGTGTCCTGAAAGACCTCTCAACCAATAAAAGCTGTTGAGCACAGTGGTAGGATATTAGACACTAAATTGGATCTATTACACTCCAAGTTTGTGAAGCACCTGTTGAATGCCAAAACTATTGATAAGGATAAACAGGTGAAATCTTACATATATATTTAAAGTGTATAAAGTGTATGAAGACTGTGAAAAGGAGAAATAACTGCATATAAAAAGACTTTTGTATATTGAAAATATATGTGTATGTCTGCTTAACGCAAAACAGGTGCTTTAAACAAATTGTTTTATCTATAGCATGAACGAACTATGTCGTGCATGTGTGGTGCATCCAAACAAGGATGCTATTATAAAGCAAAACAAGAGCAAAAAAAAGAAAACAAAGACAAAAACAAAACCTCAAGGTGCATGAGTGGTGTGAGTTGAAAAAGTGAAAGCTAATCGGAACCAAAAAGAAATAAGTATACATGAATCTTAATATTGGCATTAAACTCATGAGAATAAAAATAAATGTATGTATAAACCTCTAGAATCATAAATGACTTCCTGGGTAATTGGATCCTCTAGGGACTCAACACTATCTAGGGAGATCTTTGGGAGATTAACTTGCTGTAGATATTCTTGTGTTTTAATTTTTCTACTTTCCTTTTCTTGTCTTGTCTCATTAGTTCTAATAGAGTATAGCGTACTATAGTACGTCTTAAAGACGTTAGCGATTTCAGACGTTTTATATTTCATCTCTCCTATCTGGTTCTTTATTTTTTCTATGTAATTAGAGGTTTTTTTTACTTTCTCTAGTCTTGCCAAATATTTCCCTGGCTTGTTTCCCCATTTATATCTCTCTATTGCTACGTTGTTAAATCTTTTCCTTGTTTCCTGTTCCATTAAGTCTCTGAGTTGGCCTCTCTTGATTACTATCTTTTGGTGCGTTTCTCTTTCTTGATGTAAATTACGCACTTTTAAGTCGGAAAAAAAAAAACGGGGGGTTGGCACTTCCAGATGTACAGAGATATTATAAAGCGGTCATAATAGCTAGGCTGGCAGAATGGGCAAACCCATATACCAAAAAGAAATGGGTACAAATGGAGGATATATTAAGCAAGACACCCTTGCATAAAAACATTTGGATACCGCCAAAATCAAGAACACTAGACACAGAAACACATAGTATAACGAAAAACGTATTTAAAGTATGGGATATGATTCACCGGCGAGAAAAATGGAAATATAGTTCACCACTAATCCCATTAGCAGGCACAATTTTTTTTTATACCAGGAAACGGGACACGGCTAGGGAAGCAACTGGGATCCACACAATTAAAGGACATAACAACACGGGGCAAAATAAAGACAAGACAAGAGATTAAAATGTTACACGGAGATCAGCAGCTTGGTGAATGGGAATATTTTCAATTAACACATTTAGTAAGCACCCTTCCACAACCAATTAGAGACGAAAAGACACTAAATCCCATGGAAAAACTCTGTAATATGGATAGGCCCTTAAAACATGGTATATCACAAACATATGAAATTTTAACAGAACTAGAAACACGGGGATCATTAGTATGTATAGAAAAATGGGGACAGGACATAGGTAAAAAGCTAGAGGAGGCACAAATGATCAGGGCGGTATTCAATAGTGCAACCGACATAATGACGATAGAGGCAAATTATAAGTGTATGATACGCTGGCACTTGACCCCAGAGAGAATGAACAAAATCCATCCAAACAACTCCCTGCTATGTTGGAGGAAATGTAAACAAAAAGGAACAACAAAGCATATATGATGGGAGTGCCCAAAAATAAAAGAGTACTGGGAGGAAATTATAGATTACATAAAAGAAATAACCGGGGAGAAGGTCCCACAAGATCCCTGGATATGTTTGTTCCACGGTACAAACATAAAAAAAAAAACGGTATGAAACAACTTTGATCCCGGTGCTGCTTAATGCGGCAAAGGGACTAATCCCGAAAAAATGGCTAGAAACAACAAAAACGACCATAAAAGAGTGGATACAACGAGTCGAATACGTAGCCGAAATGGAATATCTAGGCCGTGGAGAGCAGGGAGGAGAGGAAAGAAATAAGAACAAATGGGAGAAATGGAGAGTCTTTAAATTGTCAGACAAATACGTACAGGGAATGACTGAATCAGACAGATGATAAGATAAAAGGAGGCAGAGAGATGGACAGATCAGGGGAGGGGTTGGGGGGGAAAAGGGTAATGGGAAACAGGTAATAAGGGAAAAAATAAAAAATAAATGGAAATATGAATGTTTGAATGTTTACACCAATGTTGGTGAGTCTTGTATTTGAAATTTTTTCCAATAAAAGAGATAGAATCATAAATGACGATAATAATAATTATTTGTATATACAGAAACCTATGTGTTCCAATTGCTAAAGTTAATACAACTAGATACTAAACATAAAACCACAATGAGAAAATATAATTGTAATGTATGTAAAAAATATGTATAATTTATTATATAACTATAGATAAAACTAATTCATCCTATATGGCTATTCTGCATGTCTGTTTAAGGAGGGGCAAAATGATTATAGTGTATTAATCAATATATGTATCTAATATTTGTGTTATAAAACACAAATTTTCCTAACCTCCAAAAAAAAGGACATGCCAGAATAGTGGATGAATATGAAGGCGAACCCTATTTACAGTGTATAAATGTGAAGGGTCGGGTCGAGACACACACACATATTTTGTATGTACATGTATGTGTTGTTGTTTCTACTTCTATATATTATCGTTTCTATTTTGGTTTTTAATTTTTTAATTTCTTAATTTCTTAATTTTTTGACACACTCGTATATTTTTACTCTATGTATATATGTTGACATATTTATATTCTAGTATTCTAGTTTTTTAGTTTTTAACATACCTCTCCAATGGCCAAGTTTGTCTAAAACATATATATAATATTGTGTGTGTTTAATGGCTCGAGTGCAACGACAACCAGAGCCATATTAAAAAAAACAGAAAAAACAAGAAAAAAGAAGAAACAAGAAATTCCACTACGTATGGAGATTAAACAAAATATGGAAGAGAACAAGGACGGGAAAGAACTGGGCAATGGCCGTATCCTATGTTCGCAAAACAAATAATCAATTCAAATTTTTAATATTTAATTTTTAATTTTTAATTTTGATTTTGATTTGTTTTAATTTTAATTTTTGATTTAATTACATTTTGGTTTTTGAACAGGACATATGATCAGGTATAGAACTCAGGTGTAAAGAGAAATCCATATATAGGCTTCATCACACCAGCCGGGGGGTGCAGTGAGACACAAAACGACAAAACGACAATGCCTTGGCCTGCATCGCTGCCTACAGACATAATGTCGTGGATTTATGAAGTTTAATTGGCAAAAGTATATATTTGAGTCCTGTAAAGGGAAAAGGGGAGATTATCGATTCTTCAAGTGTGAGGACACATTTCTTATGTTATTCTTTATATGTTGTCACACAACACCTATGTGTCTTGTACAACAGGTCAGGTGCTGTAAGGGGGATGATGAACAGGAACAGGGAGAGAGGAAGGAAAACCATGATGTGCAGGGGGTACGGTGGAAAACAAAAGGGAAAAAAAAAAGAGAAAGAAAATGACCAAACATGATAAATTACTGAATTAATAAAAGTGGGAAATATCCCACTCAAAGTTTAATCCAGAAGGTCGTCTAGTATTTAAAATAAAAATCCACCGTACTTCTTGTCTGCACAGGAGGTTAAACTTGTCTCCTCCTCTCAAGGGTTTTATTATTTTCTCTATGCCTTGTATGACCAAACTGGAAGTGTCCTTGTCGTGAACTTCATTCCAGTGTCTCGCTACATTCGTTGTGTGGTTTTTGTCAATATCATAGAGATGATCGTATAGGCGGTCTTTTAGTCTCCTGGTGGTCCTGCCTACATATTGGATTGAACATAAATTGCATGTGATAGCAAAAACAACATATCGTGTGTTACAATTAATAAAAGAATGCAGCTTATGAACTTTTCCTGTAGACTTGGAAGTAACAGTATCTCCCCTCTGTATAAATGGGCAATAAACGCAATTATGCCCGCCACATTTAAAGGTGCCCTGAAACGAGAGCCAATTGGCAGGGGTGTTTTTGGTGGAAAAAAGACTGGGTGACAAAAGACTGCCTAACGAAGGTGCCCTCCTGGACACTGTACGGATCCCTTTTTTAAGAATTTTGCCGTAAATTGGATCGTGTGATAGAATCGGGAGGTACTTTGTGACAATCTGTTTTACTTTATGGTAATCCATACTGTATGAGGTTGAAAAAGTGGGAATAAAATTATCTACCCTGTTGTTTCTGTTGTTACATTGTTATTAACCCTACTACTTTTGTGTGTATTGGTGGATTTTTTTGAGAGCAAAATGTCTCGCGTGGTACATCTTGCTATCTGTAATCCTCTATTGATGACCGATTTAGGATAACCCCTATTCTCAAATCTGGCTGCCATGGCTTGTGCTTCAATTTCAAAGTCAGAGTCTCTGCTGCAGAGTCTCCTAAGTCTAAGGAATTGTCCGACTGGAATATTTTGTACTGTGTGTCCTGGGTGGCTCGAATCCACCCTTAAAAGGGTGTTGCCTGCACTAGGCTTCCTGTACAGGTTGGAAATTTTTTTATTGTTTTCACTCGTAAGCCTAACGTCTAAAAAATCAATGGTTTTTGCATTTAATGTACCTGTAAAGTGTAGATTAAGTGGATTATCGCTCATGTATGCTAACCATGATTGGAGATCTACACAAGAGTTGTTAACGATAAATAGGAGGTCATCTATATACCTGCAAAAAAATATGGTATCCTTTTGGCGGGGACTACTAGGTCCAAAAATTCGGAGCCTCTCCCACCATCCCATATAAAGGTTTGCTAGAGACGGCGAGAATTTGGCACCCATGGAGGCTCCACATTTTTGGAGGTAGTACTCCCCGTCAAACATAAAAAAATTGTGAGTTAAAAGATATTCCAAACACATAATGATAAATTCCTGCAGTATAAGAGAACAACGTCCTGATTGCTGTAAAAAGAAAGATACGGCTTGCAGCCCCAAAATATGTGGTATAGAAGAATATAGATTAGAGACGTCACAAGAAATCCACTGGTAATTGTCTTGCCAGGTTATATCCTTTAAATTGGTTAGTAAGTGATTAGTATCACAGATGTATCCCGGCAGGTTCAAAACCAGTGGTTGGAGCTGTTCGTCTACCCATTGTCCCAAACGTTCATTCAAAGAGTCTATTCCTGCGACAATAGGTCTACCCGTCAACGGTGAAAGGCCCTTGTGTAATTTAGGAAGATGATGGAAAATGGGCATGACAGGAAACGTGGATATTAGAGTCTCTTTGTCTTTGTCCGTGAAAATGCCTATGGCAACATCTCTATCTAACAGGGAAGAGAGTTCTTTCTTGAATGAGTCAGTGGGGTCACTTTTAAGTTTAAGGTAGGTCTTAGAGTCTGACAACTGTCTCAAGGCTTCTTGTTTATATGTACTAGCGTCCATGACCACCACAACTCCACCTTTATCTGCGTTCTTTATCACTATAGAAGAGTCTTTATGTAGTTTCTCGAGTGAGGTTTTTTCTTCTACAGACAAGTTTTCTCTTTTTTTGTTTAACGTGCATTTGGCTAAAAGTGACAGGTCTCTTTCAACTAGTTTCTGATATAAATCCATGTCTTTACCCCTAGAATTAATAGGGTAAAAGTCTGATCTAGTTTTGAAAGAGACAGAATGACAACCAGTGTTGTAACCTGGCAAAATTTCACAGTTGACATCTGATTCGATGGCAAGATCTGTTAAATCTATTAATGCACATACATCAGGAAAAGCACAAGAAAACGGAATGGACTCACCCATTGACGTATTGCCTGTAGAGGAAGATGATTCATGTTCCTGTTCAGTGGTGAAATAATGTTTCTGTAACGTAAGGATCCGGGCAAATTTATTCACATCCAGAATGGTGTTGAACAAATTGAAATGATTGGAAGGGCAAAAATTGAGGCCTCTGGACAATAGAGAAATGTCTGTATCGGTAAGGGGATACGCTGATAGGTTCATGACATTGGATCCATTGATTATTTCCGACCCCGTAGCGGGTAGCGATTTCCATTTTGTTCGTCTGTGTTTCTTACCTCCTCTCCTCGTTTTGTTCTCTTTTTCTTTCCCTTCCTTATGTGACTTTGAGCGCCCTGGTTTAAAGGTGCCATATTTTCTTTACGTGTAGACCCATTTCGGGAGCTGTTGTCCGGAGAGGAATCGGATGTGGAGGCTGCAAGTGTATCATTGCAGATCTCTCCTTCTGTGTCTGAAAAACTGACTCGTTTTTTTGCTTGGAGTGCGTGTACGATTAGTATGGAAGATAGGTTTTTTCCACGTATAGATTTTATTGGAGTCATAGTCTAATTGATCTCTATTCCTTTTTTCTTTCTTCATTGATATCACGCTCCTTTCTAGTTTATCCAGTATTTTATTCAATTTTAGATCCAACTCATTGTATCCGGGCAGTCCCTGTTGTTCTGTAAGATCTCGTTGAACCAGTGCCATCTCACTTTGGACTCTGTCAAGTTCCTTTTGTTTGAAGTCAATGATGATTTTCATCAATTTAGAGGAGCACGCAGAGAGAGTGTTAGTCCACTCTAATTTGCTGTCCTCGTTTGGAAAGTCAAAGGTAGGGAACTTTTTGATGCGAAGTCCCCGTGGAATCTGTTCAATCTCATGACCCCCTGGCTTTTTTGTCAGCTTGTGCATGAAAACAGGTTGAGAAGGCATTGTGAGAGCATTGAGGTGATTTGGTTTCTGAAAAATGCGTCTCCCAAACACATAAGGATATCTGCTTTGTGAAAGATAGCTTTGCGCCAGAGTAGGGAGCATTTAAAGGGACTGTTAAGGCCCTTGGCGTTTGGGGAGACAATTTTGAGAGACATTTGGGTATGGCACTAAGGATGTTTATATGGCACTGATGAGGGTCTTTCCCCCAGCCTGAATAACAAGAAGGAAAAAATAAGAGGACAAGAGTATTACTGCAGTACAATAGGTCTTATGTGTAGATATGGTCTGAGTGGAGAACTCTGGGGCACTGAGATCTCCGCACAGCTTTACAGTGATGATATAAAATTATGGGCACACTTAAAACAGACAAGTTAATCAAATATAACAATGGTGCAACGCTCAGCAGGTAAGTGTAAGCCTCTGATGCAGCCAGTTGGTGATGGCAAAACCAGTCAGTCTGTCTTTCTTTTACCTTTGCTGACAGCCCTATGAGAGCCATTTGCTAAGGAATTAATAGAGGAGTATCCATTCCCTTGTACATCACTGCCTATATCCTAAATATGCTATACAAGTCATGGCCAGTTAAATTAGGCTTTGCTTTCACATTATTTTGCCTGCTTTACACTACTGGATTCTTTTGTCCATTGAACTACTATACAAGGTTTTCAAGCTATTTTCATAACAATATTTAAAACCTCTATATCCAGTCTGTTACTGAACTGCACTGCTAACTGGTATCTACAGGCAATCAGTGGTGCTCCAACCAGTATACAGGATGCATGCCAAAGCCCTATGAGAGACATTTGCTAAGGATGGATGGATAAGTATAGTTTGTACACCGCTGCCTATTCTTATTACTCTACATGATTCATGGACAGTTAAATGAAAAATTGCTTTCACATTATTTTACTTGCTATACACATATTTGATTATTTTGCCCATGGAACTACTATATAAGGTTTTCAAGCTATTTTCATAAAGAAATATTTGGAACCTGCTGCATTCAATCTGTTGTTGAGCTGCAAAGTTAACTGGTATCCACAGGCAATCAGTGGTACAGTGGGGATCGAAAGTTTGGGCACCCCAGGTAAAAATGTGTATTAAAGGGGTTGTAAAGTTTTGTTTTTTATTTTCTAAATAGGTTCCTTTAAGCTAGTGCATTGTTGGTTCACTTACCTTTTCCTTTGATTTACCTTCTAAATAGTTTTTTTCTTTGTCTGAATTTCTCACTTCCTGTTTCTCCTCACTAAACTTCACACCATCATCCGAGTGGTGTTCAGTCAGCCAGAACAGCTGACTGAACAGCTTACTGAGGAGGAACAGGAAGTGAGAAATTCAGACAAAGAAAACAAAGAAAAAAATATGTAGAAGGGAAATCTAAGGAAAAGGTAAGTGAACCAACAATGCACTAGCTTAAAGGAACCTATTTAGAAAATAAAAAATGAACCTTTACAACCCCTTTAATGTGCATAACGAAGCCAAGGAAAGATAGAAAAATCTCCAAATGGCATCAAATTACAGATTAGACATTCTTATAATATGTCAAAAAAAGTTAGATTTTATTTCCATCATTTACACTTTCAAAATTACAGAAAACAAAAAAATGGCATCTGCAAAAGTTTGGGCACCCTGCAGAGTTAATATCTTGTATTGCCCCCTTTGGCAAGTATCACAGCTTGTAAACGCTTTTGTAGCCAGCCAAGAGTCTTTCAATTCTTGTTTGAGGTATCTTTGCCCATTCTTCCTTACAAAAGTCTTCCAGTTCTTTGAGATTTCTGGGCTGTCTGTCACGCACTGCTCTTTTAAGGTCTATCCATAGGTTTTCAATAATGTTGAGGTCAGGAGATTGTGAAGGCCATGGAAAAACCTTCAGTTTACGCCTCTTGATGTAATCCCCCGTGGATTTTGAGGTGTGTTTAGGATCATTATCCATTTGTAGAAGCCATCCTCTCTTTAACTTCAGCTTTTTCACAGATGGCATCAAGTTACCATCCAAAATTAGCTGAAATTTTATTGAATCCATTTTTCCTTCTACTTGTGAAATGTTCCCTGTGCCACTGGCTGCAATACAACCCCAAAGCATGATTGATCCACCCCATGCTTAACAGTTGGACAGAGGTTCTTTTCATTAAATTCTGTGCCCTTTCTTCTCCGAACGTACCTTTGCTCATTCTGGCCAAAAAGTTCTATTTTAACCTCATCGGTCCACAGAACTTGTTTCCAAAATGCCTCAGGCTTGTCTATATGTTCATTTGCAAAGTTCAAACGCTGATTTTTGTGGTGAGGACGTAGAAGAGGTTTTCTTCTGATGACTCTTCCATGAAGACCATATTTGTACAAGTATCTCTTTATAGTGGAATAGTGTACCACAACTCCAGTGTCTGCCAGATCTTTCTGGAGGGATCGTGCAGTCAAACGTGGGTTTTGAATTGCTTTTCTCACAATCTTGCGAGCTGTTCTGTCTGATATTTTTCTTGGTCTTCCAGATCTTGCTTTAACTTCCACTGTTCCTGATGACTGCCATTTCTTAATTACATTCCGGACAGAGGATATTGACATCTGAAAATGCTTTGCTATCATCTTATAGCCTTCTCCAGCTTTGTGAGCATCAACTATTTTCAGTTTCAGTTTTCTAGACAACTGCTTAGAAGAACCCATAGTGCTGATTGTTGGGGCAAGGTCAGATGAGTCTGGCCATTTAAATCCTTTGAGATTGACATCACCTGGTCTTCCCAGATGATGATTGAGAACAATCCATGACACTGGCAGGTCTCAGCTTTGCATGCTATAAATTCTGCAGGGTGCCCAAACTTTTGCAGACGCCATTTTTTTGTTTTCTGTCATTTTGAAAGTGTAAATTATGGAAATAAAATCTAACTTTTTTTGACATATTATAAGAATGTTTAATCTGTAATTTGATGCCATTTGAATTTATGGCAGTGGGTGTTAAATGCTACTGAGTCCATTTGATATACTGTATACTTTATGAGATGTAATGATTGGACATTAAGGAATTCTATCTCACTTTGTTTTGGACTCACATATAGGGTATAATATATATAATATTCTAAAGGGAACATTGTGTCTGCATTAGGCAGCTGTATATCAATCTTAGCCAATACTTTAATGTTTTTTTTTTATATGATTATCCAAACCTGTTCTGGTGTGTTGTATTGAGATTTTTTGTTAATAACTTACAGAGATTGTATTCAGAACTAGGATTTTTATTGGAGGTTTATTGCATTTTTAGTTTGACAGATTTGGCTCCCATTGATTTCAGTGGGATTCGGATACGACATGCAAAACGCTTGCAGAACCAAACTGAGCAGTTCAGCTCATCACTACTTAAGACCTTAACGAGAGGTCTGAAGTGGAATCCTCTATATGGCATTCATTACAGGCTACAATTAACAATTAAGTGCCCACAAAACCAACCCTGTCTTACCCTTAAAAATACCTCATAATATACTCAACACCTTTCATGGTAGGTGCGCTGAATCCTCTCAGACACCTGTACTGAAGGCACAAAACTTTTGTTTTAAAAATATACTGTATATTGTGATGAGTTTCAGTGAATTAAAAGAAAAAATTTGAATATTGCTCCTTTACTTAACTTAAAAATGAACACAAATGGATTTGTTCCCAAGTTAGTTTTACTGCAGTACTAAATGACAGATTTTTGTTTTAAAGTACATCCTGAGCATTTTATCTATTATCTGTATTCACTTTTATAGAAAACGAAATGTGCATACAACACTACAAACATGATACTTTATTTTACATTGTGGTCATGTTTTTTATTTTGATATTAAAATTAATCTGCATAGAGTTGCTTAAGAAATAGCCCTTAGGGAAATTAAGAAACAAACTGAAAAGATAACTGATGGAACAAATAAATTGCTTTTATATAAAAATGCATCATTTTGCAATTGCTGAAGAATACTGTACCTCTAGGGAGAAAATGGTGAGCTAATCTTCAAGTGCGAGTATTTAAATGTTCAGCTAAAGAAATTCATTAGGTATAAAATGGAAGCTCTGCTGAACTGTAATCAGAGGATAAATGCTTGTCCTCAGGATGCCAGAAAAACCTGGCCACCCCCCCCCCAAAAAAAAAAAAAAAACTATAAATAAACTAAATGAGCCAAATAAAATGTTATCATGACACCAGAAAATATGTTTACTTTTGTAACATTGATCTTTGTGCAAGGCTAAATAGAAAAACAGCAATTCTGAATATACTAAAATAGGTTAGTCCATTGATGTTGATTTGCTAAAGGCAAATAGGCTGTTAAATTTGCAAGACCATATATGTCTATGCACGTTTAGCCACAGTAATGGTTGAAGGCGTTTTTTTAAAGCAAACACTCATCTCTGCCATTTTTCACTCCCAATTTCCCACAATCCATTCCCAAATACTTTGTCAGTGCCATTTTGAGAGCAGAGAAAGCACTGTATTTTTCAGGATTTTTTTTTTTTTTTTTTTACAAGAACTTTATTGGAAATATAAAGTAACATACAATAACTCGCCATTACAATGACATAATAGAATGTTCTGGGGAGACAAGCCCATAGGTAAAGGAAGATGAGGCAAACATACAAGGTATAGAAACATGAGAGCACATAATCTAAGGTAGTAAACATGGATTATCACCAATCATCCTTGATTGATATAAAATAAAGGTGAGAGTAAGGCTACAAATTCAATAACCAGTTAACCACTTAACTACCGTTCACTGTACATATACGTCGGCAGAATGGCACCTGGAGGCACAATCACGTACCTGTACGTGACTGCCTTCGTATGGGTGGGGGGTCCAATCGGACCCCCCTCTGGTACAGTGAGCGGTCGGTATCGCTCCGTAAGCGATCAGTGATGAGGGGGCGGCCATTGGTTTCTGGCCACCCCCTCTCACGATCGCTCCCGACGAATGAAATGCTTCCTCTGCCTGTGTAATGTAAACACAGGCAGAGGAAGTGATGTCATCTCTCCCTGCGGCGCTCACATATACCGAGCGCCGTGGAGAGAAGATGTCAGGTTAGTGCACAAACACTACACTGACACATAGGCACACATAGGAACAAGATCGCCCCCCAGTCACCCCCAGATTACCCCCCAGATCACCCCCCAGCCCCCAGTCACAGTGTCACTGATTGCAGTGATCATTTATTTACTGATCACTGCAAACAGTGACATTTGTAACTGTAAAAGTGTCAGGGCAGTTAGTGTAGATCCCTTTAGGTCCAGGGTAGCCCCCTAACCCCCCCTAATAAAGGTTTAACCCCTTGATCGCCCCCCAGGTAACCCTTTCACCCCCTAGCACCACTGTCACTAAGCGATCATTTTTCTGATCGCTGTATTAGCGTCGGTGATGCCGATAGGTAGTCAGTTATTTTTTTAGGTTCGCCGCCAGGTTTTTATAGCGTCGGGTACCCCTATATATTACCTAATAAAGGTTTAACCCCTTGATCGCCCCCCAGGTAACTCTTTCACACCTTTTGCCATTGTCACTAAGTAATCGTTTTTCTGATTGCTGTATTAGGTATGCTGGTGCCGCAAGGTAGTCTGTTATTTTTTTAGGTTCGACCGCAAGGTTTTTATAGCGTTAGGTACCCCCATATATTACCTAATAAAGGATTAAACCCCCTGATTGCCCCTAGTAGAGTTAACCCTTTCACCAGTGATCACCGTAAAAGTGTCACTGGTGACACTGGTTAGCCAGTTAGTTATTTTGTTATTTAGGTTCCCCGTCAGGTTTTTATATAGCGTCAGGTACCCCCATATATTACCTAATAAAGGTTTTAACCCCCTGATTGCCCCTAGTTAACCCTTTCACCAGTGATCACTGTATAAGTGTTACGGGTGACACTGGTTAGTTAGTTTGCTTTTTATAGTGTCAGGGCACCCGCCGTATATAACCCAATAAAGGTGTAACCCCCTGATCGCCCGGCGGGTGATATCAATTAGGTTTTAGCGTCAGAGAGGGTCTGCGTCACACCCCAGGCAGCGTCAGGTTAGTGCCAGTAGCGCTAACACCCATGCGTGAAGCATACACCTCCCTTAGTGGTATAGTATCTGAACAGATCAATATCTGGTCTGATCAGATCTATACTAGCGTCCCCAGCAGTTTAGGGTTCCCAAAAATGCAGTGTTAGCGGGATCAGCCCAGATACCTGCTAGCACCTACGTTTTGCCCCCTCCGTCCAGCCCAGGCCACCCAAGTGCAGTATTGATCGATCACTGTCACTTACAAAACACAACACACATAACTGCAGCATTCGCAGAGACAGGCCTGATCCCTGCGACTCCAGTGCTGTAGGAGGTGATTTCACCACCACAGTTAAAAAAAAGACCATATATGCCGAAGCATGGGGGCAGCAGAGGCGGAGGAGCAATTTTGCTCCTAATGCCTCGTACATATGGTCGAAATTCCGACGGAGGCTTGCCCGTGGAAAAGTCAGACTGTGTGTACGCGGCATAACTTTTGCGGGAGGATGCCCCCATGCTTCGGCATATATAAATGGTGCATGTATGCCCATCATTAGAAGTGGGTGAATGAAGGGAAGTATTCTAATGGTGGGCACACCCACCGATCAATCTCTTTTTTTTCGTTCAGCCAACAGGCTGCATGAAAAAAAAGATTACAATACATGTCCAACAAGAACCAGCAATGTACTGGTATGTTGCTGGACTTTGAATGGTTATACCAGAATGATGCCTCCGGGTTTAGGTATCATCTTGGTATCATTCTTTTCAGCCAGCGGCCGGCTTTCATGTAAAAGCAATCCTAGCGGCTAATTAGCCTCTGGACTGCTTTTACAAGCAGTGGGAGGGAATGTCCGCCCCCCGGATATAAAAAGCGCCATTGGGAAATTGGGAAAGCATTTTATCACACCGATCTTGGTGTGGTCAGATGCTTTGAGGGCAGAGTAAAGATCTAGGGTCTAATAGACCCCATTTTTTTTTCAAAAAAAGAGTACCTGTCACTACCTATTGCTATCATAGGGGATATTTACATTCCCTGAGATAACAATAAAAATTATAAAAAAAAATATGTAAGGAACAGTTTAAAAATAAAATAACAAAGCAAAATTAATAATAATAAAAAAAAAAGCACCCCTGTCCCGCCCTGCTCTTGCGCAAAGGTGAACGCAAGCGTCGGTCTGGCGTCATATGTAAACAGCAATTGCATCATGCATGTGAGGTATCACTGCGAAGGTCAGATCGAGGGCAGTAATTTTAGTATTAGACCTCCTCTGTAAATCCAATGTGGTAACCTGTAAAGGCTTTTAAAAATGTATGTAGTTTGTCGCCACTGGCGTTCATGCGCAATTTTAAAGCATGTCGTGTTTGGTATCCATGTACTCGGCCTAAGATCATCTTTTTTATTTCATCAAACATTTGGGCAATATAGTGTGTTTTAGTGCATTAAAATTAAAAAAAGTGTATTTTTTCCCAAAAAAATGCGTTTGAAAAATCGCTGCGCAAATACTGTGTGAAAAAAAAAATGCAACACCTACCATTTTAATCTGTAGGGCCTTTGCGTTAAAAAAATATATAATGTTTGGGGGTTCAACGTAATTTTCTTAGAAGAGTGGATGATGTGTGACTTAAGCTTCCTAATGTTGTGTATAAAATGCCAGGACAGTTCAAACCCCCCCAAATGACCACATTTTGGAAAGTAGACACCCCAAGCTATTTGCTGAGAGGCATGTTGAGTCCATGGAATATTTTATATGTTGACACAAGTTGCGAAAAAAATATATTTTTTTTGCACAAAGTTGTCACTAAATGATATATTGCTCAAACATGCCATGGGCATATGTGGAATCACACGCCAAAATACATTCTGTTGCTTCTCCTGAGTACGGGAATACCACATGTGTGAGACTTTTTGGGAGCCTAGCCGCGTACAGGACCCCAAAAACCAAGCACCGCTTCCGGCTTTCTAAGGGTGTACATTTTTGATTTCACTCCTCACTGCCTTTCACAGTTTCAGAGGCCATGGAATGCTCAGATGGCACAAAACCCCCCAAAATGACACCATTTTGGAAAGTAGACACCCCAAGCTATTTGCTGAGAGGTATGGTGAGTATTTTGCAGATCTCGCTTTTTGTCACAAAGTTTTGAAAATTGAAAAAAGAAAATAAAAATTATTTTCTTTCTTCATTTTCAAAAACAAATGAGAGCTGTAAAATACTCTCAGCAAATATCTTGGGTTGTCTACTTTCCAAAATGGGGTCATTTGGGGGGGCTTTGTGCTATTTTGGCATTTTATGGCCTTCAAAACTGTGATAGGTAGTGAGGAGTGAAATCAAAAATTTGCCCCGTTAGAAATCTCAAAGGTGGTGCTTGGTTTTCGGGGTCCCGTACGCGGCTAGGCTCCTAAAAAGTCCCACACATGTGGTATCCCTGTACTCAGGAGAAGCAGCTAAATGTATTTTGGGGTGCAATTCCACATATAACCATGGCATGTGTGAGCAATATATCATTTAGTGACAACTTTTTGTATTTTTTTTGTCATTATTCAATCACTTGGGACAAAAAAAATATTCAATGGGCTCAACATGCCTCTCAGCAATTTCCTTGGGGTGTCTACTTTCCAAAATGGGGTCATTTGGGGGGGTTCTGTGCTATTTTGGCATTTTATGGCCTTCGAATCTGTGATAGGTAGCGAGGAGTGAAATCAAAAATTTGCGCCCTTAGAAATCCTGAAGGCGGTGCTTGGTTTTCGGGGTCCCGTACGTGGATAGGCTCCTAAAAAGTCCCACACATGTGGTATCCCCATACTCAGGAGAAGCAGCAAAATGTATTTTGGGGTGCAATTCCACATATAACCATGGCATGTGTGAGCAATATATCATTTAGTGACAACTTTTTGTAATTTATTTTTTTATTTTTTGTCATTATTCAATCACTTGGGAAAAAAAAAAATATTCAATGGGCTCTCGGCAATTTCCTTGGGGTGTCTACTTTCCAAAATGGGGTCATTTGGGGGGGTTTTGTACTGCCCTGCCATTTTAGCACCTCAAGAAATTAGGCAGTCATAAATTAAAAGCTGTGTAAATTCCAGAAAATGTACCCAAGATTGTAGACGCTATAACTTTTGCGCAAAACAATAAATATACGCTTATTGACATTTTTTTTACTAAAGACATGTGGCTGAATACATTTTGGCCTAAATGTATGACTAAAATTGAGTTTATTCGATTTTTCTTATAACAAAAAGTAGAAAATATAATTTTTTTTCAAAATTTTCGGTCTTTTTCCGTTTATATCACAAAAAAAAAAAATCGCAGAGGCAATCAAATACCATTAAAAGAAAGTTCTATTTGTGGGAAGAAAAGGACGCAAATTTCGTTTGGGTACAACATTGCATGTCCGCACAATTTCCAGATAAAGCAGCGCAGTGCCAAATTGTGAAATCACCTCTGGTCATTATGGTCCGTATTGGTCCGGTCCTTAAGTGGTTAAACATACCACATGGGGTTGATATGTTGCCTTATAAGTGGGTGCAACTGGCATATATAATCATTTAAACATGGCCAAAGAAAAACATATGTAGCACTACCCCCGTAGGAGCTGCTGGTTTAAGGTTTGGGCCTGTACTCTGCCTATCAACCCCTGTAATTTGGCTCGACTCCCCTTGGCACAACTGGATAATAATAACAATAATGTGATTGTGGACCCCTAGAGGCTATAGAGGGCCACAATGATATCACACCTTGTTGTGGTTTTCCTGCCACACAGCTGCAAAAGACAGAGTCCCACACAAGAAGTAGTTCAACTAAGAAGTAATATGTTTACTTGGTAAAGAAATAGAGATTATACATGTGACATCTGACTCAAACAGATCCCTGTGAGAGTTCACTGACATACATATGCACAACAGTTCCAGAGTTGCACTTATAGACTAAGAAACCCAAATTAACCCAACTTAGAGTCAGACCTGAAGAAGTGCACGGTAGAGGAATCTCCCACTTCAATGGTATCTACAGTGGGGTACTTCTCCACCAAGTCCAACCCAGCTCACTAAACAGCACAATGACAGTTGATTTACACGTGCAAGTTCAACAAGCTATCTAGCTCCCCCTGGTGGGCAGCTTTGCTTTACTGGTACGTGTCCCGCTGTATCAACCTAATCAGTGAGCTGAACTGATGATTGATACTAAAGGTCTCCAGCAATCTTCGCTAGCTTTCGTTGGTGCACTTGAGTATTTGTAATCCAAGGAAAAAAGGGTGAAGAAAGATTAAACAATTAACGTGTGTGGTGAAAAAGGCAAGTGGAAGGCTGATCCTTCCCAAAGAGCTATCTCAATCCTGAATGTAGCGTGTCTATGCTTGCGGTACTGCAGTTACCAGCAAGCGTAAGTAAAAGTATGGAAGTCACCTTTCTGCGACACAGTTAGTTTTGTTGGTGGGCAGACGCCCTCTCACCACATGAGGCCTCGCCTCGCTGGTTTCCTCAGACTGGGCCCTCTTGTTTCGCAGCCTCCGGGCGAGTCGTGGTCCCTGGTCCTCCGCTTAGCCGGTCACAAGGCGTCGGTGGATAGGTGACTCTGGATGCTCAGGAGTGTGGAGCTGTCCCTCTCCCTGGTCCGATCAGCCGGGCTATAGCTGGGATCCCTCCGACAGGCGATCCGGCCTCCGTTACTTTAGGCCCAGGCTTCTCCAGCCTAAGCACCCTCGATGCAGGCCTCTTGCCTCTTGCAAGATGACGTCCCAAGAGAACAAACACAAGCCCCGCCCTGTCTTAAATAAGTCCTCCCAGCTGGCAGTGCGTGGCGCCACGCTCCTTCGCAGCACAGTGGCGTTGTGGGCCTTGTAGTCTATTTCTGACCCATAGCAATAGAGTCTCTGTCTCTCCGCACCACAAGGTCCGTCAGGCATTGTTCTTACCATAGCTGAACCCAATAAATTGCAGCAGTATAAGACAAACGGACAATGAAAACAGTTAAGTTCTTATAGGGACAAACTGTAGTCCATAAGCTACGTGCAAAAGTGACACCTTGCTACACATATGTTATTGAAATGTATATCCATAGGGCAGTACATGTAAATATGTAGTACTAATGAAAATTGTTGAAATAGTAACCCAAACAGGTTGGCTTATATCTATTAAATAATAGGTCCTAGGTGGTCCAGTTAATGGAGTATAGGGCCAGGGATTGTAGAGTATGTGGAGTAAAGGGAAGGGGAGCAAAGAAGAAGAAGAGAAGGAAAGGTCGGGAAAAGAAGGGAGGCGAGAGGGGGAACGGGGTAGGCGGGGGGGGACAGAAATGGAAACTAGACCTCCACATCCTTCAGACTGCATGATCATGGTGGGTGCGACTGCAGCTGCTTGCACTTTGGGAGTGATGCCGATGCGTCTTAGCTATTGCTGTGTTTTTTGCTACCTCAGCTCATGGGATGGATACCTCTCGAGGCCCAGTTTCCACTCACACTGTTACCCGGTATAATGTAAGTACCCAGAATTGACACTTTGTGTCTGCTGGTTGCACATTATTAAATTTTTATATTATTATACTCTGTTATTTCAGATGTCCTGCAAAATCCCCCCTGATGAAGTGATACTCACAGAAACGCGTCGGACACCTTGGATGTAGCCACCTGCTAACAGGACTTTATTCATTTTCATGATTTATAATAATTTTTTATCGATTTATATCTATACCCAGTTGCCATGTGTTGTCCAGTCTATACAATGCCAATTATTATTATCCAATTTGCCAAGTTTGTCATTTGACTGTTATGTACACTAATTTGTAGGTTACGTCATGCGCACATGCCCATGTTACCTTTTTACATTGTGATACATCAGTACTGTATATATGTAATAAACTTGACCTAGTTTTTAATTCAACCCCTGCCTGTCAACTGTCTCATTTAAAGTCCCACCATTCCCCCTCTTTATCGCCTTATCGGGATGGAGGCACTTTCCCCAGGTGCTTCATTCAAAGTCCCAACTTTCTTTTTTATACCCTTGTAACATGGATCAAGAAGGGTTGCCAGCCTCTCCTTGATCACACAAATCTGAGGGTCCTTTCGCAGGCTTTGCAGGATCAGGGAGGCCATGAAGCGTAGGTTTGCTGAGGCACTCGGTCCGGAGTCCTCTGGGTTACTAAGGACGACATGATCCACAGCCAGCTCCTCCCAGCCACGTACAAGTCCATGGGTTTCTGGGGACTTAAAAGGATCCCTTGAAAACTGCTGCTGATGCTGAGTGCTAGGCTCCACCTCCATGCTGACACAATCCTCCTCCTCCTCCTCTTCCTGTGTGATCGGCGGGCCCGCAGGAATACTGTCTGGATAAAGGGGGCCTTGAGAGGTAAGGAAGTCCTCCTCTTCCTCCCTCTGTTCTGCCTCAAGTCCACTGTCCATTATTCTACGCAGCGTGTGCTCCAACAGGTACACAAGGGGGACAGTATCACTGATGCATGCACTGTCACTGCTCACCATCCTCGTGGCCTCCTCAAATGGTGACATGACAGTGCATGCATTCTTCATAATGAGCCACTGGTGTGGCAATAAAAAACCAAGCTCCACTGACCCTGTCCTGGTGCCATAGTCACACAGGTACTCATTGATGGCCCTCTGCTGCATGTGCAGCCGCTGCAGCATGTCCAACGTTGAGTTCCACCTGGTGGGCATGTCACAGATTAGGCGGTTCTTGGGCAGGTTGTATTCCTTTTGGAGGTCAGCCAACCGAGCACTGGCATTATATGACCGGGGGAAATGCACACAGACTTTCCTGGCCTGCCTCAGGAGATCCTGTAAGCCCGGGTACCTGCACAAGAACTGCTGCACCACCAAGTTAAGGACATGAGCCAAACAGGGCACATGGGTCAGGGTCAGGTGTCCCTGTCGAAGGGCGGAGAGGAGGTTGGTGCCATTGTCGCAAACCACCATTCCTGGCTGAAGCTGGCGTGGCGTCAACCACCTCTAAGCCTGCCCCTGCAGAGCTGACAGAATCTCTGCCCCAGTGTGGCTCCTGTCCCCTAAGCACACCAGCTCAAGCACCGCATGGCATCTCTTTGCCTGAGTGCTTGCGTAGCCCCTTGATCGCCTACGGAGCACCGCTGGTTCCAAGGACAAATAAGCAGAGGCCACGGAGGAAAAAGAAGAGGAGGGGGTGGAGGAGAGAGGTGTGGCAGAATCACCACTAGTAGCATTTTGGAGGCGTGGTGGCGGAACAAGCTCCAACAAGACTGCACCCTGTCCTGCATCCTTCCCAGCTGCCAGCAGAGTTACCCAGTGCATTGTGAAAGATAGGTAACGTCCCTGTCCATGCCTGCTGGACTATGAGTCAGCAGTAATATGCACCTTACCACTGACCGCCCTGTCCAGCGAGGCCAAGAAATTTCCTTCCACATGCCGGTAGAGAGCCGGAATCGCCTTCCGTGAAAAAAAGTGGCGTTTGGGAACCTGCCACTGAGGTTCCGCACATTCCACAAACTCACGAAAGGGGGCAGAGTCTACCAGCTGAAAAGACAACAGTTGGAGTGCTAGCAATTTAGCCAAGCTAGATTTCAACCGCTGGGCATGTGGATGGCTGGGAGCGAATTTATTTCGCCGGTTTAGCAACTGAGGTAGGAAAATTTGCATGCTACAATTGGACGTTGGTTTAGCGATAGCAGATTGCCCGCAAGTAATTGGCAGTGGCACACCTAATTCTACACCTTAATTCCTCTCAGTGCAGGTTTCTGAGAGAACTGAAGGTATAGTGGGGTTGGAGATCCCAGTTGATGAGGAGCAAGGAGAGGTCTGCCTTGTTCTTTGGTGTGGGTCTTTTAAGTACGCTTGCCAATGGACTGCATGGAACTTCGACATATGTCTGGTCAAGCATGTGGTGCCCAAGTGGCTGCTGTTTTGGCCACGCTTGATACGCTTCAGACATATGTTGCAAATGGCAACGGTGCAATCTGCTGCACACGTCTCAAAAAAGTCCCACACCAAAGAACTTTTGGAAAAACGGTGCGATGCAGTCGGTTGGCTGCCCTTAAGCTGGCCCTTGGAGGGCATCCTGCCTCGTTGGAGATGTGCCTCCTCCACCTCCTCCTCCTCTCTCCTATTATGCACCCATGTAGAGTAAGTAACCTCATCATCCCCTCCCACTGGTCACTGGAGCAAACCTGGCAGTATGCTGCAGCTGGGGGAACATGAGTGCCAGTTTATTGTCCTTCTTGGGCACCCCCTCTCTCTGGGCTCACGTTACTGCCTTCCTCAAGCTGGGTACCATCATCGGAGCCTTCAAAACGCTGCACATCCTCCTGCAGCATGTACCCAACACTGTGGTCGAACAGTTAGGGGGACTCCTCCGTGTATGATTGTGGGGCTAGGGAAGGAGTAAGTGATGACCTTGAGCCGATGGAATAGGCCGCTTTGACACCTGCATTGGCAGCCAAGGTACTCTAAGCCTGGGTGACATAGGATGAGGAGGATGAGGAAGGCTTGGTCATACACTCTACCAACTCTTCTGCATGTTGTGGCTCAACACGGCCAGCTGCCGGAAAAAAGGACAAGCGTGCCCCACGGCCACGTGCTGAGGATGCACCGTGTCCACGACCAGCACTGTTGCCTCTAGACGCAGAGCCTGCTTCCCCTCTTTTAGTGGCCTGTGAGTGTCTGTGTCTCCTTGTTGGCCTTCCAGACATATGGTATTTGATGTATTTGAATAGGTACACCAGGAATGGCCTGCAGTGAGATGTAGCTGCACAAAGCTGGGATGTATATATATATATATATATATATATACTGAATATACTGCAGATAACTGAATCAACTGTCTGCCTGTAGTATATTAGGATGAGAAAAACAGGAATGGTCTGCAGTGAGATCTAGGTGAACACTGTGCACAGAATACAGTACTTTATACACTGCACCTAACTGAATCAACTGCCTGCCTGGAGTATATTAGCAAGAGAACAACAGGAATGGTCTGCAGTGAGATCTAGGTGAACACTGTGCACAGAATACAGTATTATATATACTGCACCTAACTGAATCAACTGCCTGCCTGTAGTATATTAGCAAGAGAACAACAGGAATGGTCTGCAGTGAGATCTAGGTGAACACTGTGCACAGAATACATTACTTTATATACTGCACGTAACTGAATCAACTGCCTGCCTGTAGTATATTAGCAAGAGAACAACAGGAATGGTCTGCAGTGAGATCTAGGTGAACACTGTACACAGAATACAGTACTTTTATATACTGCACCTAACTGAATCAACTGCCTGCCTGTAGTGTATTAGCAAGAGAATTACAGCAATGGTCTGAAGTGAGATCTAGGTGAACACTGTGCACAGAATACATTACTTTATATACTGCACCTAACTGAATCAACTGCCTGCCTGTAGTATATTAGCAAGAGAACGACAGCAATGGTCTGCAGTGAGATCTAGGTGAACACTGTGCACAGAATACATTACTTTATATACTGCACCTAACTGAATCAACTGCCTGCCTGTAGTATATTAGCAAGAGAACAACAGGAATGGTCTGCAGTGAGATCTAGGTGAACACTGTGCACAGAATACAGTATTATATATACTGCACCTAACTGAATCAACTGCCTGCCTGTAGTATATTAGCAAGAGAACAACAGGAATGGTCTGCAGTGAGATCTAGGTGAACACTGTGCACAGAATACAGTACTTTATATACTGCACCTAACTGAATCAAGTGCCTGCCTGTAGTATATTAGCAAGAGAACAACAGGAATGGCATATAGTGAGATTTAAGTGAACATTGTGCACGGAATACAGTACTTTATAAACTGCACCTAACTGAATCAACTGCCTGCCTGTAGTATGTTAGGACGAGAACAACAGGAATGGTCTGCAGTGAGATCTAGGTGAACACTGTGCACAGAATACAGTACTTTATATACTGCACCAAACTGAATCAACTGCCTGCCTGTAATATATTAGCAAGAGAACAACAGGAATGGTATGCAGTGAGATCTAGGTGAACACTGTGCACGGAATACAGAACATTATAAACTGCACCTAAATGTATCAACTGCCTGCCTGTAGTATATTAGGACGAGAACAACAGGAATGGTCTGCAGTGAGAACTAGGTGAACACTGTGCACAGAATACAGTACTTTATATGGTGCACCTAACTGAATCAACTGCCTGCCTGTAGTATATTAGGACGAGAACAACGGGAATGGTCTGCAGTGAGATCTAAGTGAACACTGTGCACAGAATACAGTACTTTATATACTGCACCTAACTGAATCAACTGCCTGCCTGTAGTATATGAGGACGAGAACAACGGGAATGGTCTGCAGTGAGATCTAAGTGAACACTGTGCACAGAATACAGTACTTTATATACTGCACCTAACTGAATCAACTGCCTGCCTGTAGTATATTAGCAAGAGAACAACAGGAATGGTCACAGTGAGATCTGGGTGAACACTGTGCACATAATACAATACTTTATATACTGCACCTAAATGAATCAACTGCCTGCCTGTAGTATATTAGCAAGAGAACAACAGGAATGATCTGCAGTGAGATCTAGGTGAACACTGTGCACAGAATACAGTACTTTTATATACTGCACCTAACTGAATCAACTGCCTGCCTGTAGTATATTAGCAATAGAACAACAGGAATGGTCTGCCGTGAGATCTAGGTGAACACTGTGCACATAATACAATACTTTATATACTGCACCAAAATGAATCAACTGCCTGCCTGTAGTATATTAGCAAGAGAACGACAGCAATGGTCTGCAGTGAGATCTAGGTGAACACTGTGCACAGAATACATTACTTTATATACTGCAGCTAACTGAATAAACTGCCTGCCTGTAGTATATTAGTAAGAGAACAACAGGAATGGTATGCAGTGAGATATAGGTGAACACTGTGCACAAAATACAGTACTTTTATATACTGCACCTAACTGAATCAACTGCCTGCCTGTAGTATATTAGCAAGAGAATGACAGCAATGGTCTGCAGTGAGATCTAGGTGAACACTGTGCACAGAATACATTACTTTATATACTGCACCTAACTGAATCAACTGCCTGCCTGTAGTATATTAGCAGGAGAACAACAGGAATGGTCTGCAGTGAGATGTAGGTGAACACTGTGCACAGAATACAGTACTTTTATATACTGCACCTAACTTAATGAACTGCCTGCCTATAGTATATTAGCAAGAGAACGACAGCAATGGTCTGCAGTGAGATCTAGGTGAACACTGTGCACAGAATACATTACTTTATATACTGCACCTAACTGAATCAACTGCCTGCCTGTAGTATATTAGCAAGAGAACAACAGGAATGGTCTGCAGTGAGATCTAGGTGAACACTGTGCACAGAATACAGTACTTTTATATACTGCACATAACTGAATCAACTGCCTGCCTGTAGTATATTAGCAAGAGAACAACAGGAATGGTCTGCAGTGAGATCTAGGTGAACACTGTGCACAGAATACAGTACTTTTATATACTGCACATAACTGAATCAACTGCCTGCCTGTAGTATATTAGCAAGAGAACAACAGGAATGGTCTGCAGTGAGATCTAGGTGAACACTGTGCACAGAATACAGTACTTTATATACTGCACCTAAATGAATCAACTGCCTGCCTGTAGTACATTAGCAAGCGAACAACAGGAATGGTCTGCAGTGAGATCTAGGTGAACACTGTGCACAGAATACAGTACTTTATATACTGCACCTAACTGAATCAACTGCCTGCCTGTAGTATATTAGGACGAGAACAACAGGAATGGTCTGCAGTGAGATCTAGGTGAACACTGTGCACTGAATACAGTACTTTATATGCTGCACCTAACTGAATAAACTGCCTGCCTGTAGTATATTAGGACGAGAACAACGGGAATGGTCTGCAGTGAGATCTAAGTGAACACTGTGCACAGAATACAGTACTTTATATATTGCACCTAACTGAATCAACTGCCTGCCTGTAGTATATTAGCAAGAGAACAACAGGAATGGTCACAGTGAGATCTAGGTGAACACTGTGCACAGAATACAGTACTTTTATATACTGCTCCTAACTGAATCAACTGCCTGCCTGTAGTATATTAGCAAGAGAACGACAGCAATGGTCTGCAGTGAGATCTAGGTGAACACTGTGCACAGAATACATTACTTTATATACTGCACGTAACTGAATCAACTGCCTGCCTGTAGTATATTAGCAAGAGAACAACATGAATGGTCTGCAGTGAGATCTAGGTGAACACTGTACACAGAATACAGTACTTTTATATACTGCACCTAACTGAATCAACTGCCTGCCTGTAGTGTATTAGCAAGAGAATTACAGCAATGGTCTGAAGTGAGATCTAGGTGAACACTGTGCACAGAATACATTACTTTATATACTGCACCTAACTGAATCAACTGCCTGCCTGTAGTATATTAGCAAGAGAACGACAGCAATGGTCTGCAGTGAGATCTAGGTGAACACTGTGCACAGAATACATTACTTTATATACTGCACCTAACTGAATCAACTGCCTGCCTGTAGTATATTAGCAAGAGAACAACAGGAATGGTCTGCAGTGAGATCTAGGTGAACACTGTGCACAGAATACAGTACTTTTATATACTGCACATAACTGAATCAACTGCCTGCCTGTAGTATATTAGCAAGAGAACAACAGGAATGGTCTGCAGTGAGATCTAGGTGAACACTGTGCACAGAATACAGTACTTTATATACTGCACCTAAATGAATCAACTGCCTGCCTGTAGTACATTAGCAAGAGAACAACAGGAATGGTCTGCAGTGAGATCTAGGTGAACACTGTGCACAGAATACAGTACTTTATATACTGCACCTAACTGAATCAACTGCCTGCCTGTAGTATATTAGGACGAGAACAACAGGAATGGTCTGCAGGGAGATCTAGGTGAACACTGTGCAAAGAATACAGTACTTTATATACTGCACCTAACTGAATCAACTGCCTGCCTGTAGTATATTAGCAGGAGAACGACAGCAATGGTCTGCAGTGAGATCTAGGTGAACACTGTGCACAGAATACATTACTTTATATACTGCACCTAACTGAATAAACTGCCTGCCTGTAGTATATTAGCAAGAGAACAACAGGAATGGTATGCAGTGAGATATAGGTGAACACTGTGCACAGAATACAGTACTTTTATATACTGCTCCTAACTGAATCAACTGCCTGCCTGTAGTATATTAGCAAGAGAACGACAGCAATGGTCTGCAGTGATATCTAGGTGAACACTGTGCACAGAATACATTACTTTATATACTGCACGTAACTGAATCAACTGCCTGCCTGTAGTATATTAGCAAGAGAACAACAGGAATGGTCTGCAGTGAGATCTAGGTGAACACTGTACACAGAATACAGTACTTTTATATACTGCACCTAACTGAATCAACTGCCTGCCTGTAGTGCATTAGCAAGAGAATGACAGCAATGGTCTGAAGTGAGATCTAGGTGAACACTGTGCACAGAATACATTACTTTATATACTGCACCTAACTGAATCAACTGCCTGCCTGTAGTATATTAGCAAGAGAACAACAGGAATGGTCTGCAGTGAGATCTAGGTGAACACTGTGCACAGAATATAGTACTTTTATATACTGCACCTAACTGAATCAACTGCCTGCCTGTAGTATATTAGCAAGAGAACGACAGCAATGGTCTGCAGTGAGATCTAGGTGAACACTGTGCACAGAATACATTACTTTATATACTGCACCTAACTGAATCAACTGCCTGCCTGTAGTATATTAGCAAGAGAACAACAGGAATGGTCACAGTGAGATCTAGGTGAAAACTGTGCACAGAATACAGTACTTTATATACTGCACCTAACTGAATCAACTGCCTGTCTGTAGTATATTAGCAAGAGAACAACAGGAATGGTCTGCAGGGAGATCTAGGTGAACACTGTGCAAAGAATACAGTACTTTATATACTGCACCTAACTGAATCAACTGCCTGCCTGTAGTATATTAGCAGGAGAACGACAGCAATGGTCTGCAGTGAGATCTAGGTGAACACTGTGCACAGAATACATTACTTTATATACTGCACCTAACTGAATAAACTGCCTGCCTGTAGTATATTAGCAAGAGAACAACAGGAATGGTATGCAGTGAGATATAGGTGAACACTGTGCACAGAATACAGTACTTTTATATACTGCTCCTAACTGAATCAACTGCCTGCCTGTAGTATATTAGCAAGAGAACGACAGCAATGGTCTGCAGTGATATCTAGGTGAACACTGTGCACAGAATACATTACTTTATATACTGCACGTAACTGAATCAACTGCCTGCCTGTAGTATATTAGCAAGAGAACAACAGGAATGGTCTGCAGTGAGATCTAGGTGAACACTGTACACAGAATACAGTACTTTTATATACTGCACCTAACTGAATCAACTGCCTGCCTGTAGTGTATTAGCAAGAGAATGACAGCAATGGTCTGAAGTGAGATCTAGGTGAACACTGTGCACAGAATACATTACTTTATATACTGCACCTAACTGAATCAACTGCCTGCCTGTAGTATATTAGCAAGAGAACAACAGGAATGGTCTGCAGTGAGATCTAGGTGAACACTGTGCACAGAATACAGTACTTTTATATACTGCACCTAACTGAATCAACTGCCTGCCTGTAGTATATTAGCAAGAGAACGACAGCAATGGTCTGCAGTGAGATCTAGGTGAACACTGTGCACAGAATACATTACTTTATATACTGCACCTAACTGAATCAACTGCCTGCCTGTAGTATATTAGCAAGAGAACAACAGGAATGGCATATAGTGAGATTTAAGTGAACATTGTGCACGGAATACAGTACTTTATAAACTGCACCTAACTGAATCAACTGCCTGCCTGTAGTATGTTAGGACGAGAACAACAGGAATGGTCTGCAGTGAGAACTAGGTGAACACTGTGCACAGAATACAGTACTTTATATGGTGCACCTAACTGAATCAACTGCCTGCCTGTAGTATATTAGGACGAGAACAACGGGAATGGTCTGCAGTGAGATCTAAGTGAACACTGTGCACAGAATACAGTACTTTATATACTGCACCTAACTGAATCAACTGCCTGCCTGTAGTATATGAGGACGAGAACAACCGGAATGGTCTGCAGTGAGATCTAAGTGAACACTGTGCACAGAATACAGTACTTTATATACTGCACCTAACTGAATCAACTGCCTGCCTGTAGTATATTAGCAAGAGAACAACAGGAATGGTCACAGTGAGATCTGGGTGAACACTGTGCACATAATACAATACTTTATATACTGCATCTAAATGAATCAACTGCCTGCCTGTAGTATATTAGCAAGAGAACAACAGGAATGATCTGCAGTGAGATCTAGGTGAACACTGTGCACAGAATACAGTACTTTTATATACTGCACCTAACTGAATCAACTGCCTGCCTGTAGTATATTAGCAATAGAACAACAGGAATGGTCTGCCGTGAGATCTAGGTGAACACTGTGCACATAATACAATACTTTATATACTGCACCAAAATGAATCAACTGCCTGCCTGTAGTATATTAGCAAGAGAACGACAGCAATGGTCTGCAGTGAGATCTAGGTGAACACTGTGCACAGAATACATTACTTTATATACTGCAGCTAACTGAATAAACTGCCTGCCTGTAGTATATTAGCAAGAGAACAACAGGAATGGTATGCAGTGAGATATAGGTGAACACTGTGCACAAAATACAGTACTTTTATATACTGCACCTAACTGAATCAACTGCCTGCCTGTAGTATATTAGCAAGAGAATGACAGCAATGGTCTGCAGTGAGATCTAGGTGAACACTGTGCACAGAATACATTACTTTATATACTGCACCTAACTGAATCAACTGCCTGCCTGTAGTATATTAGCAGGAGAACAACAGGAATGGTCTGCAGTGAGATGTAGGTGAACACTGTGCACAGAATACAGTACTTTTATATACTGCACCTAACTTAATGAACTGCCTGCCTATAGTATATTAGCAAGAGAACGACAGCAATGGTCTGCAGTGAGATCTAGGTGAACACTGTGCACAGAATACATTACTTTATATACTGCACCTAACTGAATCAACTGCCTGCCTGTAGTATATTAGCAAGAGAACAACAGGAATGGTCTGCAGTGAGATCTAGGTGAACACTGTGCACAGAATACAGTACTTTTATATACTGCACATAACTGAATCAACTGCCTGCCTGTAGTATATTAGCAAGAGAACAACAGGAATGGTCTGCAGTGAGATCTAGGTGAACACTGTGCACAGAATACAGTACTTTTATATACTGCACATAACTGAATCAACTGCCTGCCTGTAGTATATTAGCAAGAGAACAACAGGAATGGTCTGCAGTGAGATCTAGGTGAACACTGTGCACAGAATACAGTACTTTATATACTGCACCTAAATGAATCAACTGCCTGCCTGTAGTACATTAGCAAGCGAACAACAGGAATGGTCTGCAGTGAGATCTAGGTGAACACTGTGCACAGAATACAGTACTTTATATACTGCACCTAACTGAATCAACTGCCTGCCTGTAGTATATTAGGACGAGAACAACAGGAATGGTCTGCAGTGAGATCTAGGTGAACACTGTGCACTGAATACAGTACTTTATATGCTGCACCTAACTGAATAAACTGCCTGCCTGTAGTATATTAGGACGAGAACAACGGGAATGGTCTGCAGTGAGATCTAAGTGAACACTGTGCACAGAATACAGTACTTTATATATTGCACCTAACTGAATCAACTGCCTGCCTGTAGTATATTAGCAAGAGAACAACAGGAATGGTCACAGTGAGATCTAGGTGAACACTGTGCACAGAATACAGTACTTTTATATACTGCTCCTAACTGAATCAACTGCCTGCCTGTAGTATATTAGCAAGAGAACGACAGCAATGGTCTGCAGTGAGATCTAGGTGAACACTGTGCACAGAATACATTACTTTATATACTGCACGTAACTGAATCAACTGCCTGCCTGTAGTATATTAGCAAGAGAACAACAGGAATGGTCTGCAGTGAGATCTAGGTGAACACTGTACACAGAATACAGTACTTTTATATACTGCACCTAACTGAATCAACTGCCTGCCTGTAGTGTATTAGCAAGAGAATTACAGCAATGGTCTGAAGTGAGATCTAGGTGAACACTGTGCACAGAATACATTACTTTATATACTGCACCTAACTGAATCAACTGCCTGCCTGTAGTATATTAGCAAGAGAACGACAGCAATGGTCTGCAGTGAGATCTAGGTGAACACTGTGCACAGAATACATTACTTTATATACTGCACCTAACTGAATCAACTGCCTGCCTGTAGTATATTAGCAAGAGAACAACAGGAATGGTCTGCAGTGAGATCTAGGTGAACACTGTGCACAGAATACAGTACTTTTATATACTGCACATAACTGAATCAACTGCCTGCCTGTAGTATATTAGCAAGAGAACAACAGGAATGGTCTGCAGTGAGATCTAGGTGAACACTGTGCACAGAATACAGTACTTTATATACTGCACCTAAATGAATCAACTGCCTGCCTGTAGTACATTAGCAAGCGAACGACAGGAATGGTCTGCAGTGAGATCTAGGTGAACACTGTGCACAGAATACAGTACTTTATATACTGCACCTAACTGAATCAACTGCCTGCCTGTAGTATATTAGGACGAGAACAACAGGAATGGTCTGCAGGGAGATCTAGGTGAACACTGTGCAAAGAATACAGTACTTTATATACTGCACCTAACTGAATCAACTGCCTGCCTGTAGTATATTAGCAGGAGAACGACAGCAATGGTCTGCAGTGAGATCTAGGTGAACACTGTGCACAGAATACATTACTTTATATACTGCACCTAACTGAATAAACTGCCTGCCTGTAGTATATTAGCAAGAGAACAACAGGAATGGTATGCAGTGAGATATAGGTGAACACTGTGCACAGAATACAGTACTTTTATATACTGCTCCTAACTGAATCAACTGCCTGCCTGTAGTATATTAGCAAGAGAACGACAGCAATGGTCTGCAGTGATATCTAGGTGAACACTGTGCACAGAATACATTACTTTATATACTGCACGTAACTGAATCAACTGCCTGCCTGTAGTATATTAGCAAGAGAACAACAGGAATGGTCTGCAGTGAGATCTAGGTGAACACTGTACACAGAATACAGTACTTTTATATACTGCACCTAACTGAATCAACTGCCTGCCTGTAGTGTATTAGCAAGAGAATGACAGCAATGGTCTGAAGTGAGATCTAGGTGAACACTGTGCACAGAATACATTACTTTATATACTGCACCTAACTGAATCAACTGCCTGCCTGTAGTATATTAGCAAGAGAACAACAGGAATGGTCTGCAGTGAGATCTAGGTGAACACTGTGCACAGAATATAGTACTTTTATATACTGCACCTAACTGAATCAACTGCCTGCCTGTAGTATATTAGCAAGAGAACGACAGCAATGGTCTGCAGTGAGATCTAGGTGAACACTGTGCACAGAATACATTACTTTATATACTGCACCTAACTGAATCAACTGCCTGCCTGTAGTATATTAGCAAGAGAACAACAGGAATGGTCACAGTGAGATCTAGGTGAAAACTGTGCACAGAATACAGTACTTTATATACTGCACCTAACTGAATCAACTGCCTGTCTGTAGTATATTAGCAAGAGAACAACAGGAATGGTCTGCAGGGAGATCTAGGTGAACACTGTGCAAAGAATACAGTACTTTATATACTGCACCTAACTGAATCAACTGCCTGCCTGTAGTATATTAGCAGGAGAACGACAGCAATGGTCTGCAGTGAGATCTAGGTGAACACTGTGCACAGAATACATTACTTTATATACTGCACCTAACTGAATAAACTGCCTGCCTGTAGTATATTAGCAAGAGAACAACAGGAATGGTATGCAGTGAGATATAGGTGAACACTGTGCACAGAATACAGTACTTTTATATACTGCTCCTAACTGAATCAACTGCCTGCCTGTAGTATATTAGCAAGAGAACGACAGCAATGGTCTGCAGTGATATCTAGGTGAACACTGTGCACAGAATACATTACTTTATATACTGCATGTAACTGAATCAACTGCCTGCCTGTAGTATATTAGCAAGAGAACAACAGGAATGGTCTGCAGTGAGATCTAGGTGAACACTGTACACAGAATACAGTACTTTTATATACTGCACCTAACTGAATCAACTGCCTGCCTGTAGTGTATTAGCAAGAGAATGACAGCAATGGTCTGAAGTGAGATCTAGGTGAACACTGTGCACAGAATACATTACTTTATATACTGCACCTAACTGAATCAACTGCCTGCCTGTAGTATATTAGCAAGAGAACAACAGGAATGGTCTGCAGTGAGATCTAGGTGAACACTGTGCACAGAATACAGTACTTTTATATACTGCACCTAACTGAATCAACTGCCTGCCTGTAGTATATTAGCAAGAGAACGACAGCAATGGTCTGCAGTGAGGTCTAGGTGAACACTGTGCACAGAATACATTACTTTATATACTGCACCTAACTGAATCAACTGCCTGCCTGTAGTATATTAGCAAGAGAACAACAGGAATGGTCTGCAGTGAGATCTAGGTGAACACTGTGCACAGAATACAGTACTTTTATATACTGCACATAACTGAATCAACTGCCTGCCTGTAGTATATTAGCAAGAGAAAAACAGGAATGGTCTGCAGTGAGATCTAGGTGAACACTGTGCACAAAATACAGTACTTTATATACAGCACCTAAATGAATCAACTGCCTGCCTGTAGTACATTAGCAAGAGAACAACAGGAATGGTCTGCAGTGAGATCTAGGTGAACACTGTGCACAGAATACAGTACTTTATATACTGCACCTAACTGAATCAACTGCCTGCCTGTAGTATATTAGCAAGAGAACAACAGAATTGGTCACAGTGAGATCTAGGTGAAAACTGTGCACAGAATACAGTACTTTATATGCTGCACCTAACTGAATCAACTGCCTGCCTGTAGTGTATTAGGACGAGAACAATGGGAATGGTCTGCAGTGAGATCTAAGTGAACACTGTGCACAGAATACAGTACTTTATATACTGCACCTAACTGAATCAACTGCCTACCTGTAGTATATTAGCAAGAGAACAACAGGAATGGTCACAGTGAGATCTAGGTGAAAACTGTGCACAGAATACAGTACTTTATATACTGCACCTAACTGAATCAACTGCCTGTCTGTAGTATATTAGCAAGAGAACAACAGGAATGGTCTGCAGGGAGATCTAGGTGAACACTGTGCAAAGAATACAGTACTTTATATACTGCACCTAACTGAATTAACTGCCTGCCTATAGTATATTAGCAAGAGAACAACAGGAATGGTCTGCAGTGAGATCTAGGTAAACACTGTGCACAGAATACAATACTTTATGTACTGCACCTAACTGAATCAACTGCCTGCCTGTCGTATATTAGCAAGAGAACAACAGGAATGGTCTGCAGTGAGATCTAGGTGAACACTGTGCACAGAATACAGTACTTTATATACTGCACCTAACTGAATCAACTGCCTGCCTGTAGTATATTAGCAAGAGAACAACAGGAATGTTCTGCAGTGAGATCTAGGTGAACACTGTGCACAGAATACAGTACTTTATATACTGCACCTAACCGAATCAACTGCCTGCCTGTAGTATATTAGCAAGAGAACAACATGAATGGTCTGCAGTGAGATCTAGGTGAACACTGTGCACAGAATACAGTACTTTATACACTGCACCTAACTGGATCAACTGCCTGCCTGTAGTATATTAGGACGAGAACAACAGGAATGGTCTGCAGTGAGATCTAGGTGAACACTGTGCACAGAATACAGTACTTTTATATACTGCACATAACTGAATCAACTGCCTGCCTGTAGTATATTAGCAAGAGAACAACAGGAATGGTCTGCAGTGAGATCTAGGTGAACACTGTGCACAGATTACAGTACTTTATATACTGCACCTAAATGAATCAACTGCCTGCCTGTAGTACATTAGCAAGCGAACGACAGGAATGGTCTGCAGTGAGATCTAGGTGAACACTGTGCACAGAATACAGTACTTTATATACTGCACCTAAATGAATCAACTGCCTGCCTGTAGTATATTAGGACGAGAACAACAGGAATGGTCTGCAGGGAGATCTAGGTGAACACTGTGCAAAGAATACAGTACTTTATATACTGCACCTAACTGAATCAACTGCCTGCCTGTAGTATATTAGCAGGAGAACGACAGCAATGGTCTGCAGTGAGATCTAGGTGAACACTGTGCACAGAATACATTACTTTATATACTGCACCTAACTGAATAAACTGCCTGCCTGTAGTATATTAGCAAGAGAACAACAGGAATGGTATGCAGTGAGATATAGGTGAACACTGTGCACAGAATACAGTACTTTTATATACTGCTCCTAACTGAATCAACTGCCTGCCTGTAGTATATTAGCAAGAGAACGACAGCAATGGTCTGCAGTGATATCTAGGTGAACACTGTGCACAGAATACATTACTTTATATACTGCACGTAACTGAATCAACTGCCTGCCTGTAGTATATTAGCAAGAGAACAACAGGAATGGTCTGCAGTGAGATCTAGGTGAACACTGTACACAGAATACAGTACTTTTATATACTGCACCTAACTGAATCAACTGCCTGCCTGTAGTGTATTAGCAAGAGAATGACAGCAATGGTCTGAAGTGAGATCTAGGTGAACACTGTGCACAGAATACATTACTTTATATACTGCACCTAACTGAATCAACTGCCTGCCTGTAGTATATTAGCAAGAGAACAACAGGAATGGTCTGCAGTGAGATCTAGGTGAACACTGTGCACAGAATACAGTACTTTTATATACTGCACCTAACTGAATCAACTGCCTGCCTGTAGTATATTAGCAAGAGAATGACAGCAATGGTCTGCAGTGAGATCTAGGTGAACACTGTGCACAGAATACATTACTTTATATACTGCACCTAACTGAATCAACTGCCTGCCTGTAGTATATTAGCAAGAGAACAACAGGAATGGTCACAGTGAGATCTAGGTGAAAACTGTGCACAGAATACAGTACTTTATATACTGCACCTAACTGAATCAACTGCCTGTCTGTAGTATATTAGCAAGAGAACAACAGGAATGGTCTGCAGGGAGATCTAGGTGAACACTGTGCAAAGAATACAGTACTTTATATACTGCACCTAACTGAATCAACTGCCTGCCTGTAGTATATTAGCAGGAGAACGACAGCAATGGTCTGCAGTGAGATCTAGGTGAACACTGTGCACAGAATACATTACTTTATATACTGCACCTAACTGAATAAACTGCCTGCCTGTAGTATATTAGCAAGAGAACAACAGGAATGGTATGCAGTGAGATATAGGTGAACACTGTGCACAGAATACAGTACTTTTATATACTGCTCCTAACTGAATCAACTGCCTGCCTGTAGTATATTAGCAAGAGAACGACAGCAATGGTCTGCAGTGATATCTAGGTGAACACTGTGCACAGAATACATTACTTTATATACTGCACGTAACTGAATCAACTGCCTGCCTGTAGTATATTAGCAAGAGAACAACAGGAATGGTCTGCAGTGAGATCTAGGTGAACACTGTACACAGAATACAGTACTTTTATATACTGCACCTAACTGAATCAACTGCCTGCCTGTAGTGTATTAGCAAGAGAATGACAGCAATGGTCTGAAGTGAGATCTAGGTGAACACTGTGCACAGAATACATTACTTTATATACTGCACCTAACTGAATCAACTGCCTGCCTGTAGTATATTAGCAAGAGAACAACAGGAATGGTCTGCAGTGAGATCTAGGTGAACACTGTGCACAGAATACAGTACTTTTATATACTGCACCTAACTGAATCAACTGCCTGCCTGTAGTATATTAGCAAGAGAACAACAGGAATGGTCTGCAGTGAGATCTAGGTGAACACTGTGCACAGAATACAGTACTTTTATATACTGCACATAACTGAATCAACTGCCTGCCTGTAGTATATTAGCAAGAGAACAACAGGAATGGTCTGCAGTGAGATCTAGGTGAACACTGTGCACAAAATACAGTACTTTATATACAGCACCTAAATGAATCAACTGCCTGCCTGTAGTACATTAGCAAGAGAACAACAGGAATGGTCTGCAGTGAGATCTAGGTGAACACTGTGCACAGAATACAGTACTTTATATACTGCACCTAACTGAATCAACTGCCTGCCTGTAGTATATTAGCAAGAGAACAACAGAATTGGTCACAGTGAGATCTAGGTGAAAACTGTGCACAGAATACAGTACTTTATATGCTGCACCTAACTGAATCAACTGCCTGCCTGTAGTGTATTAGGACGAGAACAATGGGAATGGTCTGCAGTGAGATCTAAGTGAACACTGTGCACAGAATACAGTACTTTATATACTGCACCTAACTGAATCAACTGCCTACCTGTAGTATATTAGCAAGAGAACAACAGGAATGGTCACAGTGAGATCTAGGTGAAAACTGTGCACAGAATACAGTACTTTATATACTGCACCTAACTGAATCAACTGCCTGTCTGTAGTATATTAGCAAGAGAACAGCAGGAATGGTCTGCAGTGAGATCTTATTGAACACTGTGCACATAATACAATACTTTATATACTGCACCTAACTGAATCAACTGCCTGCCTGTAGTATATTAGGACGAGAACAACGGGAATGGTCTGCAGTGAGATCTAAGTGAACACTTTGCACAGAATACAGTACTTTATATACTGCACCTAACTGAATCAACTGCCTGCCTATAGTATATTAGCAAGAGAACAACAGGAATGGTCTGCAGTGAGATCTAGGTAAACACTGTGCACAGAATACAATACTTTATGTACTGCACCTAACTGAATCAACTGCCTGCCTGTCGTATATTAGCAAGAGAACAACAGGAATGGTCTGCAGTGAGATCTAGGTGAACACTGTGCACAGAATACAGTACTTTATATACTGCACCTAACTGAATCAACTGCCTGCCTGTAGTATATTAGCAAGAGAACAACAGGAATGTTCTGCAGTGAGATCTAGGTGAACACTGTGCACAGAATACAGTACTTTATATACTGCACCTAACCGAATCAACTGCCTGCCTGTAGTATATTAGCAAGAGAACAACATGAATGGTCTGCAGTGAGATCTAGGTGAACACTGTGCACAGAATACAGTACTTTATACACTGCACCTAACTGGATCAACTGCCTGCCTTTAGTATATTAGGACGAGAACAACAGGAATGGTCTGCAGTAAGATCTAGGTGAACACTGTGCACAGAATACAGTACTTTATATACTGCACCAAACTGAATCAACTGCCTGCCTGTAGTATATTAGCAAGAGAACAACAGCAATGGTCACAGTGAGATCTAGGTGAAAACTGTGCACAGAATACATGACTTTATATACTGCACCTAACTGAATCAACTGCCTGCCTGTAGTATATTAGCAAGAGAACAACATGAATGGTCTGCAGTGAGATCTAGGTGAACACTGTGCACAGAATACAGTACTTTATATACTGCACCTAACCGAATCAACTGCCTGCCTGTAGTATATTAGCAAGAGAACAACATGAATGGTCTGCAGTGAGATCTAGGTGAACACTGTGCACAGAATACAGTACTTTATACACTGCACCTAACTGGATCAACTGCCTGCCTGTAGTATATTAGCAAGAGAACAACAGGAATGGTCTGCAGTGAAATCTAAGTGAACACTGTGCACAGAATACAGTACTTTATATACTGCACCTAAATGAATCAACTGCCTGCCTGTAGTATATTAGCAAGAGAACAATAGGAATGGTCTGCAGTGAGATCTAGGTGAACACTGTGCACAGAATACAGTACTTTATATACTGCAGCTAACTGAATCAACTGCATGCCTGTAGTATATTAGGACGAGAACAACGGGAATGGTCTGCCATGAGATCTAAGTGAACACTGTGCACAGAATACAGTACTTTATATACTGCAACTAACTGAATCAACCGCCTGCCTATATTATATTAGGACGAGAACAACAGGAATGGTCTGCAGTGAGATCTAGGTGAACACTGTGCACATAATACAGTACTTTATATACTGCACCTAACTGAATCAACTGCCTGCCTGTAGTATATTAGCAAGAGAACAACAGGAATGGTCACAGTGAGATCTAGGTGAAAACTGTGCACAGAATACAGTACTTTATATACTGCACCTAACTGAATCAACTGCCTGCCTGTAGTATATTAGCAAGAGAACAACAGGAATGGTCTGCAGTGAGATCTAGGTGAACACTGTGCACAGAATACAGTACTTTATATACTGCACCTAACTGAATCAACTGCCTGCATGTAGTATATTAGGACGAGAACAACGGGAATGGTCTGCAGTGAGATCTAGGTGAACACTGTGCACAGAATACAGTACTTTATATACTGCAGCTAACTGAATCAACTGCCTGCCTGTAGTATATTAGCAAGAGAACAACAGGAATGGTCACAGTGAGATCTAGGTGAAAACTGTGCACAGAATACAGTACTTTATATACTGCACCTAACTGAATCAACTGCCTGCCTGTAGTATATTAGCAAGAGAACAATAGGGATGGTCTGCAGTGAGATCTAGGTGAACACTGTGCACAGAATACAGTACTTTATATACTGCAGCTAATTGTATCAACTGCATGCCTGTAGTATATTAGCAAGAGAACAACAGAATTGGTCACAGTGAGATCTAGGTGAAAACTGTGCACACAATACAGTACTTTATATGCTGCACCTAACTGAATCAACTGCCTGCCTGTAGTGTATTAGGACGAGAACAATGGGAATGGTCTGCAGTGAGATCTAAGTGAACACTGTGCACAGAATACAGTACTTTATATACTGCACCTAACTGAATCAACTGCCTGCCTGTAGTATATTAGCAAGAAAACAACAGGAATGGTCACAGTGAGATCTAGGTGAAAACTGTGCACAGAATACAGTACTTTATATACTGCACCTAACTGAATCAACTGCCTGTCTGTAGTATATTAGCAAGAGAACAACAGGAATGGTCTGCAGGGAGATCTAGGTGAACACTGTGCACAGAATACAGTACTTTAAATACTGCACCTAACTGAATCAACTGCCTGCCTGTAGTATATTAGCAAGAGAACAGCAGGAATGGTCTGCAGTGAGATCTTATTGAACACTGTGCACATAATACAGTACTTTATATACTGCACCTAACTGAATCAACTGCCTGCCTATAGTATATTAGCAAGAGAACAACAGGAATGGTCTGCAGTGAGATCTAGGTGAACACTGTGCACAGAATACAATACTTTATGTACTGCACCTAACTGAATCAACTGCCTGCCTGTCGTATATTAGCAAGAGAACAACAGGAATGGTCTGCAGTGAGATCTAGGTGAACACTGTGCACAGAATACAGTACTTTATATACTGCACCTAACTGAATCAACTGCCTGCCTGTAGTATATTAGCAAGAGAACAACAGGAATGTTCTGCAGTGAGATCTAGGTGAACACTGTGCACAGAATACAGTACTTTATATACTGCACCTAACCGAATCAACTGCCTGCCTGTAGTATATTAGCAAGAGAACAACATGAATGGTCTGCAGTGAGATCTAGGTGAACACTGTGCACAGAATACAGTACTTTATACACTGCACCTAACTGGATCAACTGCCTGCCTGTAGTATATTAGGACGAGAACAACGGGAATGGTCTGCAGTGAGATCTAGGTGAACACTGTGCACAGAATACAGTACTTTATATACTGCAGCTAACTGAATCAACTGCCTGCCTGTACTATATTAGCAAGAGAACAACAGGAATGGTCACAGTGAGATCTAGGTGAAAACTGTGCACAGAATACAGTACTTTATATACTGCACCTAACTGAATCAACTGCCTGCCTGTAGTATATTAGCAAGAGAACAATAGGAATGGTCTGCAGTGAGATCTAGGTGAACACTGTGCACAGAATACAGTACTTTATATACTGCAGCTAATTGTATCAACTGCATGCCTGTAGTATATTAGCAAGAGAACAACAGAATTGGTCACAGTGAGATCTAGGTGAAAACTGTGCACAGAATACAGTACTTTATATGCTGCACCTAACTGAATCAACTGCCTGCCTGTAGTGTATTAGGACGAGAACAATGGGAATGGTCTGCAGTGAGATCTAAGTGAACACTGTGCACAGAATACAGTACTTTATATACTGCACCTAACTGAATCAACTGCCTGCCTGTAGTATATTAGCAAGAGAACAACAGGAATGGTCACAGTGAGATCTAGGTGAAAACTGTGCACAGAATACAGTACTTTATATACTGCACCTAACTGAATCAACTGCCTGTCTGTAGTATATTAGCAAGAGAACAACAGGAATGGTCTGCAGGGAGATCTAGGTGAACACTGTGCACATAATACAGTACTTTACATACTGCACCTAACTGAATCAACTGCCTGCCTGTAGTATATTAGCAAGAGAACAACAGCAATGGTCACAGTGAGATCTAGGTGAAAACTGTGCACAGAATACATGACTTTATATACTGCACCTAACTGAATCAACTGCCTGCCTGTAGTATATTAGGACGAGAACAACGGGAATGGTCTGCAGTGAGATCTAAGTGAACACTTTGCACAGAATACAGTACTTTATATACTGCACCTAACTGAATCAACTGCCTGCCTATAGTATTTTAGCAAGAGAACAACAGGAATGGTCTGCAGTGAGATCTAGGTGAACACTGTGCACAGAATACAATACTTTATGTACTGCACCTAACTGAATCAACTGCCTGCCTGTCGTATATTAGCAAGAGAACAACAGGAATGGTCTGCAGTGAGATCTAGGTGAACACTGTGCACAGAATACAGTACTTTATATACTGCACCTAACTGAATCAACTGCCTGCCTGTAGTATATTAGCAAGAGAACAACAGGAATGTTCTGCAGTGAGATCTAGGTGAACACTGTGCACAGAATACAGTACTTTATATACTGCACCTAACTGAATCAACTGCTTGCCTGTAGTATATTAGCAAGAGAACAACATGAATGGTCTGCAGTGAGATCTAGGTGAACACTGTGCACAGAATACAGTACTTTATACACTGCACCTAACTGGATCAACTGCCTGCCTGTAGTATATTAGGACGAGAACAACAGGAATGGTCTGCAGTAAGATCTAGGTGAACACTGTGCACAGAATACGGTACTTTATATACTGCACCAAACTGAATCAACTGCCTGCCTGTAGTATATTAGCAAGAGAACAACAGCAATGGTCACAGTGAGATCTAGGTGAAAACTGTGCACAGAATACATGACTTTATATACTGCACCTAACTGAATCAACTGCCTGCCTGTAGTATATTAGCAAGAGAACAACAGGAATGGTCTGCAGTGAGATCTAAGTGAACACTGTGCACAGAATACAGTACTTTATATACTGCACCTAACTGAATCAACTGCCTGCCTGTAGTATATTAGGACGAGAACAACAGGAATGGTCTGCAGGGAGATCTAGGTGAACACTGTGCAAAGAATACAGTACTTTATATACTGCACCTAAATGAATCAACTGCCTGCCTGTAGTACATTAGCAAGCGAACGACAGGAATGGTCTGCAGTGAGATCTAGGTGAACACTGTGCACAGAATACAGTACTTTATATACTGCACCTAAATGAATCAACTGCCTGCCTGTAGTACATTAGCAAGCGAACGACAGGAATGGTCTGCAGTGAGATCTAGGTGAACACTGTGCACAGAATACAGTACTTTATATACTGCACCTAAATGAATCAACTGCCTGCCTGTAGTATATTAGGACGAGAACAACAGGAATGGTCTGCAGGGAGATCTAGGTGAACACTGTGCAAAGAATACAGTACTTTATATACTGCACCTAACTGAATCAACTGCCTGCCTGTAGTATATTAGCAGGAGAACGACAGCAATGGTCTGCAGTGAGATCTAGGTGAACACTGTGCACAGAATACATTACTTTATATACTGCACCTAACTGAATAAACTGCCTGCCTGTAGTATATTAGCAAGAGAACAACAGGAATGGTATGCAGTGAGATATAGGTGAACACTGTGCACAGAATACAGTACTTTTATATACTGCTCCTAACTGAATCAACTGCCTGCCTGTAGTATATTATCAAGAGAACGACAGCAATGGTCTGCAGTGATATCTAGGTGAACACTGTGCACAGAATACATTACTTTATATACTGCACGTAACTGAATCAACTGCCTGCCTGTAGTATATTAGCAAGAGAACAACAGGAATGGTCTGCAGTGAGATCTAGGTGAACACTGTACACAGAATACAGTACTTTTATATACTGCACCTAACTGAATCAACTGCCTGCCTGTAGTGTATTAGCAAGAGAATGACAGCAATGGTCTGAAGTGAGATCTAGGTGAACACTGTGCACAGAATACATTACTTTATATACTGCACCTAACTGAATCAACTGCCTGCCTGTAGTATATTAGCAAGAGAACAACAGGAATGGTCTGCAGTGAGATCTAGGTGAACACTGTGCACAGAATACAGTACTTTTATATACTGCACCTAACTGAATCAACTGCCTGCCTGTAGTATATTAGCAAGAGAATGACAGCAATGGTCTGCAGTGAGATCTAGGTGAACACTGTGCACAGAATACATTACTTTATATACTGCACCTAACTGAATCAACTGCCTGCCTGTAGTATATTAGCAAGAGAACAACAGGAATGGTCACAGTGAGATCTAGGTGAAAACTGTGCACAGAATACAGTACTTTATATACTGCACCTAACTGAATCAACTGCCTGTCTGTAGTATATTAGCAAGAGAACAACAGGAATGGTCTGCAGGGAGATCTAGGTGAACACTGTGCAAAGAATACAGTACTTTATATACTGCACCTAACTGAATCAACTGCCTGCCTGTAGTATATTAGCAGGAGAACGACAGCAATGGTCTGCAGTGAGATCTAGGTGAACACTGTGCACAGAATACATTACTTTATATACTGCACCTAACTGAATAAACTGCCTGCCTGTAGTATATTAGCAAGAGAACAACAGGAATGGTATGCAGTGAGATCTAGGTGAACACTGTGCACAGAATACAATACTTTATGTACTGCACCTAACTGAATCAACTGCCTGCCTGTCGTATATTAGCAAGAGAACAACAGGAATGGTCTGCAGTGAGATCTAGGTGAACACTGTGCACAGAATACAGTACTTTATATACTGCACCTAACTGAATCAACTGCCTGCCTGTAGTATATTAGCAAGAGAACAACAGGAATGGTCACAGTGAGATCTAGGTGAAAACTGTGCACAGAATACAGTACTTTATATACTGCACCTAACTGAATCAACTGCCTGTCTGTAGTATATTAGCAAGAGAACAACAGGAATGGTCTGCAGGGAGATCTAGGTGAACACTGTGCACAGAATACAGTACTTTAAATACTGCACCTAACTGAATCAACTGCCTGCCTGTAGTATATTAGCAAGAGAACAGCAGGAATGGTCTGCAGTGAGATCTTATTGAACACTGTGCACATAATACAGTACTTTATATACTGCACCTAACTGAATCAACTGCCTGCCTATAGTATATTAGCAAGAGAACAACAGGAATGGTCTGCAGTGAGATCTAGGTGAACACTGTGCACAGAATACAATACTTTATGTACTGCACCTAACTGAATCAACTGCCTGCCTGTCGTATATTAGCAAGAGAACAACAGGAATGGTCTGCAGTGAGATCTAGGTGAACACTGTGCACAGAATACAGTACTTTATATACTGCACCTAACTGAATCAACTGCCTGCCTGTAGTATATTAGCAAGAGAACAACAGGAATGTTCTGCAGTGAGATCTAGGTGAACACTGTGCACAGAATACAGTACTTTATATACTGCACCTAACCGAATCAACTGCCTGCCTGTAGTATATTAGCAAGAGAACAACATGAATGGTCTGCAGTGAGATCTAGGTGAACACTGTGCACAGAATACAGTACTTTATACACTGCACCTAACTGGATCAACTGCCTGCCTGTAGTATATTAGGACGAGAACAACGGGAATGGTCTGCAGTGAGATCTAGGTGAACACTGTGCACAGAATACAGTACTTTATATACTGCAGCTAACTGAATCAACTGCCTGCCTGTACTATATTAGCAAGAGAACAACAGGAATGGTCACAGTGAGATCTAGGTGAAAACTGTGCACAGAATACAGTACTTTATATACTGCACCTAACTGAATCAACTGCCTGCCTGTAGTATATTAGCAAGAGAACAATAGGAATGGTCTGCAGTGAGATCTAGGTGAACACTGTGCACAGAATACAGTACTTTATATACTGCAGCTAATTGTATCAACTGCATGCCTGTAGTATATTAGCAAGAGAACAACAGAATTGGTCACAGTGAGATCTAGGTGAAAACTGTGCACAGAATACAGTACTTTATATGCTGCACCTAACTGAATCAACTGCCTGCCTGTAGTGTATTAGGACGAGAACAATGGGAATGGTCTGCAGTGAGATCTAAGTGAACACTGTGCACAGAATACAGTACTTTATATACTGCACCTAACTGAATCAACTGCCTGCCTGTAGTATATTAGCAAGAGAACAACAGGAATGGTCACAGTGAGATCTAGGTGAAAACTGTGCACAGAATACAGTACTTTATATACTGCACCTAACTGAATCAACTGCCTGTCTGTAGTATATTAGCAAGAGAACAACAGGAATGGTCTGCAGGGAGATCTAGGTGAACACTGTGCACATAATACAGTACTTTACATACTGCACCTAACTGAATCAACTGCCTGCCTGTAGTATATTAGCAAGAGAACAACAGCAATGGTCACAGTGAGATCTAGGTGAAAACTGTGCACAGAATACATGACTTTATATACTGCACCTAACTGAATCAACTGCCTGCCTGTAGTATATTAGGACGAGAACAACGGGAATGGTCTGCAGTGAGATCTAAGTGAACACTTTGCACAGAATACAGTACTTTATATACTGCACCTAACTGAATCAACTGCCTGCCTATAGTATTTTAGCAAGAGAACAACAGGAATGGTCTGCAGTGAGATCTAGGTGAACACTGTGCACAGAATACAATACTTTATGTACTGCACCTAACTGAATCAACTGCCTGCCTGTCGTATATTAGCAAGAGAACAACAGGAATGGTCTGCAGTGAGATCTAGGTGAACACTGTGCACAGAATACAGTACTTTATATACTGCACCTAACTGAATCAACTGCCTGCCTGTAGTATATTAGCAAGAGAACAACAGGAATGTTCTGCAGTGAGATCTAGGTGAACACTGTGCACAGAATACAGTACTTTATATACTGCACCTAACTGAATCAACTGCTTGCCTGTAGTATATTAGCAAGAGAACAACATGAATGGTCTGCAGTGAGATCTAGGTGAACACTGTGCACAGAATACAGTACTTTATACACTGCACCTAACTGGATCAACTGCCTGCCTGTAGTATATTAGGACGAGAACAACAGGAATGGTCTGCAGTAAGATCTAGGTGAACACTGTGCACAGAATACAGTACTTTATATACTGCACCAAACTGAATCAACTGCCTGCCTGTAGTATATTAGCAAGAGAACAACAGCAATGGTCACAGTGAGATCTAGGTGAAAACTGTGCACAGAATACATGACTTTATATACTGCACCTAACTGAATCAACTGCCTGCCTGTAGTATATTAGCAAGAGAACAACAGGAATGGTCTGCAGTGAGATCTAAGTGAACACTGTGCACAGAATACAGTACTTTATATACTGCACCTAACTGAATCAACTGCCTGCCTGTAGTATATTAGGACGAGAACAACAGGAATGGTCTGCAGGGAGATCTAGGTGAACACTGTGCAAAGAATACAGTACTTTATATACTGCACCTAAATGAATCAACTGCCTGCCTGTAGTACATTAGCAAGCGAACGACAGGAATGGTCTGCAGTGAGATCTAGGTGAACACTGTGCACAGAATACAGTACTTTATATACTGCACCTAAATGAATCAACTGCCTGCCTGTAGTACATTAGCAAGCGAACGACAGGAATGGTCTGCAGTGAGATCTAGGTGAACACTGTGCACAGAATACAGTACTTTATATACTGCACCTAAATGAATCAACTGCCTGCCTGTAGTATATTAGGACGAGAACAACAGGAATGGTCTGCAGGGAGATCTAGGTGAACACTGTGCAAAGAATACAGTACTTTATATACTGCACCTAACTGAATCAACTGCCTGCCTGTAGTATATTAGCAGGAGAACGACAGCAATGGTCTGCAGTGAGATCTAGGTGAACACTGTGCACAGAATACATTACTTTATATACTGCACCTAACTGAATAAACTGCCTGCCTGTAGTATATTAGCAAGAGAACAACAGGAATGGTATGCAGTGAGATATAGGTGAACACTGTGCACAGAATACAGTACTTTTATATACTGCTCCTAACTGAATCAACTGCCTGCCTGTAGTATATTAGCAAGAGAACGACAGCAATGGTCTGCAGTGATATCTAGGTGAACACTGTGCACAGAATACATTACTTTATATACTGCACGTAACTGAATCAACTGCCTGCCTGTAGTATATTAGCAAGAGAACAACAGGAATGGTCTGCAGTGAGATCTAGGTGAACACTGTGCACAGAATACAGTACTTTTATATACTGCACCTAACTGAATCAACTGCCTGCCTGTAGTATATTAGCAAGAGAATGACAGCAATGGTCTGCAGTGAGATCTAGGTGAACACTGTGCACAGAATACATTACTTTATATACTGCACCTAACTGAATCAACTGCCTGCCTGTAGTATATTAGCAAGAGAACAACAGGAATGGTCACAGTGAGATCTAGGTGAAAACTGTGCACAGAATACAGTACTTTATATACTGCACCTAACTGAATCAACTGCCTGTCTGTAGTATATTAGCAAGAGAACAACAGGAATGGTCTGCAGGGAGATCTAGGTGAACACTGTGCAAAGAATACAGTACTTTATATACTGCACCTAACTGAATCAACTGCCTGCCTGTAGTATATTAGCAGGAGAACGACAGCAATGGTCTGCAGTGAGATCTAGGTGAACACTGTGCACAGAATACATTACTTTATATACTGCACCTAACTGAATAAACTGCCTGCCTGTAGTATATTAGCAAGAGAACAACAGGAATGGTATGCAGTGAGATATAGGTGAACACTGTGCACAGAATACAGTACTTTTATATACTGCTCCTAACTGAATCAACTGCCTGCCTGTAGTATATTAGCAAGAGAACGACAGCAATGGTCTGCAGTGATATCTAGGTGAACACTGTGCACAGAATACATTACTTTATATACTGCACGTAACTGAATCAACTGCCTGCCTGTAGTATATTAGCAAGAGAACAACAGGAATGGTCTGCAGTGAGATCTAGGTGAACACTGTACACAGAATACAGTACTTTTATATACTGCACCTAACTGAATCAACTGCCTGCCTGTAGTGTATTAGCAAGAGAATGACAGCAATGGTCTGAAGTGAGATCTAGGTGAACACTGTGCACAGAATACATTACTTTATATACTGCACCTAACTGAATCAACTGCCTGCCTGTAGTATATTAGCAAGAGAACAACAGGAATGGTCTGCAGTGAGATCTAGGTGAACACTGTGCACAGAATACAGTACTTTTATATACTGCACCTAACTGAATCAACTGCCTGCCTGTAGTATATTAGCAAGAGAACAACAGGAATGGTCTGCAGTGAGATCTAGGTGAACACTGTGCACAGAATACAGTACTTTTATATACTGCACATAACTGAATCAACTGCCTGCCTGTAGTATATTAGCAAGAGAACAACAGGAATGGTCTGCAGTGAGATCTAGGTGAACACTGTGCACAAAATACAGTACTTTATATACAGCACCTAAATGAATCAACTGCCTGCCTGTAGTACATTAGCAAGAGAACAACAGGAATGGTCTGCAGTGAGATCTAGGTGAACACTGTGCACAGAATACAGTACTTTATATACTGCACCTAACTGAATCAACTGCCTGCCTGTAGTATATTAGCAAGAGAACAACAGAATTGGTCACAGTGAGATCTAGGTGAAAACTGTGCACAGAATACAGTACTTTATATGCTGCACCTAACTGAATCAACTGCCTGCCTGTAGTGTATTAGGACGAGAACAATGGGAATGGTCTGCAGTGAGATCTAAGTGAACACTGTGCACAGAATACAGTACTTTATATACTGCACCTAACTGAATCAACTGCCTACCTGTAGTATATTAGCAAGAGAACAACAGGAATGGTCACAGTGAGATCTAGGTGAAAACTGTGCACAGAATACAGTACTTTATATACTGCACCTAACTGAATCAACTGCCTGTCTGTAGTATATTAGCAAGAGAACAGCAGGAATGGTCTGCAGTGAGATCTTATTGAACACTGTGCACATAATACAATACTTTATATACTGCACCTAACTGAATCAACTGCCTGCCTGTAGTATATTAGGACGAGAACAACGGGAATGGTCTGCAGTGAGATCTAAGTGAACACTTTGCACAGAATACAGTACTTTATATACTGCACCTAACTGAATCAACTGCCTGCCTATAGTATATTAGCAAGAGAACAACAGGAATGGTCTGCAGTGAGATCTAGGTAAACACTGTGCACAGAATACAATACTTTATGTACTGCACCTAACTGAATCAACTGCCTGCCTGTCGTATATTAGCAAGAGAACAACAGGAATGGTCTGCAGTGAGATCTAGGTGAACACTGTGCACAGAATACAGTACTTTATATACTGCACCTAACTGAATCAACTGCCTGCCTGTAGTATATTAGCAAGAGAACAACAGGAATGTTCTGCAGTGAGATCTAGGTGAACACTGTGCACAGAATACAGTACTTTATATACTGCACCTAACCGAATCAACTGCCTGCCTGTAGTATATTAGCAAGAGAACAACATGAATGGTCTGCAGTGAGATCTAGGTGAACACTGTGCACAGAATACAGTACTTTATACACTGCACCTAACTGGATCAACTGCCTGCCTTTAGTATATTAGGACGAGAACAACAGGAATGGTCTGCAGTAAGATCTAGGTGAACACTGTGCACAGAATACAGTACTTTATATACTGCACCAAACTGAATCAACTGCCTGCCTGTAGTATATTAGCAAGAGAACAACAGCAATGGTCACAGTGAGATCTAGGTGAAAACTGTGCACAGAATACATGACTTTATATACTGCACCTAACTGAATCAACTGCCTGCCTGTAGTATATTAGCAAGAGAACAACATGAATGGTCTGCAGTGAGATCTAGGTGAACACTGTGCACAGAATACAGTACTTTATATACTGCACCTAACCGAATCAACTGCCTGCCTGTAGTATATTAGCAAGAGAACAACATGAATGGTCTGCAGTGAGATCTAGGTGAACACTGTGCACAGAATACAGTACTTTATACACTGCACCTAACTGGATCAACTGCCTGCCTGTAGTATATTAGCAAGAGAACAACAGGAATGGTCTGCAGTGAGATCTAAGTGAACACTGTGCACAGAATACAGTACTTTATATACTGCACCTAACTGAATCAACTGCCTGCCTGTAGTATATTAGCAAGAGAACAATAGGAATGGTCTGCAGTGAGATCTAGGTGAACACTGTGCACAGAATACAGTACTTTATATACTGCAGCTAACTGAATCAACTGCATGCCTGTAGTATATTAGGACGAGAACAACGGGAATGGTCTGCCATGAGATCTAAGTGAACACTGTGCACAGAATACAGTACTTTATATACTGCAACTAACTGAATCAACCGCCTGCCTATATTATATTAGGACGAGAACAACAGGAATGGTCTGCAGTGAGATCTAGGTGAACACTGTGCACATAATACAGTACTTTATATACTGCACCTAACTGAATCAACTGCCTGCCTGTAGTATATTAGCAAGAGAACAACAGGAATGGTCACAGTGAGATCTAGGTGAAAACTGTGCACAGAATACAGTACTTTATATACTGCACCTAACTGAATCAACTGCCTGCCTGTAGTATATTAGCAAGAGAACAACAGGAATGGTCTGCAGTGAGATCTAGGTGAACACTGTGCACAGAATACAGTACTTTATATACTGCACCTAACTGAATCAACTGCCTGCATGTAGTATATTAGGACGAGAACAACGGGAATGGTCTGCAGTGAGATCTAGGTGAACACTGTGCACAGAATACAGTACTTTATATACTGCAGCTAACTGAATCAACTGCCTGCATGTAGTATATTAGCAAGAGAACAACAGGAATGGTCACAGTGAGATCTAGGTGAAAACTGTGCACAGAATACAGTACTTTATATACTGCACCTAACTGAATCAACTGCCTGCCTGTAGTATATTAGCAAGAGAACAATAGGGATGGTCTGCAGTGAGATCTAGGTGAACACTGTGCACAGAATACAGTACTTTATATACTGCAGCTAATTGTATCAACTGCATGCCTGTAGTATATTAGCAAGAGAACAACAGAATTGGTCACAGTGAGATCTAGGTGAAAACTGTGCACACAATACAGTACTTTATATGCTGCACCTAACTGAATCAACTGCCTGCCTGTAGTGTATTAGGACGAGAACAATGGGAATGGTCTGCAGTGAGATCTAAGTGAACACTGTGCACAGAATACAGTACTTTATATACTGCACCTAACTGAATCAACTGCCTGCCTGTAGTATATTAGCAAGAAAACAACAGGAATGGTCACAGTGAGATCTAGGTGAAAACTGTGCACAGAATACAGTACTTTATATACTGCACCTAACTGAATCAACTGCCTGTCTGTAGTATATTAGCAAGAGAACAACAGGAATGGTCTGCAGGGAGATCTAGGTGAACACTGTGCACAGAATACAGTACTTTAAATACTGCACCTAACTGAATCAACTGCCTGCCTGTAGTATATTAGCAAGAGAACAGCAGGAATGGTCTGCAGTGAGATCTTATTGAACACTGTGCACATAATACAGTACTTTATATACTGCACCTAACTGAATCAACTGCCTGCCTATAGTATATTAGCAAGAGAACAACAGGAATGGTCTGCAGTGAGATCTAGGTGAACACTGTGCACAGAATACAATACTTTATGTACTGCACCTAACTGAATCAACTGCCTGCCTGTCGTATATTAGCAAGAGAACAACAGGAATGGTCTGCAGTGAGATCTAGGTGAACACTGTGCACAGAATACAGTACTTTATATACTGCACCTAACTGAATCAACTGCCTGCCTGTAGTATATTAGCAAGAGAACAACAGGAATGTTCTGCAGTGAGATCTAGGTGAACACTGTGCACAGAATACAGTACTTTATATACTGCACCTAACCGAATCAACTGCCTGCCTGTAGTATATTAGCAAGAGAACAACATGAATGGTCTGCAGTGAGATCTAGGTGAACACTGTGCACAGAATACAGTACTTTATACACTGCACCTAACTGGATCAACTGCCTGCCTGTAGTATATTAGGACGAGAACAACGGGAATGGTCTGCAGTGAGATCTAGGTGAACACTGTGCACAGAATACAGTACTTTATATACTGCAGCTAACTGAATCAACTGCCTGCCTGTACTATATTAGCAAGAGAACAACAGGAATGGTCACAGTGAGATCTAGGTGAAAACTGTGCACAGAATACAGTACTTTATATACTGCACCTAACTGAATCAACTGCCTGCCTGTAGTATATTAGCAAGAGAACAATAGGAATGGTCTGCAGTGAGATCTAGGTGAACACTGTGCACAGAATACAGTACTTTATATACTGCAGCTAATTGTATCAACTGCATGCCTGTAGTATATTAGCAAGAGAACAACAGAATTGGTCACAGTGAGATCTAGGTGAAAACTGTGCACAGAAAACAGTACTTTATATGCTGCACCTAACTGAATCAACTGCCTGCCTGTAGTGTATTAGGACGAGAACAATGGGAATGGTCTGCAGTGAGATCTAAGTGAACACTGTGCACAGAATACAGTACTTTATATACTGCACCTAACTGAATCAACTGCCTGCCTGTAGTATATTAGCAAGAGAACAACAGGAATGGTCACAGTGAGATCTAGGTGAAAACTGTGCACAGAATACAGTACTTTATATACTGCACCTAACTGAATCAACTGCCTGTCTGTAGTATATTAGCAAGAGAACAACAGGAATGGTCTGCAGGGAGATCTAGGTGAACACTGTGCACATAATACAGTACTTTACATACTGCACCTAACTGAATCAACTGCCTGCCTGTAGTATATTAGCAAGAGAACAACAGCAATGGTCACAGTGAGATCTAGGTGAAAACTGTGCACAGAATACATGACTTTATATACTGCACCTAACTGAATCAACTGCCTGCCTGTAGTATATTAGGACGAGAACAACGGGAATGGTCTGCAGTGAGATCTAAGTGAACACTTTGCACAGAATACAGTACTTTATATACTGCACCTAACTGAATCAACTGCCTGCCTATAGTATTTTAGCAAGAGAACAACAGGAATGGTCTGCAGTGAGATCTAGGTGAACACTGTGCACAGAATACAATACTTTATGTACTGCACCTAACTGAATCAACTGCCTGCCTGTCGTATATTAGCAAGAGAACAACAGGAATGGTCTGCAGTGAGATCTAGGTGAACACTGTGCACAGAATACAGTACTTTATATACTGCACCTAACTGAATCAACTGCCTGCCTGTAGTATATTAGCAAGAGAACAACAGGAATGTTCTGCAGTGAGATCTAGGTGAACACTGTGCACAGAATACAGTACTTTATATACTGCACCTAACTGAATCAACTGCTTGCCTGTAGTATATTAGCAAGAGAACAACATGAATGGTCTGCAGTGAGATCTAGGTGAACACTGTGCACAGAATACAGTACTTTATACACTGCACCTAACTGGATCAACTGCCTGCCTGTAGTATATTAGGACGAGAACAACAGGAATGGTCTGCAGTAAGATCTAGGTGAACACTGTGCACAGAATACAGTACTTTATATACTGCACCAAACTGAATCAACTGCCTGCCTGTAGTATATTAGCAAGAGAACAACAGCAATGGTCACAGTGAGATCTAGGTGAAAACTGTGCACAGAATACATGACTTTATATACTGCACCTAACTGAATCAACTGCCTGCCTGTAGTATATTAGCAAGAGAACAACAGGAATGGTCTGCAGTGAGATCTAAGTGAACACTGTGCACAGAATACAGTACTTTATATACTGCACCTAACTGAATCAACTGCCTGCCTGTAGTATATTATGAGGAGAACAACAGGAATGGTCTGCAGTGAGATCTAGGTGAACACTGTGCACAGAATACAGTACTTTATATGCTGCACCTAACTGAATCAACTGCCTGCCTGTAGTATATTAGGACGAGAACAACGGGAATGGTCTGCAGTGAGATCTAAGTGAACACTGTGCACAGAATACAGTACTTTATATACTGCACCTAACTGAATCAACTGCCTGCCTGTAGTATATTAGCAAGAGAACAACAGGAATGGTCTGCAGTGAGATCTAGGTGAACACTGTGCACAGAATACAGTACTTTATATACTGCACCAAACTGAATCAACTGCCTGCCTGTAGTATATTAGCAAGAGAACAACAGGAATGGTCACAGTGAGATCTAGGTGAAAACTGTGCACAGAATACAGTACTTTATATACTGCACCTAACTGAATCAACTGCCTGCCTGTAGTATATTAGCAAGAGAACAACAGGAATGGTCTGCAGTGAGATCTAGGTGAACACTGTGCACAGAATACAGTACTTTATATACTGCACCTAACTGAATCAACTGCCTGCCTGTAGTATATTAGGACGAGAACAACGGGAATGGTCTGCAGTGTGATCTAGGTGAACACTGTGCACAGAATACAGTACTTTATATACTGCACCTAACTGAATCAACTGCCTGCCTGTAGTATATTAGCAAGAGAACAACAGGAATGTTCTGCAGTGAGATCTAGGTGAACACTGTGCACAGAATACAGTACTTTATATACTGCACCTAACCGAATCAACTGCCTGCCTGTAGTATATTAGCAAGAGAACAACATGAATGGTCTGCAGTGAGATCTAGGTGAACACTGTGCACAGAATACAGTACTTTATACACTGCACCTAACTGGATCAACTGCCTGCCTGTAGTATATTAGGACGAGAACAACAGGAATGGTCTGCAGTAAGATCTAGGTGAACACTGTGCACAGAATACAGTACTTTATATACTGCAGCTAACTGAATCAACTGCCTGCCTGTATTATATTAGCAAGAGAACAACAGGAATGGTCACAGTGAGATCTAGGTGAAATCTGTGCACAGAATACAGTACTTTATATACTGCACCTAACTGAATCAACTGCCTGCCTGTAGTATATTAGCAAGAGAACAACAGGAATGGTCTGCAGTGAGATCTAGGTGAACACTTTGCACAGAATACAGTACTTTATATACTGCACCTAACTGAATCAACTGCCTGCCTGTAGTATATTAGGACGAGAACAACGGGAATGGTCTGCAGTGAGATCTAGGTGAACACTGTGCACAGAATACAGTACTTTATATACTGCAGCTAACTGAATCAACTGCCTGCCTGTACTATATTAGCAAGAGAACAACAGGAATGGTCACAGTGAGATCTAGGTGAAAACTGTGCACAGAATACAGTACTTTATATACTGCACCTAACTGAATCAACTGCCTGCCTGTAGTATATTAGCAAGAGAACAATAGGAATGGTCTGCAGTGAGATCTAGGTGAACACTGTGCACAGAATACAGTACTTTATATACTGCAGCTAATTGTATCAACTGCATGCCTGTAGTATATTAGCAAGAGAACAACAGAATTGGTCACAGTGAGATCTAGGTGAAAACTGTGCACAGAATACAGTACTTTATATGCTGCACCTAACTGAATCAACTGCCTGCCTGTAGTGTATTAGGACGAGAACAATGGGAATGGTCTGCAGTGAGATCTAAGTGAACACTGTGCACAGAATACAGTACTTTATATACTGCACCTAACTGAATCAACTGCCTGCCTGTAGTATATTAGCAAGAGAACAACAGGAATGGTCACAGTGAGATCTAGGTGAAAACTGTGCACAGAATACAGTACTTTATATACTGCACCTAACTGAATCAACTGCCTGTCTGTAGTATATTAGCAAGAGAACAACAGGAATGGTCTGCAGGGAGATCTAGGTGAACACTGTGCACATAATACAGTACTTTACATACTGCACCTAACTGAATCAACTGCCTGCCTGTAGTATATTAGCAAGAGAACAACAGCAATGGTCACAGTGAGATCTAGGTGAAAACTGTGCACAGAATACATGACTTTATATACTGCACCTAACTGAATCAACTGCCTGCCTGTAGTATATTAGGACGAGAACAACGGGAATGGTCTGCAGTGAGATCTAAGTGAACACTTTGCACAGAATACAGTACTTTATATACTGCACCTAACTGAATCAACTGCCTGCCTATAGTATTTTAGCAAGAGAACAACAGGAATGGTCTGCAGTGAGATCTAGGTGAACACTGTGCACAGAATACAATACTTTATGTACTGCACCTAACTGAATCAACTGCCTGCCTGTCGTATATTAGCAAGAGAACAACAGGAATGGTCTGCAGTGAGATCTAGGTGAACACTGTGCACAGAATACAGTACTTTATATACTGCACCTAACTGAATCAACTGCCTGCCTGTAGTATATTAGCAAGAGAACAACAGGAATGTTCTGCAGTGAGATCTAGGTGAACACTGTGCACAGAATACAGTACTTTATATACTGCACCTAACTGAATCAACTGCTTGCCTGTAGTATATTAGCAAGAGAACAACATGAATGGTCTGCAGTGAGATCTAGGTGAACACTGTGCACAGAATACAGTACTTTATACACTGCACCTAACTGGATCAACTGCCTGCCTGTAGTATATTAGGACGAGAACAACAGGAATGGTCTGCAGTAAGATCTAGGTGAACACTGTGCACAGAATACAGTACTTTATATACTGCACCAAACTGAATCAACTGCCTGCCTGTAGTATATTAGCAAGAGAACAACAGCAATGGTCACAGTGAGATCTAGGTGAAAACTGTGCACAGAATACATGACTTTATATACTGCACCTAACTGAATCAACTGCCTGCCTGTAGTATATTAGCAAGAGAACAACAGGAATGGTCTGCAGTGAGATCTAAGTGAACACTGTGCACAGAATACAGTACTTTATATACTGCACCTAACTGAATCAACTGCCTGCCTGTAGTATATTATGAGGAGAACAACAGGAATGGTCTGCAGTGAGATCTAGGTGAACACTGTGCACAGAATACAGTACTTTATATGCTGCACCTAACTGAATCAACTGCCTGCCTGTAGTATATTAGGACGAGAACAACGGGAATGGTCTGCAGTGAGATCTAAGTGAACACTGTGCACAGAATACAGTACTTTATATACTGCACCTAACTGAATCAACTGCCTGCCTGTAGTATATTAGCAAGAGAACAACAGGAATGGTCTGCAGTGAGATCTAGGTGAACACTGTGCACAGAATACAGTACTTTATATACTGCACCAAACTGAATCAACTGCCTGCCTGTAGTATATTAGCAAGAGAACAACAGGAATGGTCACAGTGAGATCTAGGTGAAAACTGTGCACAGAATACAGTACTTTATATACTGCACCTAACTGAATCAACTGCCTGCCTGTAGTATATTAGCAAGAGAACAACAGGAATGGTCTGCAGTGAGATCTAGGTGAACACTGTGCACAGAATACAGTACTTTATATACTGCACCTAACTGAATCAACTGCCTGCCTGTAGTATATTAGGACGAGAACAACGGGAATGGTCTGCAGTGTGATCTAGGTGAACACTGTGCACAGAATACAGTACTTTATATACTGCAGCTAACTGAATCAACTGCCTGCCTGTAGTATATTAGCAAGAGAACAACAGGAATGGTCACAGTGAGATCTAGGTGAAAACTGTGCACAGAATACAGTACTTTATATACTGCACCTAACTGAATCAACTGCCTGCCTGTAGTATATTAGCAAGAGAACAATAGGAATGGTCTGCAGTGAGATCTAGGTGAACACTGTGCACAGAATACAGTACTTTATATACTGCAGCTAATTGAATCAACTGCATGCCTGTAGTATATTAGCAAGAGAACAACAGAATTGGTCACAGTGAGATCTAGGTGAAAACTGTGCACAGAATACAGTACTTTATATGCTGCACCTAACTGGATCAACTGCCTGCCTGTAGTATATTAGGACGAGAACAACAGGAATGGTCTGCAGTGAGATCTAGGTGAGCACTGTGCACAGAATACAGTACTTTATATACTGCACCAAACTGAATCAACTGCGTGCCTGTAGTATATTAGCAAGAGAACAACAGGAATGGTCTGCAGTGAGATCTAAGTGAACACTGTGCACAGAATACAGTACTTTATATACTGCATCTAACTGAATCAACTGCCTGCCTGTAGTATATTAGGACGAGAACAACAGGAATGGTCTGCATTGAGATCTAGGTGAACACTGTGCACAGAATACAGTACTTTATATGCTGCACCTAACTGAATCAACTGCCTGCCTGTAGTATATTAGGATGAGAACAACGGGAATGGTCTGCAGTGAGATCTAAGTGAACACTGTGCACAGAATACAGTACTTTTATATACTGCACCTAACTGAATCAACTGCCTGCCTGTAGTATATTAGCAAGAGAACAACAGGAATGGTCTGCAGTGAGATCTAGGTGAACACTGTGCACAGAATACAGTACTTTATATACTGCACCTAACTGAATCAACTGCCTGCCTGTAGTATATTAGCAAGAGAACAACAGGAATGGTCTGCAGTGAGATCTAGGAGAACACTGTGCACATAATACAGTACTTTATATACTGCACCTAATTGAATCAACTGCCTGCCTGTAGTATATTAGCAAGAGAACAACAGGACTGGTCACAGTGAGATCTAGGTGAAAACTGTGCACAGAATACAGTACTTTATATATTCAAAAGCCTGCAATGTGTATATATATACTAAATATACTGGAATACTGGATCTAACTGAATCAACTGCCTGCTCAATCTAGCTAACTGAAATGAAATGACACTCTCTCTCTCTAAGAACCCTGCAAAACACTACACAAGGCCGACGCGCCGGCGGCCTTATATAGTGTGGGGCGTGTACTTAGTCCCCCTGAGCCATGATTGGCCAAAGGTTGTGCACCCTGCCTTTGGCCAATTATGGCTCTCTGTACTGATGGCGCTGTGATTGGCCAAAGCATGCGGGTCATAGTGCATGCTTGGCCAATCATCAGCCAGCAATGCACTGTGATGATGTAGTGCATTATTGGCTGTGACGCGCCGCTCGAATTTGGCGCGAATAGCCCATAATGTTCGAAATTCGGCGGACGAGTGAACAGCCGAAGTTCGAGTCAAACTCATGTTCAACTCGAACTCGAAGCTCATCCCTAATCCTGTCATCCAGAAAATTGATAGGGCCATGCTGCTAAATTATGTTATGGAGGGTGAGGAGACAGAATCAGCTGGAAGAGAGAAGCAGCCATTGTTGCTTCTAGACCCATCAGTTGATATTGCAGAATCTACTGTATCTTCTGTATATTTTACAAACATGTACATGGAGCTGTGCAATTATCCAGATAAATTATTTAACTTTACGCACATGTCTCTTACTTCCTTTGATGACCTTCTGGAGCTCAGATTATGACTTACTAAAATGTCAAGACACCCAGATGATGAAGAGCATGTCACCTGAGGAACGTCTCCTTGTGACACATTTTGTTAATCTTTTTTTTTTTAATGTGCATACATCTATGTTTATATTTTTAATAGTTTTTTTTTTTTTGCTTTTTTACTTTCAATGATTTTTATTGAAAATTTTAAATAAAACAGAGATAATATGCACATTAATCATTAAGACAACTAGAGCCCTGGTGCAAGCTTTCACAAACAGCAAAGAAGTAAACATTCTTCAAATTGCAAAGCCATATAGAGGAAGACGTATGCCGCGTACACACGGCCGGACTTTGCCACGGGCAAAACTGTCAGAATTTCCAACGGAAAAATTTAAAACCTGCTCTCTAAGTCCATCGGAAATTCAGACGGGAAAATACACACGGTCGGAATATCTGATGAAAAGCTCCCATCGGACTTTTTCCATCGGAAATTTCGACCATGTGTATGTGGCATAAGTAATCTCAGTCTGTATCCCTCCAAAATAAGAGTGGGGAAAAGAACCATATAGAATGTCTGTGTGACCATCTGAGAAGGCATTACATCATTGGAAATGCTACATAAACATGCCAGGAACTCTGGCAGAACTGAAAGGGACAGCCCCTACTACCAAGGGCCATGGAGAAGATAATGGTAAACAAGCGAGAGATAAAAAAGGTTAAAGGAGTGTAGCGAGAAAGAGACAAAAACCCGGAGAGAGGGATACAGCATGAAGCGCATAGGGAGTGAGCCCAAGTTAGTAGCTTCTCCTAGAGTTTCACATGTACATAGTCAGCCCAAGGGCCACAGATAGCTTCAAAATGCTTAGTAGTGTTGACCACACTAGTAATTTGTACATTGAGCATAATTCAGGATAACTTTCTTCTGTATAATGACATACAGGTTTTCTTCCATGAGCGAGCTATAGTGAGTTTTGCAGCTAAAAATTGTGGTTGTTTACATCGAGGTAGGTTATCAAAAGGTTCATTAATAGAGCTATTCAAGGTTGTTGGGGGACTGGAATCCCTGAAGTTTTCGGTATCAGAGCAAAAACTTTGTTCCAGAAACTCCTCAACCTCAGGCATTCCCACCATATATGATACATGGTACTAAGTGAATTACATTCTCGAAAGCATAGGGGTGAGGAAGATGGGTATAGCCTCGACAAATGGAGGGGAACCATATACCACTTAGTCAAAACATTGACATTGGCCTCTACCAAAGAAACATTCAATATTTTTTATAAGCTAAGTGAAGAGAGGAGTGCCATTTTTCCACTTCCCCGTCAGAGGCAAGATCCAAATCCGACGCCTGCATGTAAGGGAATCTGTCGGGAGTCCAGCAGCAGCCTGTATATAATAGAAATACCTCTCCTAAGCCCTGCCTCTTGGGTACATCAAGTCTCATAGGGAGTAATCTTAGAATCTGTGGTCACAGAGAGACCTAAGGAATGCAGAAAGTGAGAGATTTGATGGAAACAAAAAATTTCTGAAGAGGGCATTTTCAGTTTGGAGCGGCAATTATTAAATAGATGATTGAGCGTTTTTTTTTTGTTTTTTGTTTTTTTAGCAACTTTTTCTCATTTTTTTCAACATTTCATTTTGATATTATTCACCTATATTTTTTCGCTATTTTTTATTATTGGAATGTTTGTTTGTCCAAAATATGTTTTTATTATTATTTTTTAACTTTATTTATTAGCATGTTTTTGTCACATTTATTTGGTTTTGGTGGTAAGTGTTCCTGTTATGTACTGTATACAGCTGGATGTAGAGAATGCAGTCAAATTTGTACTGGCCTGCTGTTTCCTCCATAATTTTCTTTGGAAAAAGGAGAGAGGCACTGGAGAACCAGAGCTACCAAATCCAGCTCATAGTGTCCAGTTTATAGACTTATGATCCACTGCATGGGTCGTGACAATTCACAATCAGTTTGCAGATGTCTTTGTTTCACTTGAGGGTGAAGTGTTCTGGCAGGATCAATATGTGTGATGTCAACAATTGGCTTTGCATTTTTTCTGCTTACTATCCTCATATTAAATTAAAAAAAAAATGTTTTAACTTAAAAATCTTTTAAAAGTTATCTTTCCTGACATGCCCCATGGCAGCATACGTGTGGGTTGGCCCCGCCTCCATAACTACCCAATAGGACCCCCTCCCTATAAATTTTGGCTCTGGGCTCTCAGCCGTGTTCCTTTTTTGTCCTCCTCCGAAGGACTAAATGTTTTAGTTCTCCTACCTGAAGACAATTGTTCCTACGATCAAGATCGGCCGACGATATGGTGTCTCATCCCTCCGATAAGCCTTGACTGTGAAGCAGGGTATGGAGTGTATGGCAGAGTAGCGCTGAAGAGCTGGATTATATCTTCCATTGGAGAGATGAGCGCGCACAGGCCTGATTACCTAGCAATGTGCAGGTGGCCATTATCTGCTGCAAGCCCGGTGTGTGTATGGATGCGGTGTCCCTGGCCGAATCGATCGTAGATGGTGGTGGTAAGCCTGTATCGCCTTCATGGCAGCAGTGTTTATGTGTGTCGTTTTGTCTATGCATATGCCTTTGTTATTTCTCCCAGTGTCATTTCATGCCTGATAGCGGCTGGTTCCCTGTGCATTCCAGCCGCTGCTCCCTCTTCCTGGTTCATACGCGGTCTGCGCGTGCGCGACCCGGAGCGAAAACGAGGCCTGGTTCGCGCATGCGCGCAAGAATCGCGGGCCTGGCGCAGCCGTGACATCACGCGGCGCCAAATTTAAAGCCTAATGAAGCCTGCAGAACGCTGGGAATGATCGTGGGCATAGCGGTGACTTCCCTGAGCACCTGCAGAAGCCTTCCTGGGTAAGTGCTCATTCAGAAGGGTCTGAATTTTTCACTTGTTCCTTTTTGCTGAAATCTGATTGTTTGCTGTTGCCACCTGCAGTGTTTCCCTGAAGTATCATGGACTCTTCACTGCCTCCCGGTGGCCAACCCTCTTGCAGCAGGTAAGATTGGAAAATGTTTCCTTTTATTCTGCCTGCTGAGGGGGGTGGAAGACAGTGGAGTGTAGGGCATTATTGTGACTTTGTGTCTTTTCTCTCTCTCTCTCTATGCTTGCCTTTCCCTGTTTCAGCCCTTCTAGGTCTGAACAACAGAGTAGTTCCCGCAGACGCAGCGGGTCCTCTAAATCACACCACCGGCACTCCTCTTCTGGCTCTAGACACCATGATTCTTCCAGATCCGGACGTCCCAGTAGAGACACTCCTCACCCCCCCTCATCTCACAGCAAGAGGTCAGAGAGACCATGTTGGGGGTGCAGGGCTCCGGTTCCTGCCAGCAAGTCCCTTTGTGACCATTGTTTAACAAAGGCAGCCAATGAGAGGGAAGGTGCAGATAAACACCTGGAAGCATTGGTTAAGCGGGTCATAAATGAGTCGCTACAAGAGAAAGATGCTAGAATGCAGCATGATTCTCCTCCAGACCCACTGATTCCCTTGTTAGAACAGGGACAGGTGCATGAGACTCTGGAAATCTCTTAACCCAGCCATCCCTCAGCTCCTCCCTCGGAAAGTGGTTCGGAAGTGGATGATCCTGGGATGGGGTTTGATTATGCCTTAGTTCCTGCTTTAGTGAAAGCAGTTAGAGAAGTTCTGAATTGGGAAGATCCAGTTATATCTCCTCCCAAACAAAGAAAACTTTTTAAACAGCTCAGTAAGGAGCGACATTATTTCCCGTTTGTCACGGAAGTGGGTGCCATTATCTCAGAAGAATGGGGTAAAATGGACAAGAAAAGTTCTATGCAGTCAAAAATTGCAAAATTATATCCTTTTAAGGAAGATGAGGTAAAACACCTTGATTCAGCTCTCATGGTTGATGCAGCTTTAATGCGTTTGGTTAGATATGTAACCCTTTCTCTGGAAGATACGGTCTCATTCAAAGATCCTCTAGAGAGACGGATTGACTCAGACCTGAAGCGAATCTATCTGACAGCAGGTTCAGTCTGTAACCCAATTTTGGCTTTAGCAGCTGTCTCAAAAGCCCTAGAAGCATGGTCAGACAATGTGGATGATTCCCTCAGAAGTATCTCTGAAGAAATGGTGAAAAAATCTCCTTTTCAGGAAATCAGGCTAGCACCTGCCTTTTTGGGGGAGGCCTCTATTGATGTTATTCGCTTAGGGGCTCAAGTGATGTTGTCAGCGGTTACCACACGCTGTGCTTTATAGCTCCGTCCCTGGTCGGCGGATCCAGCTTCAAAGCAAGCTTGGTGCCGCATTCCCTTTGAGGGCTCCTCGCTCTTTGACAATAAACTTGATAATGGCATTTCCCGGGCCACGGGTGGTAAGTCGGGGTTCCTCCCTCAAGACAGGCGTTTGCAAAACCAAAAACGCACCTTTTCGAGGGCACAGAATACAGATCGTGCAAGGGAAGCACGCAGCTACAGACCTGGTCGTGAATTTTCAAGGACCTGGAAATCCAGACAGTCCTCTTTCAGGAAACCAACTAAAAGTACTCCGTCCGGTAGTCGGGAGTCTACGAAGTCTTACTAAGTCACGTAAGCTCTTTATTAACTCAAGGCGCAGCAATTACTGTTCCAGAGGGCGAACAAGGAGAAGGCATGTACTCCCCGTTGTTCATGGTACAGAAAAAGAACGGTACCTGGAGACCAGTAATAGACCTAACGCATCTCAACCGATTTATTCGGAAGGAAAGATTCAAAATGGAGTCACTATTGACAATCCAGCAGTCAGTCCATCCAGGAGATTGGTTAGTGTCAATAGATCTGAAGGACGCATATTTTCACGTCCCAGTAGCTGCAGACTATCAAAAGTACCTCCGCTTTGCTGTAGGCGATCAACACTTACAGTTCACCTGCCTACCTTTTGGTCTCACGACATCACCTCGGGTGTTCTCCAAGGTTCTGTTAGCCATTGTGGCTCTGCTCCGAGTGAAAGGAGTTCGTCTTCATCACTACCTGGACGACCTCTTACTTCTAGCTCAAGACAGATGTCAACTCTTGGAACACAAGAATCTAGTAATCGCCACTCTCCAAGAATTCGGGTGGCTCCTGAATTTGGAGAAAAGTCATCTCATTCCAACACAGTCCCTTGTGTTTCTAGGTGCCCTCTTCAACACAATAGATGGCACCATTTCATTGCCCAAGGAAAAGATTGCAGCAATCCGGGACAGGATCCGCGCAACACTTGCTTCCTCTCACCTGTCTGCTCTCCAATGCCTAAAGGTAATCGGCACCATGACAGCCACCATCCCTATGGTGAGGTGGGCTCAGTGGCACACTCGCCCATTCCAAAAAGGGTTTCTCCAGCAATGGGACTCCCCCAGCAAGAGTCAACGCATCAGACTCACTTCATCCATGAGAGAATCTCTTCTTTGGTGGCTTCAGGGGAAGAATCTCCGCAACTGTCACACAATCCGTCCCATCACTTGGATTACTGTAACTTCGGATGCCAGCAATCAGGGGTGGGGCGCTCATTGCCTGACGGAAATAGCCCAGGGCAGGTGGAACACACCATCCCAAAGAATTGTGTCCAACATACTGGAGTTGCGGGCTGCCTTCCAGGCGCTCATGTCCTTCCGTCATCTGTTGACAGACTCTTCTGTGATGCTCAGGATGGACAACACAACCGCAGTTGCTTACATAAATAAGCAGGGTGGTACCCGCAGCTGGTCCTTACTTCAGGAAGTAGAACCAATCATGACCTGGGCCCAGAAGTACCTATGCAACATCTCTGCAGTGTACATTCCAGGGGTCCAGAACGTTCAAGCGGACTTTCTGTCACGAACTCAAATGAACAACAATGAATGGTCTCTACACATAGAGGTATTCAATTGGCTTCTAACTCTGGGAGTGTCTCCAGAAGTGGATCTGTTTGCGTCCCCATGCAACCACAAGTTGACCAAGTATTACTCTAGGTCTCGGGATCCCCAAGCCTACGGGATAGATGCTCTCACAGATCGGTGGAGATTCAGCCAGGCTTATGCCTTTCCTCCAGTACCTGTGATACTTCAATTCCTTCACAGACACAGAGTGGAGAGAGTAGAAATCATAGCAGTAATTCTGGTTTGGCCCAACAGGCCATGGTTTTCCCTCTTGACGTCTCTCAGTTATCGGGACTCAATCCCTCTACCCCTCAGACCGGATCTCCTATCTCAGGGCACAACGTTGCACCCATGCCCAGCTCATCTGCACCTCAGGGTATGGTTCTTGAGAGGGGAAGGCTGGAAGCCTTGGGATGTCCAGAAGAAGCCATATCGACTCTCCTTAACGCTAGAAGAAATAGCACCAACTGAGTTTATGAGCGTATCTGGTCAAAATTTACAGATCATATGTCTTCCAGGGCTAATTCCTGTAATTCTCCAGAAGTCCAGGATGTACTCAGTTTCTTACAAACAGGTTTGGACTTGCCTTTATCAGTAAGCTCTCTTCGAGTTCAAATCTCAGCCATTTCAGCATTTACTGGAATCTCTTGGGCCAATCATCCCCTGATTCGCCAGTTCTTTAACCACTTAAGCCCCGGACCATTTTGTAGCTAAAGGACCAGAGCTGTTTTCAGAATTTTGCACTGCGTTGCTTTAACTGTAAATTGTGCAGACATGCAATGTTGTACCGAAACGAAATTTGCGTCCTTTTCTTCCCACAAATAGAGCTTTCTTTTAATGGTATTTGATTGCCTCTGCGATTTTTATTTTTTGCGATATAAACGGAAAAAGACCGAAAATTTTGAAAAAAAATGATATTTTCTACTTTTTGTTATAAGACAAATCGAATAAACTCAATTTTAGTCATACATTTAGGCCAAAATGTATTCAGCCACATGTCTTTAGTAAAAAAAATGTCAATAAGCGTATATTTATTGGTTTGCGCAAAAGTTATAGCGTCTACAAACTAGGGTACATTTTCTGGAATTTACACAGCTTTTAATTTATGACTGCCTATCTCATTTCTTGAGGTGCTAAAATGGCAGGGCAGTACAAACCCCCCCCAAATTACCCAATTTTGGAAAGTAGACACCCAAAGGAAATTGCTGAGAGGCATGTTGAGCCCATTGAATATTTTTTTTTTTTGTCTCAAGTGATTGAATAATGACAAAAAAAAAAAAAAGTTGTCACTAAATGATATATTGCTCACACATGCCATGGTTATATGTGGAATTGCACCCCAAAATAAATTTTGCTGCTGCTCCTGAGTACGGGGATACCACATGTGTGGGACTTTTTGGGAGCCTAGCCGCGTACGGGCCCCCGAAAACCAAGCACCGCCTTCAGGATTTCTAAGGGCGCAAATTTTTGATTTCACTCCTCACTACCTATCACAGTTTCGAAGGCCATAAAATGCCAAAATAGCACAAAACCCCCCCAAATGACCCCATTTTAGAAAGTAGACACCCCAAGGAAATTGCTGAGAGGCCTGTTGAGCCCATTGAATATTTTTTTTTTGTCCCAAGTGATTGAATAATGACAAAAAAAAAAAAAATACAAAAAGTTGTCACTAAATGATATATTGCTCACACATGCCATGGTTATATATGGAATTACACCCCAAAATACATTTTGCTGCTTCTCCTGAGTACGGGGATACCACATGTGTGGGACTTTTTGGGAGCCTAGCCGCGTACGGGACCCCGAAAACCAAGCACCGCCTTCAGGATTTCTAGGCACAAATTTTTGATTTCACTCCTCACTACCTATCACAGTTTCGAAGGCCATAAAATGCCAAAATAGCACAAAACCCCCCCCCCCCCAAATGACCCCATTTTGGAAAGTACACACCCCAAGCTATTTGCTGAGAGGCATGGTGAGTATTTTATTTTTTTCAATTTACAAAACTTTGTGACAAAACGAGATCTGCAAAATACTCACCATACCTCTCAGCAAATAGCTTGAGGTGTCTACTTTCCAAAATGGGGTCATTTGGGGGGGTTTTGTGCCATCTGGGCATTCCATGGCCTCCAAAACTGTGATAGGCAGTGAGAAGTGAAATCAAAAATTTACACCCTTAGAAAGCCTGAAGGCGGTGCTTGGTTTTGGGGTCCCGTACGCGGCTAGGCTCCCAAAAAGTCTCACACATGTGGTATCCCCGTACTCAGGAGAAGCAACAGAATGTATTTTGGGGTGTAATTCCACATATGCCCATGACATGTTTGAGCAATATATCATTTAGTGACAACTTTGTGCAAAAAATAAAAAATAAAAAAATAAATTGTCTATTTTCCGCAACTTGTGTCAACATATAAAATATTCCATGGACTCGACATGCCTCTCAGTATATAGCTTGGGGTGTCTACTTTCCAAAATGGGGTCATTTGGGGGGGTTTTGAACTGTTCTGGCATTTTATACACAACATTAGGAAGCTTACATCCACTCTTCTAACCACTTGAAGGCAAAGCCCTTTTTGACACTTTTTGTTTACATGAAAACATTTTTTTTTTTTGCAAGAAAATTATGTTGAACCCCCAACCATTATATATATATTTAAAGCAAAGGCCCTACAGATTAAAATGGTGGGTGTTGCATTTTTTTTCTTCTACACAGTATTTGCGCAGCGATTTTTCAAACGCATTTTTTGGGGAAAAAATACACTTTTTTTTAATTTTAATGCACTAAAACACACTATATTGACCAAATGTTTGATGAAATAAAAAAGATGATCTTAGGCCGAGTACATAGATACCAAACACGACAAGCTTTAAAATTTCACACAAACGCGCATTGGCGACAAACTACATACATTTTTAAAAGCCTTTAAAAGCCTTTACAGGTTACGCCGTTAGATTTACAGAGGAGGTCTACTGCTAAAATTACTGCCCTCGATCTGACCTTCGCGGTGATACCTCACATGCATGGTGCAATTGCTGTTTACATATGACGCCAGACCGACGCTTGCGTTCGCCATTGGGCAAGAGCAGGGCAGGACAGGGGTGCTTTTTTTTTTATTATTATTAATTTTGCTTTTTTTTTTTTTTTTAACCTGTTGCTTCCATATTTTTATTTATTTTTTATAATTTTTATTGTTATCTCAGGGAATGTAAATATCCCCTATGATAGCAATAGGTAGTGACAGGTACTCTTTTTTGAAAAAACTGGGGTCTATTGGACCCCAGATCTTTCCTCTGCCCTCAAAGCATCTGACCACACCAAGATCGGTGTGATAAAATGCTTTCCCAATTTCCCAATGGCGCTTTTTATATCCGGGGGGGGGGACATTCCCTCCCACTGCTTGTAAAAGCAGTCCAGAGGCTAATTAGCCACTAGGATTGCTTTTACATGAAAGCCGGCCGCTGGCTGAAAAGAATGATACCAAGATGATGCCTAAACCCACAGGCATCATTCTGGTATAAACATTCAAAGTCCAGCAACATACCAGTACGTTGGACATGTATTGTAATCTTGTTGGCTGAACGAAAAAAAAAGATTGATCGGTGGGTATGCCCACCATTAGAATACCGCCCTTCATCCACCCACTTCTAATGATGGGCATACATGCACCATTTATATATGCCGAAGCATGGGGGCATCTTCCCGCAAAAGTTATGCCGCGTACACATGGTCAGACTTTTCCACGGGCAAGCCTCCGTCGGAATTTCGACCATATGTACGCGTCATTAGGAGCAAAATCGCTCCTCCGCTCCTCCGCCCCTGCTGCCCCAATGCTTCGGCATATATGCTTTTTTTTTTTTAACTGTGGTGGTGAAATCACCTCCTACAGCACTGGAGTCGCAGGGATCAGGCCTGTCTCTGCGAACACTGCAGTTATGTGTGTTGTGTTTTGTAAGTGACAGTGATCGATCGATACTGCACTTGGGTGGCCTGGGCTGGACGGAGGGGCAAAACGCAGGTGCTAGCAGGTATCTGGGCTGATCCCGCTAACACTGCGTTTTTGGGAACCCTAAACTGCTGGGGACGCTAGTATAGATCTGATCAGATCAGATATTGATCTGTTCAGATACTATACCACTAAGGGGGTGTATGCTTAACGCGTGGGTGTTAGCGCTACTGGCACTTACCCTGACGCTGCCTGGGGTGTGACGCAGACCCTCTCTGATGCTAAAACCTAATTGATATCACCCGCCGGGCAATCAGGGGGTTAAACCTTTATTGGGTTATATACGGCGGGTGCCCTGACACTATAAAAAGCAAACTAACTAACCAGCGTCACCCGTAACACTTATATGCTGATTACTGGTGAAAGGGTTAACTAGGGGCAATTAGGGGGTTAAAACCTTTATTAGGTAATATATGGGGGTACCTGACGCTATATAAAAACCTGATGGCGAACCTAAAAAAAAAATTACTGGCTACCTATCGGCATCACCGACACTAAGACAACGATCATAAAAACGATCGCTTAGCGACAGTGGTGATAGGGGGTGAAAGGGTTACCTGGGGGGTGATCAAGGGGGTTAAACCTTTATTAGATAATATATGGGGGTACCTGACGCTATAAAAACCTGCGGCGAACCTAAAAAAAATTACTGGCTACCGATCGGCATCACCAACGCTAAGACAGTGATCAGAAAAACGATCGCTTAGCGACAGTGGTGATAGGGGGTGAAAGGGTTACCTGGGGGGCGATCAAGGGGGTTAAACCTTTATTAGGTAATATATGGGGGTACCTGACGCTATAAAAACCTGCGGCGAACCTAAAAAAAATTACTGGCTACCGATCTGCATCACCGACGCTAAGACAGCGATCATAAAAATGATCGATTAGCGACGGCGGTGCTAGGGGGTGAAAGGGTTATCTGGGGGGCGATCAGGGGGTTAAACCTTTATTAGGGGGGGTTAGGGGGCTACACTGGACCTAACACTAAATGTAGTGACACTTTTACAGTCACAAATGTCACTGATTGCAGTGATCAGTAAATAAATGGTCACTGCAATCAGTGACACTGTGACTGGGGGCTGGGGGGTGATCTGGGGGGTGATCTGGGGGGTGATCTGGGGGTTTCTGGGGGGGCCTGTGGGGGCGATTTATGTGCCTATGTGTCCTGGTGTCAGTGTAGTGTTTTGTGCACTAACCTGCATCTTCTCCTGTGTGGCGCTCGGTATATGTGAGCGCCGCAGGAGAGATGACATCACTTCCTCCTGCCTGTGTAAACATTACACAGGCAGGGGAAGAATTCGATTCGCTGGGAGCGATCGAGAGGGGGTGGCCGGAATCGAACGGCTGTCCCCTCATCCCTGATCGCTCCCAAACAAATAACGGCCGCTCACTGTAAAGAAGGGGGGTCCGATCGGACCCCCCAACTATACAAAGGCAGTCACGTAGATATACGTGATTCTGCCTGTCGTGCCATTCTGCCGACGTATATTTACAGTGGGCGGTCGTTAAGTGGTTAAGGGTGCAGTCAGACTCAGACCACAAAGAAAACCAAGGTTCCCCAAATGGGACCTGCCTCTTGTACTGGACTATCTTTCCACACTCTGCACAGATCCTGAAAAACCTCTTTCGCCAAAAGATCTTACTCTCAAGACCGTCTTCCTAGTAGCGGTCACTTCAGCCAAAAGAGTGTCCGACTTCAGAAACTTGGGTTCAAAAGAGCCTTTTCTGACCCTTTTCCCAGATAGAGCAGTAATAATTCCCATGCTGGGTTCAAACCCGAAAGTTACATCTATCTTTCATGAAAATCAGGAAATTGTATTACCCACTTTTGGAACTTCTGAAGGTCAAGATGTTCATCCCCTTGATGTGGGCCACACATTAAGTCAATACCTGGAAATGACAGAGTCTTTCAGACAAACAGATTTTCTTTTCATTCTTCTTCATGGAAAGAACAGAGGAAAAAGGGCCTCAATCAGATCTATTGCGGCATGGATAGTTCAGACCATCCAAAGAGCTTACAAAGCAAAAGGTTTGGCTCCTCCGGAGGCAGTAACTGCGCACTCAACCCGGAGCATCTCAACTTCTTAGGCAGCCTCTCGTCATGTCGCACCTGACGTTATATGCAGAGCGGCCTCTTGGTCGTCCATTAATACTTTTGTTTCCCACTATTGTGTCGAACCAGCTGCCTTATCATCACTGAATTTTGGTTTACAAGTTCTGTCGGTTGACAGTGTTAAATAAATGTATTTCTTGCCACAGCATTTTGCCCGCCCGGGTGTGTTTGGCGAGTTATTTCCCACACGTATGCTGCCATGGAGCATGTCAGGAAAACTGAAAATTTATTACCAAATACTTACCGTAATTTTCCTTTCCTGATAGGCTCCATGGCAGCAGGAGTCCCTCCCAATGCTTGGAGTAGGCTAGTTACGGAACACGGCTGAGAGCCCAGAGCCAAAATTTATAGGGAGGGGGTCCTATTGGGTAGTTATGGAGGCGGGGCCAACCCACACGTATGCTGCCATGGAGCCTATCAGGAAAGGAAAATTACGGTAAGTATTTGGTAATAAATTTTCCGTTTTTATCATTTTGTCATTTTTCTTCTCATAGCTTATAGTATAACATTTTATTTAAATGTGTGCAGAAAAGTGGCCATTATCCATGTATGCATTCTGAGGTAAAGCATGCAGTCTGCTTTGGTGTCTTTTATATTTTCCCCCACACAGAGAAAAAACGGTGACCTTTTCCTCTATGTGTAGGGAAAATATAAACAGTCCGCATCGGTGTCTGCAGTGGCGGCTGGTGTTTTTTATTTTGGGGGTGCCAAACAACCACCCCCCCCCCAGGTTCGTCAGTCGGTTGGCTGCGCCCCCTTCCACCCCGGCACTTACCCCATCGGTTGCAGGCGTACAGGTTCTTACAGGTGGTGGGCAGCGGCCGGGTTGCGGGCTTCTAGGGGTGAGTTGCAGGCTCCTATGGGCGGCGGGTTGCGGGCTCATATGGGCGGGTTGCAGGCTCCTACGAGTCTTCTCTGCATCACTGCGGCTTCTGCCGTGCGGCTCCTCCCTCCTCCCCCTAGGTGTCCAATAGGATCCTTTGTCCTTTCAGCCAATCGGGTGACCGGTGTCAAAACCTGCTCCTGATTGGCTGGGAGGAGGATTAGTGTTACAACAGTGAATATTAATTTGCTGTTGTAGTACACCTGGGTGGGCTCAGAGCGCACTCTCTGCGACCCGAGCCCACCCAATATTGAAGCCTAAAACAGCCCCTCCGCATTTGAATCCTTGTGCCGGTGTCCTGAATGGGGCCAGAAACATGGATAGCGGAGGGGACAATGGATGGGGGGCAGCGCCCATGTGCCCTTAAAGGACGGGCCGCCCCTGGGTGTCTGCTGCTAGTTGGGCATTTTTAACTACCGCTCCTAAATCGCTGCAAAGATTGCAGGACTTTTTTTAATGTCCCGCAAGCATACCGCTCCAGTGTGAAAGCCCTTGGGCTTTCACACTGGAGTAACATGAGAGGCGCTTTACGGGTGTGAAAGTGGGCATGGGTGTCACTGTCTGCAGGCAGCACATGCGTTATGGGCCATATCGCATGTGCTACCTGCAGAGAGTGCCACCCATGCTGCCAATGCCATAATGTGTAGATGCTGCTGCAGACAGATACAGTGATATAGTAGATCTTGAATCACCTCCCCCCCCCCCAAGCAAGCACACACCTGTGTTAGTCGGACCTCACAAGCCACATGGATTCAGAAACTGACTGAATAATGGTTGAGGCAGCAGTGGAAAGGGGCAGAGTTGTTTGAGCAGAAAAAAAAACTTTTTTATCTTTTATGGTTGCTGAATTTGGCTACTGCCTGCTTAGGCCTGGACGGAATAATTATAACTTCTCGGTAACATTTGATCAAGCTGTAGCGCCTTTAGCATAGCCCAAGATCGAGGCCCTTATCACCAAAGTACTTGGACTCACTTTACGTAGCTCCCACATTGGCATCAAAAGCAGGAGTCATTGCCCTCGACCTAAACCCCCTACTTTCCAGTTTCGGGAATCATGGAGCTTGGAGGTACTTAATCCAGAAGGACCACACCCTATCAAATCTGGCTTGTCTGTCTCTAAGGATGCTGGTCAATTTTTTATTGACCATGATACAAGAAAGTTTATGTTTTACTAGTGCAAGACTGACCACTGGGGTTTTCCATGCTCATGCTAATGTAATTTTAGCTGCTGAAAAAATAAAGAAGATGAGGGTTTGGGGATGTCTAGGGATCTCATCCAGCATGTCCTCAAACAGCTCAGTTTTAGTTTTTTTAGGTAGATTTTGTCCTGTCACTGAATAGACCAGAGTGAATATTCTGATCCAAAACCGCTGGACCTTGGGATAGGACCACCAGACATGGAACATAACACACTCTTGCCCGCATCCTCTGAAGCAAAGGGGTGAAGTGCCAGGGTACAATCTCGCCAACCTCGCCGGAATCAGATACCATCTGGACAGCACCTTGTAATTCACTTCCACCAAGGAAGTATTGAGTATTCCTCTGTGCACCATGGTCGACCACTGCCCCCAAACCTTCTCCTCTATAGTCTCGCCTAGATCTGATTCCCATGCCGTTTGGTATCAGGGTTTAGTCCGTTGAGTGTTGAAGAGGGCACTGACCCCAATTTTGATTACCCTTTCCCATCTGCTCCCTGTATCTCCAGTTTTTCTTGCTTTTCTCTGTTCCCTATGTTCTATATATTGTATATAGTTAGCTGTTGGTTAGGTTTCCTGTTTGTTAGGTTCAGGGGGAACTTGGTGGAACTCAGTTCCACCATCTCTGGCTCAGACCCTGGGGGGAGGGGGGGCTGTTCACCACAATCACTTGTAAACACAGAAGTCCGGTTTCTGTGTTTACAAGTAGGGATGAGCTTCGTGTTCGAGTCGAACATACGTTCGACTCGAACATCGGCTGTTCGATCGTTCGACGAAGATCGAACGATTTGGGCCGTTCGCGCCAAATTCGAGTGACGCGAACGGCCCACAATGCACTACGCCATCGCAGTGTCATCCAGGCGCTGTGATTGGCCAAGCATGCACTGTGACCCCGCATGCTTGGCCAATCACAGCGCCGGCAGCGAGGAGAGCAATGATTGGCCACAGGCAGGATGCCTGTGGCCAATTATTGCTGAGGGTGTTTAGTACACGCCCCACACTATAAAAGGCCGCCAGCACGGCGGCCTAGTGTAGTGTGTTCCGGAGCAGGGATAGAGCAGCATAGGCAGGGACAGTGACTGTTATTTCTTTCTTGCTTAACCTGGATTCCTTTAGTTTAGGGAAAGAGAAGGATAGGTAGGGAGAGTGTCAGTGTGTTTTGTGCTTGTGCTATAGTGTGCTTAAAAAAAACATTTATTCTAGGGACAGAAAACTGTAGGTAGGGACAGTGTCAGTTTCTTTCACTCTGCAAGTCCTTGTTTCCAGGGACCTGTAAGGACAGTGAGTGAATTGTCCTTGTGCTATATTGTGCTTAAAAAAACATTTATTCTAGGGACAGAAAACTGTAGGTAGGGAGAGTGTCAGTTTCTTTCACTCTGCAAGTCCTTGTTTCCAGGGACCTGTAAGGACAGTGAGTGAATTGTCCTTGTGCTATATTGTGATTAAAAAAAACATTTTTTCTAGGGACAGAAAACTGTAGGTAGGGAGAGTGTTTTTTTTCTTTCACTCTGCAAGTCCTTGTTTCCAGGGACCTGGAAGGACAGTGAGTGAATTGTCCTTGTGCTATATTGTGCTTAAAAAAAAACATTTTTTCTAGGGACAGAAAACTGTAGGTAGGGAGAGTGTTTTTTTTCTTTCACTCTGCAAGTCCTTGTTTCCAGGGACCTGTAAGGACAGTGAGTGAATTGTCCTTGTGCTATAGTGTGCTTAAAAAAAACATTTATTCTAGGGACAGAAAACTGTAGGTAGGGACAGTGTCAGTTTCTTTCACTCTGCAAGTCCTTGTTTCCAGGGACCTGGAAGGACAGTGAGTGAATTGTCCTTGTGCTATATTGTGATTAAAAAAAACATTTTTTCTAGGGACAGAAAACTGTAGGTAGGGAGAGTGTTTTTTTTCTTTCACTCTGCAAGTCCTTGTTTCCAGGGACCTGTAAGGACAGTGAGTGAATTGTCCTTGTGCTATATTGTGATTAAAAAAAACATTTTTTCTAGGGACAGAAAACTGTAGGTAGGGAGAGTGTTTTTTTTCTTTCACTCTGCAAGTCCTTGTTTCCAGGGACCTGGAAGGACAGTGAGTGAATTGTCCTTGTGCTATATTGTGCTTAAAAAAAACATTTATTCTAGGGACAGAAAACTGTAGGTAGGGAGAGTGTCAGTTTATTTCACTCTGCAAGTCCTTGTTTCCAGGGACCTGTAAGGACAGTGAGTGAATTGTCCTTGTGCTATATTGTGATTAAAAAAAACATTTTTTCTAACAGAAAACTGTAGGTAGGGAGAGTGTCAGTTTATTTCACTCTGCAAGTCCTTGTTTCCAGGGACCTGTAAGGACAGTGAGTGAATTGTCCTTGTGCTATATTGTGCTTAAAAAAAACATTTGTTCTAGGGACAGAAAACTGTAGGTAGGGAGAGTGTCAGTTTATTTCACTCTGCAAGTCCTTGTTTCCAGGGACCTGTAAGGACAGTGAGTGAATTGTCCTTGTGCTATATTGTGATTAAAAAAAACATTTTTTCTAGGGACAGAAAACTGTAGGTAGGGAGAGTGTTTTTTTTTCTTTCACTCTGCAAGTCCTTGTTTCCAGGGACCTGTAAGGACAGTGAGTGAATTGTCCTTGTGCTATATTGTGATTAAAAAAAACATTTTTTCTAGGGACAGAAAACTGTAGGTAGGGAGAGTGTTTTTTTTCTTTCACTCTGCAAGTCCTTGTTTCCAGGGACCTGTAAGGACAGTGAGTGAATTGTCCTTGTGCTATAGTGTGCTTAAAAAAAACATTTATTCTAGGGACAGAAAACTGTAGGTAGGGACAGTGTCAGTTTCTTTCACTCTGCAAGTCCTTGTTTCCAGGGACCTGGAAGGACAGTGAGTGAATTGTCCTTGTGCTATATTGTGATTAAAAAAAACATTTTTTCTAGGGACAGAAAACTGTAGGTAGGGAGAGTGTTTTTTTTCTTTCACTCTGCAAGTCCTTGTTTCCAGGGACCTGTAAGGACAGTGAGTGAATTGTCCTTGTGCTATATTGTGATTAAAAAAAACATTTTTTCTAGGGACAGAAAACTGTAGGTAGGGAGAGTGTTTTTTTTTCTTTCACTCTGCAAGTCCTTGTTTCCAGGGACCTGTAAGGACAGTGAGTGAATTGTCCTTGTGCTATATTGTGCTTAAAAAAAACATTTATTCTAGGGACAGAAAACTGTAGGTAGGGAGAGTGTCAGTTTATTTCACTCTGCAAGTCCTTGTTTCCAGGGACCTGTAAGGACAGTGAGTGAATTGTCCTTGTGCTATATTGTGATTAAAAAAAACATTTTTTCTAGGGACAGAAAACTGTAGGTAGGGAGAGTGTTTTTTTTCTTTCACTCTGCAAGTCCTTGTTTCCAGGGACCTGTAAGGACAGTGAGTGAATTGTCCTTGTGCTATATTGTGATTAAAAAAAACATTTTTTCTAGGGACAGAAAACTGTAGGTAGGGAGAGTGTTTTTTTTCTTTCACTCTGCAAGTCCTTGTTTCCAGGGACCTGTAAGGACAGTGAGTGAATTGTCCTTGTGCTATAGTGTGCTTAAAAAAAACATTTATTCTAGGGACAGAAAACTGTAGGTAGGGACAGTGTCAGTTTCTTTCACTCTGCAAGTCCTTGTTTCCAGGGACCTGGAAGGACAGTGAGTGAATTGTCCTTGTGCTATATTGTGATTAAAAAAAACATTTTTTCTAGGGACAGAAAACTGTAGGTAGGGAGAGTGTTTTTTTTCTTTCACTCTGCAAGTCCTTGTTTCCAGGGACCTGTAAGGACAGTGAGTGAATTGTCCTTGTGCTATATTGTGCTTAAAAAAAAACATTTATTCTAGGGACAGAAAACTGTAGGTAGGGAGAGTGTCAGTTTATTTCACTCTGCAAGTCCTTGTTTCCAGGGACCTGTAAGGACAGTGAGTGAATTGTCCTTGTGCTATATTGTGATTAAAAAAAACATTTTTTCTAGGGACAGAAAACTGTAGGTAGGGAGAGTGTTTTTTTTCTTTCACTCTGCAAGTCCTTGTTTCCAGGGACCTGGAAGGACAGTGAGTGAATTGTCCTTGTGCTATAGTGTGCTTAAAAAAAAACATTTATTCTAGGGACAGAAAACTGTAGGTAGGGACAGTGTCAGTTTCTTTCACTCTGCAAGTCCTTGTTTCCAGGGACCTGTAAGGACAGTGAGTGAATTGTCCTTGTGCTATATTGTGCTTAAAAAAAACATTTATTCTAGGGACAGAAAACTGTAGGTAGGGAGAGTGTCAGTTTATTTCACTCTGCAAGTCCTTGTTTCCAGGGACCTGTAAGGACAGTGAGTGAATTGTCCTTGTGCTATATTGTGATTAAAAAAAACATTTTTTCTAGGGACAGAAAACTGTAGGTAGGGAGAGTGTTTTTTTTCTTTCACTCTGCAAGTCCTTGTTTCCAGGGACCTGTAAGGACAGTGAGTGAATTGTCCTTGTGCTATATTGTGCTTAAAAAAAACATTTATTCTAGGGACAGAAAACTGTAGGTAGGGAGAGTGTCAGTTTATTTCACTCTGCAAGTCCTTGTTTCCAGGGACCTGTAAGGACAGTGAGTGAATTGTCCTTGTGCTATATTGTGATTAAAAAAAACATTTTTTCTAGGGACAGAAAACTGTAGGTAGGGAGAGTGTTTTTTTTCTTTCACTCTGCAAGTCCTTGTTTCCAGGGACCTGTAAGGACAGTGAGTGAATTGTCCTTGTGCTATATTGTGATTAAAAAAAACATTTTTTCTAGGGACAGAAAACTGTAGGTAGGGAGAGTGTTTTTTTTCTTTCACTCTGCAAGTCCTTGTTTCCAGGGACCTGTAAGGACAGTGAGTGAATTGTCCTTGTGCTATAGTGTGCTTAAAAAAAACATTTATTCTAGGGACAGAAAACTGTAGGTAGGGACAGTGTCAGTTTCTTTCACTCTGCAAGTCCTTGTTTCCAGGGACCTGGAAGGACAGTGAGTGAATTGTCCTTGTGCTATATTGTGATTAAAAAAAACATTTTTTCTAGGGACAGAAAACTGTAGGTAGGGAGAGTGTTTTTTTTCTTTCACTCTGCAAGTCCTTGTTTCCAGGGACCTGTAAGGACAGTGAGTGAATTGTCCTTGTGCTATATTGTGATTAAAAAAAACATTTTTTCTAGGGACAGAAAACTGTAGGTAGGGAGAGTGTTTTTTTTCTTTCACTCTGCAAGTCCTTGTTTCCAGGGACCTGTAAGGACAGTGAGTGAATTGTCCTTGTGCTATATTGTGCTTAAAAAAAACATTTATTCTAGGGACAGAAAACTGTAGGTAGGGAGAGTGTCAGTTTATTTCACTCTGCAAGTCCTTGTTTCCAGGGACCTGTAAGGACAGTGAGTGAATTGTCCTTGTGCTATATTGTGATTAAAAAAAACATTTTTTCTAGGGACAGAAAACTGTAGGTAGGGAGAGTGTTTTTTTTCTTTCACTCTGCAAGTCCTTGTTTCCAGGGACCTGTAAGGACAGTGAGTGAATTGTCCTTGTGCTATAGTGTGCTTAAAAAAAACATTTATTCTAGGGACAGAAAACTGTAGGTAGGGACAGTGTCAGTTTCTTTCACTCTGCAAGTCCTTGTTTCCAGGGACCTGTAAGGACAGTGAGTGAATTGTCCTTGTGCTATATTGTGATTAAAAAAAACATTTTTTCTAGGGACAGAAAACTGTAGGTAGGGAGAGTGTTTTTTTTCTTTCACTCTGCAAGTCCTTGTTTCCAGGGACCTGTAAGGACAGTGAGTGAATTGTCCTTGTGCTATATTGTGATTAAAAAAAACATTTTTTCTAGGGACAGAAAACTGTAGGTAGGGAGAGTGTTTTTTTTCTTTCACTCTGCAAGTCCTTGTTTCCAGGGACCTGGAAGGACAGTGAGTGAATTGTCCTTGTGCTATATTGTGCTTAAAAAAAACATTTATTCTAGGGACAGAAAACTGTAGGTAGGGAGAGTGTCAGTTTATTTCACTCTGCAAGTCCTTGTTTCCAGGGACCTGTAAGGACAGTGAGTGAATTGTCCTTGTGCTATATTGTGATTAAAAAAAACATTTTTTCTAGGGACAGAAAACTGTAGGTAGGGAGAGTGTCAGTTTATTTCACTCTGCAAGTCCTTGTTTCCAGGGACCTGTAAGGACAGTGAGTGAATTGTCCTTGTGCTATATTGTGCTTAAAAAAAACATTTATTCTAGGGACAGAAAACTGTAGGTAGGGAGAGTGTCAGTTTATTTCACTCTGCAAGTCCTTGTTTCCAGGGACCTGTAAGGACAGTGAGTGAATTGTCCTTGTGCTATATTGTGATTAAAAAAAACATTTTTTCTAGGGACAGAAAACTGTAGGTAGGGAGAGTGTTTTTTTTCTTTCACTCTGCAAGTCCTTGTTTCCAGGGACCTGTAAGGACAGTGAGTGAATTGTCCTTGTGCTATATTGTGCTTAAAAAAAATATTTTTTCTAGGGACAGAAAACTGTAGGTAGGGAGAGTGTCAGTTTCTTTCACTGTGAAAGTCCTTGTTTCAAGGGACAGAGAAGGACACCTGAAGGTAGCCCTTATTGCTTTTTTCCCATCTCCCTGCAGGCCATCTATTAGAATGTCTGGAAGGCAAACAAGGAGAGGCAGACAGTCAGGAGGCAATAAAAGAGGGCAAGCAGGCTCTGTGTCTGGGGGCAACAGTGCTGGTCGTGGACGCGGTGCATTGTCATCAGCACATGGCCATGGGACACGCTTGTCCTTCTTTTCGGCAGCTGGACATGTTGAGCCACATCATGCCGAAGACTTGGTAGAGTGGATGACCAAGCCCTCCTCCTCCTCCTCATCCTCTCTCACCCAGGCTCAGGGTACTGGAAAAGCAGCTGCCAAAGCGTCGTCTTCCCTGGTATCAATGTCAGACAAATCATCAGTCACTCCTTCCCTAGACCCACCATGTCCTCCTCCTGAGGAGTCCCCCGAACTGTTTCAGCACAGTGTTGGGTACATGCTCCAGGAGGATGCCCAGCGTTTCGAAGGGTCTGATGATGAAACCCAGCTAGAGGAAGGCAGTAGCGTGAGAGCAGACAGAGGGGATGCTCAAGAAGGACACCAATCTGGCAGTCATGTTCCAGCAGCTGCAGCATACTGCCAGATTGGCTCCAGTGATGAGGAGGGAGGGGATGATGAGGTCACTGACTCCACGTGGGTGCCTAATAGGAGAGAGGAGGAGGAGAAGGATGAGGAGGAGGCACATCTCCAACGAGGCAGGATGCCCTTTGGTGGCCAGCGTAAGGGCAGTACACCGACGGAATCACACCGCAGAGCTCCGCCTGTGCAGGGCGCTGCCTCTGCCCGTCATTCAAAAAGTTCTTTGGTGTGGGCCTTTTTTGAGGCTAGTGCATCAGATCGCACAGCTGCTGTTTGCAACATATGTCTCAAGCGTATATCGCGTGGCCAAAACATCAGCCGCTTGGGTACCACATGCCTGACCAGACATATGTTGACCTGCCATGCAGCTCGTTGGCAAGCCTACCTCAAAGACCCACACCAAAGAACAAAGCGGACCTCTCCTTGCACCGCATCAGCTGGGATCTCCAACCCCACTATAACTTCAGTCCTCTCTGAAACATGCACTGAGAGGAATGAAGGTGTAGAATTAGGTGTGTCACAGCCAAGTACTTGCGGCCACTCTGCTAGCAGTACACCGACGTCCGATTCTAGCAGGCAAATTTCCCTGCCCCAGCTGCTGGACCGTCGAAAGAAGTTCACTCCCAGCCATCCACATGCCCAGCGGTTGAATGCTAGCTTGGCTAAATTGCTAGCGCTTCAACTGCTGCCTTTTCAGTTGGTAGACTCGGCCCCCTTCCGTGAGTTTGTGCAATGTGCGGTTCCTCAGTGGCAGGTTCCCAAACGCCACTTTTTCTCACGGAAGGCTATTCCGGCTCTCTACCGGCATGTGGAAGGCAATGTCTTGGCCTCGCTGGACAGGGCGGTCAGCGGTAAGGTGCATATTACCGCTGACTCATGGTCCAGCAGGCATGGACAGGGACGTTACCTTTCTTTCACGGCCCATTGGGTCACTCTTTTGGCAGCTGGGAAGGATTCAGGACAAGGTGCAGTAGTGTTGGAGGTTTTCCCACCGCCACGCCTCCAAAATGCTACTACTGGTTGTGACACACCTCTCTCCTCCACCCCCTCCTCTTCTTCTTCCTCCATGGCCTCTTCCTGTGGTTTGTCCTATGAACCAGCGGTGCTCCGTAGCCGTTCACGGGGCTACGCAAGTACGCAGGCAAAAAGATGCCATGCCGTGCTTGCGCTGGTGTGTTTGGGGGACAAGAAGCCACACTGGGGCAGAGGTCCTGTCTGCTCTGCAGGGCCAGGCCGAGAGGTGGTTGACGCCACGCCAGCTTAAGCCAGGAATGGTGGTTTGCGACAATGGCACCAACCTCCTCTCCGCCCTCCGACAGGGACAACTGACCCATGTGCCCTGTGTGGCTCACGTCCTTAACCTGGTGGTGCAGCGCTTCTTGGGCAGGTACCCGGGCTTACAGGATGTCCTGAGGCAGGCCAGGAAAGTCTGTGTGCATTTCCGCAGATCTTATAATGCCAGTGCTCGCCTGGCTGAGCTGCAAAAGGAGTTGAACCTGCCCAAGAACCGCCTTATATGTGACATGCCCACCAGGTGGAACTCAACGTTGGCCATGCTGCAGCGGCTGCACACGCAGCAGAGGGCCATCAATGAGTACCTGTGCGACTACGGCACCAGGACAGGGTCAGGGGAGCTTGGTTTTTTTTCTCCACGCCAGTGGGGCATGATCAGGGATGCATGCACTGTCCTGGCACCATTTGAGGAGGCCACGAGGATGGTGAGCAGTGACAGTGCATGCATCAGTGACACTGTACCTCTTGTCCACCTGTTGGAGCACACGCTGCGTGGAATAATGGACAGGGCACTTGAGGCAGAACAGAGGCAGGAAGAGGAGGACTTCCTTGCCTCTCAAGGCCCCCTTTACCCAGACAGTGTTCCTTCTGTCCCACCCATCGCACAGGAAGAGGAGGAGGAGGAGGAGGAGGAGGAGGATTGTGTCAGCATGGAGGTGGAGGCTGGCACTCAGCATCATCAGCAGCAGTCTTTTAGGGATGATTTACAGTCCCAAGAAACCAGTGGACTTGTACGTGGCTGGGAGGAGGTGGCTGCGGATCATGTCGTCCTTAGTGACCCAGAGGACTCCGGAGAGAATGCCTCAGCAAACCTACGCTGCATGGCCTCCCTGATCCTGCAAAGTCTGCGGAAGGATCCTCGTATTCTTTGGATCAAGGAGAGGGACCATTACTGGCTGGCCACTCTCCTTGATCCACGGTACAAGGGTAAGGTTGCGGACCTTATGTTACCGTCGCAGAGGGAGCAGAGGATGAGACAACTCCGGGAGGCCTTGCAGAAAGGTCTGTGCAACGCGTTCCCAGAGACTGGGAGGTTGCAAACTCCTGGTCCTGGACAACGAGTTGCTGAGGCTTCGGCCAGTCAAAGAAGGAGCGGTGGGGAAGGTGGCCGTCTGACCGATGCGTTCAGACAATTCTTTAGTCCGCAGCCCCAAAGTATGATCGGTTCCAGCAACCATCGCCAGCGTCTGATAAACATGGTGCAGGAATATCTAGGGGCAAGGTCAGACTTGGACACCTTCCCCACCGAAAATCCTCTGGCTTACTGGGTCTTGAGGATGGATCACTGGCCAGAGCTTGCACAGTATGCAATTGAGCTACTGGCCTGTCCTGCATCCAGCGTTCTTTCGGAACGCACATTCAGTGCTGCTGGAGGATTTGTCACGGATCACAGGGTGCGCCTGTCCACCGACTCGGTTGATCGACTGACTTTCATCAAGATGAACCAGTCTTGGATCACCACCAGCTACCACACACCTGATGCTGATATAACAGACTAATTGATTTTAACATGTCACATCCCTTCAAGACTGATGCTGATGCTGAGTGCCTGTGCTGTTATGTTGACTGGCTATCCTCCTCCTCCGAGTCCTCAATGATACGATTGATGATGATAGCTTGTAAGATCATTTTTGTTTATGGGTGCCGCCACCAGTGCCTAACGCCCAATTTTTCAGCCCCTGTTTAACAGGGGCGTGTAATTACAATTTTTGAAGCAATACTTTGCAACAGGGCTCATTGCTGTGCTCCAAGTACAGTATCTGTGAGGAGTTGCAGTGTTGTGCCACCAGTGCCTAAGGCCCAATTTTTCAGCCCCTGTTTAACAGGGGCGTGTCATTACAATTTTTGAAGCAATACTTTGCAACAGGGCTCATTGCTGTGCTCCAAGTACAGTATCTGTGAGGAGTTGCAGTGTTGTGCCGCCAGTGCCTAAGGCCCAATTTTTCAGCCCCTGTTTAACAGGGGCGTGTCATTACAATTTTTGAAGCAATACTTTGCAACAGGGCTCATTGCTGTGCTCCAAGTACAGTATCTGTGAGGGGTTGCAGTGTTGTGCCACCAGTGCCTAAGGCCCAATTTTTCAGCCCCTGTTCAACAGGGGCATGTAATTACAATTCTTGATCTAATAATTCACAGCAGGGCCCATTGCTGCACCCACCAAGAGTAACTGTCAGGGCTTACAGTGTTGTGGCACCAGCACCACCATCAAAGGCCCAATTTTTACTACCACTGTTCAACAATTATATGTAATTAAAATTCCTGATATAATAGTTGACAGCAGGGCGTTCCAGCACCAACCAAGAGTAACTGTGAGTGCTTACAGTGTTGTGCCAACACCAACAACTAAGGGGCCTATTTCTGCAGAGTATATACGGCAGGTCCCTACTTTCAAACATCCAACTTACAAACGACTCCTACTTGCAAACGCAAGAAGACAACAGGAAGTGAGAGGAAATCTACCACTAGGAAGGAAAATTCTCTCCTGTAAGAATAAATATGGGAGAAAGGTGTCTCCTCTGTACTGATGCTTTATCAGCAATCCTTGTTTCAAGAAAAACACCACATTTCAAAAACAGTTGTCATTGGGACGGAAAGTGAGGTGAAATGTTCTGAACAGGGGCACAGACAGCAAAACAAATGTTACAGGGGTGATAACCCTTACCTATGTTTTCCAAAAAGTTTAAAAATAGATTTTTGGTCTGGAGCTACACTTCAACAATGTACCTGTTCAAAATTACAAACAGATTCTACATAAGAACAAACCTACAGTCCCTGTCTTGTATGCACCGCCTGTATAGGGCTGTTCAGAGTATATAGGGCCTTTTTTATTTTATGTGCGGGGTTCCCCTTAATATCCATACAAGACCCAAAGGGGCTGGTAATGGGCTGGGGTAGGGGGGGGTCATGGGGTAGCTATGCCATTTTTCTTAAAGAATTTCATCCATATTACCGGGACCAGACATTACATTAAAGCCGCAAGCAGTTTTAAATGGCTTTTTTTTCCTTTAGAAGTGTCATTTTGTGCAGGGACAGTTCTAAACACGGGAAACACGTAGCACTTCACAGGCATACTTTAGACACCCCCCAGGTACGATATTTAAAGGAATATTTGACTTTTTTTTTTTCACTTTATGCATCATTAAAATGACTGCTCCCGAAAAACGACCGTTTTTAAAACTTCTTTTTGCATTGATACATGTCCCCTGGTGCAGAACCCGGGTTCCCAAACCCTTTTTAAGACAATAACATGCATAATAGTTGTTATAATTAGCACTTTAGAATTCGAACGTTCGCATCCATTGTATTTAATAGGGTTCTAATGTTCGTTCGAACTTTCGGTCCGTTCGCGGGTTCTGGTGCGAACCGAACCCGGGGGTGTTCGGCTCATCACTATTTACAAGTGACAGCTCTGCAATCTGCGTGAAACCCTCCTGAACTCTGCACTCTGTATGTAATGCAATCCTGGTATTTAATGTCCCTTTAAGACTCTACTACTGTTCGTGAAATTTGACGGACCACATCCACTATTTGATGTGATTTGGAGGGTGTATGTGGGTGGGGGTGTTTTGGGGGGTCATGGTTGAGTTCCAGCACTCATTGTTTGAGAAAAAAAGCCCTGGTTAGGTTTATTAGTCAAGTATTCTGTCACTGGTGTTTTCGTTCATGTTACATAAAGTCAACATAAAGTCAACTTTGGTGTCTGTATATGTTTACCCCACACAGAGGAAAAACTGTGTCCTTTTCCTCTGTGTGGGGCAAAAATATACAGTCCGCTTTGGTGTCTGTATAAGTTCACCCTACACAGATGAAAATTTTTCAAAACTTATGCTGTAGTTCAGCAGACCAATTTTTTTTACTACATTTAAGAAAACAGGTCAACAGTATGCATTTTTCCAAAAATGTATTTGTGAAAATTTAGCTTGAAACTTGTAAGGAAATTGCCCCATGAAAAAACAGGTAAGACAGAGGAAAAAAATATGTAAAAATAAGGGCAGAAAAAAACGGAAATTAAGTTGGTGGTTGCACAGTTAGAGATGATGAACTATCCCCTTGGGATCACTGTGGGAATTGGGGGGATGATGGAAGGAGGGATCTACATGGGGGCATATGTGGAGGGAAAATGGGTAGGTAGGGAGGAGGAAAATCACAAGGGGAGGATTGAGGGCCATGGAAGGAGGTACATGCAGGTGTGGAGGGTTGAGGATTGGGGATGTTAGAAGGAGGGAGCAGAAGGTTCTGCATAGAAATAGGTAGGTGGAGGCAGGCATTGAAGTGGGGGATAATGGTATGAGGGAGGGTATGGTGCTGCTTAGGTCCCAGTATACTGCCACACGTCATAATCCTATCCTCGGTTTGTGAGATCATTACGGCCACCTTCTGATGCTGCTTACGTCCACGGCTTCTGATGGACGTGTATGTATCACTTTCCAGCTCTTCAACATCAATGTGTCTTCATGTTCCTTCTACTCTGCCTCCGTCTTCTCTGTGCCAACGTTGAATGTTGTCCTGAAAAAAAAAAAGATATTAAAATATATTTTCATTAAAAAAAGATAATGAAAAAAACAAAAAATAATAAAAAAAATAATAAATTCCTAACAAAACATATTATATATATTTTTTTACAATAGTTTTTTTTTTTTTAAATAATTTTATTGAAGTTTTCACAATAACAAGTAAACAAGCATAGAACAAAGAAAACATGTGTTACAAATAGCATACAGCGTGGCGTAGATAGCAGGAAAAATTTGTATCACAGTAGAACAGTATTTGAGTCTTAAGCCTCGTACACACGACCGATTTTCTTGTCCAAAACCGGCAAGAAAAGTGCCGCGAGAGCTTTTTTCTCGAGAAAACCGTTCGTGTGTATGGTTTTACGACGAGAAAATTGCCATGAATCTCGACGAGAAAATAGAGAACCTGCTCTCTATTTTCTCGTCAGGATTCCTGATTTCCTCGTCGTGTTTCTCGTCGGCCTGTTTTGTGACGAGAAAATGGTTCGTGTGTATGCTTTAACGAGTCTTTCAAAAGCGCGCATGCTCAGAAGCAAGTATGAGACGGGAGCGCATCTTCTGGTAAAACAAGCCTTCGTAATGGAGATAGCACATTCGTCACGCTCGAAATTATTGCATCGTTTAAATGTTGTGCATTGAAATCTTCTTTAGAATGTTACATTAATCAAAACGAAAGAACTTCTTTTGCTGCTGATATTCACACAGAGTTATGACTATCTTTTTTTAACCTTTTTCATGCTGCTCTTAAGAATATTTATGTGTATTATATCGTGCAAGTTTTTATGAATATTTAACATTTTTATATTTTTCAAACTGATGTTAATTTTAATTTCGCAATGTTTTGATAGTGATCTCCCATTGAATATTTTAATATATAGTTGTTAAATTTTACACCCTCTTTTTGGGAAATCAGATTCTTTTATTTTTTAGGGGGGTTGTTATCTGTCCCTTTTTTTGTCAGTCAAATATCTCTGCTTACTCCAAAGCTAAATTTTAAATTTTTACAAATACACATAGTCAAGTATGAACTTAAACAAAAATAACATTTATTCATGTTTTGTAAAAAATAAAGAGAAGGCAGCGCTGGAGAACCTGCTGCCATTTGTGCATCCCAGGGACCCCAGACCACACATCAACCCTGTGTGGACACTAAAATTGGGAGCTTGAGAAGGCCAACATTTCTGAGCACAATCTGATGCTAGCCTCCCAGAGGTCAGGAACAGCAGCAGGTGAGATATATGTCCCAAGTGTGTGGTACTACAACAGGCTGCCTTCTGTCCGACCACAATGAAGCAAGGCCATCACTTCCTCGTCTTCCTGGCAACCTTCCCTGCAACCTTCCCTGAAGCCTTCCCTGAAGCCTTCCTTCTTCGTTTGGCTGGAGGCTGGGCCACTGGAGGGGTACTCCTGTCAGGAGGAGGAGGAGGTGGAGGAGAAGGGGGTGGCGCAGAAGAACAAGGTGGAGGTGGAGGAGAAGGGGGTGGGGCGGAAGAACAAGGTGGAGGTGGAGGTGGAGGAGAAGGGGGTGGGGCGGAATAACAAGGTGGAGGTGGAGGTGGAGGAGAAGGGGGTGGGGCGGAAGAACAAGGTGGAGGAGGAGGTGGAGGAGAAGGGGGTGGGGCGGAAGAACAAGGTGGAGGTGGAGGAGAAGGGGGTGGGTTGGAAGAACAAGGTGGAGGTGAAGGAGAAGGGGGTGGGGCAGAAGAAGAAGGTGGAGGTGGAGGAGGAGGTTGATGTTGGGACAGTTGTGCCACCTCACAAATTGCTGTATTGGGGGTAATTTTTCCCATCACCCCCTTGTTGAGCAAGGTGATGAGCAGGGGCTCGCATAGGAGGCGTTGCTCCATGCTCATCACCTTGAATTTTGCCTCCACTAGGCCGGCAATGGCCTCTTCAGGGGATGTGGGCTCCTTGAGGGTGGCATGGGCCTCTTTAATAAGGGCCATTGCTGCCTCACTGGTGGTCCTGTCCCTCCTGCCTCTTTTGGGAAATCGGATGGGAGGCACCTGTGATCTGGTGCTTCTCCTTTGCCCTGCCACCTCCTGCCTGCCACTGGGCCCTGCCACCTCCTGGCTGCCACTGGGCCCTGCCACCTCCTGCCTTCCACTGGGCCCTGCCACCTCCTGGCTGCCACTGGGCCCTGCCTCCTCCTGCCTGACAGTTTCCAGACCCTCCTCCTGGCTGATTTCATCCTGTGTATGAAAAAGGGACATAGTTTAATATGTTGCTTTAATCTTTGCCTCAAAATTTATAATCATGATTGAAGCAATTAGAATGTAAATCCTGAAATCAGTTTCTAAAATTTACAACTACATCAGATTGACTATTTAGCAGCCAATTAAGTGCAGACTAATGTCTAGAGATCTTGATTTCACTTGTGGAACTCTAAATAGTTTATGTTTGTCATCTTGACATATTTGTCAAACATTAAGTTTATCCTAATACATTTTCATTTAATACTATACCTGGCTCCAGATGGCCAAATCAGGATCATCCAGGATGGCTGCCTCCTCTTGCTCCAGAAAAAGCTCAGGTTGGCTGCAGGGAAGTCTGGGGGGAAGAGTGGATAGTGATGGCCTTGCCTCAATGTGGTCATCCAGAAAGGACATCCTGCTGTAGTACCACAAATTCGGGACATAAACATCATCTGCTGCTGCTCCTGACCTTAGAGCATTCAGTCCTGTAGGTGCCTCTCAAGCTCCCAATTTTAGTGTCCACCTGTTTTGCTGTGGCTGTGGGCACCTTGGTATGCACAAATGGGAGCAGGGTCTCCAGCGCTGCTTTTCTCACCCCTCTTTTTTTGTGGATGGGGTTTTTCGTCTCCCACAGAGCGGGCAGCTCCCTTACCCAGTCTATAAATTCCGCCAAATTAAATAAATTTACTTGTATCTGCAAGTAAAATAAATAATATATAACTAATGTGAGGCAAACAGTCTAACCTCCTTAACATCGTAGTCACCATATATATCCTACAACATTCTCAAGACAGTATAGGCCAACAATTTGTCCAATTCACAAAATCACATACCTTCGTTCGCACGTCCGTAACTTGAACTCCTCTCTCCGCACACCGAACGTAGTATAGTCACATGTGTGTTTGCTATATATACACCACGCATGCGTCAAACTACGAACACGTCGCTCCGCACACGTCGCCCACCCATGACGTTCTAACTAACATCTTTTCCCCGCCCCTTCTCTTTCGGCGCGCAGACAGATATGGCGGATTTACAGCAGGTGTCTGATAATTCCGCAACTAACGAGGAGGAGACAAGCCAGGAGACCGAGGAAACGTCACGATCAAGGAGGAGATTCAAGGCATCTAATATGTCTTTTGCGGAGATGGCGGAGATGGTGGACATCTTGCTCAAGTCTGATTATGACGCAAAGCATGGGCCGTATAGCAAACCAAATAGAAGGAAGGCCAAAATCCTGAAGAAAGTCGTGAAGAGTCTGAAGACGAATTTCGGGGTGAAACGCTCAAATGAGCAGCTCAGAAAGAGGTGGTCAGACCTCAAACTGAGGGAGCCAGAGCAGTTAAGGAGCATTAAGAGAATGCTATCAAAAAGTAAGTAAAATGTACACTTTTCTGCTATTAATGTTTTTCTCAACTTACATGTTGCTCCTTTTTTTGATTTTATCATATTGGACTCCCTTCCCTAATTTAATAATTTGAACTTGGTTTGGCACAGTAATCGTTCGTTACGTTACAGACACTTCGTTCGGCCACTATCCGCTGTTTTGGCTTATTTTATAGCCACAAAAGTAATTAGACATCTGCGTGTTTTTTAAAAATTATTGTTCCAAATTTTTAGGCTAGGTGATGTGTTTGTAAAGAGAATGAAATGCAAACTTTAGTCAGTGTAAAGGAGAGGACACTCAGCAGCTGCTTCCACATCTGTACTTTGGAGCACTATAGTGTGGGCCACCAGACCCGCCTTTTTTGGGTGTCCCACACAGGTGCATTAGTGATTTTTTGTGGTGCCTCCATGTCTAAAAACTGACAGCCAAAGGTGAATACTAAACATATTATTGGTCAGAAATAATGCATTCATCTTTAACTTCCGCCCAAACACACACTTGTACCCCACTTCCAAGCAATTTAGCCTGTTTTTATTTTTCATAGAAAATTTCAGTGTGATAAATAGACCTTTTGTTTGATTATCATAGGGGAGAGAAGACTGGGAGGAGAACACTCCAGGGAGCACAGGAACCCCACAGCTTCACAACAATCCCAAACTCCCAAAGACCCACAACTGAAGGATGTTGAGGAAGTTGAGGTGGAGGAAGGAGAAGTGCAGGAAGGAGAGGTGGATGACGTTGTGGAACTGGTCACCACAACAGGTCAGTATCTGACACCACAGCTTCAGGTAAGAGATGTAGGCCTGCAGAGTTATAATACCTTTTTATTTTGTTTTTAGGGGATGTAAATGTTGTGGTGAAGGATAGTACACGTTTCTCTGCTGACAGTGCCCTCCGAATAATACAGCAAGTGATGGAATGTAGCACGGAACTGGAAAGAATAAAACAAATAATTCATGTGATGGATCAAACATTTAAAGACATTCTAGATGTTTTGGGGAGAATCGAATAAGTCAACCAAACGCCCATTTTTATCTCAGGAATGACTGTTCATCAACCTTTTAAACAGTTTTTGACAATGCAACCAGCCAAAAATTGAATATGCACACAGTGTGTCAACATGTGCCATCTGCCATCAGGGGATATCCATGTACGTCTTTTGGGGGTGCAACCCCTTCCTCGTATCTAAAGTAGGTGAACTGAGGAAGGGGTTGCACCCCCAAAACACGTCCATTGATCACCCCTGATGGCAGATAGCACATGTTGACAATAGGGATCAGGAGTCTAAAATCCCTAGTGGAAAATAATACAAAATGTGTGCATATTCAATTTTTGGCTGGGCAAGGGGTGGCAAGACCCCATATTAGGACGGGCACATAAAGACATAGTTTGTGTAAGTGAATGTGCCAGATTGCTCAGAGGTATCCAATGTTGTAATTTTTGGAATGCAACTGTTGTTTTTGTATTTTCCTAAGAAAATAATTGGCGGTTTGTGGCCAGGACAAAAAAAAAAAAAGGAAACATGTGTGTGAATGTGCACAGAGTAAAATGTTTGAACAGAAACAACGTGTAGCTTCTTTTTTCAATACGCTCTAACCTTATTTGTGTTTTTTTGAAGGTTACATAGTGAAATGGTTGTTATTTACTAAAGGAAAATACACTTGGCACTACAAATGCACTAAGACAAACTAGGAGACAGGAAACAAACCAAAGTTAAAATTTGAAATCAGAATTTTATTTAGCTCATTCTCCAGGAATCTTTAGCCATAGCCTGGCATAGGAATTGCCCCCCTACCCGTGAAATATTGCATATATTTGTCCCGAACCTCACGGGCATTTTGGGGGGGCAAGCCAGGACGGGCAGATTCCAGGCCCGGCAGGGGATTAGCGGGTGAAAGTCCAGCCTCAGGCAATACTGAGGCCATATATGAATTGGATTTTCTGCTGAGAAAATTGTGTAGCACACAGCAGCATAAAACTACATTGTTTATTTTGTAGTCCGCCAAGTGTATGGAAGTCATAAAAATGCGGAACCGGCTGGCCATTATGCCGAAGGCATTTTCAATGACTCTTCGCCCCCTGGCCAGCCAGTAATTGAACACCCTCTTCTCTGGGGTCAGGGTCCTGTGAGGAAATGGCCTCATAAGATGCGGTCCGAGTCCAAAGGCTTCATCAGCCAAGAAAACAAAGGGGAGTCCTTCAATATTCCCTGCATCCGGTGGCAATGCAAGGTCGTCACTCTGGAGACGGAGGGCAAACTCCGTCTGGATGAACGATCCCCCATCGGACATCCGGCCATTCTTCCCTACATCAACATAGAGGAATTCATACCGTGCTGACACCACCGCCATCAGCACAATGCTATGAAACCCCTTGTAATTGAAGTAGTAGGACCCAGAACGGGGTGGCGGCACGATGCGGACGTGCTTCCCGTCTATGGCACCACCACAGTTGGGGAAGTCCCACTGCGTGGCAAACACCGATGCCACAGTCTGCCATTCCTGTGGCGTGGAAGGAAGCTGGGGAGTCAAACAAGATGAAAGAAAATTAGAATTTAAAAATATTACATTACAAGGAGATTATAATAAAAAACATTAGAGGCCAACATCAATCAAATTCTACGTTTATTAAGGTGTTTTAAATAAGTATAATGGAAGGCTCATGTTTCATATTCATCACCCCCTCTGATGGTCCATTAATACATTATTTTGGGGGGGGGTAGATGTGTTTGGCCACAGGATAGCAGTGCAGTGGCGGTGCGTCCAGAGTGGGCGCTGGAGCACTGCCCCCTCTCTCCTGTGCCCGTCACTCAGAACAATACATAGGTTTATGCCTTGCATTAACCTATGTATTGTCAATGCCGCCCACTATTCAGGTGGATGGCCCCCTGTTAAGCGACCAACATATGAATAACTGCGGCATTTATGAGGTGAAAATTGCATATCAGAAACAGGGAGGCAAATAGGCTTGCACATTACAGCCTGAGGGATGTAATTGGCTTCATAAAAGTTAAATAGGGGACGCAGGGTGGGGGAGCATTCCTTGGGTAAACACTGACAGGCTGCTCTGCCAATCATGTTCACCAAGTCTGTTTAATGGTAACATGATTGGCTGATGCAACATCAAGGGAAGGAGAAGACATCAAGGACAGAAGAAGGATGGCGCTGACCACAAGAAGTTATGTGCAGGGCTGGGGGGAAACTGGCTGCATTGGAGGGAACAAAATGGCTGCATTGGAGGGGACAAAATGGCTGCATTGGAGGGGACAAAATGGCTGCATTGGAGGGGACAACTGGGGGCGTTTAATAGGCACCTTTGCAAAAATGGAGGAAGTTTATTTCCTAAATTGGGGTTGGACCCCCAAACATTTGTTGCAACAGGCGCCCCTGCTGGAAAGGTTAGTGAAGGGAAATATGCATGGAGGAGAAAAAAGGGGCAATCTAAATCTTCCAGCATGCATGAGGACAAAGGGGACATTCTCAGCATATTACAATCATGGTAATTAGGGAAGGATGAAAGAAATACAATACATTAGCATACATGAAATACATAAAATGTGATGTTAAAGGAGAAAACTTACCCTAATATAGTCCTCCTGCAGGACTTGGATGATGGCAGAACAGGTGTCTGGGATTATGAGGCCCAGAGCCTGGGGGGAGATGCCTGTCGTGAACTTCAAGTCCTGAAGACTTCTCCCTGTCGCCAGATAACGTAATGTGGCGATGAGCCTCTGCTCAGCACTGATGGCTTCCCGCATAATGGTGTCCTGCCTGGTAATATAGGGGGACACCAAAGCCAACAGTTCCTGAAAAACGGGGTCAGACATCCACAGAAAATTCCTGTAGTCCTCAGGATTATTCTCGACTATCTCCCGCAGCAGAGGCATGTGGCAGAATTGGTCCCGCTGGAGCAACCAATTCTTGGTCCATGAACTCCTCCTCACACCATTCATGGACTGGTCTTGGTCCAAAACAAGCAGACCAACACCAAGCGCACGCACAGCACGAACTCGACGACGAGAACGTCCAGGCGACATGGCTAGGAAACGGTCGTCTTATCAGAATGTACAGAACAGAACGCACTTTAGAACAGCAAAGCCTATGAATAACGAACTGAAAATCAGAAACGAACGGGCAAGAACGCACTGTAAAACAGATACGACCTGCCTAGACGCCCTGAAAGTCAAGATACGAACCCACAGGCACAAACTGAACCTCAGAAAACGAACTGAAAAGCACAAAGACTGAAAAGCGCGAATCGTCTCTTCCCAAACTTTTACTTCACACGCGGTGACACGAGATCAGCAAAAGCAGCCCAAGGGGTGGCGCCAAGAAAATCGATCTTCCCCTTTATAGTGCCGTCATACGTGCTGGACATGAGCGCGGAGAACAACGAGGAAATTGGGAAATGTCAGTGTGTACGCATAGAAAGCTTGACGAGAAACTCGTCAAGGTTAACAAGAATCTCGTCGAAAAAAACGACGTGTTTTTAACGACGAGAAACTCGGTCGTGTGTACGAGGCTTTAGCCAGTTAACCAGATAAGTATGAGACTTAACAGGGGGATTAGAGTAGGGATCGGAACAAAGCCTATACACAATAATATGGGGAGTATGTTCTATAACCGGAGCTCTGAGGCAGGACAGAGTTGACGAGTCTCAGGGGATCGGGGGGAAAGGAGTACTGCGGGGGGGGTAGAATGAAATAGAGTAGGACAAACCTGCGAAGGCCTGGACCCTCCCGCTCACCCCCAATGGGAACATTCTGTGAGCGGGAAAGGCGACCGTACTTATTAACCAAATAATGGAGCGCAAATGGTTTATCGGTAAATAGCCAGACTTAAAACCCTTGACAGCACTACCTCCCCTCCTGCAACCTTGCTGAAGGATAGACCTATCCTGTCAGATAGACTACAACATCCTCGCGTGTTAAGTATAAGCAACAGAAATCAATAGAAACCTATAGGGAGTGAGGGAAGACCTGGTCTGGTGAGACTCTTAATTTTGACTTGACGTTGCGCTACCAATAAGCGATAGGGTGAAGAAGGGGAAGGGGAGGGATGGGGGAATGACGGGGTATTCAAAATCGTCTGAGTGTTAAACGTTAGGTTCTTAGGTAGGTATAAAAGTCCCCGCTAAGGGTATAGGCGTCAGTTGGGGGTTCCTAGTTGGCGCAGTATCCCTATACTGGATCTAGCATGCCCATAAGGTTCTGAATTTTGTGGGATTATCTTTAGTTTGGAAAATAAGTCTTTCCATCTCTGCTGTCTTGTCTACTCTACTATGCCATTCGGCAATGGAGGGGGGGACAGTGCTTCTCCAGTGGATCGGTACGCATTGGGTTGCCGCATTAATAAGGTGTAAGGTAAGGGATTTGCGGTAGGCAGAGCAGGGTATGGAGGTATGGTGCAGTAAGTATTGTGCTGGGGTAAAGTCAGGAGTATATGTAGTGATTTTGGTAATCAAATTATGTATTTCTTTCCAGAATGGTTGTATTAGAGGGCAGTCCCACCAAATGTGGAGAAAAGAAACAGGGGTGGATTTACATCTCCAGCAGAGAGGGGAAACGGTTGGGAAGAATTGGTGTGTTTTGTCGGGAGTACGGTACCATGATGTGTATAGCTTATATCTATTTTCCTGTGCGGAAATGTTGACTGAACATTTATGTGTATGTTCGCAAATACGTTCCCAGTCAACCGTGGAAAGATCTACGGATAAATCAGTGGCCCACTGTCGGTGAGTCCCGAGTGTCGGGGGGGGGATCCTGAGAGTAAAAGGGCGTACAAAGTAGATATTAAATGTCTTTGGGGTTCCGGGTCTGTACAGATGAGTTTGAAGGGGGTAAGAGTCCTGGTCCACTGGGGAGGGGGGCGAGTATGAAGGAGGAAATGACGTATTTGGAGGTATTTAAAGAAGGGTATGTGTAGGTTAGGGAATTTGGAGGATAACTCAGGCTGGGAGAGAAGCGCATTGGCATCAAAGCATTGATGAGCTCTAACCGGTGGGTTAATGGGCCCTATGTGTCGGTCGTTAGTATGAATGCCCGCCGGAAAATCTGGGTTTTGGATGAGAGGCATCAATGGCCCAGGAAAAGGGGTTAGTTGGAGGATACGGCAGGATGATCTGAAGTTACACAGCATTGGGCCTATCAGAGGGTGAGCGGAGCAGTCCTTTGAGATGGAGCATGAATTGATCCATGGTAAATGTGCAATAGGAATTTGGGAGAAAGAATTTTCTACCTGTATCCAGGCTTTGCTAGTGGAATGTGCGTGCCAGTCCACGATTCTCGTGAGTTGGCAGGCCCTATAGTAGAAGTGTAGGTCTGGAAGTCCTATGCCTCCTTTACCCTTGGGAAGCGTTAGTCTTCCCCAGCTCAGACGAAGGGGGCCCGCTGACCATAGGAGGTTTCTGCATAATCGCTTAAATGAGGCAAAATAGGAGGGGGGGAGTTTGATCGGGATGGCTTGTAAAAGATATAGTAGTCGGGGAAGCACATTCATCTTTAAAATGGCAGCTCTGCTAAACCACAAGAAGGGACCTTTCAGCCATTTAATTGAGTCCTCTCGTATAATTTGAAGGGCAGGGAGAAAGTTCTTAGCATAGAGATCGGATAGTCTGGTAGGAATTTTGATGCCTAAGTAAGTTAGTTCATTGGGTTCCCACCGAAAAGGGAAGTTAGCTTGACAGAGTAGGACCGTTTGTTGGGGCAAGGAAATGTTTAGCGCCCTAGATTTATCAAAGTTGATTTGTAGGTTAGAAAGTTGTTTAAAGAAAGCAAAGTCATTGAGAAGGTTGGGGATGGTAGTCAAGGGATTTGAAAGAAACAAAAGAATATCGTCTGCGTAGGCGCAATCTTGTAATGATTGCGTTTAATGGTAATCCCCTGTATATCAGGGTTTTCTCTGATTTTGCGGAGGAGAGGTTCCATGGTAAGGATGAAGATGAGCGGGGAGAGGGGGCAGCCCTGGCGAGTGCCATTGGCTATGGAGAATGTGGTTGAAAGCCGACCGTTGACCCTTATCTTGGCCGTGGGGGACGCATACAGTGCCATGATCATTTGTATAAGCCGTGGCGGGAACCCCACAGCCTGTAGAGAGGCGGACATATAATCCCATGCTACCCTGTCAAATGCCTTCTCGGCGTCAAGGGATAGAAAAAATCCCTTAGTCGCAGTGGAGGTTAGCCAGTGATGAATGTTTAAGGCCTTGGTAGTGTTATCCCTGGCTTCCCTGCCAGGGATAAAACCCACTTGGTCGGTCGAGATTAATCTGGGAAGTAGGGGGATTAAGCGATTGGCCAAGATCTTCGCGTAGAGTTTCACATCCACATTAAGAAGGGAGATAGGGCGATAATTCGAAACTACCGTGGCGTCCTTACCTGGTTTCGGAATGAGCGTAACGTGGGCTTCTAAGATATCCCTGTTGTGTGGGGAGGAGGAGGCAGGCAGTTCATTAAAGGCCGTTACAAAATGTGGAAGTAAGATATCTGAGAGTGACTTGTAGTAACTAGACGTTAGGCCGTCCGGGCCTGGACTCTTACCCGGTTTCAACTGTTTCAGGGCCTTTAGGGCTTCCTCAATGGAGATTGGTATGTCCAGATCTGTTAAATTGTCTGTGTTAAGAGGAGATGGACTGTATTGGGATAAAAACTTGTTTATAATCTCGGGCTGTTTCGAGAGGGGGTCAGTCAAGGGTAGATTGGGTAGGTTGTATAGTTTGGAGAAATATGCTACAAATTGGTTAGCTATGTCTTCCGTGTGATTGACAGTGGTGCCAGAAGGGGTTTTGATAGTGTGGATGGTGTGCTTGGATTTTTTCTGTTGTAGGGCTCTCGCTAATAGTTTACCCGCCTTGTTCCCAAATTCATAGAACAATTTCTGCGTTAATGTATATTTACGCTTTAAAGACTTCTGGAGTTCTTCTAATAGGTCAGCCCTAGCTGCTAAGAGGTCGGCAAAGCATTTATCAGCCAATGAACATTTGTGTACGTTTTCCAGCCGTTTCACTCGGTTTGATAGGTCCTCGATGTGTGCCTTCCTAAGTTTGTTCCGTTTAGCCACTAGAGATATAATCTCGCCCCTGAAAACACACTTGTGTGCGGCCCACGTGACCGTCTGCGATGTGTCTCCATTGGAGTTTTCCCTAAAGTAGTGTATAAGGCATTCCGATAGTTTCAGGGTATTATCTACGTCCAGTAGAAGTGAGTCATCAAGGCGCCAGATCATCGATCTGGTACGTTGGAAAGGAAGTGTAAGCGTCATGGTTATGGGGTGATGGTCCGACAAAACCATGGGTTCAATGGTGGCTTCTGTAAGTGTGGTTAGGTCATCTTGAGTTATGAAAAAATGATCGAGTCTAGAGTATTTGTTGTGAGGTGCGGAATAAAAGGTGAAGTCTTTTACCGTCGGATGAAGCGTGCGATAGGTGTCATGGAGAGTCAAGGTACTTAGGCGATTCTTGATCGCACGAAGGGCGCTATAGGTCATATAGGAGGAGCCATTGGAAGTATCAAGAGATGGGACGAGAGGAACATTAAAGTCTCCCCCCAGAATTAGGGTGCCAGATTGAAATGCTGTGAGTTGGTCCAGAGTCTTTTACGGTAGAAGGCTACTTGTTTAGAGTTTGGTGCATAAATGTTTGCAATGGTAAAGGGTTTGCCATGGAGTGTACCTTTAAGGAAGAGATATCTCCCATGGACGTCCCTTTCAGTATCCGTGATCAGGAGAAGACAATGTTTCGATATTAATATGGAGACCCCTTTTGATTTGGCTACGTCGTTTGTAGCGTGATAAACAGTCGGAAAGTGGAGGTCATGGAGCTTGGGGATATTATTCGTACGGAAATGGGTTTCTTGGATAAGAGCGATATGTGTTTTAGCTCTGCGAAGGGCATATAACAATTGAGATCGTTTCTCTGGAGTATTGAGACCCCGCACATTAATAGAATATAGTTTAAGTTGTGTAGGGAGGTTGGGGACCATAGGGTCAGAACCAGCACTTGGAATTTCACCCGCCATTCCTAGGGGGGGGGGGGAATGGGGGGGTAAGAGTAACAGGCGTTACGGGTGTGCTACAACCACCTCTAAGATGTTGTAGAAGAGAGGATGTAAGGGTGAATACCGATGAGGGGGAGGAACCCGTCCAAACCCCTCAATAATGGGAAGTGATCGGTGAGTTACAGGGCGCGGAGGGTGGTCACACATCCTTTAGGCGTGCTCGCACCGTCACACGCCGCCGTGTGGGGGTTGACCAGGACCAGAGCCGGTGAAGGACTTTAAAAGTAAGGAGAAAGATTATGTGTACAGGCGATATCCCTCCACCCCAGGACAATCTATCATAGAAACATGGAGGACCAGACACCAGAATGGCGAAGGAAACATAGGATCTGTCACTAAAGGTTATGTAGACCATATACAACAGTGATGGTGTTGGCGCTGTGTTTAAACAAAGAGAGAATAGGAAAACTGAGAACAGTGTGACTGATAACACACTAAACCTGAATAATATTATGACCTTATATAAAAAAGTGACTGACTTAATTAAACTCAAATGCAATCATGTGATCAACGTGATCGTGTAACCATATCCAAATGTCCAATAGTGATAAATCCAAAGAAATATACTAATATATAAATACACTTAAAAATATAAAAAATATATATAAAAAAATATATATAAATATATATATATAGTGTAAATGGTTGAAGGGTCCAAGTAGAATCCGATTTAGACCGTGCAATCCAAAAATATATCCAAAGTGATTCCCGTCACCAAAATTAAAAAGTGACAAAATAAAACACACATTAGTTCAGTGCTTGAAACTTGATTTCTCTTCAGTGCTCCACCTCTGTGCCTGTAAGCAGCTTACCTTGTTGCTAATTAAGCTTAGCACAACCAGGTCACAGGTTTATTCAGAACAGGTGGGCAGTGGCTTGGATGGTACCAATCTCCTTCCTGTTGCTGCAATCCTCCCCAATGGCATGTATAAAATCAAAGAAAATGGATCATAGTGTGGTACCGCCAGTGTCCAGAGATGCACACACACGCCAGAAAGGTACTCACTTCACAGATAGAGAATGTGGGAGCATCTCCACGAGCGCTGAACTCGTCGTCCCTCTAATTATCTGTGGCTCTGTGTGGATCCCAGTGCAGTGGTGTCTCAGATGGGCGTCATATTCAATAAAATAAAAGATATGGCAAACATAGCATAGTCCCGTACCGAAAAGGTTTTATTGAAAATACACAATATAACACTCACATAAGTTTAAAAGGTGACTGCAGGGTATCCTACGAGCTCCTCGCTCGTCTTCCTGCTCGGGTCCTGGTCTGTCGGCGAACCTCCAATCCCTACGCGTATCGTCACGGATCCCCTGATGAAGTTACGTGACACGTGACGATACACGTAGGGATTGGAGGTTCACCGACAGACCAGGACCCGAGCAGGAACACGAGCGAGGTGCTGTTGTTTTGAGTTTTTTTAAATTGGATTCACAGGGGTTTGGCAGCAGTGCACCCCCCCCCACCAATCCCCCCCCTTTCCTGTTAGGGTTTTGGGTTCACTTATTCATTTCACGTTAGGGCAGCGTGGGAGTTTCCCCAATTTTTTACATATGTAGACCATAGGTCTCATTGAGGGTAGGGGAACCCATACCTAGTGCGAAGCCACCGTGTAAGAGTTATAGGGGGTAGAATGGTATCCCGAGTAAATTGGGCCTAACCTTGGGTCTCGTGTTCACGGCGGAATACCTGGTGTGGTTCTTCACAGGCATACCTGCATGAAGATGGCATGACCTGCTAGCATGAATATAATGTATCTAAGTGCAGAAACATGCAGTGGTGCCAATACCTCCTAAGGAATCGTGCCCAAACAATTTAACCAAAGAAATAATCAAAATGAACAACAACAGTAAAAGGTATAGGGCATATAGTGTGAGCTGCACCGGAAGTCCCCATACAGTCCCTTTAAGAGCATATAAGTGGTGCTTACCCCCAAATTTCCAGGGGAGCAAGTGTGGAAGTCTCGCCCACCCGCCCGTTAGGGTGGTAGATCAGGGGAGGTAGATAGTGAGGGACACTATCCCAAGTCCAGAGGTTTAACAATAAGGTCGTACTGTCACAATGGATAGCTGGAGCATAAGAGGAAAAAGGGGAAGGCGGGGAGACGGGAAGGAAGGGAGGAGCGGGGAGAGGGAGAGGAAGAGGGATGATGATGGGACGGGGCAGGGGAAGGGGAGAGGGGGAAGGAGGAGGGGGAAGGAGGGGGGGCGGAGGGAAGGGGGGAAAGGAGGGGGTGAAGGGAGGGGGTGGGGAGGAGGGGTGGAAAGGAGGGGGAAAGGTGGGGGGGAGGGAGGGGGAAAAGAGGGAGGGAGAGGGGGTGTGGAGAGGAGGGAGGGAAAAGGGGGGGGGAGAGGATGGGAAAGGGGGCGGTGGGAAGAGGATGGGAAATGGGGTGGAGGGGAAGAGGATGGGAAAGGGGGTGGTGGGAAGAGGATGGGGAAAAGGGGTGAGGGGAGAGGAGGCATGTGAAGGGGGGGACAGAAAGCCATTATTTCTACAAGTAGCATGCAGGAAGACAGTGTAGTTGTGGAAAAGTGCTCGGCAATGAGCCGAGTAGTCCAGCGTACAATATATATGTGATGGCTAGGTCAGGCATTTCAACACCACCATGTCCGTGGAGCACTTAAGCCAAAGCCAAAGTGGGTTAGAATGGGGAATCAAAAACTGGGTGGTACCTGTGGGAACAAAAGCGGTGGTGTGCGGATTCTGGAGGGATTGTCGGTCAGGTAGCTTCAGTTCAGATCTAGCCATGTGGGGACCAGAGGCGATATTGGAAGAGAGTCAAGAAGTCTGCAAGGCCCCTCAAGGATAGAGAAGGAGCGCTGTGTGTGGGACAGCTCACCTCTGCAAAAGCTGGAGCAGGAACTCAGCACAGTCCTCTTCGAGCGGGAGGGCTATGGAGCACTGTCAGCATACCCGATGTCCCGGAACAGCAGTGCATCGAAGCAGGCATCACATGTGAGGTGAGTCAAAGTGGGCAGCATTCTTGATCTCGTCGGCCGAGAGCAGGTCACTGCCAGAAAGTGGATACGGTGTTCGTCGGATGTTGTTGAAAGGTCTATCCTGTGCGTCGCGGCTGGAAGTGCTTTGAGAAGATGCGCCGTCTGTGACGTCTGTCGAGCCGCGGGGTGGTATGGGGGATGTAGTCCACGTTGATCGGCTAAACTACATAGGCGGGAGGGCGGGTCAGTGTCCTGGTGCTGAGCAGCTGGAAAAGAGTCTCAAGGAGAGAGCACGCCTCTGGGAGAGTCACTTCTAGCAGGTGGAACGGAATGAGGCCAAAAGTGCAGAGAGGCCTAACAACCAAAGTCAAAAGTGAAAGTAATAAACCGAACGTACTGCGGTCACTACGGGGAAACCTCAAACAGGGGCAGGAACATGAAACAGGGATTACTGGGGCCAAGTTACAGCGTTTAATATGTACAATACCTAGCGATCACGACGGGCTCTCCTGGATGTTGGGGGATCCGTGGGGTTCAAATCTTGCCGGGAGTGGCGGGAAGTGGCGTGTGATCTAGATCCTGATGGGGAGCGCCTCCTTCTGGAGCTGACAGCCTGGGTTTCCATGGGTTCTTCCCGGAATTTGGTTGGTCTGCTTACAGCGTAACGAAAGTTTGCGTAACATTCCGGGACGGCCACTCGAGGGATATCCAGAGCATCACAAAACAAGGGCAGGTCCTCCGGTACGCTGAGAAGCGCCGTGCGTCCCAGAGCAGTGACTGACAGGCAGAAGGGAAACTTCCACTTATATCTGATCCCCTTGTCTCGTAGAATGTTCAGCAGGGGTTTTAAGGCCCGGCGGTGTTGTAGCGTAATGCCCGATAGGTCTTGGAATAGTTGTATGGGCATTCCCTCATGCATCAACTGTTGACCCCTCGCCTGTCTGAGAATATCCTCCTTTAATGTATAATCCACCAAGCAGCAGACAATATCACGCGGGGGGTCAGTGTCTCTGCCATTGGGACGGAGAGCGCGATGGATGCGCTACATGGCTATCGGGGTCTGTGGAGGCCTATTGAGGACGGTGTTAAACAGGGTAGTCACCGTTAGGGGAATCTGATCGCCCTCGATGGATTCCGGTACTCCCCGCACTCTGAGGTTATGGCAGCGCCCCCTGTTGTCCAAATCTTCCATATGGCGCTGCATATCCCGGAGCTGGAGGGTGTGGGTATCGATCTGTTTAGCGGCCCTACGAATGTCCTTCTCCTGGTGTTCCGCAACTAATTCCACGGAATGTACCCTGTCGTTCAGGTCATGAATGTCTAGGCGGAGGTCCGCAATGGCCTCCGACAAGGTATCCTTAATGTCGGCGGCAATGGAGCGGAGGTCCTGTATGGTTAGCGGAGGCTGTGGGGGACTCGCCCCCCCCCGTTGTCCGGTGGAGAGGGAGCCGTCAAGACTGCTGACAGGGGTATTCCCGGTAAGCGAGGGGGTTGTGCCTGGGAGCGGCTCTGTGAGTGTCCTTGGCGGGACGCCGCCATGTTCCCCCTGTTATGTCTGAACATCTCGGGGATATTTTGGCTCATACCCCCCGGTTGTTCAAGTGGCAAGCGAGATCTGGAGGTCGACGATTACCTGGAAGCAGTCCCCATCGTTTAAGGTACTTGTGTGGTGAAACTGGGGTGTCAGGACCTGTAAAATCAAACAAAATTATCCTGAGGTGGCAGGAGCTCGCAGATCAGGCGTCCATTCAGTAGCAAGGTCCGGCCACGCCCTACAATTGTTAACTATGAGAAAATATTATATTCAAAATATTTTATATACTGTTGGACATCATTGTTTGTCGAAGAAAGGCAAGTTGAGAACTCTATATGTGCTGCTTTCTTTTGGTAGCTTTGGCTCCGCTTCATGGTTCCTTCTCCTCTGTACATCTCATCTGGTCCCTCCAGGACTTACAATGTGTTTGGAGAGTTTTAACAAAAAAAAAAATATATATTTAAAAAGGGAAAAAGAAAAAAGGTTTGTATGTCATAATCAGTAACAAAACAACATACAGTACATATTTTACAAATGGACAAAAAACCCTACCTACTGAACTGAAAGGACTGCAAAGGAATCAATGGGATAAAAAAGTATTAATCTACTTATTGTACAAGATTAAAATGTTGAAGACATGAAAATGTACACATGTACCACAAACAAAAGAAAAAGGACGCTCTTCTTAGTGTTGATTTTCACCAACCCCAATGCAGTAGGGGATGAGAGACTTGCTGTAGCTTTGACGCAGATTGCATTTCACGAGACATAGCCCACTTCTTCAGGAAAATGTATTGCAGTCAAACACTATAATAAACAATATTATAGACATCAATTCCAATCACTTTCTGTCAATCAGTATAATGGCTCAATATTTTGTTGCCGCATACCTCCATATAGATGGAGTCAAAATATATGGTCAGCCGCTGCATCCTTCTGGTCATATGGGATAGACCACACAGCTCTTTAAGGAGACCAAGCACCTATTTATCATTTCATGTTAACCACTTAAGCCCCGGACCATTTCGGACCATTAGGACCAAGCCTGTTTTTGGGATTCGGCACTGCGCTGCTTTAACTGTAAATTGTGCGGACATGCAATGTTGTACCCAAATGAAATTTGCGTCCTTTTCTTCCCACAAATAGAGCTTTCTTTTAATGGTATTTGATTGCCTCTGCGATTTTTATTTTTTGCGATATAAATGGAAAAAGAACGAAAATTTTGAAAAAAAAAAGATATTTTCTACTTTTTGTTATAAGAAAAATCGAATAAACTCAATTTTAGTCATACATTTAGGCCAAAATGTATTCAGCCACATGTCTTTAGTAAAAAAAATGTCAATAAGCGTATATTTATTGGTTTGCGCAAAAGTTATAGCGTTTACAAACTAGGGTACATTTTCTGAAATTTACACAGCTTTAAATTTATGACTGCCTATCTCATTTCTTGAGGTGCTAAAATGGCAGGGCAGTACAAACCCCCCCCCAAATGACCCCATTTTGGAAAGTAGACACCCCAAGGAAATTGCTGAGAGGCATGTTGAGCCCATTGAATATTTTTTTTTTTGTCCCAAGTGATTGAATAATGACAAAAAAAAAAAAAATACAAAAAGTTGTCACTAAATGATATATTGCTCACACATGCCATGGTTATATGTGGAATTGCACCCCAAAATACATTCTGCTGCTTCTCCCGAGTACGGGGATACCACATGTGTGGGACTTTTTAGGAGCCTAGCCACGTACGGGACCCCGGAAACCAAGCGCCGCCTTCAGGATTTCTAAGGGCGCAAATTTTTGATTTCACTCCTCACTACCTATCACAGTTTCGAAGGCCATAAAATGCCAAAATAGCACAAAACCCCCCCAAATGACCCCATTTTGGAAAGTAGACACCCCAAGCTATTTACTGAGAGGCATGTTCAGTCCATGGAATATTTTATATTTTGCCACAAGTTGCGGGAATATGACAAACTTTTTTTTTTTTGCACAAAGTTGTCACTAAATGATATATTGCTCACACATGCCATGGGCATATGTGAAATTACACCCCAAAATACATTCTGCTGCTTCTCCTGAGTACGGGGATACCACATGTGTGGGACTTTTTGGGAGCCTAGCCGCGTACGGGACCCCAAAAACCAAGCACCGCCTTCAAGGTTTCTAAGGGCATAAATTTTTGATTTCACTCCTCACTACCTATCACAGTTTTGAAGGCCATAAAATGCCAAGATGGCACAAAACCCCCCCAAATGACCCCATTTTGGAAAGTAGACACCCCAAGCTATTTGCTGAGAGGCATGTTGACCCCATTGAATATTTTTTTTTTGTCCCAAATGATTGAATAATGACAAAAAGAAAAAAAAATGTACAAAAAGTTGTCACTAAATGATATATTGCTCACACATGCCATGGTTATATGTGGAATTGCACCCCAAAATACATTCTGCTGCTTTTCCTGAGTATGGGGATACCACATGTGTGGGACTTTTTGGGAGCCTAGCCGCGTACAGGGCCCCAAAAACCAAGCACTGCGAACGCTGCAGTTATGTGTGTTGTGTTTGGTAAGTGACAGTGATCGATCGATACTGCACTTGGGTGGGCTGGGCTGGGCTGGGCTGGGCGGAGGGGCTAAACGCAGGCGCTAGCAGGTATCTGGGCTGATCCCGCTAACACTGCATTTTTGGGAACCCTAAACCGCTGGGGATGCTAGTATAGATCTGATCAGATCTGATCAGATACTATACCACTAAGGGGGGTGTATGCTTTGCGCGTGGGTGTTAGCGTTACTGTCACTAACCTAACACTGCCTGTGGCGACGCAGACCCTCTCTGGCGCTAAAACCTAATTGATCTCACCCGCCGGGCGATCAGGGGGGTTAAACCTTTATTGGGTTATATACGGCGGGTGCCCTGATGCTATAAAAAGCAAACTAATCAACCAGCGTCACCCGTAACCTTTATATGGTGATCACTGGTGAAAGGGTTAACTAGGGGCAATCAGGGGGTTAAAACCTTTATTAGGTTAAATATGGGGGTACCTGACACTATATAAAAACCTGACGGGTAACCTAAATAACTAAATAACTTACTGGCTAACCAGTGACACCAGTGACGCTTATACGGCGATCACTGGTGAAAGGGTTAACTCTAGGGGCAATCAGGGGGTTAAAATAATATATGGGGGTACCTGACACTAATAAAAACCTGCGGCGAACCTAAAAAAAAATAACTGCCTATCTAAAACACCAGCGACACGAATACAGCGATCGGAAAAACAATCGCTTAGTGACGCTGAAGTTAGGGGGTGAAAGGGTTACCTGGGGGGTGATCAAGGGGTTAAACCTTTATTAGGGGGGGGTTAGGGGGCTACCCTGGACCTAAAGGGGCCTAATCCTAACTGCCCTGCAACTTTTTACAATCACAATGACACTAAATGCAGTGATCAGTAAAATAAATGATCACTGCAATCAGTGACACTGTGATTGGGGGCTTTGGGGTGACCTGGGGGGTGATCTGGGGGTGACTGGGGGGTGATTTGTGTGCCTATGTGTACCTACGTGTCAGTGGACTGTTGGTGCACTAACCTCTGTCTTCTCTGCTCGGCGCCGGGAACGGAAAGACCGCGGCGAGGGAGATGACATCACTTCCTCCAGCCTTGTTTACATCACATGGCGGAGGAAGCATTTTCATTGGCCGGGAGCGATCGCGAGGGGGGGGCGGAATCGAGCGGCCGCCCCCTCATGCCTGATCGCTCCCGAACACTTAACGGCCGCTCACTGCAGTGAAGGGGGGTCCGGATGGACCCCCCAACTGCACAAAGGCGATCACGTAGATCTACGTGATTCTGCCTGTCCGTGCCATTCTGCCGACGTAAATCGGCGGTGGGCGGTCGTTAAGTGGTTAATATCTGAAAAGATAAACCATATGAATATCCTTATAGCAAGTGTAACAGAACCCATCAACATAACACTGTGGGGCTGATTTACTAATAACACTGCTCTGCGCTGCTTCTAACCTTAATTGGTGCGCCGGATAACTCCTTCACTGGGCGCAGGAAGCAGCGGTGCACTGTTATAGTAAATAGAAATGTCAGCGGCGCTGAAAATGAATGGTTCCCTATGGGAGCCCATTGATTTGAATAGAGGTCGCCCGGGAAGTCGGATCCGACTTGCGGGCGACTCGTGTGTCGGCTGACACAGGGACAGCGCGACTCTGCGAGGCGACCTGGACACGACCTGAGCGTGAAGCAGCCGCTCAAGTCGTGTCCTAGAGGCGACTATCCGACCGAGAATGTGTCCAGCGCGATGTCATCGCGCTGGTCCTCGGCAGCCTCGCTGTCCCATGTTTGGTATGAATCATGCAGGGGAACTCCAGGCCAAATTTTAATGAAAAATCCGGCATGGGTTCCCCTGCAAGAGCATACCAGGCCCTTAGGTCTGGTCTGGATTTTAAGGTGAACCCCCTAAGCTGAAAAACGGCGTGGGGTCCCCCCAAAATCCAAACCAGACCCTTAGGTCTGGTCTGGATTTTAAGGTGAACCCCCTTAAGCCGGAAAACGGCGTGGGGGTCCCCCCAAAATCCAAACCAGACCCTTATCCGAGCACGCAACCTGGCAGGCCGCAGGGGAAAAGGGGGGACAAGAGCGCCCCCCCCTCCCTCCTGAACCGTACCAGGCCGCATGCCCTCAACATGGGGGGTTTGGTGCTTCGGGGCAGGGGGGCGACCTGCGGCCCCCCACCCCAAAGCACCCTGCCCCCATGTTGATGGGGACAAGGGCCTCTTCCCGACAACCCTGGCCGTTGGTTGTCGGGGTCTGCGGGCGGGGGGCTTTTCGGAATCAGGGCGCCCCCTTTAAAAAGGGGGCCCCCAGATTCCGGCCCCCCACCCTATGTGAATGAGTATGGGGTACATCGTACCCCTACCCATTCACCTGGTGGCAAAATAAGTCAATAAAAAAAAGACAACACAGGTTTGAAAAGTAATTTATTGGGCAGCTCCGGGGGTCTTTCTGCCGGGCCCCCGCTATCTTCTGCTAGCTCTTTTGCTAGCGGGGGTCCCGGGCTTCCTCAGGGAGGAAGGGTGGTTTGGGGTGGGGAGGGCCGCAGGTCGCCCCCCCTGCCCCGAAGCACCAAACCCCCCATGTTGAGGGCACGCGGCCTGGTACGGTTCAGGAGAGAGGGGGGCCGCTCTCTCATCCCCCCCTTTTCCCCTGTGGCCTGCCAGGTTGAGTGCTCAGATAAAGGGTCTGGTGTGTATTCAAAGGTGACCCCACGCAATTTGTTTTGTTTTTGGCGCGGGGTTCCCCTTAAAATACATGCCAGACCTGAAGGGCCTGGTATGGATTCTGGGGGGACCCCACGCCATTTTTTTTTCATTTTTTTGGGGGTGGGGGTCCCCTTTGAATCCATACTAGACCCAAGGGCCTGGTATGGACCTGGGGGGGACCCCACGCTGTTTTTTTTTTTGGGTTTGTTTTTTGAACCGTTTTTTTTTTTTTTTACATTTCCTTTAACAACCAGCTATAAACAGGTCAAACAAAAATCGCCGCAAAATTGCGGTACTTGCGTTTTGGATGCGGGTCCATTGAATTCTATTACATCCAAAACACTGTTTTTGTCCTGGCAAAAAAAATCTGCAGTTGCGTTTAAAATCGTTTTTCACAAACCCTCAAAATGCCTTCAGACGCCAAAGATTTCCACGTTTCAGACGCGGTACCAGCGTTTACCCGCATTTTAGTTTACAAGCGTTTTTAAAGGTGACCTATTTTTTTACATTGATAAACTCCAAATTTATGGCAAATGAGGAAAAACCATAATATATATATATATATATATATATATATATATATATATATATATATATATATATAAAATAAATTGCTTCCATTGCATTGTGGAAAATCCACAACTTGGGGCAGCTGACGTGGCAAGTGGACAATACACAACTTGTGACAAGTGATGTGGCAAGTGACACGCTAAATACAACTACACTGCTGCTCTCAGCTGCTCATATCACTCTGGTCTCACTAAATAGCTAAAATCGTAAATAATACTGTTTTTGGGGCTTAGGGCGGCTCCTTATCATATACATGCAAATGTGGTAAAACACGGCATGCAAACGCCACAAAGCGCGACTTTCTAAACGCCACTTTCAACCTTACTTCTGAACACTTGGCACCAGCGTCCCGTCTACATGGGGCCTAAAAACGCCTATGCCATTTACAGCTCAAAAACGCCATGGTGGCCATGAGGCCATAGGCTAACATGGAGAGATGTTTTTAAGCTGCAAAAAACGCTCAAACAAGCGGCTTGAAAAACGTCCGTGTGCATGTAGCCTTATATTAACCACTTGCGCACTGCCCAGACCAAGTTTCACATTTCAGCACTGATGCACTTTTAATGACAATTGCGCGCTCATACAACACTGTAACCCAATGAAAATGTTTTATTTGTTGGCACACAAATAGAGCTTGCTTTTGGTGCTATTTGATCACCTTTGTGTTTTAGTTTTTTAGTTTTTTCTATAAATACAAAAGACCGAGTTTAAAAAAAAAAAAAATGGATATTTTACCCACTTCAGCACTGGGCCTATTCTGGCACTTCTCTCCTTCATGTAAAAATCATAAATTTATGGCTATAAAATTACTTCAAAACACCAAACATTATATATTTTTTTGGAGCAGACACCCTAGGGAATAAGATGGCGGTCATTGCAAATTTTTATCTCGCTCGGTATTTGCGCAATAAATTTTCAAACGCCTTTTGTTTGCTAAAAATATTACAAAACAGTAAAGTTACGGCCAATGTTTTGGTATAATGTGAAAGATGTTGTTATGCTGAGTAAATAGATACCTAACACGTCATGCTTTAAAATTGCGCACACACATGGCATGACACCAAACTTCAGTAATTAAAAATCTCCCTAGGCGATGCTTACATTTTTTTTACACGTTACCATTTTGGCATTACAGAGGAGGTCTAGTGCTAGAATTGTTGCACTCGTTCTAACGCACGCAGCAATAACTCACATGTGTGGTTTGAACGGCGTTTACATATGTGGGTGGGACTTACGTGTGTGTTCGCTTCTGAGCGCGAGCTACCGGGGACATGGGCGTTTTTTCTTATTTTATTTTTTATTTTTTTTACTTTTTTGTATTTCTTACTCTTTTTCTATTATTTTAATTTTTTTGGGATCACTTTTATTCCTATTACAAGGAATGTAAACATCCCTTGTAATAGGAATGTGTGTGACAGGTCCTCTTTATGGAGAGATGCAGGGTCAATAAGACCCCGCATCTCTCCTCCAGGCTGGAAAGCATGATATTGTTCCAAAAAAATCACCAATCTCATGCTGACAGCCGAGATCACGGATGGTTAACATACGGGAACACGGCGTGATGTCATAACGTTGTGCTCGCGCCTCCGATGGTCATAGAGATGACTGATGACCATCTGGTCACCAGTCATCTCCAAATTGTTCTCCGAGCCCCAGATGGCACGGGAGAGCCCGGAGAAGCACCGGATGGCGGCAAGAGGGGGGGGGAACGTCCCCTCCCCCCGCCTATAAGAACGATCAAGCGGCAGAACTGCCACTATGTTCGTTTTTATTGTGCACAGAATCGCCGGCTGAAAATAATGATATCTGAATGATGCCTGCAACTGCAGGCATCATTCAGATGTCACCGCCCAAAGCCAAGGATGTCATTTGACGGTGGGCGGTAGGAAACTGGTTAATATTTTTAAAAAAGGTAATTTTTCTTCTTCATTGATGTACACTGATGAGACTGCACTGATGGGCACCGATAAGGTGGCAAGGGTGGGCACTGAGAGGTGGCATTGCTATTTGGCACTGGTGGGCAGTGAGAAGTGGCACTGCTAGGTGGCAATGATAGTTGGCAGTGATGGGCACTGATAGGCAGCACTGCTAGGTGCCACTGATTGGCACCAGTGGTGGGCATTGATAGGTGGCACTGGCAGGGGCTACTAATTGTCACAGATGATGCAGAATTGCCTCTTCCTCTTCGGGCCCCATGTCCCTTGCACATAAGCCGGTGATTGCCTTTTTTTATGCTCGCGCTGTCAGCACAAGGAGAAAACAAAAACCATTACCCAGCTTTTGTTTACATCACGTGATCAGCTGTCATCACCCGAGTCTCAGTGACCACAGCGCACGCGCGCGAAGGGGAGGACGTTTATTGACGGTCTCCCGGCAATTGAGGACCATGCTGTGGCCGTCGATCAGTTATAGCGCTGATCTCAAGTGATTAAAGAGGGTCTAAATGGGCCATTGACATGCATCACAATTCAACTTAGGAATGAGTCTTTGAAAAGTTAAACTAAATAATTTGACCACTTTATCCTTCCAAATATTTCACTTCCTGTCACATAGCCACACAGGAAGTGAGGGGAAATCCCTAATAGGGATGAGCTTCGTGTTCGAGTCGAACATACGTTCGACTCGAACATCGGCTGTTCGATCGTTCGACGAAGATCGAACGATTTGGGCCGTTCGCGCCAAATTCGAGTGACGCGAACGGCCCACAATGCACTACGCCATCGCAGTGTCATCCAGGCGCTGTGATTGGCCAAGCATGCACTGTGACCCCGCATGCTTGGCCAATCACAGCGCCGGCAGCGAGGAGAGCAATGATTGGCCACAGGCAGGATGCCTGTGGCCAATTATTGCTGAGGGTGTTTAGTACACGCCCCACACTATAAAAGGCCGCCAGCACGGCGGCCTAGTGTAGTGTGTTCCGGAGCAGGGAAAGAGCAGCATAGGCAGGGACAGTGACTTTTATTTCTTTCTTGCTTAACCTGGATTCCTTTAGTTTAGGGAAAGAGAAGGATAGGTAGGGAGAGTGTCAGTGTGTTTTGTGCTTGTGCTATAGTGTGCTTAAAAAAAACATTTTTTCTAGGGACAGAAAACTCTAGGTAGGGAGAGTGTCAGTTTCTTTCACTGTGCAAGTCCTTGTTTCCAGGGACAGGGAAGGACAGTGAGTGAATTCTCCTTGTGCTATAGTGTGCTTAAAAAAAACATTTTTTCTAGGGACAGAAAACTCTAGGTAGGGAGAGTGTCAGTTTCTTTCACTGTGCAAGTCCTTGTTTCCAGGGACAGGGAAGGACAGTGAGTGAATTCTCCTTGTGCTATAGTGTGCTTAAAAAAACATTTTTTCTAGGGACAGAAAACTCTAGGTAGGGAGAGTGTCAGTTTCTTTCACTGTGCAAGTCCTTGTTTCCAGGGACAGGGAAGGACAGTGAGTGAATTCTCCTTGTGCTATAGTGTGCTTAAAAAAAACATTTTTTCTAGGGACAGAAAACTCTAGGTAGGGAGAGTGTCAGTTTCTTTCACTGTGCAAGTCCTTGTTTCCAGGGACAGGGAAGGACAGTGAGTGAATTCTCCTTGTGCTATAGTGTGCTTAAAAAAAACATTTTTTCTAGGGACAGAAAACTCTAGGTAGGGAGAGTGTCAGTTTCTTTCACTGTGCAAGTCCTTGTTTCCAGGGACAGGGAAGGACAGTGAGTGAATTCTCCTTGTGCTATAGTGTGCTTAAAAAAAAACATTTTTTCTAGGGACAGAAAACTCTAGGTAGGGAGAGTGTCAGTTTCTTTCACTGTGCAAGTCCTTGTTTCCAGGGACAGGGAAGGACAGTGAGTGAATTCTCCTTGTGCTATAGTGTGCTTAAAAAAAACATTTTTTCTAGGGACAGAAAACTCTAGGTAGGGAGAGTGTCAGTTTCTTTCACTGTGCAAGTCCTTGTTTCCAGGGACAGGGAAGGACAGTGAGTGAATTCTCCTTGTGCTATAGTGTGCTTAAAAAAAACATTTTTTCTAGGGACAGAAAACTCTAGGTAGGGAGAGTGTCAGTTTCTTTCACTGTGCAAGTCCTTGTTTCCAGGGACAGGGAAGGACAGTGAGTGAATTCTCCTTGTGCTATAGTGTGCTTAAAAAAAACATTTTTTCTAGGGACAGAAAACTCTAGGTAGGGAGAGTGTCAGTTTCTTTCACTGTGCAAGTCCTTGTTTCCAGGGACAGGGAAGGACAGTGAGTGAATTCTCCTTGTGCTATAGTGTGCTTAAAAAAAACATTTTTTCTAGGGACAGAAAACTCTAGGTAGGGAGAGTGTCAGTTTCTTTCACTGTGCAAGTCCTTGTTTCCAGGGACAGGGAAGGACAGTGAGTGAATTCTCCTTGTGCTATAGTGTGCTTAAAAAAAACATTTTTTTCTAGGGACAGAAAACTCTAGGTAGGGAGAGTGTCAGTTTCTTTCACTGTGCAAGTCCTTGTTTCCAGGGACAGGGAAGGACAGTGAGTGAATTCTCCTTGTGCTATAGTGTGCTTAAAAAAAACATTTTTTCTAGGGACAGAAAACTCTAGGTAGGGAGAGTGTCAGTTTCTTTCACTGTGCAAGTCCTTGTTTCCAGGGACAGGGAAGGACAGTGAGTGAATTCTCCTTGTGCTATAGTGTGCTTAAAAAAAACATTTTTTCTAGGGACAGAAAACTCTAGGTAGGGAGAGTGTCAGTTTCTTTCACTGTGCAAGTCCTTGTTTCCAGGGACAGGGAAGGACAGTGAGTGAATTCTCCTTGTGCTATAGTGTGCTTAAAAAAAACATTTTTTCTAGGGACAGAAAACTCTAGGTAGGGAGAGTGTCAGTTTCTTTCACTGTGCAAGTCCTTGTTTCCAGGGACAGGGAAGGACAGTGAGTGAATTCTCCTTGTGCTATAGTGTGCTTAAAAAAAACATTTTTTCTAGGGACAGAAAACTCTAGGTAGGGAGAGTGTCAGTTTCTTTCACTGTGCAAGTCCTTGTTTCCAGGGACAGGGAAGGACAGTGAGTGAATTCTCCTTGTGCTATAGTGTGCTTAAAAAAAACATTTTTTCTAGGGACAGAAAACTCTAGGTAGGGAGAGTGTCAGTTTCTTTCACTGTGCAAGTCCTTGTTTCCAGGGACAGGGAAGGACAGTGAGTGAATTCTCCTTGTGCTATAGTGTGCTTAAAAAAAACATTTTTTCTAGGGACAGAAAACTCTAGGTAGGGAGAGTGTCAGTTTCTTTCACTGTGCAAGTCCTTGTTTCCAGGGACAGGGAAGGACAGTGAGTGAATTCTCCTTGTGCTATAGTGTGCTTAAAAAAAACTTTTTTTCTAGGGACAGAAAACTCTAGGTAGGGAGAGTGTCAGTTTCTTTCACTGTGCAAGTCCTTGTTTCCAGGGACAGGGAAGGACAGTGAGTGAATTCTCCTTGTGCTATAGTGTGCTTAAAAAAACATTTTTTCTAGGGACAGAAAACTCTAGGTAGGGAGAGTGTCAGTTTCTTTCACTGTGCAAGTCCTTGTTTCCAGGGATAGGGAAGGACAGTGAGTGAATTCTCCTTGTGCTATAGTGTGCTTAAAAAAAACATTTTTTCTAGGGACAGAAAACTCTAGGTAGGGAGAGTGTCAGTTTCTTTCACTGTGCAAGTCCTTGTTTCCAGGGACAGGGAAGGACAGTGAGTGAATTCTCCTTGTGCTATAGTGTGCTTAAAAAAAAACATTTTTTCTAGGGACAGAAAACTCTAGGTAGGGAGAGTGTCAGTTTCTTTCACTGTGCAAGTCCTTGTTTCCAGGGACAGGGAAGGACAGTGAGTGAATTCTCCTTGTGCTATAGTGTGCTTAAAAAAAACATTTTTTCTAGGGACAGAAAACTCTAGGTAGGGAGAGTGTCAGTTTCTTTCACTGTGCAAGTCCTTGTTTCCAGGGACAGGGAAGGACAGTGAGTGAATTCTCCTTGTGCTATAGTGTGCTTAAAAAAAACATTTTTTCTAGGGACAGAAAACTCTAGGTAGGGAGAGTGTCAGTTTCTTTCACTGTGCAAGTCCTTGTTTCCAGGGACAGGGAAGGACAGTGAGTGAATTCTCCTTGTGCTATAGTGTGCTTAAAAAAACATTTTTTCTAGGGACAGAAAACTCTAGGTAGGGAGAGTGTCAGTTTCTTTCACTGTGCAAGTCCTTGTTTCCAGGGACAGGGAAGGACAGTGAGTGAATTCTCCTTGTGCTATAGTGTGCTTAAAAAAAACATTTTTTCTAGGGACAGAAAACTCTAGGTAGGGAGAGTGTCAGTTTCTTTCACTGTGCAAGTCCTTGTTTCCAGGGACAGGGAAGGACAGTGAGTGAATTCTCCTTGTGCTATAGTGTGCTTAAAAAAAACATTTTTTCTAGGGACAGAAAACTCTAGGTAGGGAGAGTGTCAGTTTCTTTCACTGTGCAAGTCCTTGTTTCCAGGGACAGGGAAGGACAGTGAGTGAATTCTCCTTGTGCTATAGTGTGCTTAAAAAAAACATTTTTTCTAGGGACAGAAAACTCTAGGTAGGGAGAGTGTCAGTTTCTTTCACTGTGCAAGTCCTTGTTTCCAGGGACAGGGAAGGACAGTGAGTGAATTCTCCTTGTGCTATAGTGTGCTTAAAAAAAACATTTTTTCTAGGGACAGAAAACTCTAGGTAGGGAGAGTGTCAGTTTCTTTCACTGTGCAAGTCCTTGTTTCCAGGGACAGGGAAGGACAGTGAGTGAATTCTCCTTGTGCTATAGTGTGCTTAAAAAAAACATTTTTTCTAGGGACAGAAAACTCTAGGTAGGGAGAGTGTCAGTTTCTTTCACTGTGCAAGTCCTTGTTTCCAGGGACAGGGAAGGACAGTGAGTGAATTCTCCTTGTGCTATAGTGTGCTTAAAAAAAACATTTTTTCTAGGGACAGAAAACTCTAGGTAGGGAGAGTGTCAGTTTCTTTCACTGTGCAAGTCCTTGTTTCCAGGGACAGGGAAGGACAGTGAGTGAATTCTCCTTGTGCTATAGTGTGCTTAAAAAAAACATTTTTTCTAGGGACAGAAAACTCTAGGTAGGGAGAGTGTCAGTTTCTTTCACTGTGCAAGTCCTTGTTTCCAGGGACAGGGAAGGACAGTGAGTGAATTCTCCTTGTGCTATAGTGTGCTTAAAAAAAACATTTTTTCTAGGGACAGAAAACTCTAGGTAGGGAGAGTGTCAGTTTCTTTCACTGTGCAAGTCCTTGTTTCCAGGGACAGGGAAGGACAGTGAGTGAATTCTCCTTGTGCTATAGTGTGCTTAAAAAAAACATTTTTTCTAGGGACAGAAAACTCTAGGTAGGGAGAGTGTCAGTTTCTTTCACTGTGCAAGTCCTTGTTTCCAGGGACAGGGAAGGACAGTGAGTGAATTCTCCTTGTGCTATAGTGTGCTTAAAAAAAACATTTTTTCTAGGGACAGAAAACTCTAGGTAGGGAGAGTGTCAGTTTCTTTCACTGTGCAAGTCCTTGTTTCCAGGGACAGGGAAGGACAGTGAGTGAATTCTCCTTGTGCTATAGTGTGCTTAAAAAAAACATTTTTTCTAGGGACAGAAAACTCTAGGTAGGGAGAGTGTCAGTTTCTTTCACTGTGCAAGTCCTTGTTTCCAGGGACAGGGAAGGACAGTGAGTGAATTCTCCTTGTGCTATAGTGTGCTTAAAAAAAACATTTTTTCTAGGGACTGAAAACTCTAGGTAGGGAGAGTGTCAGTTTCTTTCACTGTGCAAGTCCTTGTTTCCAGGGACAGGGAAGGACAGTGAGTGAATTCTCCTTGTGCTATAGTGTGCTTAAAAAAAACATTTTTTCTAGGGACAGAAAACTCTAGGTAGGGAGAGTGTCAGTTTCTTTCACTGTGCAAGTCCTTGTTTCCAGGGACAGGGAAGGACAGTGAGTGAATTCTCCTTGTGCTATAGTGTGCTTAAAAAAACATTTTTTCTAGGGACAGAAAACTCTAGGTAGGGAGAGTGTCAGTTTCTTTCACTGTGCAAGTCCTTGTTTCCAGGGACAGGGAAGGACAGTGAGTGAATTCTCCTTGTGCTATAGTGTGCTTAAAAAAAACATTTTTTCTAGGGACAGAAAACTCTAGGTAGGGAGAGTGTCAGTTTCTTTCACTGTGCAAGTCCTTGTTTCCAGGGACAGGGAAGGACAGTGAGTGAATTCTCCTTGTGCTATAGTGTGCTTAAAAAAAAACATTTTTTCTAGGGACAGAAAACTCTAGGTAGGGAGAGTGTCAGTTTCTTTCACTGTGCAAGTCCTTGTTTCCAGGGACAGGGAAGGACAGTGAGTGAATTCTCCTTGTGCTATAGTGTGCTTAAAAAAAACATTTTTTCTAGGGACAGAAAACTCTAGGTAGGGAGAGTGTCAGTTTCTTTCACTGTGCGAGTCCTTGTTTCTAGGGACAAAGAAGGAAAGTGAGGGGAATTCTCCTTGTGCTATAGTGTGCTAAAGCATTCCTCATCAACCATCTTTGAAATCCTTGATTTTTGGACAGTCAGGGAAATTGTCGTTGTGCTATTCTGTGCAAAAGCAATCATCCTCAACCATATTTAGAAATCCTTAAGTAAAGGGACAGAGAAGGACACCTGAAGGTAGCCCTTATTGCTTTTTTCCCATCTCCCTGCAGGCCATCTATTAGAATGTCTGGAAGGCAAACAAGGAGAGGCAGACAGTCAGGAGGCAATAAAAGAGGGCAAGCAGGCTCTGTGTCTGGGGGCAACAGTGCTGGTCGTGGACGCGGTGCATTGTCATCAGCACATGGCCATGGGACACGCTTGTCCTTCTTTTCGGCAGCTGGACATGTTGAGCCACATCATGCCGAAGACTTGGTAGAGTGGATGACCAAGCCCTCCTCCTCCTCCTCATCCTCTCTCACCCAGGCTCAGGGTACTGGCAAAGCAGCTGCCAAAGCGTCCTCTTCCCTGTTATCAATGTCAGACTCATCATCAGTCACTCCTTCCCTAGACCCACCATGTCCTCCTCCTGAGGAGTCCCCCGAACTGTTTGAGCACAGTGTTGGGTACATGCTCCAGGAGGATGCCCAGCGTTTCAAAGGGTCTGATGATGAAACCCAGCTACAGGAAGGCAGTAGGGTGAGAGCAGACAGAGGGGATGCTCAAGAAGGACACCAATCTGGCAGTCATGTTCCAGCAGCTGCAGCATACTGCCAGATTGGCTCCAGTGATGAGGAGGGAGGGGATGATGAGGTCACTGACTCCACGTGGGTGCCTAATAGGAGAGAGGAGGAGGAGGATGAGGAGGAGGCACATCTCCAACGAGGCAGGATGCCCTTTGGTGGCCAGCGTAAGGGCAGTACACCGACGGAATCACACCGCAGAGCTCCGCCTGTGCAGGGCGCTGCCTCTGCCCGTCATTCAAAAAGTTCCTTGGTGTGGGCCTTTTTTGAGGCTAGTGCATCAGATCGCACAGCTGCTGTTTGCAACATATGTCTCAAGCGTATATCGCGTGGCCAAAACATCAGCCGCTTGGGTACCACATGCCTGACCAGACATATGTTGACCTGCCATGCAGCTCGTTGGCAAGCCTACCTCAAAGACCCACACCAAAGAACAAAGCGGACCTCTCCTTGCACCGCATCAGCTGGGATCTCCAACCCCACTATAACTTCAGTCCTCTCTGAAACATGCACTGAGAGGAATGAAGGTGTAGAATTAGGTGTGTCACAGCCAAGTACTTGCGGCCACTCTGCTAGCAGTACACCGACGTCCGATTCTAGCAGGCAAATTTCCCTGCCCCAGCTGCTGGACCGTCGAAAGAAGTTCACTCCCAGCCATCCACATGCCCAGCGGTTGAATGCTAGCTTGGCTAAATTGCTAGCGCTTCAACTGCTGCCTTTTCAGTTGGTAGACTCGGCCCCCTTCCGTGAGTTTGTGCAATGTGCGGTTCCTCAGTGGCAGGTTCCCAAACGCCACTTTTTCTCACGGAAGGCTATTCCGGCTCTCTACCGGCATGTGGAAGGCAATGTCTTGGCCTCGCTGGACAGGGCGGTCAGCGGTAAGGTGCATATTACCGCTGACTCATGGTCCAGCAGGCATGGACAGGGACGTTACCTTTCTTTCACGGCCCATTGGGTCACTCTTTTGGCAGCTGGGAAGGATGCAGGACAAGGTGCAGTAGTGTTGGAGGTTGTCCCACCTCCACGCCTCCAAAATGCTACTACTGGTTGTGACACACCTCTCTCCTCCACCCCCTCCTCTTCTTCTTCCTCCATGGCCTCTTCCTGTGGTTTGTCCTATGAACCAGCGGTGCTCCGTAGCCGTTCACGGGGCTACGCAAGTACGCAGGCAAAAAGATGCCATGCCGTGCTTGCGCTGGTGTGTTTGGGGGACAGAAGCCACACTGGGGCAGAGGTCCTGTCTGCTCTGCAGGGCCAGGCCGAGAGGTGGTTGACGCCACGCCAGCTTAAGCCAGGAATGGTGGTTTGCGACAATGGCACCAACCTCCTCTCCGCCCTTCGACAGGGACAACTGACCCATGTGCCCTGTGTGGCTCACGTCCTTAACCTGGTGGTGCAGCGGTTCTTGGGCAGGTACCCGGGCTTACAGGATGTCCTGAGGCAGGCCAGGAAAGTCTGTGTGCATTTCCGCAGATCTTATAATGCCAGTGCTCGCCTGGCTGAGCTGCAAAAGGAGTTGAACCTGCCCAAGAACCGCCTTATATGTGACATGCCCACCAGGTGGAACTCAACGTTGGCCATGCTGCAGCGGCTGCACACGCAGCAGAGGGCCATCAATGAGTACCTGTGCGACTACGGCACCAGGACAGGGTCAGGGGAGCTTGGTTTTTTTCTCCACGCCAGTGGGGCATGATCAGGGATGCATGCACTGTCCTGGCACCATTTGAGGAGGCCACGAGGATGGTGAGCAGTGACAGTGCATGCATCAGTGACACTGTACCTCTTGTCCACCTGTTGGAGCACACGCTGCGTGGAATAATGGACAGGGCACTTGAGGCAGAACAGAGGCAGGAAGAGGAGGACTTCCTTGCCTCTCAAGGCCCCCTTTACCCAGACAGTGTTCCTTCTGTCCCACCCATCGCACAGGAAGAGGAAGAGGAGGAGGAGGAGGAGGAGGAGGAGGATTGTGTCAGCATGGACGTGGAGGCTGGCACTCAGCATCATCAGCAGCAGTCTTTTAGGGATGATTTACAGTCCCAAGAAACCAGTGGACTTGTACGTGGCTGGGAGGAGGTGACTGCGGATCATGTCGTCCTTAGTGACCCAGAGGACTCCGGAGCGAATGCCTCAGCAAACCTACGCTGCATGGCCTCCCTGATCCTGCAAAGTCTGCGGAAGGATCCTCGTATTCTTCGGATCAAGGAGAGGGACCATTACTGGCTGGCCACTCTCCTTGATCCACGGTACAAGGGTAAGGTTGCGGACCTTATGTTACCGTCGCAGAGGGAGCAGAGGATGAGACAACTCCGGGAGGCCTTGCAGAAAGGTCTGTGCAACGCGTTCCCAGAGACTGGGAGGTTACAAACTCCTGGTCCTGGACAACGAGTTGCTGAGGCTTCGGCCAGTCAAAGAAGGAGCGGTGGGGAAGGTGGCCGTCTGACCGATGCGTTCAGACAATTCTTTAGTCCGCAGCCCCAAAGTATGATCGGTTCCAGCAACCATCGCCAGCGTCTGATAAACATGGTGCAGGAATATCTAGGGGCAAGGTCAGACTTGGACACCTTCCCCACCGAAAATCCTCTGGCTTACTGGGTCTTGAGGATGGATCACTGGCCAGAGCTTGCACAGTATGCAATTGAGCTACTGGCCTGTCCTGCATCCAGCGTTCTTTCGGAACGCACATTCAGTGCTGCTGGAGGATTTGTCACGGATCACAGGGTGCGCCTGTCCACCGACTCGGTTGATCGACTGACTTTCATCAAGATGAACCAGTCTTGGATCACCACCAGCTACCACACACCTGATGCTGATATAACAGACTAATTGATTTTAACATGTCACATCCCTTCAAGACTGATGCTGATGCTGAGTGCCTGTGCTGTTATGTTGACTGGCTATCCTCCTCCTCCGAGTCCTCAATGATACGATTGATGATGATAGCTTGGAAGATCATTTTTGTTTATGGGTGCCGCCACCAGTGGCTAAGGCCCAATTTTTCAGCCCCTGTTTTACAGGGGCGTGTACTTACAATTTTTTTAGCAATAATTTGGCATAGGGCTCATTGCTGTGCTCAAAGTACAGTATCTGTGAGGGGTTGGAGTGTTGTGGCACCAGTGCCTAAGGCCCAATTTTTCAGCCCCTGTTTAACAGGGGCGTGTCATTACAATTTTTGAAGCAATACTTTGCAACAGGGCTCATTGCTGTGCTCCAAGTACAGTATCTGTGAGGGGTTGTAGTGTTGTGCCACCAGTGCCTAAGGCCCAATTTTTCAGCCCCTGTTTAACAGGGGCGTGTCATTACAATTTTTGAAGCAATACTTTGCAACAGGGCTCATTGCTGTGCTTCAAGTACAGTATCTGTGAGGGGTTGTAGTGTTGTGCCACCAGTGCCTAAGGCCCAATTTTTCAGCCCCTGTTCAACAGGGGCATGCAATTACAATTCTTGATGTAATAATTCACAGCAGGGCCCATTCCTGCACCCACCAAGAGTAAGTCTGAGGGCTTACAGTGTTGTGGCAACGCCACCACCACCACCACCACGAAAGGCCCAATTTTTCAGCCCCTGTTCAAAAGGGGCATGTAATTACAATTCTTGATCTAATAATTCACAGCAGGGCCCATTCCTGCACCCACCAAGAGTAAGTCTGAGGGCTTACAGTGTTGTGGCAACGCCACCACCACCACCACCACGAAAGGCCCAATTTTTCAGCCCCTGTTCAAAAGGGGCATGTAATTACAATTCTTGATCTAATAATTCACAGCAGGGCCCATTGCTGCACCCACCAAGAGTAACTGTCAGGGCTTACAGTGTTGTGGCACCAGCACCACCATCAAAGCCCCAATTTTTACTACCACTGTTCAACAATTATATGTAATTAAAATTCCTGATATAATAGTTGACAGCAGGGCGTTCCAGCACCAACCAAGAGTAACTGTGAGTGCTTACAGTGTTGTGCCAACACCAACAACTAAGGGGCCTATTTCTGCAGAGTATATACGGCAGGTCCCTACTTTCAAACATCCAACTTACAAACGACTCCTACTTGAAAACGCAAGAAGACAACAGGAAGTGAGAGGAAATCTACCCCTAGGAAGGAAAATTCTCTCCTGTAAGAATAAATATGGGAGAAAGGTGTCTCCTCTGTACTGATGCTTTATCAGCAATCCTTGTTTCAAGAAAAACACCACATTTCAAAAACAGTTGTCATTGGGACGGAAAGTGAGGTGAAATGTTCTGAACAGGGGCACAGACAGCAAAACAAATGTTACAGGGGTGATAACCCTTACCTATGTTTTCCAAAAAGTTTAAAAATAGATTTTTGGGCTGGAGCTACACTTCAACAATGTACCTGTTCAAAATTACAAACACATTCTACATAAGAACAAACCTACAGTCCCTGTCTTGTATGCACCGCCTGTATACGGCTGTTCAGAGTATATAGGGCCTTTTTTATTTTATGTGCGGGGTTCCCCTTAATATCCATACAAGACCCAAAGGGGCTGGTAATGGGCTGGGGTAGAGGGGGGGGGGGGGGGGTCATGGGGTAGCTATGCCATTTTTCTTAAAGATTTTCATCCATATTACCGGGACCAGACATTACATTAAAGCCGCAAGCAGTTTTAAATGGCTTTTTTTTCCTTTAGAAGTGTCATTTTGTGCAGGGACAGTTCTAAACACGTGGCACTTCACAGGCATACTTTAGACACCCCCCAGGTACGATATTTAAAGGAATATTTGACTTTTTTTTTTTCACTTTATGCATCATTAAAATGACTGCTCCCGGAAAACGACCGTTTTTAAAACTTCTTTTTGCATTGATACATGTCCCCTGGTGCAGAACCCGGGTTCCCAAACCCTTTTTAGGACAATAACATGCATAATAGTTGTTATAATTAGCACTTTAGAATTCGAACGTTCGCATCCATTGTATTTAATAGGGTTCTAATGTTCGTACGAACTTTCGGTCCGTTCGCGGGTTCTGGTGCGAACCGAACCCGGGGGTGTTCGGCTCATCACTAATCCCTAACAATGTCTTTCCTTGGGGACACACAGGTCAGTCTAAATACTCTCCCCATTATGCACATTGCACTCCAGCATATTGCGGGGTACACCACAATTTATTAGGTAGTTTGGACTGTGGGGTTTATTTACTAAAGGCAAATCTACTTTGCACTACAAGTGCACTTGCTGTATATCTGAGGGGGACATGCAAGCCAAAAAAAAACACCATCTTTGCTTTTACATGATTGCAACATCCAATCACCAGTACTTTCCCTCAGATTTTCAGCAGCTACACTTTTACTGCAGAGTGGATTTGTCTTTACTAAACCCCAAACTACCCAATGATTTGGGGTGTACACAACAAAGTGCTAGAGTGCAATTTGCTTAATGGGGACACTAGTTAGATTGATCTGTGTGTCCCCAAGAAAAGCCATTGGTAGGGTTTTACCTTCACTTCCTGTTTAGCTGTGTGACAGGAAGTGAAGCCAATGTTAAGAAAAGGAGACAAAGGCCAAACTACAAAAAAAAAATTCTAAAAAAAAAAAAACACACACGCAGGGGTTCTAACACTTACTTTGTTTCCCTCAAAATGCCCACAATTAGAATTGTATGGCCTTGAGCTATTTTTAAGTGCAGTGCTCTAAATCAGTGCTTCTCAAGTACCCACAACAGGCCATGTTTGCAGGTTTTCCTTCATCTTGCACATGTGCTTTAAATCACAGTCAATGGTTTTGATTTTTGGACAGCAATTCTCGATAAGATAAATTCACAAAACATGTCCTGTTGGGGGCACTTGAGGACTGAGGCTGAGAACCACTGCAGTAAAAAAAGGAAAATTGAATACTTACCGCTCTGCATTTTTAATTTCCTGGTGATGCTCCATGGCAGCACACAATCCATGCATATACTACCATGAAGGCACCAGGGTAGACAAATCACACCAGTTTTGTTTTGACATGCCAATCAGCTGTCACATTTGTTGCAAAGAAAACACAAAACAAACATCAAAACTTTGCATCTAATTTTATTGTTCAACAAAACAAAAGGGAAGGCAAAATAAAAAACATGGTCAATTTGAAACAGTTACACTCTCAACATCTTGAGCAATTTTTGGCCAAAAAAATACAGCAGACAATTAAATCAAAGTGAACAAACAACACACATTAACAACATCAGAATTATTTCAGGGGAACATATCTCCCCCATACCAAAAATATACAATCCACATAAGTTAACCAATCACCTGTTTTGCAAAGACATAACAAATAAAATACATGTGTTACAAACTCGATAAGGACACCAACATGTACATTTTGCCCCCCACACACTTGCCTCTTCTCAAGGCAAGCGACCGAATGCTCTGTGAGCTTTATATAACATATGTTTGTGTGCTAATGAGGCAATTGAAAACACATGCACAGTCCATGGAACACCCAAAATGCAAGTTCACTCAATGTAGAGACTGAAATTCAAAGTGGGTACACCTGTTAAGGATGTCTTTCAATTTCTAACCCATAAAAACACTCTCTGAGTGAGCATGCCCAGAAATATCCAAGCGCTGTTCACACACAAAAAGCACGCCAAAAAAAATAACTGGCTGGGCATGTGCAGAACAACACCAATGCAGCTAGCAAAAAATAACCCCCCCTCCCCCCGTCCAAAATTAAGCACATCATCCAGCATGCTACAAAATTAGAGATGGGACAATCACCCCTCCCCCCCCACCAACAAATCCCATTACAGTCTATGGGAACTGACTTGTTAATTTTGCTAGTCCCCACTTGGCTGGCTTATCTTCTAGTTATTGGCCTTAAAATGGGGGCCCAGGTCCCACCCTAAGGGACATATATCAATGTCACCAATTTGGAAAACACCAAAAACAAAACAAGGAGAAGTGCCTTTAAATATGCCAAATTGCTTAAGGGCCATTTCACACCACATGCAGTGCATTGCGTTTTTGATGCATCCAAAATGCATGTAAAGTTGGTTATATGGTTCTAAATGGCAGTGTTTGTTCCAGTGCGTTCCAGTTCCACCAAAAAAGTAGAACATGCTGCATTTTACCTGCACTGGACTGTACTGGAACGCATCAAAACGCATCATAAACGCACTGGAACGCACAGGAACACACCTAAATGCACCAAAAACGCACTGGAACACACTTGTCCTTATCTATGGTTAATAAAAAAGAGGGGTGAAAAAAAAGCACTGCACTGCATCAAAAACGTACCAAAAATGCACTGGAACGCATGAAAAACGTGCATGCAGAAAAGCACCTGGAACGCATCCGGATTGTGTTTCTATGGTGTGAACTGGCCCTAGTTCACACTATAGAAACGCAGTCTGGGTGTGTTCCAATTGCTTTTCTGCATGCGCGTTTTTGACACATTCCAGTGCATTTTTGAGGCGTTTTTGATGCAGTCCAGTGTTTTGTTCCCCCTCTTTTCACTTAGGACAAGTGTGTTGCAGTGCGTCTTTGGTGCATTTAGGTGCGTTGCGGTGCATTCCAGTGCATTTTTGGTACGTTCCGTTGCGTTTTTTATGTGTTTTACTGGGGTCCAGTACAGTTTTGTACCTAAAAAATGCAGCATGACCAATTATTTTTTGGCTTTCTGAAATGCACTGGAACGGACTGCAGTGGTGTGAACTATGCCATTGGCATTAATGTGATCAACTTTCTTTGCGTTTTTCAGGCATAAAAAAAACGCACTGCACTGCATCCGGTGTGAACTGGCCCTAAATATCATCCCCGGGGGGTGTCTATAGTATGCCTGTAAAGTAGCACATGTTTTCCATGTTTATAACAGTTGGAGAGCAAAATGACATTTCTAAAGTAAAATAATAGTCATTTAAAAGTCCTTGCGGCTGTAATGAATTGCTGGTTCCTGTCAATACAGATAAAAGTCATTGAAAGTCTTTGATTACACAAAAAAAAAGCGTGGGGGTTCCCCCAAATTCCATAACCAGGCCCTTCAGGTCTAGAATGGATATTAAGGGGAGCCCCGCTGCAAATTAAAAAAAAAATGACGTGGGGTTCCCCCCAAATATCCATACCAGGCCCTTCAGATCTGGCATGGATTTTAAGGGGAACTCCACCCCAAATGTAAAAAAAAATGGCGTGGAGTCCCCCCAAAAATCCACACCAGACCCTTATCTGAGCACATAACCTGGCCGGCCGCAGGGGAAAAGGGGGGGACGAGAGTGGCCCCCCCTCCCTCCTGAACCGTACCAGGCCACATGCCCTCAACATGGGGAGGATGTCCCCATGTTGATGGGGACAAGGGCCTCATCCCTACAACCCTTGCCCGGTGGTTGTGGGGGTCTGTGGGCGGGGGGCTTATCGGAATCTGGAAGACCCCTTTAACAAAGGGGACCCCCAGATCCTGCCCCCCCCGTGTGAAATGGTAATGGGGTACATTGTACCCCTACCATTTCACAAAGAAAGTGTAAAAAATGTAAAAAATGACAAGAGCCGGTTTTTGACAATTCCTTTATTAATGTGTTTTCCTTTCTTCCATCTTCTTCTTCTTCCATCTTCTTCTTTTCTCCATTCGGGTTTCTTCCTCCATCTTCATCTTCCTCTTCATCTTTATCTTCATCCTCATCTTCATCTTTATCTTCATCTTCATCTTCCTTCTTCCTTCGGTCTTCTCGTCCGCATCTTGCTCCGGCGTCTTCCCTTCTTCTTTCTTCGGCCGCTCCGTTTGAATTGGAGGTTCCCGCTGTGCGACGCTTCAGTTATTCAGTTCCCCATCGGGTCTGCTTACACCCGGTGACCCCGCCCCCTCTGACGCACATGCATTTTACTGGGACTTTCCCCGTGGTGTCAGAGGGGGGCGGAGCCACCGGGGGGCAGCGGACCAAGTGGGGAACTGAGGCGTCGCTCAGCGGGAACCTCCAATTCAAACGGAGTGGCCGGAGAAGAAAGAAGAAGGGAAGACGCCGGAGCAAGATGCGGACTAGAAGACCGAAGGAAGAAGGAAGATGAAGATGAAGATGAGGATGAAGATAAAGATGAAGAGGAAGAAACCCAAACGGAGAAAAGAAGAAGAAGGAAGAAGATGGAAGAAGAAGATGGAAGAAGAAGAAGATGGAAGAAAAGAGAAGACATTAATAAAGGAATTGTCTAAAACCGGCTCTTGTCATTTTTTACATTTTTGACACTTTCCTTGTGAAATGGTAGGGGTACAATGTACCCCATTACCATTTCACATAGGGGGGGCCGGGATCTGGGGGTCCCCTTTGTTAGATTCCGATAAGCCCCCCGCCCGCAGACCCCCACAACCACCGGGCAGGGGTTGTGGGGATGAAGCCCTTGTCCCCATGTTGAGGGCATGTGGCCTGGTATGGTTCAGGAGGGAGGGGGGCCGCTCTCGTCCCCCACTTTTCCCCTGCGGCCGACCAGGTTATGTGCTCGGATAAAGGTCTGGTGTGGATTTTTGGGGGGACTCCACGCCATTTTTTTTTAACATTTGGGGTGGAGTTCCCCTTAAAATCCATGCCAGATCTGAAGGGCCTGGTTTGGATATTTGGGGGGAACCCGCACGTCATTTCTTTTTTAAATTTGCAGCGGGGTTCCCCTTAATATCCATTCCAGACCTGAAGGGCCTGGTTATGGAATTTGGGGGAACCCCCACGCTTTTTTTTTTTGGTTAGCAATGACTTTATATGACTTTTCTCTATATTGCCGGGAGCCGACAATTCATTATAGCCGTGGCTGCTTTTAAATGGCTTTTTTTTCCCTTTAGAAATGTCATTTTGCTGGCGCAATGGAAAGTTCAGATCTGCGCCTGTTCAACTTATGGAAATTGACTTAGGTGACTTGACATTTACTAAGATTTTGCCGGCGCAGTGTCCCGGCGCATTTGAACCATTGAAATTCTCGCGCTGAGCTCAAAAAAACCTCCCGCAGCTCGAATCGTACTTGCCGGCGCAGCGGGCTGGTTTTGAAAAAGTTACTTTATCACTCAATTTTGGCCATGTTTGTTATTTGGGCAGGTGTCACTACACTTCCTCACATCACCCCACATCACCCTCATTATATTCTCACTTCCAGCTTCTTTATATTTAGTGTTTAACATGCCGTGCGCCAGGTCCATAGTGGCGCACTGAGCGCCTCCTCCCGTCCGCCGACAACACTATAGTAAATGGCAAATAGGGCTGCGCTACAGGCGCTAATGTTTTGTAAATACCAAAAGAGCCATTGCGCACGCAGATGCGCCAATACTCATGGCGCAAACGTTTGGTAAATCAGCCCCCTGTGTATGTAATATAATCGGGCAAAAGGGTCCCTTTTTTTATTTTTTTACAAACTACACCCCTACAACCCTATATATTTTACAAATGCATAAACATATGCACTTACTCCTCTCCTTCTTCTGGGAATTTGTCATGCAGTCCCAGTTCAGTGTCATGTGGGATGTTATGTCGGTCCACAATTTGGATTTTCTGATCTTGTCATTATACTGCGGGCGAGACACGTCCCAAAGCTGATGATGAGCTTCAACTGCTGAAATCAGCTAAGTCTGTGACATGTTGCTTGCATTGATGCTTGCAGCCAGCTCACAGGACATCCACTCATCTCCAATAAAGAAGCAGCAAGGCACACTGGAACTGTGCACACAGGAATTTCCTGCATGCAGATATTGACAGTGTCCAATGCTATGCAGTAGTGCCTGCAAACGCTTGACATGCATTTAGACATTTTAAGGCATCTTTAGCAAAGAAAAGCTCCTCTTCAGAATGCCCCTGCTCTGGAGTTTTTGTTTTTTTTGTCCCTGCCTCCAAAACTCTTTGTGTGCACAGACACTAATGCCTTGTACACACGATCAGAATTTCCAATGAAAAAAGTCTGATGGACTTGTTTCATCGGAAATTCCGATCGTGTGTGGGCCCCATCGTACTTTTTTCCATCGGTGTTTAGAAATAGAACATGTTTTACATTTTTGCGATGGGGAAAAAAAAAACGTATAGGAAATTCCTATCGTCTGTGTGGAACTACGACGGAGAAAGAACCCACGCATGCTCAGAATCAAGTCGACGCATGCTCGGAAGCATTGAGTGTTTTACGTCACCGCGTTTTGGACGGTCGGAATTTAGTCTGACAGTGTGTATGCAAGACTGATGGAAGTCTTGCATCCATCGGATTTTAGTCCATTGGAAATTCCGATCGTGTGTACACGGCATTAGGCTAGCATGCAGTGGTGTTTGGAGGCACGAAAAAAAAGGCCAGATGCCCCTAGGAGCAGAGTGTCTCAAAGGGCACCTGGAAAAATTCTGTTAGGGGTTTACACCTCTCCCAGGCTCCTCCTTTTACAGACCTTTAATTCTCTGTCCAGTTTTTGTTTTGCACTTCTCCCTTATGGCAATTTTGGGATCACCTGGAACTCAGAGTCTGTGCTCTTGAACCTGGGGAACAAACAAGTCATGTCTGTAAAGCCTCGTACACACGACCGAGTTTTTCGACATAAAAAACCCGTTGTTTTTCTCGACGAGATTCTTGTCAAGCTTGACGAGAATCTTGTCAAGCTTTCCTTGCATACACACTGTCAATTCCAAATCTCGTTGTTGTTCTGTGCGGTCACGTCCAGCACGTACGACGGCAGTATAAAGGGGAAGCTCGATTTCAATGGCGCCACCCCTTGGGCTGCTTTTGCTGATCTCGTGTTACCGCGTGTGAAGTAAAAGTTTGGGAAGAGACGATTCGCGCTTTTCAGTCTTCGTGCTTTCAGTTCGTTTTCTGCGGTTCAGTTTGTGCTTGTGGGTTCGTATCTTGTCTTTCAGGGCGTGGAAGCAGGTCGTATCTGTTTTACAGTGCGTTCTTGCCCGTTCGTTTCTGAATTTCAGTTCGTTCTTCATAGGCCTTGCTGTTCTTAAGTGAGTTCTGTTTAGTACGTTCTGATCAGACGACCGTCTCCTAGCCATGTCGCTGGTACGTTCTCGTCGTCGAGTTCGTGCTGTGCGGGCGCTTGGTGTTGGTCTGCTTGTCTTGGACCAGGACGAGTCCATGAACGGGGTGAGGAGGAGTTCATGGACCAAGAATTGGTTGCTCCAGCGGGACCAATTCTGTCATATGCCTCTGCTGCGGGAGATCGTGGAGAATAATCCTGAGGACTACAGGAATTTTCTGCGGATGTCTGACCCCGTTTTTCAGTATCTGTTGGCTTTGGTGTCCCCCTATATTACCAGGCAGGACACCGTTATGCAGGAAGCCATCAGTGCTGAGCAGAGGCTCATCGCCACGTTATGCTACCTGGCGACAGGGAGAAGTCTGCAGGACTTGAAGTTCACGACAGGCATCTCCCCCCAGGTTCTGAGCGTCATAATCCCAGACACCTGTTCTGCCATTATCCAAGTCCTGCAGGAGGACTATATTAGGGTAAGTTTTCTCCTTTAACATCACATTCTATATATTTCATGTATGCTAATGTATTGTATTTCTTTCAACCTTCCCTAATTACCATGATTGTAATATGCTGAGAATGTCCCCTTTGTTCCCATGCATGCTGTAAACTTGTAATGCCCCTTTTTTCTCCTCCATGCATATTTCCCTTCACTAACCTCTCCAGCAGTGGCGGCTGTTGCTCAAAATGTTTGGGGGCCACCCAAAAAATTTAAAAAGAAAAAACATCCATTTCCGCCACTGTGCCCATTAAACGCCACCAGTTGTTCCCTCAAATGCAGCCAGTTTGTCCACAAATCCACGCAGTTCCCCCACCAGCCCTGCACTTACCTTCCTCTGGTCAGCGCCGTCCTTCTTCTCTCCTCGATGTCTTCTCCCGCCCTCAATGTTGCATCAGCCAATCAGGTTACCGGTAAACAGACCCAGTGAACATGATTGGCAGAGGAGCCTGTCAGTGTTTAACCAAGGAACGCACCCCCCCTGCGTCCCCTGGCTAACTTTTTGGAAGCCAATTACAGCCCTCAGGCTGTAATCTGCAAGCCTATCCTAGCCGCTGGCTCTGATAGGCACTTCCAAAAACAAACCAGCCGCTGTTATTCAGATGGCCGCCGCTCAACAGGGGGCCATCCACCTGAATAGTGGGCGGCATCGACAATACATAGGTTCATGCAAGGCATGAACCTATTTTTGTTCTGAGTGACGGGCACAGGAAAGTGAGGGGGCAGCGCTCCTGTGCCCACTATGGACGCACCGCCACTGCAATGCTATCCTGGGCCCAAACACACCTAGCCGAGTCACTCCCCAATGTATTTTTTCCGCTCCATTGTAGTGCTTTACCCTCCCCCCCTAATCACCCCCTAAAATTTCTCAAAATGTTAGTTCTCCTTATTTTTGAGCATTCCCAAACTCATCTAGCCCCCCCAAATATATTTACAATGGACCATCAGAGGGGGTGATGAATATGATACTTGAGCCTTCGATTTTAGTTTTTTAAAACACATTAAACGAAAACTTAGAATGATGTTGGGCTATAATGTATTTTAGTATAATCTGCTTCCAATGTTATGTGCAAAAGTACTAATATTTTTTTATCTTGTTTGACTCCACAGCTTCCTTCCATGCCACAGGAATGGCAGACTGTGGCATCGGAGTTTGCCACGCGGTGGGACTTCCCCAACTGCGGTGGAGCCATTGACGGGAAGCACGTCCGCATTGTGCCGCCACCCCGTTCTGGGTCCTACTTCTACAACTACAAGGGGTTTCATAGCAATGTGCTTGTGGCGGTGGTGTCAGCACGGTATGAATTCCTCTATGTTGATGTGGGGAAGAATGTCCGGATGTCCGATCAGGGATCCTTCAGCCAGACGGAGTTTGCCCTCCGTCTCCAGAGTGACGACCTTGCATTGCCACCGGATGCAGGGTATACGGCCCATGCTTTGCGTCATAATCCGACTTTAGCAATATGTCCACCATCTCCGCGTAAGACATATTCAATGCCTTGAATCTCCTCCTTGATCGTGACGTTTCACTGTCTGGGCTGGTCTCCTCCTTGTTATTTGAAGAATTAGCAGACACCTGCTGTGACTCCGCCATATCTGTCTGCGCGCCGAAAGAGAAGGGGCTGGGAAAAGTTGATACTGTGAACGTCATGGGCGGGCGACGTGTGCGGAGTGACGTGTGCGGAGTTTCACGCATGCGTGGTGTATATAAAGCAAACACACATGTGACGATACTACGTTCGGTGTGCGGAGCGAGGAGGAAAAGTGACGGACGTGAGAACGAAGGTATGTGATTTTTATACTTTGTGAAATCGGTGGCCTATACTGCCTAGAGATTGTTGGAGGATATATATGGGGAATCAGATTTACAGGAGGTTAGACTGTGTGACTGACATTAAATTTTTTGTCTTGTTTTTTGGCTTGCAGAACCAAAATGAATGCTTTCATCAGCGATAGGGAATTCCTGGGTGAATTTATAGACCGGGTAAGGGAGCTGCCCACTCTGTGGGAGACCAAAAACCCTATTCACAGGAAGAAAGGTGTAAGGAAAGCAGCGCTGGAGACCCTGCTCCCATTTGTGCATACCAAGGTACCCACAGCAACCACACAACAGGTGGACAGTAAAATTGGGAGCTTGAGAGGCACATACAGGACTGAGTGCTTTAGGGTCCTGGCTTCTCAGAGGTCAGGAGCAGCAGCAGCTGATGTATATGTCCCGACTTTGTGGTACTACAGCAGGATGTCCTTTCTGAACGACCACCTTGAGGCAAGGCCATCACTGTCCAGTCTTCCCCCCAGACTTCCCTGCAGCCAACCTGAGCCTTCTCTGGAGCAAGAGGAGGCAGCCATCCTGGAAAAACCTGATTTGGACATCTGGAGCCAGGTATAGTATTTTCTGAAAATGTATTGTGAGAAAATGAATGCATGAAAAATAAGATAATATGTAAATCCCCCCAAAAATTGGGACCAAAAAGTGATCTAAATATCAATAGACAGTAGTGGGCCCAAAATTGGGGGAGAAGAATGAAATCTGATGGGGTCATAATAATAGTCTTTTCGATTGATTTACATTCAATTTTGCAACAGTCATGAGCTATAATTTGTGTGTAAATGATGAACCAAAAACTAAAACTATGTCCCTTTTTCATACACAGGATGACATCAGCCAGGAGGAGGGTCTGGAAAGTGTCAGGCAGGAGGAGGCAGGGCCCACTATGAGCCAGGAGGAGGCAGGGCCCACTGTGAGCCAGGAGGTGGCAGGGCCCAGTGGCACACAGGAGGTGGCAGGGCCCAGTGGCACACAGGAGGTGGCTGGGCCAAGTAGCAGGACCAGATCTCAGGTGCCTCCCATCCGCCTTCCTAAAAGATCCAGGAGGGACAGGAGCACAAGCGAGGCAGCAATGGCCCTGATTAGAGAGGCACATGCCCCCCTCCAAGAGCCCACATCCCCTGAAGAGGCCATTGCTGGCCTAGTTGGGGCCAAATTCCAGTTGATGAGCATGGAACAACGCCTCCTATGCGAGCCCCTGCTGATCACCTTGCTGAACAAGGGGGTGATGGAGAGAATTACCCCCAATTCGGCCATATGTGAGGTCGCCCAGCTTTCCCAACCTCAACCTCCTCCTCCTCCACCTCCACCTTCTTCTTATCCTCCACCTCCTTCTCCTCCTCCTGACATGAGTACACCTCCAGTGGCACAGCCTCCAGCCACACGCAGAAGGAAGGCTGCAGGGAAGGCTGCCAAGAAGACCAGGAAGTGATGGCCTTGCTTCATTGTGGTCTGACAGAAGGCAGCCTGTTGTAGTACCACAGACTTGGGACATGTATATCACCTGCTGCTGTTCCTGACCTCTGGGAGTCCAGCATCAGATTGTGCTCACAACTGTTGTGCTTCTCAAGCTCCCAATTTTATTGGCCATACAGGGTTGATGTGTGCTCTGGGGTCCCATGGATGCACACATGGCAGCAGGTTCTCCAGCGCTGCCTTCTATTTATTTTGTTAGATACAGTACATGAATAAATGGTTTTTATTTTTACATTTAATACTTGACTATGTGTTTTTATAATAATTATAAATTTAGCTTTGGAGTAGGCAGATACATTTTAACAAATAAAATAAAAGGGACAGATAACACCAAAAAATCTCCTCGAAGGTCTAAAAAATTAAAACAAAGAAAAATTAAGGGGTAAACTTGACACAACAAAAATAATAAAGAAAATCATGGAGATCACTATAAAATAAAGAAGCATTTAAAATGAAGATCTGTATTAAAAATTTAAATAGTATAATTATTAAGGAGATCTTGCTCGATATAATACAGCTAAATATTCATGAGATCAGCATGAAAAAGGTTTAAAATAGTTATGCCGCGTACACACGATCGTTTTTCATGACGTTAAAAATGCCATTTTTAAAAATGGGCATTAAAATCGATCGTGTGTAGGCTCCAGAGCATTTTTAACGACGTGAAAAACGGGCATTAAAAATTTCGGAACATGCTCTATTTTTTCACGTCGTTTTTCATGTCGTTTTTTTTAACGTCGTGAAAAACGGTAGTGTGTATGCTTTTACGAGGGAAAAAAACGCGCATGCTCAGAATCAAGTATGAGACGGGAGCGCTTGTTCTGGTAAAACTAGCGTTCGTAATGGAGATAGCACATTCGTCACGCTGTAACGGACTGAAAAGCACGAGGCTGAAAAGCGAGAATCGTCGCTCAACAAACTTTACTAACATGAAGGGTGGCGCCATTCGAACAGATCTTCCCCTTTATAGTGCCGTCGTACGTGTTGTACGTCACTGCGCTTTGCTTGAGCGTTTTTTTTCATGATCGTGTGTACGCAAGACAGGGTTGAGAGGAAACAAGAAAAAAAACGACGAGAAAAACGTTGGTTTTAAAAATGACATTAACCACTTGACAACTGGGCACTTAAACCCCCTTCCTAACCAGACGAATTTTCAGCTTTCGGTGCTCTCACATTTTGAATGACAATTACTCAGTCATACAACACTGTACCCATATGAAATTTTTGTCCTTTTTTTCACGCAAATAGAGCTTTCTTTTGGTGGTATTTAATCACTGTTGGGTTTTTTATTTTTTGCGCTATAATAGAAAAAAGACTGAAAATTTTGTAAAAAAATGAATTTTTCTTTGTTTCCGTTATAAAATTTTGCAAATTAGTATTTTTTCGTCATACATTTTGGCCAAAATTTATACTGCTACATATGGTAAAAATAAGTACAAATTGGTGCATATTTTTTGGTCTTTGTGAAAGTTATAGAGTCCACAAGCTATGGTGCCAATATCTGAAAATTGATCACACCTGAAGTACTGACGGCCTATCTCATTTCTTGAGACCCTAACATGCCAGAAAAGTACAAATACCCCCCAAATGACCCCTTTTTGGAAAGAAGACATTCCAAGGTATTTAGAAAGAGTCATTGTGAGTTTTTTGAAGTTGTCATTTTTTCCCACAATTCTTTGCAAAAATCAAGATTTTTTTTTTCCTTTTTTTTCACAAAATTGTCATATTAGCAGGTTATTTCTCACACACAGCATATGCATACCACAAATTACACCCCAAAACACATTCTGCTATTCCTCCCGAGTATGGCGATACCACATGTGTGAGACTTTTACACAGCGTGGCCACATACAGAGGCCCAACATGCAGGGAGCACCTTCAGGCGTTCTGGAGAACACAGGCCAATTCTGACATTTCTCTCCTACATGTAAAAATCATAATTTGTTTGCTAGAAAATTACATAGAACCCCAAAACATTATATATTTTTTTTAGCAAAGACCTTAAAGAATATAATGGTGGTCATTGCAACTTTTTATCTTGCACGGTATTTGCGCAAAATTTTTCTAACGTGTTTTTTACGGAAAAAAACTGTTTTGTGCCTAAAAGAAAAAAAAAACAGTAAAGTTAGCCCAATGTTTTTGCATAATGTGAAAGATGAAGTTACGCCGAGTAAATAGATACCTAACATGTCACCCTTCAAAATTGCACACGCTCGTGGAATGGCGCCAAACGTCGCTACTTAAAAATCCCCATAGGCCATGCTTTAAATATTTTTACTGGTTACATGTTTTGAGTTACAGAGGAGGTCTAGGGCCAAAATTATTGCTCTCGCTCTAACGTTCGCAACGATACCTCACATGTGTAGTTTGAACACCGTTTTCATATGTGGGCGGGGATTACGTATGCGTTCACTTCTGCATGCGAGCTCGCGGGGACAGGGGCGCTTTAAAAAAAATATATATATTTTATTGTTCATTTTACTTTATTTATTTTAGTTTGACATGTTTTTCCGCCCCCAATTTTTTTTTGATCACTTTTATTCCTATTACAAGGAATGTAAACATCCCTTGTAATAGGAATATGGCATGACAGGTCCTCTTTACAGTGAGATATGGGGTCAATAAGACCCCACATCTCACCTCTAGGCTGGGAAACCTGAAAAAAAACAAAAAAAAAAACAATCCTGGCTTTGATCGTAGCGGTGAGTCGGTAGAAGCACCGGAGGGCAGCGGGAGGGGGGGCATCCCCTCTCACCTTCCGTAAGAGCGATCAAGCGGTGGAACAGCCGCTATGATTGTTCTTATGGTGCAGGGAATCGCCAGCTGAAAAAGCGAATATCTGAATGATGCCTGTAGCTGCTCCCATCATTCAGATATCTCCGCACAAAGTCAAGGACGTCATATGACGGCCGGCGGGCGGGAAGTGGTTATTGCAGAGTATTGCCGGGTATTGCGGAGTATTGCCGGGTATTGAGGAGTATTGCCGGGTATTGAGGAGTATTGCCGGGTATTGAGGAGTATTGCCGGGTATTGCCGAGTATTGCGGGGTATTGCGGGGTATTGCCGGGTATTGCGGAGTATTGCCGGGTATTGCCGGGTATTGAGGAGTATTGCAGGGTATTGCGGAGTATTGCAGGGTATTGAGGAGTATTGCCGGGTATTGTGGAGTATTGCCGGATATTGTGGAGTATTGCCGGGTATTGTGGAGTATTGCAGGGTATTGAGGAGTATTGCGGAGTATGGCAGGGTATTGCGGAATATGGCAGAGTATTGCACAGTATGGGCAGAGTATGGGCAGGGTATTGCACAGTATGGGCAGGGTATTGCACAGGGTATTGCACAGGGTATTGCACAGGGTATTGCACAGGGTATTGCACAGGGTATTGCAGAGTATGGGCAGGGTATTGCACAGGGTATTGCAGAGTATTGCACAGGGGATTGCAGAGTATTGCACAGGGTATTGCAGAGTATTGGCAGGGTGTATTGCAGAGTATTGGCAGGGTGTATTGCAGAGTATTGCACAGGGTATTGCAGAGTATTGGCAGGGTGTATTGCAGAGTATTGGCAGGGTGTATTGCAGAGTATTGCACAGGGTATTGCAGAGTATTGCACAGGGTATTGCAGAGTATTGCACAGGGTATTGCAGAGTATTGCGCAGGGTATTGCAGAGTATTGCAGAGTATTGCACAGGGTATTGCAGAGTATTGCAGAGTATTGGTTTGCAGAGTATTGGCAGGGTGTATTGCAGAGTATTGGCAGAGTATTGCACAGGGATGGCTGAGCAGGGATGGATGGATGGCTGGATCTGTGACTGCAATTGTCACAGATCCAGCCCACAGCTGACATGGGGGAGGGAGCGGACATGATCCGCTCCCTCCCCTCTCCTCTCACACTGTACCGATCGGTACAGAGAGGGGAGGGAGGAACCGGCGTCATGACATGACGCCGGTCTGTTTACAAGTGATCGCTCCGTCATTTGACAGAGCGATCACGTGGTAAACGGCCGCGATTAGTGGCCATCTACCGTGATCCGTGATGCGCCGGGTCTTCCGGACCCGCCGGTCACGGACATATCCTGGAGCGCGCCCCAGGGGGCGCGCGGGAGCAAGATTCTGTGAGGACGTCCCTGGGACGTCCACTCAGGATAACTCGACCGCGCTGTGGACGTCTTTTGTACATGGCGCGGTCGGGAAGTGGTTAAAAACGGACGTGTGTATGCGGCATCAGCCAGAACTCTGTGTGAATATCAGCAGCAAAATAAGTTCTTTATTTTTCATTATTGTAACATTCTAAAGAAGATTTAAATGCGCAACATTTAAACGATGCAATAATTTACAGCGGGACGAATGTGCTATCTCCATTACGAAGGCTTGTTTTACCAGAAGAAGCGCTCCCGTCTCATACTTGATTCTGAGCATGCGCACTTTTTGAAGACTTGGAAAAGCATACACATGAACGGTTTTCTCGTCGCAAAACAGGCCGACGAGAAACATGACGAGAAAATCAAGAATCCTGACGAGAAAAAAGAGAGCAGGTTCTCTATTTTTCTCGTCGAGATTCACGGCAGTTTTCTCGACGAAAAACAATACACACGAACGGTTTTCTCGACAAGAAAGCTCTCTCTGCAGTTTTCTTGTAGAAGTTGGACGAGAAACTCGGTCATGTGTACGAGGCCTCAGAGCCGAAAAGTTGATGGAAACTGTAAAATTGTATGTGGAGGCTGACGAGCATTAGGCTTGCCTAGCCTGCTAGCTAAGACATGGATGTGTGCAGTTAGGTCTGGGACATGCCTAGGATTTTGTTTTGGAGTTTTTGCCTTGTTTATTTTGTGGAGCACTGTACAGCACCTGCAAATAGACTTGTAAAAAGCACCAATAACTGTGTACATCACTGGACTAGTACTTGTGCCTGAAAGTGTGCTCACCCCAGGGAGCTTTGTATCTGCTACCTATCCCCATATACTGTGTATGATCTATCTAGCTATCTATATTTTATTTTTATTTTTTTCTTTACACATTATATATTCTATAAATATATACACACACATGGATGAATCTATGCAAAAGATCTGTCTCCAGAAAAAAGTTATTTTTCTACAAAAAAATTTTTTTGAACATGTTATACTTGCCTGTTATTGCACAGAGCGGCCCTGAACCTCCTCTTCTGGGGTCCCCCTCCGGTGCTCTTGGCTCTTTCTCTTCTGTGTGTGCTCCATAGAAAGCTGCTTGTGTGCATTCATAGACACACAGGGTGGCTCAGTCCTGCCCCCTTGCTCCCTCTTCACAGCCTTTGATTGACAGCAGCAAGAACCAATAGCTCTGGGTGCTGGCTCTGTGCCTTGCAAGGAGAACAACACAGACCAGCACTGCTGAAGATAGGCACAACACAGGATAGAGTTAGGACTTAAAGCGGAGGTCCACCCTGAAAAAAATTTTACATTAAAAATCCTAAAAAAAATTAATAGAAAAATAAAAAATTATACTCACTCTAAATGTCTGTTGCTATGCGGAAGTCCCCTAATCTGCCTCTAATGTGGCTCTTCCTTGTCCTCGGATTGAGAACTTCCGTTTCCTCTTCTTGTGAATGGGGCGCGCTGCCTTCTGGGAACTGTGTGTATCCCAGGAGGCAAGCCGCCCATTCACAAAGTACCGTGTGAGTGGCGCATGCGCAGTAGGAAATGGGCAGTGAAGCCGTAAGTCTTCACTGCCTGTTTCCCTTAGTCAGGATGGAGGAGCCCGGGACCTGCCAGCAGCAATCGATCGCTGTGGCGGGACCGACATCGCGGGCGAGTAGGACAGGTAAGTGTCCTTATTAAAAGTCAGCAGCTACACTGTTAGTAGCTGCTGACTTTTTTTTTTTATATATATGGCTGCACCTCCGCTTTAAGTATATTGGGAGGTGAGGGGGTGATACAACTCCTGTGACATTGTTTACGCTAATGCATTCTCGGCATTAACATAAAAAATGTTCTGTCTTTAGAAGCACTTTAACCACTTCCATACAGGGCATTTTCACCCCCTTCCTGCCCAGAGCAATTTTTCGTTTTCAGCGCTGTTGCACTTTGAATGACAATTGCGTGGTCATGCAACACTCTACCCAAATGAAATCTTTATGTTTTTTTCCCCCACAAATAGAGCTTTCTTTTGGTGGTATTTGATCATCTCTGCGGTTTTTATTTTTTGCGCTATAAACAAAAGAAGAGCGACAATTTTGAAAAAAACACAATATTTTTTACTTTTTGATTTAATAAATATCACAATTTAAAAAAATAATAATAATTTTCCCTCAGTTTAGACCGATATGTATTCTTCTACATATTTTTGGTAAAAAAAAAATCGCAATAAGCATATATTGATTGGTTTGCGCAAAAGTTATAGCGTCTACAAAATAGGGGATAGATTTATGGCATTTTTATTTATTACATTTTTTTTTACTAGTAATGGCGGCGATCTGCGATTTTTATTGTGACCGTGACATTGCGGCGGACATATCGGACACTTTTGACAAGTTTTTGGGACCATTCACATTTATACAGCGATTAGTGCTATAAAACTGCACTGATTACTGTGTAAATGTGACTGGCAGGGAAGGGGTTAACACTAGGGGGCGCTGAAGGGGTTAATATGTTCCCTATTGAGTGATTCTAACTGTAGGGGTAGGGAACTCACAAGGGGAGGAGACCGATCTGTGTTCCTCTGTACTGGGTCTCTTCACCTCTGACAGGAGGTGGATCTGTGTGTTTACACACACAGATCCACACTCCTGCCGTGATCGTGGGCAATCGCGGGTGCCCGGGGGACATCGCGGCCGCCAGGCAGGCGCACCGGGTCACGAGCGGTGCCGCGCGCGTGCACCTCTTAGACGGCCGGGAAAAAAGGACGTCATATGACGCCTGCCCAGAGGGAGGGAGGGTTCCTGCCAGCGTCATATGACTATGGCCCGATTACAAAAATGTAAACTGTGACAGGGGTCACTTTGGGCACAGGGTGAGCAAGAAAATAATGGACATTAAGAATATATCTTGAAATTGGGATAGTAATATTAGTTCACAATATGTACTGGTTGTTTGATTCTGAACTCAACAAGCTAATTGAGAGATGTGTTACCTGCCTGTTGTGATGTAAATGAATCTAGAATGGCTTCTGAGGATCTTTCATTGTGATAATTAACTCTGTACTTGTGTGGATTGTAAATAGCAGACAGACAGTCTGCTGAACATAAAGGTTATGCATAGCCATATAAGATGTAAAGGGATTAGCTATTGAACTCACCTGTGTCTGCTAAGAGCTGTCAGATAGGTATTGGGAGCTCGTTATATAACCATTGTGTGAAGTCTTTTGATGATGGGTACTGTAGTTAAGAGACAGTAAGGCTAGCCTAAAGGTCATGTGTCTGAGTCATCAGCTGTAGTTAATTAGCTCATGTAAATTCGGTCTGATCAAAGGTGTATGGTCAGAGGAAAATGAGGAATGTAAGAACCTCCTCTCTGTGTGTATAAAATTGGGAGTTTTTTAATAAAGATTTTCAGACCAGCTGGAAAGCACACAGAGCGTTGTCTCGTATGTCTGAAAGGATTATCCCTATGGGAAGAGCTCGCCTGACTATGGAGTGTCGGTAGCTGATGTGTGTTCGGAGTGGGAATATCCTAAACGGCGTTAACCCCCTTTCATACTTGGGGACCCGTTACATTGTTGGCAAGCAGTGGGATTGATTCCCACAGCCGGAAGGACAGCTACAAGAGGACACAGGACAATGGAAGCACAGTAGGGATGGCTAAAGCTCTCTTCCCTCAAGGACTTACTGGAGAACCGGGGTAGACCGGCTAACAACCGTAAAAAGAGGGACATTAATCGCAGAATGAGTAGAAATGGATGGAGCTGAAAGACCCAACATAACAAAAAGGCCCAGCGTAACAGACAGGACACCCGAAGAGGCAAGTTTTGATCGGGCTGTTAACATAAGACTGGCACATTATGGTCCTAACCCTACAGCGGAGATCATAGACTGAGTTATAGCGGCTGTGGATGCAAATTGGCTGAAAAGTGGTGCTGCAGCAGCAGAAGTCAGAGCAGCACCAACTGAAAGGAGAAATATACATTTTGCTGCTTTTAAAAATTTCATTGAAACTGAAGGGGAGATTGATGGGTACCTTGCCGATTTTGAATGGCAATGTGCCCTACACCGGGTGTCCACAGAGGAATGGGTTACCATTTTGTCTGGGAAACTATCCGGCCGGGCCAGTGAAGCGTTCAGGGCCATCTCAGACGAGGATATTATGAACTATGGACTGGTAAAAGAAGCACTTTTGGCCAGGTATGCCGTCACACCGGAGGCATACCGGAGGCGGTTCCGAGAGGCGAGCAAGCAGACTGGAGACTCGTATACTGAGTGGGCCTGCCGCCTACACCGCACTGCATCCCACTGGGTTGCTGGATGCCAACCAGAATATGGGAAAGAGGTGCTGCAGGTGTTCCTGCTGGAGCACTTCTTTGACAAACTGTCCCTGGAAGTCAGAAAGTGGGTCCGGGACCGAAAACCTTTCACCTTGCCTGAAGCAGCTCACTTGGCGGACGAATACACAGATGCCCGCAAACTGGATAAGACAACAGCTCGGGTGGATTATCGATCAGCGGCACCCCCTCTGGCTATCACCTACCAACCACAGTCGTACCGCCCTACAGCACCACCTCCAGTGGCCACTTATCCTCAGCAGCCCAGGTTCAACTCCCAGGACTACTTACAACCCATCAGGTGTTTCGGGTGTAAACAGCTAGGGCACAAAAAGCCAGACTGTCCGTTGAATCCAGCCAGGCAGTCCCAGTCATGGAGACAGCCAGCAAGGGGGAACCGCCACACATCCATGCCTGCGGCCCACTGCGTTGAGGAGGAAGAACATTGGAGTGTCCTGCACGAGGCTGATCCAATACAAGCAGCTAACCGGGACAACAGGCAGCAACACAGGCAGACTGTCTGGGTCAATGGAAAGGTAGCCAATGGCCTACGTGATACTGGTGCCACCATGACCCTACTACAGAAGAACCTCATCCCAGAGAGCCAACATACCGGAGACACTGTAGCCGTAAGAGTAGCGGGAGGCACCGTCTTCCGGCTACCCGTTGCCCGTGTTCATCTGGATTGGGGGGTTGGTTCGGGACACGTGAATGTGGGGGTGATGAAGGATTTGCCAGCGGATGTACTACTGGGGAATGATTTGGCCCCCCTCGTTTCTGCTTACGCCCCGATGGGCCCCGCTGAAGCCAACCCAGTGACGACCTGTGCCCAGACCCATGCTGCTTGAACCGGCCCGCTTGCGGCTGAGAACTGGGTAAGACTATCTTCCCCGACATGTACCTTAGATCAGGCAAAATATCACAGTCTAGAATTGGAATGTGACAAGCTGTCCAGGGAGAAATCGGAGATGCAACGACACTACGTCATGTATTATGAGATGTCCCATGGCTTGAACATTGAAATGCACAAACAGGCTGAAATTGTCAAAAGGTTAAATGGGATTTGCGCCAAGGTTTTGCCTTACCTCTCCGAAGAGCAGCAGCAACAAGTCTTGGGAGCCATTGAGAGAGCAAAGCAAGAGACTGTCCCAGAACTGAATTCCATTATTCGCCCTGCAACCTTAAAACGTCACCATCAGCTACTGACCCGGTAAGCAAAATGGCCATGCTGATGGGTTGTCCAGGCATTAGAGGAATGGAACTATGGACTAACTTCGGAATCAACCCATCTGGGGTCGCCTCCTGTGTTAGTCTCCTGCCGAAAGTGGAGATGTGTGACAGGGGTCACTTTGGGCACAGGGTGAGCAAGAAAATAATGGACATTAATAATATATCTTGGACTACCTAAATTGGGATAGTAATATTAGTTCACAATATGTACTGGTTGTTTGATTCTGAACTCAACAAGTTAATTGAGAGATGTGTTACCTGCCTGTTGTGATGTAAATTAATCTAGAATGGCTTCTGAGGATCTTTCATTGTGATAATTAACTCTGTACTTGTGTGGATTGTAAATAGCAGACAGACAGTCTGCTGAACATAAAGGTTATGCATAGCCATTTAAGATGTAAAGGGATTAGCTATTGAACTCACCTGTGTCTGCTAAGAGCTGTCAGATGGGTATTGGGAGCTCGTTATATAACCATTGTGTGAAGTCTTTTGATGATGGGTACTGTAGTTAAGAGACAGTAAGGCTAGCCTAAAGGTCATGTGTCTGAGTCATCAGCTGTAGTTAATTAGCTCATGTAAATTCGGTCTGATCAAAGGTGTATGGTCAGAGGAAAATGAGGAATGTAAGAACCTCCTCTCTGTGTGTATAAAATTGGGAGTTTTTCAATAAAGATTGTCAGACCAGCTGGAAAGCACACGGAGCGTTGTCTCGTATGTCTGAAAGGATTATCCCTATGGGAAGAGCTCGCCTGACTGTGGAGTGTCGGTAGCTGATGTGTGTTCGGAGTGGGAATATCCTAAATGGCGTTAATCCCCTTTCATACTTGGGGACCCGTTACATAAACTATCTAAAAAAATATATATAAAAATTCAAACAGTTCATTATTGTGTCTTCAATCTCCAATTCAAAACCAGTGTTTTTGTATTTTTTGCGTATTCACAACACATTTCACAATAATCTTCTGTGATTGTATGTGCTCATCTTTTTGGTTGGAACTCATATAATGTATAATGTCAAAAAAAGCACCTGTAAGGGTTAAATCTCCTCCACAACTTTACATAGATAATCATGTTCCAGTATATATTCTCAGAAGTAAATATTTGAGAATCTTATCGTGCATGTTCTCAGTATTATTTGTTAAAGAGGAAGTAATCCCTCCGTTCAAAAACTAAAAAAATAAAGATCCTGCAAGACAAAGGCATAATCAGCTAGTATGCAAAGCATACTAACTGATTATGTTTTACTTACCTCCAATCGAAGCCCCCGCAGCGGTCCAGGTCTACCCCTCCGGCCGCCGACATGTTGTCCCGGAGTGACTTCCTGTTATCGCCGCTCCGGCGCTGTGATTGGCCGGAGCGACGATGACGTCACACGCATGCAAGATCCCATTCAGAAAACCGGCAATGATACCGGCCCGCTAGTGCGCATGTGTGTGACGTCATCGGTGCTATGTTTTTCAGCAAATAGCTCCTTAACCGTGTAGGTTAAGAAGATATTTCTTGCACCTACAGGTAAGCCTTAATCTAGGCTTACCTGTAGGTGCAAGTTGTCTAAGTGGGTGTACAACCACTTTAAAGGTTTATAAAAATGCCAAATAAAAACTTACATTAACAGGTACACTTAGACTCATGCACACAGATACAGCAAATAAAACGGTCGGAGACGATGAATGTGGGTGACTCCTTGATACATGATGATGTCACCTAGACTCCGCCCTATGCTACCCCTTTCATTAGATTTATATTGTATATTTTATATGCTTGGTGATTTTATCTAGGTGGTACTGTGGATATATGAATTAGATTGTTTGAATATCGTAATAAATGTCAGATTGAGTTAAATTGTAGGAAAATATTGATAGGAAATATGAGTAATATTGTCTATAGGTGACCTATATTACAGGGTAGATTAGATGCAAATGTAATTAAGGGTTAATAGCGAGCTAGCAGGGAACACATTTCATTTTACTTTTTAATTAGTAAGTTTGCTTTAATTTATGTCATATGCAGACCAAAGATTATCCCTTTGCTCTACATATGAATAATGTTGTTTCATTAAATTTCTCAGTGACAGTTGCAGACACTTCATTTTACACAGCTGCAACTGATAATTTGATACAGAGCAATTTCAGGGTGTGATTTGGGCAGTCAGAATTTCTTGCCAATAGCAGTGAGGTTGTGGAGGTAGTTGGGACAAGATGTAAGGTGTAGGAGATACACCCTAAGAACTTTGTTTAAGTTTTTTTAGGGTGTATTTCTTTTGCACAAAGTTCAAAAGTGCTTTTTATCTTATGTTCACTGAAAATAGACTATACTTACCCTTTAAACAGATTATTTTTTTATTATTTTAACAAATATACATTTATACTTAATTGCATACATAACCCATTTAACTATGTGACTTAATTCATAGAGTTTATCGATCTGTTTGCTAACATATTCAAATACATGTGTAGCGGGGGTTAACATTTAGGGGGAGTATCTGGGCGGTAGCATGGCCCAGATACACTAATTGTTAGGGATCTATGGCCAATTTGGTTCGTGGAGGATATAATGGTGTTCAGTTCCCTGCGGCCCCTGGGTGGCGCTGTCGCCTTGGGCTGGGGTTGAACCATCATTGTAGGGCCGTGCCCTTTGTGTCCTCTCGCGGCAGTAGTACAGCGGGGCGGGGAACCCGTTGTGCCTGCTGGGAGAGGGTATAAAGGGGGCGGACATCTTGCACACGAGGTCCGAGCCCTAGACACCTTCAGCCTGGGGGCTGCTGTTCTGTTCGTCCGCGCCCAGGTGCCCTCGTCCTGGGTGCGAGGGAGTTCGAGTTCCATCCCAGGCACCTTAAGCCTGGGGTGAGGTACTAGCCGAGGGCCTGGGGCCCAGTACCTTCGACTGGGTCCCACATGGGAGAAGATACCTAGGGGCCCACCGAGTGAGGGGACCCGAGTCTCGGGCGAGGAGAACCAGGGAGGTGACCTGGCCTGAAGATCCAGCGCAGCATTGGCTGGTGACAGTGCAGGCCTCTGGGGACCATCCGGGATGGATCATCTCCCTAACAGGGGTCGCCATTAGAAGGTAGTTCATGTTCTATGGTCTTTGCAGAGACCCAGCTACAACAGGTCGGTGGCAGAGGCCTATCCTAAGGTCTGTGGCAGAGGCCTCATCGTTCACCCGGTCTGTGGCAGGGACCAACCTCACGGTTGGTGGCAGCGACCGTGCGCCAAAAGTTGTTGTGAACTCCTAACAGCTTTTCTGATCCGAAAGGATTGTACCTTAACCCTGTCCCCATCAAGTTTGTGTTTGTATCAACCTGTCTGCTTGCAAAGAGGCATATTTATCTCTGCGGAAATAAATATAGATGTTGTACTGTCACCTGGTGTGGGCTTACTTTTCTGGGAGCAAAGTGTTCTACATTCACCTATCTACCTGTCATATTTGAAGTGGAAGCTCCGGACAGGGACGCAGACCCGAAGGTAAAGATCTTAGCTCAAACCTCTACACACATAAGAGGTGCGAGCTGGTGGCAGCACCTCACCCCTCTCCCTGGTCCCCCAAGACAAGTTAACCAGCCGAGAAGAAGAAGGGAGAGAGCGGATGAGGGTGCTACACATGCTTAATTGTTTAACTGAGGTAAGTGTAGGTAAAAGGACACTTAGGCTCCATTCACAATTGTGCGATGCGGGAACCCTGCGAATCGTTGTGGAAAATTTTATTAATGTATGTTGTCAGATGTCCCCCAGTGTCGGTTTTGCTGTAATGCGCTTACTTGAACGTATTCGCACATACAGACGTTGGTGGAAGACCGGTGGCGGGAAAATCTTCCTGTGGACACAGCGATGTTTGCTCCTTTTAGGGATATTTGTTTTATGCCTCGCCAAGGGACTGGCCACTTCTTGGCGTTGGCATTAAATGACTCCGAGCGGACAGATCTGCGTCCACAGGAACTACATAACTATATGACAATTGTGGTCCATTGAGCCATAATTGTTGTATGGTTCCCGTCATTGGAAGCAGTGCATGTCACTGCTAGTCTACTTGAATGTATACATGTCTGTAAAAGTTTTTTTTGTTGTATGTATTTAAATAACCCTGTTGGAAGGGACATCCTTATATGGTCATCTGCTGGGTGGAGCTCACACCCTGTGACCTCACTTCCTATGGAGGAGGTCACATGTTGTGACATCACTTCTGGCTGGGAGTTTAATAAAAGCCTTTTATGGGCGTCGGCATGGCAGTGAGGCTGTGATGACGAGATGAGAAGGGCAGTCTGGTGATGCTTCTTGATTTGTATGAATGGGGTTCGAATGAAAGTGAGTGAATCTTAGGTTAAGATGCATTTTTTCATTAAGATGAAGTGTGTGCTGTTTAGCACAGGAAAAATGGGCTGTGTGCTCTGCATACAACCTATTTTTCCACGACAGTTGAATGGCGGGCCAAAGGTAGGACTAATTATGGCCTCTTTGAGCATCAGATCAGTAGAGGGGGAGTATGGATGCACAATCTGATGTGTGGAGGGGCTGTGCTTTGTAAAAGAACAAATTTTCTGTCTTTTTGAAATAATGCTGGCTGGAAGAGAGATCGTATGCCTGTGAACTCGATCGTGTGTGCCTGTGTGGGTATGCCTGCGTGTGCCTGGGTGTGCCTGGATGTTTGTGTGGGGAAGCTGTGGGCTGTAAGAGTGTAACTAAATGAGAAATGTAGACTGTATGTGATTAGATTGTTTTGTGCATTGTTAAAGTCTGGTCCCTGTGTGCCATGTGCTTTAGTGGGGGAGGGGCAGCCAGCATCTATCAGTTACAATGGTGAAAGTTGGTGACTCTCTGTAAATAGCATGCAGGATTTTTGTGCTGGACGGGCTATGCCCTGAGGGATGATAATCTGATGTACAAGCAACAATATACTGTATGTGTGTAGTGTTTGTGATTTCTATGAAAAATAGAAATGGATAGATTGTGATTTTTGCCTTTGTATGGGACCAAGACACATGTCCCCATAAGTGTAAAAATATTTTAAGTAAAGGGTTTGGTTTTTGAGTTGAAAGTTCCTGCCGCATATCCAAGTGGCCAGGCATTGCTAGAAGCCAGACAATAGTATGTCTGTGCGATGGCTTGTTATGGAAGCTGATGCCACTGTGTGTGTGTGAACTTGGGTAGGGACAGGAGTGTATGTTTTAATGTTGTGCATGTAACTAACATTTATTGAATGTGCTGTTTAGTGGCCAAAGGGTCTTAAAATGTTTGTAAGTGTTCATTGTGATGTCCCATGTTTGTGCTGGTTTTGGCGGGAAAAATTGCATGCGTTAATGGCGCCATTTTGTTGTTGTCCATGTGGATTGCGGTGGTCATCCACCATTTTGTTGTGGCCTGGCTTTTCGGCCATCTTGAGAGGCGTTTACAGTTTGAGATAGGAAGTTCCAGGTTAGGGATGAGTCGGGTGGAAATAACAAAGACGTTGACTGATCTCATTTTGTGATTTTCTGGATTTATTCCTTTGCATGGGACTATTAATCCAGCATTTAGTTCTATAATTCAGTATTGTGGTCAAATTTTTTGGGGTTTTTATTGCATCATCTGGGCATTCATCTGGACTTTTATCATTATATGTTTTCTAATCATTGGATATTATTTTTTGGTATCTAGTGGCTGGTGCCTTTGCTGAGTGTGCACTGCTTTTTGCACATCAGCCCCTGAATGCTATATTAACATTTGTTCATTGGCGCAGTTTTCTTCTGTTCTATGCGTTTACAGTTTGACCTGTGCACTGCTGGGGAGATTAGTGAGACACCAGGGTGACATACTGAGAGGCTGCTTTTGTTTAATGTTAAATTTGCTAGTTTAAATAGTTTTTCTAAGCATCGCCTCTTGACTTGAGTAGAGTGGTATCTTGATATAGCGCGGTCTTACCCCGAGGGGTCCCGACGCGCTTGCGGACACATGCACATGCTGGGGCCCATTTATGGATGGGATCTGGTTGACCTACCAGCATGTCTTTGGAGTGTGGGAGGAAGCCGACGCAGACACAGGGAGAACATGCAAACTCCATGCAGATGGTGTTAGGATGGGGATTTCTCTGTTTTCATTTAAGTGAATGTAAGCTATTGCAGGGTTAGCTGACTTTGCAGTATATGAGCCGCGGTTTTTGTATTGGGTTGCGTTTTTAGGTGAAAACTCTACTTTACACTGAATTTTGATAGATTGTAAGACTAACTTTAACTGAGTTTTTGTACAGTCGTGTGTGTTTTTATGTTTAAATATTTGGGAGTTTCCCAGAAGGCAATTCATTGTTTTTGAAGCTTGTACTGTATAGCCATCTTTTGGCAGGAGTTTGTATTTGAATCTCAACTTGTGGGTTGACTTCCAGGGGATGTTTAGGTCAGGGGGATTCCCTCCCATTTGAAAAAGGGGGGTTTATTCTATCATTTCCTTGACAAAGGTTTTTTTTAAATTGTTGAAATATATATGATGTTTAGCCATGGATTTGTTTTAGTGTCTTAATAGACAATGTGATGGGGCTAAGCTCCCCCCTCCCCCTCCCTCTTCCTGAACAATTGATATGTAAATAAACCAGTTTGTTTTTTTTGAGAGCTGAGCATGTAACCGGAAGTTCTTTTCAGCATTTATGTATCAGCAGAAAGTTGGTGGGAGGAGTTTGGGGTTTTCTGAAAGGTTGGGCAGTGAGATTTGTGCTTGGAAGGAAAATGGAAAGCATTTTGGCGTTTAAAAGTGTTTTATATTTTGTTCCAATTTTGTGAAGTTTTGAACTGTAAATACAGTTGTGGGTAAAGAGCAAACAGGGGGGTATCACCATTATTGTTGTAACACCTAGATGCAGGTAGAAAGAAGCCAAAACATTGTTTTGAATAGTGGAGGATTTCATGGTGCTTTGAAGGTTGTCTGACAAACACGTTTACAGGGCTGCCGATAATCGGTTGAAGAGCATGTAAACGTGAGGGGTAGTATGCTAGCATACCGGGAGGCCGTGTAAAATAATCGGAATACGCCGGTGCCAGTACTGTAAAAATGGTCACTAAGCAGTACTGCTCCCAAAACTAGTGCAAGGGTGTCCTGGACGTGGGACACTTCATAAGCGATTTGAATCGTCATGGGTAATGTGCCGTTCATGCGTTGGAGGAAAAAAATTAGGCTCCACACCAGTCAGACAACTGCATTGCACATGAGGTCTGGGTTTGGGGCTCCGGACACGAGACCCCTTAAAGTAAATGACATATCTGGTCAGAGGGTACAGTAAGGTGTACTCCTTTGGAAGGTACTTTTGCTGGAGGATGAGACCTCAGAATAAAGTTACCGTGGATGTAGTTCAGCTGTGGCTTCAGAAATCTGGAATGATGAGTGTTGATGGAGGTGTAGTACACGCTTTTGTGATTCTCAGAGGAGGAACGGTGGTTAAAATTCTCATGCCCGTTTGTTTGAACTTTGTATGGCTGGTCCATGCAAGGTTCTCGAGCTGCTCTCATGTTTTTCCCATTGTATTTTTTTATATTGCTGAAAGAGTGAAGGTAGAGTGAAGGTAGAATTCTGGCAGTTTTTGTTTTTTTAATTTTGGTTTTGGAAACTATGAAGAATCTCCCCCACATTTATATCGGAATGTTTGTATGTAGTAACGTGAATATGTTCGAACTTACCGGCGGCGATCCTCTGATACGTCACGGCTGTTGTATTTTTGTAGGAACTGGAAAAGTAAGGGCTACAGAGGGTTTTCATCGAATTGGTTTTGGAAGAATGTCATTGACAATTTACCAATGTACAGGAATGTCATTATTGTTTACCATTCTTTGCAGATTAAATATGAAGGATAGAGTAATGATTTTGCTTATAAGTATTTTTCAGATCCAAAGGAGCCTCTGAAAGTGTATGTACACAGAGAGCAGGTGTATGTAGACAGCTGTACATATGGATAAATACAGGAGGTAAAAGTATCATGGGCTATTTCATTGTTTCTTTTTTCCTGCACCACTCATTTCTTCCTTCAGTTTCTAATGAGGAAGAAAATGGGGGGGAATGATAAATGTAAGAATGACAGTTTTTTTTCAAACAAATAACGTTAACCTCTGTAATTCTAACCAAGTTTGGTCCAAGACTGTCTTTCTTTGATAGAATTTGAATCGGTAAGCAGCAGTCTGGTGAAGTAGGTTCCCATCCCAGATGCTAAGAACCTTTTGTCAATGGTTCCAGGTATTGTAAGCCACGCACAGGTTATGCAGTGACCACAGTCCCAATGTCTGGGTTATTGTCATATGAGGGTTGTTTGGAGGTCAATCAAAGCCAGAGTCGTACTTTCCTCATTAGCTGTCACTTACATTCTCGGCTGATGGGGTGGGTGCGATTGCTGTGACATGAACTTCAAAATGTCCACCACAGGGTTCACGAGTCACTCCTGGACCCTGACACATGAACCGGTTTACATTCTTTCCAACCAGGTGTCTGGGTCGTTGTAAAGAAGTTTGAGGGATGAGACCACGCCACCCACTGCAAGAAGCGACTCAACCACACCAAAGGACTGAGTAGTATCTTTGTTTATTTATATATTTTTTTGTTTAGTAAATTTTAGCAAGGGTAGCGATGAAAAGCATCCCAAGTTATTATTTAAAGTGTATTTCCTGACTAGCTCAGAAAGCGAACAGGACCGATTGCTAGGTCTGTTCTGAGTCTCCACCGAGTTTTAGTACCCCAGCGATGACAGCGGTACATGCCATTTATGATGTTATTATGGGTATGAGGAGTTTTGACAAACTAGTGAAGACTCCGAACAGACACTTGTCAATGGTGCATTTTTAGAGGGTAAAATTGGTTATAGTTTTAATAGTTCTGTCTCTTGTCGGTTTGGGTATCTGGGCAGCCCACAAGTGTGTTTGAACTTTAGTTTGGTGCTTATGCGGATCTGCAGCTTATAAGGCAATTCCCCCAATGCAAGAGGTTCATGCGTGATGGTGAATCTATCCCAGCATCTTATGTCACGGCCGATCGCGAGGATCTGATGGCGCGAGAGAAATTAAGAATGCCAGGGACAGCTAGAAGGGAATTGTTCACCAACCCCGACCAGGTCTGGGCATGGTGTCCTGCATGCAAAGTGGGGGGGGGGGCTTGAGCTTAAAATACGATTGCCAGAGCTGTAGATAGTGAAGGTTGGGAGTCCTTTTAAGGGTCTAGGATTCTTTGGGGATCTAATTTTTATTTTACAGAGGATCGTGGTTAACGGAAGTGGGAATATATATACTCTTGTCGTTTTTATTTCTATTCTTTCTATGTCGTGATGAGTGCTCCTGTTACATGATTGGACGCATGACCAGAGCTTACTTGATGAGACGCCCCGAAGCCGGACCCACGTACAAGACAAAGAGGATCACAGACGGATCTGCGATTACTACAGCTCACCATGTCGTGTTCTCCTTACAAGTCATGCTCCTGAAGAACAGAGTCTACATGTCAAGCCGCGTTTTCGTTTTTATGGACTGTAAGGACTGATTCATTTCCAGGTGTAAGAAGGAGATCAAGTTTCATCGATGGACAAGGGGGTGCATACAGTAGGTGCCACCGATTTTGTGTCAATCTCACCTCTTCTAGCGGCAAGATTGAAACCCTATGAGCCCCGTTGCAAGAGCCAGCGCCGAGCTGTCTCGTCATCGGGAAAGGAACATTTTTGTTTTTTGTTTTTCCTTTCGCAATGAGGACCATACCAGGTCCTTTGGTCTGGTATGGATTTGAAGGGGAATCCCCCTAAGCTGAAAAATCGGCGTGGGGGTCTCCCTCAAAACCCAAACCAGACCCTTATTCGAGCACACAACCTGGCAGGCCGCAGGAAAAGAGGGGGGGACGAGAGAGCGGCCCCCTCCCTCCTGAACCGTACCAGGCCGCATGCCCTCAACATGGGGGCCCTCAACATGGGGGGTTTGGTGCTCTGGGGCAGGGGGGCAACCTGCGGTCCCCCCACCCTAAAGCACCCTGTCCCCATGTTGATGAGGACAGGGCCTCTTCCTGACAACCCTGGCCGTTGGTTATCGGGGTCTGCGGGCGGGTCTGATCGGAATCCGGGAGCCTGGTGGAAAAAAATGTCAATAAAAAAACACACACACCTTTTTAAAGTAATTTATTACACAGGGGTCTTCTTCCAACTCCGGGGGTCTCTTCCGACTTCGGGGGTCTCCGATGTCGTCTCGGGTTGTCCCCGGAGCATGTGACTGTGAACTCATGGGAGCATGTGACTGTGACGTCATGAGAGGCCTATATAAATCGTTGCGGACCGAACATCCAGATTTACAGCGGGAGGAAGATAGTGGAGGGGCAGGCAGAAGGACAACGGAGAGCCGGATGAGACGACGGGGAAGACCGGGCCTCTCCGCTAGTAAAAGAGCTGGAAGAAGAAAGTGGAGGGCCCGGCAGAAGGAAGAAAGAACCGGAGAGCGCGAGAAGAACCGGAGAGCGCGGAGACGACACCGGAGACCCCCGAAGTCGGAAGAGACCCCCGGAGTCGGAAGAAGACCCCCGGAGCTGTGTAATAAATTACTTTAAAAAGCTGTGTGTGTTTTTTTATTGACATTTTTTTGCCACCAGGTGAATGGGTAGGGGTACGATGTACCCCATACTCATTCACATAGGGTGGGGGGCCGGCATCTGGGGGCCCCCTTATTAAAGGCGGCTCCCGGATTCCGATAAGCCCCCGCCCGCAGACCCCGACAACCAACGGCCAGGGTTGTCGGGAAGAGGTCCTGTCCACATCAACATGGGGACAGGGTGCTTTGGGGTGGGGGGGGCCGCAGGTCGCCCCCCTGCCCCAGAGCACCAAACCCCCCATGTTGAGGGCATGCGGCCTGGTACGGTTCAGGAGGGAGGGGGGCCGCTCTCTCGCCCCCCCTCTTTTCCTGCGGCCTGCCAGGTTGCGTGCTCAGATAAGGGTCTGGTTTGGGTTTTGAGGGGGACCCCCACGCCAATTCTTCAGCTTAGGGGGATTCCTCTTCAAATCCATACCAGACCGAAGGGCCTGGTATGCTCCTGGAGGGGGAACCCATGCCATTTTCTTATTTAAAAATTGGCGTGGAGTTCCCGCTCAGGATTCATACCAAACACAGTGCCTGGTATTGGCGGGAATCCTCGTCGGATCAGGTTCAATACAGTGCCGCGTCTCCTTCTCGCTTTTGCAGCGAGTGCGAGATGTCGCCACCCTGTCGCCGAGAATCTCCGCAATGGGATCACGATGAATATACAATGTCGGCGGCACCTACTGTATGACAAAAAGGGAGGACTGTTGTGGAAATTTTTATTAATGTATGTTGTCAGATGTCCCCCAGTGTCGGTTTTGCTGTAATGTGCTTATTTGAACGTATTCGCACATACAGACGTTGGTGGAAGACCGGTAGTGGGAAAATCTTCCTGTGGACACAGCGATGTTTGCTCCTTTTAGGGATATTTGTTTTATGCCTCGCCAAGGGACTGGCCACTTCTTGGCGTTGGCATTAAATGACTCAGAGCGGACAGATCTGCGTCCAAAGGAATTATAGCATAACTATACGACAATTGTGGTCCATTGAGCCATAATTGTCGTATGGTTCCCGTCATTGGAAGCAGTGCATGTCACTGCTAGTCTATTTGAATGTATACATGTCTGTAAAATGTTTTTTGTTGTATTCATGTGTTGTATGTATTTAAATAACCCTGTTGGAAGGGATATCCTTAAATGGTCATCTGCTGGGTGGAGCTCACACCCTGTGAGCTCACTTCCTATGGAGGAGGTCACATGTTGTGACATCACTTCCGGCTGGGAGTTTAATAAAAGCCTTTTATGGGCGTCGGCATGTCAGTGAGGCTGTGATGACGAGATGAGAAGGACAGTCTGGTGATGCTTCTTGATTTGTATGAATAGGGTTCGAATGAAGGTGAGTGAATCTTAGGTTAACCACTTCAATACCATGCACTTATACAGCTTCCTGCCCAAGCCAATTTTGAGCTTTCAGCGCTGTCGCAATTTGAATGACAATTGCACGGTCATGCTACACTGTACCCAAACAAATTTTTTATCATTTTGTTCCCACAAATAGAGCTCTCTTTCGGTGGTATTTGATCGCCTCTGCGATTTTTATTTTTTGCGCAACAAATAAAAAAAGAGCGAAATTTTTTAAAAAAACTATGTTTTTCTTTGTTTCTGTTAATTTTTTTGTAAATAAGTACCTTTTCTACTTCAATGACGGGCACTGATAAGGCAGCACTGAAGGGCACTGATAAGGTGACACTGATGGGCACCGATAAGGTGGCACCAATGAGGTGGCACTGATGAGGTGGCACTGATGATGGGCACTGATAGGCGGCACTGATGGGCACTGATATGTGGCACTGGTATGCGGCACTGATGGGCACTCATAGGTGGCACTGATTGGCACTCATAGGCGGCACTGATTGGCACTCATAGGCGGCACTAATGGGCACTTTTAGGCGGCACTGATGGGCACTTATGGGTGGCACTGATAGGTGGCAAGGACGGGCACTGATAGGTGGGCACTTATGGGCACAGATGGGCACTGATAGGTGGCACTGATGGACACTAGTAGGTGGCACTGGTGACACTGCTGCCTAGCAATGCCAGCCACCACACATTATTTTCTTGGCATGATAGTGCCAGTCAGTGCCCATTTGTGGGCACTGATTGGCATATTTTTTTATGGTTTTTTTTATATATTTTTTTTTCTACTACATGTGGATGGCCATGGGGGCCATCCACATGCTTAGGGCTTCCCTGGTGGTCCTTGGGGGCTTCCCTGGTGGTCCAGTGTGGGTATCCGAGGGGGGGCTGCGCTGATAAACAATCAGCGCAAACCCCCCCTTTCAGGAGAGCCGCCGATCGGCTCTCCTCTACTCGCGTCTGTCAGACGCGAGTGAGGAAGAGCCGATCAACGGCTCTTCCTGTTTACTTCCTGATCAGTCGTGATTCGACACGGCTGATCACATGGTAAAAAGCCTCAGACGGAGGCTTTTTACCGAGATCAGTGTAGCGGTGGGTCAGACTGACCCACCGCTCCACCGATCGCCGCGATGCGCGCCCCCCCGGGCGCGCGGCGGCTGTTATCCTGCAGGACGTCATATGACGTCCAGTGTGGATAACAGAACCACTTCCCGGACGTCAATTTGCTATTGACTGGGCGGGAAGTGGTTAAGATGCATTTTTTCATTAAGATGAAGTGTGTGCTGTTTAGCACAGGAAAAATGGGCTGTGTGCTCTGCATACAACCTATTTTTCCACTACAGAATTCACTGCGGGTTCCTGCATCACACCTGACTTGCACGGCAGTCCACACTGCCATATGCAAACTGCTGGGGAGTGCCATACAATGTTAACGACACCCACATTTCAGCTTGCATATCGCACTGCAAACTGATAGTTCGGACATGAATCGGATTGCATAGGTGTGAACACCCATGCGATCTGATTCTGGTGCGTACCTAAAAAAAATGGTCCTGTGCGTGTTTGGTCTGAATGTGATGCAATATCAGCCATACTATCTATATGGCTGAAATTGCATTGCACGGACATCGCATGTGAACTAGTGTGAACCGAGCCTCAAAGCGTAACTCCACTTTTGTTAAGAAAAGAACATTCCCCTCTGGGTGGTCTATGTACATTGCAAGGATTTTAACAACATTTTTTGCAAATTCCTATCTTTTATTATTCTGAAGAAATCCCTGTGTGTTTCTCTGTGCCCATGTGGGAAAGTTGATCTAATGGGAGTGGTTTCATAATTATCAATGAGCTGTGGCACCTGAAGAGCACTAATGAGGAAAGGTTCTGGGACTGCATCCCTTTAGACGTGATTTCCTATTGGGAGGATCTCACCAAAAATGTTATTTTGTTGCAGGGGATGCCTAAAATCTGACTTGTATCTTAGTGCAGACTGCTGGGAAAATTGGTGAGCCAATCACACAAGCAGGAAATTATGTTTCTGGGGGGGCATTTTGTACACATTCTGTGTACAGAACACCTCCAGGTTGCCATATTGCATTGAATTTTCAGAAAATTACAGTGGCCGATTGAAAAGGAAAGGTAATTTTTAATAACATTCAATTACAATATGACTTGTGTCGTAATTGTTAATTGTATACGCTATATTATTTTTTCTTTGTTTGCTATTTTTTTTTCCCCCATGAAAGTGGAGTTACCCTTTAAGTGCCTTGCCAGCAGTTTTGTAAATGTTTTCTTTCATATATAGTCTATTATATTAATAATTGTAGCCAAGTACTAAATACTTATCATTTTGAAAACAGAATGTTGTTATTGAAAAGATAAAGAATGGATTGTCATCACTAGTAATGTCACAGTAGTTTGCTAGCAAGAAAAAAAGTTGCAATAAAGTTTTCTGTGTAAGTGTTACTACCTGCCATCGTGACTGCACACAAAGTTTTGGGCCTTCAAGGCTGGTTTACAAACATATGGCGGCACAGCAGGACCTGGCAATTTTGTTTTCTGGAAGGATGTTCTGCTGTAGTTCCTAATACTGACAATAATGCCAAAACAGAGAACATTTTGGTCTAATCTAAGAAACACGTTATGCTTATTTTTATCTTCAGACTTTTTGGCATGTAACTTTTGTGATTCATTTTTAAAAACAGAATAATTCCTGTCTATGCATGGGGAAATGTAGTTCTTATTAAATGTGTTACTTTTATATACAAACTACCCACAAAAATTAGCAAACTCCTTAAATGTTTTTATGTTTTATATAATTAAAAAGGGAATCACAGTACACTTAATTTTCAAAGCGTCAAAGTGAAACCATGCAAAATGACTTAAATGAATTCTAATGAAAAAATCATTCACTGCATAAGTTTAATGCACCTGTATGAACAATGTATGGGCAGTGAGGCAAGTTGGCATGCAGAATGTTGGTCAGAAGTCTGGGCTGAAATCAGTAAAGGAGGTAATAAGCAACCATTGCTAGACAAAAGAAAACTGAAAAGTGGGTCAAGCGGAAGCTTGGTTAGTAACAAAGATCAGGCACAGTATTCAAGATCACAGATCAGAGAATATTAGGCAATGAGTCTATGCAGCACTCAAGTTTAAATAGTCTGCTTGGTATCAATGTCTGTGGTGAACGTCCATGAACTGGGAGTATGTCTTCCTGGGCTTCTATGCACAGAAACATGTACATGCTTATGTGCATGTTCACAAATGTGGTAAAATGTTCCTGACATAAGCATGCTCCCCAATTTTATGTGACACACATAAATCAAGAATACTATTTAGAGTAATGTTAAATCTAAAGTTTAATCTGCTCATATTCTACCTTCCTTGGTTCTTCCATTTGCCCTTCATCAACATGCTAATGCCATTTCTTTTTCGTACATCACGGGACACAGAGCGACTTAGTCATTACTAATGGGTTATATAGATACCTTCAGGTGCTGGCACTGGCAACTTCCAAAACCGGAAGTACCCTCCCCTATATAAGCCCCTCCCATCCGGGAGCACCTGAGTTTTTTGCCAGAGTCTAAGGTGTTGGCCAAGAAGTAACATGTGTTTTTCACTGAGCTTGCGTACAGGTTCTTTTGGGCCTCAGTAAGCTATTCCGGATCCGACCAAAAAAGCTTCATAGCTAAACGGTCGGTACCCGGGCCTTGCAAGAGAAGAGCAAGGTTTTGCCTGTAATGCCTCTCTTAGGAGGGCTGGACCCTGGGATCCAGAGCTCTGGTCAGATGTTTTCTGTGCAGGGTGCTATACAGGTCCAGGGGAGTGAAATCCTTGGGAACCCGGTCCCTGAAGGTTTAATTACAAAGCCTGCCGTGATAGGTGAAGTTTGGGCTTCTGTGGACCAAACAGAGTCCTGCGGCGAGGAAAAGGTAAGTGGGGGCCCTCAGGAACTTGGTTCTATTGGGGGACCCCCAAGCCTAATTTGTCTTTCTGCCTGTTACCTAAGGTATTTCCGCTAATATTCTGTGCATGCCTGTAACTACTAAGAAAATGTAAAAATTTTAACAGTAGGCAAGAAAAAAAAAAAATGGTAAGACCGCGGTACCTGTGTTGAACACTAGAGGCCGCTATGGTTCTTTTTCTTGTAAATGTGGATTTTTTTCTTCTGAAGTCAAATCCAGGCAGTTGGTAAGTTCTCTGTTGGGAAGCTGTCTCCTCTGCCCTGTTGCTGCGCTCATCCATCCGCGGGCCCTGCGGCAGGGACCCTGGCTCCCATCTAGCTCCTTGTTTTTTAAAAAAAGGCGCCGGTGCACGCGCCTCTTTATATAGAGGCGATCTGGAAAAAGGGGCGGAGCGGGTGGATGACGCTCGGTGTGCGCCGCGGCGCTACTGCGCATGTGCGGGCGTCCAGCGTGTTTAAAGGCACAATCACAGCTGGCTACTGAAGTGCACAGACAGAGCTAGCAACAGTAAAAAGGCACACAGAGGCGGTTGATGCAGGCATCCCCGAGAAAGGCACTTTAGTAGACACCAACTGTTACATAGCAGCAATTGTGCTAGACTATTCTCAGTAAAAGTGGTGTATTACGGCTGGAATACCTCAGCTTTGGGCTTAGGAATATGCCGTCCAGAAGCTCCGGAACTAAAGCTTCCAGGAAGCGAAAGGGGTCTCCATCGGGCTCTGAGGATCTTGGGCATGCTTCTGCTGCACCAGTCTCCCCTGAAAATTCAGAGGTTAGTGACCATAGAGACCCCGCAGGAGTACCTGGTACTGTGGCTGTCCTCAGTTCACCTGCTCCTGTGTATGTAACAGAGGAGGTTTTTGCCTCAACTCTGGGAGGACTGGAAGAGAGATTGACTAAATTGATCGCTGCTTCCCTATCAGAGGGAAAGCGCGCCCGATCTCCGTCTCCTCCCTCAGAGTGCCTGTTAGCGGAGCAACAGTCCCTTGCAGGGATCGACCTACCTGAAGGGGATCAGGATGAGGTTGATTCTGTTGTAGAGGAATCAACAGTGGAAGAACCATTTTCAGCGTCACATGCTGAAAGATTATGGGTTCAGTCTCTGACTGATATGGTCCGATCAGCATTTCAAATGCCCCTTGCGGAGCCATTAACCACTTCTGTCTCCTCGTTGGGGTCGCTAAAAGCTCCCCAGACTGTTTGTTCCTTTCCAATCCATCCTTTACTGGAAGGACTCATTTACCAGGATTGGGAACATCCTGAAAAAAATATTTACTCCCCCCAAGAGATTTCCGGTGGTCTATCCCATGGAGGATAAGTTCATCAAAAAATGGAGGGTCCCTACAGTGGACGCAGCCATCTCTTGTGTGAATAAATCACTGACATGTCCAGTAGATAATGTCTAAATGTTCAAGGACCCAATAGATAAAAAATTGGAGTCCTTATTAAAATCTGCTTTCTCTACAGCAAGCTGGGTGACACAACCAGCAGTAGCAGCTATTGGGGTCTGCCAAGCAGTGAAAGATCAGTTGAAACAGGTCTTAAGGGACTTGCCAGATCAGCAGGCTCTTGCCCTAGCTGATCTACCTAGAGCCTTATGTTTTGCGGTTGACGCCATCAAGGATTCAATCCATCAGGCCTCCCGCTTTACGCTGTCTGTAGTACATATGCGTAGGCTTCTATGGCTCAAAAACTGGTCTGCTGAGGCTCCCTGTAAGAAATTGCTGATTAGCTTCCCATTTCATGGAGAACGCTTATTTGGAGAAGATCTGGACAAGTATATCCAGAAGATTTCTGCCGGTAAAAGTACACTCTTGCCGGTTAAGAACAAAGTTAGGAGTCCTTCTTTTAAGAGGCCTACTTCTCCAGTCCCTGGCACATCGGCTGTGAAACAGTTCCGACGGCCTCCGCGGTCAAATCCAGGGGGCAGAAATCAGGGACAATCACAGGGTAACAAGAAACCCTGGGTCAAGAGAGGTATGAAACCTCCCCCCAAGTTATGAAGGGTTGCCCCCACTCAATCGGGTGGGGGGAAGACTTCAGTTGTTCACAGAGACCTGGCGGGACACCATCAGAGACAGATGGGTGATCTCCGCAGTAAGTCTGGGATACAAGCTGGAGTTAAAAGACACTCCTCCTGCCCATTTTATGAGGTCAAACGTGCCAAGCGATCCCCAGAAGAGAGGATCCCTCCTTCTGGCACTAGAACAACTATTGCTCCAAGGTGTAATCATGAAGGTTCCCTTGGAAGAATGCGGGTTCGGGTTTTACTCAAACCTCTTCACAGTCCCCAAACAAATGGGGACGTGAGGCCCATATTAAATCTAAAAGGGCTAAACAAATTCCTACATATCAGGACTTTTCGGATGGAGTCGATCCGATCGGTGGCCACCGCCCTACAAGGGCAGGAATGGTTAGCCTCGATCGACATAAAGGATGCTTATCTGCATATTCCCATCTTTCCGGCCCATCAGAAATTTCTACGCTTTGCAGTAGAAGGGCGCCATTTTCAGTTCAGAGCCTTACCTTTCGGTCTGGCCACAGCACCACGAGTGTTCACAAAAATTCTGGCCCCACTATTGGCCAATCTAAGAACACGGGGTGTAACGATAATGGCATATTTAGACGACCTGCTACTAATAGACCACTCAGTGGAAAAACTGGAAGTAGCTATTCCCAAGACAATCAAGTATCTGGGATATCACGGTTGGATTATCAACCGAGACAAGTCAGCTCTAAGACCAGTCAAAAGTCTGGAATACTTGGGGCTAAGGCTGGATTCAAATCAGAGAAAGATTTTCTTACCTCCAGAGAAGGTGTCGTCTTTGAAAGATTTGACCCACTTAGTGGGTACAAAAAGAAAACCATCCATACGCCTGTGCATGAGGCTGCTGGGAAAAATGGTGGCTTCATTCGAAGCAGTACCCTACGGTCAATTCCATTCAAGGAACTTGCAGAGGGCCATACTGTCAGCCTGGAACAAAAAAGTTCAGGCTTTAGACTTACCAATGTCCCTGTCCCCTTCCGTTCGCAAGAGCCTCCATTGGTGGTTGGTGCCCCAGAATCTGGAAAAAGGGAAACCCTTCAGTCCGGATTCTTGGAAGTTGGTCACTACAGATGCCAGCCTCATAGGCTGGGGGGCAGTACTGGAGCAATGGTCTCTCCAGGGCAAGTGGTCAGAAGCAGAGAAGGCCCTGCCCATCAATCTCTTAGAGATACGAGCAGCCCGGTATGCCCTAGTAGCATGGACATCCAAACTCCAAGGGTCCCCTGTCAGAATTCAATCAGACAATGCCACAGCAGTGGCATATATCAATCACCAGGGTGGCACCAGGAGTCGTGCAGCCCAGAGGGAAGCGAATTGCATCCTGAAATGGACAGAAAGATATGTCCCAGCCATATCCGCGGTTTTTCATCCCAGGAGTGGAAAATTCGAGAGCGGACTTTCTAAGTCACCAGCAATTATGCCCGGGGGAATGGTCTCTTCACCCCGAGGTTTTCCAGGCAATATGCCAGCGGTGGGGAACACCGGATGTAGATCTGCTAGCATCCAGATTCAACGCAAAGGTGGACAGATTTGTGTCTCGCACAAGGGATCCCCTAGCTTGCGGCTCGGATGCCCTAGTGTTCCCTTGGGATCAGTTCAAGCTGATATATGCATTCCCACCGCCACAATTGTTACCGCGATTAATCCGCAGAATCCGGGTAGAAAAGAAACCGGTGATTCTGGTAGCTCCAGCGTGGCCCCGAAGACCATGGTACGCGGAGATCGTAAAGATGTCAGTGGGGAGTCCTTGGACCCTCCCACATCGTCCGGACCTGCTTTCGCAGGGACCGATATACCACCCTTCCTTGCAAGCCCTAGGTTTGACGGCCTGGCTATTGAAGCCCACATTCTAAAAAAGAGAGGTCTCTCTAATCCGGTGGTATCTATCATGATCAATGCTAGGAAGCCGGTATCCAGGCAGATCTATTATAGGATCTGGAAGGCGTACATCGCGTGGTGTGAGGCCAAGATATGGCATCTGCGTAAGTACGTAATAGGTAAGATTCTGGACTTCCTACAGTGGGCTGTGGATAGGAAGCTTGCCTTGAGTACTATCAAGGGTCAGATTTCGGCCTTGTCAATATTTTTTTCAAAGGCCCTTGGCTTTGCATTCATTAGTCAAAGCTTTCATACAAGGAGTGATGCGTATTAGCCCTCCGGTTAGTATTCTCATATGTCCATGGGACTTAAACCTGGTTCTGTCGGTTCTACAGAAACAACCGTTTGAACCATTGTAGCACATTTCCTTGGTTCTTCTCACCAGGAAATTGATTTTCTTAGTAGCCATTTGTTCGGCTAAAAGAGTATCGGAATTAGCCGCCATGTCCTGTAAGGAGCCATATCGGGTTGTCCATAAGGACAGAGTAGTATTACATCCTCACCCAGCCTTTCTTCCTAAGATGGTATCGAGGTTTCATTTGAACCAAGATGTGGTTCTTCCTTCTTTTTTCCCCAAACCTACCTCGGTAGAGGAAAAGTTATTGCATTCTTTGGATGTAGTAAGAGCAGTTAAAGCTTATCTAAAAGCCACTGCTCAGATTCGTAGAACGGATACTTTGTTTGTTCTGCCGGTAGGCCCCAGAAAGGGTCAGGCAGCATCAAAATCTACTTTAGCCAAGTGGATTCGACAGGTCATAATACAAGTCTATGGCTTGAAAAGGAGACCGCCTCCGTTCAAAGTTAGGGCGCACTCCACAAGAGCAGTTGGAACTTCATGGGCAGTGCATCACCAGGCCTCCCTGGCTCAAATCTGTAAGGCCGCAACATGGTCTTCAGTACACACGTTTACTAGGTTCTACCAGGTGGACGTTAGAAGTCAGGAGGATGTCGCCTTTGGGCGCAGTGTGTTGCAGGCCGCAAAAGATCCTCATGCCTGATGGCGCCCAGCTTATGTATAGTGTATCCCCCCCTCATTTGGCATTGCTTTGGGACGTCCCATTAGTAATGACTAAGTCGCTCTGTGTCCCGTGATGTACGAAAAAGAAAAAGGGATTTTTATAACAGCTTACCTGTAAAATCCTTTTCTTGGAGTACATCACGGGACACAGAGCTCCCACCCCTCTTTTTTGGCGACACTTATTGCTTTGCTACAAAACTGAGGTGCTCCCGGATGGGAGGGGCTTATATAGGGGAGGGTACTTCCGGTTTTGGAAGTTGCCAGTGCCAGCACCTGAAGGTATCTATATAACCCATTAGTAATGACTAAGTCGCTCTGTGTCCCGTGATGTACTCCAAGAAAAGGATTTTACAGGTAAGCTGTTATAAAAATCCCTTTTTTTTAGGCACACCTTATTTTAGACCCAGTGATGTCATTACTGGGTCCCTGTGCTTCATTATGCAATGAAGACATGCTGTAACTGGTGAGAAGGGCTGGCAGAGTGCAGTATATAGCTTTCTGAAACATCACCCTGCCTCAGTACTCAGAAGTCGTGTGTATATACTGCACTGAGTATATGGGTCAGGAGTATGTAGCACTTAACACAATGGTAAGGAGAATGTAGTGCACAGAGTGCATGGGTCAGTAGTATAAGACTAACAGCTATGATTAAACACTAAGAAAGTGTGAAACTAGTCAGCTCTAACCAGAATTTTGTGACTTGCTGTGCTGTATTTGGATTTTTGAAGATTTTACATATTAAAGGCTTTTTATTGGAGTGCTGCTGTCCAGAAGACTTGATCTTTTGTTTTGCATAAGACTAACAGTGATGGGGTCAGGATTTTTTTATTTTTTTCACTTTTGTTGGTTGAAGTAGATAGTCTTTTTTTCAACCAGACTAACAATGTAACTATGGCTTATGGTGAAACAAATGATAATACCGTGCAATGAACAAGTATTAATGCAATAGATGTGACATGGAAAACTGTTACTATGCACACATTTAGCAAAACATGATATGCAACAGCAAATTCAGATGTGAATAATGTGATGTGATCAAAAAAGCAAAAATTATAATAAACTATAACATTCAATGGCTCAAAAATGAAAGTCCATTCAAAGTGAAAATTGAAAAAGGAAAAGTGGATAATGGATAATGAAAAAATAGTCCACTAAGAAATTGAAATCCTTAATTAAAGAGGAAGATACCCATGTGAAGGCACAATAGATAAAACACTGATCACTGGTTTGTGCAATCTACCACCAAGAAGTAAAATGGGCATGCTTACCAGTAATTGAGGACTCATATACTGCTTTGTAATCAGTCAACCAAGCATATGTGAGGTAATAGCTCTACCTTGTCCAGCTGTATCGAATGGATGATCTGTATACACCCTGTCACCAGTTGATTGAAGAGGTTCCACTTTAAACATACTGACTCCCAACGGACAGCAAACATCAGAAAGGAAGGCCGCTCCCGAACATGTATGTAGGTTATAAATGGCCACACATAGTGTAAAACGGTATAAAAGCGGTCTATTCTAAAAACAGATGTACACTTACACAGGTCTGCTTAAAAGGCGCATGTAAAATCCAAAGATGCATCAGAAAGAGACTGCAACGGCTCACGAGCATTACCCAATGTGTTTCGTCCTATTAGACATCAGCAACGTCTGTTTTTTTTTTTTTTTATGCTTGTGGTGGCTAAGCTTACTATAGCCCGATCCTAGAAAAAGACCTCTGTGTGTATCTCATTATATAGACGAAAAGTGTCCTGGATTATGCCTAATGTACAAATTGTCAGTGTGAATAATAACTCTACTAAGCGTTTCAAAGCCACCTGGAACCCCTGGGCCAAATTTGTACATGTGACCCTGTAGGGGACATGACCTTTTAAAGATTTGTCCCCTGAAGGTTTCATTTATTTGTCCTCTCTACAGATTCTCTTTTCTCCTTTCAAACCCCCCTCTTTTTTATATTCTTTCTTTTCTGTTTGATTGATTGAGGGTCCCCTTGCTATGACTCATTTCATCCAGAGTTTATATTATTCTCCCTGTATGAATTTAGAACAGTGAGAGATTTAGCCCAGTTTAATTACGCACCGCATAGGCCGGGCAATAATTTCCCAGGGTTATTGCTTTTTTTAGGTCACTGGTCTGAAATAGTTTAACCTTTTTCAAATGTTCTTTTAGGCCGGGTTTACACCTATGCAAATTGGTTGCGGCTTACACCGCATCCAATTTGCATAACATTATAAAATACATTGATTTCAATGAGGCTGTTCACATATGTGTGATGCATTTGCACTGCGCATTGCCGAAAAAACTTGTGCGTTCTCTAGGCATTGCGGTGCGACTCAGGTGCGAATTCAGGCCTATTATGTTCTATGGGCACGCATCTGATTCGCACATGTGTTGCGTTCTGAACAGAGATCTTGAGGGGGAACTCCACGCCAAATTTTAAATAAAAAACAGGCATGGGATCCCCTCCAGGAGCATACCAGGCCCTTAGGTCTGGTATGGACTTTAACGGGAACCCCTACGCCGAAAAAACTACGTGGGGGTCCCTCCAAAATCCATAGCAGACCCTTATCCGAGCATGCAGCCCGGCCGGTCAGGAAAGGGGGTGGGGACGAGTGAGCGGCCCCCCTCCTGAACCGTACCAGGCCGCATGCCCTCAACATGGGGGGTGGGTGCTTTGGGGCAGGGGGGCGCCCTGCGCCCCCCCCCACCCCACAGCACCCTACCCCCATGTTGATGAGGACAGGGCCTCTTCCCGACAACCCTGGCCGTTGGTTGTCAGGGGGCTTATCGGAATCCAGGAGCACCCTTTAATAAGGGGGCCCCCAGATCCCGGCCCCCCACCCTATGTGAATGAGTATGGTGTACATCGTACCCCTACCCATTCACCTGGTGGAAAAAAAATGTCAATAAAAACACTACACAGGTTTTTAAAGTAATTTATTAGGCAGCTCTGGGGGTCTTCTTCCGACTTTGGGGGTCTTCTAACAACTTTGGGGGTCTCCAGTGTCGTCTCCGCGCTCTCCGGTTCTTCTCTCGCTCTCCGGTTCTTTCTTCCTTCTGCCGGGCCTCCGCTATCTTCTTCCAGCTCTTTTGCTATCGGGGGCCCTGTCTTCTTCGTCGCCTTCTTCCCTCTTCTCTCCTGGAGACTCGTCACTGTCTCCGGCTGTAATGCCGTGTGCGCGGAGCGCATTCACTTATATAGGCATGGGCGTGGTCACTGGGTGATGACACCCAGTGACCCCGCCCCCATATGACATGACAGTCCCGGGAAATTATGGGACTGTGACGTCATATGGGGCGGGGTCACCGGGTGGCACGCCCATGCCTATATAAGTGAATGTGCTCCGCGCACATGGCATTGCAGCCGGAGACAGAGACGAGTCAACATCTCCAGGAGAGAAGAGGGAAGAAGGCGACGAAGAAGACCGGGCCCCCACTAGCAAAGGAGCTGGAAGATAGCGGAGGCCCAGCAGAAGGAAGAAAGAACTGGAGAACGAGAGAAGAACCGGCATGCGGCCTGGTACGGTTCAGGAGGGGGGGCGCTCGCTCGTCCCCACCCCCTTTCCTGACTGGCCAGGCTGCGTGCTCGGATAAGGGTCTACTATGGATTTTGGGGGGACCCCCACGTCGTTTTTTTTGGCGTAGGGGTTCCCGTTAAAGTCCATACCAGACCTAAGGGCCTGGTATGCTCCTGGAGGGGAACCCATGCCGGTTTTTTATTTAAAATTTGGCGTGGAGTTCCCCCTCATGATAACAGCGGTGAGACTTCCCAGGTCGGCAAGTCTGCAGCTAAAAACGCCAAGGAACCGCTGAACGACTGATTGCGAACTTGGCAAAGACTCTGAGCTCAAAAAAGCAACGCACAAGTGTGAACCCAGCCTTAATGCTACAGTACCTGGGATGTATAATTACTTTATTTTTTATTCACTGTTTCTGCAAGATTGTGCCAAGGTTCTGGTTGTTGTAATGATTGTTATATCCTTCTGTCTCTATTTTTGCATCTCTGAATAAAAATTGTGGCCTAGTAAAACTGATAACATGCTGTGTAGAGTGTCTGTGCTATATTTCTGAGAAAAGTGGAAAAATAACACTGGACTTCTAAGGTTATTTTGTTCATATTGCTATCTTAGTATTGATGTTGATGTAATTGGTCTGGTTCTTGGGCAGGTGATGTCTACACCCAGTGAAGATCTCCACAGTCTCCTTGATTTGAACATACCATTATCTCATTGCAGTGCTGTGTTATGATATGTGATTAAACATGCTCAAAACATAAAATGCTTGACAAAACAAACATCAAATAAACAAATTCCATCAATAAAATATTGACTTAAATAACATGCATAATGTCCTTCTATATAAATGAATGTCAATAATCAATCAGTAAGTGCTGTTTAGTCCTCCTATGTAGTCTGTGTGGCTCAAAGAATCAGTGCTGATATATAAACACGCCAAAGATGTTATTCATATCCTAATTAATTCATGCAAATTGATTATTGTAATCCATATCTTTCACATACAGTATGATTGTTCCAACAACTGTAGAGCCCTTCCATTCACCAACAAATAAATATATATATACCCTCACCTCCAATATTTAACCCAAATTAGCGTTAGGTCAAATAAATCTTTTCCCTTTAAACCAGGTAGATGTACTGTATGTTCAGATGTTTCTCCAGATTCAAATACCTCAGGAATTCTTCCATCTTTATCCTCCTTCATCACAGTGGTGTGTCATCCATGTTTGCAGGGTCTTCACTGCACACGGGCCACCAGGGGGGGGGGGGTGCCCACTGTGACCTGACCCACCCTGCACGCATGGATGATACATCTGAGGTTGTTGGAGATAATCAGTGCAGTGGTGGGGGCCCATCTTTTTATCCAGATGGCCCTGGGTGCCACATTGAAGAAAAGGGTGGGGGGGAACCGCCGCTGACAGCAGAACTGACAGCTGTTTGACTGCTCCTGTCGCCGGCACTACTAAAGGGATGCTGGGGATGCCCGTGCGGTGACAGCTCAGACAAGTACAGATAAAGTGGTAAGGAGCACCAGTACCCACTCCCCCACTGACTGGCAGTGTCCCCAATCTGCCCCCACTAAGCATTAAGACCCTTATCTCTCCCTACTAAGCACCAGGCCCTCCATCTCTCCCTACTGAGCACCAGGACCCCCTATCTTCCCCCACTAAGTACCAAAACCCCCTCTCTCCACACTAAGCATCAGGACACCCCATCTCCCCCCACTAAGCACCCAGACCCCCATCTCCCCCACTAAGCACCAAGACCCCATCTCCCCCCCACTAAGCACCATGACCCCCTATCTCCCCCACTAAGCACCAGGACCCCCCATCTCCCCCCACTAAGCACCAAGACCCTCCATCTTCCCTCACTAAGCACCAGGACCCCCCATCTCCCCCCACTAAGCCCCTAGACCCTCCATCTCTCCCCACTAAGCACCAGGACCCTGCATCTATCCCCACTATGCACCAAGAACCCCGTCTCTCCCCACTAAGCCCCAGGACCCCCATCTCTCCCGACTAGGCACCAAGACCCCCCACCTCTCACCAGTGCTCCCCTTTGTCCACCTTGAAGACAAAGCTGCATTCTTTTAGGTGGGTCAAGAGCGGGGCTGGGGGCCCCATCAGGTAGGCTGTAGGGGGCCCCATGAATGCCCTCCACTCACTGCACCGATCACCCTCGACTGTCCCCCTGTGTCCTCCTCTCGCCCCCTGTGTCCTTATTTTATGACACTGCTCAACTGACACCATTCACTGGCCCCCCAAAAGCATTTTGAAAATATGAAAAGAAAATACCAAAAAAAATTATTGTAACAAAAATTAATAATAATAAAAAAAAAAATACTGACACCATCCTGCAAACACTATCCACCGCCGTACACGCCACAACCCCCTCCCTGCACATACTACCCACCACCATACACTTTGCATTCCCCTCCCTGCACATTCCACACACCGCAGTACAATCCACGCCCCTCTCCCTACACTTACTCCCCGCCGCCATAAACCCAAAACCCCTCTCCCTGCACATACCACCCACCACTATACACTCCGCACCCCTCTACCTGCACATACTACCCACTGCCATACACTTTGCACTCCTCTCCCTGCACATACTACCCACTGACATACACTTTGCACTCCTCTCCCTGCACATACTACCCACCTCCATACACTCCGCACTCCTCTCCTGCACAAACAAACCCACCACCATATAGTTAGCACTCCTCTCTGTGCACATACTACCCCCCACCATACACTTTGCACTTCTCTCCTATACATACTACCCATCACTGTACACTTTGCACTCCGCTCCTGCACATACTACCCACCGCCGGACACCCCATACTCCTCTCTTGCACATACTACCCGCTGCTGTAAACTCTGCACTGTACATTCCCTATTTAACATTATCAAATTCTGCAAAACGCAAGTCATCTCAGACTATTTAACCACACCTGTGTTAAGCCACGCCCAATATTTAGCAATGAGTTAAACCACACCCACATTTGTTTATCGAGGCCCGGGGCCCACTGATTTCATGATATGCCCCATATTCATCATATCATATTTCTTTCACCACAACTCAAATGAAGATAGAGTATCATAGCTTAAAACATTTTACAATACTATTTATTAAAAAGTTAATTAAAAACTCACATTTAAAAGTGCATATCTGCAGACAAGAAGTCTCTTTACCTTTAGGTTCCTGGTCTCCAGACACTCACAAGATTGCGGATCGAAAACTTCTTGTCATCATGCGGCTTAACAGCATCAGCCCACCCTACGTGTTACATCACTAAACATGTGACTTCATCAGGGGATCATTTAAAACGATAGGAAAACAAAGGGATGTCGTCAAAAGAATAGCAAATAAAAGGATCAAGCACAGTGTCTCAAAATTATAAAATCTTTATTGAAAAAACAATAGGATTGGTCCACTAATGGTAATAGTAACCACATTATAGTGGAAACATCCCCCCCAGCATACCCAAATAAAAACACATGCAAAAAATTACAACATTGTCACAATATGGCGCCAATACCGGGGCCCCACACACACACACCCATGCACAACCAACTATGGAAAGACTGGTGCTGCTCAGAGTTGCTAGTCCAGTATGGAATAATGGTTGATAATCTGATAAACAGTGGTTCAGTATTCTACACCTAGCATGTCCATAAAAAGGGCTTGTGCAAAGATTAGGTAGAACTAAAATGATAATGAGTGTATTAGTCCCACAGGGTTGTAAGGCACAGTAGTGGAGCATCATAGACCAGTTATGTAACAATGCATATGCCAACATATAGCCGACTCACTGAACTCTAGATGTACCAGTGTCTGTATAGCATGGAAAGAGATAGATCTCTTAATGTCCTGATGACAGTTCGATCCGGTCATGGGTAGAGATAACTGTCAGTATAGCATGCAGCATACACCTTGGTGAACTTAGCAGTCCTGGGTTGAAGGGGTATAGAACAGCACTGGGAGCTTGGCTGAGGAGTTTATCAAAAAAGAGGGGGGGTTGCCCAAAGGCTCTCACCGTTCCATTGTATTATCTGATCTGAAGGTGGTATATGGAGGGCGTGGCCAAGACAGGCATGTGAGAGGACGCATCTCCCACAGCTCCCGGCATTAATCCGGTACCGATCCTCCCCCAGCCGTCCGTCTTGCTATATGCTGCAAGCCTGTACCCCAGAGACCACTGTGGAACCGCCGCCAGCCCTCTGCAACAGAGGGATGACCCAAAAGGGACAGGCTGAGATCGCGGGTTCAGAGCTCCAAGATGGCACCGCTGTGCTCTCTGTGAAGGGAACACCTCGTGCACAGGACAAGCACGGTCCTAAGACAAGTAAGCCGCCCAAATCCCTCAGCAAAGAGCCCCCCCAAGGACATGATCTATTATGCCCAGGAGCTTTCTGGAGCCCTGGGGACAGAGCAGCCATCCCAATCGGGACATTCACAGCACAAGCAGCCTGACATGCAGGCTGACACTGTCCTGGATCACTGGGGCGATGAGGAGAGGGATCAGGCAGACTCCATGATGGGGGAAACCCAGGCCCCAGACACACAGGATGAAGTGCAACCCACTCTGGCAGACATCCTTAAAGCTGTGAATAACTGCACAGAATCTGTTAACACCTTGAAGGAGCAATTTGGGAGTCTAAGGGAGGATGTATCATTATTAAGACAAGACACGCAAAAGATCCGTGAGCGCACCACGGCTGTGGAGAGCAGAGTCAGTGAAGTGGAGGATCAGATACAGCCCATGGCCCAAGAAACCAGGCCTGCACTGCAGATGGCTCGAGATGCAAACGATCACGTTGAGGATATGGAAAACCATTTGTGTAGAAACCACGTAACACATAGTGGGTCTCCCGGAGAAGGTGGAGGGCAGGGACCCCACTGCATATGTGGAGGCCTGGCTGATTAACATTTTTGGCAAAAATGCATTCTCACCTTTCCTTGCGGTGGAGCGCGTGCTCATGGTGCCATCTCACCCACCTCAGCCAGGGGGTCCACCCAGGTCCATCCTAGCGAGAATACTTCACTACCGGGATAGAGAGGCAGTACTGCGCCAAGCCCGGGAGCGGCCGAACATACAGCATAATGAAACCAGGGTGTCCTTCTATCTGGATTTTTCAGTGGAAGTCCAGAGATGCAGGGCCAAATTAAATGATGTCAAACGCCAGCTGAGGCTTCTACAATTACCCTATGCCATGCTGTACCCGGCAAAGCTCCGGGTAGCAGTGAGAGGCCAAGCGCAGTTCTTTGAGTCAGCCAAGGAGGCTTCAGCGTGGCTAGACCGCAATGAGCAAGCACTATAACGACATCTGCAGGAGGATGAGGACTAACATTAGAATCGTAAGTGGGCCGGCGGGCACGTATAATACAAAGCCGGCAGTTACTGTGTGCAAACCTTGTTCAGGGGGGACCCCCTGCAATTGTACTAGGAAAATGTTCTCTGGCTGGGGAACACTATATTGATACATAGTACAAGGAGAGAAAATTGGATCAAATGCTAACTATGCAAATGTTGGACTTAATCAGAATGTGGCGACAGACTGTCACGACAAGTGTTGTAGCTGCCCTGTTGGCGGCCAGCGTGATTCAAGGACCAGTTTGGTCTGCAGTTCTAGACCATTTTTCTTTCATCATCAGCTATTTACCAGAAGAGGTACATCACAGCAGAAACAAGCCTCTAGCCTATTTAGGCCCTGACATTTGTAAAGAGACCAACCAGATGGAGATGACTCTACTATTACCCAGGTGAGCGTATGTATATTTGAATTCACATTTATTCTGCTACTTTGGTCACTGGTGTTCATGGCTAAGGTTCCCATAGTATCATGGAATGTTAGAGGCCTGCATTCTCCCTTGAAGCGCACTATGATCTTGATGTGCCTGAAGAAATTCCTCCCCGTGGTACTTTGTTTCCAGGAGACCCACTTGACTGCAGAGACTGTGTGCTTTTTACGGTACTCCTGGGTGGGGAAAACCTATCATTCTACGCATACCTCCTTCTCCAGGGGGGTAAGTGTATTGATCCATGGAGCCCTAGACTATCAGGAATTTGACAGTGTTATAGATACGGAGGGATGCTATGTCTTTATTCATTGTATATTTCATACGCTGTCATGTGTGTTAGCATGTATTTATATTCCCCCGCCGTTCACGGCAGCGGTGCTCCAGCACCTCCTAGCCTTTTTGGATGACAGGCCGGATGTTCCGTTGCTCGTGATCAGGGACTTCAACTGTTGTCTGGACCAGGTGGCGGATAGATACCCGAGCCCTAGGCCCTCTACCCTCGCCAGGAGTACTCCCCTGGCGTGGTTGTTGCAAGAGGTGGGTTGGGTGGATATTTGGCGTCACCGCAATATGGGTGTCAGACAGTTCACGTGTTTTTCTAAATCACATGGTTGTTTATCTATAATTGATCTAGGGGTGGGGAACTTGAGTATGCTCTCGTTCGTAGCTGATATGATGCATAGGCCACATAGTATTTTGGATCATTCTCCCTTAGTGATACAAGTCCTGGTGGCTCTACCCTCCATGTTACCTAGGGCCCCCTGGAAGTTTAATGCCTTTTGGCTGAAGCTGTTCCGCTCACATGAAGGGATAGTGGGGAGCATGCGCAAGTTCTTTAACGACTGGATAGGGATGACTCAATTGTAATGCAATGGGATGCCTTTAAGGCATACTTACGGGGACTTCTGATAGGTGAAATGAACAGTGTCAAGCAGGCATCCTCTGCTCTTAAGATGGAGGTGGAAGCCTGGGTTCAGGAAATGGAACAAACGTATATTGATAGTGTGACAGGAGTGACTTTGGGTCGGGGGTTTGTGCGGCTCAGCTTGCCCTGGAGAGTTCTGGAGGCTCCATGTCCAGCTTCCCGACGCCTTTTATGTGTAGATCACCCTGTGTCTCTAATAGAGGCACAGGGTGAATGAGAACCCCATTATGATCTGTGCTAGTCAGATTCAATGCTGTATACATTGTATATATTGTGTGTTTATTGTGTGTTGGCTGTTGTGTACTATTTTCTGTGATGGGGTGGGGTGTGACTGTATTCTATTGTCTATTGTGGCTGGCTGCCTCAACTATTATCTTGGATAAGTGCTGGTTCTGAACAGAGGAAGCATTGACAGTGGACCTAGATCTGTTTGAGGACAGAGGGTTCGTCACAACGGGTTGGCAGCAGCGGGATTGTGCTTCCTGGCTGTGAAGACCTCCATCTGGATCCAAGATCGAATAGCAGCCTTTATTCACCCCAGCGGAGATATGGATCTGGCATCAGAATTCCCGGGGCTGCTGCAGATCGTCCTTTCAGCATACATCAGCATGTATATATGTGTGTACGACTGTGTGTCCCAAGCATGTCGAGATCCTATGGGGTAAAATGACCGCACCAGCCAAGCTGACACTGGCTGCAAAAAGCGCCTAGAGGCGATTCAGTTTGCATGTGTAGCGCTATACAAGTCACTCATTCATTCTCATTCATTCACCAGGTCTGTGGATTAATACCTGGAGGTCAGGCAGCAGATTCGGGTAAGACACTGGATTATATGCCTCCAAGTTGCTGGTATGCAACAAGGCAAGTGCTTTCCAACCCCAGAGCAGCAGGCCAGTGAACAAAGGGGGTTACGGATGCAATTCCTGGGAGAGCGGCCCCAGGAGCAATGGGTGACTGAGGTGGACAGGCTGGTCCAGCAAGAGATAGAGCTGGACAATCGGTATCGGGCTCTGCAATGGCACGCAGAGGACTAATATTTAGGAGACACAACAGAACGCTCTCCGGAGGGATATGACTTTGGTGGCCCTGGATTGCTGTGGGAGAGCCTTACAGATTGTTTTGTGTTTGGCGATGAAGGGGAGCCTTCCCTTGAGGACCTGCGACAACACAGATAGGCTATGCTTGGTTTTGCAGGGGTCTCAGAGCTTAAACCTGATCTAGACTATTTGTTAAGGAAGGAACAGCATCTGGAAAGGGCATACAGGAAACTGCTAGAATGCGTTCAGCAGCATGCCAGAGAATCGGCAGCGGAAACTCCGGAGATTACGGTCTCCAAAGCTGAAGTGCTGACAACAGGGCAGACCTCTGCTAACCTCTGCCCAACAGCAGCTTCAGCCTTCCTGAGAGAAGAGGTAGTTGGCCTTTCTCCCACAATACTGCCAGAGACATTGGATTTTCTGCCAGCAGCATCTATGGAGTTACAACAAACTTCTCCAGCTGAGGCGGTGGCAACCGAACAGTGGGTCCAAGACCTCTGCCCTACACATGCAGCGGTTCTGGAGGCCCCATGTGAGAAGGAGATGGTCACTCCCCAACAAGGATTCATGCACCTGGAAGGCAGTGACAGAGAAATGTCATCCCAGCAGCCAGATGAGGGAGCGGAAAAGGAAGCAGCCACCTCACCTCCCCAATGGCAGCTACAACGGTTATCCGGAGCAGAGGATGTGGAGTCCCCAGCAGAAGTGCTGGCAACAGGTCAGAGTTCTTCCAACCTCTGCCCAGCACTGGCAACAACTGTGGAGTTTCAGGGAGTCGGAGCAGTTGGCCTCTCTCTCCAGCGACAAGCTGAGGTAGTAAAGCTTTTACTCCCAGCTGAATCACTGGAAGCAGTGCAGAATGCTACTGGCCTCTGCACACAGCTGCAGCTTGAGCTGATATTGGGGGATGGGACTGCGGTCTCCACTCACAGCAACCCAGCAGAAGAGCTGGCCACAGAGCAGAGTGTTGCTGGCCTCTGCCCTCAACTAACAGAGGATGGAGTTCCTGTGGTAGTGGATGGGACTTCGGTCTTCACTGACAAAACCCCAGAAAATGGTGCGACACTGAGACAGGAGGATGTCAGCCTTGCTTTGCAAGCACTGGGGGATTTTCACCTACCACAAGTGGATGGGACTTTAGTCCCCATGTCATGGATATGCAGTAATGTTTGTCTGCCATCTTACCTTCCTCTGGTGTTCACCTTAGAGGCCAGACTCTCCTCACCTCTGTCTCTATTTATTTCACCTATGATTGTTCCAACAACTGTAGTGCTCTTCCCTTCACCGACAACTCCAATATTTGACCCAAATGATTGTTAGGTCAAATACAGCTTTTCCCTTTAAATCGGGTAGGTGTATGTTCAGATGTTTCCCCAGATACAATTATCTCAGGAATTAAATACATCTCCATCCTCATATCATATTTCTTCCACCACAACTCAAATTAAGATAGAGTATCATAGCTTAAAACATTTTCCAATAGTATTTATTAAAAAGTAAATTGAAAACTTACATTTAAAAGTGCATATCTGATGCACTGCAGACAACAAGTCTCTTTCCCATTAAGGGTCCTGGTCTCCAGACACTCACAAGACTTCCTGTCATGAGGCTTGACATCATCAGCCTCGTCCTACACATTAAATCACTAAACATCTGACTTCATCAGGGATTTTTTTTCTCACTTCCCCCTTGTCTTCCCTCCCGCTTTCTATGCCTCGTATGCCTCGTTGACTGGGGACTCGTCCATACCTTCCACCCTGCTGTTTGCTCTCGTCCTGTTCTTTCCTCATCCCCCCTTCTTTTTTTTTCAGTTTTTGGTTAGGTGGGTGTGGTTGGCTGGTATTATATATTATATAGAATATAACCTATTTAGTAATGCATGGGAGAAGTGATTTGAGGTAGAGGAGTAAGAATGGAAGTACACATATAACGGTTCACTTACTCATCTATTTTTTGTATAGAATGCGCTTTTAAAGTGTTTGTAAACCTTAAAAACAAAATAATCATGTTCCTGTCTTTTTAAGGCAGGATAAACTGCATTGTGATCTTGCAAAGTAATTTAGTAATTTACATAAAGTATAATACCTGGTTGATCCTGCCTGTTCCTGTGTTTTCTCTGTAAACCGACCATGTTCATCATGGCTGCTGATCTGTGATAGCATTGTCAGTTTACGTGCCTCTGTCATCCTATATATCTGTAGCATCTTTTTACCTCCCTCTCTCCCCCTCCCTCTCCCTCCCTCCTTCCCTGTCATTTCAAAGGTCTGTGTACAATGGAACAGGAATGGTCTGCAGTCAGCTTTACCTGCACACTGTGCCCAGTATACAGTACACTGACTTAATATACTGCAGCTTAGCTCAATCAATTGCCTGCCGGTATTATTAGGAAGAGAATAACAGGAACGCTCTGCAGTGAGATCTAGCTAAACTGTATACAATATATATATATATATATATATATATATATATATATATATATGTAGCGGCCCCCTCTCTCTCCTCTCTGTTCTTCTGGCTCTTGTCTAGGTGTACCTCTGAGGAGAGAGTGCGAGGTCACCACGCCAAGTTCCCACTGCAGGTGTGTGTTTGTGGTGGGAGACAATTCTCTTTTACCTTCGGGTCAGTGTTCTGCATCTGGAGCCTCCTCCTGGTTTCTCGAACAGTGTCTGCCAGTAAATGAGCCCCACACCACTAAAGTCCAACACTCCTTCTCATGGAAAAGTGAACACAATCAGTTGGACTCCCTCAACGAACAGAACAGACAGGGGGTGTGGATGCGAGTAGGTCCAGGCACAATGAACTCTCCTACTTCCTTCCCAGAAGTAGGTTTCTGCTCCCAATCGAGGAAGACATCCCTCCCGGCGGTCTCCGGAGGCTCATCCGTCACTGGCAATTTGCTGCACCAGGTCTTCAGGTAAGTACCCTGTAACGGCACCCCAAATATGAAAGGGGGTAACACTGTTTAAATATATTCCCTCTCCTGGACACAAATTCACTGTCGATCCTCCACAGCCAGACGACCCCTTTCCATAGGAATTAATCCTTCTGGAATAATGAGACAACACGCTCTGTATCTTTCCAAAAAATAGACTGACCTTTATTGAAAAACACTAACTTTTATATACATCCAATACTGCATTAACCTAAAATGAACAATGGTCCAGCTCCACCCACAACATAACAAGACCCAATACACATTATTTTGACACCTCCTAGACGACAACAGGTTAGCTTTTTTCTCCCAACTATCAAAGACTTCACACAATATTTGCATAACAAACTTTTAATACACATCTTACAATGAAAGGATCTGTAGCCACTCTGTCTTCTACAACACATATAATTACAGGCTTAACTCCCATTATCAACAGACTTTACTCAATGACGACCTTCAATACACATCTCTCAATTAACCTGTTAAGTTCAGAATAAAACAATATTGTGGACTAATATTACTATTTCAATTTCAAGCAATCCAAGCCATATTCTTAATGTCCATGGTTTCCTGGCTCACCCTGTGTCCAACGTGACCCTCCTGTCACATACCCCCTCCGGTCCCTTACGCCACTGGATTCGGATACCCCCTCCCGGTGTCCCCTAGGAAGTTCCTCCCTCGTGGAGCCTTAATCCGGGACCCTCAGTCCCGGACCGCCATCCAAGTACCTCACCCCAGGCTAAAGGTGCCTGGGATGGAACACGACCTCTGAACGTCCTCCAGGCCTAGGCCGCCTAGAGGACCGACACGAACCACCGCCCTCAGGCTGAAGGTGCCTGGGACTCGACCCCCGCCACCAAAAATGGCCGCCCCCTTTATACCCCCTCCCAGCAAGCACTGACGGTTCCCCGTCCCACCATACAACCGCTGAGAGAGGCCAAAAAGAGGTACGACACTGCAATGATGGCTTAACCCCGGGCCCAAAGTGACAGCGCCACCCGGTGGGCCCCAGTGAACCATACATCACAGTTTCCCCACCAGATTCAAATAGAAAAGCACATACCCGCTACATATATATATATATATATATATATATATATATATAATATGTAAAAGGCTGACCGCCTTCTCTCCTCCTTGCCTGTCGACGTTGCTCTCGTGTTACAGGTAATTTCCGGTGCGACCACAACGTCATTTCTGGTTTCCTTTCAGCAATGGGGGATGTGCGGCTGCTGCTGAGCTCACCTCTCCGCTTCTCGAGCGGTCAGGGGGATCTACGGGTGGGGGAGGCCGCCCGCCGCTCATAGTCTGTCTCATAGCCGCGTGTGTTGCCATTTTGGGGGGCCGGGGGCCTCCTCCATCCATCCCCAGTACAGTACCAGGATCCCGGTGCGGGGGGGGAGGTCGGGTGTGTGTATTCCCTGGCGACACTCTGCTCCTTCCAGTATCATGTAGGCTGTGCGCTGGTTACGTTTTTGGGGCGCACGCAGGTTTGGCGTCCGGAGGGGGTTGGGGGAGCTGGTTGGTGCCTCTCTGCGGTGGGGTTTTGTGGGGGGAGTGTGTGTTTTCATTGGGGGGGGTATGGGCAATGGAGGGTCAGCATCAGGTCCGCCGCGTCTTGGTGTGACATTGGGGCGGCCGGGGGGAGGGGGGGGCAACGTCCGCCCCGCACGGCATCAGGGGGGGTGGTTGGGTCCTGTTTGCTGCTATGATGCTAAGACTGGCAGCTGCCAGGTTTTGTCTTTTCATAGCTTCAGATGAATGGAGGCTCGTTTATTTACTGTGCATGTTGGTGGAGTCAAGCCAATCCTAACTGAGCCAGCATGGTAACCCCTCTGCGACCTGTCTCGTTCCTGAGTCGCACACACATATCTTCCTTCGGCTGTGCAATGATTGGCGGAAGCAGCATCTTCCTCAGTACGGCCTGTCTCCTCCCCTCTGGTCTGATGTGTCTCACAGTGACGGCCAGTGTATTCTGTGGTGATGGGGGGGGGGGGGTTTAGAGGGGCTCTTGGGGTTTCTCTCAGGCTGGGGTATTTGGGGCTGGGGCGGTGTATCAGTGTGTTTTGGTGTTGGGGAGGGGGTCATGCGATCGGCGCTTGCGTTCAATCTCCCCCTGTCTCAGGTTTCTGGTTGGAATGTGTATGTAATCAGTGTTCAGTAGTAGGCGCAGTGAGTGTATGTTTTTAGTCAGATACGGTATGCTATTCATTTCACGTTTCTTGCGTTACGTTTCTCATGGGGTTCATGTATGTCTTGCCACGTTTCTCATGCGACTACATTTCTTATGTATTCCTTGCTATGTTTCTCATGCAATTACGTTCTCATGCATTTCGTTTCTCATGCGATTACGTTTCTCATGGTAGTCACGTTCTCTTGCCAAGTTATGTTCTCATGTGTTACGTTTCTCACGCTTGTTGTGTTTCTCGTGCGATCGCATTTCTCATGCAATCACGTTTCTCTTGCTAGTTGTGTTCTCATGTGTTACGTTTCTCGTGTGTTACGTTTTTCATGTGTTGCGTTTCTCATGTGTTGCGTTTCTCATGTTAGTTACATTTCTCATGTGTTCCGTTTCTCATACGTTGAGTTTCTCATGCGTTACGTTTCTCATGCGTTACGTTTCTCATGCGTTACGTTTCTCATGCTAGTTATGTTTCTCACGCTAGTTATGTTTCTCATGCGATTACGCTTCTCATGACTAGTTATGTTCTCATGCGATTAAGTTTCTCATGCGATTACGTTTCTCATGCGAGTTATGTTCTCATGTGTTACGCTTCTCATGTTCTCATGCGATTACGTTTCTCATCCGATTACGTTTCTCATGTGATTACGCTTCTCATGCTAGTTATGTTCTTATGCGATTACGCTTCTCATGCGATTACGCTTCTCATGCAATTACGTTTCTCATGCTAGTTATGTTCTCATGTGTTACGCTTCTCATGCTAGTCATGTTCTCATGCGATTACGTTTCTCATGCGATTACGCTTCTCATGCTAGTTATGTTCTCATGCGATTACGCTTCTCATGCGATTACGCTTCTCATGCAATTACGTTTCTCATGCTAGTTATGTTCTCATGTGTTACGCTTCTCATGCTAGTTATGTTCTCATGCGATTACGTTTCTCATGCAATTACGCTTCTCATGCTAGTCATGTTCTCATGTGTTACGCTTTCCATGCGATTACGTTTCTCATGCGATTACGTTTCTCATGCGATTACGTTTCTCATTTGATTACGTTTCTCATGCTAGTTATGTTCTAATGTGTTACGCTTCTCATGCTAGTTATGTTCTCATGCGATTACTTTTCTCATGCGATTACGTTTCTCATGCGAGTTATGTTTCTCATGCTAGTTATGTTTCTCATGCGATTACGCTTCTCATGTGTTACGTTTCTCATGCGATTACGTTTCTCATGCTAGTTACGTTTCTCATGCTAGTTACGTTTCTCATGCGATTCAGGGTTGCCAACTTATGTGTTACGTTTCTCATGTGTTACGTTTCTCATGCGATTACGTTTCTCATGCTAGTTACGTTTCTCATGCTAGTTACGTTTCTCATGCTAATTACGTTTCTCATGCAATTACGTTTCTCATGCAAATTATGTTCTCATGTGTTACGTTTCTCATGTGTTACGTTTCTCATGCTAGTTATGTTTCTCATGCTAGTTATGTTTCTCATGCGATTACGCTTCTCATGTGTTACGTTTCTCATGCGATTACGTTTCTCATGCGATTCAGGGTTGCCAACTTTCAGTAGATTTACGAACAGTTTGTAAAATCTGTACTTTTTGCATCTGTCCTTGAATGTCCATTACGGACATGTAGGTTGCATGTCCGTAACTGACATTCATGGACAGATGCAACAATTATGGATTTTACAAACTGTTTGTAAATTTACTGAAAGTTGGCAACCCTGATGCGATTACGTTTCTCATGCTATTACGTTTCTCATGCAATTACGTTTCTCATGCTAGTTACGTTTCTCATGCGATTACGTTTCTCATGCGAGTTATGTTCTCATGTGTTACGTTTTTCATGCTAGTTATGTTTCTCATGCTAGTTACGTTTCTCATGCGATTACGTTTCTCATGCGAGTTATGTTCTCATGCTAGTTACATTTCTCATGCTAGTATTGTTCTCATGCGATTACGTTTCTCTGTGTTACGTTCTCACGCGAGTTGTGTTTCTCGTGCATTCACGTTTCTCGTGCGATCACGTTTCTCGTGCTAATTATGTTCACATGTGTTTAAGTTTCTCATTTGTTTATGTTTTCTCATACAATTTTATGTTTTCTCATGCAATTTTTTACGTTTCTCATGCAATTTAACGTTTCTCATGCAATTTTACGTTTCTCATGAAGGTTCAGTCATGATGTTTCCTAGTTGGTAGCGTTGGTATGTTCATGTTAGTTTCATGGCGTTTCACTGCTGGGGGGGGGGGTCACCCATCACGTTTATGGGTGCTTACGGATTGAGATGAGCGTTTCTAATTGGCTTGTACGGTGGCAAGTCTTCTCATCCGTTTCTCATCCGTTTCACATACATTTCATGCATCTGGGCATTTCATTTCATGCATCTGGGCATTTCTTTTCTCATTAAAGGCCTGACACGTCTTCAGGTTCATCAAGCCTGAGTGTACGTTTTTAATTCGCCTGCTACACCTCAGGTTGCTTGGCCTGTGCAAATTCTTGGGATTGTCACGTTTTCAGTCCTGCTCATACTTTGTATTGTCAGTACATTAGTTTATTCTTCACATTGTCGGTTTTACAACGTCACACCACGGCAGTATTCCTATCACGTTACTCCCAAGACTGTCACCATTAGTCCTACACTTACCTACATTTCGTGTCTTGTATACATGTCATATCTTCACGGTTAGGTCTTATGGCTATATACTGCGTCTTTTAATCACGGTCACCTGCATAAGTAGCGGTAAGGGTAGGAAAGGTTTTTTCCTGTTTCTTAGGGTTCGTTGGTTATTTCTTGTTTTTAACAGTGTTGTTCTTGTTTGCAGAGGTCATGTCTCGGGCAGTAGATGTCGAAGACTTTGCCACCATCCGTCCTTCTCCGGTTAGGGTTCTGTACATGGTAGCTCACCCTCCTTGTAACCTCCCATTTCGGCCATCTCTCTGGCAGTGGCATAGGGTTAGGTGGAAGGGTCTTGGTCCTAAGGCAGACGTTGGATACCTATGCACGGGCACTCGGCTGGATGCTCTCCCATGTAGTAGGCTGTTAGGTAGTCGTCCACTGTCGGGACGGTTTCTTCCTCGTTGTAGTGTCCAAACAGGGTCCTGCTGATCTACGGAAACGGACGTCGCTGAAGCTTGATCAACAAATCATTTTCAATTTTAGCCTAGGAAGCTCATGACACAGTCTGGGATACCTTCCAGGCTTTTCCATCTTGGTATCCTGGTTTCTTTTGTCACGAACATTCAATGTCTACTTGCTTTTGTTGTCTTTTAGTTTTATTTTTGGCATTTTCAGCTCAAGCGATCCTACAAGCTGGTGCTCGGTCACAGTCTTGGGTCGTCTCGTGATGGCGTCTGCGGACGTACCCGGGAATGGGCCAATTGCCTTTCCCTGGTGCGCCCTTCTTCGCTAGCTCGGTGCATGACACGTTGCTGTTCCCTGCTGCCTAAACCAGGGTTGCTCCTTATGCTCGCCGGCCGTGCTTTCGGTATAGGTGCAGTGTTTGCTGCTTCTCGCCGAGGGGTCCGTGTTCACGTTGTTGATGAGTTAGGTTGGTAGGGTTCAGCTTCATTTCCGGACATGTTCCGGATCCACATTTCAAGTTATCACAGGCTTTCTTGCATTGGCTGCTTGAGGTTACATACAGTTACTTACATTTATGTCTCTTTGCAAGCTCATCCTACTATCTTATTTTTTGCCCCATTTTAGGCATACCGACCATGCGACCCCGGCACACCCCAGGTCACTTTCCCTGTTTTCCCCTCAGACATTTCCAGCACGAATACCCGAGACTCTGAGGACAAGTGAAAGCCCTTATTTGTCGGAGGAGTCGGCAGGTATTTAAACCCGCCTTCTCTCCTCCTCTCCTGTCGATGTTGCTCTCGTGTCCCACCCACCCTTCCCCCTTTTTCTTTTTATTTCTTACCCTTTACTTACTTGGGTATGCCCCCTTTTAGGCATACCAACCACGTGACCCCGGCACACCCCAGGTCACTTTCCCTGTTTTCCCCTCAGACATTTCCAGCACGAATACCTGAGACTCTGAGGACAAATATATATATATATATATATATGTACAAAGCGTGCAATGCATATATATAATAAATATACTGACCTAACTAGCTGAATCAACTGCCTGCTCAATCTAGCTAACTGAAATAAAATGACAATCTCTCTCTCTCTCTCTCTGAACGCAGCTGGAACACACTACACAAGGCCGAAGTGCAGGCTAGCTTATATAGTGTGGGGCGTGTACCTAATCCCCTGAGCCATGATTGTCCAAAGGCACCCTGGCTTTGGCCAATTATGGCTCTCTGTGCTGACGGCGCTGTGATTGGCCAAAGCATACGGGTCATAGTGCATGCTTGGCCAATCATCAGCCAGCAATGCACTGCGATGACGCAGTGCATTATGGGCCGTGACGCGCAACTCGAATTTGGCGCGGACGGCCCATAAAGTTCGATCTTTGTCGAACGAGCGAACCACCGATGTTCGAGTTGAACTCATGTTCGACTCAAACTCGAAGTTCATCCCTTCCTGACACATACACTGACCCCCCTTACCTGACACATACACTGACCGCCCCTTACCTGACACATACACTGACCCCCCTGACTACTTCCTGCACTACTCACACCACCTCCCCCCCATACAGCTCAATGTAGATCAGGGAGGATCCGTCCTCCTCCTTACCTCTGCTCTTTGTGGCTTCATCGACCATCATTAAGGCCCTGCTCAGGGGCCAGGCCAGCGCCATCCACCCACTCCACAGTGTCCCTGCCAGGGTCAGGCCAGCGCCATCCACCCGCTCAACGGTGTCCCCGCCAGGCCAGCGCCATCCACCTGTTCCACGGTGTCCCCACCGGGGCCAGGCCGGCGCCATTCACCCGCTCCACGGTGTCCCCGCCGGGGCCAGGCCAGCGCCATCCACCCACTACACGGTGACCTCGCTGGGCGGGAGGTCAGCTGCTCCTCTCAATGCTCCCATCTCCGTCGAGCCCCACCCCTCCGCTGCACACACAGACACACAGCACCACACAAGAGTGACAGGGTGGAGCAAAGGTGTCCCAGAGCGGCGCTGTGTCATATACCTGTCTGAGGAGATGTGACAGCGCAGCGGGGCGCTCAGCGGGACACATGGGGGATTGGTGGCGGCACACAACGGATTTGTTTGACACCAAATGGGGCGAGCGATCAGGAGAGGAGAGCTGAGCTCACACAGGACAGAGGCTGTGGTTGTGCCCTAGGTGGTAGTGCACCCTAGGCAGCTGCCTAATTCACCTAGTGGTAGCGCCGGCCCTGGATAAGAGTCGTGTTCAGCTCCCATAGAATTCAATGGAGTTTGTGGTTTGGGGGAAAACTTTTCCCCTGTTTGGGAGTTCTGCTGCGAACTGAACAGGGGGATGTTTGCCCCATCTCTAGTTGTTACCAAAGATAAAAAAAAAATTAAGGCAAATTGCCTGGAAATAAATCAGCCCAATTGGCAGAGCTAATGGCTCTATTGCAGGCTTGCATGAGAGGAAATGGAATGAAAATCAATGTGTACACAGACTAAAGCTTCATACACATGGCAGTGATTCTCGTCAGGAAAAAAACGTTGTTTTTCCAGACGAAAATCTTGACAAGAAACTTGTCGCGGCCGAGTGTACACACGTCCGATTCAAAAGAACCGCCGTTCTTTTGAATGGCACGAACGCGGTGACGTAATCGACTACGACGAGCGTGCGCTCGTCACATTCGATGCCGTCGCCGCCATCTTGCTACACCCTATGCCTAGGAAGCTATCGCGCATGCGTCTAAGTCATTTTGAGCATGCGCGGGTTTCCACGGCGACAGGTAAGTGTACACACGCTCGGGTTTCTCGTCGAGAAACAGGCCGACGAGATTCTCGACGAGAAAAAAGACTGCAGGTCTTCTTCTTTCTCGTCGAGAATCTGGGCAGTTTTCTTGACGAGAAAACTGAAAGCCGCGTACACACAGCCGGTTTTCTCTGCAAGAAAGCTCTCCCGGCAGTTTTCTTGTCATTTTTTGCCGAGAAAAACAGTCGTGTGTACGCGGCCCCACAATATGCTTTACGCATATATCATGATTTTGGAAAATTGTGGAAACTGAAAGTCTTCCTAGCAACTAGTGGTAAGCCAATTAAAAATGCTGAGCTCATTAAGAAAATCCTTCAGGAACTTTGGCTTCCAAATGAGGTAGCCATCGTTAAATATGAATCCCATATCAAGGATACTGATGAAATTTCAGTGGGGAATGAAAAAGATGACAACGCTGCTAATTAGCTGCTTTAAAAAGGTACCAATACAGGGATTTTTACCTCCTTCCTGCCCAGGCCAAATTTCGCTTTCAGCGCTGTCTCACTTTCAGTGACGATTGCACGGTCATGCAACACTTTAACCAAACTATTTTTTTTTAATTTTGTTCACACAACTAAGCTTTATTAAATTATTTTGGTGGTATTTAACCACTTCAGCCCAGGAAGGATTTACCCACTTCCTGACCAGGCCATTTTTTGCGACACGGCATTGCGTTGCTTTAACTGACTATTGCACGGTCGTGCTATGTTGTATCCAAACAAAATTGATGTCCTTTATTTTCCCACAAGTAGAGCTTTCGTTTGGTGGTATTTGATCACCTCTGAGGTTTACATTTTTTGCACTATGAACAAAAAAATAGCGACAATTAAAAAAAATAATAATAATTTTTACTTTTTGCTATAATAAATATCCCCAAAAAATTTCTTCATCAGTTTAGGCCAATATGTATTCTTCTACATGTAGCGCCCCCCCCCCAATATTTGGGGGCGCTATGTGGAAATTTAGGGGTAGTCTGAACCGGTAATTGGGCTCAGACCAATCAATGGTTCAATATTGCTTCTGCTCTGGGTGTGATACTGCCTGGCGGTAGTGTTCTCTGTTGCCGGTAGGTGGCACTGTCACCGCCGGCATAGGTTGAACTACGGGGGGTATCACAACACCTTGGGTGTCCTCTTTCGGCAGCCGTACAGTGGGCATGGTCTACCCGCTGTGCATGCTGGGAGAGGGTACATAAGGGGCAGACGCCATTAGGTGTGAGGAGTTCCAGGGGACCCATTGGTCCTGAGGTGTGCCTCGTGGCCCGTATGGCACGAGGTGTGCGAGTGTGTTCGGGCCTCGGGCACTTTCAGCCCGACGCTGCTTCGTTTCAAGGTAGGCCCGTCTCCTACACCTCAGAGAGGGATCCCAGGCTGCCCACTTCTAGGGGGCCCAACTTTAGGAAAGGAAACCAGGGAGGATCAGTCATAGAGGAGACTAGCGACAGTACTGCTGTCTCGGGAAGAGGCCTGGAAACTCGCCTAAAGAGGGATCCATCTTCAACAGTTACAAAGCCTGCAATGCGCCGGTCTGGCACAGAGGTTATTGTTCAGTATTGTTTGGCTGGGAGTTTTGGGACTTGGATTCTGTGGCAGAGGATTCCCCGATCGTATCCCTAGATACTCAGGAAAAGAAAAAGATTGATTCGTGCTTCATTCCGGCTGCTAGGACCGCTCTCATAGGGACTATCCGGGTAAACAATAACCACTCAGGCTTGAGTGGCGACGAAAGATTGACATTGAGCTTTAAGTATTGCGTGCCTGAACCTTTCCCCAACTTCTCTCAACTTCCTACTCTCTCTCTTCAAGTTTAACTCAAAGATAAAGAATAAAATCTTGCTGATTAGGTTTTTACTCCTGTGTGGACATTGGCCTTATTCCAAGAGATTTTTACCTAGACAACGGAGAAGAAGGGATCCACTCTAGAGAGGTCATTTCTGCAGGCCCGAAAGAAAACCAGCCGGTCCCTTGAATGGGGGTAAGTGCTACATACATATTTATGGTAAAATATATATAATACCCACCAAATGACCCCCTTTAGAAAGTAGACAGTCCAAGGTGTTTGGTAAGAGGCATGGCTTTTTTTTTAAGTTGTCACTTTTTGTCATAATTTTTTGGAAAAAAATAAAATAAAAGTTTCACAATCAATATATAGCAGAGAGATTCAGTGAATTGCCCCCTTAAGGAGCTTTACAAAAAATTGCATTACCTTCAATACAGTGTAAACAGTGTCACTTCCAGATCCGGTTGCAGAGTCCAGGGCGAGCTCATCCCTTTCAAGTTGAAATTAATCATATAGGGTGCCACTGCTGTATGTAAGCTAAGGAAGAGTGTAAAGATATTAAAAAGTATTATACAGTACATACAAATTATGCCATGCCAAAATGTTGTTCTGTCTGTGAAAATTGTACTGTTCCTGTAACACCCCTTCTATGGCTTAAAGCCATCCCCCAAGCATGTACTTTTATATAATTGGTGTTTTTTTCCATGTTGCCCTCAAAGTTGCATAAAATAGAGGTCCCGCTTAATGCTGAAAAGTATTTTTAATTATTTTTGCTCTTTGTTTGACAATACCTTGCCTTTTACCCTTCAAAATGGCCAGAATTGATTTTCCAAATCTGCAACCATTGTCCAAATTGGGGTTTATATTTAAGTTTACAGTTTGGGTATTTTATTATAAGTTCAATGAATGTCTGACAATCAAACTCAAGCACAATCACTCATCAGTAACTGTAATAACTGCATGCTAGCTCTTGACTGTTGATTTAGTACAGATGGAGCATAAGCTCTTGTTTATTATTATTCTGTATTTTAGGGCTTTGACTTGTGTTACCATTATAAAGTAGAAGACTGTGGAAAATATCAAGTAGTAAAGCAGAAATCAGTGCTAAAAGCCAGTGCTAATTGTCTGCACTGAACTAAGCAACAATTACTCTTTTTAACACATATCTAGGTTTTTGCAAATCATTTTTATTAATTAAAATGTCTCTTTAAGCAGTCCACACATGAAGAACTTACTATGGATTTGATATAATTTTTTTTATTTTTTTTTGTAAATCAAATGTCAGCTATTATTTGCATTGGTAGCTTGCCAAGGTACTTAGCTAAGTATTCAGCCATTAAAATAAACACATTGTGCACTTTCGAATATATCTAAATTACATTTTCTATGCAATAACATCATACTGTAATTTTTCTGCCAAAATTCTGTAGGCTTTTGACTTTGTTCTCTGTTTTCTACTAAGTGTTAGAGTAGGCTTACCCATAGTACATAATTACATTTTCTATCATCTCAGTAGAAAATGAAATATTTGCATGCCTGGTTAGCGTGTCAATTGAGGCTGCATATTGATAATGTTTCATATATTACTTTTAGTGGTGGTATAAGGCAACCATTAACTCTGAACATTATGAAAACATTGCACACTCCCTCATAACATTTTTACATTACTAATCACTGAGTGTATTGCTTGTCTAATTGATGTTCTTACTTGAATATTTCTCAATTTCTGTTATCATAAAAACCTAACAAATTCCAAGACAGTGTTACTAATATATATAGCAAAATGCAGCACAATGCAGTCAGATATGCTTGTATTTAACCACTTGACCTCCGGAAGATTTATCCCTTCATGGCCAGGCCATTTTTTGCGATACATCACTGGGTTACTTTAACTGACAAATGCACAATCATGCAACACTGTTCCTAAACATACAGTAGTGTCCTTTTTTCCAAAAATAGAGCTTTCTTTTGTTGGTATTTGATCACCACTACGTTTTTATCTTTTGCGCTATAAACAAAAAAAAAAAAAAAATACCAAACAATTTTGAAAAAAAAAAAAAACAATATTTTTTTTACTTTCTGCTATGACACATCCAATAAAAAAAAATAAAGAAAAATTTTTTTTTCATAAAATTTAGGCCAATATGTATTTTGCTACATATTTTTGGTACAAAAATCCCAATAAGCGTATATTGATTGGTTTGAGCAAAAGTTGCACCGTCTAAAAAATATGGGATATACAGTATCTCACAAAAGTGAGTACACCCCTCACATTTTTGTAAATATTGTATTATATCTTTTCCTGTGACAACACTGAAGAAATGACACTTCGCTACAATGTAAAGTAGTGAGTGTAAAGCATAACAGTGTAAATTTGTTGTCCCCTCAAAATAATTACACACACACAGCCATTAATGTCTAAAGCGCTGCCATGTGTGTGATTACTTTAGAGGTTAGGAAGTAATGAATGCATATTAAGAGGATTAACTTGTGATGTGTATAATCTGTACGATGGGTGGGAAGAGGGGTTGAAGGGAATCTAAATAGAGTTGTGAAGTATACTAGTAATACAAATGAGGGTGCACTGGGATATGGACCGTAGCTCTCCATCTTGCATAACCACTTCCCCCACCAGATACGCCTCTCCTCCAAGAGGGGGAAAGTCAGGGGCGTTTTTCTTTTCTCAGACCACACGTACAGTGGGAGGGCCTACAATTTTTCTCCACGTCTCCCTGACCTCCTCCTTGTGCTCCTCTATAGTCCCTCATATCTCGGATCCCCAGTATTATTGAGGTGATAGATTGAAAAGAAGGGAGGGGGAGGGAAAGGGAGAGAAATATTCAATAACAAGATGACCAGGATAACTTTAACATCTTACAATGTGAAGGGATTAAATTCCCCAGAGAAACGTATTAGGCTGCTTGCGGAATTTGGTGGTCACATATCATATTCCTCCAAGAGACACATTTAAAAAAAAAAATCCAAGACTAGGTAACCGGAAATTCCCGATTGTGTATCACAGACATCAAAAGCTAAGGGGGTATCTATCAGCCTATCAAAACAGACACCGTGGAAATAATCAAAGATGAGGAAGGATGCCTCCTTATTGTAAAGGGATTCCTATGCAATCAAAAGGTCACTTTGGTAAACCTATACATGCCAAACGAGGGTCAAGTCTCAGCCTTAGAGACATATTTAAACTTAGTACATCAAAATAAGGAGGGGATTCTGCTGATGGGAGGAGACCTAAATATGCCACTAGATCCGACTCTGGATGTAACCAAGGGCACTTCCCATCTCTCTTATATTAAACTGCATAAAGCAAAAAGACTTCTTCAGGAATTACAACAAATGGACAGTTGGAGAACTCTCCATGTGCACCACAGGGACTACACTTTTTTTTCTGCAAAACATAACGTACTCTAGGATAGACTACGTGTTTATATCACAAAATGCTCTGCAGTGCATAGTGGAGACCTCCATCGGTTCATTTATGCTATCAGATTGTCAGGATCAGCAGGTAGGGAGACCAGACACGTAGCTACACAGAGGAACTGAGACCAAACAAAGGATATATATATTAAAGTAAAATTTATTTACAGCGAGAAATAGCAAAAAATTAACACAGCAAACCATAAACACAGCAAACACAGCACACAGTAAACAAGAACTACCCCAAACAGAACCAAAAACACCACAAACAAGAGCTGTTGAACCTGAACAACTAAATATATAAATATATTCACAGACCAAGCTAGGGACAAGGGTACAAGGGTTGCAAGGAAGGGGGGATCATGACTGGGAACAGAACAGAGGGAGACAGGAGCAAGGCACAGACTAGATCAGGACAAGGCTAAGCAGCAAGGCATGGACCAAAATCGTGACACACCGGGGGAAGGGAGGAGAAGCCTTAAGAAGCCCCCAGGCAGCTGAACACTAATTAGCCTGATTACAATAACCTGCTGGGTTCTGGGAGACACCTGCTGGTGGACACTGGACCTGCAGCAAACATATATGCAAAAATGTGTTACCGGCGCCAAAATACAATTCAATATATGCTTATTAAGTTTGCTGCAATCAGATAAAACATAAAATGTATATATGATAGGTGGATCACGCTAACTTTTGTATATGAATGACCACTCCTTATGATATAGAAAAAAAAAAAAAAAACACAAATTGGTGTATGGGTTATGTGAGCTCTGTGCTCTATAGGTATAGTATATCATCCAAACCTGTTATATGAGACCTGTTATATAAATACCAATGATCAAAGTGCTTGTGCCCAAAAACAAAAATATATCACAAACAGTGGCGTCTCCAGTTTTCATATTTAGGGGGGGGCACATGGGGGGACAGGGACAAAATTAGGGGGGCCAACTATAAAATGCAATTATATATATATATATATATATATATATCCTGGGGCCCTTTACTACGATCCCACAATGGGCCCTTTCACATGTTCTGCAGTGAGCTCCCTTCCTACTATACTAGGGCCCCCCAGGGTTGCAGAAAACAAGAGATATATGTCACCAGTAGGCTTGTGCAATTTGTTTCGTAACAAATCGAAATTCGTCCGAATTTAGCAACTTTCGGACATTCGGAAGCATTCGAATTTCCGAACAAAGCAATTACGAATAAAACCGAATCCGAAATAAATTATACCGCAAAATAGCGAATGCCCGAATGTCTTCGGCATAATTCGTTATGAAAAAAGTTACGAATGTACGAATCCATTCGAAGCACAATAACACTCACTCTGCTCTCTGCTTCTCCCTCACCATGCTGAACTCCCTCTCAAAATGGTGTACAGGGGGCGGAGGCTATAGCCGCATGAAAAAACGAAAGTAAAATACGAGATTTTGAATCCATTTGAAGCACAATAACACTCTGCTCTGCTCTCTGCTTCTCCCTCACCATGCTGAACCCTCTCAAAATGGTGTACAGGGGCGGAGCCTATAGCCGCATGTAAAAAACGAAAGTAAAATACGAGATTTCGAATCGTTACAAATAACCGCTATGTATTTAGAAAAGTACAAATCCATTTGAAGCACATTAGGCATAATAGGCAGCGTCGTTGTGAGAGAGACACGGAAAATTACGAATCAACGAACCCCAAAAAAGTTACGAAAGTAGGAGTTGTGTCCAGAATCAACGAAAAACAACGTACTCTACCGAAAGTACGAATTATAAAGCAACAAAAAATTCAACGAAAAATGTCGCTTGCGAAAATACGAATTAGTCCGAACACGAAAAATCCCGTCTAGCAAAATGACGAATGATTACGAATCAACAGGACCGGAAAGAAACAAACCGAAACTAAACAAATTTTTCCGTTGTGCACAAGAAGCGAACCGAAACGGAACAAATTTTTCCGTTGTGCACAAGTCTAGTCACCAGCACACCAAGAAAATATAAGGGTCCAAAGCAGTGGGAGAACTATCAGGGTTGCAAAGGTTGTCTTGTCACCGGGCCCTGGTGTTCTGCCACTGTGCGGTTCCCCAGCTGTCCTGTCCCTGTTATTGACAGCACTGGTCTGGCATCTGTCTCCTTGGCAGCAGCGGTAGTGTATTAGGACCTAGTGCTGGTGACATTATGGGTGCATGCAGGGGAAGGCTGGCACTATTGGTTATAGAGAGCCGAGCCCCCAGCTGGTCACCTAGCAGCAGTAATGCTGTATAACCTTCTCTGTTGACATGCTGATCGGGATGTGATCCAGGTGATGCTCCCAGTCAGATCTAATGAACACAGTATTTTTTAGCATCAAGAGTACAAACACATATATATAATCAACCGTATGTTTAGCAGCCATGTGGGCTCTATGCCTGTAAAGTGTGGGCTTTGATCAATAAAATCACTGATATTTAACACTAGGATTTGACTAGGAGCATCACCTGGATTGCATCACGATCAGCATATCAGAGAAGGCTCCACTGCTGCTAAGCAACCTGCAGGGAGCTCAACTGTCTACAACCAATAGAGATGGGCTCGGGTGTGTTTGAAATCCCACATGCCCGATCTCCCGCCAGGAAGCCGACACTACACAGTGCTAATCACAGCCAGTGAGACATTTCCTTTTTTTTTTCATTCAACCTAATAGTTGAATGAAAAAAGTGATCAATGTATGGGCTGCCTAAGAGCTAAGACCAGCCATAGACAGTTTAAATCTCAGCTGGTTCAGCAGGAACTGGCTGAGATTTGAACCATTAATTAGCAGATTCTCTTTTGATTATCACTAGTGGTTGCTATAGCCACTAGTGATAATCCCTGTTTGTCGGGAGAATACAATTGCTGGGCAGGAGGGATATTCCCCTGTCAGCACTGTCTGTGTTGATAGGGGAATCATGCAAGTTTCTTTCCTGCAATCTGTGGATGTAGGAAAGAAATTTGCACCGTATATTACCTGCCTAACTGAAAGTGAAAGTAAATTGTGAATGTCTTGAAAGAACAGGAGAGGGGGGGGGGGAGACAGATGGGGGAGAGAAGGAATGGAGATAATGCAGTTCAGTGATTACAGTGTACTGCAGTCTGTAGTGCACACACTTACCCACGGTCCAGGCTAGAATCTCAGGCATCATTCACACACAGCCAGGAATGCTGCTGATTTTCATATTTCCCACCCACACATCCCCTCTCTTCAGAAACAGCACGCCGGGATAGTGTGGGCGGGACTGGAAGGAGGAGGAGGAGCTGTATTCCTCCCTGCTCGTATGTGAGGAGAGTGAGGGGGTGGCTGGACTCGCTGGGCTGTGAAAGAGTGTCATAGACTGACACTCGGCTCAGCTTGCAGTCACCATTTTCGGAATTTACAGGCTGGTTCTCCTGTCCTAAGGACGGGAGAAATCAGTCTGTTTTTTCAGTAACTGAGATGAAGGATTGGGCCCCCCCCCACAGTGCTCGTGGAGTCCTTCCTGCAACTCGCTCTTCTCCGTGCCAATGAGGAGGCAGGGGAAGGAGCAAATCGGGCGGCCATGGTTGTGTCAGCGAGCAGAGGGAGGAATCCCCCGCAGGAGCTGACTGGGGATGCTCTCCCTCTCAGGAGAGACTATGTTACCCCAGCGGCAGCCCGAGCAAAACACAAAAATGCAAAAAAAATGTTTTTTCTTTTTTTTGGGGGGGGGGGGGTTGGGGCACATGGTGGGGCACAGCATACTGTTGGGGGGGGGGGGGGCAGGCCTCATTATCGCATGACCGGAAGTGACGAACAAGTTGTTTCCCAGCAGCCTCCAGGCTGTTTGCACCTGATTTTTTTCACTTGTTACCATTTGCTGTTTTTTTGCTGATGGACTTAATGAATTGTACAGCACAGTTTTTTGGTTTAAGCACTTTATATTATTTGAAGTGGCAGTTTTTTTATATTTTCACTATTTTATAATTTTAAATATTTTCTCAATTATATCCACTTTGTTTTGGGCACAAGCACTTTGATCATTGGTATTTATATAACAGGTCTCATATAACAGGTTTGGATATACCATACCTATAGAGCACAGAGCTCACATAACCCATACACCAATTTGTGTTATTTATTTATTTTTTATAACATAAGGAGTGGTAATACATATAAAAAAGTTAGCGCGATCCACCTATCATATATAAACTGCAGCAAACAGCCCAGAGGAGGATAGTGCCACCAGCAGGTGAACTTAATCCTAACACAGATCATGCACCAACTAATTGCACAGTGGAGTGGGGAGAGCCAGCTCCCAGAGAATGGCATTGGAAGATCAATGGGCTCTTTTAAAAGAGTTAGAATGCGAGACACAGATAGCACGGGAACTAGAGTCGTTTTTTTAAATTAATGGGTCAGGAGAGGTGGCTCCAATGAGTGTATGGGAAGCGCATAAGTGTTATATCAGAGGAATTCTCATATCAGCAGAAGCACGTAGGAAACGTCATTTGGGGGCCCAGCTGGAATCCCTGCTCGGGGAGATCCGTAGACTAGAAACGGCGCATAAGAAATCACAAGCATTACAGACTGTGGAGGAATTAGCCCGCTTGCGCAAGGAACTATATCTTTTATTAAGGGACAAAGCCAAAGCCACAATAAGTCAATGCAAACAGGCTTTCTATGAATACGGTAACAAACCAAGCAGGATGCTAGCTAACGCGCTCAGAGAGACTAGGGCACAAAATTATATTGAGCGTATTAAAACTCAGGGAGATTTATTGGTCAGCGAATCACAGGAAATCGCTAAGACATTCAGATACTACTATGTAGGTCTATATCAGATAGGGGATCAACAACGGGCTTCAAAGATGTTCAACGGAGGGGAGGCTAAGGAGTCCATAGCGGCCTCGGGTATGCCTGGTTTACCGGATGAGGAAGCAGAAGATATAGATGGCCCAATTACTGTAGAAGAATTTTTAGGAGCCCTAAAAATATTAAAACCAGGAAAAGCCCCCGACCCGGACGGGTTTACTCTGTTATATTATAAGACCTTCTCGGAAAAACTGGCACCAATATTCTTGGAGGCTTTTAATTCGGTACGAGAAGGGCAAGCGATACCATCAGAGACATTAATGGCTCATATAACGGTAATACCCAAGGAGGGGAAAGACCCGTCCCAATGCTCTAGTTATCGTCTAATTTCGTTGTTAAATGTGGACTTAAAGATTCTCACGAAAATAACTTTCAAACAGATAATTGCCGTATATCCCCGCCTTAATACATCCCGATCAAGTGGGGTTTACACCCGAGAGAGAAGGTAGGGAAAATACGTAATGGGTCATAAGTGCTATACATTTCTCGGAAAATCACCAAAAACCCTTAAGCCGTGTACGCACGATCGGTTTCACCGATGAAACATATAGGACTGAGGAAGGGGATGCAAAACTGGGTCATGAGTCTATATTCCTTACCCAAAGCTAGGGTCAAGATAAATGATATACTTTCAGGACCCTTTTCCATACGCAATGGAACACAGCAGGGCTGCCCATTATCGCCCATTATCTTTATCCTGACGCTGGAACCATTTTTAAGAATAATAAGGGCAAATCCAGACATCAGGGGCAATTCATTAAAGGGAAAGGAACATAAACTGTCCGCGTATGCGGATGACCTTTTATTTTTCATAAGAGACATAGAAGGAACATGAAATAGGACCAATGTGTGCTGCCAACATCCCTGAAGTAAATCAAAGAGGAAGAACCCCCCAATTGAGACTTTAAGGGCAACAACTAAGAATGTATAAAATAGTAATTTATTCACAAGTATCTATCCCTCTAAAAAGATACGTCCCAGATGATTTCAATCCATATATTATTGTTCTTTCAATAGAACTTTAAGGACCATTTCATCGAGGCTGCTGTGTCCATGATTTGGTGGTGCGGCCTGGATCTGTTGGGAGCTTTGGGGACCCTCCTCACCTGTGTGCCTTTTGGATGCAGGAGGTTTATCTGGTGCCTTCCTTGGGGACACGCCAGTCCAACCATAAGTCTTTATAATGATGTGATTGGGTATGATTCTTGTACCGTTTGATTACTGTGATCTTGTTGCCCATTTCTGTACAGACAATTAATGTTTAAATGTATAATTTTCTAAGATGATTTTATTTGTATTGTATAGTGTGATCCCGTCCGGATACTAGTCCCTGACGAAGGGATGGACAGTGTCCCAAAATGCGTTGGGCCTTTCAGGACTTTCATGGGAATTCACGTACTATCGCACCATTCATGCTTTTAATGTTATAATGTTGTATATTTTGTATAATTTGTGAATGAATTACTATTTTATACATTCTTAGTTGTTGCCCTTAAAGTCCCAATTGGGGGGTTCTTCCTCTTTGATTTGTTTTTCATAACCTCCCCAGCAATGTCCCTTCCTTCACTACTATCGGAGATATGTAAATATGGAAATTGTCCAATTTTAAGGTAAATTACAACAAATCAGAAGCAATGGGCGTGGAGATGGACACATCGTTGCAACATCAGTTATCCACCTGTTTTGTAATCAGATGGACAGACTCCCATATAGGATATCTTGGGACTAAAATACCAATTAGATTAAACAGAATATTGAAACTTAACTTTGCCCCTTTAGCATGACAGATTAAACTAGATCTACAGAAATGGGACAAGGAAGTTTTTACGTGGTTTGGCAGAATTAACATTATAAAAATGAACGTAATGCCGAGACTGCTATATCTGTTACAGACCTTACCCATCAGAATCCCCTTAGGATTTTTGAGAGACCTGAGTTCAAGGTTCGGGCCGGGAAACCAGCAAGAGTCCGCAGAGACATTCTGATTCTACCAAAAGAAAAAGGAGGGGTGGGATTCCCGGACCCAATTGGGTACCATGAGGCACTACACCTAACAAGGGTTCTTGACTGGTACGTAGCTCAAAAAGACAAGCCATGGATACAGATGGAACAGGCAATGTCTGAGATACCCTTGGAGGGTTTAGTATGGCTCAGGGACTTAATGATACCACAGGCAGTGAAGCGACATCCGGCGGTGGGTGCTACGCTTAGATCCATGAAACAGACTTTAAAAAAACTAAAATGGTGATGCATCCAAGTCCAATGACTCCAATTGTGGGGAACCTGGCTTTTGAACCAGGCCTAAAAGATCAAGGTTTTATAAATCTAAAATGACAGGGTAATAGTAGACTTGTGAAAAATGGATGGGGTGTCTCCGCGCAAAGGAAATCAAATCAAAACACAGTAGACTGAACTGCTGCCTCTACTCGATTGCTATATCACAATGGGTAAAGCAAAAATATGAAAAAGGGGGGGTGGTAGATGTGGCGCTGTCCAGATATGCAATGTAATAGACAAGGAAATTTTAGGTAATGGTATACCTATGATGGTATCCACTTTAGAGTATTGTAAATACAAGAAAAATAAATATAAATAAAATAGAAATAAAATTTGAAAAAATATGAATTGGCTCAGCCAGGTGTTTGTTAAGAAGAATTTTTGTTAAATTGAAATATTTTGATTGGGTGTCTTTCCAACAAGACGTGTCCCTCATGTGTGAAGCGAAAATTTTATTTGAAAAAGTAAAAAAAAGTGAATAAAATACTTTTTTAATGGAAAAGCATTAGTAAGACCGATGGTCGGCCGGGTGTTTGCTAAACAAAAAATTGTCCAAAATGTGTTAAAGATGTGTTCATAAAGAGATGTGTGATAATGGTCTATGCTAGTAAAGGGGTAGATAAGCTGATATGGTCTCAGCCGGGTGTTTACTATTCCTAATATGTTCAGAAAAAAGTGCTGCCTTATAGCATTCAAATGAAGCTTAAAACTATATAAAACATGCGATATACATAGTATAGTGATGACAGAAAAGTCCAATAATTAGGTGGCAGTGAAAAAATGTGACTTTTTCTTGGTATGCTTTATGTTCCTTCAGTTTTCTTATGAGTGAGACAATCCATAGAAGTTTAAATATATGCACTCACCAGATCCTTCATACCCTCCAGGGGTATGCTGCAGCCACAGTATGTGCCACTGTGTAGCAATCAGGGGATGGTTCCAGGGGTTCCTTGCGGTTCTCCGGGGTGCAGATTCCAGATCGATGGGACCTAGGATTACAGAGGTCTCAAGAGCGTGTGCATCTGCCTGCCAGCACCGAAGGTATCCACCTGCTCCTTATCCCAAGGGATCTCTCCTCGCTCCACCAGCCGATCAGATGTCCAACACACAGGATCCAAGGTAGGCAGAGATAGAGATCTCGGTGCTGGCAGGCAGATGCACACGCTCTTGAGACCTCTGTAATCCTAGGTCCCATCGATCTGGAATCTGCACCCCGGAGAACCGCAAGGAACCCCTGGAACCATCCCCTGATTGCTACACAGTGGCACATACTGTGGCTGCAGCATACCCCTGGAGGGTATGAAGGATCTGGTGAGTGCATATATTTAAACTTCTATGGATTGTCTCACTCATAAGAAAACTGAAGGAACATAAAGCATACCAAGAAAAAGTCACATTTTTTCACTGCCACCTAATTATTGGACTTTTCTGTCATCACTATACTATGTATATCGCATGTTTTATATAGTTTTAAGCTTCATTTGAATGTTATAAGGCAGCACTTTTTTCTGAACATATTAGGAATAGTAAACACCCGGCTGAGACCATATCAGCTTATCTACCCCTTTAGTAGCATAGACCATTATCACACATCTCTTTATGAACACATCTTTAACACATTTTGGACAATTTTTTGTTTAGCAAACACCCGGCCGACCATCGGTCTTACTAATGCTTTTCCATTAAAAAAGTATTTTATTCACTTTTTTTCACTTTTTCAAATAAAATTTTCGCTTCACACATGAGGGACACGTCTTGTTGGAAAGACACCCAATCAAAATATTTCAATTTAACAAAAATTCTTCTTAACAAACACCTGGCTGAGCCAATTCATATTTTTTCAAATTTTATTTATATTTTATTTATATTTCTTTTTCTTGTATTTACAATACTCTAAAGTGGATACCGTCATAGGTATACCATTACCTAAAATTTCCTTGTCTATTACATTGCATATCTGGACAGCGCCACATCTACCACCCCCCCTTTTTCAATAGTAGACTTGTGCACTTCTTGAAGGACAACCGAGTAATGTCCAGAGAGGAGATCGAGTGTGAACTTTCAGAGGATTTGGACCCATTTGGGCGAATGCAGCTTAATGCCTTCCTCCGTTCAATCTCAACACGTTTGGCAGAAATACCTACACCATCTAATTTTGAGAAGATATGCTTAAAGGGGGACCCAGTGAGACATTTGTTATCAATACTGTATGCCTGGTTGACCGAATTAAAAGCCCCACAAGAATTGGGCTTTATACAGGCCTGGGAAAGAGACCTGGGAGTTACATTTTCTGAGATGCAGAGGAACAAGATATTCAGGTTCACACATAAGGCTTTGTTAGCAACTAGATACCAGGAAGGGGGGTACAAGATCCTAAGCAGGTGGTATAGAACCCCAGTAGTGCTGAACCGAATATTTCCACAGGTGTCGAACCATTGCTAGCGATGTCAGGGAGCAGTGGGTACTTTGATGCACTTTTATTGGGAATGCCCGGGAGTAAAAGATTTTTGGAACATGGTAACCGAAAAGGTTAAAGAAATCACGGATGTGTCTCTTGGAGAGAACACGGCTGCCTGATTGTTGTTTGACATTCCCCTCTCGATCGAAAAATACAAAAAATCATTGGTGAGACATCTGCTTACAACAGCGAAAGCATGTATTCCAGTTCTGTGGAAAAGCACTGTCTCTCCAACTAGATCACAATGGTTAAATTCAACAAATGGAAAATCTCACTGTAATTATAAGGGAGCAGGAGGACAAACATTGACAAACCTAGGCTCCCTATGTTGAATATAGGGAGCGGGTGGGATAATGGAGGAGGGAGCGGTGAGAGGTCGGGGAGAGGTGGGGACTGGTATGGTTTTCTTCCTTGTCTTTTTTTTTTTTTTTGCTTCTTCTTTTTTTCTCTCTTTTTATTTTATTTTTATTTATTTTTGGTTCTGTCCGAACCCTGAATTTCCAGGGCATTCTTCTATGGGAAGGTGGGAAGGGGATAACCGTGGGGGGGGGGGGGGCAGGTTAATAGAAATATAACAAGGATAAAATATTATAGCAGACCATGATAAAGTTACGGTTAAAATGACAAGTGAGGAGACAGATGAGAGAGAGGTCAGAGGAAGGGAATTATTTATTATTCCTCTTTCTCTTTTCCTTTCCTCCGTTGGTATCTTTATGGTTTGCAAAGAGTAAGTAATGTAAACAAAAGGAAGCTGTTATGAGTAAAATAACAGAATTGTTGTATAGATGTATCTGACGAAATGCTGTATTACTATCTTTGTGAAGGAAAAATACAAAATAAAGAATTTATAAAAATAAACTGTTGGCAACTAAGTGAAAATGTTCAAATTCTGCCCAATTAGCCATTTTCCCTCCCAGTGTCATGTGACTCGTTAGTGTTACAAGGCCTCAGGTGTGAATGGGAAGCAGGTGTGGTAAATTTGGTGTTATCGCTCTCACTCTCTCATACTGGTCACTGGAAGTTCAACATGGCACCTCATGGCAAAGAACTCTCTGAGGATCTGAAAAAAAAAGAATTGTTGCTCTACATAAAGATGGCCTAGGCTATAAGAAGATTGCCAAGATCCTGAAACAGAGCTGCAGAACTGTGACCAAGACTATACAGTGGCTTAACATGACAGGTTCTGCTCAGAACAGGCATTGCTATGGTCGACCAAAGGAGTTGAGTGCACATGCTTAACGTCATATCCAGGGGTTGCCTTTTAGGAAATAGACATATGTGTGCTGCCAGCATTGCTGCAGAGGTTGAAGGGCTGGGGGGAAAGCCTGTCAGTGCTCAGACCATACGCCGCACACTGCATCAAATTGGTCTGCATGGCTGTCATCCCAGAAGGAAGCCTCTTCTAAAGATGATGCACAAGAAAGCCTGCAAACAGTTTGCTGAAGACAAGCAGACTAAGGACATGGATTACTGGAACCATGTCCTGTGGTCTGACGAGACTAAGATAAACTTTTTGGTTCAGGATGGTGTCAAGCATATGTGGCGGCGACCAGGTGAGGAGTACAAAGACAAGTGTGTCTCGTCTACAGTCAAGCATGGTGGCGGGAGTGTCATGGCCTGGGGCTGCATGAGTGCTTCCGGAACTGGGGAGCTACAGTTCATTGAGAAAGCCAAGAATGCCAACTAGGGTTGAGCGAACCTGAACTGTAAAGTTCGGGTTCGTAACGGACTCTTGGGCTTTTGGTACCCGGACCCGAACCCGAACAATGTACTGTATGTTCGGGTTCGGGTTCGGTGTTCGGCAATGTAATGGCGCATTTTAAAAAACTGCATGGCAGCCAATCAACATTCGTTTAACTTGTGTGCCCTAAGAAGTCATCACAGCCATGCCTACTAATGGCATGGCTGTGATTGGCCAGTGCAGCATGTGAACCAGCCTCTATATAAGCTAGGGGCACATAGCACAGCACGTCACTCTGCTTTAGTTAGTGTAGGGAATGGTTGCTGCTGCTGCTGCTTTGGGGGAGAGAATTAGATAGGAGTCCTGATTCAGAAACCAAATTACCCATCGATCTACCTTGCTTTTGTTGTGTGGGTGCAGTGCAAAAATGTTTTATCCTGCCCTGAGCCCAGTGCCAGAGAAAGGATAAAAAAAAAAAAAATTAGGGCCAAAAAATATTTTTTGCTGCATTTTCTGCATATCTGCATAATCCCACCCAGTAGAGTGAATTTAGCTGTGCACTGAAATTACAAATTTAGTATTTGCTGAAAGGTCTCTGAAATTGGCCTTTAATTTTGCCTTGGCAGTAGGGATGAGCCGAACACCCCCCGGTTCGGTTCGCACAAGAACCTGCGAATGGACCGAAAGTTTTGAACCCTATTAAAGTCTATGGGACTCGAACATTTGAAATCAAAAGTGCCAATTATGAAGGCTAATATGTAAGTTATTGTCCTAAAAAGGGTTTGGGGACCCGGGTCCTGCCCCAGGGGACATGTATCAATGCAAAAAAAAGTTTTAAAAACTGACGTTTTTTCGGGAGCAGTGATTTTAATGATGCTTAAAGTGAAAAATAAAAGTGAAATATTGCTTTAAATAACGTACCTGGGGGTGTCTATAGTATGCCTGTGAAGTGGCGCGTGTTTCCGTGTTTAGAACTGTCCCTGCACAAAATGACATTTCTAAAGGAAAAAAAGTCATTTAAAACTGCTTGCGGCTTTAATGTAATGTCTGGTCCCGGCAATATGGATGAAAATCATTGAGAAAAATGGCATTGGTACCCCCCCCAGCCCATTACCAGCCCCTTTGGGTCTTGTATGGATATTAAGGGGAACCTCGCACCCAAATTAAAAAAAGAAAAGGCGTGGGGCCCCCGGGCTCTATATACTCTGAACAGCAGTATAAAGGCGGTGCAAACAAGACAGGAATTGTAGGTTTGTTCTTAAGTAGAATCTGTTTGCAATTTGGAACAGGTACATTTTTAAAGTGTTGCTCCAGCCCAAAAAACTATTTTTAAGCTTTTTGGAAAACACCCCTGTAACATTTGTTTTGCTGTCTGTGCACCTGTTCAGAACATTTCACCTCACTTTCTGTCCCAATGACAAATGTTTTTTTTTTAATTTGGGGGTTTTATTGAAACAAGGATTGGTGATAAAGCATCAGTGGAGAGGAGATACCTTTTTCCCATATTAACTCTTACAGGAGAGAATTTCCCTTCCTAGGGGTAGATTTCCTCTCACTTCCTGTTGTCTCCTTCCGTTTGCAAGTAGGAGTCGTTTGTAAGTTGGATGTTTGAAAGTAGGGGCCTGCCATATATACTCTGCAGAAGTTTGGCCCTTAGGTGTTGGTGTTGCCACAAAACTGTAAGCCCTCAGTTACTCTTGGTAGGCGCTGGAACGCCCTGCTGTGAACTATTATATCAAGAATTGTAATTACATACCATTGTTGAACAGTGGTAGGAAAAATTTGGCCTTTGGTGGTGGTGCTGGTGCCACAACACTGTGAGCCCTCACAGTTACTCTTGGTGGGCGCAGGAATGGGCCCAGCTGTGAAATATTAGATCAAGAATTGTAATTACATGCCCCTGTTGAACAGTGGCAGAAAAATTGGGCCTTTGGTGGTGGTGGTGGTGCCACAACACTGTAAGCCCTCACAGTTACTCTTGGTGAGCGCAGGAATTGGCCCTGCTGTGAATTATTAGATCAAGAATTGTAATTACATGCCCCTGTTGAACAGGGGCATAAAAATTGTGCCTTAGGCACTGGTGCCACAACACTGCAACCCCTCACAGATACTCTAGTTGGAGTGCAGGAATGAGCCCTGCTGCAAAGTATTGCATCAAAAATTGTAATTACACACCCCTGTTAAACAAGGGCAGAAAAATTGGGCCTTAGGCACTGGTGCTGGTGCCACAACACTGCGACCCCTCACAGATACTCTAGTTGGAGCGCAGGAATGAGCCCTGCTGCAAAGTATTGCATTAAAAAAATTTAATTACACGCCCCTGTTGAACAGGGGCTGAAAAATTGGGCCTTAGTCACTGGTGGCGGTGCCCAGAAACAAAAATGTTCTTACATGCTATCAGCATGATCATTGAGGAGGAAGAGGATAGTCACTCAGCATAACAGGTTAGTCACTCTGCATCAGCATAGGCAGTCTTGAAGGGATCTGACATTTCAAAGAAAATTATTCTGTTACATCAGCATCAGGTGCTTGGTAGCTGGTGGTGATCCAAGACTGATTCATTTTTAATGAAGGTCAGTCGATCGACCAAGTCGGTGGACAGGCGCACCCTGTGATCGATTACAAAGCCTCCAGCAGCACTGAATGTGCATTCCGAAAGAACACTGGATGCAGTACAGGCCAGTAGCTCAATTGCATACTGTGCAAGCTCTGGCCAGTGATCCATCCTCAAGACCCAAAAACCCAGAGGATTTTCGGTGGGAAAGGTGTCCAAGTCTGATCTTGCCCCTAGGTATTCCTGCACCATGTAAACCAGACGCTGGCGCTTGGTTGCTGGAACGATCATAACTTGGGGCTGCGGACTAAAACATTCTCTGAACGCATCGGTCAGACGGCCACCTTCTCCACCGCTCCTTCTTTGACTAACCGAAGCCTCAGCAACACGTTGTCCAGGACCAGGAATTTGTAACCTCCCAGTCTCTGGGAATGCGTTGAACAGACCTTTCTGCAAGGCCTCCCGAAGATGCTTCATCCTCTGCTCCCTCTGCGATGGCAAGATAAGGTCCGCAACCTTACCCTTGTAACGTGAATCAAGGAGGGTTGCCAGCTAGTAATGATCCCTCTCCTTGATAGCATGAATACGAGTATCCTTCCGCAGGCTTTGCAGGATCAGGGAGGCCATGCAGCGTAGGTTTGCTGAGGCATTCAGTCCAGAGTCCTCTGGGTCACTCAGGACGACATGATCCGCAGCCACCTCCTCCCAGCCACGTACAAGTCCATGGGTGTCTTGGGACTGTAATTGATCCCTTGAAGACTGCTGCTGATGCTGAGTGCTAGGCTCCACCTCCATGCTGAAACAATCCTCCTCCTCCTCCTCCTCGTCCTATTCCTGTGTGATAGGCGGGCCAGCAGGAACAATGTCTGGATAAAGGGGGCCTTGAGAGGTAAGGAAGTCCTCCTCTTCCTCCCTCTGTTCTGCCTCAAGTGCCCTGTCCATTATTCCACGCAGTGTGTGCTCATACAGGTGGACAAGAGGGACAGTGTCACTGATACATGCACTGTCACTGCTCACCATCCTCGTGGCCTCCTCAAATGGTGCCAGGACAGTGCATGCATCCCTGATCATGGCCCACTGGCGTGGGGAAAAAATCCAAGCTCCCCTGACCCTGTCCTGGTGCCATATTGCAACAGATACTCATTGATGGCCCTCTGCTGCATGTGCAGCCGCTGCAGCATGGCCAACATAGAGTTCCACCTGGTGGGCATATCACAGATTAGGCGGTTCTTTGGCAGTTGTATTCCTTTTGCAGGTCAGCCAGCCGAGCACTGGCATTATATGACCATCGGAAATGCCTACAGAATTTCCTGGCCTGCTTCAGGACCTCCTGTAAGCCCGGGTACCTGCCCAAGAACTGCTGCAACACCAAGTTAAGGACGTGAGCCAAACAGGGCACATGAGTCAGTTGTCCCTGTCGGAGGGTGGAGAGGCTGTTGGTGCCATTGTCTCAAACCACCTTTCCTGGCATAAGCTGGTGTGACGTCAACCACCTCTGAGCCTGCCCCTGCAGAGCTGACAGAATCTCTGCCCCAGTGTGTTTCCTGTCCCCCAAGTACACCAGCTCAAGCACCGCATGGCATCTTTTTGCCTGCGTACTTGCGTAGCCCCTTGAACGCCTACGGAGCACCGCTGGTTCCGAGAACAAAGCACAGGAAGAGGCCAAGGAGGAAGAAGAAGAGGAGGGGGTGCAAGAGAGAGTTGTGTCAGAATCACCAGTAGTAGCATTTTGGAGACGTGGTTCCGTAACGACCTCCAACACTACTGCACCTTGTCCTGCATCCTTCCCAGCTGCCAGCAGAGTCACCCAATGTGCCGTGAAAGATAGGTAACGTCCCTGTCCATGCCTGCTGGACCATGAGTCAGTGGTAATATGCACCTTACCACTGACCGCCCTGTCCAGCGAGGCCAAGACATTGCCTTCCACGCGCTGGTAGAGAGCCGGAATCGCCTTCTGTGAGAAAACAAACTCACGGAATGGGGCAGAGTCTACCAACTGAAAAGGCAGGAGTTGAAGTGCTAGAAATTTAGCCAAGCTAGCATTCAACCGCTGGGCATGTGGATGGCTGGGAGTGATCTTCTTTCGGCGGTGCAGCAGCTGGGGCAGGGAAATTTGCCTGGTACAATCGGACGTCGGTGTACCGAAAGGAGATTGCCCGCAAGTACTTGGCTGTGACTGTGACACACCTAATTCTACACCTTCATTCCTCTCAGTGCAGGTTTCAGAGAGGACTGAAGGTATAGTGGGGTTGGAGATCCCAGCTGATGAGGAGCAAGGAGAGGTCCGCTTTGTTCTTTGGTGTGGGTCTTTTAGGTACGCCTGCCAACGGACTGCATGGCAGGTTGACATATGTCTGGTCAAGCACGTGGTGCCCAAGCGGCTGATGTTTTGGCCACGTGATATACGCTTCAGACATATGTTGCAAATGGCAATGCTGCGATCTGCTGCACACGTCTGAAAAAAGGCCCACAGCAAAGAACTTTTGGAATAACACGCAGAGACAGCAGTGCCCTGCACATGCAGAGCTCTGCGGTGTGATGCAGTCGGTGTGCTGCCCTTAAGCTGGCCCCTGGAGGGCATTCTGCCTCGTTGGAGATGTGCCTCCTCCTCCTCCTCCTCTCTCCTATCAGGAACCCATGTGGAGTCAGTGACCTCATCATCCCCTCCCTCCTCATCACTGGGGCAAATCTGGCAGTATGCTGCAGCTGGGGGAACATGACTGCCAGATAGCTGTCCTTGTTGGGCACCCCCTCTCTCTGGGCTCACGTTACTACCTCCTCTCTCTGGGCTCACGTTACTGCCTTCCTCTAGCTGGGTTCCATCATCGGACCCTTCAAAACGCTGGGCATCCTCCTGGAGCATGTACCCAACACTGTGGTCAAACAGTTTGGGGGACTCCTCAGGAGGACATGGTGGGGCTAGGGAAGGAGTGACTGATGCCATTGAGCCAGACAAAGTACCCTGAGCCTGGGTGAGAGAGGATGAGGAGGATGAGGATGGCTTGGTCATCCACTCTACCAAATCATGGGCATGTTGCGGCTCAACATGGCCAGCTGCCGAAAAGGACAAGCGTGTCCCACAGCCACGTGCTGATGAGGATGCACCGTGTCCACCACCAGCACTGTTGCCTCTAGACACAGAGCCTGCTTGCCCTCCTTTATTGCCTCGTGACTGTCTGCCTCTCTTTGTTTGCCTTCCAGACATACTAATGGCCTGCAGTGAGATGTAGCTGCACAAAGGTGGGATGTATATATATATCTGTATATATATATATAATGCAGATATCAGACTCCACTGCCTGCTGTGGTATTAGTATGAGAAAAGCAGCAAAGGTCTTCAGTTAGTTTTAGGTGAACACTGTGCATACGACAAAGTACACTAACTGAAAATAATAGCAGCTCTCTGCCTGTGGTTTTATTACGAGAACACCACAAATTTTATTCAGGTTCCTTTAAGTGAATGCTCTGCAAAGGACAGAAGTACTGCAGTACACTACATGAAATTAATGCAGCACTCTGCCTGTGGTTTTATTATGAGAACACCACTAACTGTATTCAGGTAAGCTTTAGGTGAACGCTATGCAAAGCACACAGTACACTAAGTGAAACTCTGCTGCACCTAGCACAATCCCCTGCCTGCCTGTCACAGTATAGCAGTAACGGATCTAGCTAAACTAAATACAGTGTATAAATATATATACAACACATAGGATGCATATATATCCTCTACACACTGTAACAGCAGCTAAGTGATTCGCCTGCCTGCTCTATCTAACTCAATATTAATGACACTGTTCTCTCTCTGTAACTCTCTCTTTCACAAACGCCAACACACTACACAAGGCCGACTTCCAGGCGGCCTTATATAGTGTGGGGTGTGTACCTACTCCTCTGAGCCATGATTGGCCAAAGCCACCCTGGCTTTGGCCAATTATGGCTCTCCGTTATTACCGCGCTGTGATTGGCCAAAGCATGCGGGTCATAGTGCATGCTTGGTCAATCATCAGCCAGCAATGCACTGCGATGCCGCAGTGAATTATGGGCCGTGACGCGCCACTCGAATTTGGCGCGAATGGCCCATAATGTTCGATCTTCGTCGAACGATCGAACAGCTCGATGTTCGAGTCGAACATGGGTTTGACTCAAACATGAAGCTCATCCCTACTGGTGACCCCATAATAGGGATAAAACTTTTTTGTGGAAGGGAGTTTAATAAGACACGTGGCCACTCATTAAAATTAGGAGAAAAGAGGTTCAACCTTAAACTACGTAGAGGGCTCTTTACTGTAAGTGTTGCAAGGATGTGGAATTCCCTTCCACAGGTGGTGGTTTCAGAGGGGGGGCATTGATAGTTTAAAAAAACGATTAGATAAGCACCTGAACGACCGCAACATACAGGGATATATAATGTAATACTGACATATAATCACACACATAGGTTGGACTTGTGTCTTTTTTCAACATCACCTACTATATGTTACTATATGTTTATAAGACATAATTAATACATAAAACAGCATCATTGCCTTTTTATGACATAGAGATGGCCACTTCTTCTGGAGGGTGTGTAAGACACCGAATCACTGGATACAAATGTTTTTATACATGTGGTACAGACTAGGGGACATCAGATCAATAAAATTGAGGAATTGGTAGAAAAAAATATACTATGGCTATGCATATCTAGAATGGTGATTGTGTTTATTGCTCGAAACCCTTCACCCCAATAGGCCCAGTGAAGTCACAGGGATGACAAAAGAATACCCTCTCTCCTCCAATGTGACATCTGCATCTTAGCATCAATTATTTTTATTAGTAGGGATATCACCATCTGTTTCTTTGTAAGATAATATTAACGTACAAATCCGCCCTCTGAAAACATCACATAATTCTTTTTGGGATTTGGGATTACCCATTCATCCCCATAGATTCTTGCCATCAATGATATTATCCCTGTATATGTATGATCTTACTCCTTCATCTAACATCCATTATCAATATTGTGTTATTTGTCTTTAACCACTTCAATACTGTGCACTTAAACCCCCCTTCTTACCCAGATCAATTTTCAGCTTTCGTGCTCTCACATTTTGAATGACAATTACTCAGTCATGCAACACTGTACCCAAATAAAATTTGCGTCCTTTTTTTCACACAAATAGAGCTTTCTTTTGGTGGTATTTAATCACTAGTGTTTTTTTTTTTTGTGCTATAAATAAAAAAAGACCGTAAATTTTGTGAAAATCTGCCTTTTTCTTTGTTTCTGTCATAAAAGCTAGCAAATTAGTAATTTTTCTTCATAATTTTTGGTCAAAATTTATTCTGCTACATATCTTTGGTAAAAATAACCCAAATTAGTGTATATTATTTGGTCTTTGTGAAAGTTATAGAGTCTACTAACTATGGTGCCAATCCCTGAAAATTGATCAATCTGATCACACCTGAAGTACTGACGGCCTATCTCATTTCTTGAGATACTAACAAGTCATAAAAGTACAAATACCCCCCAAATGACCCCTTTTTAGAAAGTAGACACTCCAAGGTATTAAGTAAGTAGCATGGTGAGTGTTTTTAAGTTGTATTTTTTTCCCACAATTCTTTGCAAAATTAAGAATTAATTATTATTATTATTTTTTTACAAAATTGTCATATTAACTGGTTATTTCTCTCACAGAGCATATGCATACAACAAATTACACCCCAAAATACATTCTACTACTCCTCCTGAGTATGGGGATATCACATGTGTGGGACTTTTACACAGCCTGGCCACATGCAAAGGCCCAACATTGAAGTAGCACCATCAGGCGATCTACAAGCATAAATTTCACATCTCATTTCTCAACCACCTATTACATTTTTGAAGGCCCTGGAGCACCAGGACAATGGAATTGCCCACAAAATAACCCCATTTTGGAAAGCTAACACCCCAACGTATAATCTATGAGGCATAATGAGTCTTTTGAACGGTTATTTTTTTTCCAGAAGTTTTTGGAAAATGTTGAAAAAAAATGAAAACGCATTTTATTTACACAAAGTTGTCCATTTATAAGATATTTCCAACACATAGCAAATACATAGCAAAAATGACACCCCAAAATACATTCTTCTATTCCTCCTGAGTATGGGGATACCACATGTGTGGGACTTTTACACAGCCTGGCCACATACAAAGGCCCAACATTGAAGTAGCACCATCAGGCGATCTACGAGCATAAATTGCACATCTCATTTCTCAACCACCTATTACACTTTTGAAGGCCCTGGAGCACCAGGACTAGGGATGAGCTTCGAGTTCGAGTCGAACTCATGTTCGACTCGAACATTGCCTGTTCGCCCGTTCGCCGAACAGCGAACAAATTGGGGTGTTCGCGGCAAATTCGAAAAATCTATGGGAGAAATCTAAAGTGCTAATTATAAAGGCTTATATGCAAGTTATTGTCCTAAAAAGTGTTTGGGGACCCGGGTCCTGCCCCAGGGGACATGTATCAATGCAAAAAGAAGTTTTAAAAACGGCCGTTTTTTCGGGAGCAGTGATTTTAATAATGCTTAAAATGAAAAAATAAAAGTGAAATATTCCTTTAAATTTCGTACCTGGGGGGTGTGTATGATATGCATGTAAAGTGGCGCATGTTTCCCGTGCTTAGAACTGTCCCTGCAAAAAGTGTCATTTTTGAAAGAAAAAAATGCATTTAAAACTGACTCGCGGCTATTAATGAATTGTCGGCTCCCGGCAATACATACAAAAGTCATTGATAAAAAAAAAAAAAAAGCGTGGGGGTTCCCCAGAATTCAATTACCAGGCCCTTCAGGTCTGGAATGGATATTAAGGGGAACCCCGCCGCAAATAAAAAAAAATTGACGTGGGGTTCCCCCAAATATCCATTCCAGGCCCTTCAGATCTGGCATGGATTTTAAGGGGAACTCCACCCCAAATAAAAAAAAATGGCGTGGAGTCCCCCTAAAAATCCATACCAGACCCCTTATCCGAGCATGCAACCTGGCCGGCCGCAGGGGAAAAGGGGGGGACGAGAGAGCGGCCCCCCTCCCTCCTGAACCGTACCAAGCCACATGCCCTCAACATGGGGAGGATGTCCCCATGTTGATGGGGACAAGGGCCTCATCCCCACAACCCTTGCCCGGTGGTTGTGGGGGTCTGCGGGCGGGGGGCTTATCGGAATCTGGAAGACCCCTTTAACAAAGGGGACCCCCAGATCCCGCCCCCCCTATGTGAATTGGTAACGGGTACATTGTACCCCTACCATTTCACGAAGAAAGCGTAAAAAAAATGTTTAAAAAAACACACAAACACCTTGAAAAAGTCCTTTATTTAAAAAAATAAATAAATAAACATTCCAGCGGTGAAATCCAGTGTCCCGCGGCGATCCCGATGTCCAGCGCTGTCCTTCATTGGTTGTGCCTGAGCGGACCTGATGGGGAACTCCCTCTCAGTATTTTAAATGTATAGACCCGCCCCTTCTAAAGTTCCCCATCAGGTCCGCTCAGCGGACGAGATGCGGAACATGAGAAGGGGCGGGTCTATACATGTATTACCAAAGTGAGAGCAGTTCCCCATCAGGTCCGCCTCCTCGGTATGTCAGACCCGCCTACGTCATTGGCTTGAGCGGGGAACTATTTAAATTTACATAGTGAAGGAAGTTCCCCGCTCAAGCCAATGACGTAGGCGGGTCTGACATACCGAGGGGGCGGACCTGATGGGGAACTGCTCTCACTTTGGTAATACATGTATAGACCCGCCCCTTCTCATGTTCCGCATCTCGTCCGCTGAGCGGACCTGATGGGGAACTTTAGAAGGGGCGGGTCTATACATTTAAAATACTGAGAGGGAGTTCCCCATCAGGTCCGCTCAGGCACAACCAATGAAGGACAGCGCTGGACATCGGGATCGCCGCGGGACACTGGATTTCACCGCTGGAATGTTTATTTATTTATTTTTTTAAATAAAGGACTTTTTCAAGGTGTTTGTGTGTTTTTTTAAACATTTTTTTTACGCTTTCTTCGTGAAATGGTAGGGGTACAATGTACCCGTTACCAATTCACATAGGGGGGGCGGGATCTGGGGGTCCCCTTTGTTAAAGGGGTCTTCCAGATTCCGATAAGCCCCCCGCCCGCAGACCCCCACAACCACCGGGCAAGGGTTGTGGGGATGAGGCCCTTGTCCCCATCAACATGGGGACATCCTCCCCATGTTGAGGGCATGTGGCTTGGTACGGTTCAGGAGGGAGGGGGGGCCGCTCTCTCGTCCCCCCCTTTTCCCCTGCGGCCGGCCAGGTTGCGTGCTCGGATAAGGGGTCTGGTATGGATTTTTAGGGGGACTCCACGCCATTTTTTTTTTAAACTTGGGGTGGAGTTCCCCTTAAAATCCATGCCAGATCTGAAGGGCCTGGTAATTGAATTCTGGGGAACCCCCACGCTTTTTTTTTTTTTTTTCTCAATGACTTTTGTATGTATTGCCGGGAGCCGACAATTCATTAATAGCCGCGAGTCAGTTTTAAATGCATTTTTTTTCTTTCAAAAATGACATTTTTTGCAGGGACAGTTCTAAGCACGGGAAACATGCGCCACTTCACATGCATATCATACACACCCCCCAGGTACGAAATTTAAAGGAATATTTCACTTTTATTTTTTCATTTTAAGCATTATTAAAATCACTGCTCCCGAAAAAACGGCCGTTTTTAAAACTTCTTTTTGCATTGATACATGTCCCCTGGGGCAGGACCCAGGTCCCCAAACACTTTTTAGGACAATAACTTGCATATTAGCCTTTATAATTAACACTTTAGATTTCGAACGTTAGAGTCCTTTGTATTTAATAGGGTTCTAAAGTTTACACGAACATTTTGTCTGTTCGCAGGTTCTGGTGCGAACCGAACAGGGGGGTGTTCGGCTCATCCCTGACCAGGACAATGGAATTGCCCACAAAATGACCCCATTTTGGAAAGCTAACACCCCAACGTATAATCTATGAGGCATAATGAGTCTTTTGAACGGTTATTTTTTTTTTCAGAAGTTTTTGGAAAATGTTGAAAAAAAATGAAAACGCATTTTATTTACACAAAGTTGTCCATTTATAAGATATTTCCAACACATAGCAAATACATAGCAAAAATGACACCCCAAAATACATTCTTCTATTCCTCCTGAGTATGGGGATACCACATGTGTGGGACTTTTACACAGCCTAGCCACATACAAAGGCCCAATATTGAAGTAGCACCATCAGGCGATCTACGAGCATAAATTGCACATCTCATTTCTCAACCACCTATTACACTTTTGAAGGCCCTGGAGCACCAGGACAATGGAATTGCCCACAAAATGACCCCATTTTGGAAAGCTAACACCCCAACGTATAATCTATGAGGCATAATGAGTCTTTTAAACGGTTATTTTTTTCAGAAGTTTTTGGAAAATGTTGAAAAAAAATGAAAACGCATTTTATTTACACAAAGTTGTCCATTTATAAGATATTTCCAACACATAGCAAATACATAGCAAAAATGACACCCCAAAATACATTCTTCTATTCCTCCTGAGTATGGGGATACCACATGTGTGGGACTTTTACACAGCCTAGCCACATACAAAGGCCCAACATTGAAGTAGCACCATCAGGCGATCTACGAGCATAAATTGCACATCTCATTTCTCAACCACCTATTACACTTTTGAAGGCCCTGGAGCACCAGGACAATGGAATTGCCCACAAAATGACCCCATTTTGGAAAGCTAACACCCCAACGTATAATCTATGAGGCATAATGCGTCTTTTGAACGGTTATTTTTTTTCCAGAAGTTTTTGGAAAATGTTGAAAAAAAATGAAAACGCATTTTATTTACACAAAGTTGTCCATTTATAAGATATTTCCAACACATAGCAAATACATAGCAAAAATGACACCCCAAAATACATTCTTCTATTTCTCCTGAGTATGGGGATACCACATGTGTGGGACTTTTACACAGCCTGGCCACATACAAAGGCCCAACATTGAAGTAGCACCATCAGGCGATCTACGAGCATAAATTGCACATCTCATTTCTCAACCACCTATTACACTTTTGAAGGCCCTGGAGCACCAGGACAATGGAATTGCCCACAAAATGACCCCATTTTGGAAAGCTAACACCCCAACGTATAATCTATGAGGCATAATGATTCTTTTGAACATTTTTTTTTTCCAGAAGTTTTTGGAAAATGTGGGAAAAAAATGAAAATGCATTTTATTTACACAAAGTTGTCCATTTATAAGATATTTCCAACACATAGCAAATACATAGCAAAAATGACACCCCAAAATACATTCTGCTACTCCTCCTGAGTATGGGGATACCACATGTGTGGGACTTTTACACAGCCTGGCCACATACAAAGGCCCAACATTGAAGTAGCACCATCAGGCGATCTACGAGCATAAATTGCACATCTCATTTCTCAACCACCTATTACAATTTTGAAGGCCCTGGAGCACCAGGACAATGGAATTGCCCACAAAATGACCCCATTTTGGAAAGCTAACACCCCAACGTATAATCTATGAGGCATAATGATTCTTTTGAACGGTTATTTTTTTTCCAGAAGTTTTTGGAAAATGTGGAAAAAAAATGAAAACGCATTTTATTTACACAAAGTTGTCCATTTATAAGATATTTCCAACACATAGCAAATACATAGCAAAAATGACACCCCAAAATACATTCTGCTACTCCTCCTGAGTATGGGGATACCAGATGTGTGAGACTTTTACACAGCTTGGCCACATACAGAGGCCCAACATTCAAGTAGCACCATCAGGCGTTCTAGGAGCATACATTACATATATAATTTCCTGGCAACCTATCATTTTTGAAGGCCCTTCATATTTCTAACACATAGCATGTACATACCAAGGATTACAATCCAAAATAAATTCTATTGCGGAAAGGGTAAAAAAAAAGTATTACCTGTGCTTTTAGTAGTGTCCACAGAAGAGAGCACTGGTCCAGGCAGCAGTCGGGGATGTGCATACTGTTATACAGCTTATCGGAATCTGGATTATTGGGGGGGAGGACACTGGGTGTTGTCATTAAAATGCAAGAATCTCATTATCATCTCATATCGGGACCTGGGCATTACGTAAGAATACATGGACATGTGGTAGATGGGTTTCGTGGACCAATAGGCATGTCCTTGATTTTTTTTGTAAGCCCCTTGTTTATGGTGAGGCCCAAAAACATTTTGAACTCCTCCAAATCCAAATCTCTCCACTCAAATGGACAGGCATAAGATGATTGGGGGTTGTTGGCAATATACTGCTGGGCATATAAGTTTGTCTGGTCCACAATGAACTGCAGAATAGTGTCGGGCAAAAAAAGGTGAAAATAATCAACCTCTCTGAAATTTTGGGTGTTGGCCTGCACACCTGGCTGTGCTGTGAAAGGGGGAATAATTGGTGATCCCGAGTCAGAAGGCAGCCATGTTGGGTTGGCAAGACCATCTGGCATGTATGTAGCACTGGCTCTTGGGGGACGTGACACTCCAGTAGTTGGGGGAGTTAAATTTCCTGTGCTGGTACTCGGGTGTGATGTGGCAGCACCGGTACTGGCCCTGGGCATTTGTTCGCGGGGCCTTTCGCTGGTGGCAGCACTGGTACTGGGCCTTTGTTCCTGGGGCCTTTGACTGGCGGCAGCACTGGTACTGGGCTTTTGTTCCTGGGGCCTATTGCTGGCGGCAGCGCTGGTACTGGGCCTTTGTTCCTGGGGCCTATTGGTGGTGGCAGCGCTGGTACTGGGCCTGGGAATATAATCCTGGTTGCTGGCGGCTGCCTGGTTTCCAGAGTGCCGTGCCCTTTTAGGAGGGACGCATTCTTCATCCGAATCGTTACTGTATTCGATCGGTTCAAATTCCGAATTTGATTCGGAATCAGAATTGGAATCTGATGAGAACTCCCCGGTGCTCTCATCAGTCATGGAGAGGATCTGGAATGCCTCCTCACTGGTATAGACTCTTTTGGACATGGCTGTGTGGCGGGTAGCTGTGCGACAGGTGACAGATGGGTAGCAGGTGACGATCACTGATGGGCTGTGCGATGGGTGGCAGGTGACGTTCACTGATAGGTGATGATGGTGTGACGGGTGATGGTCACAGATGGGTGACAGACCACGGTCACTGATGGATGATGGGTGCACCGCTGATGGTCACTGATGGGTGATGGGTGACAAGGCACGGTCACTAATGGGTGACGGGTGATGGGTGACAGGGCACGGTCGCTGATGGGTGACGGTTGCACCGCTGATGGTCACTAACGGCAGTCTCTTATGTGACAGGGTACGGTCACTGATAGGTGACGGATGACAGGGCAGGTCACTGATGGGTGACGGGTGACAGGGCTGGTCACTGATGGGTGACGGTTGCACCGCTGATGGTCACTGATGGCAGTCTCTTATGTGACAGGGTACGGTCACTGATGGGTGACGGGTGACAGGGTAGGTCACTGATGGGTGACAGGGTAGGTCACTGATGGGTGACGGGTGACAGGGCAGGTCACTGATGGGTGACGGTTGCACCGCTGATGGTCACTGATGGCAGTCTCTTATGTGACAGTTGCACTTATGGGGTGACTGTTGGGTGACAGATGACAATTGAGGGGGGCGATGGGACAGGTGTGGTGTTGGTGCAGACACAACTAAACATAGATCTGTAACTCACTGCTCCTGGCTCTTCTCTCCTCACACTGGAAACGGTGTGTGAGAAGAAGAAGAGCTGGCAACAGTTAATTACAAATCTTTTGTTTATATTTAGTGATCAGGCTGTGAATGGATCACAGCCGATCACATGGTACACAGCCCTGGCCAATGGCTGTGTACCATCGTCGGGAACACACTGCCACCGACGGACACGCGCAGCGCACTCACGATCTCGCACATGCAGCGTGTAATGGGGCATTTAGACTCTGTGATCAGCCGTGACTTTATCACGACCGATCACGGGTTAAACCGCACTTGCCGGCAGCTGTTCACCCCTGTCAGTGACGAGCGGTGTCTCAGAGACACACCGCCACCGACAGTACAGGGATGCGCGATCGCGCGCAATCCCTGTTTAAAGGGAGGACGTCATTTGACGTCCTATCAGAACAAGAGTGTCTTCTGCCCGCCGTCAATTGACGGTGGGCGGTGGACAACTGGTTAATAGGGTTGAGCAAACCCAAAATGTAAAGTTCGGGTTCGTACCGGACTTTTGGGTTTTTGGTACCCGGACCCAAACCCGAACAATTTACTGTATGTTCGGGTTTGGTGTTCGGCAATGTAATGCCACATTTTAAAAAGCTGCAGGGCAGCCAATCAACATTCATTTAACTTGTGTGCCCTTAGAAGCCATCACAGCCATGCCTAGTTAGGTTGGCATCGGCGGGCATTTTATGCAAGCTCAGTGCACCAGCACTGTATATGTTACTGCGAGATACACGCTTTAGATACTGTTGGTCTATTCTGCTATTCTAAAAACACCCATTTAGGGCAAAAAATATTTTTTGGTGCGTTTTCTGCATATCTGTACGTGTGAGGAACACCCTTTAGATACTGTTGCTCTATTCTGCTATTCTAATAACACCCATTTAGGGCAAAAAAAATTGTTTGCAGTGTTTCCTGCATATCTGTACGTGTGAGATACACACTTTAGATACTGTTGTTTTATTCTGCTATTCAAAAAATAATAATTTAAGGCAAAAAAAAATTTTTTGGTGCGTTTTCTGCATATCTGTACGTGTGAGATAAACCATTTGGATACTGTTGCTCTATTCTGCTATTCAAAAAAAAAAACACATTTAGGGCAAAAAAACATTTTTGCAGTGTTTCCTGCATATCTGTACGTGTGAGATACACACTTTAGATACTGTTGTTTTATTCTGCTATTCAAAAAAAAGAAATTTAGGTAAAAAAAAAATTTTTGCTAACGTTCTCTGCATATCTGTACATGTGAGAGACACACTTTAGATACTGTTCTTCTATTCTGCTATTCCAAAAAATAATAATTTAGGTAAAAAAAATATTTTTTTGCTGCGTTTTCTGCATATCTGTACCTGTGAGATAAACCATTTAGATACTGTTGCTCTATTCTGCTATTCAAAAAAAAAAAAACATTTAGGGGAAAAATCTTACATTGCAGCCTAGTCTGTATCTGTACGTGTGAGGTACACCCTTTAGATACTGTTGCTCTATTCTGGTATTAAAAAAAAACACATTTAGGGCAAAAAAAATAATTTTGCAGCGTTTCCTGCATATTTGTACATGTGAGATACACCCTTTAGATACTGTTGTTCTATTCTGCTATTCAAAAAACACCCATTTAGGGCAAGATCCTAAATTTGAGAAATATGAGGAGAAAGTCAAATAAGGGACGTGGCCCCAGTTGTGGTGCTGCTGGTGGAGCTCCTGTTGCAGGGAGAGGACGTGGTCGATCTGTGCCAGCTATACGCACAAGTCAAACACCTTCCTCAGGTGCAAGTAGGCGACAGAGTCTGCAGTGGTATTTGGTCGGGCCTAATGCGGCTCTACGAATGTTGAGGCAAGGACAAGTACAGGCGATAGTAGATTGGGTTGCTGACAGTGCCTCCAGTTCCTTCACATTGTCTCCCACCCAGTCTCCTGCTGAAAGATCAGAGTTGGCACCTGCAGCCGATGTCCATCAGTCTTTCACCTCACCCCCTGCAAATCAGCCAAGCAGTCTGAGCCCCAAGTCATGCAGCAGTCTCTTCTGCTTTTTGATGACTCTGTTAGCAGGGTTTCCCAGGGCCATCCACCTAGCCCTGCCCCAGAAGTGGAATAGATTGAGTGCACTGAAGCCCAACCACTTATGTTTCAAGATGAGTACATGGGAGGACCATCGCAGCACGTCTCGGATGATGAAGAAACACAAGTGCCAACTGCCGCTGCTTTCGCAATTGTGCAGACCGACAAGGAGGGCAGGGGTGAAGACTGGGTGGAAGATGATGTGGAGGACGATGAGGACCTCTACCCCACATGGAATCAACGTCATGCAGGTGACCTGTGTAGTTCGGAGGAAGAGGCGGTGGTCGCACAGAGCCACCAGCACAGCAGAAGAGGGAGCAGGGTGCAAAAGCGGAGCGTCCAACCCCTAGACAGTACGCCTGCTACTGCCCAACGGAGCAAGGGACTGAGCACACCAAAGCCAGGTCCGAGGAATTCCCTAGCGTGGCAGTTCTTCAGACAATGTGCTTATGACAAGACACGAGTGGTTTGCACGCTGTGCAATCAGAGCCTGAAGCGAGGCATAAACGTTCTCAACCTGAGCACAACCTGCATGACCAGGCATCTAAGTGCAAAGCACGAGCTGCAGTGGAGAAGACACCTCAAAAACCAAGAAAGGTCTCTGGCTCCTCCTGCTTCCTCTTCTGCTGCAGTCTCGGCCTCTTCATCCTGCTTAATGACAGGCCATTTTTAGCGATAAGGCACGGAGTCGCTTTAACTGACAATTGCGCGGTCGTGCAATGCTGTACCCAAACAAAATTTATGTCCTTTTTTTCCTACAAATAGAGCTTCTTTTTAGCAGTATTTGATCACCTCTGTGGTTTTTATTTTTTGCACTATAAACAAAAAAAGAGCGACAATTTTGAAAAAAATAAATAATATTTTTTACTTTTTGCTGTAATAAATATCCACAAAAATGTTTTTTAAAAATCAAATTTCTTCATCAGTTTTGGCCAATATATATTCTTTCTATATATATATAAAAAAAAAATCGCAATAAGCATATATTGATTGGTTTGCACAAAAAAAAGTTATAGTTTCTATAAACTATAGGATAGATTTATGTAATTTTTCAACATTTTTTTTTTTACTAGTAATGGTGGTGATCAGCGATTTTCAACGGTACTGCAACATTGCGGCAGACAGATCGGACACTTTTAAAGACATTTTTGGGACCACTGACATTTATACAGCGATCAGTGCTATAAAAATGCACTGATTACTGTATAAATGTCACTGGCAAGGGGTTAACACTAGGGGGCGATCAAGGGGTTAAATGAGTTCCCTTGTTTGTGTTCCTTACTCTGGAGGGATGGAACTGACTAGAGGAGGAGATATATAGTTGTTCCTAGCTAGTAGGAATACACGATCTGTCTCCTCTCCTCACAAAACAGGGATTTGTGTGTTTACACACACACACACATCCCTGTTCTGGCTCTTGTGCCCGAGATCACGCATAGCTGGTGGTCATCACGACCGCCGGCCATGCGCATCGGTTCCCCCACCGTGCAGCGGGTGCGCGCGCCTGCTATAGGCATTTAAAGGACCGACATACAGCTACGACGATTCACGGGATTGCGCCGACGTGCCGCCGTATAATGACGGCGGCTGGTCGGCAAGCGGTTAATGCATGTAAAATAAAAATAATACACACATGGAAATGGATTAGAGAAGTGGATTAGAAGCTCTGTTTTCAGCAATGTTAACTTTAATACCCATTCTTCCACTACAATAATAATATGCTTTGAAACAATATCCGCTTGATGTTCCCGTCACACTCCTAAATGATTGATTTGCAACACTTAGTGAAAAATAAAAATATTTCATGCAACATATAATTTTGTTGTGGAAGAAATCAGAAGTATATTGTACTGTCTATGTAAACCTGTTGTATTACCAAGCAGAAAAAAAGATAAAAAAACAGTTAATGCAGAAAATGTGAACATTTTGAGAAAATAGCAAAGAGGAAGAACACGGTGGAATTATTTACTAAAAGGGGTAGAGGCTATTCATTTAGCAATGGAAATGATTGGATATTGAATGTGAACATAGGTTCACATTATTTACTAACATTAATTTTGTTAGGTAAACAGCCAACAGCTTTAACTCCTGTAATAAATCAATACACTGTCTTTATCTGTCTTTCGTAAGTTTTCTTAAATACAGTCATGGTGGTCCATACTAAAGCTAGTCATACACTGCAAGGTTTCAATAATTCAGTCCCATAGGTTGAATGAGAGAAATTTCTCACTTCCCCTATCCAGCCTGAATGGATCATGCTGCAGTACTGCCAACTGAATTCTGACAGCCGGCACCCCTGGCTGTAAGAATATTTGAACATAGGAAGCAGCCGTTGTTCTGTCAAAAGTGTTTTACAGTATCCCACGTAGACAGATATGAACAATCTAAACAGTGTTTACAATACTGATATTCAGGAACAAGGTATGGGGTAAACCTGTGTCGGGGGGGGGGGGGGGGGGACCACACCTCCCATCCTCTGTTCCTTTCTCAAAAGCAATATTACTGGTTACAAACTATTGTAAATCGCATAATTAGTGTTAACATATCAACATACGTGCAACCGCACATCCTGTCATTTACCAGTCTTTGCTGAGGGTGAAGTGTGCTAATGGTAAATAGGGTCTGGCTGAAGGTGTCTAGTGGGGGCGTGGCCTGACGCAGCATGTGAGCAGACGTTCCTCTCTGCAGCTCCAAGATCCCTCTGCACAATCCTTTGCAATCCTGCTAACCTGCCAAACCAATCGGCCCAAATCTTTCTCCAGACACCCAAGAGGGACCCTGCTACTCATCTACGGAAGAATTTTGGTGGATGGGAGGAAGAAAAGGGAGAAAACAGCCCCGGTCAGGATGAATATTACCACTCGGTCCTCCCAAGATGGCCGCCGCTCCACCATGCTACATGTGCCTCTCTCATCTACACCGGAACTCTTCGGTGACGATCTGTACCCCTCACTACCACCATCCCCTGGGGCTTCAGCCCCTTCAATACCCCTGGCCCACCCCGCTCCGAGTGATGACGGTCTCGAGGAGGGGCCGGAACCGGAGCCCACCTTGCTGGATGTTCTCAAAATCCTGAAGGTAAATCATTCTGATATTATGGGGAAGGTGGAGGAACTAAAGCTGGACATTACTATAATGCGCCAGGACATGCATAAGGTCAGGGACCGGGTCGCTGAGACAGAACGCCGCATTAGTGACCTGGAAGACACTGTAGGCCCGGCCCTGCCTGTGCTGAAAACCCATGGCAACAGAATTCAATCGTTGGCAGATAAGATCGACGATTTGGAAAATCGTTTACGTAGGAATAACCTGCGCCTGGTGGGCCTCCCAGAACGGGTCGAGGGTGCAGACCCGGTATCCTTCCTTGAATGCTGGTTTACCCAGGAATTTGGCAAAGACTGCCTGTCCCCATGTTTTGTGATCGAACGGGCCCACAGGGTCCCTGGGAGACCGCTCCCTGCTGGAAACCCCCCTCGCACCATGGTTATCCGTCTCCTAAATTATAGGGACAGGGACGCTATCCTGAGGGCTGCCCGCATAAAGGGAAGCCTGAAAATCAACAACGCATCGGTCTCCCTCTACCCAGATTACTCCCCAGCAGTTCGTGCTGCGAGAGCCAAGTATCAACATGTTAAACAGAAGTTGAGAGAACAGACCATACAATACTCCATGCAATTTCCCGCGACGCTGAGAGTCGTCCACCAGGACCAAGTGCACTTTTTTCAGAACCCTGCTACTGCGCTTTCCTGGTATGAATCCCTGTCCAAACCCGGCCGCGCATCTGACCGACCACCTGCAACCTGATCGGGGTATCCCCCCCGCACTGGCTACAAAGCCACTTCATTTTCTTTTTCTCGCCCCAATCGGGGGCTCTTTGTGCCTATGGCAGGTACCTTATTCTACAGCTCGACAAGAGGCTATGGATCTTTAAGGGGAAGATTGGGATGCTGCAGTTGTTTTCCTTTTTCTTTCCCCTTTGGTTTTCTTTTTTTTTTTTTTTTTTGTTCTCTGATCATTGACTGATCGAAATAGTTTGCTGACTTGCCTGTATTGGCCATGTTCCTAGTGTCTACTAGCAGTTTTGGGACAAAGCCGGCCCCTTGTTCTTGGGGTACGGCAGGGGTAGTAACGAAATCAATGTGGATTTCAACTGGTAATGTATGTGTAATGGTTTGTGTGTTTGCATGGATGGTGGTTGTGTGGATGTGTTCATGGGTACTCCTTTTCTCCTGCTCCCCCCCAGTGTTGGATTGCAGCCGCGCCGGTGACAAGTGTCTGATTTGTATTACCATATATGGGCCCCTTTTTAACCCCCCGCCATGTCTATAATCACATGCATCTCCTGGAATGTCCGGGGGTTAAATTCTAAATTTAAAAGAGCATCCTTATTTGAATTTCTCAAGCCACATAGGCCACAGATACTATGCCTACAGGAGACACATCTCCTAGGCTCCAAAATACTTGCTTTGAAAAAACACTGGGTGTCACAGGGGTATCATTCCACGTACTCAAATTATGCTAGGGGAGTCTCTGTCCTCATAAGGAAGGGACTCCCTTTCTCCTGTGACCAGGTAGTTATTGACCCAATGGGTCGGTACGTTTTTTTACTGTGTAAAATCCACGCCACCCCATTGCTCTTGGTGGTGGTGTATGCCCCCCCCCCTGTCACGGCTGTAATCTTCACTGACTTAAGTTTACAGTTTTCTAAATTGCCGGGTCTGCCTACCCTTGTGCTGGGGGATTTCAATTCTGTCCTGGACCCAGGTCTGGACAGGTTGAGGCCCCTCCAATATGAATCCAAGCTATTTAGCCACTGGTGTGCCTCCTTTGGTTACGTCGACCTTTGGCGGCGTGGCCATCCACTGATAAAAGAATACTCCTGTCAATCCAGAACATATGGTACTCTTTCCAGGCTGGATTATGCCCTGGGAACCTCTGATATGGTCCCTTATGTTAATTCGGTCGCATACATCTCGCAGACAATCTCAGACCATTCGGCCCTTAAGATACAGTTGGTGATGGGTCACCGACCCTCTTTTCGGCAGTGGAGGCTCAGCCCTTGCTGGATCTCCACCCCCGAAATACAGGACCCGGTGGGACAGGACATGTCCCACTTTTGGGCGGATAATGAAGGATCTGCCTCCCCTGGCCCCACATGGGACGCCTTTAAGGCGACTGTGCGGGGTTCATACATCTCTAACACTACCAGACATAAAAAAAACCTCCAGGCCACTCTTTTAGCCCTAGAGTCCTCCTTGGAGATTGCGAGGGCCCAGTATTCTGCGTCCCCCACCCCGGACTCCCACGGGGTCCTGGTGGGGGCGCATAGGGCCCTGGACCTCCACAGGGTGGATGTAACGCAGAAACAACAGAGATATCTGACGGCCAGGCTGCTTGAACACAGTGGGAAAAATGGCAAGATGTTGGCATATCTCTCCCGCATGGACTGTGTTGATAGGACTATTCCGCAAATCCAGGTGCCGGATGGCTCCATTGCTTCAGACCCTAGGACCATTAATCTAACTTTTAAATCCTTCTATGAGGACCTATATTCGTCCCAGCCCTCTCCACCTGAATGGGAAACTATGGGTTTCTTCGAGTCTCTCCGGTTCCCTGTACTGGAGGACTCACACAGATCCATCTTAAATGAACCTTTGACGGTAGAAGAAATTACCACTGCCATATACTCACTCCCCCCGAACAAAACTTCTGGATTGGACGGTTTGCCCGCTGAATGGTACAAACACTATGCTGGGGACTTGGCACAGAGGTTGCACTCTCAGTTTGGGCAGGCAATGGAGGAGGGCGTTCTCCCCTCCTCCATGTGTGAGGCCCTGATTGTGGTGATCCCCAAGCCTGATAAAGATCCAACGCTATGCGGCTCATACCGTCCAATCTCCTTACTCAATAGCGATGTTAAGATACTGGCCAAGGTACTGGCAGTGAGACTACAAAAGATTATCCTACACCTTATCCATAGGGACCAAACTGGATTCATGCCTGGAAAGAGTACATATGACAACATTAGACGATTGTTCATACATATCCATAGAGCTGACACTGAGCATAAAAGTGGCCTGGTGTTGTCACTGGATGTAATGAAGGCCTTTGATACTGTGAAATGGACCTTTTTGTGGGAAGTCATGCACCGAATGGGTTTTAGTCACCAATTTATAAAATGGGTTCGCCTGCTATATATCAATCCCAGGGCAAGAATATGTACTAACAAGGATGTATCGGATGTATTTTCTTTACACAGGGGAACACGGCAGGGCTGCCCGCTCTCGCCACTCCTGTTCGCACTTGCCATAGAGCCTTTGGCTCTGGCGGTGCGACAGACGGCGTCGGTGGGCGGCATATGTTATGGTAATCTTACAGAGAAGATCTCATTATATGCTGATGACGCATTAATATACCTTGATGGCACATAACAGTCCTTTAAATCTTTAATGGAAGTGGTGGAGGAGTTCGGGAGGGTCTCGGGACTAAAGGTGGGCTGGGACAAGTCTGTTGCTTTTCCCATAGGCCCCAAACAGGACTATACTTACTTATCTCACTCTAACCTGTCAGTCAGATCCACATTTAAATATTTGGGCATTCACATTAATGCAGACCTGGCCCTCTTTGAATCTCTTAACATTGCCCCAGTTGTTACACACATGGAGACCAGGTTGCAAACTTGGGCCTCATTACCTTTGAATTTGATAGGGCGGGTGAACATATTTAAAATGATATACCTACCTAAATTTTTATATGCCTTTAGGGCATCCCCTATTTTTCTCTACAAAAAGCTGTTCAAAAGAATAGACTCGTTATTATCCTCCTTCCTATGGCAGGGGACCAATCCCAGAATAGCGAAGGCTTCCCTCCAGGCCTCTAAGGGTGATGGGGGACTGGCCTGCCCCAACTTGCGACACTATTTTATAGCAGCCCAATTAACCTATGTCTATGAATGGTTCCAGGGGGCCTCCGCATCCTGCTCTACCTATCTACTGCAGGCACTTGCTGGCCTAGAGACCCCATTGGTAGATATTATGCATAGATCTTTACCAAAACGATGCTCCCGCGGCTCCCCGATAGAAGTGAGTTGGTTGGCCTGGCATGAAGGGAATAAGACGATTTCAGAATTGGGGGGGGTCTCACCGAAAACCCCCCTATGGCATAACCCCAATCTTCTGGAGCTCATGGGTCACCCCGATGCATTGTGGTGGACACGGCTGGGCATTACCCACGCTGCCCACATTTTTCTCAATGGTGAATTTATCTCTTTTGAAGTCCTAAAAGCTACAAGTGGATTATCAAATAAATTCTATTTTAAATATCTTCTCATACGACACACTGTCCGTGCGCAGTTTCATGGCCTGACTCTTGAGCTCGCTGAATCCCCGATTGAGGCATTGATGTCGTGTTCTGGCATTACGAAATTAGCCACGACCATTTACTCCCGACTGCAGACGGGTGGGAGTTCTCCCTTCCGTGCTGCACAGCGGAAGTGGATGGTCGACATCCCTGGGCTTTCAGAGGAGGGGTGGGAGGAGGCCTCTGGGGCCTGTTTCTTGGATATTGTTGGGTCTAACGACCAATATATACAGTTCAAATTTATTCATCAACTGCATTACACGCCGGCCCGTCTGGCTCGCATGGGTTATGTTTCAGGGGCCCTCTGCCCTAGATGTAAGTGCACCAATGCTGGTTATGTACACATCTTTTGGTCCTGCCCGGCCCTCTTGGGGTTCTGGGTGGACCTATTCTCTTTTTTTGAAAACAATCTATGCCTAGTGACCCCCCACACTGTTGAAGTGGGGCTCCTGGGCATCCTTAATGACCACATACCCAGAACCCACGAACGGACCCTAGTCCGCTTCATACTCTTTTATGCCAGAAAACTGATATTACTACAATGGAAGTGTGAATCTGCTCCCAACATCCAACTGCTGTACCGCATGATAAACAAAGTCGTACCAACTTTTAAACTAATCTATAAAGGAAGGGCCTGTATACAGAAATTCTACAAGATCTGGCAACCTTGGCTGGATATAGACAGCTCCTTTTGGAAGGATACCCCTCTGTCTCAGCAGTAGTGGGCCCTGATTCAGCCCCTCCTGTTTGATGGGGGGGGGAGAACTACCTCCTATCCTAAATAAAGAAGCTGGGGACATGAAACATATCCCACATAAATGTGGGGGGGGAGTAGGAGGAGTGCCCCCCCCCAGCTGTAGTTTCAGCTGGGGAAATGGGTGGAAGTGACGGGTGAATGGGTATGAGTGTTGTGTGAGTGAATGCAAGCACTTAAGTATTACTGAATAAGGATAACCGAATGAGTCCTGTGAAAATCACAGTTAAATACTCTCGATACACCTTTGGTATTAGGGTTTTGTGTTTCTTTTTTTTTTTTTCTTCTCCTCCGTTGAGGAACTGGGACACCTATGTGGCCATGTGGCCACAAGCTGTAGGCCTTATTAGGCTTGAATGTTATTTCGAGACTATATTGTTTATGCTCCCGCTTCACGGTGTAATACTGGTATATTGCTACTGAATACAAGAAAATAATGTGTAAGCGTGTATGTTGATATGCTCTGTAATTTTTCTCTGTTCAATGGAAAAATCAATAAACATAAATAAAAAAAAAAAAAAAAAAGAAGGTGTCTATGTTCCCTTGAAATGAAACATATCATATCCTTTGTGTTTGAATACACCTATATTAAGTGTATCGGGACTCTTGTTTGTCTAGACTGCTGTGCTATCCTTGTTGGGTACATGCTAGAAACAGTAATTTTTAATTCTAAATGGTAGTGTTTGGTCATCTCAGCTCCTCGGGGCCTATGGTTTCTTAATGGGTTGTTGTTACCCAGCCTTCTATAATGAGGTACAATCTTTACCATGAGGGTGAATATCCTGGTGGGTTGGCGGTTGTTCGCTGGGGAGATATGTGTTATATATAGTGGGATTTCTTAAGAATGGTGTGATAGCTCGTCAGTCTGAGAGAGACAACAGGAGAGAGGGGATAGCCGGGGTAGGATCTCAGGGGGGGAAAGGTGAGGAAGCCCGGGGTAGCCGGGAGAAGAATATAAAGAGGGGTAAGTGGGAAGGAAAATGAGGATTCCATTCTCCTCCGCCTAGAGGTGTTGGGGTTCTAATTCTGCTAGTTAGGCCGAGAGTTTGGAGTATTCGTTCGTTGTGACAAAGGCATGTCAACAGGACAATAGCTTATAAATTTGGACTGAGTCTCCTTTGCTTAGTGGACAAGCTCCTTCATCTCCGTGGTTTTCTTTATGCATCAGAGCCACTCTGCTATCGTGGGAGGGTCGGAGTCACGCCATCAGAATGGTACACACATTTTTTCTGCATTCATCATATGCATGAATAGAGAGTGGTAATATGCTTTTATCAGAATGGAGGGATGATGCAGCAGCAATTTTTCTGGGGAGAAGTCTAAGGAGAATGTTTTGATTTGGTTGGTAAGGTGGTGGAGTTCCTTCCAGAATGGTTGGATTTGTGGACACATCCACCAGATGTGCATCAGCGAGCTCTCGGCGTTGTTGAGACCGTGTTGTACATTTTGTGCAATCTAAGGTGGGTCCTGTACCATACTGAGAGGATTTTAAATCTATTTTCCTGTGTCAAAACATTAATTGTTCCTTTGTGAATGCATGTATATATTTTTCCCCATTCCACCTCTGTCTAAATCTAAGGATAGTTCTTGTTCCCATTTGTGGCTTGCTTTGTTGGACATGGGGTTGTGATTGGAGAACAGCATGGAACATGTATCAAAGATTAAATGTCTTTGCGATTCCTTTCGGCTGCATATTGTTTTGAATGGTGTATGTTGGTGGGACCAGAATGGTATACGTTTGGGATTGCTTAGGAAGTGTTGGATTTGGACCTAGGCCCAGAACGGAAATGTCTGTGTTGTCATGCGAGAGGATAATGAGGGTAGATCAAAAAGTGTTCTCTGTCAAAGAAATTCTCAGCTCGGATTTTGGCGTGTGGCAAAATGTCAGGTAGAAATGTACCAGATAAACCCAGGGTAAAGTTTGGGTTATGGCGGATGGGGGTTAGAGGGCCTGGTGTTGAGGAGATCTATGTTTTACACACACTTCTTTAACCACCTCAATACCGGGTCTATTCTGGCACTTCTCTCCTTCATGTAAAAATCATACTTTTTTTGCTAGAAAATTACTCAGAACCTCCAAACATTATATATATATATTTTTTAGCAGACACCCTAGGAAATAAAGTGCCGGTCATTGGAACTTTTTATCTCGCACGGTATTTGCGCAATCATTTTTCAAATGCCTTTTTTTGGGGAAAAAAAAAACGGTTTCATGAATTAAAAAATAACAAAACAGTAAAGTTAGCCCAATTTGTTTGTATAATGTAAAAGATGATGTTACGCCGAGTAAAAAGATACCTAACTTGTCACGCTTTAAAATTCCGCACACTCATAGAATGGTGCAAAACTTCGGTAGTTAAAAATCTCCATAGGTGACATTTAATTTTTTTTTACAGGTTACCAGTTTAGAGGTACAGAGGAGGTCTAGTGCTAGAATTGTTGCACACACTCTAACACACGCAGCAATACCTCACATGTGTGGTTTGAACGGTATTTACATATGTGGGAGGAACATACATGTGTGTTCACTTCTGAGCGCAAGCTACCGGGGACAGGGGCTTTTTCATTATTATTTTTTTATTATTTTACTTAATTGTTTTTATTTTTACACTTTAAAAAAAAATAATTGGATCACTTTTATTCCTATTACAAGGAATGTAAACATCCCTTGTAATAGGAATCTATTGTGACAGGTCATCTTTATGGAGAGATGCGGGGTCAATAAGACCCCACATCTCTGGTCCAGGTTGGAAATCATGAGATCGGGAAAACAAATGTACCGATCTCATGCTGACAGCCACAATCGCGGCTTTGTTTACTTCTGGGTATCCGGGCCCGATGTCATAACGTCGCGCCCGGGCCTCCGACGGTCATAGAGATGACTGGTGACCATCTGGTCACCGGAAATCTCTATCCTCGTCATCCGGCACTGGCCAATTCATTCTCCAGACCCCCGATGGCACGGAAGAGCCCAGAGAAGCACCAGATGGCGGCGGGAGGGGGGACGTCCCTTCCCATCGCCTATAAGAATGATAAAGTGCTGAATTGTTCTTATGGTGCGCAGAATCGCCGGCTGAAAAGAAGGATATCTGAATGATGCCTGTAGCTGCAGGCATCATTTAGATATCCCCCCTAAAGTCCAGGACGTCATATGACAGCGTGCAGTATTGAGGTGGTTAAAGATGTGTAAAGTGTTGCCTATTAAGGGGTGAGATCTACATGTTGGTGGGATGTGTCACTGGTTCATCCAAGGTAGTTGGTGTAACGGTAAGGAGGAAAAAGAGTGTTCAAGTTGAACCCAGTCTTTGACTTCTGAATGTATATTCCAGTCTATTATCCTCACAAGGTTACATGCCTGTCAGGGAATCTGGTAGACCAGACTGTGTGACTACAAAGAGGAGACCAAAAACGCATGCAAGTGAAATAAAAGGTGTTTATTTACAAGGTGACAAACAAGTGAAAACAACCAGTGCACAACCAACAACGAATAGTATATACAAATCAAGGGGAGATACCGTAATCGTAAACAAAGCCAGGCCGAGATCATACACCAGGGGATATTAGCAGATGGGTGAGGACGGGAACACAATAGAGCAGGGAGAGGATGGATGGACAGGCTGCGGTGTAGGAATCCAAGGTCAACAGGTAACAGAAGGGGCAGGTCCAGGATGGGCTCAGGATAGGATCAGGTCGGGTCAGATGCAGGCTCAGGATAGGATCAGGTCGGGTCAGATGCAGGCTCAGGGTCAGATGCAGGCTCAGGGTCAGATGCAGGCTCAGGGTCAGGAGAGAAAGATACCAAGGAGAGCATGTAAGGTCTCGCCGGGTATTTATAGGACTGCAGTGATTGTCCTCATGTGACAGCTGAGCGGAGGAAGTGCTGCCTGCCCCACACTGCCGGAATACACCCGCTGGTGGACGCCGGTACTACGGCCCATGGATCAGACAGCACCACCAGCAGGTGAGATCCCCCACTATAGATACTGGCTGCTGTAGTGATATAGTATATATAGTCCGGTTAGATAATTGATACTTAGGTTATTATTATGATGATATAAGTTATGTTTCCGCAGCAACACCCAAGTTCTCCAGAGAGTGCAATTTATTTGACTTCCAACACAGAACAAAGTTAAATACTTGCACAGATGACAATGAATCCAACAGAGTATATATATATATATATATATATATATATATATATATATATATATATATAACCCAGAATAGTAGTTTTTAGAGTCCCATGTTCTCTAGATCTGTGCCTTCATATCCATAGAGAATAACAAAACTGAGTGCCAGCTTGAATGTCTCAAATACTGGGCTGACACTGGGGGGGGGGTTCCCATGAATACCCCCTCAAGTCTAATTACCATCAATAAATACTTCTTCTTTGGTCCTAAACAATGTACCCTTTGACATATTAAATTAAGTTATCAGGCCACCTCACACACCTAGGTAGGCTTGCATAAGATTAGCACGTCAGAATCATTATCTGTCCCCTTTGATATGTGTAGTAAATCTTGTTTGGCCACTAACCCCTTTGGTCAACAAACACCCTTTGATGTGTAACCTTGAATGTATGTGACACATATACACTGTGCTATACATATAACACAATATATATAAAATACATTACACATATATATTAATATTACAACAGCTGCAAGAAGACACCTGCTGGTGGACACTAGTACTGCAATCCATAGGACCAACAGCGCCACCAGCGGGTGAACCCTTTCCTGACAATGCCCAATGGTATTTAAAAATGTCTGGGAGGCCTATGCCTCCTTTCAGTTTGGGTACACTTAGTCTTTCATAGCTTAGTCTAGGTCGTAGCTTTCCCCATAGGAATTTGGTACATGCTCTCTTAAATGAGAAGAAGAAGGTGAGCAGTAAGGATGAGCCGAACACACCAGCTATATAACAGCTGTCTTCAAGAAGAAGCGTCACTCGGCAGGAGCCTCCCATGAAGGCGGAGGTGTTGTGGGGGTTTTTTTTCGGTTCGTCGGGCGGTGTGAGATGGATTTACATTGCAGGATTTTTTTTAATAAAGGACCCAAAGTGTCTGTCTTTTTTACTATTTTAGACACTTTTTTTGTGAATTGGCAGGGGTACAATGTACCCCTACTAATTCACATAGGGGTCCACATAGGGGGCGGGATCTGGGGGACCCCTTGTTAAAGGGGGCTTTAAGATTCTGATTAACCCCCCGCCCGCAGACCCCCACAACCACCGGGCAAGGGTTGTTTGGATGAGGCCCCAAAGCACCCTCCCCATGTTGAGGGCATGTGGCCTGGTACCATAGGTGTGCACAGCCTATTGTATTAGGGTGTGCACCCCAAAGCTTAAACATACACTACCGATCACTCACCATGTTCATTCAGAAAGGGAAGGGGATGATAAATACATATTTACTGGCCCCTTCCCTCACTTATCCTAAAACATCTCCGCAGCAACAGCCAGCAGGAGAGGAGAGGAGGGAAGCCAGAGGTGTTGCAGAGGGAAGGAGTGGGGAGCCAGGGCGGTAGTGTGCTGCACAGAATGATTAGGGTGTGCCTGGGCACATCCGGCACACCCTGTGCGCACGCCTATGCCTGGTACAGTTCAGGAGGGGGCGCTCTCGTCTCCCCCTTTTTTCCTGTGGCCTGCCAGGTTGCATGCTCCCTTAATTTCCATACCAGACCCAAAGGGCCTGGTAATGGCCTGGGGGGGAACCCATGCAGTTTTTTTCAATGAGTTTTATCTATATTGCCAAGACCAGACAATTCATTACAGCCGCAATCAGTTTTAAATGACTTTTTTTCCTTTAGAAATGTAGTTTTTCTGTGATACTGTTCCAAACAGGGGAAAATGGGCCACTTTACAGGCATACTATAGACACCTCCCAAGCATGATATTTAAAGGAATATTTCATGTTTTATTGTTTCACTTTAAGCATTATTAAAATCACTGCTCCTGAAAAAACTTCAGTTTTTAAAACTTTTTTTTGCATTGCTACATGTCCCCTGGGGCAGGACCCAGGTCCCCAAACACATTTGTATGGCAATAACTTGCATAAGAGCCTTTAAAATGAGCATTTTTGGTTTTTCATGTTAGTGTCCCATAGACTATAATGGTGTTCCGCGGCTTTTCAAATTTGCTGCAAACACCACATAATGTTCGCTGTTTGGCGAACACCCAATGTAGGCAGGAGTTTAATTGGCAAGTTTGCAGCAAGTATAATATTTTTTTCGAGAATGGTCATTTTAATAATTGATGCCCTTCCAAACCAAGAGAAGAGACCAGTTGACCAGGAACTGCAAGGGGCGCGGGGGAACGTGCAAAGGGGAGGACGTCTATTGACGGCCTCCTAGCAAAGTAGGTCCACGCTGTAGCCGTCATTCGGATATAGCATGGATCTGAAGGGGTTAAGGACATGTTGTTTTCCCCACACCACTCTGCTATTCTTCCAACCTCCTTCCTGTTAGACATGTGCAATTCGTTTTGTTCCTTTTTTTAAACAAATTTCGATAAATGTGTTAATTCATAAATATCCAAATTAATGAAAACCTGTTTAACGATTGTTTCTGAATATTCGTAAATTTGAATAATTGAAAATTCGTAAATTCGAGAATTCATAAATTCGTAAATTCTTATATTTGAAGAAATTTGGAAATTCAAAAATTCAGAAATTCAAATTTTTAGATATTCGGACATTTGGAAATTCGGGAATTCGAAAATAGGAATGAAAATTCAAAAGAACGAAAATCCAAAAACTCGAAAATTCAAAAAATCTGAAATAATAACGAACTAATAATAACTTAACTATTACTAACTAATAAATTATAGGTATTGGAATTTCCTTTCAAATTTGGCTGTTAGAGAACGTAATGAATATGAATTTATCCGAAGTTACGAATTATCCGAAATAATGAATGCCGTATCTAAACGAATGGAACGTAACAAATTCATAATATAAAACAATAATAATAATAACTTATTATTATTATTATTATTAATTAATTCAATTCCATTTGTTTAGATGTGGCATTCGTTATTTCGGATAATACATAACTTCGGATAAATTCGTATTCATTACGTTGACAAGCAGCCAAATTTGAAAAGGAAATTCCAATACCTATAAATGTAATAGTTAGTTATTATTAGTTAGTTATTGTTTTGAATTATTGGATTTTCGTTATTTCAAATTTTCGGATATTCAAATTTAGTAATTTACAAATTTTCACATTTTCAATTTTACGAATTTACAGATTTTAGAATTTTCTGATTTTCAAATTTACGAATTTTCAAGTTTAAGAATTTACGAATTTCGATCATAACGAATGACCCGAAAAAGGAAAATAAAAAATGAATGAAACGAAAACGAACTAATTTTTTGGCAGTGCACATGTCTACTTCCTGTAGTACTCCTCGTCACCACCCTAAATTCGACCAACTATGATAGTGTCATCTGCAAATTTAATTACACTATTTATTGGAAAATAGGGACTACAGTCAGAAGTGTATAACGAGGAGAGGACTCAATACACATCCCTGTGGCACTCCTATGCTAATAATGCGCTCGGTGGAAACATATTTACCTAATCTAACCACTTGGGGGCAATTCACCAAAAAAAAACATTGTCCATAAACAAAGGGACCCTGCCAATTTTTGCTTCAGCATTTTAGCAACTAGTAAATCCGGAATTACAGTATCAAATGCCAAACTGTAATCAATAAACAGCATTCTTACACAGTTGCCAGGGGACTCTAGATGACTTAGAGCCTCGTGCAGTGCAAAAGCAGTAGAAAACCTCCGTACCTCTGTTTTCCCTATAAGCAAACTGATGAGGATCAAGATTGTTTGGTAAGGCTGTTTTAATACGCTCTATCACCACTCTTTCAAAAGCTAATAATCGAAGGTTCCTAACTCACATTTATATATATATACAGTTCATACTAGGGCCAGTTTAGACAGGAGAGAATTAGTCTACCAGCATGCCTTTGGAGTGTGGGAGGAAAATAACACAGGCCCAGGGAGAACATGGCAAACTCTATGCAGATTGGGATTCAAACCAACAACCCTAGTGCTACCAGGCGGTAGGGCTAACCATTTAGCCAAATCAACAGGAACTAAACCCTATGCTAAAGGCAAGGCAATACAGTAGTGATAGTAACCCTTAAATGTACATCTTGATTTTCCCACAGCCCTTGGTTATGGTAAGTAATCAGAGTCTTTAAAGAGACAGAGAAATATTGGACCAGTGGAGAAGTCTGACTCCTGAAAAGTACTGATAAAGTTGAAAACGTTTAATTTAGCTCTTCTTTCATAATTTAACGTGTGAGGTTTACATCAAAATCAAGTTCTTGTAGATGACAGTCTCTTAATGTAAGCTACCTTTTTGTTTGGCTGGTTCATCGATCGACTTCAGTACAACCAGCCTGTCAGGTTTTTTGCCCAATTACTACAGGCTATACCTGCCACAGTGATCATTGTATTTTTCCAGTGGGAAATGCTCCCCACCAGGGGCGTTGGTAGATCTACAAAAGATCTGGGGCTAGAGCCCATAACAGCGGTCACCAACCTATTTGCAAGCCCGGGGAGGGGGGGTATGCCTGTGGTAAGCAATTTTTTGCTTGGAAATGACTGGTGTTGGCGCTTCAATCATCATGACACCATGGTTGATATGGTGTCAGGGTGATTGAAGCGCATTGTTTCTATTGTTACATTGTAATATATAATGAAGTGGTTCAACTCAGCATAATGCAGAATCAGTGGGAGCCCTGGGCATGTCACTTGCCATATCTCCTGCTACCAGATGCAGCGTGTCACTTGCAACCGTCGCCTGTCACCAGATACAGCGTGTTACTTGCCACCATCGCCTGTCACCAGATGCATCGTGTCACTTGCCACCGTCGCATGTCAAGAGATGGTGAGAGAGAGAGAGATTTGTTTCCCCCAGAAGCACCTTAACTCTGCCGCCACAGACATTCTACTGTTCTCCCACTGCACTCAGTCATAGTAACTCAGCATGACTCTGGAGGCAGGCATATCACTCCACGTGACAGTGCAGTGGGCGGAGCCGCATCTGACTGCCCTTTCTTTTTATTTAAAAGCCTGCACCAGTGCATCTGCTAAGAGACTCGTGGCTATAGACCCCAGATTCGGCTGTAGCCCCAAAAGCCACCCCTTGGCGAAGTCACTGCTCCCAAATGCTCCCTGCACTCCCAAACCACCAGAACACAAAAGCATTGCGGAAGGAATTTTCCCATCAACACTGACTGCTGATAAGGGAATTAAGCTATTTTCTTTCCTTCCACCCAGCATTGAAGGGAAAAATGCATAATGTGAGGCCTGCCTTAGTACTGCCTAATGAAAAGCATATACTACTGCTAAAACTATCTAAAGAAGAGCTAAAATTCATCAGACAGGAAGAGATAGAAAAATCACCAACAGAAGTGCTGCTGTATGTAAGCCACTTAAGTGCACTGTACAAGAAAAAAAAAAATTCTATAGCCAAATATACATTGCCATGGTATACTGTCTCTAAGGCTGGCAATGAAAATGATGCTGTCCTGTAACACTATGCACACTTCTAAGACATCACCTTAGCATGTATAGGATTTATTAGACATGTGCATTCGTTTTTGTCCAAATGCATTTTCGTCCGAATTTCAGGTATTTTCGTTATCGTTTTAACAAACTAAAACGAAAGCACAGAATCCGAAAACCGAAAGATCCGACATAAACAAATGCTTTATTTTCGTTTTCGTTGCGACAACAGTTCAATATAGATAGGAGATTCGACTTGACGCTGACAATAACAATCTGTGTCTATCGAACCTGTGGTCGAATGTGCCTAACCTTAACTCTATTAGTCCAAGATTATTCTACATAGAGAGAAAATATTTGACATAGAGAGAAAAGATTTGACATTATAGAGAGAAAAGATTCGATATAGAGAGAAAAGATCACTGCTGGAATTGGGTGGGGGAAGTAAAACAAAAATAATGATGATGATGAATGTCATTGGCTGATTGTAACCAAAGAGGAGGAGCAGTAAAATAGCTAGAACTAACTTGACAATTCAACATGAACGACGAAGATTCGACAAAGCATCGAAAAAACATACAAACGTTGAATCTGTCATTGAAGGCTTATGGTGTCTGTCGAAAATTCGAAGATTCGATGGTGCAGCTAAACTGTACGACGCTGCAATCGTACATTTCCGGTCAAATGCATCCGCCCATAGGCTATAGAAGAATTCTAATGTTGGTTGACTAGTAATAGTAATTAATAAATATAACTATTACTAGTCATACAACATTAGAATTCTACTATAGCTTGTAGGCGGAACATTCGACCGGAAATGTATGATTGCAGCGTCGTACAGTTTCGCTGCTCCGTCGAATCTTCTTTGAACATTCGACAGACACCATAAGCCTTCAATGACAGATTCGACCTTAATTAATTCAGATTTTCGGACGAATGCAATTTCTAACGAAAAACTAAATAAATAAAAACAAGTTTCGGGAGTAACTAAATAAATTTATTTTTCGGACGAAAACGAAATTCCGAAACAAAATATTTCAGTGTGCACATGTCTAGGATTTATTGGATTTGTGTATTTTCAATATAGGCCTCAAGCCACATGAAAAGGCTCTTTCCCCACTTTTTTTTTTTTTTTGGCATTGGTAAACATCTCCAATGGCTGTGCCCAGCTTCCAACGCTGTTGTTTAACAATAGCTTGCTTATGTGTCCTACAAATGGTCAGAATCGAAAAACAAGGTTTGCCTTCCTATACTGTAGATTTTTATTGAGTTCACCAGAAAGTTAATGAACTTTAAAGAAAATTTGCAAAACCATTTTTTAACTAAACTTGGGTAGATTTACTCATTCATAGTCAGTACCCATTCTCCATGCCATTGCTTTTGCAATCCCTCTAGGCCTCCTTTGCAGACCCACAGAACAACAATGTAAGAGGGCACTCCTTCTACTGACGACTGTCAATCACAGTGACCCCTTATGATCATATTTGGTAAATGACATTGCCTGTGTTTTTAAGACTAGTTTGTTTGAAAACAGCAGCTGGGGATTCACATGTGAAAACTGGCCACATCAGGCCAGTTTGTTTGGTGGTTTGTTGAACCACAAACTTTAGGGAACGTAGAGAAATTTTGATGGTGTCCCCCCACTGACCTCTTTGTGTGGCACCTGGCAGTGTCAATTAGGACAATTTGTTTTAGCAACGCTTTACCGTCAGTTTAGCAGCACTTTCGGCCACTAGCGGGGCGCATTTTACCCCTGATAGCAGCCGGAAAAGAGTTGAAAGCACCCGTAAAGTGCTGCTGTCAAAGTGCTTTGCAGGCTTAAGAGCTTAAGAGCAGTGTGTACACCGCTCCCGCACTGCCCCAAAGATGCTGTTTGCAGGACTTTTTTCTGCACTGCAAGTGCACCACCCCAGTGTGAAAGCACTCAGGCTTTCACACTAGAGCTGCAGAAGAGGCAGTTTATTTTTAGTGCAAAAACACTTGTAAAACGACCCAGTGTGAAAGTGGCCTTAAACACTTGCCTACCGCCGTATTGTGAAATGACGGCGGCAGGAACCCTCCCTCCGGGTGGACGTTATATGATGTATTTTCTTCCCGGTATTGTGGCGAGCGCGCGTGCGCCGTATTACTGTGGTCTCGATGCGCGTGCCCGGTGGCCGCGATGGCCGCCGGGCACCCGCGATTGATCTTCACAGAGCAGGGACGTAAACACACAGATCCACGTCCTGTCAGGGGAGGGGGGAAACTGATCGTATGTTCCTTGTATATAGGAACAACGATCGGTCTCCTCCTCTCATCAGTTAGAATCACTCCCTAGGACACACAATTAACCCCATTGATCACCCCCTAGTGTTAACCCCTTCCCTGACAGTCACATTTATACACAAATTTGTGCATTTTTATAGCTCTGATCGCTGTATAAATGTGAATGGTCCGAAATTAGTGTCAAAAGTGTCTGATATGTCCGCCACAATGTCACAGTCATGATAAAAATTATAGTAAAAAAAAAATTTTGAATAAAAATGACATAAATCTATCCCCTATTTTGTAGATGCTATAACTTTTGCTCAAACCAATCAATATACGCTTATTGCAATTTTTTTACCAAAAATATGTAGAAGAATACATATCGGCCTAAACTGAGGAAATTATGATATATATATATATATATATATATATATATATATATATATATATATATAAATGGGATATTTATTATAGCAAAAAGTAAAAAATATTGTGTTTTTTTCAAAATTGTCACAATTTTTTGTTTATAGCGCAAAAAAATAAAAACGCAGAGTTGATCAAATACCACCAAAAGAAAGCTCTATTTGTGGGGAAAAAAATGATAAAAATGTAATTTGGGTACAATGTCGCTTGACCGCACAATTGTCATTCAAAGTGTGACAGCGCTGAAAGATGAAAATTCCCTGTACTGAAGTGGTTAAATATAGCCTTCTTTACCCGAGAAGATTACAGTAACCCCTTGGTGGCCAGAAGCTGCCGACCAAACATTCAGATATCAGATATCCCAGAGGAACACCATACACATACTGTAACAATTCCCGATGAATCTGAGTATTAATTTGTCAGAGAACAATACCTCAATATTCCAGTGCCACCAATCAACTACTTTAAACAGGTTTTTTCTGCTATCTAGGGCTCTATTAGAAAGATTTTCCTTCACTTTCTGTCCTTCTGACATTTTATCAGACAGGAAGAGATAGAAAAGTCACCAACAACAGACAGAAATATGAATGCTTGATTTAGTAGATTAGAAGAAGGCTCAAAGCATTTTCTGATTTTTATTTCTGTATTTGTTCCTTTTGCAGATTTTATATTACTTTTTGTCTGGTGAAACTGTTTCCAGCAGAATAGGAAGTGAGGGGAAATCTTTTTAATCGAAAGTCCAGATATCAGTAAAAACCTGACAGGAGTTCTAATCTCGACTATGGATGGTCCTGATGTTCGATTTGAATGTAAGTTCGACTCGAACATCGGGTGTTCGTTTGTTCATAGAACAAACAAACATATGGGGTGCTTGTGGCAAGTTCGCCCGCCGCAGAGCTCCCCATAATGCAGTGCATTGACAGCTGCTGATTGGCCAAAGCATGCACCTGACCTACATGCGTTGGCCAATGACAGCACAATGTGCGTGAGAGCCATGATTGGCCAAAGACAGGGTGCATTTGGCTAATCATGGCTCAGGGGCTAAGTCCACGCCCTGCACCAAGTGTCAGTGAGACACTAATGCATTCCAATTTCAGAATTCCCCATGCCGCACCTGCACTGAGGGGGAGGCACTGTGCCCCCACACATTATAAAAGATGGGAAATATTGTTTGGTACTCTACTTTTCTGTAGCTGCGATTGTCCCTTTTGTGATGGGGAAGAGATTGGGTGCAGTTCTGCTGTTTCCAAGAGGAGGAGGACTGTCTTGGCCACTACTAAAGCCAATCACAGTCCTGCTAACCCCATGCACCATCTGGAGGAAAATGACTTGCTTGGTTGCCACTACCAATCTCAGAAAGAAGAGATATTTTACTGTGATTGAGAAAACCACAATCAGGTGACAGCTTGTGAAATTACTGTTGAGCTTCTGGGAACTTTGTTGAAATTATTCCTGAACCTTTGCATCACTTAGTACTGAACACCTGCACTCTGTATCCCTTTAGGCCAGTATTCAGCACAATGAAAATCACACCCAACCACTTTTTCTTAGCTGTGGGGGCCAAACTTATGATCCTGGACAGGTAGATGTGTCTCATCTCCGCTTCCTTTCACCACTCTGCATATCACGCATATCATTGATGAGAAGAGTGTACAGCGGTGGAGCAGATGAGCAGGAGGGTACAGCAGTGGGGAAAATGAGCAGGAGGGGTTCAGAGGCGGAACAGATGTGCAGGGAGGTACAGTGGTGGAAGTGATGAGAAGGGGGTTTAGCAGTGGGATGGAAGAGCAGGGGGGTACAGTGATGGCTCAGATGAGCAGGGGGGTTCAGTGTTGATGCAGAAAAGCAGGGGGTATATCAGTGGGGCACATGTGAACGGAAGTGTATTTGTGGGACAGATGAGCAGGGGGAACATAAGTGAGACAGATGTGCAGGAGGTGAATTTAAAAGAATAGGGAATTGGCGCTATTCAAAAATTGAAAATATATCCTATATATGTGAAATAAAGTGACAAGAAAATAAGCCCTAATGGTGATGAGGTAGGTGGACCATAAACTGAGAAATTAATGTATTATTGCACTATATAAAGGTGAAAACTTCAACGTAAAGTGACATGTGCAAACAATTGGTTAAATAGAAACCATCAGCAGGTGATAAATATAAAGTGTCAAATGTTAAATCCGAAAACACATAAATATCTAGTAAGGTGACATGTGCAAACATTGATGAACAACAGTGTTAGAAAACCATCAACAAATGATAAACCGATAAATGTCCAAATGCAAAAGATTATGCCAATGATAGGATCCACAGGAGCATACAGGTCTTCAGCAGTATAGCTATAGCCACAAATGCTTTATCCAAACAAGTGACAGTCTATAAAGTGATTCTGTGCCATACAAATAAAGTGACTTTTCCGTGCTCCCCTCCCTTTTCTGTGCTCCCCTCTTGCATATGCACTCACCAGAGCTGCCGCTCGTGTTTATTACGCTGGGAGCACAGAAAAAGGAGGGGAGCACGGAAAAGTCACTTTATTTGTATGGCACAGAATCACTTTATAGACTGTTACTTGTTTGGATAAAGCATTTGTGGCTATAGCTATACTGCTGAAGACCTGTATGCTCCTGTGGATCCTATCATTAGCATAATCTTTTGCATTTGGACATTTATCGGTTTATCATTTGTTGATGGTTTTCTAACACTGTTGTTCATCAATGTTTGCACATGTCACCTTACTAGATATTTATGTGTTTTCAGATTTAACACTTGACACTTTATATTTATCACCTGCTGATGGTTTCAATTTAACCAATTGTTTGCACATGTCACTTTACTTTGAAGTTTTCACCATTATATAGTGCAATAATACATTAATTTCTCAGTTTATGGTCCACATACCTCATCACCATTAGGGCTTATTTACTTGTCACTTTATTTCACATATATAGGATACATTTTCAATTTTTGAATAGCGCCAATTCCCTATTTATTAAAATTCATTTCATGACCTCACTTAGGTGAGGTTTCATTAGGGGGCAATAGTTCACTTATCTCCTAAACACGGTAAATTTGACATTTAGATGTGCAGGAGGTACATTGGTGGGCAGATGAGAAAGCGGGTTACAGTGCAGATAAGCAGATGGGTTCAGTGTTAGAACAGATGAGAAGGTGATTCAGTAGTGAGACAGAAGAGCATGGGGATATGGTGGTGGAGCAGAGTTGCAGGGAAGTATAGTGGTGGGGCAGATTAAAAAAGGGGTACATTGATGGGGCAGATAATCAGGGGGTTACAATTGTGGGACAGAAGAACAAGGGGGTACAGTGGTGGGGCAGATGTGCAGGAGGTACAATAGTGGGAGTGATGAGAAGGGGGTTCAACGGTGGGACAGAACATCAGGGGGTTACAGTGATGGGGCAGATAAGCAGGGGGATTCAGTGTTGGGCCAGATGAAAAGGGAGTTACAGTGGTGGGAAAGATAAGCAGGGGGGTTCAGTGTTAGGGCAGATGAAAAAGGGGGAACATTGGTGGGGCAAATGTACAGGGGTTACAGTGGTGGGACAGATGAGCAGGGGGTACAGAGGTGGGGCAGATGTGCAGGGTAGTACAGTGGTGGTGCAGATGTGCAGGGTAGTACAGTGGTGGGGCAGATGTGCAGGGGGTTATAGTGGTGGGGCATATGAGCAGTGGTGGGGCAGATGTGCAGAGGGTTACAGGGGTGGGCCAGGTGTGCAGGGGGTTACACTGGTGGGGCATATGTGCAGGTAGTACAGTGGTGTGGCAGATGTGCAGGGTAGTACAGTGGTGGGGCAGATGTACAGTGGTGGCGCAGATTTGCAGGGGGTTACAGTGGTAGGGCAGATGAGCAGGGGGTTACAGTGGTAGGGCAGATGGGCAGGGGGGTACACTGGTAGGGCAGATGTGCAGGGTAGTACAGTATTGGAGCAGATGTGCAGGGTAGTACAGTGGTGGGGCAGAAGGACAGTGGTGGCGCAGATGTGCAGGGGGTTACAGTGGTGGAGCAGAGGTTCAGGGGGTTATAGTGGTAGGGCAGATGAGCAGGGGGATACATTGGTGGGGCAGATGAGCAAGGGGATACTCTAGTGGGGCAGATTTGAAGGGTAGTACAGTGGTGGGGCAGATGTGCAGGGTAGTACAGTTGTGGGGCAGATGTAAAGTGGTGGGGCAGATGTGCAGGGGGTGTACAGTGGTGGGGCAGGTGTGCAGGGGGTTAAAGTGGTGGGCAGATGAGCAGGGGGGTACAGTAGGATGTTAATTTCTCACTACTAAAGTAGTTTACAGCATTTACTTTATAAAAAATTATTTTCGTGATAGAGTGTGAAGTTGACATTTTTTTGTTTTAAAATCAGCATGCTCAATTTCTTTGAAAACATTTTTCGGCACACTGTGCTCAAAAGGTTGCCTACCCCTGCCCCACACTATATAAGGCTGCTGCGTACATGGTGGCCGTATATAGTGAATGAATAGGGATTAGGCAGGTAGTTAGTGTAGTGTGCAGTGTAGTATATATAATACAGTTCAGAGTATATAGTGCAGTCAGTGTAGTATTTATTAGGCTTGTGCACAACGGAAAAATTCATTCCGTTTCGGTTCGTTTCTTTCCGGTCCTGTTGATTCGTAATCATTCGTAATTTTGCTAGACGGGATTTTTCGTGTTCGGACTCATTCGTATTTTTGCAAGCGACATTTTTCGTTGAATTTTTTGTTGCTTTATAATTCGTACTTTCGGTAGAGTACGTTGTTTTTCGTTGATTCTGGACACAACTCCTACTTTCGTAACTTTTTTTGGGTTCGTTGATTCGTAATTTTCCGTGTCTCTCTCACAATGACGCTGCCTATTATGCCTAATGTGCTTCGAATGGATTTGTACTTTTCTAAATACATAGCGGTTATTTGTAACGATTCGAAATCTCGTATTTTACTTTCGTTTTTTACATGCGGCTATAGGCTCCGCCCCTGTACACCATTTTGAGAGGGTTCAGCACGGTGAGGGAGAAGCAGAGAGCAGAGCAGAGTGAGTGTTATTGTGCTTCGAATGGATTCGAAATCTCGTATTTTACTTTTGTTTTTTCATGCGGCTATAACCTCCGCCCCCTGTACACCATTTTGAGAGGGAGTTCAGCATGGTGAGGGAGAAGCAGAGAGCAGAGTGAGTGTTATTGTGCTTCGAATGGATTCGTACATTCGTAACTTTTTTCATAACGAATTATGCCGAAGACCTTCGGGCATTCGCTATTTTGCGGTATAATTTACTGTATTTATTGGCGTATAACACTCACTTTTTTACTCTGAAAATAGAGGGTAAACTGTGCCTGCGTGTTATACGCAGGGGGCTGTGGAAAGTTTTTTTCCTGAAACTTCCCTCTTAAAGTTAGGGTGCGTGTTATAAGCCTGTGCGTGTTATACGCCGATAAATACGGTATTTCGGATTCGGTCTTATTCGTAATTGCTCTGTTCGGAAATTCGAATGCTTCCGAATGTCCGAAAGTTGCTAAATTCGGACGAATTTAGATTCGTTACGAAACGAATTGCACAAGCCTAGTATTTATAATACCGTTCAGAGTATATAGTGAAGTCTGTGTAGTATATACTGTATATCACAGTTCAGAGTATATAGTGCAGTCCGTGTAGTATATATAATACAGCGGAGAATATATAGTGCAGTCAGTGTAGTATATATAATACAGTGCAGGGTATATAGTGCAGTGCAGAGTATATAATACAGTGTATTGAAGTGAATAAGGCCTGCACGTCTGTGTGAGAGGACGTGATATGTGAGAGGACTCAGCGAAGACTCAGGAGATGGAGCTCTGCTACTGACCGTCTCTTTATCCTTTATCCTTTACCCCTATTTTGGACGTTGCTCCTTCGCTGCTCCTTTCAGTGGAAAGATACCAGATACAAGAGCCATAGTATGCTATTCACCGGGGTATCTGTTTACCTGCTTCCCGTTACTTGCTATTAGTTACCGACAGCCATCTGCCATTGGTGTACTGGTGTGTTAGTGTTCCTGGTGTAATGCCGACGCTATCTGCTGCTATCTGTGGTGATATTGATATCTGCTATCAACTGCTATATAATTTAATACAATGGAATACCTGAATACCTGATGTCCGATGCCTGGATTGCCTGGATTGTTCTATAATATTACCGCAGCTCTATAATAGCTCTATAATATAATATTACCGCAGCTACTGCCTCAACTGATATGCACCTGATTACAATCAGCTTCCGGATTTTAGCTTCCGACATATGCTGAACGCTGAACCAGCTGATAACCTGCACACGCTGTAAGGTTTGCGGTGTATGGTTCACGGCTCATGGACTGATTGATTGGCGGCTAAAAATGTATGGTCCTTGACTGTTCTGATCTATGCTGTTAGTTTGCTGCATACTGCTCCCAGGCTCCGGTCCTTTACAATACCTGGCTGTCGGCTGCTGGCTTCCTAAATGCCGCTCTCGGATTCTCCAACTGAAGTGCACTGAACACAATACATGTGCATAGTGTACAGTCCGTGGTTATCAGATCCCGGTTTTTGGTTCCTAGAAAAACGTTTTTCTCTGCTTTGATCCGCTCAGCTCTGTGGCTCTTTACCCCTGTGTCCTGCCTTTGGATCCCAGACACAAGCCCCTGGTTTCCAGCTTTCAGCTTCCAGTTTCTAGTCTCCAGCTTCAGACACAAGCTCTCTGCTCCCTGCTTTCAACCTCTTGTCTGCTCTGTTCTATGGCTCTGTAACTGCGCCTGCTTTTTTTTGTCTTCGGATCCCAGGTATAACCAGGCACAGCCAGGTACAACTTTCTGGCTTCCAGCTCCAGACATAAGTTTCCTGTTCTCAAGCATCTGATCCGCTTTGCCCTGTGGCTCCGTGATCGCCCTCCGTTTCCTGCCTCTTGGTTCCAGGCAGAAGTACTCGGCATCCAGCTACACGGTTTTCAAGGTCTCTACTCGAGGCCTGCAGTATAGCACTGAGGACAAAGCAGCTTGAAATCAGGTACTCTTTTTTCTCCTGCAGTAATATATGAACTAATATACAAAAACTTGATTTGGTGCTGGAACTGTATAAATACTCTGTTGGATAAAATATTCTTGGACAATGAGGAGGAGGTAAAAATGTATTTTTTTTGTTTTTGAATAGATTATATCTGGATAGAACATTCAGATTTTGATAATTGATCGTGGACTCTGAAACTTTCTATCTCTACCTCCTGATTGCATTATGAATAATTCAGTAAGGTACCTCTGAGCCTTACCATATTTCTGGATTTAAAAGACCATAAATTATAATTTTAAACATTATTTTCTTTGCTGCCCTCTTTTTTATGAACTAAAGGGGGTAACAAGAGGAAACATCAGAATTATCATTTCAACTGCTGAGACCCACATTAGCTCTTTAGTAGCTTTCCAACCGCTATATATATATACATATACATATACATATACAGACATATAAAAACGTGAGAGTCTGTTGGTGTGATCTATAAGAAATTGAGCCAGCGGGAGAGTACTGTGAGTGAGCTGAAAGTCTACTAGGACTAATGACACGCAGGACTAAGAAGGATTTGGGGAGTGAAGAACAAGTTACCCGCCCTCGGGAGAACAATCAAGATCAAGACCAAGAACATTTATTTTTAAAATGCTGAATTATAAAGACAGAGATATGATATTGCAAAGAGCTAGACAACTTGGAGATATAAGGATGAATGGCGCAAAAATATGTTTTTTTCCTGATTTTTCAGCAAATGTACAGCGCCAAAGGACAGGATTTATGGATGTAAAACGACGTTCAAAACAGATGGACTTCTCCTATACTATGCTATTTCCGGTTAAACTAAAAGTAATGACTCAGGACAAGACCTTTTTTTTTACATCGTCAGACTCAGCTTCCCAATGGCTGGACAGCCATCCACGGTTAAACAATTTTTTTTCTTTTTTTTCCTTTTCTAATATAGGGTGTGATAACTTTTCTTCTTTTGTTTTTTTTTTTTTGTTTTTTTTCGTCCCCTTTTTTCTTCTTTTTTCCACCCCCCTTTTTTTCCTTTTCCTTTGGAGATATAGTTTTTCCTGTCTCCGAGGAGGGAAAGGGGGGGGGGTGGTGGATGGGAGGGAAGGGGAAATATAGAGATGGAGGGGTTAGGGTGGACTCCATTTTTTTTTCTTTTTTGGGGTCTTTTTGATCGTATAACCCCTATAATTGTTTCAATGTTTTGGTATTGTCTTTGTTCGTGTATGAATGTTTCTTTGTGTGCGTTTATATGTGTATATATTTCTAGTATTTTTATGTTCTTGTTTGAGTGTGTTTGGTTGTTTCAGTTTTTTTGCTTGTCATTGTATTTGTGCTTATTATTAGTATGCGTATACATCCTATCAGACAACTGCTCATTAACTCTACTCCCTTGCTCAGGTCTCCAGTTTGATCCCCTGGCCCTGGTTCTCCTCCCTCTTTACCCCCTCCTTATAAGGGTCATAGATATGGCCTCTAAATTAAATATAACTGAAATATAACTGAAATAAAAATGCGACAAGCGATCTTTACATCCAGCTGTTGAAGGAACTATAAGTCCCATGAGGCATTGCAAGCCACTGATAGTTACAAGCTTGACTCCCAAAGGCAGAGGCATGATGGGAATTGTAGTTTCGCAACAGCTGGAGGGCCACAGGTTGAGCACCCATGCCCTAATGCAATAGGCTGTGCTTGATCCTCCCCCCCCCCAAAAAAATTGTTGAGTTTATATGATTTTTTTTTAAATCTGACAGCGTGCTAGAGCCTTTATTTATGATGTCCCCAACTCATCTCAACCCCCCCCCCCATAAAATAATTTAATTGGTCCATCAGAGGGGGTGCTGAATCTGATTCTTGCTAATTTTTAGCTCTTATTAAAATACTCCTTCAAAATTAATGTTATACTGATGTTTTTCAAAGAATGTTTTGTGATAATCTGCTTGCACTTATTTAGGTCTCAAAGTATTCATTTTATTTTTTGGTTTGACTCCACAGTTCCCTTCTACGCCACAGGAATGGCAGAATGTGGCATCTGAGTTTTCTCAGCGTTGGAACTTTCCCAACTGTGGAGGAGCCATTGATGGAAAGCACGTCCGCATCGTGCCACCACCCCATTCGGGATCCTTTTTTTTTTATTACAAAGGGTTCCACAGTATTGTGCTGATGGCGGTGGTGTCTGCCAATTATGAGTTCCTTTATGTGGATGTTGTGAAAAATGGGCGGATGTCTGACGGTGGAGTTTTTGCCCAGACAGATTTCGCCGACCGGCTTCAATCAGAAGACCTGGCATTGCCACCTGTGGCAGAGAATGAAGATGGACTACCCTTCGTTTTCCTCGCAGATGAGGCGTTTGCGCTAGGTCCCCATTTGATGAGGCCTTTTCCACAAAGGACCCTCACCCCTGAGAGGAGGGTCTTTAATTATAGGCTGGCCAGAGCGAGAAGGGTGGTCGAAAATGCCTTTGGCATCATGGCAGTCGTTTCCGCCTTTTTCAGACATCTCTAAATATGGCGGCGTACAAGTGGAACCACATAGTAATGTGCTGTTGCATACTCCACAATTTTTTAAAAAGACACTCAACTAATTATCTCTCTTCAGTTGGCCTTCAGGCCACACGGTACTCTGATGGAGCATTGCCAGCCCATGAAGCTGGCCCTACAGGGTTGGCCCCCCAAAGCGGGCGTGATGTGCGCCAACGCTAGGTAGAATATTTTATGGGTAGGGGGGCCATTGCAATGCCTGATGACCTTTGAAACTTGCTTTTCAATAAAAATATACTTTATAATGAAAACATCCTGTTTTGTTTTATTTGGGTTGATTTGATCTTTCTCCTAGGTCAGTGATGGTGAACCTTGGCACTCCAGATGTTTTGCAACTACATTTTTCATGATGCTCAACTCCACTGCAGAGTGCCTGAGCAACATGGGAAATGTAGTTCAAAAACATCTGGGGTGCCAAGGTTCACCGTCACTGTCCTAGGTTATCCTAGTGCACTTGTAGTGCCATGTTTATTTTTCATAAGTAAAGAACCATCATTGTCAGTGTAAACACCGCCATTTTTTTATATTTTTGGGGCAACATTGATATAAGAAGCCACACATTGTTGATTCCAAAATAATTTTAATTGGAGCTCAATTTTTTTTTCTTTTTATAAAAATAGAAAAAGGTATACTTTTTTGAATTTTTGGTATTTTTCTTGCTAAAACGCATGAACCATATGTAACTAGTAAAGTTCAACATGTACAATAGTACTAAAAACAATTAAAACCTTACAAAACAAAATCTCCAAGCATCAAACAAAAATCTAAATATCATTTTTGCCCATATTAAAGATTTAAACCCTCCCAAGAACATCTCTTTCTTTTTGAATTCTTTGCTCCACCTGCTTGCTCTTTTGCCTGATCTGGAGCAAGTTTTGGTTCATCTGATCCAGGTCACGAGAGCAGACCATGAGTTCTTGGACCAACATCTGGGCACTGTGACTGGTGAATGTTGCTTGGGCCACAGGCAGAAAAGCACCTAAAATTTAGAAAAACACTATGTCTTATAAATATGCAGGCCTACATCTATTACCTGAGGCTGTGGTGTATGACACTGACCTGTTGTGTTGCCATTTTCCACTTCTTCTTCCACATCCTGCGGTTGTGGGTCTTGGGTTGGTGGTGTGGGGTTCCTAGCCTCCTGTCTCGAAGCTCTTTGAAGCCCTATGAGATTGAACCCAAAGGTAGACTTGAGTAAATAATTATTTTTAGGCCTGAAAGAGGAATATTAATCATTCCTTTGGAAGTGTGGTACAATTGTCTTTTTTGTCAATAGTTCTAAGCTGAACACATGATTGTATCCATTACCAAAGCTGGTAGATTGATCTATTTTGGTCAGATTTCACACATGGAAACACACCAAGTATCCACTGGATCACCTGTGTGTGACACCATAAAAAGGTTGTTCTTGTGGCCCACACTTGTGCTAATTAGTCCAGATGTGTAACCAGCAGGGAAGAGCTAAACACCCCCCTGTTCGGTTCGCACCAGAACCTGCGAACAGACAGAATGTTCGCGTGAAATTTAGAACCCTATTAAATACAATGGACTCGAACGTTCGAAATCTAAAGTGCTAATTATAAAGGCTTACTGTATATGCAAGTTATTGTCCTAAAAAGTGTTTGGGGACCGGGTCCTGCCCCAGGGGACATGTATCAATGCAAAAAAAAGTTTTAAAAACAGCCGTTTTTTCGGGAGCAGTGATTTTAATAATGCTTAAAATGAAAAAATAAAAGTGAAATATTCCTTAAAATTTCGTACCTAGGGGGTGTGTATGATATGCATGTAAAGTGGCGCATGTTTCCCGTATTTAGAACTGTCCCTGCATAAAATTTCATTTTTGAAGGAAAAAAAGTCATTTAAAACTCACTCGCGGCTATTAATGAATTGTCGGCTCCCGGCAATACATACAAAAGTCATTGATAAAAAAAAAAAAGCATGGGGGTCGCCCAGAATTCAATTACCTGGCCCTTCAGGTCTGGTATAGATATTAAGGGGAACTCTGCCGCAAATTAAAAAAAAAATACGTGCGGTTCCCCCAAATATCCATACCAGGCCCTTCAGATCTGGCATGGATTTTAAGGGGAACTCCACCCCAAATAACAAAAAAATGGCGTGGAGTCCCCCCAAAAATCCATACCAGACCCTTATCCGAGCACGCAACCTGGCAGGCCACAGGAAAAGAGGGGGGGATGAGAGAGCACCCCCCCTCCTGAACCGCACCAGGCCACATGCCCTCAACATGGGGAGGATGTCCCCATGTTGATGGGGACAAGAGCCTCATCCCCACAACCCTTGCCCAGTGGTTGTGGGGGTCTGCGGGCGGGGGGCTTATCGGAATCTAGAAGACCCCTTTAACAAAGGGGATCCCCAGATCCCGCCCCCCCCCATGTGAATTGGTAAGGGGTGCATTGTACCCCTACCATTTCACGAAGAAAGTGTCAAAAAATGTAAAAAAAAAACACACACACACCTTGGAAAAGTCCTTTATTAAAAAAACAAAAAAAACAAACAAGACCTGATGGGGAACTTCCTCCGCAGTCTATTACATGTATAAGGCCAAGGACAGGCCAAGGACGTAGGCGCGGTCTGACATACCGAGGGGACGGAACTGATGGGGAACTTCCCTCAATGTGTAATACATGTATAGACCCGCCCCTTCTCATGTTCCGCATCAGGTCATCAGCCTTACACCGAGTCATTGGCTGAGCGGACCTGATGGGGAACTTTAGAAGGGGCAGGTCTATACATGTAATAGACTGCGGAGGAAGTTCCCCATCAGGTCCGCTCAGGCTCAGCCAATGACGGACAGCGCTGGACATCGGATCGCCGCGGGACACTGGATTTCACCGCTGGAATGTTTTTTTTTTATTTATTTTTTTATTTTTTAATAAAGGACTTTTCCAAGGTGTGTGTGTGTTTTTTTTTAATTTTTTGACACTTTCTTCGTTAAATGGTAGAGGTAAATGTACCCCTTACCAATTCACATAGGGGGGGACCGGGATCTGGGGGTCCCCTTTGTTAAAGGGGTCTTCCAGATTCCGATAAGCCCCCCGCCCGCAGACCCCCACAACCACCGGGCAAGGGTTGTGGGGATGAGGCCCTTGTCCCCATCGACATGGGGACATCCTCCCAATGTTGAGGGCATGTGGCCTGGTACGGTTCAGGAGGGGGGGACGCTCTCTCGCCCCCCCTCTTTTCCTGCGGCCTGCCAGGTTGCGTGCTCGGATAAGGGTCTGGTATGGATTTTTGGGGGGACTCCACGCCATTTTTTTTTAAATTTGGGGTGGAGTTCCCCTTAAAATCCATGCCAGATCTGAAGGGCCTGGTATGGATATTTGGGGGAACCGCATACATTTTTTTTTTAAATTTGCGGCGGGGTTCCCCTTAATATCTATACCAGACCTGAAGGGCCTGGTAATTGAATTCTGGGGGACCCCCACGCTTTTTTTTTTATTTTTATCAATGACTTTTGTATGTATTGCCGGGAGCTGACAATTCATTAATAGCCACGAGTGAGTTTTAAATGACTTTTTTTCCTTCAAAAATTACATTTTATGCAGGGACAGTTCTAAGCACGGGAAACATGCGCCACTTTACATGCATATCATACACACCCCCTAGGTACGAAATTTAAAGGAATATTTCACTTTTATTTTTTCACATTAAGCATCATTAAAATCACTGCTCCCGAAAAAACGGTTGTTTTTAAAACTTTTTTTGCATTGATACATGTCCCTTGGGGCAGGACCCAGGTCCCCAAACACTTTTTATGACAATATAACTTGCATATAAGCCTTTATAATTAGCACTTTAGATTTCTCCCATAGACTTTTCGAATTTGCCGTGAACACCCCAATTTGTTCGCTGTTCGGCGAACGGGCGAACAGGCTGCTGAGCATACTCTCCTAACCGTGCACTGAATCCAGTTACATTAGTTAAATATAGTTACCAACACATATTTTTTTTTTTTGTTTAATATATTTTTTATTGAGAAGCTATGTAGATACAACAATAGAAACAGATACAAAGAAAATGGAACTTCGGGTTAGAAAACAAAGGAGAGTCAACCCGTTTTAGAATGAAAACATCTTGAGTAACCCAAGTACAATGAAATAAACAACAACTCAATTAACAAATATAGAAGAGAGGAGGAAAAAGGAGGAAGAAAAGAAAAAAGGTGAAAAGAAAGGGGGGGCTAGGAGAGAGGGGGCAAGGGAGGGGGGAGCAGGAAGGGGAGAGGGGAGGCTGGCATACTTGGCAGTAGCAATGAGCAAATATCAAATACGTTTACAGTAGGAAGATCTTAGAGGGAGGTTAGTGCCTCCACAGTCAATATAAATGTAACAAAAACGGTACCAGGAATAGCGGTTAAGCTATGTAAGAAGCTTGGGCAGCTCAAGGGGAAGAGGAGATGATGTCTTTGTAGTATTGGGTGGAGAGGAAGGAGGACCAGGGTGCCCAGGTTAGGTTATGCTGTTTAGTAGTGTCTCTCGCAATGTGGGTGAGTTCCTCCATGAGACATACTTCTGAAACTTTTTGTATCCAGGTCTTTATGGATGGAGTTGTGGGTTGGCCCCAGAGGGTAGGTATGAGAGCTTTAGCAGTATTGAGGAGATGTGGCGTGAGTGTACGTTTATATCTTCCTATGGACATCGAGGTAGCGTGAAAGAGGACTATCCACGGATCCATAGGTAATCTAACTGTGGTGACTTGGTGAATCAGGTCTAGTACTTCAGCCCAGTAAGGGGCGAATAAGGGGGCAAAACCACCATATGTGGGCATGAGTGGCATTTTGACCACAATTCCTCCAGCATAGCGGGGAGTTAACAGGGAACATGCAGTGAAGTTTAACAGGCGTGTGGTGCCATCTAGTAAGAAGTTTAAAGTTAGACTCAGCCATGGAAGAAGCCAAAGAGGAGACATGGGTAAGTTGGAGAATTTTGTCTTTAGTCTTGTCTGTGATAGTAGCATCCAGATCAGTCTCCCATCTGGGCAGGTAGTTTGGGTACGCAGGACTCTGCAAATTTATGAGGGCTTTGTAGAACTGGGAGATGCTGTGTATAGGGGGGTCCTTATGGAGAAAAAGTTGTTCATACCATTTAGGTCTTGGATGCCCCGTAATGGTTGGGGGAGAGTTCGAAGGAAGCATTTCAGTTGATTATATCTCCATGTGTCCATAAATGTAATTGGTTTATGCCCCAAAATTTCTGGCAAAGGTTTAAGGGCGTTGGAGGATAGGACATGATATAGCTGGAGAGGGCCACTGGGTGACCAGGATTTAAATCCTGGGTCAAAGAAGCCTGGCATAAAGTATTTATAATGTAGCAGGGGGGTTAGTGGGGAGTCATAAGACCACGCAAATTTTCTATGGAGACCATCCCAAACGTCCAATGAGGACGTGGTGAGAGGCGATGTGTTGTGCGAGAGGTTTCTAGAAGGGCGTGGGATCCACGGGGGCGTGGAGAGATCTGAATCACTTAAGGAATATTCCAATTGTACCCAAAGTTTAGAAGCAATGGCATACTTCCAGTCTGCTATACGTGACAGAATAATAGCATTATAATAGGCTTTAAAATTAGGATGGGACAGCCCCCCAGAACGCTTGGCCCGGTAGAGAACTTCCCGAGAGATCCTGGGGTGACCGTCCCTCCAAACAAAGCGAGCGACCATGGTCTGCAGTAGAGTAAAGAAGCCTATGGGGACCTGCAAGGGGATCATTTGAAGAATGAAGAGGATGCGGGGGAGTATGTTCATCTTGATTATATTAACCTTGCCTAGCCATGAGTGTGAGAGGGAAGACCATTTCCTGAGATCTGCTCTGATATTATTAAGGAGAGGGATGTAATTATGCCTAAAAAGGGAATGTAGGCGAGGGGTAAGGTATATGCCTAGATATTTCATTCGTGAGGATTCCCATCGAAAGGGGAATAAGGGTTTCAATTGATCAGCTATTGATTGGGGTACTGTGATGTTTAAAATTTCAGACTTAGCTAGATTGATTTTGAAGTTAGATAAGGTTTGGAAGGTGGAGAATTCGGACATTAAATTCGGCAGGGAAATGCGCGGTTGTTGAATGTAAAACAAAATATCGTCAGCGTATGCTGCATATTTATGAAGCCTATCACCGACTTGGATGCCATGAATATTCCTATTGTGTCTAATGGTAGCTAGGAAGGGTTCAAGGGAAATGGCAAATAAGAGAGGAGATAGAGGGCAGCCCTGTCTGGTTCCGTTATGTAAAGTGAAGGGGTCGCTCAAGGAGCCGTTTATACGTATTTGCGCGGTAGGGTTAGAGTAGAGAGAGGAAATACGATGGAACATTTTGGGGCCAAGGCCAAAGTACCTAAGGGTAGTTTTAAGGTAGTCCCAGTCCACCCTATCAAACGCTTTCTCCGCATCAGTAGAGAGAAGGAGGGTGGACTGGGAGCACCTGCGGACATGGTGGATCAAGGACAGAGTGCGGAGAGAGTTATCTCTGGCCTCTCTATTAGGAATGAACCCAGTTTGGTCAGCTGAGACCCACTTAGGAAGAAGGGGGAGCAGTCTATTTGCCATTACCTTGGCATACAATTTGGTGTCGACGTTTAGGAGAGATATGGGCCTATAGCTACCGCATAGTGTGGGGTCCTTGTCAGGTTTGGGAATAACGGTGATGTGGGTAGATAGGGATTCCGGACGGAGGCCAGATTTGTGGGAAATTGAATTTGCATAAGTTGTGAGATGGGGGAGTAAAATGTCACTGAAGGTCTTATAATATAAAAGGGTGAAACCGTCTGGGCCAGGAGCCTTGCCGGAAGGAGAGGATTTTAGCGCACATTTGAATTCTTCTACTGAGAAATCTGCTTCTAGGTCATTAAGGGCTGATTTTGACAGTTTTGGGAGGCTGGCGTCCTTAAGATATTTGAGGATACGCTTACGTTTTTCTGGTAGTGATAGAGAAGCCAAACCTCCCTCCACATTGTATAAATCAGCGTAAAATTCCCTGAAGGCCTTTGAAATTTGCGGGGTAGTGTGCACTAGGTCTCCTGATAGCAATTTGATTTTGGGTATAAAGGATGAAGTTTTTTTTGCTATAAGGGATCTAGCCAATTGTTTACCAGGTTTGTTACCCCATTCATATACTTTCTGAGATACGTAGTGAAATTTCCGCTTAGTTTCTAGGGCGAGGAGAGTTTTAAGTTCTTCTCTTTTAAGGGTGAGCGCTTCGAGGTGTGAGGCGTGCAACGAAAGTTTTTTTTTTTTATCTAATTCAGCAATTTGTTGTAGGACCTGTTTAAGCTGTTGACCATGTTCTCTCTTTCTCCTTGCACCCAATTCAATAAGGCTACCTCTCATTAAGGCCTTGTGTGCCTCCCATAGAACAGAAGGGGAGGTGTCTGAGGCGGAGTTTTCTATAAAGTATTGGGATAAAGTAGTAGAGAGGATGGAAACCTCTGTTGAGTTAGTGATGAGAGAGTCATTAAGCTTCCAGCTATTGGGGCGAGGAGGTAAATCGGGCACGGTCAAGCAGACAGAAACAGGTGCATGATCAGAGAGGGTAGCCTTCCCTATGTCAGCTGAGCTCAGGAGGGGAAGGTGGAAGTGGTCTAGGAAAATGTTGTCTATTCTGGAGTATGAGTTGTGGGTTTTTGAAAAGTGGGAGTAGTCTCGTCCTTTAGGGTGCAGGGGACGCCAAGCGTCCATAAGTTGTAGATCTAGTAGGTTTTTTTTTCACTTGTGCTAATCTTTTAAATGGGATACTAGAACGGCCATGGGAAGTATCTATAGTGGGATCTAAAGGCATATTTATGTCCCCCGCAAGGACTAACATTCCCTCAGTGAATTGTGAAAGTTTTGTGAGGGTTTGAGTGAGATAAGTAGGCTGATTTCGATTGGGACAATAAACATTGGCTAGGGTACAGCGAGTATTGCCAATATAACCTTTAACAAAAAGAAAGCGACCATGATCGTCCGCTAACATGTCAGTAAAACGAAATGACGTACCTCTGCTAATTCCAATGGCCACCCCTTTGGCCTTGTTAGTGTCTGATAGACTATAGTACCATTGAGGAAAGTGTTGCGAGTATAATTTCACCGAGGTAGTATGAGTCAAATAGGTTTCCTGAAGGAAAGCAATAGAACATGTGGAGCTCCTTAATTCTCGCAACACTTGATGTCTCTTTGCGGGCACACTGAGGCCTCTTACATTATAAGAAAGGAGCTTTAAGTTAGCCATGTCATCAGCGGGAGGCAGATCACTACTTTATATAACCATGTATGCCAGTAATACAGAGGGGGAAGAGGGAGAGGGACAAAAGGAGGGAGGCAAGGAGAATCCAGAAGGGTAGGAGAAGAGGAAAAGAAAAAGGAGAAAAACGTATGAAAAACCTTAGAACAATCGGAAGAACGAATGGGATTGCAAGAATAGTCACGCAGAAATCTGCGGTGTTCCCAGTGGGGATGAGGGGAGCAGGCAGTCAAAAAGGTTTCCCAAAGGGAATTAACAAGGAGAAAGTAAAGACTACCAACTCCCATCAACCCCAAGAGAATAGGGGCAGGGAGCAAACGCCTTTGTGAGGGCATCAATTGGAGCATTAAGCTCCGTCAGCTATCGGCCTATAAAAAAAAAAAAAGAAAAAAGGGAAATTAACATTTGTAATAGACAAGCAATGGTCAGAACATGGATGTAACACTCTCCAAACATCAGAGTAACTAACAGACCTAATGTGAACATAATAACGGTTCTCTAGGAGTATATCTAAGAGAATTTAGCAAGGTAGGACAAACTTTTTGTATGGCAGAGAAGTAATTGAAATTGAAGTGCAGATTGTCATCCAGATAAGGAGGAGAGCTATCAAGAGGGATGATTGTATTCAGGAGAGGACCTCAACCATTCTTCTGAGATGAACATGGAGTAGGAGCACGCCTTTGCTTGGCTGGGGTTTTCCGCCACTGGGAGGATTGGGGAGCAGAGAAAATGGGTATGGGGTTCTGCCAGCCTGGCAGCTCCACGCGCGGTAAGTTTAGGTCCTGAAGAAAGGTGGGAAGATCCTCATGGAACCGCAATGTGGAGGAGCGGCCATTCTTAGTAGCAATTAAGCATGCGGGAAAACCCCATCGGTAGTTAGTTCCATCACCCCTTAGTTGCTCCAAGAGGGGCTTCAACGCCCGACGGCGATCAAGAGTCTCCTTAGAAAGATCCGGAAAGATGTTAAGAATAGCACCGTCAAAGTCAATGTTAGGGGTGTTCCGCATTTTGGTCATGATGGCGTTTTTGTCTTCGAAATAATGGAGACGGCAAATCACATCTCTAGGTTGGTCAGACGAGAAATTGCGGGGTCTCAGAGCACGGTGCACTCTGTCGAATCACAGAGGATCCGTAGCAGGATTACCCAGTATAGTATTAAGGATACCTCGGACCGAGGGTTCTAGGTCATTATCCCTGGTTGCTTCTGGCAGTCCGCGTATACGCAAATTATTTCTGCGGTTGCGATTCTCGAGATCTTCGAGTTTGTATAGTGAGGCCCTATTTGCATATGCTAATTGAGTGACGGTTTCCTGCAATTCTTTGATAGCAACCTCATGTGAGTCTTGACGCTGTTCTGTTTCCTCTATTCTGACGAGTAAGTGCGCCACATCCGCTCTGACCGCGGAAATCTCCTTTTTGATGGATTTTTCCATACTGTGAAACATACCCGCCATCTCCTTTTTAAGTTCATTCATTAAGGAAGACATATCAGAACCCGTTGGGGACCCGGGCTCCTCCATTATTTCTGAGCCGCAAGAAGAGGCTGGCGAACTCTCGCGGGCAGAGGCGGCGTGAGAGGCTGGGGAGATAAGCGATCTTGAGGCTCTGGTTTTGTTGAACCTAGAGCTGGGGCTTTCTCGTTCCGCGGCTAGGAATTTTTTAATGGTCCCCACACTGGTTTGATGCAGTTTTGCAGAACGTTTACCTAATTTTGAGCGGGAGGAAGAGCCTTTGGATGGCATTGCTTGTTGCTGTGAGGCCGACAGCTAGACGGAGGTCATTTCAAGCGCTTCCTTTTAGCACCATGCGTAGGCTAGCTGCCCCGGAGGGGTCGTGTAGGTGGTGCAAATGAAGCAGGGGGAATGGCCTTTTGAAATAAGTCACCCATATACCAAGGGAGTTGTGGAGGTTAAATTGGGGAGAGGTAAAGAGGCTGTGAATAAGTTTCAGGGTGTAGCAAAATGTCCGCCGACCTCTTGCTATGGTCACTTGCCTATTGAGAACGGCACCTCTGCAATGACCGTGGGGAGGGGATATAAGAGCAGGCCACTGTGTTGTAAAAGAATTTGGAGCTGGGCAGCAGAAGAGCTGGGATTGTGAGGAGTTTTAAGCTCCTGGGTGTAGCAAGATGGCCGCCGCGTTCCGGGAGTAGGCCGAAGCCGGGGACTTTCCTGAGAGTGGCGCAGGAGCTCCACTCCGCTCGGGCCGCAGATTCGCTACACCGGATAGGGGACAGTTCCCAGCAGGTATGATGGAGGTGGCAGCACAGGGATGAGCTCGGGGGTGAGGGCGAGGGACGGTGGAGGGGCCAGGGAGTCACAGTACCTGAGGGGGGCGGCTTGAGCCGGGTCAGCAGGCCGCAATATGGCGCCGGTTCCCAGGATGTAGGAGCAGTCCTCCGGTGATCGCTCCCGCTGTGTCGCTGCCCAGTGTCCTCCGTGCATGCAGCGGCTGTTGGACAAGCCTGGAGAGTGCAATCCCCCCGGTATACACGTCACGCTGGCTCAGGGGCATATGAGGCTTCACAGGCCTCAAGATGGCGGCGGGCCTCAGCAGTGTGGAGCCAGATGCAGGCTAAATGCAGTAATAGCCGGATTACCTCCGCAATATCGACAGGCACTGCCTCAGTACGTGTCCATGGGTGGATATAGGTAGTTGGAAGTGTCTCTGGGTTAAAATAATAAAAGGATGGGGAAGGATTGTTTCTGGATATGTGGAGCACAGTACCAACACGTCTTCTCAGCTTCACGTCCGGACACGCCCCAGTTACCAACACATATACACAACCATGTTTCAAAAATATTCTCACATAAACAGTTCAAGATGTCAAGTTTCATGTTCTTGGGCACAATAATCAGTCGTAGGAATCATCGTTCAATCGTTCACTAATTACGATGTTTTGGTTTGATACAGTGTTAACTACATTTGATCATTCCTAAAAAGGCATGTTCAAATTTAGTTAACACTGTATTCTAAAAAAAAACAGTGGGGCGGATTTACGAAACGTTTGCGCCATGAGTATTGGCGCATCTGCGTGCGCAATGGCTGTTTTGGTATTTACAAAACATTAGCGCCTGTAGCGCAGCCCTATTTGCCATTTACTATAGTGTTGTCGGCGGACGGGAGGAGGCGCTCAGTGCGCCACTATGGACCTGGCGCACGGTATGTTAAACACTAAATATAAAGAAGCTGGAAGTGAGAATATAATGGGGGTGATGTGGGGTGATGTGAGAAAGTGTAGGGACACCTGCCCAAATAACTAATATGCCCAAAATAGAGTGAGAAAGTAACTTTTTCAAAACCAGCCCGCTGCGCCGGCAAGTACGATTCGGGCTGCGGGAGGTTTTTTTGAGCTCAGCACGGGAATTTCAATGGTTCAAACGCTCCAAGACACTGCGCCGGCAAAATCTTAGTAAATGTCAAGTCACGTAAACTAATTTGCATAAGTTGAACAGGCGCAGCTCTGAACTTGCCAGTGCGCCAGCAAAATGACATTTCTAAAGGAAAAAAAGGCATTTAAAAGCAGCCGCGGCTGTAATGAATTGTCGGCTCCCGGCAATATAGAGAAAAGTCATTGAAAGTCTTTGCTAACCAAAAAAAAAAAGTGTGGGGGTCCCCCAAATTCCATTACCAGGCCCTTGAGGTCTGGAATGGATATTAAGGGGAACCCCGATGCAATTTTTTTTTAAAAATGGCGTGGGGTTCCCCCCAAATATCCATACCAGGCCCTTCAGATCTGGCATGGATTTTAAGGGGAACTCCACCCCAAATTTTTAAAAAAAATGGCGTGGAGTCCCCAAAATCCACACCAGACCCTTATCCGAGCACATAACCTGGCCGGCCGCAGGGGAAAAGGGGGGTACGAGAGAGCGCCCCCCCTCCTGAACCGTACCAGGCCACATGCCCTCAACATGGGGAAGATGTCCCCATGTTGATGGGGACAAGGGCCTCATCCCCACAACCCTTGCCCGGTGGTTGTGGGGGTCTGCGGGCGGGGGGCTTATTGGAATCTGGAAGACCCCTTTAACAAAGGGGACCCCCAGATCCCGCCCCCCCTATGTGAAATGGTAATGGGGTACAAATGTACCCCTACCATTTCACAAAGAAAGTGTCAAAATGTAAAAAATGACAAGAGCCGGTTTTTGAAAATTCCTTTATTAATGTCTTTTCCTTTCTTCCATCTTCTTCTTCCATCCTCCCCATGTTGAGGGCATGTGGCCTGGTACGGTTCAGGAGGGAGGGGGGGCCGCTCTCTCGTCCCCCCTTTTCCCCTGCGGCCGGCCAGGTTATGTGCTCGGATAAGGGTCTGGTGTGGATTTTTGGGGGGACTCCACGCCATTTTTTTTTTAAATTTGGGGTGGAGTTCCCCTTAAAATCCATGCCAGATCTGAAGGGCCTGGTATGGATATTTGGGGGGAACCCCACGTCTTTTTTAAAAAAAAATTGCAGCGGGGTTCCCCTTAATATCCATTCCAGACCCCCACACTTTTGTTTTTTGTGTAATCAAAGACTTTCAATGACTTTTATCTGTATTGACGGGAACCAGCAATTCATTACAGCCGCAAGGACTTTTAAATTACTATTATTTTACTTTAGAAATGTCATTTTGCTCTCCAACTGTTATAAACATGGAAAACATGTGCTACTTTACGGGCATACTATAGACACCCCCCGGGTATGATATTTAGGGCCAGTTCCCACCGGATGCAGTGCAGTGCGTTTTTTTGATGCATGAAAAACGCAAAGAAAGTTGATCACATTAATGCCAATGGCATAGTTCACACCACTGCAATCCGTTACAGTGCGTTTCAGAAAGCAAAAAAAAAAATTGGTCATGCTGCACTTTTTAGGTACAAAACTGTACTGGACCCCAGTAAAACACATCAAAAATGCAACGGAACGTACCAAAAATGCACTGTAATGCACCGGAACGCACCTAAATGCACCAAAGACGCACTACAACACACTTGTCCTAAGTGAAAAGAGGGGGAAAAAAACACTGGACTGCATCAAAAACGCATCAAAAATGCACTGGAATGTGTCAAAAACGCGCATGCAGAAAAGCACCTGGAACGCACCCAGACTGCGTTTCTATAGTATGAACTAGGGCCAGTTCACACCATAGAAACGCAATCCGGATGCGTTCCAGGTGCTTTTCTGCATGCACGTTTTTCATGCGTTCCAGTGCATTTTTGGTACATTTTTGATGCAGTCCAGTGCTTATTTTCACCCCTCTTTTTTATTAACCATAGATAAGGACAAGTGTGTTCCAGTGCGTTTATGATGCGTTTTGCTGCGTTCCAGTACAGTCCAGTGCAGGTAAAATGCAGCATGTTCTACTTTTTTGGTGGAACTGGAACGCACTGGAACAAACACTGCCATTTAGAACCATATAACCAACATTCCATGCATTTTTGATGCATAAAAAATGCAATGGACTGCATGTGGTGTGAAATGGCCCTTAAGCAATTTGGCATATTTAAAGGCACTTCTACTTGTTTTGTTTTTGGTGTTGTCCAAATTGGTGACATTGATATATGTCTCTTAGGGTGGGACCTGGGCCCTCATTTTAAGGCCAATAACTAGAAGATAAGCCAGCCAAGTGGGGACTAGCAAAATTAACAAGTCAGTTCCCATAGACTGCAATGGTATTTGTTGGTGGGGGGGGAGGGGTGATTGTCCCATCTCTAATTTTGTAGCATGCTGGATGATGTGCTTAATTTTGGACGGGGGGGGGCGTTATTTTTTGCTAGCTGCATTGGTGTTGTTCTGCACATGCGTGCTTTTTGTATGTGAACAGCGCTTGGATATTTCTGGGCATGCTCACTCAGAGAGTGTTTTTATGGGTTAGTAATTGAAGGACATCCTTAACAGGTGTATCCACTTTGAATTTCAGTCTCTACATTGAGTGAACTTGCATTTTGGGTGTTTCATGGACTGTGCCTGTGTTTTCAATTGCCTCATTAGCTCACAAACATATGTTACATAAAGCTCAGAGGGAACATTCGTTTGCTTGCCCTGAGAAGAGGCAAGTGTGTGTGCGGCAAAATGTACATGTTGGTGTCCTTATCGAGTTTGTAACACATGTATTTTATTTGTTATGTCTTTGCAAAACAGGTGATTGGTTAACTTTTGTGGATTAGATTTTTTTGTGTGGGGGGAAATGTTCCCCTGAAATAATTCTGATGTTGTTAATGTGTGTTGTTTGTTCACTTTGATTTAATTGTCTGTGCTGCATTTTATTTTTGGCCAAATTTCTCAAGATGTTGAGTCTGTAACTGTTTCAAATTGACTATCTTTTTTATTTTGCCTTCCCTTTTGTTTTGTTGACCAATAAAATTTGATGCAAAGTTTTGATGTTTGTTTTGTGTTTTCTTTGCAACAAATGTGACAGCTGATTGGCATGTCAAAACAAAACAGGTGTGATTTGTCTACCCTGGTGCCTTCATGCTGGCATATGCATGAATTGTGTGCTGCCATGGAGCGTCACCAGGAAATGGAAAAATACAGAGCGGTAAGTATTCAATTTTCCTTTTTTACTGCAGTGGTTCTCAGCCTCAGTCCTCAAGTACCACCAACAGGATATGTTTTGTGAATTTATCTTATTGAGAATTGCTGTCCAAAATTCAAAACCACTGTCTGTGATTTAAAGCACATGTGCAACATGAAGGAAAACCTGCAAACATGGCCTGTTGGGGGTACTTGAGAAGCACTGATTTAGAGCACTGCACTTAAAAATAGCTCAAGGCAATACAATTCTAATTGTGGGCATTTTGAGGGAAACAAAGTAAGTGTTAGAACCCCTGCGTGTGTGTTTTTTTTTAAAGTTTGGGCTTTGTCTCCTTTTTCTTCAAATTGGCTTCACTTCCTGTCACACAGCTAAACAGGAAGTGAAGGTAAAACCCTACCAATGTCTTTTCTTGGGGACACACAGATCAATCTAACTAGTGTCCCCATTAAGCAAATTGCACTCTAACACTTTGTTGTGTACACCCCAAATCATTGTATAGTTTGGGGTTTAGTAAAGACAAATCCACTCTGCAGTAAAAGTGTAGCTGCTGAAAATCTGAGGGAAAGTACTGGTAATTGGATGTTACAATCATGTAAAAGCAAAGATGGTGTTTTTTTATTTTTGCTTGCATGTCCCCCTCAGATATACAGCAAGTGCACTTGTAGTGCAAAGTAGATTTGCCTTTAGTAAATAAACCCCAAAGTCCAAACTACCTAATTGTGGTGTACCCTGCAATATGCAGGAGTGCAATGTGCATAATGGGGAAAGTATTTAGACTGACCTGTGTGTCCCCAAAGAAAGACATTGTTAGGGATTTTCCCTCACTTCCTGTGTGGCTATATGACAGGAAGTGAATTATTTGGAAGGATAAAGTGGCCAAATTATTTAATTTAACTTTTCAAAGACACATTCCTAAGTTGAATTGTGATGCATGTCAATGGCCCATTTAGGCCCTCTTTAATCACTTGAGATCAGCACTATAACTGATCGACGGCCACAGCATGGTCCTCAATTGCCGGGAGTCCATCAATAAACGTCCTCCTCTTTGCGCACGCTGTGGTCACAGAGTCACTGAGACTCGGGTGATGACAGATCCCAGTAAGGGGCCGATCCCTGCCCTTTACCATGTGATCAGCTGTCAGCCAATGACAGCTGATCATGTGATGTAAACAAAAGCTGGTTAATGGTTTTTGTTTTCTCCTTGTACTGACAGCGTGAGCATAAAAAAAGGCAATCACCGGCTTATGTGCAAGGGTCATGGGGCCCGAAGAGGAAGAGGCAATTCTGCGTCATCTGTGACAATTAGTAGCCCCTGCCAGTGCCACCTATCAATGGCCACCACTGGTGCCAATCAGTGGCACCTAGCAGTGCTGCCTATCAGTGCCCATCACTGCCAACTATCATTGCCACCTAGCAGTGCCACTTCTCAATGCCCACCAGTGCCAACTAGCAATGCCACCTCTCAGTGCCCACCCTTGCCACCTTATCGGTGCCCATCAGTGCAGCCCATCAGTGCTTATCAGTGTACATCAATGAAGAAGAAAAATTACCTTTTTAAAAAATATTAACCAGTTTCCTACCGCCCACCGTCAAATGACATCCTTGGCTTTGTGCGGTGACATCTGAATGATGCCTGCAGTTGCAGGCATCATTCAGATATCATTCATTTCAGCCGGCGATTCTGTGCACAAAAAAACGATCATAGTGGCAGTTCCGCCGCTTGATCGTTCTTATAGGCGGCGGGAGGGGACGTTCCCCCCCCCTCTTGCCACCACCCGGTGCTTCTCCGGGCTCTCCCGTGCCATCTTGGGCTCGGAGAACGATTTGGAGATGACTAGTGAGCATATGGTCACCAGTCATCTCTATGACCGTCGGAGGCCCGGGCGCGATGTTATGACATCACGCCGTGTTCCTGCATGTTAACCAAGCCGTGATCTCGGCTGTCAGCATGAGATTGGTGAATTTTTTTGACCAATATCATGCTTTCCAGCCTGGAGGAGAGATGTGGGGTCTTATTGACCCCGCATCTCTCCATAAAGAGGACCTGTCACACACATTCCTATTACAAGGGATGTTTACATTCCTTGTAATAGGAATAAAAGTGATCCAAAAAACAAAAAAATTAAAAAAAGAGTAAGAAATACAAAAAAGTAAAAAAAATAAAATAAGCAAATATAAGAAAAAACGCCCATGTCCCCGGTAGCTCGCGCTCAGAAGCGAACACACACGTAAGTCCCGACCACATATGTAAACGCTGTTCAAACTACACATGTGAGGTATTGCTGCGTGCGTTAGAATGAGTGCAACAATTCTAGCACTAGACCTCCTCTGTAATGCCAAAATGGTACCGTGTAAAAAAAATTAAAGCATCGCCTAGGGAGATTTTTAATTACTGAAGTTTGGTGTCATTCCATGAGTGTGCGCAATTTTTAAGTGTGACGTGTTAGGTATCTATTTACTCAGCATAACAACATCTTTCACATTATACCAAAAAATTGGCCGTAACTTTTCTGTTTTGTAATATTTTTACCAAAAAAAGGCGTTTGAAAATTTATTGCGCAAATACCGAGCGAGATAAAAATTTGCAATGACCGCCATCTTATTCCCTAGGGTGTCTGTTAAAAAAACATATATAATGTTTGGTGTTTTGAAGTAATTTTATAGCCATAAATTTATGATTTTTACATGAAGGAGAGAAGTGCCAGAATAGGCCCAGTGCTGAAGTGGTTAAAATATCCTTTTTTTTTTTGTTTAAACTCGGTCTTTTGTATTTATAGAAAAAAACAAAAAAAACAAAAGGTGATCAAATAGCACCAAAAGCAAGCTCTATTTGTGTGCCAAGAAATAATACATTTTCATTGGGTTACAGTGTTGTATGAGTGCGCAATTGTCATTGAAAGTGCATCAGTGCTGAAATGTGAAACTTGGTCTGGGCAGTGCGCAAGTGGTTAATATAAGGCTACATGCACACGGACGTTTTTCCAGCCGCTTGTTTGAGCGTTTTTTGCAGCTTAAAAATATCTCTGCATGTTAGCCTATGGCCTCATGGCCACCATGGCGTTTTTGAGCTGTAAATGGCATAGGCGTTTTTAGGCCCCATGTAGACGGGACGCTGGTGCAAAGTGTTCAGAACTAAGGTTGAAAGTGGCGTTTAGAAAGGCACGCTTTGTGGCGTTTGCATGCCGTGTTTTACCACATTTGCGTGTATATGATAAGGAGCCGCTCTAAGCTCCAAAAACAGTATTATTTACGATTTTAGCTATTTTGTGAGACCAGAGTGATACCAGCAGCTGAGACAAGATGTGGATTGCCCACAATGCAATGGAAGCAATTTCTTTTATATATATATATATATATATATATATATATATATATTATGGTTTTTCCTCATTTGCCATAAATTTGGAGTTTATCAATGTAAAAAAATAGGTCACCTTTAAAAACGCTTCTAAACTAAAATGCGGCTAAACGGTGGTACCGCGTCTAAAACGTGGAAATCTTTGGCGTCTGAAGGCATTTTTAGGCTTTGTGAAAAACAATTTTAAACGCAACTGCAGATTTTTTTTGTAATAGAATTCAATGGACCCGCATCCAAAACGCAAGTACCGCGATTTTTTGTTTTACCTGTTTATAGCTGATTGTTAAAGGAAATGTAAAAAAAAAAAATGCTGGTTAAAAAAAAAAAAAACAAGAAAAAAAACAGCGTGGGGTCCCCCCCCAGGTCCATATGGCGTGGGGGTCCCCCAGAATCCATACCAGGCCCTTCAGGTCTGGTATGTATTTTAAGGGGAACCCTGCGCCAAAAACAAAAAAAAAAATTAGCGTGGGGTCCCCTAAAAATACACACCAGACCCTTTACCCGAGCACTCAACCTGGCAGGCCGCAGGGGAAGAGGGGGGGACGAGAGAGCGGCCTGAACCGTACCAGGCTGCGTGCCCTCAACATGGGGGGTTTGGTGGTTTGGGGCAGGGGGCGACCTGCGGCCCCCTCACCCCAAAGCACCCTGCCCCCATGTTGATGGGGACAAGGGCCTCTTCCCGACAACCCTGGCCAATGGTTGTTGGGGTCTGCGGGCGGAGGGGTTTTCGGAATCCGGGAGCCCCCTTTCATAAGGGGGACCCCAGATACCTGCCCCCCACCCTATGCGAATGAGCATGGGGTACATCGTACCCCTACCCATTCACCTGGTGGCAAAAAAAGTCAATAAAAAAGACAACACAGGTTTAAAAAGTATTTTATTGGGCAGCTCCGGGGGTCTTCTTCTGACTTCGGGGGTCTTTCTGCCGGGCGCCCCGCTATCTTCTGCTAGCTCTTTTGCTAGCGGGGGTCCTGGGCTTCCTCGCCATCTTTTTCTGACTTTGGGGGTCTTTCTGCCGGGCGCCCCGCTATCTTCTGCCAGCGGTCAGCGGTGGCATCAACCGGCGACCACGCCCCATGCCAATAAAAGTGGCACCGCTGGTCAGACAGAGCATTGCGGCGGTGGACAGCGACGAGGCAACATCGGGCGAAGAGAAGAGGGAAGAAGGCGATGAAGAAGACCGGCCTCCGCTAGCAAAAGAGCTGCAAGAAGATAGCGGGGCACCCTGCAGAAGGCAGAAAGAACCGGAGATCGTGGAGAAGACACCGGAGAAGAACCGGAGAACAGAACAAGAGACCCCCGAAGTCAGAAGAAGACGGCGAGGAAGCCCGGGACCCCCGCTAGCAAAAGAGCTGGCAGAAGATAGCGGGGCGCCCGGCAGAAAGACCCCCGAAGTCAGAAGAAGATGGCGAGAAAGCCCGGGACCACCACTAGCAAAAGAGCTGGAAGAAGATAGTGGGGCGCCCGGCAGAAAGACCCCCGAAGTCGGAAGAAGACGGCGAGGAAGCCCGGGACCCCGCTAGCAAAAGAGCTGGAAGAAGATAGCGGGGCGCCCGGCAGGAAGACCCCGGAGCTGCCTAATAAATTACTTTAAAAACCTGTGTTGTGTTTTTTATTACCTTTTTTTGCCACCAGGTGAATGGGTAGGGGTACGATGTACCCCATACTCATTCACATAGGGTGGGGGGCCGGGATCTGCAGGCCCCCTTATTAAAGGGGGCTCCCGGATTCCGAAAAGCCCGCCGCCCGCAGACCCAGACAACCAACGGCCAGGGTTGTCGGGAAGAGGCCCTTGTCCCCATCAACATGGGGGCAGGGTGCTTTGGGGTGGGGGGCCACAGGTCGCCCCCCTGCCCCAAAGCACCCACCCCCCATGTTGAGGGCATGCGGCCTGGTACGGTTCAGGAGGGAGGGGGGGCGCTCTCTTCCCCCCCTCTTCCCCTGCGGCCTGCCAGGTTGCGTGCTCGGATAAGGGTCTGGTATGGATTTTGGGGGGAACCCCACGCCGTTTTTTCGGCTTAGGGGGTTTCCCTTTAAATCCATACCTAAGGGTCTGGTATGGATTTCGGGGGGACCCCCACGCCGTTTTTTCGGCCTAGGGGGTTCCCCTTAAAATCCATACCAGACCTAAAGGCCTGGTATGCTCCTGGAGGGGAACCCCCATGCCGTTTTTTTCATTAAAATTCGCCGTGGAGTTCCCCTTCATGATTCATACCAAACACGGGACAGCGAGGCCGCCGAGAACCAGCGCAATGCCATCGCGCTGGAGACATTCTCGGCCAGCTAGTCGCCTCTAGGACACGACTTGAGCGGCTGCTTCACGCGCTCAGGTCGTGTCCAAGTTGCCTGGCAAAGTCACGCTGTCCCTGTGTCAGCCGACACACGAGTCGCCCCGCGAGTCGGATACGCTTCATCCGACTTCCCGGGCGAGCTCTATTCAAATCAATGGGCTCCCATAGGGAACCATTCATTTTCAATAGGGCGCCGCTGACATTTGTATTTACTATAATGCCCCGTACACACGATCGTTTTTAATGTCATTTTTTAAACCAACGTTTTTCTCCTTGTTTTTTTTCATGTTTCCTCTCAAGCCTGCCTTGCGTACACACTATCATTAAAAAAAACGATCAAGCAAAGCGCAGTGACGTTCAACACGTACGACGGCACTATAAAGGGGAAGTTCCGTTCGAATGGCGCCACCCTTCATGTTAGTAAAGTTTGTTGAGCGACGATTCGCGCTTTTCAGTCCGTTACTGTGTAATGAATGTGCTATCTCCATTACGAACGCTAGTTTTACCAGAACGAGCGCTCCCGTCTCATACTTGATTCTGAGCATGCACGTTTTTTTTCACGTCGTGAAAGCATACACACTATCGTTTTTCACGTCGTTAAAAAAAACGACATGAAAAACGACGTGAAAAAAGAGAGCATGTCCGGAATTTTTAATGGCCGTTTTTCACGTCGTTAAAAATGCTCTGGAGCCTACACACGATCATTTTTAATGGCCATTTTTTAAAATGGCATTTTTAACGGCATGAAAAACGATCGTGTGTATGGGGCATTAACAGTGCGCCGCTGGTTCCTGCGCCAAGTGAAGGAGTTATCTGGCGCACCAATTAAGGTTAGAACCAGCGCAGCGCACTGTTATTAGTAAATCAGCCCCATTGTATTATTGAGAAGGAACGATGATTTGTACGATCGATTCTTGTGCTCAAGAACATGAAACAACATCTTGAACTGGACTACATTAAAGAAAAAGCACATGCAGCACCATGCTAGTTATAAAAATATGAGTAACTGTAAATCTACTTACTTTTTCTAATCACTTTTTTGATTTTCCTGTATTGCTCCGGCTCCCTCAACTTGATGTCAGACCATATTTTGCGGAGCTGTTCTTTGGATCTGCGAACCCCAAATTTCCTGTGCAGAGTTTTAACCACTTTGTCCATAATTTGAGCCTTGACCTGATTAGGCTTTTTGTATGGGCCATGTTTAGCATCGTAATCCTCCCTCCTCAATATTGCCACCATTTCGACCATCTCCTCGAACGCCATGTTTGTGGCCTTGTAACTCCGGGATCTGGTCTGTGGTTCTTCCACACTTTCCTCCTCATTTCGCAGAGTCTCTGCCATGTTGTGTAGCATTAGGATGAGCGAGAAGGGGCGGGGAAAGTAGTATAATGAACGTCGGGGGCGGGGAAAGCGCGCGGAGAGTCACGCATGCGCACTGTATATAACGGAAATAGGCATCGTTGAAAACGACGTTCAGTGAGTGGAAGAAGGTCGGAAGCAACGAACATGTAGATCGAGGGTACGTAACATTTTTCATACTTGATGACTGATCAATTGCTGAGTTTGTGGCCTATATATGGTGATAAAGATTAGTAGTAGTCTTGACTGACATTATTATTTTTGTCTGGTTTTTGACTTGCAGAAATCATGCAGGTATTTAAAGACCCTGATTTTATGGCAGAGTTCCTGCAAAGGTGGAAAAATCTACCAGTTTTATGGGAGACCAAAAATAAAATAAATAAAAATAAAGAAGCCAGGAAGATAGCACTGGAGACCATGCTTGAATTTGTAAAAACACAGATCCCCACAGCAACAATAGAGGATGTCAAGAAGAAAATTGGGACCATTAGGGGCTCATATCGGACTGAATGCAACAGAGTCCGAACATCTATGAGGTCAGGAGCAGCTGCAGATAAAATATACAAGCCAAATCTGTGGTACTATAGGCAGCTGAACTTCCTTGATGACCACCTTTAATCAAGGGAATCCCTTTCCAGCCTTCCCCCCAGAAGGAGCTCCAGCCTTCCCTGCAGCCAACCCTCCAGCCTTCCCTGCAGCCAAGTTCAACCTTCTTTGGAGGAACAAGCTGAATTCCAGGAGGAGCCTGATTTGACCATTGGGAGCCAGGTATAGTATTTAGCTAAAGATTTCTTGGACTAAAAGTATAATGTTGTCAAAGAGATGTTAAACTTGTGTGAAAAATTTGACCATTTTTCAAAAAGTGTTTGACATATCAATAGACAGTAGTGGCCAAAAATTATGGGGACAAGAATGAAAAATGCTGGGGACAGAATTATTGTCTTTAATATTTATTAGCATTCAATTTGCAAATGTCATGAGGTGACAAATGTGTGTGATAGATTAAAATATGTACCTTTTTTATACAGGATGAGGAGGGAGCAAATTGGAGCCAGGAGGAGGCAGGCCCCAGTGGGACACAGCGGAACACCAGGCCCCAGATACCTCCTCTGTGTATTCCCCAAAAAAGGGCCAGGAGGCTTATGCAGATGGAGGAGGAGACACAGGCCCTAATTAGGGAGGTTACTGCGGCCCTCGGAGAGCCCCCCACTGCTGCAGAGGGATTTGCTGCCCTTATTGGACACAAACTGCCAGAAATGGAAATGGGCCAGCGTCTAAAATGTGAGACCCTCATCTTGAAGGTAGTGAACATGGGCATGATGGGAAAGTTAAATGACTTCACAGACGTTGTAGATATTTCTTATGTTCCTGCTCCTGTTCCTGCTCCAGTTCCTGCTCCAGTCCCTGCTCCTGCTCCAGTCCCTGCTCCTGCTCTAGTTCCTTCTCCAGTTCCTGCTCCAGTCCCTGCTCTTGCTCCAGTTCCTGCTCCAGTTCCTGCTCCTGCCACAAGATCTCCTCCACGGACACAGCCTCCAGGGAAGGCTGCAGGGAAGGCTGCAGGGAAGACTGCAGGGAAGACTGCAGGGAAGGCTACAGGGAAGGCAACAACGAAGAGCAAAAAATAAGTCCATGATATGTCCTTCTGATGGTCCCAATTTTCTTCTTGACATCCTTTGTTGTTTGCTGTGGTGATCTGTGTCTGCACTAATTCAAGCAGGGTCTCCGGTGCTGGCTTCTTTCATTTTCCTTTACCTGTGGTTTTGTTTTGCCTTAGGCCCCATGCACACGAGACGCTGTTATTTGCTGCTAAACGCGCGTTCAGAGGCAGTTGGACACTTTTTTCAACTGCTCCTGAACCCATTCAATGTTATCCTATGTGTCCATGCACACAGTCTCGTTTATTGCCGTTTTTAGGCAGTTGCGTTTAACCTCGTTTTTCCAGAAGCAAAAAAATGGGTTCAGACGCAAAAGTTTTCCACGTTTCAGACGCAAAACGCGGCTAAACGCGGCAAAACGCGGGTACCGGCGTTTTGCCGCGATTTCGTTTATTAGCGTTTTTAACCACTTAACGACCGCCCACTGTAAATATACGTCAGCAGAATGGCACAGACAGGCAGAATCACGTATATGTACGTGATTGCCTTTGTATAGTTGGGGGGTCCGATCGGACCCCCCTTCTTTACAGTGAGCGGTCGTTTTACCTTCGGGAGCGATCCGGCATGAGGGGACGGCCGTTCGATTCCGGCCACCCCCTCTCGATCGCTCCCGGCGAATGAGAGAGCTTCCCCTGCCTGCCAGGAAGGAGGAAGTGATGTCATCTCTCCTGGGGCGCTCACATATACCGAGCGCCGTACAGGAGAAGATGCCAGGTTAGTACACAAAACAGCACACTGACACCAGGACACATAGGCACATAAATCGCCCCCCCAGGCCCCCCCAGACACCCCCAGATCACCCCCCAGCCCCCAGTCACAGTGTCACTGATTGCAGTGACCATTTATTTAGTGATCACTGCAATCAGTGACATTTGTGACTGTAAAAGTGTCACTACATTTAGTTTTAGGTCCAGTGTAGCCCCCTAACCCCCCCTAATAAAGGTTTAACCCCCTGATCACCCCCCAGATAACCCTTTCACCCCCTATCACCACTGTCACTAAGCAATCATTTTTCTGATCGATGTTTTAGCGTCGGTGATGCTGATCGGTAGCCAGTAATTTTTTTTAGGTTCGCCGCAGGTTTTTATAGCGTCGGGTACCCCCATATATTACCTAATGAAGGTTTAACCCCCTTGATCGCCCCCCAGGTAACCCTTTCACCCCCTATCACCACTGTCACTAATTTATAATTTTTCTGATCGATGTCTTAGCGTCGGCGATGCTGATCGGTAGCCAGTAATTTTTTTTAGGTTCGCTGCAGGTTTTTAGAGCGTCGGGTACCCCCATATATTACCTAATAAAGGTTTAACCCCCTTGATCACCCCCCAGGTAACCCTTTCACCCCCTAGCACCGCCGTGGCTATGCAATCATTTTTCTGATCGATGTCTTAGCGTCGGTGATGCTGATCGGTAGCCAGTATTTTTTTTTAGGTTCGCTGCAGGTTTTTAGAGTGTCGGGTACCCCCATATATTACCTAATAAAGGTTTTAACCCCCTAATAGCCCCTAGTTAACCCTTTCACCAGTGATCATCATATAAGTGTTACGGGTGACGCTGGTTAGTTAGTTTGCTTTTTATAGTGTCAGGGCACCCGCCGTATATAACCCAATAAAGGTTTAACCCCCTGAACGCCCGGCGGGTGATATCAGTTAGGTTTTAGCGTCAGAGAGGGTCTGCGTCACACCCCAGGCAGCGTCAGGTTAGTGCCAGTAGCGCTAACACCCACACGTGAAGCATACACCCCCCTTAGTGGTATAGTATCTTATCAGCTCAATATCTGATCTGATCAGATCTATACTAGCGTCCCCAGCAGTTTAGAGTTCCCAAAAACGCACTGTTAGTGGGATCAGCCCAGATACCTGCTAGCACCTGCGTTTTGCCCCTCTGTCCAGCCCAGGCCACCAAAGTGCAGTATCGATCGATCACTGTCACTTGCAAAACACAACACACATAACTGCAGCGTTCGCAGAGACAGGCCTGATCCCTGCGACTCCAGTGCTGTAGGAGGTAATTTCACCACCACAGTTAAAAAAAAAAAGCATATATGCCGAAGCATTGGGGCAGCAGGAGCGGAGGAGCGATTTTGCTCCTAATGCCGCGTATATACGGTCGAAATTCCGACGGAGGCTTGCCCGTGGAAAAGTCTGACCATGTGTACGTGGCATAACTTTTGCGAGAAGATGCCCCCATGCTTCGGCATATATAAATGGTGCATGTATGCCCATCATTAGAAGTGGGTGGATGAAGGGCGGTATTCTAATGGTGGGCATACCCACCGATCAATCTTTTTTTTTCGTTCAGCCAACAGGCTGCATGAAAAAAAAGATTACAATACATGTCCAACAAGGACCAGCAACGTACTGGTATGTTGCTGGACTTTGAATGTTTATACCAGAATGATGCCTGCGGGTTTAGGTATCATCTTGGTATCATTCTTTTCAGCCAGCGGCCGGCTTTCATGTAAAAGCAATCCTAGTGGCTAATTAGCCTCTGGACTGCTTTTACAAGCAGTGGGAGGGAATGTCCCCCCCCCGGATATAAAAAGCGCCATTGGGAAATTGGGAAAGCATTTTATCACACCGATCTTGGTGTGGTCAGATGCTTTGAGGGCAGAGGAAAGATCTAGGGTCCAATAGACCCCAGTTTTTTCAAAAAAGAGTACCTGTCATTACCTATTGCTATCATAGGGGATATTTACATTCCCTGAGATAACAATAAAAATGATAAAATAAATAAATATGGAAGCAACAGTTTAAAAATAAAATAAAAAAGCAAAATTAATAAAAAAAAAACAAAAAAAAAAACACCCCTGTCCTGCCCTGCTCTTGCCCAATGGCGAACGCAAGCGTCGGTCTGGCGTCATATGTAAACAGCAATTGCACCATGCATGTGAGGTATCACCGTGAAGGTCAGATCGAGGGCAGTAATTTTAGCAGTAGACCTCCTCTGTAAATCTAACGGGGTAACCTGTAAATGCTTTTAAAGGCTTTTAAAAATGTATGTAGTGTGTCGCCAATGCGCGTTTGTGCGAAATTTTAAAGCATGTCGTGTTTGGTATCTATGTACTCGGCCTAAGATCATCTTTTTTATTTCATCAAACATTTGGGCAATATAGTGTGTTTTAGTGCATTAAAATAAAAAAAAGTGTATTTTTTCCCAAAAAAATGCGTTTGAAAAATCGCTGCGCAAATACTGTGTAGAAAAAAAAATGCAACACCCACCATTTTATTCTGTAGGGCCTTTGCTATAAAATATATATAATGTTTGGGGGTTCAACATAATTTTCTTGCAAAAAAAAATATGTTTTCATGTGAACAAAAAGTGTCAAAAAGGGCTTTGTCTTCAAGTGGTTAGAAGAGTGGATGTAAGCTTCCTAATGTTGTGTATAAAATGCCAGAACAGTTCAAAACCCCCCCAAATGACCCCATTTTGGAAAGTAGACACCCCAAGCTATATACTGAGAGGCATGTCGAGTCCATGGAATATTTTATATGTTGACACAAGTTGCGGAAAAAATACAATTTTTGTTTTTATTTTTATTTTTTGCGCAAAGTTGTCACTAAATGATATATTGCTCAAACATGCCATGGGCATATGTGGAATTACACCCCAAAATACATTCTGTTGCTTCTCCTGAGTACGGGGATACCACATGTGTGAGACTTTTTGGGAGCCTAGCCACGTACGGGACCCCAAAAACCAAGCACCGCCTTCAGGCTTTCTAAGGGTGTCAATTTTTGATTTCACTTCTCACTGCCTATCACAGTTTCGGAGGCCATGGAATGCCCAGATGGCACAAAACCCCCCCAAATGACCCCATTTTGGAAAGTAGACACCCCAAGCTATTTGCTGAGAGGTATTGTGAGTATTTTGCAGATCTCGCTTTTTGTCACAAAGTTTTGAAAATTGAAAAAAAAAAGAAAAAGAAAAAAAAATGTTCTTTCTTCATTTTCAAAAACAAATGAGAGCTGTAAAATACTCACCATGCCTCTCAGCAAACAGCTTGGGGTGTCTACTTTCCAAAATGGGTCATTTGGGGGGGGGTTGTGCTATTTTGGCATTTTATGGCCTTCAAAACTGTGATAGGTAGTGAGGAGTGAAATCAAAAATGTGTGCCCTTAGAAATCCTGGAGGCGGTGCTTGGTTTCCAGGGTCCCGTACGTGGCTAGGCTCCTAAAAAGTCCCACACATGTGGTATCCCCGTACTCAGGATAAGCAGCAGAATGTATTTTGGGGTGCAATTCCACATATAACCATGGCATGTGTGAGCAATATATCATTTAGTGACAACTTTTTGTAATTTTTTTTTTGTCATTATTCAATCACTTGGGACAAAAAAAAATATTCAATGGGCTCAACAGGCCTCTCAGCAATTTCCTTGGGGTGTCTACTTTCTAAAATGGGGTCATTTGGGGGGGTTTTGTGCTATTTTGGCATTTTATGGCCTTCAAAACTATGATAGGTAGTGAGGAGTGAAATCAAAAATTTGCGCCCTTAGAAATCCTGAAGGCGGTGCTTGGTTTCCGGGGTCCCGTACGTGGCTAGGCTCCTAAAAAGTCCCACACATGTGGTATCCCCGTACTCAGGAGAAGCAGCAGAATGTATTTTGGGGTGCAATTCCACATATAACCATGGCATGTGTGAGCAATATATCATTTAGTGACAACTTTTTGTAATTTTTTTTTTTTTTTTTTGTCATTATTCAATCACTTGGGACAAAAAAAAAAATTCAATGGGCTCAACATGCCTCTCAGCAATTTCCTTGGGGTGTCTACTTTCTAAAATATGGTCATTTGGGGGTTTTGTACTGCCCTGTCATTTTAGCACCTCAAGAAATGAGATAGGCAGTCATAAATTAAAAGCTGTGTAAATTCCAGAAAATGTACCCTAGTTTGTAAACGCTATAACTTTTGCGCAAACCGATAAATATACGCTTATTGACATTTTTTTTACTAAAGACATGTGGCTGAATAAATTTTGGCCTAAATGTATGACTAAAATTGAGTTTATTCGATTTTTCTTATAACAAAAAGTAGAAAATATCATTTTTTTTCAAAATTTTCGGTCTTTTTCCGTTTATATCGCAAAAAATAAAACTCGCAGAGGCAATCAAATACCATTAAAAGAAAGCTCTATTTGTGGGAAGAAAAGGACGCAAATTTCGTTTGGGTACAACATTGCATGTCCGCACAATTTACAGTTAAAGCAGCGCAGTGCAAAATTCTGAATTCACCTCTGGTCCTCTAGCTACCAAATGGTCCGGGGCTTAAGTGGTTAAAGGTGACCTATTTTTTTACATTAGAAATCTCAAAAATGATGGCAAATGATGAAAAACCATCAAAAAAATATAAAAAAAACTGTAATTGCTTGCATTGCACTGTAGACAATCCAAAAATTGTGGCAGGTGACGTGGCATGTGACGTGGCCAGGTGACATGGCAGGTGACGTGGCAGGTGACGTGGCAAGTGGACAATCCACAACTTGTGGCAGGTGACGTGGCCAGGTGACGTGGCATGTGACGTGGCCAGGTGACATGGCAGGTGATGTGGCAGGTGACGTGGCAAGTGGACAATTCACAACTTGTGGCAGGTGACGTGGCCAGGTAACGTGGCAAGTGAACATTCCAAAACTTGTGGCAGGTGACGTGGCAGGTAACATGGCCAGGTGACGTGGCCAGGTGACGTGGCCAGGTGATGTGGTAAGTGGACAATCCACAACTTGTGGCCAGGTGACGTGGCAGGTGACGTGGCAAGTGGACAATTCACAACTTGTGGCAGGTGACGTAGCCAGGTGATGTGGCAGGTGGACAATCCACAACTTGTGGACAGGTGACGTGGCAGGTGACGTGGCAAGTGGACAATTCACAACTTGTGGCAGGTGACGTGGCCAGGTGATGTGGCAAGTGGACAATCCACAACTTGTGGCCAGGTGACGTGGCAAGTGGACAATTCACAACTTGTGGCAGGTGACGTGGCAGGTGACGTGGCCAGGTGACGTGGCAAGTGGACAATGCACAACTTGTGGCAGGTGACGTGGCCAGGTGACGTGGCCAGGTGACGTGGCAGGTGACGTGGCAAGTGAAAATTCCACAACTTATGGCAGGTGACATGGCCAAGTGACGTGGCCAGGTGACGTGGCCAGGTGATGTGGCAAGTGGACAATCCACAACTTGTGGCCAGGTGACGTGGCAAGTGGACAATCCACAGCTTGTGGCAGATGATGTGGCAAGTGATACGCTAAATACAAGTACACTGCTACTCTCTCAGCTGCTGGTCTCCCAAAATGGCTGAAATGGTTAAATAATAATGTTTTTTGAGCTTAGGGAGGGTCTTATGATGTTTCTTAACTAAACGCCTATAGACGCAAACGCGGTAAAACGCGGTAAAACGCCGCTAAAATCACGGCAAAACGGGCGTTTTTAAACGCCGGTTTTAGCCTTTAAAAACGTGTGTTCAGCAGAGTTTGCATCGGCGTCTCGTGTGCATGGGGCCTTAACCTTTAATTTGTTTTTATGCCAGAATAAATGTTTTTTTAGTTTCCTGCCAAAAATTGAACATGTGTTTTTATTCAAAATAGAGAGTTTGCTAGTGAGTAGGCAGGGACATTGCAAAAAATAATTTTGAAATTACCAAGGGACACTAACCTCCTTGAGGGTAAATTAAAATAAATAATAATGTTGTTGTGGCAACTTGACACACTCAAAAATATAAAAAAAATAATGGAAAGCAGTCTAAAATATTATCCAAATAATAAGCAAGATTATTAATACAAGATGGTAACCCAAAAAAATTTGCTCTTTAGGGAGATCTGGCTTACAATAAATATAGATTAATCATGAGAACACAATATATAATAAAGAAAAAAACGTTGTCATAACTGTGAGAATATCAGCAGCAAAAGGTTTGGATTATTGAAGCATTATAACGAAGAAAAGAATGCGCTGCATTAAACGATACAATAATTTACAGCATGACGAATGTGCTAGCTCCATTAAGAACGCTAGTTTTACCAGAACGAGCGATCCCGTCTCATACTTGATTCTGACCATGCGCATTTTTTTCACGTCGTTAAAGCCCACACACGGACGTTTTTCATGACGAGAAAAACGACGATGTAAAAAACTACGTGAAAAATTAGAGCATGTTCCATTTTTTTCATGCCCGTTTTTCACTTTGTGAAAAATGCTCTGAAGCCCACACACGATCATTTTTAATGATCATTTAAAAAAATGGCATTTTTCTCGTCATTAAAAACAGTCGTGTGTACGCGGCATAAGAATAGAAAAAATCAGGAATAACTCTTTTATATCAATTGTTTGAAGGAGATATACTCCTACCCTTCGATATACTGAAAGCTCGCTTTCAATTACTAAATAGGGGGTAATTTACTATAGCGGCGCGGCGCTAATTAGCGCAAATTGCCGCTAATTATCGCGATTCACGGCAATTTGCGCTAATTAGCGCGGAAAACGGTATTCACTATAGCGCTGGAGAGAAAATACTCCTAAAATCAAATTTACTATAGCTCCCAGAATCCAAATAGCGCCCAAATCCTTACTCTACTAAAAGCTGGAGAATTGCACATGGAAATAATGTTTAGAGCATGATATAATTGCCTAAATGGTACTGAAATATGCAGTATATTATTTAAAGATAATCTGCTTTTAAACTGTGTGAAAAAGTGATTTCCACACTGAAAAACCTTTAAAGTCTGAGAAGTGAAAAATTCCTTGTTTTTTGGACAAATTTGGCAACACAACTGAGCATGCTCAGAAGTGAAATAACTCAAATTTTAACTCAAGTGTCTTTTTTCACAAGAGTTATAGTAAATACCAAAAAGAGAGCTAATTAACCACTTAAGCCCCGGACCATTTCGGGCCATTAGGACCAAGCCTGTTTTTGGGATTCGGCACTGCGCTGCTTTAACTGTAAATTGTGCAGACATGCAATGTTGTACCCAAATGAAATTTGCGTCCTTTTCTTCCCACAAATAGAGCTTTCTTTTAATGGTATTTGATTGCCTCTGCGATTTTTATTTTTTGCGATATAAACAGAAAAAGACCGAAAATTTTGAAAAAAAATGATATTTTCTACTTTTTGTTATAAGAAAAATCGAATAAACTCAATTTTAGTCATACATTTAGGCCAAAATGTATTCAGCCACATGTCTTTAGTAAAAAAAATGTCAATAAGCGTATATTTATTGGTTTGCGCAAAAGTTATAGCGTTTACAAACTAGGGTACATTTTCTGAAATTTACACAGCTTTAAATTTATGACTGCCTATCTCATTTCTTGAGGTGCTAAAATGGCAGGGCAGTACAAAACCCCCCCAAATGACCCCATTTTGGAAAGTAGACACCCCAAGGAAATTGCTGAGAGGCATGTTGAGCCCATTGAATATTTTTTTTTTGTCCCAAGTGATTGAATAATGACAAAAAAAAAAAAAAAAAAAATTACAAAAAGTTGTCACTAAATGATATATTGCTCACACATGCCATGGTTATATGTGGAATTGCACCCCAAAATACATTCTGCTGCTTCTCCTGAGTACGGGGATACCACATGTGTGGGACTTTTTAGGAGCCTAGCCACGTACGGGACCCCGGAAACCAAGCACCGCCTTCAGGATTTCTAAGGGCGCAAATTTTTGATTTCACTCCTCACTACCTATCACAGTTTCGAAGGCCATAAAATGCCAAAATAGCACAAAACCCCCCCAAATGACCCCATTTTGGAAAGTAGACACCCCAAGCTATTTACTGAGAGGCATGTTCAGTCCATGGAATATTTTATATTTTGCCACAAGTTGCGGGAATATGACAAACTTTTTTTTTTTTGCACAAAGTTGTCACTAAATGATATATTGCTCACACATGCCATGGGCATATGTGAAATTACACCCCAAAATACATTCTGCTGCTTCTCCTGAGTACGGGGATACCACATGTGTGGAACTTTTTGGGAGCCTAGCCGCGTACGGGACCCCAAAAACCAAGCACCGCCTTCAAGGTTTCTAAGGGCATAAATTTTTGATTTCACTCCTCACTACCTATCACAGTTTTGAAGGCCATAAAATGCCAAGATGGCACAAAACCCCCCAAATGACCCCATTTTGGAAAGTAGACACCCCAAGCTATTTGCTGAGAGGCATGTTGATCCCATTGAATATTTTTTTTTTTTTTGTCCCAAATGATTGAATAATGACAAAAAGAAAAAAAAATGTACAAAAAGTTGTCACTAAATGATATATTGCTCACACATGCCATGGTTATATGTGGAATTGCACCCCAAAATACATTCTGCTGCTTTTCCTGAGTACGGGGATACCACATGTGTGGGACTTTTTGGGAGCCTAGCCGCGTACAGGGCCCCAAAAACCAAGCACCGCCTTCAGGATTTCTAAGGGCGTAAATTTTTGATTTCACTCCTCACTACCTATCACAGTTTCGAAGGCCATAAAATGCCAAAATAGCACAAAACCCCCCCAAATTACCCCATTTTGGAAAGTAGACACCCCAAGCTATTTGCTGAGAGGCATGTTGAGTCCATGGAATATTTTATATTTTGCCACAGGTTGCGGGAATATGACAAACTGTTTTTTTTTTGCACAAAGTTGTCACTAAATGATATATTGCTCACACATGCCATGGGCATATGTGAAATTACACCCCAAAATACATTCTGCTGCTTCTCCTGAGTACGGGGATACCACATGTGTGGGACTTTTTGGGAGCCTAGCCGCGTACGGGACCCCAAAAACCAAGCACCGCCTTCAAGGTTTCTAAGGGCATAAATTTTTGATTTCGCTCCTCACTACCTATCACAGTTTTGAAGGCCATAAAATGCCAAGATGGCACAAAACCCCCCCAAATGACCCCATTTTGGAAAGTAGACACCCCAAGCTATTTGCTGAGAGGCATGTTGAGCCCATTGAATATTTTTTTTGTCCCAAATGATTGAATAATGACAAAAAGAAAAAAAAAATGTAAAAAAAGTTGTCACTAAATGATATATTGCTCACACATGCCATGGTTATATGTGAAATTACACCCCAAAATACATTCTGCTGCTTCTCCTGAGTACGGGGATACCACATGTGTGGGACTTTTTGGGAGCCTAGCCGCGTACGGGACCCCAAAAACCAAGCACCGCCTTCAAGGTTTCTAAGGGCATACATTTTTGATTTCACTCCTCACTACCTATCACAGTTTTGAAGGCCATAAAATGTCAAAATAGCCCAAAACCCCCACAAATGACCCCATTTTGGAAAGTAGACACCCCAAGCTATTTGCTGAGAGGCATGGTGAGTATTTTACAGCTCTCATTTGTTTTTGAAAATTAAGAAAGACATTTTTTTTTCTTTTTTTTTTCTTTTTTTACATTTTCAAAACTTTGTGACAAAAAGCGAGATCTGCAAAATACTCAACATACCTCTCAGCAAATAGCTTGGGGTGTCTACTTTCCAAAATGGGGTCATTTGGGGGGGTTTTGTGCCATCTGGGCATTCCATGGCCTCCGAAACTGTGATAGGCAGTGAGGAGTGAAATCAAAAATTTACACCCATAGAAATCCTGAAGGCGGTGCTTGGTTTTTGGGGTCCCGTACGCGACTAGGCTCCCAAAAAGTCCCACACATGTGGTATCCCCGTACTCAGGAGAAGCAACAGAATGTATTTTGGGGTGTAATTCCACATATGCCCATGGCATGTTTGAGCAATATATAATTTAGTGACAACTTTTTGTACATTTTTTTTTTTTTGGTCATTATTCAATCACTTGGGACAAAAAAAAAAAATATTCAATGGGCTCAACATGCCTCTCAGCAAATAGCTTGAGGTGTCTACTTTACAAAATGGGGTCATTTGGGGGGGGGGTTTGAACTGTCCTGGCATTTTATGCACAACATTAGGAAGCTTATGTCACACATCATCCACTCTTCTAACCACTTGAAGACAAAGCCCTTTCTGACACTTTTTGTTTACATGAAAAAATTTTTTTTTTGCAAGAAAATTATGTTGAACCCCAAAACATTATATATTTTTTTAAAGCAAAGGCCCTACAGATTAAAATAGTGGGTGTTGCATTTTTTTTTCCACACAGTATTTGCGCAGCGATTTTTCAAACGCATTTTTTGGGGGAAAAACACACTTTTTTTATTTTTAATGCACTAAAAAACACTATATTGCCCAAATGTTTGATGAAATAAAAAAGATGATCATAGGCCGAGTACATGGATACCAAACACGACATGCTTTAAAATTGCGCACAAACGCGCAGCGGCGACAAACTATATTCATTTTTAAAAGCATTTAAAAGCCTTTACAGGTTACCACGTTAGATTTACAGAGGAGGTCTACTGCTAAAATGACTGCCCTCGATCTGACCTTCGCGGTGATACCTCACATGCATGATGCAATTGCTGTTTACATATGACGCTAGACCGACGCTTGTGTTCGCCTTTGCGCAATAGCAGGGGGGACAGCGGTGCTTTTTTTTTTTTTTTTTTTTTTTTATTTGGCTTTTTTTTTTTTTTTTTAAACTGTGCCTTCCATATTTTATTTTTTTACCATTTTTATCGTTATCTCAGGGAATGTAAATATCCCCTATGATAGCAATAGGTAGTGACAGGTACTCTTTTTTTGAAAAAAAATGGGGGGTTAGACCCTAGATCTTTCCTCTGCCCTCAAAGCATCTGACCACACCAAGATCGGTGTGATAAAATGCTTTCCCAATTTCCCAATGGCGCTTTTTATATCCGGGGGGGGGACATTCCCTCCCACTGCTTGTAAAAGCAGTCTAGAGGCTAATTATCTGCTAGAATTGCTTTTACATGAAAGCCGGCTGCTGGCTGAAAAGAATGATACCAAGATGATACCTAAACCCGCAGGCATCATTCTGGTATAAACATTCAAAGTCCAGCAACATACCAGTACGTTGCTGGTCCTTGTTGGACATGTATTGTAATCTTTTTTTTCATACAGCCTATTGGCTGAACGAAAAAAAGAGATTGATTGGTGGGTATGCCCACCATTAGAATACCTCCCTTCATCCACCCACTTCTAATGTTCTAATGATGGGCATATATGCCGAAGCATGGGGGCATCCTCCCGCAAAAAAGTTATGCCGCGTACACACGGTCAAGCCTTCGTCGGAATTTCGACCGTATGTACGCGGCATAAAAGGTTATGCCGCGTACACACGGTCGGACTTTTCCACGGGCAAGCCTCCGTTGGAATTTCGACCGTATATACGCGGCATTAGGAGCAAAATCGTTCCTCCGCCCCTGCTGCCCCCATGCTTCGGCATATATGCTCTTTTTTTTAACTGTGGTGGTGAAATCACCTCCTACAGCGTTGGAGTCACGGCTTTATGTATCGTGGGAGCAAACGCTGTTGCTGTCAAGATAAATAGATCCGCGCTGCAACTGAATGGCGTACCTGCTAAGCAAATGGTGGTTAACATTAAAACAAAGTAACATTACAGTACAACAGTAAGACCTTACCATGCCATACCTGCAAAGCAAATACCAAAACAAAACCTAGTAAAAAATAAAAAAATGTTTTAACGCAACCTGTGCCTAAAATATATATATATGCCGAAGCATGGGGGCATCCTCCCGCAAAAAAGTTATGCCGCGTACACACGGTCGGAATTTTCCACGGGCAGGCCTCCGTCGGAATTTCGACCGTATGTACGCGGCATTAGGAGCAAAATCGCTCCTCCGCCCCTGCTGCCCCCATGCTTCGGCATATATGCTCTTTTTTTTAACTGTGGTGGTGAAATCACCTCCTACAGCGTTGGAGTCACGGCTTTATGTATCGTGGGAGCAAACGCTGTTGCTGTCAAGATAAATAGATCCGCGCTGCAACTGAATGGCGTACCTGCTAAGCAAATGGTGGTTAACATTAAAACAAAGTAACATTACAGTACAACAGTAAGACCTTACCATGCCATACCTGCAAAGCAAATACCAAAACAAAACCTAGTAAAAAATAAAAAAATGTTTTAACGCAACCTGTGCCTAAAATATATATATGCCGAAGCATGGGGGCATCCTCCCGCAAAAAAGTTATGCCGCGTACACACGGTCGGAATTTTCCACGGGCAGGCCTCCGTCGGAATTTCGACCGTATGTACGCGGCATTAGGAGCAAAATCGCTCCTCCGCCCCTGCTGCCCCCATGCTTCGGCATATATGCTCTTTTTTTTAACTGTGGTGGTGAAATCACCTCCTACAGCACTGGAGTCACGGCTTTATGTATCGTGGGAGCAAACGCTGTTGCTGTCAAGATAAATAATTCCGCGCTGCAGTTGAATGGCGCACCTGAAAACAAAAAATTACATACCTGAAAAGCAAGCATGATAAAACATTGCAGAATAGAATACAGTAAAAAAGAGCAGAACAATAGAGAGAAAATAGAGAGAGAGAGAACAATAAAACGACAACTATTTTTGGTTTTTTTATTTTATATTTTTTTGTGTTTTGTTTTTTACGTTTTTTTTTTCTTTTTTACACTTTTTTTTGTAACTTTACAACTGTAATGGTTCGGGTCTCTCAAAATGTAATGGCATCTTGGGAGACCCTGTGTAAGTGTGTCCTTGTCTGTGAAATGCTGTACCCTACGCTAAAAATTCACTTTTGAGTGGTAGCGTTCAAAACATTCACCTTGGCAAAGACCAGGCTTGTCAGGACAGAGTGGACAAAAACTACGGGTGTCACGCCTAAATCCGCGCTTGCTACAGACACGACATCTTTTTTGGGGGTGGCTTTGGGTAGGGGTACTCGGGAGGACATACGAATAATGCCTCTCATGCAGCCGGCTTACTGCATTTGGTTGGGGATGGTGAGGTGCAGAACCGCCTGGATACAGGAGTTCTGTGACTATCTCATTCTGGAATTTTAGAAGAGATAACGTCCCGCCTGAAGCTCTGTATAGCACATGAGCGTTCAGCAAAGCCAATTGGAATAATGATAGAGACACTTTTTTGTACCAGCGTCTCGCCTTACGGTCAATTAGATACGGCGCCATCAACTGGTCGTTGAGGTCCACCCCTCCCATATTTTGGTTATATTCGTGGACACAGAGGGGTTTCTCCACAACACCAGACGCCGTACGAATTTGGACTGTCGTGTCTGCATGAAGGGAGGTAAGAAGGAAAACATTCTTATTGTCCCTCCACTTCATAGCGAGCAAGTTATTACACTTCAAGCAGGCTCTCTCCCCCAGCCTAAGACGGGCATCTACAAGCCGCTGGGGAAAGCCCCGGCGATTAGGTCGCACGGTGCCACATGCTCCAATCTTATGATCAAACAAGTGACTAAACAGTGGCACGCTCGTGTAATAATTGTCCACATACAAGTGGTACCCCTTTCCGAATAAGGGTGACACCAAGTTCCACACTATCTTGCCAGCGCTCCCTATGTAATCCGGGCAGTTGACCGACTCAATCTGACTGTCTTTTCCCTCATAAACCGTAAAGTTCACTACATAGCCTGTTGCCCTGTCACAGAACTTGTAGAGCTTGACCCCGTATCTGGCACGCTTGCTGGGAAGGTACTGCTTGAAAGACAAGCGGCCAGAAAATTTAATCAGGGACTCATCAACGCAGACAACTTGATCGGGAGTAAACAAGGCTGCAAAACATTCGTTGAAGTGGTTTATGAGGGGCCGAATTTTATAGAGCCGGTCGTATTCAGGGTCCCCACGTGGACGACAAAGTTCATTGTCGTTGAAGTGCATGAACCGCAAAATCTGCTCGTATCATGCCCTGGACATGGAGGCAGAGAACACGGGCATGTGGTCAATTGGGTGCGTGGACCAATGTTGAGGGAAAGGCCCAGAAAGGTCTTAAATTCGGAAACCGTAATTGGTTTCCAATTTCTGGCAATTTTAGGCAACTGGGGGTTAGCGGCGATAAATTGACCAGCATATAAATTACTCTGGTCCACAATAGATCTATAGAGATCTTCCGTGAAAAACAGCGAATAAAAATCAATTGGAATAAAATCAGCTGTTTCCACCTGAATACCGGGTTGGGCAGTGAATGGGGGAAGTACGGGTTCTGCAGAAGTGGTGGGGACCCAATCAGGATAGGCGAATTCTGCAGGAAGGGCAGTATGGGCACGACGGGCCTGCCTTTGTCTTCTTGGTGGCAGCGGGACACTACTTGTGCTTGCCACCTCGCCAGCTTGAACTGCACTTATGGGACTCGCCACGTCACCAAGTGTTACTGCAGTGCTGGATGTACGTCCAGGCTGTACTAGGCCGCTGGTGCTTGCCAGTTCACCAGAAGGAATAGCGGCGCTAGTACTACTCTGCTCCATGATACGAGAGACCTGCGGTTCTTGCTCCTCAACAACCTCAGAAGATCGGGATCAAGTACGCCTGACCTTAGCAGGGACCTCAACTTCGTCGTCAGAGCTATCTGATGTGGGGCCGCTGACGTCACTGTCTTCTACGGGAAGATATTCTGAGCCTGAATCTGACAGATACGTGACCTCCTCTTCACTATCTGTCATGCTCAGAATCTCGTAGGCCTCTTTACTAGTGTACCTTCGTCTTGCCATTTTGGGCTCTAAATTTAGGGGTACACTAGTAAGATTCACAGGAAAAAAAGCACCTGACTGTCGTCAGCAAATATATCAAACGCTACAAAAAAACTGTTAGCGATCGCAGGGATCAGGCCTGTCTCTGCGAACGCTGCAGTTATGTGTGTTGTGTTTGGTAAGTGACAGTGATCGATCGATACTGCACTTGGGTGGGCTGGGCTGGGCTGGGCTGGGCGGAGGGGCTAAACGCAGGCGCTAGCAGGTATCTGGGCTGATCCCGCTAACACTGCGTTTTTGGGAACCCTAAACCGCTGGGGATGCTAGTATAGATCTGATCAGATACTATACCACTAAGGGGGGTGTATGCTTTGCGCGTGGGTGTTAGCGTTACTGGCACTAACCTAACACTGCCTGGGGCGACGCAGACCCTCTCTGGCACTAAAACCTAATTGATCTCACCCGCCGGGCGATCAGGGGGGTTAAACCTTTATTGGGTTATATACGGCGGGTGCCCTGATGCTATAAAAAGCAAACTAATCAACCAGCGTCACCCGTAACCTTTATATGGTGATCACTGGTGAAAGGGTTAACTAGGGGCAATCAGGGGGTTAAAACCTTTATTAGGTTAAATATGGGGGTACCTGACACTATATAAAAACCTGACGGGTAACCTAAATAACTAAATAACTTACTGGCTAACCAGTGACACCAGTGACGCTTATACGGCGATCACTGGTGAAAGGGTTAACTCTAGGGGCAATCAGGGGGTTAAAATAATATATGGGGGTACCTGACACCAATAAAAACCTGCGGCGAACCTAAAAAAAAAATAACTGCCTATCTAAAACACCAGCGACACGAATACAGCGATCGGAAAAACAATCGCTTAGTGACGCTGAAGTTAGGGGGTGAAAGGGTTACCTGGGGGGTGATCAAGGGGTTAAACCTTTATTAGGGGGGGTTAGGGGGCTACCCTGGACCTAAAGGGGCCTAATCCTAACTGCCCTGCAACTTTTTACAATCACAGATGACACTAAATGCAGTGATCAGTAAAATAAATGATCACTGCAATCAGTGACACTGTGATTGGGGGCTTTGGGGTGACCTGGGGGGTGATCTGGGGGTGACTGGGGGGTGATTTGTGTGCCTATGTGTACCTACGTGTCAGTGGACTGTTGGAGCACTAACCTCTGTCTTCACTCCTCGGCGCCGGGAATGAAAAGACCGCGGCGAGGAAGATGACATCACTTCCTCCAGCCTGTGTTTACATCACATGGCGGAGGAAGCAATTTCATTGGCCGGGAGCGATCGCGAGGGGGGGGGCGGAATCGAGCGGCCGCCCCCTCATGCCTGATCGCTCCCGAACACTTAACGGCCGCTCACTGCAGTGAAGGGGGGTCCGGATGGACCCCCCAACTGCACAAAGGCAATCACGTAGATCTACGTGATTCTGCCTGTCCGTGCCATTCTGCCGACGTAAATCGGCGGTGGGCGGTCGTTAAGTGGTTAAAGAGCATTTTTTGGAAGTGAAAATCTGCTCTATTTTAGTCCAATGCAAGTTTTAGCCATTGATTCTAATGATACAATTGTAACTTTCACAAATAAATTATTTTAATGTTGAGATGAAATGTATCTTTCTCTGAAATAAATTTTCCTTTGCAACAATGTTGCTTCTAATTAAAATATTTTGTTTTTAAGAATGCTAGAATGTGGAATGTTTTGGTAAAAGATATTTTTCTCTGTCACTTTCACTTGTTACTCTCCATCTCACAACAATCTTTACCCAAACTCACACAGGTGTCTTTACAAACCACAAACAATACCAATGCTGTGCAAATTTAAAAACAGTCACATTTTTTTGTGCTTTTTATTATTTTGAAATAATCATAATTTGAGCCCCAAAAATTTGATATGTGTTCCAACATCAGAAATCAAAATGTAATTCCCCAAAATTTGAGGGTAATATCACTATTCTAAACTCACCCACAAAAAACACAAAATTTCACAGAATAAATCAAGCAGAATAACTCTTGAGTAATGTAATTCCATCACCCGTATGGCCAAAGAAATGCAGTATTTACGTGTATTTATGTGCATGTAGGGATGAGCTTCGTGTTCGAGTCGAACATACGTTCGACTCGAACATCGGCTGTTCGATCGTTCGACGAAGATCGAACGATTTGGGCCGTTCGCGCCAAATTCGAGTGACGCGAACGGCCCACAATGCACTACGCCATCGCAGTGTCATCCAGGCGCTGTGATTGGCCAAGCATGCACTGTGACCCCGCATGCTTGGCCAATCACAGCGCCGGCAGCGAGGAGAGCAATGATTGGCCACAGGCAGGATGCCTGTGGCCAATTATTGCTGAGGGTGTTTAGTACACGCCCCACACTATAAAAGGCCGCCAGCACGGCGGCCTAGTGTAGTGTGTTCCGGAGCAGGGATAGAGCAGCATAGGCAGGGACAGTGACTGTTATTTCTTTCTTGCTTAACCTGGATTCCTTTAGTTTAGGGAAAGAGAAGGATAGGTAGGGAGAGTGTCAGTGTGTTTTGTGCTTGTGCTATAGTGTGCTTAAAAAAAACATTTATTCTAGGGACAGAAAACTGTAGGTAGGGACAGTGTCAGTTTCTTTCACTCTGCAAGTCCTTGTTTCCAGGGACCTGGAAGGACAGTGAGTGAATTGTCCTTGTGCTATATTGTGCTTAAAAAAACATTTATTCTAGGGACAGAAAACTGTAGGTAGGGAGAGTGTCAGTTTCTTTCACTCTGCAAGTCCTTGTTTCCAGGGACCTGGAAGGACAGTGAGTGAATTGTCCTTGTGCTATATTGTGCTTAAAAAAAACATTTATTCTAGGGACAGAAAACTGTAGGTAGGGAGAGTGTCAGTTTATTTCACTCTGCAAGTCCTTGTTTCCAGGGACCTGGAAGGACAGTGACTGAATTGTCCTTGTGCTATATTGTGATTAAAAAAAACATTTATTCTAGGGACAGAAAACTGTAGGTAGGGAGAGTGTCAGTTTATTTCACTCTGCAAGTCCTTGTTTCCAGGGACCTGGAAGGACAGTGACTGAATTGTCCTTGTGCTATATTGTGATTAAAAAAAACATTTATTCTAGGGACAGAAAACTGTAGGTAGGGAGAGTGTCAGTTTATTTCACTCTGCAAGTCCTTGTTTCCAGGGACCTGGAAGGACAGTGAGTGAATTGTCCTTGTGTTATATTGTGATTAAAAAAAACATTTTTTCTAGGGACAGAAAACTGTAGGTAGGGAGAGTGTTTTTTTTCTTTCACTCTGCAAGTCCTTGTTTCCAGGGACCTGTAAGGACAGTGAGTGAATTGTCCTTGTGCTATATTGTGCTTAAAAAAAACATTTATTCTAGGGACAGAAAACTGTAGGTAGGGAGAGTGTCAGTTTATTTCACTCTGCAAGTCCTTGTTTCCAGGGACCTGGAAGGACAGTGACTGAATTGTCCTTGTGCTATATTGTGATTAAAAAAAACATTTATTCTAGGGACAGAAAACTGTAGGTAGGGAGAGTGTTTTTTTTCTTTCACTCTGCAAGTCCTTGTTTCCAGGGACCTGTAAGGACAGTGAGTGAATTGTCCTTGTGCTATATTGTGCTTAAAAAAAACATTTATTCTAGGGACAGAAAACTGTAGGTAGGGAGAGTGTCAGTTTATTTCACTCTGCAAGTCCTTGTTTCCAGGGACCTGGAAGGACAGTGACTGAATTGTCCTTGTGCTATATTGTGATTAAAAAAAACATTTATTCTAGGGACAGAAAACTGTAGGTAGGGAGAGTGTCAGTTTATTTCACTCTGCAAGTCCTTGTTTCCAGGGACCTGGAAGGACAGTGACTGAATTGTCCTTGTGCTATATTGTGATTAAAAAAAACATTTATTCTAGGGAGAGAAAACTGTAGGTAGGGAGAGTGTCAGTTTATTTCACTCTGCAAGTCCTTGTTTCCAGGGACCTGGAAGGACAGTGAGTGAATTGTCCTTGTGTTATATTGTGATTAAAAAAAACATTTTTTCTAGGGACAGAAAACTGTAGGTAGGGAGAGTGTTTTTTTTCTTTCACTCTGCAAGTCCTTGTTTCCAGGGACCTGTAAGGACAGTGAGTGAATTGTCCTTGTGCTATATTGTGCTTAAAAAAAACATTTATTCTAGGGACAGAAAACTGTAGGTAGGGAGAGTGTCAGTTTATTTCACTCTGCAAGTCCTTGTTTCCAGGGACCTGGAAGGACAGTGACTGAATTGTCCTTGTGCTATATTGTGATTAAAAAAAACATTTATTCTAGGGACAGAAAACTGTAGGTAGGGAGAGTGTCAGTTTATTTCACTCTGCAAGTCCTTGTTTCCAGGGACCTGGAAGGACAGTGACTGAATTGTCCTTGTGCTATATTGTGATTAAAAAAAACATTTATTCTAGGGACAGAAAACTGTAGGTAGGGAGAGTGTCAGTTTATTTCACTCTGCAAGTCCTTGTTTCCAGGGACCTGGAAGGACAGTGACTGAATTGTCCTTGTGCTATATTGTGATTAAAAAAAACATTTATTCTAGGGACAGAAAACTGTAGGTAGGGAGAGTGTCAGTTTATTTCACTCTGCAAGTCCTTGTTTCCAGGGACCTGGAAGGACAGTGACTGAATTGTCCTTGTGCTATATTGTGATTAAAAAAAACATTTATTCTAGGGACAGAAAACTGTAGGTAGGGAGAGTGTCAGTTTATTTCACTCTGCAAGTCCTTGTTTCCAGGGACCTGGAAGGACAGTGACTGAATTGTCCTTGTGCTATATTGTGATTAAAAAAAACATTTATTCTAGGGACAGAAAACTGTAGGTAGGGAGAGTGTCAGTTTATTTCACTCTGCAAGTCCTTGTTTCCAGGGACCTGGAAGGACAGTGACTGAATTGTCCTTGTGCTATATTGTGATTAAAAAAAACATTTATTCTAGGGACAGAAAACTGTAGGTAGGGAGAGTGTCAGTTTATTTCACTCTGCAAGTCCTTGTTTCCAGGGACCTGGAAGGACAGTGACTGAATTGTCCTTGTGCTATATTGTGATTAAAAAAAACATTTATTCTAGGGACAGAAAACTGTAGGTAGGGAGAGTGTCAGTTTATTTCACTCTGCAAGTCCTTGTTTCCAGGGACCTGGAAGGACAGTGAGTGAATTGTCCTTGTGTTATATTGTGATTAAAAAAAACATTTTTTCTAGGGACAGAAAACTGTAGGTAGGGAGAGTGTTTTTTTTCTTTCACTCTGCAAGTCCTTGTTTCCAGGGACCTGTAAGGACAGTGAGTGAATTGTCCTTGTGCTATATTGTGCTTAAAAAAAACATTTATTCTAGGGACAGAAAACTGTAGGTAGGGAGAGTGTCAGTTTATTTCACTCTGCAAGTCCTTGTTTCCAGGGACCTGGAAGGACAGTGAGTGAATTGTCCTTGTGTTATATTGTGATTAAAAAAAACATTTTTTCTAGGGACAGAAAACTGTAGGTAGGGAGAGTGTTTTTTTTCTTTCACTCTGCAAGTCCTTGTTTCCAGGGACCTGTAAGGACAGTGAGTGAATTGTCCTTGTGCTATATTGTGCTTAAAAAAAACATTTATTCTAGGGACAGAAAACTGTAGGTAGGGAGAGTGTCAGTTTATTTCACTCTGCAAGTCCTTGTTTCCAGGGACCTGGAAGGACAGTGACTGAATTGTCCTTGTGCTATATTGTGATTAAAAAAAACATTTATTCTAGGGACAGAAAACTGTAGGTAGGGAGAGTGTCAGTTTATTTCACTCTGCAAGTCCTTGTTTCCAGGGACCTGGAAGGACAGTGACTGAATTGTCCTTGTGCTATATTGTGATTAAAAAAAACATTTATTCTAGGGACAGAAAACTGTAGGTAGGGAGAGTGTCAGTTTATTTCACTCTGCAAGTCCTTGTTTCCAGGGACCTGGAAGGACAGTGACTGAATTGTCCTTGTGCTATATTGTGATTAAAAAAAACATTTATTCTAGGGACAGAAAACTGTAGGTAGGGAGAGTGTCAGTTTATTTCACTCTGCAAGTCCTTGTTTCCAGGGACCTGGAAGGACAGTGACTGAATTGTCCTTGTGCTATATTGTGATTAAAAAAAACATTTATTCTAGGGACAGAAAACTGTAGGTAGGGAGAGTGTCAGTTTATTTCACTCTGCAAGTCCTTGTTTCCAGGGACCTGGAAGGACAGTGACTGAATTGTCCTTGTGCTATATTGTGATTAAAAAAAACATTTATTCTAGGGACAGAAAACTGTAGGTAGGGAGAGTGTCAGTTTATTTCACTCTGCAAGTCCTTGTTTCCAGGGACCTGGAAGGACAGTGAGTGAATTGTCCTTGTGTTATATTGTGATTAAAAAAAACATTTTTTCTAGGGACAGAAAACTGTAGGTAGGGAGAGTGTTTTTTTTCTTTCACTCTGCAAGTCCTTGTTTCCAGGGACCTGTAAGGACAGTGAGTGAATTGTCCTTGTGCTATATTGTGCTTAAAAAAAACATTTATTCTAGGGACAGAAAACTGTAGGTAGGGAGAGTGTCAGTTTATTTCACTCTGCAAGTCCTTGTTTCCAGGGACCTGGAAGGACAGTGAGTGAATTGTCCTTGTGTTATATTGTGATTAAAAAAAACATTTTTTCTAGGGACAGAAAACTGTAGGTAGGGAGAGTGTTTTTTTTCTTTCACTCTGCAAGTCCTTGTTTCCAGGGACCTGTAAGGACAGTGAGTGAATTGTCCTTGTGCTATATTGTGCTTAAAAAAAACATTTATTCTAGGGACAGAAAACTGTAGGTAGGGAGAGTGTCAGTTTATTTCACTCTGCAAGTCCTTGTTTCCAGGGACCTGGAAGGACAGTGACTGAATTGTCCTTGTGCTATATTGTGATTAAAAAAAACATTTATTCTAGGGACAGAAAACTGTAGGTAGGGAGAGTGTCAGTTTATTTCACTCTGCAAGTCCTTGTTTCCAGGGACCTGGAAGGACAGTGACTGAATTGTCCTTGTGCTATATTGTGATTAAAAAAAACATTTATTCTAGGGACAGAAAACTGTAGGTAGGGAGAGTGTCAGTTTATTTCACTCTGCAAGTCCTTGTTTCCAGGGACCTGGAAGGACAGTGACTGAATTGTCCTTGTGCTATATTGTGATTAAAAAAAACATTTATTCTAGGGACAGAAAACTGTAGGTAGGGAGAGTGTCAGTTTATTTCACTCTGCAAGTCCTTGTTTCCAGGGACCTGGAAGGACAGTGACTGAATTGTCCTTGTGCTATATTGTGATTAAAAAAAACATTTATTCTAGGGACAGAAAACTGTAGGTAGGGAGAGTGTCAGTTTATTTCACTCTGCAAGTCCTTGTTTCCAGGGACCTGGAAGGACAGTGACTGAATTGTCCTTGTGCTATATTGTGATTAAAAAAAACATTTATTCTAGGGAGAGAAAACTGTAGGTAGGGAGAGTGTCAGTTTATTTCACTCTGCAAGTCCTTGTTTCCAGGGACCTGGAAGGACAGTGAGTGAATTGTCCTTGTGTTATATTGTGATTAAAAAAAACATTTTTTCTAGGGACAGAAAACTGTAGGTAGGGAGAGTGTTTTTTTTCTTTCACTCTGCAAGTCCTTGTTTCCAGGGACCTGTAAGGACAGTGAGTGAATTGTCCTTGTGCTATATTGTGCTTAAAAAAAACATTTATTCTAGGGACAGAAAACTGTAGGTAGGGAGAGTGTCAGTTTATTTCACTCTGCAAGTCCTTGTTTCCAGGGACCTGGAAGGACAGTGACTGAATTGTCCTTGTGCTATATTGTGATTAAAAAAAACATTTATTCTAGGGACAGAAAACTGTAGGTAGGGAGAGTGTCAGTTTATTTCACTCTGCAAGTCCTTGTTTCCAGGGACCTGGAAGGACAGTGACTGAATTGTCCTTGTGCTATATTGTGATTAAAAAAAACATTTATTCTAGGGACAGAAAACTGTAGGTAGGGAGAGTGTCAGTTTATTTCACTCTGCAAGTCCTTGTTTCCAGGGACCTGGAAGGACAGTGACTGAATTGTCCTTGTGCTATATTGTGATTAAAAAAAACATTTATTCTAGGGACAGAAAACTGTAGGTAGGGAGAGTGTCAGTTTATTTCACTCTGCAAGTCCTTGTTTCCAGGGACCTGGAAGGACAGTGAGTGAATTGTCCTTGTGTTATATTGTGATTAAAAAAAACATTTTTTCTAGGGACAGAAAACTGTAGGTAGGGAGAGTGTTTTTTTTCTTTCACTCTGCAAGTCCTTGTTTCCAGGGACCTGTAAGGACAGTGAGTGAATTGTCCTTGTGCTATATTGTGCTTAAAAAAAACATTTATTCTAGGGACAGAAAACTGTAGGTAGGGAGAGTGTCAGTTTATTTCACTCTGCAAGTCCTTGTTTCCAGGGACCTGGAAGGACAGTGAGTGAATTGTCCTTGTGTTATATTGTGATTAAAAAAAACATTTTTTCTAGGGACAGAAAACTGTAGGTAGGGAGAGTGTTTTTTTTCTTTCACTCTGCAAGTCCTTGTTTCCAGGGACCTGTAAGGACAGTGAGTGAATTGTCCTTGTGCTATATTGTGCTTAAAAAAAACATTTATTCTAGGGACAGAAAACTGTAGGTAGGGAGAGTGTCAGTTTATTTCACTCTGCAAGTACTTGTTTCCAGGGACCTGGAAGGACAGTGACTGAATTGTCCTTGTGCTATATTGTGATTAAAAAAAACATTTATTCTAGGGACAGAAAACTGTAGGTAGGGAGAGTGTCAGTTTATTTCACTCTGCAAGTCCTTGTTTCAAGGGACAGAGAAGGACACCTGAAGGTAGCCCTTATTGCTTTTTTCCCATCTCCCTGCAGGCCATCTATTAGAATGTCTGGAAGGCAAACAAGGAGAGGCAGACAGTCAGGAGGCAATAAAAGAGGGCAAGCAGGCTCTGTGTCTGGGGGCAACAGTGCTGGTCGTGGACGCGGTGCATTGTCATCAGCACATGGCCATGGGACACGCTTGTCCTTCTTTTCGGCAGCTGGACATGTTGAGCCACATCATGCCGAAGACTTGGTAGAGTGGATGACCAAGCCCTCCTCCTCCTCCTCATCCTCTCTCACCCAGGCTCAGGGTACTGGAAAAGCAGCTGCCAAAGCGTCGTCTTCCCTGGTATCAATGTCAGACAAATCATCAGTCACTCCTTCCCTAGACCCACCATGTCCTCCTCCTGAGGAGTCCCCCGAACTGTTTCAGCACAGTGTTGGGTACATGCTCCAGGAGGATGCCCAGCGTTTCGAAGGGTCTGATGATGAAACCCAGCTAGAGGAAGGCAGTAGCGTGAGAGCAGACAGAGGGGATGCTCAAGAAGGACACCAATCTGGCAGTCATGTTCCAGCAGCTGCAGCATACTGCCAGATTGGCTCCAGTGATGAGGAGGGAGGGGATGATGAGGTCACTGACTCCACGTGGGTGCCTAATAGGAGAGAGGAGGAGGAGGAGGATGAGGAGGAGGCACATCTCCAACGAGGCAGGATGCCCTTTGGTGGCCAGCGTAAGGGCAGTACACCGACGGAATCACACCGCAGAGCTCCGCCTGTGCAGGGCGCTGCCTCTGCCCGTCATTCAAAAAGTTCTTTGGTGTGGGCCTTTTTTGAGGCTAGTGCATCAGATCGCACAGCTGCTGTTTGCAACATATGTCTCAAGCGTATATCGCGTGGCCAAAACATCAGCCGCTTGGGTACCACATGCCTGACCAGACATATGTTGACCTGCCATGCAGCTCGTTGGCAAGCCTACCTCAAAGACCCACACCAAAGAACAAAGCGGACCTCTCCTTGCACCGCATCAGCTGGGATCTCCAACCCCACTATAACTTCAGTCCTCTCTGAAACATGCACTGAGAGGAATGAAGGTGTAGAATTAGGTGTGTCACAGCCAAGTACTTGCGCCCACTCTGCTAGCAGTACACCGACGTCCGATTCTAGCAGGCAAATTTCCCTGCCCCAGCTGCTGGACCGTCGAAAGAAGTTCACTCCCAGCCATCCACATGCCCAGCGGTTGAATGCTAGCTTGGCTAAATTGCTAGCGCTTCAACTGCTGCCTTTTCAGTTGGTAGACTCGGCCCCCTTCCGTGAGTTTGTGCAATGTGCAGTTCCTCAGTGGCAGGTTCCCAAACGCCACTTTTTCTCACGGAAGGCTATTCCGGCTCTCTACCGGCATGTGGAAGGCAATGTCTTGGCCTCGCTGGACAGGGCGGTCAGCGGTAAGGTGCATATTACCGCTGACTCATGGTCCAGCAGGCATGGACAGGGACGTTACCTTTCTTTCACGGCCCATTGGGTCACTCTTTTGGCAGCTGGGAAGGATTCAGGACAAGGTGCAGTAGTGTTGGAGGTTGTCCCACCGCCACGCCTCCAAAATGCTACTACTGGTTGTGACACACCTCTCTCCTCCACCCCCTCCTCTTCTTCTTCCTCCATGGCCTCTTCCTGTGGTTTGTCCTATGAACCAGCGGTGCTCCGTAGCCGTTCACGGGGCTACGCAAGTACGCAGGCAAAAAGATGCCATGCCGTGCTTGCGCTGGTGTGTTTGGGGGACAGAAGCCACACTGGGGCAGAGGTCCTGTCTGCTCTGCAGGGCCAGGCCGAGAGGTGGTTGACGCCACGCCAGCTTAAGCCAGGAATGGTGGTTTGCGACAATGGCACCAACCTCCTCTCCGCCCTCCGACAGGGACAACTGACCCATGTGCCCTGTGTGGCTCACGTCCTTAACCTGGTGGTGCAGCGCTTCTTGGGCAGGTACCCGGGCTTACAGGATGTCCTGAGGCAGGCCAGGAAAGTCTGTGTGCATTTCCGCAGATCTTATAATGCCAGTGCTCGCCTGGCTGAGCTGCAAAAGGAGTTGAACCTGCCCAAGAACCGCCTTATATGTGACATGCCCACCAGGTGGAACTCAACGTTGGCCATGCTGCAGCGGCTGCACACGCAGCAGAGGGCCATCAATGAGTACCTGTGCGACTACGGCACCAGGACAGGGTCAGGGGAGCTTGGTTTTTTTTCTCCACGCCAGTGGGGCATGATCAGGGATGCATGCACTGTCCTGGCACCATTTGAGGAGGCCACGAGGATGGTGAGCAGTGACAGTGCATGCATCAGTGACACTGTACCTCTTGTCCACCTGTTGGAGCACACGCTGCGTGGAATAATGGACAGGGCACTTGAGGCAGAACAGAGGCAGGAAGAGGAGGACTTCCTTGCCTCTCAAGGCCCCCTTTACCCAGACAGTGTTCCTTCTGTCCCACCCATCGCACAGGAAGAGGAGGAGGAGGAGGAGGAGGAGGAGGAGGAGGAGGATTGTGTCAGCATGGAGGTGGAGGCTGGCACTCAGCATCATCAGCAGCAGTCTTTTAGGGATGATTTACAGTCCCAAGAAACCAGTGGACTTGTACGTGGCTGGGAGGAGGTGGCTGCGGATCATGTCGTCCTTAGTGACCCAGAGGACTCCGGAGCGAATGCCTCAGCAAACCTACGCTGCATGGCCTCCCTGATCCTGCAAAGTCTGCGGAAGGATCCTCGTATTCTTCGGATCAAGGAGAGGGACCATTACTGGCTGGCCACTCTCCTTGATCCACGGTACAAGGGTAAGGTTGCGGACCTTATGTTACCGTCGCAGAGGGAGCAGAGGATGAGACAACTCCGGGAGGCCTTGCAGAAAGGTCTGTGCAACGCGTTCCCAGAGACTGGGAGGTTGCAAACTCCTGGTCCTGGACAACGAGTTGCTGAGGCTTCGGCCAGTCAAAGAAGGAGCGGTGGGGAAGGTGGCCGTCTGACCGATGCGTTCAGACAATTCTTTAGTCCGCAGCCCCAAAGTATGATCGGTTCCAGCAACCATCGCCAGCGTCTGATAAACATGGTGCAGGAATATCTAGGGGCAAGGTCAGACTTGGACACCTTCCCCACCGAAAATCCTCTGGCTTACTGGGTCTTGAGGATGGATCACTGGCCAGAGCTTGCACAGTATGCAATTGAGCTACTGGCCTGTCCTGCATCCAGCGTTCTTTCGGAACGCACATTCAGTGCTGCTGGAGGATTTGTCACGGATCACAGGGTGCGCCTGTCCACCGACTCGGTTGATCGACTGACTTTCATCAAGATGAACCAGTCTTGGATCACCACCAGCTACCACACACCTGATGCTGATATAACAGACTAATTGATTTTAACATGTCACATCCCTTCAAGACTGATGCTGATGCTGAGTGCCTGTGCTGTTATGTTGACTGGCTATCCTCCTCCTCCGAGTCCTCAATGATACGATTGATGATGATAGCTTGTAAGATCATTTTTGTTTATGGGTGCCGCCACCAGTGCCTAACGCCCAATTTTTCAGCCCCTGTTTAACAGGGGCGTGTAATTACAATTTTTGAAGCAATACTTTGCAACAGGGCTCATTGCTGTGCTCCAAGTACAGTATCTGTGAGGAGTTGCAGTGTTGTGCCACCAGTGCCTAACGCCCAATTTTTCAGCCCCTGTTTAACAGGGGCGTGTAATTACAATTTTTGAAGCAATACTTTGCAACAGGGCTCATTGCTGTGCTCCAAGTACAGTATCTGTGAGGAGTTGCAGTGTTGTGCCACCAGTGCCTAAGGCCCAATTTTTCAGCCCCTGTTTAACAGGGGCGTGTCATTACAATTTTTGAAGCAATACTTTGCAACAGGGCTCATTGGTGTGCTCCAAGTACAGTATCTGTGAGGAGTTGCAGTGTTGTGCCACCAGTGCCTAAGGCCCAATTTTTCAGCCCCTGTTTAACAGGGGCGTGTCATTACAATTTTTGAAGCAATACTTTGCAACAGGGCTCATTGCTGTGCTCCAAGTACAGTTGCTGTGAGGGGTTGCAGTGTTGTGCCACCAGTGCCTAAGGCCCAATTTTTCAGCCCCTGTTCAACAGGGGCATGTAATTACAATTCTTGATCTAATAATTCACAGCAGGGCCCATTGCTGCACCCACCAAGAGTAACTGTCAGGGCTTACAGTGTTGTGGCACCAGCACCACCATCAAAGGCCCAATTTTTACTACCACTGTTCAACAATTATATGTAATTAAAATTCCTGATATAATAGTTGACAGCAGGGCGTTCCAGCACCAACCAAGAGTAACTGTGAGTGCTTACAGTGTTGTGCCAACACCAACAACTAAGGGGCCTATTTCTGCAGAGTATATACGGCAGGTCCCTACTTTCAAACATCCAACTTACAAACGACTCCTACTTGCAAACGCAAGAAGACAACAGGAAGTGAGAGGAAATCTACCACTAGGAAGGAAAATTCTCTCCTGTAAGAATAAATATGGGAGAAAGGTGTCTCCTCTGTACTGATGCTTTATCAGCAATCCTTGTTTCAAGAAAAACACCACATTTCAAAAACAGTTGTCATTGGGACGGAAAGTGAGGTGAAATGTTCTGAACAGGGGCACAGACAGCAAAACAAATGTTACAGGGGTGATAACCCTTACCTATGTTTTCCAAAAAGTTTAAAAATAGATTTTTGGTCTGGAGCTACACTTCAACAATGTACCTGTTCAAAATTACAAACAGACTCTACATAAGAACAAACCTACAGTCCCTGTCTTGTATGCACCGCCTGTATAGGGCTGTTCAGAGTATATAGGGCCTTTTTTATTTTATGTGCGGGGTTCCCCTTAATATCCATACAAGACCCAAAGGGGCTGGTAATGGGCTGGGGTAGGGGGGGGGTCATGGGGTAGCTATGCCATTTTTCTTAAAGAATTTCATCCATATTACCGGGACCAGACATTACATTAAAGCCGCAAGCAGTTTTAAATGGCTTTTTTTTCCTTTAGAAGTGTCATTTTGTGCAGGGACAGTTCTAAACACGGGAAACACGTGGCACTTCACAGGCATACTTTAGACACCCCCCAGGTACGATATTTAAAGGAATATTTGACTTTTTTTTTTTCACTTTATGCATCATTAAAATGACTGCTCCCGAAAAACGACCGTTTTTAAAACTTCTTTTTGCATTGATACATGTCCCCTGGTGCAGAACCCGGGTTCCCAAACCCTTTTTAGGACAATAACATGCATAATAGTTGTTATAATTAGCACTTTAGAATTCGAACGTTCGCATCCATTGTATTTAATAGGGTTCTAATGTTCGTTCGAACTTTCGGTCCGTTCGCGGGTTCTGGTGCGAACCGAACCCGGGGGTGTTCGGCTCATCACTATGCATGAGGATCTCACATGTGGCAGCTCTGTGGCTTAGAGGTTAGAACTTCTGCTTAGCATCCCTGAATGTCTGGTTTCAAATCCCAAGCATGCTGCTTCATGTAGAGAAGTTGTCTCATCTCCCAGGTCTTAAAAATATGTCTAAATGTTGTATTTATGTGTAGGAGGGTTCCACCACCATTGTAAATCTTGCCAGATACAAAATTTAGCCAAAAGTATTGGGACGCCTGCCTTTACACACACATGAGTTGAGTTGAGTTGAGAGGTATCTTAATATAGCGCAGTCTTACCCTGAAAGGTCCCGACACACATGAACTTGAATGGCAGCCTAGTCTTAGTCCGTAGGGTTAAAATTTGATTTGGCCCACCCTTTGCAGCTAGAACAGCTTCTGGGAAGGCTGGGAAGGCTGTCCACAAGATTTAGTGTGTCTATGGAGATGTTTGATCATTCTTCCAGAAGTGCATTTGTGAGTCCAGGCACTGATGTTGGATGAGAAGGCCTGGCTCGCAGTCTCTGCTCTAATTCAGCCAAAGGGTGTTCTATCGGGTTCAGGTCAGGACTCTGTGCAGGCTAGTCAAGTTTCTCCACCCCAAACTCGCTCATCCATGTCTTTATGGACCTTGCTTTGTGCACTGGTGTGCAGTCATGTTGGAACAGGAAGGGGCCATCCCCAAACTGTTCTCACAAAGTTGGGAGCATGAAATTGTCCAAAATGTCTTGGTATGCTGATGCCTTAAGAGTTCCCTTCACTGGAACTAAGGGGCCAAGCCCAACCCCTGAAAAACAACCCCACACCATAATACCCCTCCACCAAATGATTTGGACCAGTACACAAAGCAAGGTCCATAAAGACATGGATGAGTGAGTTCAGGGTGGAGGAACTTGACTGGCCTGGACAGAGTCCTGACCTCAACACAACATAACACCTTGGGGATGAATTAGAGTAGAGACTGTAGGCCAGGCCTTCTCGTCCAACATCAGTGCCTGACCTCACAAATGCACTTGGAAGAATAGTCAAACATTCCCATAGACACACTCCTAAACCTTTTGGACAGCCTTCCCAGAAGAGTTGAAGCTGTTATAGCTGCAAAGGGTGGGCCAACTCAATATTGAACCCTACGGACTAATACTGGGATGCCATTACAGTTCATGTGTGTTTAAAGGCAGGCGTCCCAATACTTAGGCCAATATATTGTATATTGCTTGGAGACACTGAACATGGATATGAACTTAGGGCTGGTTCACACCACAGAGATGCAGAGAACATGTACGAGGCTGCCTGGTGGCTAAGTGGGCAGCAATTCCGTCTAGTAGCACTGGGGTTGCTGGTTCAATTCCCCAAAATGCTAATGCTTATGTTGAAGTTTATATGTTCTCCCTGTGTGGGCTTCTCACCACAATCCTAAGACATGCTGGTATTTTATTTGTCTCCTGTCAAAATAGTCTCTAATGTAAGAAAGTTTATTTTGGACTTTAGATTGGAAGCTCATTGGAGCCAGGGACTGATGTTAATGTTTGTTAGCACTAATCATGCCCAGGGACTTGGACATTTAAAATTGTAGGGTTTACACTGCACAGGTACATATGCTTAGAAAACTGTTGCTTTGTTTATGTGCATGCAGATGGATTTGGATCTTTGGCCTGTAGTTGGAGATTTGATGCACATAGCCAAGGGCTAACACAGTTGTAAATAGTATTATGTGTTCCTGCCCATCAGGTGCAATCACTTTAGACATACACGAAGGGACAGATTGAAAGTTACTGGTGGGAGTGTACTTCTATTGGGCGTGTACTTCTATTGGGCGTGTATCAGTTTGCTAACAATACAACCTCTCTTATATAAAGGCCTGCAGTATTGGGGATTGTTTGGTCTGAGAAGGCCAGGTTTTTTGCTGTGTTTTGTGGGGGGAGAAGGAATGATATTGTGCAGATTGACAAACCCTGAAATTCTTGTGCATTTTTTCAATCAAAAATTGTGTGTGTTCCTGTCTGACCAAGCAAAATCGTTTGGAAGCATCTGCTGAACTTCTACTCTTGGATCGCATTGCTTAATCGTGTACTCAGAAATGCAGATTCCAGCAGAACATGGTCACCAATGTATGTATATGTGGGTTGGTGGAGTGGGGGTGGGTGTTTTGAACATGTCTTTTTTAATAATATGTTGGAATGCTTTGTAAGAATAATGACTTAAGTATGTTTCTATAATCTTGCAGATAAAAATGTGATGTGTTGCCCGTTATACACTAAAAGTAAAGCTGTGTGCACGCTAAGGTTTTGACAAATTTTAGATTGTAAGCTCCTAAGAGCAGGGCCCTTAACATCCAATTGCTAAATGTAGTACCATGTATCCTGTCAATTTTTTTGAAGCTAGTAAATGAATGTACATAATTTTGTTTCTGCTGGCAAAATAAAAAGTACATTATTGAGCTTTGGTGTGTTTTTTTTTTTTGGTGGTGGTGGTTTTGCCAAAGTGCAATATCTTTTTTTTTATATTTTATTTCTATATGCATTTGTGCACCAAAAAACGAATCTCTTCGCCCTGGTTCACAATGATGCTACTTTGAAATTACGCTACTTCACTTGAGCGATTTTAGGTACTACTTGATAGACATCTGTGTGGCTTCATACACAAATGTCTATTGAAGTCACACCTGAATTGGCAAAAGTAGTGAAGGAATTACTTTTTGCAAATCGGGGTGGTGCCACAAAATTGGTGTTGCATCGATTGGAACAGTGCCATTGCCACCAATAGTCATGCGATTTGATTTCTGAAATTGGGGCGATTTGTCATGCAATGTAAACCTAGGCTTCAGCACACATGCAAGTAAATGATAAAGGTGGAATCTTTATATATAACAGCTGTGGAGAATTGCAGGTAATGAATTCTGCTGGAGAATAAGCAGTGTTGTGTGAGTCAGCTCTGGTTCACATTGGTGCGATTTGACATGTCAGATCGGTGGCAATTGCACTGTTCTAATTGGTGTGATTTGTATTGATTGATATTAGTGTAGAAACCTGTACAGATTTCTCTGTCCCCCGCAGTCGGGACTGACATGCGGGAATGAAATCGTATGAGTTTAGCTGAACGATTTCCTCCCGCTGTCAGTGTGAAGCCGGGCTCAAACTGGGCATTTTGCCTTTGTAATTCACCTGCTGTTATGCCAGAGACACCATTTCTTATCAAACTCCCTTAAGTTTACCTTCAAATATCATTAGTAAAAAATACAGATTCTATATCTGTAAATAATAGATTCTAATCGTGATTGAGATCAAATATTCGCAGCTGCAATCAACAGAGCGTGGTTTCACCTCCTGACCCGGAAATGAGTCATTGTAATCACCCGGAAGTTCCTGTGCTGGTCAGGATCTCCATCTAGGTGGACATGGCGAGCTCCCTCTTTAGCATAGAGGAAGTGCTGCTGATTTGCCGGGTAAGTGTAGGATATGTACTTGTGCTTACTCAAGGTGGGGGTGGATTTGGTGTGGGGAGGGCTTCATTGATTTGTTTGGCATCACCACACGTTTGCTTCTGGCCCATGTGCACACATCACTACTTCCTTCATTTGTTCTGCTGATGTAAATCAGTAAGGACTATGCAAGTATAAATGAGAGCTCCTTTCTATTAAAATATATATGACTTGATTCACATTTGGGCGACTTTTCATGATTCTCAATGATAACCATTCATATCTGTGCTACTTTAAGTCACACCAACTTCAAAGTAGTCCCTGTACTACTTTGGTGTGACTTTCAGGCTCAGTTTCCACTAGTGCAACTTGGGACTGCAAAGTCGATTGACATGTCATACACCATGATTTCCAATGAGTATGGTTCATATCTGTGCGACTTCAAAGTAGTCCCTGCACTACTTTGGTCCCACTTTGATACGACTTGAGGTCCATAGACCTCAAGAAAATACAGACATTGCTCCAAGTCGCATCATAATCGCGGCAACATCATGCCAATTTAGGGTTGCAATAGTGGAAACAGAGCCTCATGTGACTTGAGGTACATGGGGCACAATATTACACAGGCATTCCCAGAAGTTGGGGCCAAGTTGCAGCGGCAAAGTGGCAGCAAATTAGTGTGACTTTCAGGTCGCAGCAGTGTGAGATTCAAGGATTTCTTTGAATTTTGCCCTATTGTCACTTGTGCATCCTGAACGTGGGGCAAATTCATCCCTGCACTACCTTGGTTTGACTTTGATGCGATTTGAGGTCCATACACCACAAGATTACACAGACATTGCTTCAAGTCATGGCAAAGCTGTGCAATTTTAAGGTTGCACAAGTGCAAATGGGGCTTTATTCAAAGGTGTTATAATTTAATCTCATTAGGTTACTTTCACACTTATGTGACTTTTCATGCAGCTTTGGACCTCAGAGTCACATTAAAAGTTACCCCCCATGAGTTCCATTCATATCTATGCAACTTCACCCATGTTCACATAGCTCTGAATTGACATGTCAAATTACAGGCCAAATCGGCGATTTTTTGACGGCAATAGAACTGTCCAAATTGGTGCGACGCCACACAGATTCCCAAAAGTATTTCCTACACTACTTTGGGTGACTTCAGGAGGCGATTTCTTACCTCCCAACTTTTTGAGATGGGTATAAGGGACACCTATTAGCAAAAGTATGTAGGCATAGGACACATTTCCTAAAACACCTTCTTAAAGGAGAATTATTCCCCCAAAAAAAAGGATTAGTTAAACCCCCAAGTGCTTTTTTTTAACAATAATATCCCTTTAGATTTGTTTGTAAATTCCCAAAGCCAAGCAATTTAGAAATTAGATGAAAGGTTTAGTGCTGGAAAACCCTTTTTGAAAGATAAAAATGGCATTTTATATAAAACTATACAGATCAGAACAAAATGAGGGACAAATGAGGAGGACAGAGGGACTTTGTTCCAAATCAGGGACAGTTGAGACCTATGTGATTTCACTAGACATCTGTGCAGGAAAGTGCACTGATGTCTCTGAAATCGCTCACAAAGTCGGGCTGAGGCCCCTTTCACACTTGAGCGACTTTTCCTGTGAATTTGGTCATCAGAGTTGCATGACAAGTCATACCCCATGATTTTCAATGTGTACCATTTATATCTGTGCAACTTCAAGTCACACCGACTTCAAAGTAGTCCCTGTACTACTTTGGTCTGACTTTGATACGAGTTGAGGTTCATAGACCTTAAGTTTACAGGCATTCCCTGGAATCGCAGAAAAATTGCAGACGGAAATTTGCGCGCCTTTTCCTGCGACTCCTGCGTCCATAGACCTCAAGATTACACAGGCATTTCTTAGTCGCATAAAAATCACACAACTTTCAAACACTCAGCAACATGTGCTGAAAAGAGGCGAATGCCTATTAGCCAATGCCACATCAGCATGAGCATGGTTGTTACTATAATATTAAAGTGGTTGTAAACCCACTTAGACAACTTGCACCCACAGGTAAGCCTAGATTAAGGCTTACCTGTAGGTACAAGAAATATCTCCTTAACCTACACGGTTAAGGAGATATTTGCTTTTAAAACAGCACCGATGACATCACACGCATGCGCACTAGCGGGCCGGCATAATTGCCGGTTTTCTGAATGGGATCTTGCCGGCCCCAGCGCGCATGCGTGTGACGTCATCGCCGCTCCGGCCAATCACAGCGCCGGAGCGGTGATACACTGATGGCAGTGAATGGACATCGAGGCAAGATGGCGGCGGAGGGGAACGACGAGCAGTTCGGGGGCTTCGATCTCAGGTAAGTCATTCATAATAAGCTAGTATGCTATGCATACTAGCTCATTATGCCTTTCTTTTGCAGGGTTTTAAAAAAATAAAAAAATGGGGTTACTTCCTCCTTAATGCCTGAAATGTAATGCCTTAATGCAAAACATTATTGTATAGAATTTTATATTAGTAAATGTATTTTCTCTGTAGGTATGTGCTCAGCTCTGTAGCATAGTGGTATTCCCTGCTGCCCTCAAATGTTTAGGCCATGAATTAAAATCCTACTGACGGCAGCACCTCCTGAATGTGTGCATTTTACCCAGCAGCATATTTCTCCCGTTGCTGTGTTCTTCCGCGCAGTCGGTTACCTGCTAATAAAAAAAAAGCCGATCTTCTTCTGTGGCGGTCTTCCTCCTCTGTGTTTTCACCTGCTGTGTGGCGTCTCTTACATAGCCATGGAGCGGGCTCTCCGGGTGACGTTATCGGATGGCCACAGAAGAAGAGCAGCTTTTTTTTTTATTAGCGGGTAACCGACTGTGCGGAAGAACACAGCAGTGGGAGAAGACGGCGGTGGCAGGAGAGACGGCTCAGGGAGAAGAAACATCACACACTAGTAGATGTTTGTGCTACGCTCAATAGGCTAGTGGTCAGCACTTCTACCTTGAAAAACTCAGGCTTTGAAGCACTCATGGGTTCAAATCCCACAGAGAGATACTAAAAGATTGACTTGGTGAAAAAAAGGCAAATGCCTATGGTGTCCTTTTATGAAAATGCGGTAAAATACCGCTATTGTGTTCTCAGGCATTCTCAGAGGAGATCGCTCTCCTCTGAGTGCCTGTGTATGAAGCTCTGTAGCTCGCTTCTCATGTTGAGTTGAGAGGCGAGCCACAAACGCCGGGAACTCCTGAGAACAACTCCTCTCACTGTAATCTTGCGCGATGTAGCGGGATTACAGTATGAGGAAGTGTTAAATACAAAAGTGGACATGAATTATACACCACATATTAATAAAATAATACATTTACATTCCCACCAAACAATATACATTAACCTAATTATTAAAAAACATTGTTTTTATCAATAATTAAAGATTATACACGTGCCTAGTTAAATGTGAATGGTGTATAGTAAATTAATGTAATCCACATATGTAATGCAGCTATACACCATTCATATAAATGTAAAATACATTTATAATCATTATTATTTTTTTTTTTATAAAGTATACAAGTATAAATATTTATTAATAAATAAAATATATATATATATATATCAAAATTGATAAACCCCCGTATAACTGTAATAGAGCAGTCCATGGGTAAAACCATATTTCAGGGTTTACAAAATTTTATTTACTAATGAATTAAAAATTATATAAAAATTACTTTAATAATAGCATTTTAATGCAGGTAGACTAATATATATATATAAAGAAAAGTTAAAGAGGAAGTAAAGCCATTTTTTAAAAAAAAAACCTGCAAAAGAAAGGCATAATGAGCTAGTATGCATAGCATACTAGCTCATTATGAATGACTTACCTGAGATCGAAGCCCCCGCAGCGGTCCTCGGTCACCTCCGCCCCACCGCCATCTTGCCTCGATGTCCCGTCACTGCCGTCAGTGTATCGCCGCTCCGGCGCTGTGATTGGCCAGAGCAACGATGACGTCACACGCATGCGTGCTCGGGCCTGCAAGAACCCATTCAGAAAACCATCAATGAAGCCGGCCCGCTAGTGCGCATGCGTGTGACCTCATCGGCGCATCGGTTTATAGTAAATATCTCCTAGCATGAGAGACTGAGAGCGATAACACCAAATTTAACACACCTGATCCCCATTCACACCTGAGACCTTGTAACACTAACAAGTCACATGACACCGGGGAGGGAAAATGGCTAATTGTTCCCAATTTGGACATTTTTACTTAGGGGTGTACTCACTTTTGTTGCCAGCGGATTTGACATTAAAGTGGAGGTTCACACAAAAAGTGAGCCAGCGCTTTTTGGAACCCACCCCCCCTCCGGTGTCACATTTGGCACCTTTCAGGGGGGAGGGGGTGCAGATACCTGTCTAATACAGGTATTTGCACCACTTCCGGGTTCTGACTCCCGCGGGACGCATTGCTGTGCATATCACATGCAATGTTTGTGCGATATTAATTTAAATCATATTGCATTTGCACCAAAATGATACAGGACCCTTTATGTGGCCCGCACTGAAACGAATCGCATGGGTGTTCACACCCATGCGATCCGATTGCTGCACCATTTCATAGTTCACACTATGATCTGTGAAATTATCTGGGGGTGTCATTAACTTTACATTGACAGCCGCAGCGGTGCGCAGATGTCAATGCAGGTGCGATGTGGAAACCGCACAGGGATCACGCTGGTTCCCGCATCGCACAAGTGTGAACCCAGCCAGAGACGTGAACATGTAAATAAAAAATATATATATAATATATCTATATATAGATATATATATATTTTTATATATAGATATAGATATAGATATAGATAGATAGGTATATACCTATATTTATATATAGATATATAAATATCTGTATGTATATATATATATATATATATATATATATATATATATATATATACACATACACATTGAAATAAACACACACACATACAGTGCCTTGCGAAAGTATTCGGCCCCCTTGAACTTTTCATCCTTTTGCCACATTTCAGGCTTCAAACATAAAGATATAAAATTTTAATTTTTTGTGAAGAATCACCAACAAGTGGGACACAATTGTGAAGTGGAACGAAATCTATTGGATTTTTGAAACTTTTTTAACTAAGAAAAAAATGAAAAGTGGGGCGTGCAAAATTATTCGGCCCCCTTGCGTTAATACTTTGTAGAGCCACCTTTTGCTGCGATAACAGCTGCAAGTCGCTTGGGGTATGTCTCTATCAGTTTTGCACATCGAGAGACTGAAATTCTTGCCCATTCTTCCTTGCAAAAAAGCTCGAGCTCAGTGAGGTTTGTGAACAGCAGTTTTCAGCTCTTTTCACAGATTCTCGATTGGATTCAGGTCTGGACTTTGACTTGGCCATTCTAACACCTGGATACGTTTATTTGTGAACCATTCCTTTGTAGATTTTGCTGTATGTTTGGGATCAATGTCTTGTTGGAAGATAAATCTCCGTCCCAGTCTCAGGTCTTTTGCAGACTCCAACAGGTTTTCATCCAGAATGGTCCTGTATTTGGCTGCATCCATCTTCCCCTCAATTTTACCATCTTCCCTGTCCCTGCTGAAGAAAAGCAGGCCCAAACCATGATGCTGCCACCACCATGTTTGACAGTGGGGATGGTGTGTTGAGGGTGATGAGCTGTGTTGCTTTTACGCCAAACATATCGTTTTGCATTGTGGCCAAAAAGTTGGATTTTGGTTTCATCGGACCAGAGCACCTTCTTCCACATGTTTGGTGTGTCTCCCTGGTGGCATGTGGCAAACTTTAGACGAGACTTTTTATGGATATCTTTGAGAAATGGCTTTCTTCTTGCCACTCTTCCATAAAGGGCAGATTTGTGCAGTGTACGACTGATTGTTGTCCTGTGGACAGACTCTCCCACCTCAGCTGTAGTTCTCTGCAGTTCAGCCAGAGTGATCATGGGCCTCTTGGCTGCATCTCTGATCAGTCTTCTCCTTGTCTGAGCTGAAAGTTTAGAGGGACAGCCAGGTCTTGGTAGATTTGCAGTGAAATGATACTCCTTCCATTTCAAAATGATCGCTTGCACAGTGCTCCTTGGGATGTTTAAAGCTTGGGAAATCTTTTTGTATCCAAATCCGGCTTTAAACTTCTCCACAACAGTATTACGGACCTGCCTGGTGTGTTCCTTGGTCTTCATGATGCTCTCTGCACTTTCAACAGAACCCTGAGACTATCACAGAGCAGTGCATTTATACAGAGACTTGATTACACACAGGTGGATTCTATTTATCACCATCAGTCATTTAGGACAACATTGGATCATTAAGAGATCCTCGCTGAACTTCTGGAGTGAGTTTGCTGCACTGAAAGTAAAGGGGCCGAATAATTTTGCACGCACCACTTTTCAGTTTTTTATTTGCTAAAAAAGTTTAAAATATCCAATAGATTTCGTTCCACTTCACAATTGTGTCCCACTTGTTGGTGATTCTTCACAAAAAATTAAAATTTTATATCTTTATGTTTGAAGCCTGAAATGTGGCAAAAGGATGAAAAGTTCAAGGGGGCCGAATACTTTCGCAAGGCACTGTATATGTATGCTATATGCTATATATATATATATATATATATATATATATATATATACGGTATAGATTGCTAACCTGCTCGTTTTGGGGTGTGTAATGGTAGGGAAGATGTATGGCTGCTAGTGAATGAAAGAAGGAAGTCAAAAGACTTCCTTCTTCCTCCAGAATACTCAGCCAGCTTTGCGCTGCTCTCTCTGATTCTCCACCTCTGAGATGGTGAATCAGAAAGTGAGAATTCTGTTAGAGATCACCAGTGAGGTGCCGAGATCGCACCTTCATACACTGGCCGTTTCTGTGACAGTCAGTTACAGATTCTCACTGTGCTGAGATAATCAGCGGAGAACATGTTCTCCGCTGATTACCTCAGTTTCATACACTGGTAATGACCTGAGATCAGCGGTGAGACTCAGGATCGCCTCTGATCTCAGTTTCATAAAAGGACACCTATTAGCCAAAGCAGCATATGCTTAAAATAGGTGAATGCTAATTAGCCAATGCACTTTTATTCAATAATATTATGGTGTGGAATTCCAAACATCACACACTAGCTAACGGGCAGTTTACATTTCTTTGTTTGTTTATTTTAATTTGCTTGTGCAAAAAATAAACATAGCTGTTGGATGGTAGGTTGGCTGGTATTTGAACTTGTACCATGATAGCTGTGGTGACATGGGAGCAGACCACTAAGCCATTGTGCTAAGTACAAGACCTGCATAATAGTGTAGTATGATTAAAGAATGAACATAAATAATTACCGCTTTATAGCCACCTAAATGAAAAAAAAAACAACATATAACAAATGGGTAACCTAAATGTTTAATACATGTAATTTTACAGAATAGCAGACATTACTATGTAATAATCATTCATAACTGCATTCGTTAGCAAAAGAAGGAAAAAAACTAGGAATACTAATTGCAATATACAGCAATAGATGCACACGAGGTAGAGCACATCTCATATAAAAATGTTTCTTTCACATACATGGCTCATGGTTACAGTACAGTGCTATATAAAAACGTAGTGGAAATTGGCATTTGCATGTACGCGGATGCGCTAATTAGTGCTGATTTCAGATTTAATAACACTTGTTTGCTGCTAATAGCGCTCTTTTTCATTCGCAAATTCACGCATTAAATTTTTAATTGGCAAAAATGGGAGCTATTATTTGCTCAGTGCTCAGTACTTCCTGGAGTTATAGTAAATCAGCCCCATAGTAATTTCTATCACTATCTTCAGATACGACACGCTTTGCAAAGCCAGACCCTAACATTCCAACTATAGTATAACCCATCAGAGATTTTGACAAAGGCAACCTCAATACGATCTATGCAACAAGAACTAATAGGGGACCTCTATTTGATATTGCTAAATGCAGAGAAAGTAAATGGACAGGCGAATAGCTTTGCCCATTGGCAAAAAGATTTGATAGATCTTAGTGAGGAGGATTGGAAGGGAGGTATCCATCTCACCATCGCAGCAGCTGACTCAGCTTTTTATAATACATAGAACTCATTACACTCCACAAAAATGATATGCTTGGGGAAAATATACATCGCCCCTATGTCCGCGATGCTCCGTATTTAACGGATCTCTAATACATATGCTCTGGCGCTGCTCCATAAATATTGGGAGAAAGTGTTCCAGACTCTGAATACACTATGTCGGACAGAAATAACAAACTCACCTAAAATAGCAATATTGGGAATAATTCCAAATAGAGCATTACCAGCAGAGATGTATGCAATGTGGAGTAGATCCCTTTACCTAGCTCGTAAGCTTATCTTACAAAAATGGATCGCTACAATGCCACAAACCCACAAACAATGGTGTAATAAGGTAAACTATGTATTGAAAAGAGAAAGATTAACCTACAAACATAGAGGAGCTCCCCAAAAATTTTATAAAATATGGTTCTATTGGATTAATTCTAGTAATCCATTCTACGATGGGCTATGTGAGGGGGAGGAGGAGGAGGGCTAGATGGGAGCGAGGAGGCTGATCTATAATAAATTAAGAAGTACAAATTTGTAGGAAAAATGAATCCTACTTAGAGTTTTATGGGAGGTTTTTTTTCTCTTTTTCTTTTTTTTCATATTCTCTTTTGTTTTTCTTTTTTGGTGTATTGTCTTGTTAGATGTGTATTGTAAGATGTTTATTATAATCCTTGTTTGAACTATTCCTCCTTTTTTCCATGTTTATCTAAGAAACTAAATGAAATGTTTACTATCTTTAAATCCATTAATATTTTCTGTATGTAATAAGCAATAACAAAAACAAATAAAAAAACTATCTGATTTAAAAAAAAGAAGTGAATAAGGCCCCTTTAACACTGGGGTGCGGGCGGCATCTGCGGCAAAGCGCTGCTATTTTTAGAGGCACTTTACTGTAATTTTTGCAGAGGTATTCGGCCGCTAGCGGGGAGCTTTTAACCCCCGCCAGCGGGCGAAAAAGGGTTAAACCCATCCACAAAGCGCTGCTGCAGCGGCGCTTTGCCGGCGGTACGGCCGCGGTGCCCATTCATTTCAATGGGCAAGAGCGGTGGAGGAGCGGTATACACACCGCTCCTTCCCCGCTCCAAAGATGCTACTTGCAGGACATTTTTATTTTTATTTTATCATTTTATTTTATTTTATATCTGAAATCTGTGAACTTATTGTTGCAAACATGTGTGTGTGCGTTTTGACGCACTTTTTTGATTTACAAATAATTTTTATTGAAAATTTGCAATAGTACAAGAATGGACACACAATGAAGTTCAGAACAATTTTGTGTACAACAGACACTGACCATTAAAATGTGACAGTACATTTCACCCAATGACAATGGGTTGTCTAGTGGTTTCTGTCCCCTTTACCTTCCGCACCCCATCCGGGATCATGCTGTGCAGGAAGTAACCAGGTCGGGTCACCTACAGAATAAACAAAAAAAAACAATAAGCGCTTCAAGAAAATTAGCAGAGATGTGGCCAGAGAGTCAGGCACTTGTAAAACAGAGTTCTGGACCATCAATGCTAAAAGCTTTAAAAATAAGCTACCCTGTGAGCCCAGGTAGGAGAGGAAATTCAATTCCACTCTGGCTCAAGTGATCAATTTTGTAGAAACAAAAAACTACTGAACCCCAGCCGTGGAACAACATATTAAATGCCTGTGGGGGTTTGTGCCTGCACCAAGTGCAGGTGCAGTTCAAAAATAAGAAAGGAGGAACTAGAGAAAGAAAGAGGCAAGGGGGAGGGGAACAGAAGAGGAGAAGAGGGGTAGGAGAGGAGGAAGTACATGGAAGGCTAGTGGCCAAGGGGAGCACGGACATGGCCTTGGATATGTAGGTGTCCTGCGTTCTCTATACCAGGGTCAAATAGGGAACTCGATATGTGTGGCCCAGGGTTTTCAGGTGTGTTTAAATTTGTCAACCATGTTGAGGATGGTGTTGAAGATCATTTCCTGGGACATTATCCATGAGATTTTATGTTTAGTTAGTCGATAAGAAACTGACGGAGATTTCCAGACCCGGGCAATAGTCATTTTGGCACCTAAGAGAATGAAGCGAATCAGAGTCTGAGTTGGTTTGGGGGTTTTAGGGTTTAGACAGTTGAGTAAAGCAATTGTAGAGTCTTGCTTAATCACAATTCCAGTGATTTTGCGAATGAGATTGAAAATTTTGTTCCAATAAACTCTGATTCTGGGACACTCCCACAGAGTATGGAGGAGGGTGCTCATGTGGCCGCATCCTCTGAAGCATAGGGGGGATGATTGCGGGTAATATTTGGCAAGACGGGTAGGTACTAGGTACCAGCAGGTTATGACCTTGAGACTCGCCTCAATCAGGGAAATATTCATGATGCCCTTTTATGAACGGGCAAAGTTAGCGTGCCAAAAGTCGAGATCCCAGTCAAGTTCAAGGTCTCGTTCCCAGCTCAGCATATAGGTCGCTTTCTCCAAAGGCTCGGCTAAGGCTGAGTATATTAGGGAGATACCCCCACTCGTATCCATGGCTGAAGAGCACCATTGGTCGTAAGTAGAGTTGAGCGGACACCTGAATGTTCGGGTTCGACGGGTTCGCAAAAAAGTTCGAGTTTGGGAACCGAACTTGACACGAACTTGACCCCGAACCCGAACCCCATTGAAGTCAATGAGGACCCGAACTTTTGAGGACTAAAATGGCTCTAAAAAAGTCATGGAAAAGGGCTAGAGGGCTGCAAATGGCAGCAAAATTATGTTGAGAGCATGGAAAGTGCTCTGCAAAAAAATTTGGATAGGGAAATAACTTAAAATAACATGGGTGGGAGACAATGTGAAGGAACTGGAGGCACTGTCAACAACCCAATCTACTATCGCCTGTACTTGTTCTGGCCTCAACATTCGTAGAGCCGCATTAGGCCCGAACAAATACCGCTGCAGGCTCTGTCGCCTACTCGCACCTGAGGAAGGTGTTTCACTTGTGCGTGTAGCTGGCACAGATTGACCACGTCCTCTCCCTGCAACAGGAGCTCCACCAGCAGCACCACGACTGGGGCCACGTCCCTTATTTGAGGTTCTCCTCATATTTCTCAAATTTAGGATCTTGCCATAAATGGGTGTTTTTTGAATAGCAGAATAGAACAACAGTATCTAAAGGGTGTATCTCACATGTACAGATATGCAGCAAACGCTGCAAAAAATTTTTTTTTGCCCTAAATGGGTGCTTTTAGAATAGCAGAATAGAACAACAGTATCTAAAGGGTGTATCTCACATGTACAGATACAGACTAGGCTGCAATTTGAGATTTTTCACCTAAATGTGTTTTTTTGAATAGCAAAATAGAGCAACAGTATCTAAAGTGTGTATCTCACACGTACAGATATGCAGGAAACGCTGCAAACTATTTTTTTTTGTCCTAAATGTGTTTGTTTTTTTAATACCAGAATAGAGCAACAGTATCTAAAGGGTGTACCTCCCACATACAGATACAGACTAGGCCACAATTTAAGATTTTTCCCCTAAATGTTTTTTTTTTTGAATAGCAGAATAGAGTATCTAAAGGGTGTATCGCACAGGTACAGATATGCAGAAAAGGCACCAAAAATATTTTTTTTGCCCTAAATTATTATTTTTTGGAATAGCAGAATAGAAGAACAGTATCCAAAGTGTGTATCTCACACGTACAGATATGCAGAAAACGTTGGCAAAAAATATTTTTTGCCCTACATTTTTTTTTTGGAATAGCAGAATAAAACAACAGTATCTAAACCAAATAGGGAGTTGCCACAATGAACCCTGGTTAAAGGGGGTCCCTAAAAGTCAGTACCTTAGACTGCGAAGGAACTGCTCTGATTCACAGCAGTTCCTGGAGCAGGCAGGGGTTCTTACCCAGAGGTTTCTGGAGAAAGGGTACCAAGGGGACTTTTTAAACAGTGTCCTAGAAGGAGTAAAAGCCACTGGGAGGGAGTCTTTGTTAAAAGAAAAAGAGGATGGTGATAATGCTCGGGATTCTGTAGGGGTCCCCTTCATTACATCTTATTCACTGCAACATAGGACCATCAAAGGCCTTATCAACAAGCATTGGCACATTGCCACAAATGATGCCATTCTGAGGGAGGTTTTACCTGAAAGGCCTAAAATAGTTTTTCGGGGTGTTCCTAATTTAAGGAATCAATTAGCTCCCAATGTTCTTGATCCACCTATCAAACCCTCTAGTTTTTTTGACCAGTTAACTGGCTATTAAAAATGTAGGAGGTGTAGGGTGTGCCATTTCAACTCTTCTAGGGATAGGCCTTTCTGTCCACTGTCACCCAGGGCCAGTTTACGATTAAACCATGTATCACATGCACTACCGAGGGTGTGGTCTACATGTTGCAGTGCCCATGTGGTTTGCAATATGTGGGGCGCACTAAGCGACCCCTTAGAGTGCGCCTTAATGAGCATATCACCAATAGCAAAATGGGGTTCAAGAACCATTCAGTATCTAAACATTATTTGTTAAAGCATAATAGGGACCCCTCTGGTACACTGTTTTTAGGGATTGACAAGTATAAGGCCCACTGGAGGGGGAGTCTAATGGTGAGAGAAATTTCTAAGATGGAAATGGCCTGGATCCATAGGCTTAAGACATATACTCCCTATGGGTTAAACATCGAGACAGATGTGAACGCTTTTATTAGTAATGCCTAAGGCACCTGACTCGTTGTGAGATGTTAAGATATTAATGATTTTCAATTAAATTTTTAATATTTAACATATATATATATATATACATATATATTTTATATATTTTTTCATTTTTTCACTATTTTTGAATTTTCTTATTTTGTAATTTTCACTCATTTTTCACTTTACATTTTCATTAATATCACAATTTTTTGTAAATAAATTTTACAATAATTAATTATATGCACTGAATTGATTAATTAGTTAATCAATTATTTAAATTTTTTATTTATATAATATTAATTGTTCACTGATCACTAGAATTGTTACATACAATTGGTTCACTTGATTTAATTTTAGTGATCACTATTGATCTTCTTATCACAGATGCACACATCAGTTGTTGCACATACATTAGTTGTGGCTAATTCCTCTTTGCGCCATTAGGTTAATTCTTCCCTATTGAATTGCTGGGAGAATCCAAATTTAATTAAATTATGTTTACCTTGTCCTATTAGAGTCCGTTCATCTTTATTTTTTATTTTATTATGCCTAATCATATGGCTTCTAAACGGTCCAACTGTGGGGTTTAAATTACCCTTTTTTATCTTTTTTAACTTTGTTTTTTAATTTCTCTATGTATGGATGCGTCTTAGTACGCTATTGGCAATCTTTCCCATTTCCAAAATGGCGTTCGTGTTCAAATCCTCGCATCTCACAACGAGGTTTGGCTACAAATAGGTGGTGTGTCAGCACGTCGCCCTATCCCCATTGACAACGTCCAATCGTGACGAAACGCGTATGGGGACTGACGTCACCACGCTGATACGAGGGAAGGGTGTTCGTTCGTTTGCAAGCTGGCCGGCTTAGATTTAATGCTTTTAAATCACTTCTTTCCTGTAAGTGATTTATCTTTTATTTAATAAATTGAACTGTACGATATCACCCTATGGTCTATGTCCTTTCCTTTCACCGGTCCTGTGTTCTTGATTTACCCGTGATTGGGAGGATCGGGGGAAGCGATTTGCGGTACTGTGTGCTGTCTACAGATTCTGTGGGTCCATCCATCAAGGCCGCGGCTGGGCTGGGTACAGTCGACTGCTTATCGTAGGCTTACCTTCGGTAAGCTGCCAATCTATGTGGTGGAGGGCACTGTCTGTTCAATAAGATCACCGGGTGTTGAAGTCACTACCATCTGTGTGCCTAAATCCCTTTAATGGATGTCCTCTAGTCTATTATAGGACTGCTTTGAAGTTTGATCTGGATTTGATTTAATCAATAATCAATCTTTGGACTTATATTTATTATTTGTTTCCAGAAGCTGTGATTGGTGTATTGCGTGGTGCTTTACACAGATCAGCCCCTGGACATTTTTTAGTGGTTTAATATTGGCGCAATTTTTTATGTTCTATTCTAGTATCTAAAGTGTGTATCTCACTACATACAGATATGTACGAAACACAGCAAAATATCTTTTTTTGCCCTAAATGGGTGTTTTTAGAATAGCAGAATAGACCAACAGTATCTAAAGGGTGTATCTCACAGTAACATATGCAGTGCTGGTGCACTCAGCTTGCATAAAATGCCCGCCGACGCCAACCTAACTAACAGATGGAAATAAGTTATCTTTTCTCTGGCACTGGGCTCAGGGGAGGGTAAAAAGATTGTGCACTGCACCCACACAACAAAATCAAGGTAGATTGCTGAGTAATTTGATTTCTGAATCAGGACTCGTATCTAATTCTCTCCCTCAAAGCAGCAGCAGCAACCTTTCCCTACACTATCTAAGGCAGAGTGATGTGCTGTGCTATGTGCCTCTAGCTTATATAGAGGCTGGGTCACATGCTGCACTGGCCAATCACAGCCATGTCATTAGTAGGCATGGCTGTGATGGCTTCTAAGGGCACACGAGTTAAACAAATGTTGATTGGCTGCCCTGCAGCTTTTTAAAATGCGCCATTACAATGCCGAACACCGAACTCTAACCCGAACATACAGTAAACTGTTCGGGTTCGGGTCCGGGTGCCAAAAACCCAAAAGTCAGATACGAAGCCTAACTTTACAGTTAGGGTTCGCTCAACCCTACTCGTAAGGAGTTACCAAAAGTGGATTTACGCTACTTTTCCAAATCTGGTTAAGGAAATGTGCTAGTTGGTAGAACCCAAATTTTTCGGAGGGGGGCATCTCAAGTATTGAGGTACAGTAACTTAATGTGAGGGGAGCGTTTGAGTTAAAAAAAGTGTCCGATTCTGTATAGGCCTTTGTCCGGCCACCACTTGAAGGCTTTGATATCTAACCCTGGGGGGAACCGTGGGTTGTGGAAAATATGGGCGAGTGGGTGCCAGGTAAAAGTCAGGGGTTTCAATTTGTGTAGGGAGTCGCATAGTGTCATCGAGTGGGATAATGTAGGGTCTAGAATTGGGGGTCGGCTTTTGGGTGAGCTCCAGAGCAAGAAGTCCGAGGTATAGCCAGGGATCGCTTCTTGTTCCATGTTCACCCAATCGGATTTAGGCCCTTTCAAGTAAACAATTGAAAACTGGCTAAGTTGGGCCGCCTGATAATATGATCACAGGTTGGGTAGGCCTAGGCCTCCTTTCATTCTGTGCCTACAAAGGACATTATTAGAGAAACGGTGCCCTTTTTTGTCCTAGATGAAGCGGATGATTGTAGATTGTAATTTGTTAATGTGTAGTTTGGTGACTGGTATAGGAAGGGAGCGGAAAAGGTACAGGATTCTGGGTAAAAGGGTAATCTTGACCGCATTTATTCTACCTAGCCAGGACATTTTGTACAGAGACCATTGGTGAAGGTCTTCCACTTTTTGAACATGGGAGGGTAGTTGTATTTATATAGTTGATCAATTCTAGACGCGAGGTTAATGCCTAAATAGGCAATAGATGTAGAGTTCCAGGAGAAGGGGAAGTGGTCTTTTAGTCTTTCTGCCAAGTCTTGGGGAGTCGAGACATTGAGGGCCACCGATTTAGTCATATTAACTTGTAGGCCTGAGACACGCCCGACGTCATTAAGAAGTTGAATAATGTTAGGAGTTGAGATAAGGGGGAACGTAATAAAGAGGAGGACATCATCCGTGAATAGTGCTCATTTGTGTGTCGATTGGCCACAGCGAACTTCATGAATGTCTGGGTTCAGTCTAATCGCGATAGCCAGAGTTTCTTTGGCTACCGCGAAAAGAAGGGGGGAGAGGGGACAACCCTGCCTTGTGCCTTTCTTGATAGGGAACTGTTCCGAGAAATGTCTTTGAAGTCTAACCTGTACTTTGGGTTGGAAGTATAGGGCCTCCAACGTTTTAATGAAGTCAGGTCCAAAGCCCCATTTCTGAAGCATAGTAAAGAGATAGGGCCAGGCGACTGTATTGAATGCCTTTTGGAGATCTATGGAGAGGAGGTAGCCCTCCTGGGGGGATTGCCCGTCCCATCCCAACTTCATAAGATAAATAGTGTCTACTGCTCTCCGTATCTGGTCTGGACCCTGCCTCCCTGGGATAAATCCTAACTGGTCATTGTGAATATACAAACTAATAAATGATGCTAGTCTGTTTGACAATATATTCGTCATTATCTTTAAGTCATTGTTGATTAAAGAGATTGGCCTATAATTTGTTACTTCGCTAGGATCTTTGCCCGGTTTGGGGATTACTGATATATAAGCTAAGTTGTAAACAAAAAATTTGTGCGCTACCACATAAATATCAAAAAATGGAATGAAAATGTGTTAATAAGTGTAAAAAACGTATGTAAAGTTAATAAATTAATATCTAAGGGTTTGGTACATTCACAGCCCCAAAAAAAACAATTAGGGATCCTAAGGAAAAAAATGATAGAAGCAACTTCACAGTTCCTAGGATCCACAAACAGAATAACAGCTTGTCTGCAGGTAAGGTAAGATTTTCTGTTCATCAAAGAAAGTAAGGCAATCACCACCGCTTACCAGATCTGTTGGATCTCAAGTTATAGAGATCAAAGGGCATGTAAGAACACCACCAGCCAGATAGGGATCAGCATCAGAGGATTCCAATGAAGGTGCAGATGTCCCATCCATACTATGCAAGACTCCTGTTACAAAGAATCCTGCACGCCAAATGGATATCCAGATTTTTAAAAGAGAGCATGGGCGTCAATCCACGAACGCTGTTTCGTCAGCCCCCAGTGTGTGCTTTGATCCACTCTTGCTTCCCAAATGTTAGTAGCTGAGGACTCGTTGGACAGCGGTACAAATGAAAAGAAGGATGCTCATAGTATAAACCTTTCAGGAGAGACGTCTTTGTAATCCTATGGGCATCAAAAATAATGTGAGTTTCAATGTTACCAGGGAGTAGTCAGACCATGGAACGTCTTGTATGGAGGCTTGGAAAGCTGTGTGTATGTCAGAGGTGGGTAGAGAAATATGATCTATCCTGGCGTAAGTCTTATGTGGAGCTGAGTAGTGCGTGTTAGGCTTGTGCAATTCGTTTCGTAACGAATCAAAATTCGTCCGAATTTAGCAACTTTCGGACATTCGGAAGCATTCGAATTTCCGAACAGAGCAATTACGAATAAAACCGAATCCGAAATAAATTATACCGCAAAATAGCGAATGCCCGAAGGTCTTCGGCATAATTCGTTATGAAAAAAGTTACGAATGTACGAATCCATTCGAAGCACAATAACACTCACTCTGCTCTCTGCTTCTCCCTCACCATGCTGAACTCCCTCTCAAAATGGTGTACAGGGGCGGAGGCTATAGCCGCATGAAAAAACGAAAGTAAAATACGAGATTTCAAATCCATTCGAAGCACAATAACACTCACTCTGCTCTGCTCTCTGCTTCTCCCTCACCGTGCTGAACCCTCTCAAAATGGTGTACAGGGGCGGAGCCTATAGCCGCATGTAAAAAACGAAAGTAAAATACGAGATTTCGAATCGTTACAAATAACCGCTATGTATTTAGAAAAGTACAAATCCATTCGAAGCACATTAGGCATAATAGGCAGCGTCGTTGTGAGAGAGACACGGAAAATTACGAATCAACGAACCCAAAAAAAGTTACGAAAGTAGGAGTTGTGTCCAGAATCAACGAAAAACAACGTACTCTACCGAAAGTACGAATTATAAAGCAACAAAAAATTCAACGAAAAATGTCGCTTGCAAAAATACGAATGAGTCCGAACACGAAAAATCCCGTCTAGCAAAATTACGAATGATTACGAATCAACAGGACCGGAAAGAAACGAACCGAAACGGAACAAATTTTTCCGTTGTGCACAAGTCTAGTGCGTTTAGTCCTTCGCCGAGGGGTTCAGTTGCCTCCAGATGTCAATAAGGCCTAGTGAGTGTAGGAGTCGGGCGATGCAGAGGCTCTGCTTAGGTGGCTTTTTGAGGTGGGGAATGTCTTGGGCCGATTTGTCCAGCAGGTGATCAAAGGTGAGGTTGGAATCACCGCCCATAATCACTCTGCCCTCAAAATGAGGGGAGAGGGATGAGAGCATGGAGGAGAAGAATTTAGCTTGGCCCCGTTGGGGGCATAATAAGATATAATGGTATACAAACTTCCCACTATCGTGACTTTGACTAGAATGTAACGCCCTTCTTTGTCTTTGATCAATTGAGAATGTGTGAATGAAGTCCTTTTGGAGAAAAGTACTGCCACCCCCCTTTTTTGGGCATCTGCGTTTGCTAGATAAAAGGTGGGGTATACGTGATGGAGGAAGGAGGGGGTGTAACTATTAGGGAAGTGAGTTTCCTGGAGGAGGATTATATCAATGCCCCTAGAGTTGTAGCTTTAGAAGGCTTTGCGTCTCTTAGTGGGGGAATTTAGGCCCTAGGTATCATGTGAGGCTATCTTGAGAGCCGCCTCCAGAGGGGAGGAATCAGCCATGGATACGAGAAAGTGGACACGAGTACATGTGAGGTAGGCCTACCTAGGTCCTTGATGATCGGGTGTCAGGTCGAGAAAGTCTGAGCAGGGTCCTCATCTGGGTTTTCTGGATGAAGGTAGCCTTCCGTGTAGGTTCCTGGGGGGAGTAAAAGGGGAGAAAAAGTAAAGGGGAAGCCTACATAGGGAAGAGAAGGAAAATAAGTAAGTGAGTGAAGAAGATGAGAAGTCCTAGGCAAGATTGACTAGGGTAGTGGAGGTGCAGGTCTGGCCGGCCAAGTCCTGAACCGAAGCCCACAGAGAGACATAGGGAAGAGAAGGAAAATAAGTGAGTGAAGAAGATGAGAAGTCCTAGGCAAGAGTTTCCCTTCTTCCCGACAACCCTTGGCTGTGGTTGTCGGGGTCTGCGGGTGGGGGGCTTATTGGAATCTGGAAGCCCCCTTTAACAAGGGGACCCCCAAATCTGCCCCCCATGTGAATGGGTATCGGGTGCATTGTACCTCTACCCATTTACCAAAAAAAGTGTCAAAAAGTAAAAACAGACAGTTTTTGACAATTCCTTTATTTAAAAAAAAGAAAAAAAAAGTGTCCTGCGATGTCCATCCATCTTCAATCACGCCGCCCAACGCACCCGAAAAATAGGATTTTTTTAAAAAGCTTGATGGGAGGCCTCCCGGCAACTTCTATCTCTTGGCTTTGACAACTGTTATATAAGCAAGGGTGGGGCCACCTGGTGATATAACCAAGTGATATGGTTACGTCAGTGGATGCCCTCACCCTTGCCTATATAAGAGCTGTCAAATCAAAAAGACAGCATTCGCCGGGAGGCCTCTCATGAAGGTGGAGTATTTTTTTTTTTTTTATATTTTTCAGGTCTGTCGAGTGGTGTGATTGAATATGGATGGTCATCCTTTTTTAATAAAATAATTGTCAAAGACTGTTGTGTTTTTTTTTACCCTTTTTTAGGTGAATGAGTAGGGGTACAATGTACCCGATACCCATTCACATAGGGGGTCCTTGCTAAAGGGGCTTCCGGATTCCAAAAAGCTCCCCGCCCATAGACCCCGACAACCAATGCCCAAGGATGTCGGGAAGAGGCTCTTGTCCCCATCAACAGCCCCCCAGCCCCCCTGCCCCAAATAAACCACTCCCCCATGTTGAGGGCATGTGGCCTGGTATGGTTCAGGGGGGGGGCGCTCGCTCATCCCTCCCTATCCTGACCTTATCCGAGCTGCATGCTTTGCCTTAATATTCATACCAGACCCAAAGGGCCTGGTATGGACTGGGGGGGATCCTCTGACAATTTTTTCCTTGATTTTTTTATCTACATTGCTGGGAGCCATCAATACATTACAGCCGCGAGCAAGTTTAAAAAAAAATAAAAATTCCTTCAGAAATGTCATTTTTGCTGTGGCACTGTTCTACACATCACACATATGCACCACTTTACAGGCTAAGGGGACCCTCCCATGCATGATATTTAAAGGAATATTTCATTTTTATTGTTTCACTTTAAGCATTATTAAAATCACTGCTCCTGAAAAAACTATTGTTTTAAAAACTTTACTTTGCATTGATACATGTCCCCTGGGACAGTACCCGGACCCAGATACACTTTTTATGGCAATAACTTGTATATAAGCCTTTAAAAATAGCATTTCGTTTTTTCCATGTTCATGTCCCATGGACTTTATTAGGGCTTGCATGTTCGCTAGAACTTTTTGCCTGTTTGCAGTGTTCTGGTGCGAACCGAATCGAGGGTTGTTCGGCCCATCCCTAATCTTGACCTACTCCAGCCATATAAAAAAAAAATGGCTAACTATAGACTTTAACATAAGGGATGCCTATATAAAAAAACTAATTAGGGATCTGTGCTGTTGATAGGAGTTCCTAGAGAACAGCAGCAGTGCAGGGAATTAACTTTAAATTTGCTCAGCTCAGCAGCATTTTTTGTATAAGCTTTTTGGTGTATAAGATTTTAGATCTTTGGTGAAAGGTCTTAGCCCTTTCACTTTCCAAGCCAGCAAGGTCTAAATGGTGTGGTTTAGTAGTCTGTAAATATATATATATATATTTTACAATTTATATTATTATATATTTGTTAGAGCTTCTATGTACAATTATTTAATAATGGTAACTAAAATGGTAATTAAAACAACTTTAAACTGTGTGTTGTGTGGCAGAATTACAAACAGCAAACAACTTTTTAATTAACAAGATTCTCTGGACTTTTTTTCACCTTGGGTAGACTTACAGAGTTAATATCAGAGCACTGACCATTGTGTTTGTGTGCATTTAATTTAATTGTGGGTTAAAATATAGGTTTCATGAATAATTCTGCTGATATCATGTGACATAAGAAACTTTAACTATGATTATTTTATTCTCCAGGGTCTCTGCTTTCAGAAAATATAAAATGTTTATGCATTTTAACACATGTGCAAAAAAAAGAAAAAAAAAGTGAAAGGATTAAATATTTTTTCTACAGTTCAGTTTAAAGAGTTCAACTTTAAACACAATAAAAAAGAAGTAAATATGCTGTATAGGTAACACAACAATTCATCAGTAATTTGAGAAGCATTTCAGTTGCTTTAATTTAGTTGAAAGCTGTCTTGCTCTGAAATAACATCTTTGACATACAGCTAGAAAAGCAATAACTGAATCCATTGTCAAAACCAGTTTTTTTATTGGCTCATTCAAAGGTAAGCGCATAAACTACAGAGACTCTACTCTGTGTTGTATGAAAAATTTGTTCTGCTGTCCTGGGTAATTTTGTTGAAGTACATTTATCTTTCTGTTGATGTTCTTGATGTTGATTACAGATATTGTGATGACAGATACAAGTTACTCAGAAACGTACTGCATCGAATCACCTATCACAAGCAAATCTAGGATGTCTATGTTTTATAATCTTTACATCATGAATTTTGAGTTACAATAATATTAAGTTATTAACAAATACAAAATAGCCAAACACTTCTAAATGCAAACGCGGCTAAACGCGGCATGTAAACGCGGTAAAACTGACATTTTTAAATGTCGGTTACTATCTGTCAAGTTAAATCGTCCCGTGTGCATTAAGCCTTACATTCCTATGAATGCAATATCTATGTATATATACATAAGAAACTATGCATATAATATGATACTGTATTCTATAAGATTACTTTATAATAAATCTGTATTTAAAAAAAAAAAAAAAAATTCTAAGCAAAAAGACCTTCAGCAGACTCGTTATACAGACATGTAAAGATGCCTGGGTGTATGAATAATAGTGCTCTATGGGAATCTCAAATGTTTAAGGAGCTGCTGGGTTATTTATCCAAAGTCATAATGTCATCCCACTATGAGATAGAACAACGTGTCAATTCTATTAAAAAAATAATATCTATGCAGCTGCATAGCCACCCATCAATATTAGAGTTTCTGTCTACCTTCACTACAGTAACCATCAAGCGTCTTAAGTAAATACAGATTTTTCTGAAAATTGGTATTTGCAAACAGTTAGGCATATGGTACACATGTTATATATTTTGGGTCAATTAGAAATAGATTGCTAATGAACCAAGCACTGCATTGTGGGAAGTGAAAGAAAGTGTGCATAACTTGTAGTGCTAGACAACTAGCGGGAAATCTGAAAGTACAATATTGTTCCTACCTACCTTGAATTATTTAAAATTCTTAGACAGTACAATTTATATTTTAACTCTAGAAATATTTAACCACTTGCCGCTCTCGCTATAGCCAAATGATGGCTACAGCATGGGCGCCTAGTTCTGAGAGGGTGCCCATAGACATCCTCCCAGAACCCCGCCCCCTGCGTACCTCCTGTGGTGCGCATGGGGACACAGTTGATCACAGATTGAGGTAAAGGGCCAATCACAGTGGCCCTTTACCATGAGATCAGCTGTGTCCAATCACAGATGATCACATGTAAACAGACTTGCTGGTTATCAGCAGTCGTTTCCTCCCACGCTGTGTCTGTGGGAGGAAAGGAGGGCCGTTAACCATGAAGCCTGTCAGCACATAATTTACATTGATTATCAGTGCAGCCCCATCAGTGCCAATCAGTAACCATCAGTGCAGCCTATTAGTGCCCACCAGTGCAGCCTATCAGTTACCATCGGTGCCACCTATCAGTACCTCTGTCCTCATCAGTGACCATCAGTGCCCCCTATCAGTGCCCATCAATGTCACCTATCAGTGCCCATCAGTGCTGCCTCATCAGTGCCCATCAATGTCACCTATCAGTGCCCAGCAATGCCGCCTCACAAGTGCCCATCAGTGTTGGTTCATCGGTGCCCATTAGTGCCACATCATTAGTGCCCATCAGATTAGTGTAGCCTATCAGTGCCCACCAGTACAGCCTCATCAGTGAAGAAGACAAATTCATTATTTGCAGAATTTTATAACAGAAGCTAAGAAAAACAATTATTTTTTACAAAATTTTCAGTCTTTTTTAATTTGTTTCGCAAAAAATAAAACACCCAGTGGTGATTAATTACTACCAAAAGAAATCTCTATCCGATAAAAATTGCATATGGGTACAGTGTTGCATGATCTCACAATTGCTATTCAAAATGCATCAACACTGAAAGTGGAAAATTGGCCTGAGCAGGAAGGGAGTGAAAGTGCCCTGTATTGAATGGTTAATAAAACCCCAAACAGGTAGTTGTAGAACAGCACACCTGATGCCGCGTACACACGATCAATTTTTTCGACGGTGAAAACACCGTCGAGAAAATCGACATGAAAAACGAGGAACAGCTCGTTCCCCTACACACAGCCGTTTTAAATGACATTTTTTTTCTTGGTCGAAAAAAACGACTGTGCAGGCTCCCCGGCAGTGTTTCCCTATGGGAAAACTGCAGCGGAAAAAAATGACGGGAATCACGACGAGAAAAATTAGAGCATGTTCTAATTTTTCTCGTCGTGATTAATGCCGTTTTTCCCGTCGGGAAAAAATGACAAAAAGCCCACACACGGTCGTTTTTCTCGTCCAAAAGAAAAAATGTCATTTTTCCCGACGGGAAAAATGATCGTGTGTACGCGGCATAAGTCCTGTTGATTTAATGGAGCAATAAATTCTGAATAACTTAGTACAGCTGCAGAATAGTAGAAAAAGTGAACACAACAATTTTTTCTTAATATTATAAAGTGAACACAGTTTATTTAATCAGTTTTTTTATTTATTACATTTTTCAGTTGTGCTCCCAATCCTGTGATATTAATAGCACTGATTGGTGTTTTTCTTTAATTTAATTCTAGCATGCATCCTGTTCTTGATTAACGCTTTGAAATGCAAATTAGTTGGCAGTGCTACATGTTGCTACAGAGCAAATATAAATGTATTTTCCTGATAACTAATATTTTCAAACATTGCTAGTTCATGTATGAAAATAATACAAAATAACAGAAATCTATGTAAATATCATAAAATTAATTTACAGTAACTTTATTTTTAAAATATTTTTTCATTATTTGACATCACCTGACATTTTTATGCTTTATCATTTTAATACTGGGCATTTATATATATTTGGGTGGTATCATTTATTGTTAAATATATTGTTAGTTTTTTGCTTAGTTTTTAACACAAAATTGGAAACATATCTAACCACAGACCATGAGATTCTCATCAACTCATAACTCTTTGTGCTTTAGAGAAAAAAAGAGGTTTAATTTTCACATACAGGAAGGATACTTTACAGTATTAGCTGTTGCATACATCTTTTACAAGTACTAGTCGTGACCATCTAATTGTAAACATAAAATCATGAACCGTTGGCTGCAAGTGCAGCATTCTTGTTTGTAAATCAGGATAAATGATACTATGTGGATTTTTAAGACACAACGGGGCTGATTTACGAAATGTTTGCACCATGAGTATTGGCGCATCTGTGTGCGCAATGGCTGTTTTGGTATTTACAAAACATTAGAGCCTGTAGCGCAGCCCTATTTCCCATTTACTATAGTGTTGTCGGCGGACGGGAGGAGGCGCTCAGTGCGCCACTAGGGACCTGGCGCACGGCATGTTAAACACTAAATATAAAGAAGCTGGAAGTGAGAATATAATGGGGGTGACATGGGGTGATGTGAGGAAGTGTAGGGACACCTGCCCAAATAACAAACATGGCCAAAATAGAGTGAGAAAGTAACTTTTTCAAAACCAGCCCGCTGCGCCGGCAATTCCGATTCGAGCTGCGGTAGGTTTTTTTGAGCTCAGCGCGGGAATTTCAATGGTTTAAATGCGCCGATACACTGCGCCGGCAAAATCTTAGTAAATTTCAAGCCACATAACTCAATTTGCATAAGTTGAACAGGCGCAGCTCTGAACTTCCCATTGCGCCGGAAAAATGACATTTCTAAAGGAAAAAAAAAGGCATTTAAAAGCAGCCGCGGCTATAATGAATTGTCGGCTCCCGGCAATATAGAGAAAAGTCATAGAAAGTCATTGCTAACCAAAAAAAAAAAAGCGTGGGGGTCCCCCAAATTCCATAACCAGGCCCTTCAGGTCTGGAATGGATATTAAGGGGAACCCCGCTGCAAATTTTAAAAAAAAATGACGTGGGGTTCCCCCTAAATATCCATACCAGGCCCTTCAGATCTGGCATGGATTTTAAGGGGAACTCCACCCCAATTTTTTTAAAAAAATGGCGTGGAGTCCCCCCAAAAATCCATACCAGACCCTTATCCGAGCACATAACCTGGCCGGCCGCAGGGGAAGAGGGGGGGATGATAGCGGCCCCCCTCCCTCCTGAACCGTACCAGGCCACATGCCCTCAACATGGGGAGGATGTCCCCATGTTGATGGGGACAAGGGCCTCATCCACACAACCCTTGCCCGGTGGTTGTGGGGGTCTGCGGGCGGGGGGCTTATCGGAATCTGGAAGACCCCTTTAACAAAGGGGACCCCCAGATCCCGGCCCCCCCTGTGTGAAATGGTAATGGGGTACATTGTACCCCATTACCATTTCACGAAGAAAGTGACAAAAATGTAAAAAATTACAAGAGCCGGTTTTAGACACTTCCTTTATTAATGTCTTCTCTTTTCTTCCTTCTTTTTCTTCCTTCTTCTTCTTCTTCTTCCATCTTCTTCTTTTCTCCATTCGGGTTTCTTCCTCTTCATCTTTATCTTCATCTTCATCTTCATCTTCATCTTCAGCTTCAGCTTCCTTCTTCTTTCGGTCTTCTCGTCCGCATCTTGCTCCGGCGTCCTCCCTTCTTCTTTCTTCCCCGGCCGCTCCGTTTAAATTGGAGGTTCCCGCTGTGCGACGCCTCAGTTCCCTACTTGGTCCGCTGCCCCCGGTGGCTCCGCCCCCCTCTGACACCACGGGGAAAGTCCCCGTGAAATCCATGTGCGTCAGAGGGGGCGGGGTCACCGGGTGTAAGCGGACCCGATGGGGAACTGAAGAACTGAAGCGTCGCACAGCGGGAACCTCCAATTCAAACTGAGCGGCCGGAGAAGAAAGAAGAAGGGAAGACGCCGGAGCAAGATGCGGACGAGAAGACCGAAAGAAGAAGGAAGATGAAGATGAAGATGAGGATGAAGATAAAGATGAAGAGGAAGATGAATGGAGGAAGAAACCCGAATAGAGAAAAGAAGAAGAAGAAGAAGGAAGAAGAAGAAGGAAGAAGAAGAAGGAAGAGGAAGAAGAAGAAGGAAGAGGAAGAAGAAGAAGGAAGAAGAAGAAGGAAGAGGAAGAAGAAGAAGGAAGAAGAAGAAGGAAGAGGAAGAAGAAGAAGGAAGAAGAAGAAGGAAGAAGATGGAAGAAAGGAGAAGACATTAATAAAGGAATTGTCAAAACCGGCTCTTGTCATTTTTTAAATTTTTGACACTTTTTTTGTGAAATGGTAGGGGTACATTTGTACCCCATTACCATTTCACACAGGGGGGGCCGGGATCTGGGGGTCCCCTTTGTTAAAGGGGTCTTCCAGATTCCGATAAGCCCCCCGCCCGCAGACCTCCACAACCACCGGGCAAGGGTTGTGGGGATGAGGCCCTTGTCCCTATCAACATGGGGACATCCTCCCCATGTTGAGGGCATGTGGCCTGGTACGGTTCAGGAGGGAGGGGGGCCGCTCTCGTCCCCCCCCCTTTTCCCCTGCGGCCGGCCAGGTTATGTGCTCGGATAAGGGTCTGGTGTGGATTTTTGGGGGGACTCCACGCCATTTTTTTATTTTATTTGGGGTGGAGTTCCCCTTAAAATCCGTGCCAGATCTTAAGGGCCTGGTATGGATATTTGGGGGGAACCCCACGTCATTTTTTTTTTTAAATTTGCAGCGGGGTTCCCCTTAATATCCATTCCAGACCTGAAGGGCCTGGTTATGGAATTTGGGGGAACCCCCACGCTTTTTTTTTGTGTAATCAAAGACTTTCAATGACTTTTATCTGTATTGACGGGAACCAGCAATTCATTACAGCCGCAAGGACTTTTAAATTACTATTATTTTACTTTAGAAATGTCATTTTGCTCTCCAACTGTTATAAACATGGAAAACCTGTGCTACTTTACAGGCATACTATAGACACCCCCCGGTATGATATTTAGGGCCAGTTCACACCGGATGCAGTGCAGTGTGTTTTTTTGATGCCTGAAAAACGCAAAGAAAGTTGATCACATTAATGCCAATGGCATAGTTCACACCACTGCAGTCCGTTCCAGTGGGTTTCAGAAAGCAAAAAAAAAAATTGGTCATGCTGCATATTTTAGGTACAGAACTGTACTGGACCGCAGTAAAACACATCAAAAACGCAACGGAACGTACCAAAAATGCACTGGAATGCACCGGAACGCACCTAAATGCACCCAAGACGCACTGCAACACACTTGTCCTAAGTGAAAAGAGGAGGAAAAAAACACTGGACTGCATCAAAAACGCCTCAAAAATGCACTGGAATGTGTCAAAAACGCGCATGCAAAAAAGCACCTGGAACGCACCCAGACTGCGTTTCTATGGTGTGAACTAGGGCCAGTTTACACCATAGAAACACAATCCGGATGCGTTATTTTTTGCTAGCTGCATTGGTGTTGTTCTGCACATGTCCAGCCAGTTCGGTTTTTTTTGGGTGCTTTTTGTGTGTGAACAGCACCTGGGTATTTCTGGGCATGCTCAAAGAGTGTTTTGATGGGTTAGTAATTTAACAGGTGTAGCCACTTTGAATTTCAGTCTCTACATTGAGTGAACTTGCATTTTGGGTGTTTCATGGACTGTGCATGTGTTTTTTCAATTGCCTCATTAGCACACAAACATATGTTATATAAAGCTCACAGAGCATTCGGTTGCTTGCCCTGAGAAGAGGCAAGTGGGGGGGGGGGGGGGGTAAAATGTACATGTTGGTGTCCTTATCGAGTTTGTAACACATGTATTTTATTTTTTATGTCTTTGCAAAACAAGTGATTGGTTAACTTTTGTTGATTGTATTTTTTGGTGTGGGGGAGATATGTTCCCCTGAAATAATTCTGATGTTGTTAATGTGTGTTGTTTGTTCACTTTGATTTAATTGTCTGTGCTGCATATTTTTGGCCAAAAATTGCTCAAGATGTTGAGTCTAACTGTTTCAAATTGACCATGTTTTTTATTTTGCCTTCCCTTTTGTTTTGTTGAACAATAAAATTTGATGCAAAGTTTTGATGTTTGTTTTGTTTTCTTTGCAACAAATGTGACAGCTGATTGGCATGTCAAAACAAAACAGTAATTTGTCTACCCTGGTGCCTTCATGGTAGTATATGCATGGATTGTATTGTGTGCTGCCATGGAGCGTCACCAGGAAATTAAAAGTACAGAGTGGTAAGTATTCAATTTTCCTTTTTTACTGCAGTGGTTCTCAGCCTCAGTCCTCAAGTACCCCCAACAGGACATGTTTTGTGAATTTATCTTATCGAGAATTGCTGTCCAAAAATCAAAACCATTGACTGTGATTTAAAGCACATGTGCAAGATGAAGGAAAACCTGCAAACATGGCCTGTTGGGGGTACTTGAGAAGCACTGATTTAGAGCACTGCACTTAAAAATAGCTCAAGGCCATACAATTCTAATTGTGGGCATTTTGAGGGAAACACAGTAAGTGTTAGAACCCCTGCGTGTGTGTTTTTTTTTTAGATTTATTTTTTATTTTTTGTAGGTTGGGCTTTGTGTCTCCTTTTCTTAAAATTGGCTTCACTTCCTGTCACACAGTTAAACAGGAAGTGAAGGTAAAACCCTACCAATGTCTTTTCTTGGGGACACACAGATCAATCTAACTAGTGTCCCCATTAAGCAAATTGCACTCTAGCACTTTGTTGTGTACACCCCAAATCATTGGGTAGTTTGGGGTTTAGTAAAGACAAATCCACTCTGCATTAAAAGTGTAGCTGCTGAAAATCTGAGGGAAAGTACTGGTGATTGGATGTTGCAATCATGTAAAAGCAAAGATGGTGTTTTTTTTTGGCTTGCATGTCCCCCTCAGATATACAGCAAGTGCAGTTGTAGTGCAAAGTAGATTTGCCTTTAGTAAATAAACCCCACAGTCCAAACTACCTAATAAATTGTGGTGTACCCCGCAATATGCTGGAGTGCAATGTGCATAATGGGGAAAGTATTTAGACTGACCTGTGTCTCCCCAAGGAAAGACATTGTTAGGGATTTTCCCTCACTTCCTGTGTGGCTATGTGACAGGAAGTGAATTATTTGGAAGGATAAAGTGGCCAAATTATTTAGTTTAACTTTTCAAAGACTCATTCCTAAGTTGAATTGTGATGCATGTCAATGGCCCATTTAGACCCTCTTTAATCACTTGAGATCAGCGCTATAACTGATCGACGGCCACAGCATGGTCCACAATTGCCGGGAGTCCGTCAATAAACGTCCTCCCCTTTGCGCGCGCTGTGGTCACAGAGTCACTGAGACTCAGGTGATGACAGATCCGAGTAAGGGGCCGATCCCTGCTCTTTACCATGTGATCAACTGTCAGCAAATGACAGCTGATCACGTGATGTAAACAAAAGCTGGGTAATGGTTTTTGTTTTCTCCTTGTGCCGACAGCGTGAGCATCAAAAAAGGCAATCACCGGCTTATGTGCAAGGGACATGGGGCCCGAAGAGGAAGAGGCAATTCTGCGTCATCTGTGACAATTAGTAGCCCCTGCCAGTGCCACCTATCAATGCCCACCACTGGTGCCAATCAGTGGCACCTAGCAGTGCTGCCTATCAGTGCCCATCACTGCCACCTAGCAGTGCCACTTCTCACTGCCCACCAGTGCCAAATAGCAATGCCACCTCTCAGTGCCCACCCTTGCCACCTTATCGGTGCCCATCAGTGCAGTCTCATCAGTGTACATCAATGAAGAAGAAAAATTACCTTTTTTAAAAATATTAACCAGTTTCCTACCACCCACCGTCAAATGACATCCTTGGCTTTGTGCAGTGACATTTGAATGATGCCTGCAGTTGCAGGCATCATTCAGATATCATTCTTTTCAGCCGGCGATTCCGTGCACAATAAAAACGATCATAGTGGCAGTTCCGCTGCTTGATCGTTCCTATAGGCGGGGGGAGGGGACGTTCCCCCCCCCCTCTTGCCGCCATCCGGTGCTTCTCCGGGCTCTCCCGTGCCATCTGGGGCTCGGAGAACGATTTGGAGATGACTGGTGACCAGATGGTCATCAGTCATCTCTATGACCGTCGGAGGCGCGGGCACGACGTTATGACATCACGCCGTGTTCCCGTATGTTAACCAAGCCGTGATCTCGGCTGTCAGCATGAGATTGGTGTTTTTTTTGGACCAATATCATGCTTTCCAGCCTGGAGGAGAGATGCGGGGTCTTATTGACCCCGCATCTCTCCATAAAGAAGACCTGTCACACACATTCCTATTACAAGGGATGTTTACATTCCTTGTAATACAAATAAAAGTGATAAAAAATAAATAAAAAAAGAGTAAGAAATACAAAAAAGTAAAAAAACAAAACAAAAAAAAAAGCAAAAATAAGAAAAAATGCCCATGTCCCCGGTAGCTCGCGCTCAGAAGCGAACACACACGTAAGTCCCGCCCACATATGTAAATGCCGTTCAAACTACACATGTGAGTTATTGCTGCGTGCGTTAGAACGAGTGCAACAATTCTAGCACTAGACCTCCTCTGTAATGCCAAAATGGTAACCTGTAAAAAAATTTAAAGCATCGCCTAGGGAGATTTTTAATTACTGAAGTTTGGTGTCATGCCATGATTGTGCGCAATTTTAAAGCGTGACGTGTTAGGTATCTATTCACTCAGCATAACAACATCTTTCACATTATACCAAACAATTGGCCGTAACTTTACTGTTTTGTAATATTTTTAGCAAACAAAAGGCGTTTGAAAATTTATTGCGCAAATACCGAGCGAGATAAAAATTTGCAATGACCGCCATCTTATTCCCTAGGGTATCTGCTCCAAAAACATATATAATGTTTGGTGTTTTGAAGTAATTTTATAGCCATAAATTTATGATTTTTACATGAAGGAGAGAAGTGCCAGAATAGGCCCAGTGCTGAAGTGGGTAAAATATACATTTTATTTTTTTTTAAACTCGGTCTTTTGTATTTATCGAAAAAATAAAAAAAAAACACAAAGGTGATCAAATAGCACCAAAAGCAAGCTCTATTTGTGTGCCAACAAATAAAACATTTTCATTGGGTTACAGTGTTGTATGAGCGCGCAATTGTCATTAAAAGTGCATCAGCACTGAAATGTGAAACTTGGTCTGGGCAGTGCGCAAGTGGTTATTATAAGGCTACATGCACACGGACGTTTTTCAAGCCGCTTGTTTGAGCGTTTTTTGCAGCTTAAAAACATCTCTCCATGTTAGCCTATGGCCTCATGGCCACCATGGCGTTTTTGAGCTGTAAATGGCATAGGCGTTTTTAGGCCCCATGTAGACGGGACGCTGGTGCAAAGTGTTCAGAACTAAGGTTGAAAGTGGCATTTAGAAAGGCGCGCTTTGTGGCGTTTGCATGCCTTGTTTTACCACATTTGCGTGTATATGATAAGGAGCCGCCCTAAGCTCCAAAAACAGTATTATTTATGATTTTAGCTATTTAGTGAGACCAGAGTGATATCAGCAGCTGAGAGCAGCAGTGTAGTTGTATTTAGCATGTCACTTGCCACATCACTTGCCACAAGTTGTGGATTGTCCACTTGCCACGTCAGCTGCCCCAAGTTGTGGATTGTCCACAATGCAATGGAAGCAATTTCTTTTATATATATATCTATATATATATATATAAATATATATATATATATATAAATATATATATATATATATATTATGGTTTTTCCTCATTTGTCATAAATTTGGAGTTTATCAATGTAAAAAAATAGGTCACCTTTAAAACGCTTCTAAACTAAAATGCGGCTAAACGCTGGTACCGCGTCTGAAACGTGGAAATCTTTGGCGTCTGAAGGCATTTTGAGGGTTTGTGGAAAACTATTTTAAACGCAACTGCAGATTTTTTTTGCCAGGCCAAAAACAGTGTTTTGGATGTAATAGAATTCAATAGACCCGCATCCAAAACGCAAGTACCGCATTTTTGCGGCGTTTTTTTGTTTTACCTGTTTATAGCTGGTTGTTAAAGGAAATGTAAACAAAAAAAAAAGGTTAAAAAAAACAGCGTGGGGTCCCCCCCCAGGGCCATACCAGGCCCTTGGGTCTAGTATGGATTCAAAGGGGACCCCCCCAAAAAATGGAAAAAAAAACTGGCGTGGGGGTCCCCCCGGAATCCATACCAGGCCCTTCAGGTCTGGCATGTATTTTAAGGGGAACCCCGCGCCAAAAACAAAAAATTTTTGCGTGGGGTCCCCTAAAAATACACATCAGACCCTTTATTCGAGCACTCAACCTGGCAGGCCGCAGGGGAAAAGGGGGGGACGAGAGAGCGGCCCCCTCCCTCCTGAACCGTACCAGGCCGCGTGCCCTCAACATGGGGGGTTTGGTGCTTCGGGGCAGGGGGGGCGACCTGCGGCCCTCCCCACCCCAAAGCACCCTGCCCCCATGTTGATGGGGACAAGGGCCTCTTCCCGACAACCCTGGCCGTTGGTTATCGGGGTCTGCGGGCGGGGGGCTTATCGGAATCCGGGAGCCCCCTTTAATAAGGGGGACCCCAGATACCTGCCCCCCACCCTATGTGAATGAGTATGGGGTACATCGTACCCCTACCCATTCACCTGGTGGCAAAATAAGTCAATAAAAATAGACAACACAGGCTTGAAAAGTAATTTATTGGGCAGCTCCGGGGGTCTTTCTGCCAGGCTCCCGCTATCTTCTGCTAGCTCTTTTGCTAGCGGGGGTCCCGGGCTTCCTCGCCATCTTCTGGGGTCTTTCTGCCGGGCCCCCACTATCTTCTGCTAGCTCTTTTGCTAGCGGGGGTCCCGGGCTTCCTCGCCGTCTTCTGGGGTCTTTCTGCCAGGCCCCCGCTATCTTCTGCTAGCTCTTTTGCTAGCGGGGGTCCCGGGTTTCCTCGCCGTCTTCTTCCGACTTCGGGGGTCTCTTGTTCTGTTCTCCCGTTCTTCTCCGGTGTCTTCTCCACGATCGCCGGTTCTTTCTGCCTTCTGCTGGGCCCCCGCTATCTTCTTCCAGCTCTTTTGCTAGCGGGGGCCCCAGTATTCTTCATCGCCTTCTTCCCTCTTCTCTTCGCCCGATGTTGCCTCGTCGCTGTCCACCGCCGCAATGATCTGTCCGAGCAGCGGTGCCACTTTTATTGGCATGGGCGTGGTCACCGGCTTATGCCACCGCTGACCCTGCCCCCGTATGATGTCACAGTCCCGGGGAATGAGGGACTGTGACGTGAAACGGGGGCGGGGTCAGCGGTGGCATCATCCAGTGACCACGCCCCATGCCAATAAAAGTGGCACCGCTGCTCGGACAGATCATTGCGGCGGTGGACAGCGACGAGGCAACATCGGGCAAAGAGAAGAGGGAAGAAGGCGACAAAGAAGACCGGGGCCCCCGCTAGCAAAAGAGCTGTAAGAAGATAGCGGGGGCCTGGCAGAAGGCAGAAAGAACCGGAGATCGTGGAGAAGACACCGGAGAAGAACCGGTGAACAGAACAAGAGACCCCCGAAGTCGGAAGAAGACGGCGAGGAAGCCCGGGACCCCCGCTAGCAAAAGAGCTAGCAGAAGATAGCGGGGGCCCGGCAGAAAGACCCCCGGAGCTGCCCAATAAATTACTTTTCAAACCTGTGTTGTCTTTTTTTATTGACTTATTTTCCCACCAGGTGAATGGGTAGGGGTACAATGTACCCCTACTCATTCACATAGGGTGGGGGGCCGGCATCTGGGGGCCCCCTTTTTAAAGGGGGTGCCCTGATTCCGAAAAGCCCCCCGCCCGCATACCCCGACAACCAACGGCCAGGGTTGTCGGGAAGAGGCCCTTGTCCCCATCAACATGGGGGCAGGGTGCTTTGGGGTGGGGGGGCCGCAGGTCGCCCCCCCTGCCCCAAAGCACCAAACCCCCCCATGTTGAGGGCATGTGGCCTGGTACGGTTCAGGAGGGAGGGGGGGGCCGCGCTCTCGTCCAACCCTTTTCCCCTGCGGCCTGCCAGGTTGCGTGCTCGGATAAGGGTCTGGTTTGGATTTTGGGGGGACCCCCATGGCGTTTTTCGGCTTAAGGGGGTTCACCTTAAAATCCAGACCAGACCTAAGGGTCTGGTTTGGATTTTGGGGGGACCCCCGCGCCGTTTTTCAGCTTAGGGGGTTGACCTTAGAATCCAGACCAGACCTAAGGGCCTGGTATGCTCCTGGAGGGGAACCCATGCCGTTTTTTTCATTAAAATTTGGCTTGGAGTTCCCCTTCATGATTCATACCAAACATGGGACAGCGAGGCTGCCGAGGACCAGCGCGATCACATCGCGCTGGACACATTCTCGGCCGGCTAGTCGCCTCTAGGACACGACTTGAGCGGCTGCTGCACGCTCAGGTCATGTCCAGGTCGCCTCGCAAAGTCGCGCTGTCCCTGTGTCAGCCGGCACACGAGTCGCCCGCAAGTCGGATCCGACTTCCCGGGCGACCTCTATTCAAATCAATGGGCTCCCATAGGGAACCATTCATTTTCAATAGAGCGCCGCTGACATTTCTATTTACTATAACAGTGCGCCGCTGCTTCCTGCGCCCAGTGAAGGAGTTATCAGGCGCACCAATTAAGGTTAGAACCAGCGCAGCGCACTGTTATTAGTAAATCAGCCCCAACATGTATTTAAATATAATTTTCTGGAATGTATGCATGGCATGGAGCGCTACAGCCGGCTCTGATATCAGCTCCTCTTCCTGCCAGGCAATCCACCGGATTACAGGGGCCAAAGATCACTATCAGCAATTCTTTTTGGTATCCGCCCTTCAGAAAAAGAAGAATGGAGGGGCCAAGAAGTCACTCACCCACTACCTCCTCCATGCCCGGGAGCAGTTTGTCATGGCTCACAATGGCACCAACACAGCCTTGCTTTTTCCTAGCTCTCAACAGCCCTCAGCTACAGAGGACAAGAGTGAGTACACTCTTCTCACCAATGGTGATTTAAACTCCAGCCAGAGGCTATGTATACCAAGCAAGCATCAAAGTTCCAGTCTGAGATGCACAAAACCACCAACATAGCTCTGGGCTCCTGCACAGACAGACAAGAGACCAAACACAACAAACTGTCCATAGCCTATAAATAGTTATACAGAGATATTGCATCTCTTAATGCTGCTTTCATCCAACTCCAAGCTCGGGTCCAAGATCTTGACTATCAGAATCTCTGTAATAATATGAGAACCCGGAGTGTCCCTCAATCGGTTACCAATTTATCTGCCGTTGTTCAAATCATTGCTCCCTGACCAAGATCACCAATCCACGTGCGTCCACATACACAGGACCTTCCAGCCTAAACCACCCCTGGATAAACCTCCCAGACAAATAGTTCTTTGTATGAAGGATTTTATGATCAAAGAACAAATTCTCAGAGCTGTTAGGAATTGGCCGAACGTCAAGCAAGATGGCTGCCACCTACAAATTTACCCTGATGTCCCCCCTGTGACTCTAAATGTAGGAACATTTCATTAAATTACCACAGCTCTATCTTCTGCCAGAATTAGTTGTGGTTGGGGTTTCCCCTTCAAATTAGTGGTTCCTCACAATTAGGGATGAGCTTCGTGTTCGAGTCGAACATACGTTCGACTCGAACATCGGCTGTTCGATCGTTCGACGAAGATCGAACGATTTGGGCCGTTCGCGCCAAATTCGAGTGACGCGAACGGCCCACAATGCACTACGCCATCGCAGTGTCATCCAGGCGCTGTGATTGGCCAAGCATGCACTGTGACCCCGCATGCTTGGCCAATCACAGCGCCGGCAGCGAGGAGAGCAATGATTGGCCACAGGCAGGATGCCTGTGGCCAATTATTGCTGAGGGGGTTTAGTACACGCCCCACACTATAAAAGGCCGCCAGCACGGCGGCCTAGTGTAGTGTGTTCCGGAGCAGGGATAGAGCAGCATAGGCAGGGACAGTGACTTTTATTTCTTTCTTGCTTAACCTGGATTCCTTTAGTTTAGGGAAAGAGAAGGATAGGTAGGGAGAGTGTCAGTGTGTTTTGTGCTTGTGCTATATTGTGCTTAAAAAAAACATTTTTTCTAGGGACAGAAAACTGTAGGTAGGGAGAGTGTGTCAGTTTCTTTCACTGTCAAAGTCCTTGTTTCCAGGGACCTGGAAGGACAGTGAGTGAATTCTCCTTGTGCTATATTGTGCTTAAAAAAAACATTTTTTCTAGGGACAGAAAACTGTAGGTAGGGAGAGTGTGTCAGTTTCTTTCACTGTCAAAGTCCTTGTTTCCAGGGACCTGGAAGGACAGTGAGGTAATTCTCCTTGTGCTAAATTGTGCTTAAAAAAAACATTTTTTCTAGGGACAGAAAACTGTAGGTAGGGAGAGTGTGTCAGTTTCTTTCACTGTCAAAGTCCTTGTTTCCAGGGACCTGGAAGGACAGTGAGGTAATTCTCCTTGTGCTAAATTGTGCTTAAAAAAAACATTTTTTCTAGGGACAGAAAACTGTAGGTAGGGAGAGTGTGTCAGTTTCTTTCACTGTCAAAGTCCTTGTTTCCAGGGACCTGGAAGGACAGTGAGGTAATTCTCCTTGTGCTAAATTGTGCTTAAAAAAAAACATTTTTTCTAGGGACAGAAAACTGTAGGTAGGGAGAGTGTGTCAGTTTCTTTCACTGTCAAAGTCCTTGTTTCCAGGGACCTGGAAGGACAGTGAGGTAATTCTCCTTGTGCTAAATTGTGCTTAAAAAAAACATTTTTTCTAGGGACAGAAAACTGTAGGTAGGGAGAGTGTGTCAGTTTCTTTCACTGTCAAAGTCCTTGTTTCCAGGGACCTGGAAGGACAGTGAGGTAATTCTCCTTGTGCTAAATTGTGCTTAAAAAAAACATATTTTCTAGGGACAGAAAACTGTAGGTAGGGAGAGTGTGTCAGTTTCTTTCACTGTCAAAGTCCTTGTTTCCAGGGACCTGGAAGGACAGTGAGGTAATTCTCCTTGTGCTAAATTGTGCTTAAAAAAAAACATTTTTTCTAGGGACAGAAAACTGTAGGTAGGGAGAGTGTGTCAGTTTCTTTCACTGTCAAAGTCCTTGTTTCCAGGGACCTGGAAGGACAGTGAGGTAATTCTCCTTGTGCTAAATTGTGCTTAAAAAAAACATTTTTTCTAGGGACAGAAAACTGTAGGTAGGGAGAGTGTGTCAGTTTCTTTCACTGTCAAAGTCCTTGTTTCCAGGGACCTGGAAGGACAGTGAGGTAATTCTCCTTGTGCTAAATTGTGCTTAAAAAAAACATTTTTTCTAGGGACAGAAAACTGTAGGTAGGGAGAGTGTGTCAGTTTCTTTCACTGTCAAAGTCCTTGTTTCCAGGGACCTGGAAGGACAGTGAGGTAATTCTCCTTGTGCTAAATTGTGCTTAAAAAAAACATTTTTTCTAGGGACAGAAAACTGTAGGTAGGGAGAGTGTGTCAGTTTCTTTCACTGTCAAAGTCCTTGTTTCCAGGGACCTGGAAGGACAGTGAGGTAATTCTCCTTGTGCTAAATTGTGCTTAAAAAAAACATTTTTTCTAGGGACAGAAAACTGTAGGTAGGGAGAGTGTGTCAGTTTCTTTCACTGTCAAAGTCCTTGTTTCCAGGGACCTGGAAGGACAGTGAGTGAATTCTCCTTGTGCTATATTGTGCTTAAAAAAAACATTTTTTCTAGGGACAGAAAACTGTAGGTAGGGAGAGTGTGTCAGTTTCTTTCACTGTCAAAGTCCTTGTTTCCAGGGACCTGGAAGGACAGTGAGGTAATTCTCCTTGTGCTAAATTGTGCTTAAAAAAAACATTTTTTCTAGGGACAGAAAACTGTAGGTAGGGAGAGTGTGTCAGTTTCTTTCACTGTCAAAGTCCTTGTTTCCAGGGACCTGGAAGGACAGTGAGGTAATTCTCCTTGTGCTAAATTGTGCTTAAAAAAAACATTTTTTCTAGGGACAGAAAACTGTAGGTAGGGAGAGTGTGTCAGTTTCTTTCACTGTCAAAGTCCTTGTTTCCAGGGACCTGGAAGGACAGTGAGGTAATTCTCCTTGTGCTAAATTGTGCTTAAAAAAAACATTTTTTCTAGGGACAGAAAACTGTAGGTAGGGAGAGTGTGTCAGTTTCTTTCACTGTCAAAGTCCTTGTTTCCAGGGACCTGGAAGGACAGTGAGTGAATTCTCCTTGTGCTATATTGTGCTTAAAAAAAACATTTTTTCTAGGGACAGAAAACTGTAGGTAGGGAGAGTGTGTCAGTTTCTTTCACTGTCAAAGTCCTTGTTTCCAGGGACCTGGAAGGACAGTGAGGTAATTCTCCTTGTGCTAAATTGTGCTTAAAAAAAAACATTTTTTCTAGGGACAGAAAACTGTAGGTAGGGAGAGTGTGTCAGTTTCTTTCACTGTCAAAGTCCTTGTTTCCAGGGACCTGGAAGGACAGTGAGGTAATTCTCCTTGTGCTAAATTGTGCTTAAAAAAAACATTTTTTCTAGGGACAGAAAACTGTAGGTAGGGAGAGTGTGTCAGTTTCTTTCACTGTCAAAGTCCTTGTTTCCAGGGACCTGGAAGGACAGTGAGGTAATTCTCCTTGTGCTAAATTGTGCTTAAAAAAAACATTTTTTCTAGGGACAGAAAACTGTAGGTAGGGAGAGTGTGTCAGTTTCTTTCACTGTCAAAGTCCTTGTTTCCAGGGACCTGGAAGGACAGTGAGGTAATTCTCCTTGTGCTAAATTGTGCTTAAAAAAAAACATTTTTTCTAGGGACAGAAAACTGTAGGTAGGGAGAGTGTGTCAGTTTCTTTCACTGTCAAAGTCCTTGTTTCCAGGGACCTGGAAGGACAGTGAGGTAATTCTCCTTGTGCTAAATTTTGCTTAAAAAAAACATTTTTTCTAGGGACAGAAAACTGTAGGTAGGGAGAGTGTGTCAGTTTCTTTCACTGTCAAAGTCCTTGTTTCCAGGGACCTGGAAGGACAGTGAGGTAATTCTCCTTGTGCTAAATTGTGCTTAAAAAAAACATTTTTTCTAGGGACAGAAAACTGTAGGTAGGGAGAGTGTGTCAGTTTCTTTCACTGTCAAAGTCCTTGTTTCCAGGGACCTGGAAGGACAGTGAGGTAATTCTCCTTGTGCTAAATTGTGCATAAAAAAAACATTTTTTCTAGGGACAGAAAACTGTAGGTAGGGAGAGTGTGTCAGTTTCTTTCACTGTCAAAGTCCTTGTTTCCAGGGACCTGGAAGGACAGTGAGTGAATTCTCCTTGTGCTATATTGTGCTTAAAAAAAACATTTTTTCTAGGGACAGAAAACTGTAGGTAGGGAGAGTGTGTCAGTTTCTTTCACTGTCAAAGTCCTTGTTTCCAGGGACCTGGAAGGACAGTGAGGTAATTCTCCTTGTGCTAAATTGTGCTTAAAAAAAAATTTTTTCTAGGGACAGAAAACTGTAGGTAGGGAGAGTGTGTCAGTTTCTTTCACTGTCAAAGTCCTTGTTTCCAGGGACCTGGAAGGACAGTGAGGTAATTCTCCTTGTGCTAAATTGTGCTTAAAAAAAACATTTTTTCTAGGGACAGAAAACTGTAGGTAGGGAGAGTGTGTCAGTTTCTTTCACTGTCAAAGTCCTTGTTTCCAGGGACCTGGAAGGACAGTGAGTGAATTCTCCTTGTGCTATATTGTGCTTAAAAAAAACATTTTTTCTAGGGACAGAAAACTGTAGGTAGGGAGAGTGTGTCAGTTTCTTTCACTGTCAAAGTCCTTGTTTCAAGGGACAGAGAAGGACACCTGAAGGTAGCCCTTATTGCTTTTTTCCCATCTCCCTGCAGGCCATCTATTAGAATGTCTGGAAGGCAAACAAGGAGAGGCAGACAGTCAGGAGGCAATAAAAGAGGGCAAGCAGGCTCTGTGTCTGGGGGCAACAGTGCTGGTCGTGGACGCGGTGCATTGTCATCAGCACATGGCCATGGGACACGCTTGTCCTTCTTTTCGGCAGCTGGACATGTTGAGCCACATCATGCCGAAGACTTGGTAGAGTGGATGACCAAGCCCTCCTCCTCCTCCTCATCCTCTCTCACCCAGGCTCAGGGTACTGGAAAAGCAGCTGCCAAAGCGTCCTCTTCCCTGGTATCAATGTCAGACTCATCATCAGTCACTCCTTCCCTAGACCCACCATGTCCTCCTCCTGAGGAGTCCCCCGAACTGTTTGAGCACAGTGTTGGGTACATGCTCCAGGAGGATGCCCAGCGTTTCGAAGGGTCTGATGATGAAACCCAGCTAGAGGAAGGCAGTAGCGTGAGAGCAGACAGAGGGGATGCTCAAGAAGGACACCAATCTGGCAGTCATGTTCCAGCAGCTGCAGCATACTGCCAGATTGCCTCCAGTGATGAGGAGGGAGGTGATGATGAGGTCACTGACTCCACGTGGGTGCCTAATAGGAGAGAGGAGGAGGAGGAGGATGAGGAGGAGGCACATCTCCAACGAGGCAGGATGCCCTTTGGTGGCCAGCGTAAGGGCAGTACACCGACGGAATCACACCGCAGAGCTCCGCCTGTGCAGGGCGCTGCCTCTGCCCGTCATTCAAAAAGTTCTTTGGTGTGGGCCTTTTTTGAGGCTAGTGCATCAGATCGCACAGCTGCTGTTTGCAACATATGTCTCAAGCGTATATCGCGTGGCCAAAACATCAGCCGCTTGGGTACCACATGCCTGACCAGACATATGTTGACCTGCCATGCAGCTCGTTGGCAAGCCTACCTCAAAGACCCACACCAAAGAACAAAGCGGACCTCTCCTTGCACCGCATCAGCTGGGATCTCCAACCCCACTATAACTTCAGTCCTCTCTGAAACATGCACTGAGAGGAATGAAGGTGTAGAATTAGGTGTGTCACAGCCAAGTACTTGCGGCCACTCTGCTAGCAGTACACCGACGTCCGATTCTAGCAGGCAAATTTCCCTGCCCCAGCTGCTGGACCGTCGAAAGAAGTTCACTCCCAGCCATCCACATGCCCAGCGGTTGAATGCTAGCTTGGCTAAATTGCTAGCGCTTCAACTGCTGCCTTTTCAGTTGGTAGACTCGGCCCCCTTCCGTGAGTTTGTGCAATGTGCGGTTCCTCAGTGGCAGGCTCCCAAACGCCACTTTTTCTCACGGAAGGCTATTCCGGCTCTCTACCGGCATGTGGAAGGCAATGTCTTGGCCTCGCTGGACAGGGCGGTCAGCGGTAAGGTGCATATTACCGCTGACTCATGGTCCAGCAGGCATGGACAGGGACGTTACCTTTCTTTCACGGCCCATTGGGTCACTCTTTTGGCAGATGGGAAGGATGCAGGACAAGGTGCAGTAGTGTTGGAGGTTGTCCCACCGCCACGCCTCCAAAATGCTACTACTGGTTGTGACACACCTCTCTCCTCCACCCCCTCCTCTTCTTCTTCCTCCATGGCCTCTTCCTGTGGTTTGTCCTATGAACCAGCGGTGCTCCGTAGCCGTTCACGGGGCTACGCAAGTACGCAGGCAAAAAGATGCCATGCCGTGCTTGCGCTGGTGTGTTTGGGGGACAGAAGCCACACTGGGGCAGAGGTCCTGTCTGCTCTGCAGGGCCAGGCCGAGAGGTGGTTGACGCCACGCCAGCTTAAGCCAGGAATGGTGGTTTGCGACAATGGCACCAACCTCCTCTCCGCCCTCCGACAGGGACAACTGACCCATGTGCCCTGTGTGGCTCACGTCCTTAACCTGGTGGTGCAGCGGTTCTTGGGCAGGTACCCGGGCTTACAGGATGTCCTGAGGCAGGCCAGGAAAGTCTGTGTGCATTTCCGCAGATCTTATAATGCCAGTGCTCGCCTGGCTGAGCTGCAAAAGGAGTTGAACCTGCCCAAGAACCGCCTTATATGTGACATGCCCACCAGGTGGAACTCAACGTTGGCCATGCTGCAGCGGCTGCACACGCAGCAGAGGGCCATCAATGAGTACCTGTGCGACTACGGCACCAGGACAGGGTCAGGGGAGCTTGGTTTTTTTTCTCCACGCCAGTGGGGCATGATCAGGGATGCATGCACTGTCCTGGCACCATTTGAGGACGCCACGAGGATGGTGAGCAGTGACAGTGCATGCATCAGTGACACTGTACCTCTTGTCCACCTGTTGGAGCACACGCTGCGTGGAATAATGGACAGGGCACTTGAGGCAGAACAGAGGCAGGAAGAGGAGGACTTCCTTGCCTCTCAAGGCCCCCTTTACCCAGACAGTGTTCCTTCTGTCCCACCCATCGCACAGGAAGAGGAGGAGGAGGAGGAGGAGGAGGAGGAGGAGGAGGATTGTGTCAGCATGGAGGTGGAGGCTGGCACTCAGCATCATCAGCAGCAGTCTTTTAGGGATGATTTACAGTCCCAAGAAACCAGTGGACTTGTACGTGGCTGGGAGGAGGTGGCTGCGGATCATGTCGTCCTTAGTGACCCAGAGGACTCCGGAGCGAATGCCTCAGCAAACCTACGCTGCATGGCCTCCCTGATCCTGCAAAGTCTGCGGAAGGATCCTCGTATTCTTCGGATCAAGGAGAGGGACCATTACTGGCTGGCCACTCTCCTTGATCCACGGTACAAGGGTAAGGTTGCGGACCTTATGTTACCGTCGCAGAGGGAGCAGAGGATGAGACAACTCCGGGAGGCCTTGCAGAAAGGTCTGTGCAACGCGTTCCCAGAGACTGGGAGGTTACAAACTCCTGGTCCTGGACAACGAGTTGCTGAGGCTTCGGCCAGTCAAAGAAGGAGCGGTGGGGAAGGTGGCCGTCTGACCGATGCGTTCAGACAATTCTTTAGTCCGCAGCCCCAAAGTATGATCGGTTCCAGCAACCATCGCCAGCGTCTGATAAACATGGTGCAGGAATATCTAGGGGCAAGGTCAGACTTGGACACCTTCCCCACCGAAAATCCTCTGGCTTACTGGGTCTTGAGGATGGATCACTGGCCAGAGCTTGCACAGTATGCAATTGAGCTACTGGCCTGTCCTGCATCCAGCGTTCTTTCGGAACGCACATTCAGTGCTGCTGGAGGATTTGTCACGGATCACAGGGTGCGCCTGTCCACCGACTCGGTTGATCGACTGACTTTCATCAAGATGAACCAGTCTTGGATCACCACCAGCTACCACACACCTGATGCTGATATAACAGACTAATTGATTTTAACATGTCACATCCCTTCAAGACTGATGCTGATGCTGAGTGCCTGTGCTGTTATGTTGACTGGCTATCCTCCTCCTCCGAGTCCTCAATGATACGATTGATGATGATAGCTTGGAAGATCATTTTTGTTTATGGGTGCCGCCACCAGTGGCTAAGGCCCAATTTTTCAGCCCCTGTTTTACAGGGGCGTGTAATTACAATTTTTTTAGCAATAATTTGCCATAGGGCTCATTGCTGTGCTCCAAGTACAGTATCTGTGAGGGGTTGGAGTGTTGTGGCACCAGTGCCTAAGGCCCAATTTTTCAGCCCCTGTTTAACAGGGGCGTGTCATTACAATTTTTGAAGCAATACTTTGCAACAGGGCTCATTGCTGTGCTCCAAGTACAGTATCTGTGAGGGGTTGTAGTGTTGTGCCACCAGTGCCTAAGGCCCAATTTTTCAGCCCCTGTTCAACAGGGGCATGCAATTACAATTCTTGATCTAATAATTCACAGCAGGGTCCATTGCTGCACCCACCAAGAGTAACTCTGAGGGCTTACAGTCTTGTGGCAACGCCACCACCACCACCACCACGAAAGGCCCAATTTTTCAGCCCCTGTTCAAAAGGGGCATGTAATTACAATTCTTGATCTAATAATTCACAGCAGGGCCCATTGCTGCACCCACCAAGAGTAACTGTCAGGGCTTACAGTGTTGTGGCACCAGCACCACCATCAAAGCCCCAATTTTTACTACCACTGTTCAACAATTATATGTAATTAAAATTCCTGATATAATAGTTGACAGCAGGGCGTTCCAGCACCAACCAAGAGTAACTGAGTGCTTACAGTGTTGTGCCAACACCAACAACTAAGGGGCCTATTTCTGCAGAGTATATACGGCAGGTCCCTACTTTCAAACATCCAACTTACAAACGACTCCTACTTGCAAACGAAAGAAGACAACAGGAAGTGAGAGGAAATCTACCCCTAGAAAGGAAAATTCTCTCCTGTAAGAATAAATATGGGAGAAAGGGGTCTCATCTGTACTGATGCTTTATCAGCAATCCTTGTTTCAAGAAAAACACCACATTTCAAAAACAGTTGTCATTGGGACGGAAAGTGAGGTGAAATGTTCTGAACAGGGGCACAGACAGCAAAACAAATGTTACAGGGGTGATAACCCTTACCTATCTTTCCCAAAAAGTTTAAAAATAGATTTTTGGGCTGGAGCTACACTTCAACAATGTACCTGTTCAAAATTACAAACAGATTCTACATAAGAACAAACCTACAGTCCCTGTCTTGTATGCACCGCCTGTATACGGCTGTTCAGAGTATATAGGGCCTTTTTTATTTTATGTGCGGGGTTCCCCTTAATATCCATACAAGACCCAAAGGGGCTGGTAATGGGCTGGGGTAGGGGGGGGGGTCATGGGGTAGCTATGCCATTTTTCTTAAAGAATTTCATCCATATTACCGGGACCAGACATTACATTAAAGCCGCAAGCAGTTTTAAATGGCTTTTTTTTCCTTTAGAAGTGTCATTTTGTGCAGGGACAGTTCTAAACACGGGAAACACGTGGCACTTCACAGGCATACTTTAGACACCCCCCAGGTACGATATTTAAAGGAATATTTGACTTTTTTTTTTTCACTTTATGCATCATTAAAATGACTGCTCCCGAAAAACGACCGTTTTTAAAACTTCTTTTTGCATTGATACATGTCCCCTGGTGCACAACCCGGGTTCCCAAACCCTATTTATGACAATAACATGCATAATAGTTGTTATAATTAGCACTTTAGAATTCGAACGTTCGCATCCATTGTATTTAATAGGGTTCTAATGTTCGTTCGAACTTTCGGTCCGTTCGCGGGTTCTGGTGCGAACCGAACCCGGGGGTGTTCGGCTCATCACTACTCACAATGCTTCCACCTAGATTGCCACCTCCATTACAGAAGGCTGTGAAATTTTGGTTACAGTAAGTTGTGTCTATTGGAGCAAGAAATACCTGCCAGACGTCCTTCCACGCTCAGACCTTCATCAATCTGGAACACCCCATCTCCTTGCAGAGATTGTCGCAGAATTCAACACGAGGCTGGTTAAAATATTTCCTCAACTTCAGGGATCGCAGGGATTTTGCAGGGATTTATTTTAGAAATATATATTTTTCTTTTCTTTTATTTGTCCTATTTTGTTCTATTTGAAGGCATTGTTCACTTTTCATATGACATTCTTATTGCTTTTTAACCACTTCAATACTGGGCACTTTCCCCCCCTTCCTGCCCAGGACAATTTTCAGCTTTCAGCGCTGTCACACACGGTCATGCAACACTTTCCCCAAACTAAATTTTTCTAATTTTCTTCCCACAAATAGAGCTTTATTTTGGTGGTATTTGATCATCACTGGGGTTTTTATTTTTTGCTAAACAAACTAAAAAAGACCGATATTTTTGAAAAAAAATGTTTTTCTTTGTTTCTGTTATAAAATGTAGTTTTTTCCTTCACTGACGGGCACTGAGGAGGCTGCACTAATGGGCACTGATGAGGCAACACTGATAGGGGGCACTGGATAGGCAGCACTGATGAGGAGCTACTGACAGGCATAACTGATTGGTATCTGAAGGGCACTAACAGGCATTACTGATGGGGCACTGATTGGCAAATTTATGGGCACTGATTGGCACTGTTATGGGTACTGATTGGCACTGTTATGGGCACTGATAGGCGTTCTTGATGGGGCACTGATTGGCAGCTAATGGGCACATCTGATGGGGGCTGTGCGGATAATCAATGTGCTGATTATCAGCACAGACCCTCCCCTCTGACAGGGAGAGCCGCGGATCGCTCTCCCTGTCAGCGCAAACCGAGGAAAGACATTTACCAGCACTTCCTGGTTCACGGTATGATCAGCTGTGATTGATGACAGCTGATAATGTGGTAAGGAGCCTCTGTCAGAGGCTCCATACCACGATCAGAGATGCGGTGTGTCAGACTGACACACAGCACCCGCGGGCACAGGCTGGCATGTTATCCTGCTGGACATCATATGATGCCAAGTCAGGTTAATGAAACCACTGCCCGGCCGTCATTCTGCTATAGGCCAGGTGGGAAGTGGTTAAAAAACGTTGTCATGCTTTTGTTTTATGATACAAACACTGAGGTTATACTGCCACCTACTGACCCATCCATAGAACATTATTCACCAAATTAATCTTTTTTTTATAACCTAATTTGTCTATTTGTAATGCCTCTATACTGACAGCCCTAGCCACTCTGATCACATTCATACTTAAGGACTACATATTTGACAACCTATTGCACAGATTTATATAATTTCACAGGCTGTGTCCACACTGTTGCCATGCTATCTCCCCACCCAGCCCAATCATTCAATGTTTTTTGTTGGAGCCAATACCTTTGATTAATATCACATTTCTTTCTATTATTCATATTTTCTCTGTGGATGGAATGAGCTGCCCCCTGAATTCTTGGTTTTCAAAAATATTTTTCTGAGAATCCCTCTGCAGCATGGTATTGTATAATGATTATTTCTTGCCTCTCTCATAATGTAAAGGGCTTTAATGTCACCAAAAACATAAGAAGGCCTTTCTAAAATATAGCAGGTGCCTATCTTGTTACAGGAAACACATTTTTCTTAATCTAATCACCCTAAATGTTTTCACAACTCCTATGGGCAAGCCCTTTACACTATATATTTAACTAAGACCAGGGGCATGGTCATAAATCATCAGAATGCATGTGCCTCCATTGTGGGGACACTCACATTTAGTGTAGGACCACAGACTCCAGGGGGCCTTGGCGTGGCTCTGTGGCTCACGCATGCGTTTGCAAATGCGTGCGGACAAACCCCTGTTTTTAACGCATACTGTTAGACAGGTTAATTGGTTGTCAGCGAGCTGGTCGGTAAGTAGGCTTGGTTTTTCCCTGGGCATTCCCCAGGCCTTGTTGTTACCTGTTTTAGCCTTCCAATGCTACTTGCCGTGATAGCCAGCTATAGATGGGGGCAGTGGACATGGTTTTGTTTTCACCTGTGGTGCTTGTATTGGTCCAGCAACACACCAGCACCTTTGCAGCCATTGTGCTACATGCTGGGTGTTTCGTGTGCTCCTGTACCTTTAAGGAGGGGTGGCTCCCCTTCAGTCCACCTGCCCCCATCTAACCATCAGAATGCATGTGCCTCCATTGTGGGGACACTCACAGTTAGTGTAGGACCACAGACTCCAGGGGGCCTTGGCGTGGCTCTGTGGCTCACGCGTGCGTTTGCAAATGCGTGCGGACAAACCCCTGTTTTTAACGCATACTGTTAGACAGGTTAATTGGTTGTCAGCGAGCTGGTCGGTAAGTAGGCTTGGTTTTTCCCTGGGCATTCCCCAGGCCTTGTTGTTGCATGGTCATAAATCTCTTTTGCTTGATGTTCAACATGTATACAAAGATCCAGATCCAGAAAGCAGATTTATCATTATTAAAGGTTTATTAGCTGGCCGTGAAATTACAATAGCAAAGGTTTATGCTCCTAATGACGCTTAAACTGTATTTTCTCCAAGTTTTTTTTAATATCCTGGGTAGATTCGAGTCTTTTCATATGTGTCTGGGTGGAGAGTTCAGTTTGGTAGCTAATCTGGTTTTAGATAAATGATGCACTAATTTGCACTCTAAAGCCTGTTCCGAATACATTTCATACCATCTTGACTCTTTCCAGTTCAAAGACACCTGGAGTGCTAACAATAGAGGCAACTTACATTTTATAATAAGGAATTTACATTTTATTCTCACCCGCATGATAAATATTGGATAATATGTTTTGTTCCCCTGTGATACTGGCGAATTCTAAAGCTGCATCCATTCTCCCTTGCTCATGGTCTGACCACCAAATTGTGCATATCACTACTAGTATAATAGGGCTCTCACCCATACCTTATTCCTGGCGTAATAATGATCTTAGAAGATCCAGCTTGTGTTGATGAAATAGCAATGGCTACCAAAGAATATTTTTTCCATTAATCTTCACCAGAAATCTCTTCCCAATCTCTTTGGACCGTCCATAAAGCTTTCATCGGTTGCTGCTTAATTGCCATGGCTGCAGCCTGTAACAAAGGAAACTGGCGTAAAATACTTTATCTGGCCAAAGAATTGGATTCCTTATATAAAAGACACTCAATTACCCACTCGCCATCGTTCTTTCAACTGATCTCACAAAAAAAAATTAGACCACCACAATGCCTTCTCTGCTTTATTGGACAATAATGTGTCAAGTTCTAAGGCAAAATTCATGCTATCCAGAAATTCTTATTTGACTATGTCTGCCAGGAAACATAACCAAATGTTTAAATCCCTTCATATATAACCTATGTGAACCCTCGGAACAACTTACCACACTCCCTACAGAGGTCCTTAAAAATTTTACTGTCCTCCCCACAATCGGCTGTCTCTCCTTCTTTAGCCTCCGTGTTTGCCAATATCCCACTCCTTACCTTGAAGCCGAAATATTGAACACACCTTGTACTTGTTATCAAATATTTCAGAAACTCCTTTGCACCTGGCCCGATGGCTTTCTGCCTCTTACTATAAACAATTTGCTCCATCTCTAGTCACTGGCCTAACTTCACTTTTTAACCAAATCCTTCACTTTTTAACTACTAGCTCTTGACAAACCTGTTAATAATTTGTAAACCCCACAAGAACAATACATATCCACAAAATTACAGGCCTATATCAATAATTAATAACGACCGTAAAATATATTTAAAAAAAATTATAATTTTTATTGTTACTAGACATCGGAAGGTACAAGCCGTAAAAAAAAATCATAGATTTGGTCCATGGAAAGGAGTACAAAAAGACAACAGTATAAAAATGGGTACACAATATTCAGAACATGAACAAACAGTATCCAGGCCCAAAATGGCAGGCATGGTTGAGATTCAACTCAACACAGAAAAGCATAGTAAAACCTATATAACAGAGAAGACCCACAAAAAAAAAGAACAGTCTCAAAAAAAAAATACATCAGTCCTTTACAGTGTGTTAGACCCCCAGTATTGATACCCAACTATAGCTCCATAGTCCCTCCTTGCCCTCTCCCCTTATTCACTTTTTTTGGGACCCAAGAGTCTCATACGTCATTTTGTATAGCAAAAGATCCATGTTAACCAATCTTTTACACATCTCCAAAGTTAAAATTAAAGTTTCCCCATAGATCCATCTCCCAGCAATAAGTTAACGAACATAAAGGAAAAGGAGTCAGAGAAATAATTTTGCAGCCACATCCAACTCCTTATCCTCAAAAACTCCCAAAAGGCCTAAAAGGGGATTACATATGTTTGGGAAGCCAAAAACTATCTGCTATAAACTTTGTTACCTGAGACCAGAGAGACCTCACCTTGTAATACTCCCACACCATGTGAAAGAAGGTACCCTTGCACAACTGGCATTTAATATATAGCACAGATTCCCTCTTATGCATACAACATACCTGTAGACGTGCAGGAGTATAATATGTCTGGTGTCTCAGCAAAATCAGGCCATAGGAGCCACACTCATTAACATCCTTCCCACTCTTAGGTAGCAAGACTCTCCATACGTTTTGTACCACTCTGAGGGCAGGTCATCTAGCCCTGGGGATTTGCGAGGAGAAAAAAAGGCTATGGCCATCTCAATATCTTCCAAAATAATATCACCATCCATCAACTCCTTATCAGCATCGAACAGTTCTGGAAGGTCAATCGTGGACAGGTAAATGGGAAAAGGCAACCTGGTTCACAGTGGCACGGGATGCATAGAGGTTGCTATAATAATTGACAAAAAACTGTAATATATCATTTGATTCACCCACTTCCACCCAATGAATGAATAGTAGCAATATGAATGGGTACAAATTCAGGCCCTGCCAAATAGGCCAACAAACACCCATTATTATCCCCATATTCAAAAATATGTCAGTGTTTTGCCATCTTATTCTTAGTAGTATGGGCCAACAGAGCAGAGTGATTCTTCTGAGTCGCCTTCTTTCAATCCACAAACCTACTATGTGTAGGGTCACGGATATATGCAGCTTCAGCTATGGAAACACTTGACTCCCATACTGACACAGACAAGCTGACATTTAAAATGAGCAAAAAAGGGAGAGAAATTTGGGGAATCGGGTGTCCCCAACAGACAGTATTCTTCAACAAGGCTCAGTTAATTATATAAACTAAATGTAAGTAAACCGCAATTATGAAATTAAAGTAAACAAATTTATTGGTAATGAAAAAAACACCACATATTAAACACCTAATGTAAAAAGAGACTAGTCAATGATTGAACATTAAACAGGGGTGGCCACCCAGTCGACCATACACATCACAAACATGCATCCGCTACTGATCTTGTGTATACTACCGGTATTGGAAAAATCATGAATGCTCTTGGTTGTCAGTGTATGACTGATGATGAACAAAGTTCATTCTATGTATAGAACATTTTGAGGAAACTGTTCATGAGTGGATCTGCTAATTGGACATAGATGTGCCGACGATGTTGCACACAGATTAGCGTGGTGAGGGTGTCGCGGGGCTGGGTTTGAGCATGTGAGCACTTCAACCGGTATTGTAGGCAAAGATTGATGTGATCATCACTACTGATGCCTCACCGGGATTGTCTCTGTAGAATTGCTCAGCCTTATATTTTTAAACAGCCATCTGATCTGTAAAGAGAACGCTCACTCACCAGTTCCTTTTGTGTCCAGTCAGCACTTGGTTCAGAACGTTTCTGCAGATTTCACCAATGATGTATTGATTTCCACTCATTGAAGTCTGAACGGATTTGTTCAAGCAAATACACTTGGGAAGAAAGTCAATCCTCAGTAGTGAGCTTTCGGTATGAATAAGCCGCAAAGTTGATTACAAGTCAATACGGCATTTTGAATGATCATTGCGGGTGCTTTTGGTGGTTAGTCCGGTGGGTCAGATACCCCTGTTTAAACACTACACAGAGGGGCTGATTTACCAAACGTTTGCGCCATGAGTATTGGCGCATCTGCGTGCGCAATGGCTGTTTTGGTATTTACAAAACATTAGCGCCAGTATCGCAGCCCTATTTCCCATTTACTATAGTGTTCTCTGCGCCCGGGAGGAGGCGCTCAGTGCGCTACTATGGACCTGGCGCAGGGCATGTTAAACACTAAATATAAAGAAGCTGGAAGTGAGAATATAATGGGGGTGACATGGGGTGATGTGAGGAAGTGTAGTGACACCTGCCCAAATAACCAATATGCCCAAAATAGAGTGGGAAAGTAACTTTTTCAAAACCAGCCCGCTGCGCCGGCAAGTACGATTCGAGCTGCGGGAGTTTTTTTTTAGCTCAGCGCAGGAATTTCAATGGTTTAAATGCGCCGATACACTGCGCCGGGAAAATCTTAGTAAATGTCATGTCACGTAAATCAATTTGCATAAGTTGAACAGGCGCAGCTCTGAACTTCCCAGTGCGCCAGCAAAATGACATTTCTAAAGGAAAAAAAAAGCCATTTAAAAGCAGCCGCGGCTGTAATGAATTGTCGGCTCCCGGCAATATAGAGAAAAGTCATATAAAGTCATTGCTAACCAAAAAAAAAAAGCGTGGGGGTTCCCCCAAATTCCATAACCAGGCCCTTCAGGTCTGGAATGGATATTAAGGGGAAATCCGCTGCAATTTTTTTAAAAAAATGACGTGCGGGTTCCCCCCAAGTATCCAAACCAGGCCCTTCAGATCTGGCATGGATTTTAAGGGGAACTCCACCCCAAATTTTCTTAAAAAATGGCATGGAGTTTCCCCAAAAATCCACACCAGACCCTTATCCGAGCACATAACCTGGCCGACCGCAGGGGAAGAGGGGGGACGAGAGAGCGGCCCCCCTCCCTCCTGAACCGTACCAGGCCACATGCCCTCAACATGGGGAGGATGTCCCCATGTTGATGGGGACAAGGGCCTCATCCCCACAACCCTTGCCCGGTGGTTGTGGGGGTCTGCGGGCGGGGGGCTTATCGGAATCTGGAAGACCCCTTTAACAAAGGGGACCCCCAGATCCCGCCCCCCCTGTGTGAAAAATGGTAATGGGGTACAAATGTACCCCTACCATTTCACAAAGAAAGTGTCAAAAATGTAAATAAATGACAAGAGCCGGTTTTTGACAATTCCTTTATTAATGTCTTCTCTTTTCTTCCATCTTCTTCTTCCATCTTCTTCTTCTTCCATCTTCTTCTTTTCTCCATTCGGGTTTCTTACTCCATCTTCCTCTTCATCTTCATCTTTATCTTCATCTTCCTTCTTCCTTCGGTGTTCTCGTCCGCATCTTGCCCCGGTGTCTTCCCTTCTTCTTTCTTCTCCGGCCGCTCCGTTTGAATTGGAGGTTCCCGCTGTGCGACGCTTCAGTTCTCCACTTGGTCCGCTAACCACCCGGTGGCTCCGCCCCCCTCTGTCACCACGGGGAAAGTCCCCGTGAAATCCATGTGCGTCAGAGGGGGCAGGGTCACCGGGTGTAAGCGGACCCAGAGGCGAACTGAAGCGTCGCACAGCGGGAACCTCCAATTCAAACGGAGCGGCCGGAGAAGAAAGAAGAAGGGAAGACGCTGGGGCAAGATGTGGACGAGAACACCGAAGGAAGAAGGAAGATGAAGATAAAGATGAAGAGGAAGATGGAGGAAGAAACCCGAATGGAGAAAAGAAGAAGATGGAAGAAGAAGATGGAAGAAAAGAAAAGACATTAATAAAGGAATTGTCAAAAACCGGCTCTTGTCATTTTTTACATTTTTGACACTTTCCTTGTGAAATGGTAGGGGTACATTTGTACCCCATTACCATTTCACACAGGGGGGGGCCGGGATCTGGGGGTCCCCTTTGTTAAAGGGGTCTTCCAGATTCCGATAAGCCCCCCGCCCGCAGACCCCCACAACCACCGGGCAAGGGTTGTGGGGATGAGGCCCTTGTCCCCATCAACATGGGGACATCCTCCCCATGTTGAGGACATGTGGCCTGGTACGGTTCAGGAGGGAGGGGGGGGGCGCTCTCGTCCCCCCTCTTTTCCTGCGGCCGGCCAGGTTATGTGCTCGGATAAGGGTCTGGTGTGGATTTTTAGGGGGACTCCACGCCATTTTTTTTTTAAATTTGGGGTGGAGTTCCCCTTAAAATCCATGCCAGATCTGAAGGACCTGGTATGGATATTTGGGGGGAACCCCACGTCATTTTTTTTTTAATTTTGCAGCGGGGTTCCCCTTAATATCCATTCCAGACCTGAAGGGCCTGGTTATGGAATTTGGGGGACCCCCACGCATTTTTTTTTTTGGTTAGCAAAGACTTTCAATGACTTTTATCTGTATTGACGGGAACCAGCAATTCATTACAGCCGCAAGGACTTTTAAATGACTATTATTTTACTTTAGAAATGTCATTTTGCTCTCCAACTGTTATAAACATGGAAAACATGTGCTACTTTACAGGCATACTATAGACACCCCCTGGGGATGATATTTAGGGCCAGTTCACACCGGATGCAGTGCAGTGCGTTTTTTGATGCCTGAAAAACGCAAAGAAAGTTGATCACATTAATGCCAATGGCATAGTTCACACCACTGCAGTCCGTTCCAGTGCATTTCAGAAAGCCAAAAAATAATTGGTCATGCTGCATTTTTTAGGTACAAAACTGTACTGGACCCCAGTAAAACACATCAAAAACGTACCAAAAATGCACTGGAATGCACCGCAACGCACCTAAATGCACCAAAGACGCACTGCAACACACTTGTCCTAAGTGAAAAGAGGGGGAAAAAAACACTGGACTGCATCAAAAACGCCTCAAAAATGCACTGGAATGTGTCAAAAACGCGCATGCAGAAAAGCACCTGGAACGCACCCAGACTGCGTTTCTATGGTGTGAACTAGGGCCAGTTCACACCATAAGAAACACAATCCGGATGCGTTCCAGGTGCTTTTCTGCATGCACGTTTTTCATGCGTTCCAGTGCATTTTTGGTAAGATTTTGATGCAGTCCAGTGCTTTTTTTTCACCCCTCTTTTTTATTAACCATAGATAAGGACAAGTGTGTTCCAGTGCGTTTTTGGTGCATTTAGGTGTTTTCCTGTGCGTTCCAGTGCGTTTATGATGCGTTTTGATGCGTTCCAGTACAGTCCAGTGCAGGTAAAATGCAGCATGTTCTACTTTTTTGGTGGAACTGGAACGCACTGGAACAAACACTGCCATTTAGAACCATATAACCAACTTTCCATGCATTTTGGATGCATAAAAAACGCAATGCACTGCATGTGGTGTGAAATGGCCCTTAAGCAATTTGGCATATTTAAAGGCACTTCTCCTTGTTTTGTTTTTGGTGTTTTCCAAATTGGTGACATTGATATATGTCCCTTAGGGTGGGACCTGGGCCCCCATTTTAAGGCCAATAACTAGAAGATAAGCCAGCCAAGTGGGGACTAGCAAAATTAACAAGTCAGTTCTCATAGACTGCAATGGGATTTGTTGGTGGGGGGAGGGGTGATTGTCCCATCTCTAATTTTGTAGCATGCTGGATGATGTGCTTAATTTTGGACGGGGGGAGGGGGGGTTATTTTTTGCTAGCTGCATTGGTGTTGTTCTGCACATGCCCAGCCAGTTATTTTTTTTTGGCGTGCTTTTTGTGTGTGAACAGCGCTTGGATATTTCTGGGCATGCTCAGAGAGTGTTTTTATGGGTTAGAAATTGAAGGACATCCTTAACAGGTGTGCCCACTTTGAATTTCAGTCTCTACATTGGGAGAACTTGCATTTTGGGTGTTTCATGGACTGTGCATGTGTTTTCAATTGCCTCATTAGCACACAAACATATGTTATATAAAGCTCACAGAGCATTCGGTCGCTTGCCTTGAGAAGAGGCAAGTGTGTGTGTGTGTGTGTGTGTGTGTGTGTGTGTGTGTGTGTGTGTGTGTGTGTGTGTGTGTGTGTGTGTGTGTGTGTGTGTGTGTGTGTGTGTGTGTGTGTGTGTGTGTGTGTGTGTGTGTGTGTGTGTGTGTGTGTGTGTGTGTGTGAAAATGAACATGTTGGTGTCCTTATCGAGTTAGTAACACATGTATTTTATTTGTTATGTCTTTGCAAAACAGGTGATTGGTTTATTTTGTGGATTGTATATTTTTTGTGTGGGGGAAATGTTCCCCTGAAATAATTCTGATGTTGTTAATGTGTGTTGTTTGTTCACTTTGATTTAATTGTCTGCTGCATTTTTTGGGCCAAAAATTGCTCAAGATGTTGAGTCTGTAACTGTTTCAAATTGACCATGTTTTTTATTTTGCCTTCCCCTTTTGTTTTGTTGAACAATAAAATTAGATGCAAAGTTTTGATGTTTGTTTTGTGTTTTCTTTGCAACAAATGTGACAGCTGATTGGTATGTCAAAACAAAACAGGTGTGATTTGTCTAATCTGGTGCCTTCATGCTAGCATATGCATGGATTGTATTGTGTGCTGCCATGGAAAGTCACCAGGAAATGAAAAATACAGAGCGGTAAGTATTCAATTTTCCTTTTTTTACTGCAGTGGTTCTCAGCCTCAGTCCTCAAGTACCCCCAACAGGACATGTTTTGTGAATTTAGCTTATCGAAAATTGCTGTCCAAAAATCAAAACACCAAAAGCAAGCTCTATTTGTGTGCCAACAAATAAAATATTTTCATTGGGTTACAGTGTTGTATGAGCGCGCAATTGTCATTAAAAGTGCATCAGCACTGAAATGTGAAACTTGGTCTGGGCAGTGCACAAGTGGTTAATATAAGGCTACATGCAGACGGACGTTTTACAAGCCGCTTGTTTGAGCGTTTTTTGCAGCTTAAAAACATCTCTCCATGTTAGCCTATGGCCTCATGGCCACCATGGCGTTTTTGAGCTGTAAATGGCATAGGCGTTTTTAGGCCCCATGTAGACGGGACGCTGGTGCAAAGTGTTCAGAAGTAAGGTTGAAAGTGGCGTTTAGAAAGGCGCTCTTTGTGGCGTTTGCATGCCGTGTTTTACCACATTTGCGTGTATATGATAAGGAGCCGCCCTAAGCTCCAAAAACAGTATTATTTACGAAATTAGCTATTTAGTGAGACCAGAGTGATATGAGCAGCTGAGAGCAGCAGTGTAGTTGTATTTAGCGTGTCACTTGCCACGTCAGCTGCCCCAAGTTGTGGATTGTCCACAATGCAATGGAAGCAATTGCATTTTTATATATATATATATATATATATATATATATTATGGTTTTTCCTCATTTGCCATAAATTTGGAGTTTATCAATGTAAAAAAATAGGTCACCTTTAAAAACGCTTCTAAACTAAAATGCGGCTAAACGCTGGTACCGCGTCTGAAACGTGGAAATCTTTGTGAAAAACGATTTTAAACGCAACTGCAGATTTTTTTTGCCAGGACAAAAACAGTGTTTTGGATGTAGTAGAATTCAACGGACCCGCATCCAAAACGCAAGTACCGAAATTTTGCGGCGATTTTTTGTTTGACCTGTTTATAGCTGGTTGTTAAAGGAAATGTAAAAAAAAAACGGTTCAAAAAACAAAACCAAAAAAAAAACAGCGTGGGGTCCCCCCCCCCCAGGTCCATGAAAAAAAAATGGTGTGGGGGTCCCCCCAGAATCCATACCAGGCCCTTCAGGTCTGGCATGTATTTTAAGGGGAACCCCACGGCAAAAAAAAAAAATCTGCGTGGGGTCCCCTTAGAATACACACCAGACCCTTTATCCGAGCACTCAACCTGGCAGGCCGCAGGGGAAAAGGGGGGACGAGAGAGCGGCCCCCTCCCTCCTGAACCGTACCAGGCCGCGTGCCCTCAACATGGGGGGTTTGGTGCTTCGGGGCAGGGGGGGCGACCTGCGGCCCTCCCCACCCCAAAGCACCCTGCCCCCATGTTGATGGGGACAAGGGCCTCTTCCTGACAACCCTGGCCGTTGGTTGTCAGGGTCTGCGGGCGGGGGGCTTATCGGAATCCGGGAGCCCCCTTTAATAAGGGGGACCCCAGATACCTGCCCCCCACCCTATGTGAATGAGTATGGGGTACATCGTACCCCTACCCATTCACCTGGTGTCAAAATAAGTCAATAAAAAAAGACAACACAGGTTTGAAAAGTAATTTATTGGGCAGCTCCGGGGGTCTTTCTGCCGGGCCCCCGCTATCTTCTGCTAGCTCTTTTGCTAGCGGGGGTCCCGGGCTTCCTCGCCGTCTTCTTCCGTCTTCGGGGGTCTCTTGTTCTGTTCTCCGGTTGTTCTCCCGCTCTCCACGATCTCCGGTTCTTTCTGCCGGACGCCCAGCTATCTTGTGCCAGCTCTTTTGCTAGCGGGGGCCGGTCTTCTACTTCGCCTTCTTCCCTCTTCTCTTCGCCCGATGTTGCCTCGTCGCTGTCCACCGCCGCAATGATCTGTCCGAGCAGCGGTGCCACTTTTATTGGCATGGGCGTGGTCACCGGCTTATGCCACCGCTGACCCCGCCCCTGTATGATGTCACAGTCCCGGGGAATGATGGGACTGTGACCTGAAACGGGGGCGGGGTCAGCGGTGGCATCATCCGGTGACCACGCCCCATGCCAAAAAAGTGGCACCGCTGCTCGGACAGATCATTGCGGCGGTGAACAGCGACGAGGCAACATCGGGCGAAGAGAAGAAGGAAGAAGGCGACGTAGAAGACCGGCCCCCGCTAGCAAAAGAGCTGGTACAAGATAGCGGGGCGTCCGGCAGAAAGAACCGGAGATCGTGGAGAGCGGGAGAACAACCGGAGAACAGAACAAGAGGCCCCCGAAGTCGGAAGAAGATGGCGAGGAAGCCCGGGACCCCCGCTAGCAAAAGAGCTAGCAGAAGATAGCGGGGGCCCGGCAGAAAGACCCCCGAAGTCGGAAGAAGACGGCGAGGAAGCCCGGGACCCCCGCTAGCAAAAGAGCTAGCAGAAGATAGCGGGGGCCCGGCAGAAAGACCCCCGAAGTCGGAAGAAGACGGCGAGGAAGCCCGGGACCCCCGCTAGCAAAAGAGCTAGCAGAAGATAGCGGGGGCCCGGCAGAAAGACCCCCGGGGCTGCCCAATAAATTAATTTTCAAACCTGTGTTGTCTTTTTTTATTGACTTATTTTGCCACCAGGTGAATGGGTAGGGGTACGATGTACCCCATACTCATTCACATAGGGTGGTGGGCCGGCATCTGGGGGCCCCCTTTTTAAAGGGGGCGCCCTGATTCCGAAAAGCCCCTTGCCCGCATACCCCGACAACCAACGGCCAGGGTTGTCGGGAAGAGGCCCTTGTCCCCATCAACATGGGGGCAGGGTGCTTTGGGGTGGGGGGGGCCGCAGGTTGCCCCCCTGCCCGAAGCACCAAACCCCCCATGTTGAGGGCATGTGGCCTGGTATGGTTCAGGAGGGAGGGGGGGGCGCTCTCGTCCCCCCCTTTTCCCCTGCGGCCTGCCAGGTTGCGTGCTCGGATAAGGGTCTGGTTTGGATTTTGGGGGGACCCCCACGCCGTTTTTCGGCTTAAGGGGGTTCACCCTAAAATCCAGACCAGACCTAAGGGTCTGGTTTGGATTTTGGGGGGGACCCCCACGCCGTTTTTTCGGCTTAGGGGGTTCACCTTAGAATCCAGACCAGACCTAAGGGCCTGGTATGCTCCTGAAGGGGTACCCATGCCGGTTTTTTCATTAAAATTTGGCCTGGAGTTCCCCTTCATGATTCATACCAAACATGGGACAGCGAGGCTGCCGAGGACCAGCGCGATCACATCGCGCTGGACACATTCTCGGCCGGCTAGTCGCCTCTAGGACACGACTTGAGCGGCTGCTGCACGCTCAGGTCGTGTCCAGGTCGCCTCGCAAAGTCGCGCTGTCCCTGTGTCAGCCGGCACACGAGTCGCCCGCAAGTCGGATCCGACTTCCCGGGCGACCTCTATTCAAATCAATGGGCTCCCATAGGGAACCATTCATTTTCAATAAAGCGCCACTGACATTTCTATTTACTATAACAGTGCGCCGCTCCTTCCTGCGCCCAGTGAAGGAGTTATCCGGCGCACCAATTAAGGTTAGAACCAGCGCAGCGCACTGTTATTAGTAAATCATCCCCAGAGTGTAGCTGCAAACTGCTTAACTGCTTACATGTTTTCGCCTTGAATAAGGTTTCATCGGAGTGTATTAATAATCTGGTAGCAGATAAGTAAATTATTTAAATCCTGTATAGGTACCACCGGAAATTATATATTGGAAGAGCTCTTCATATACCTTCTTCTTGTGTTTTCAATGACATTTAAAATGACACAATGAAATATACTGCATTAAACGTGCACTAACGCACAGAAATATACTGCATTAAACGATACATAACGCACTGAAATATACGGCGTTAAATTTGCAGTAACGCACTGAACTATACTGCGTTAAACTGAAGGTAACGCACTGAAATATACCGTGTTAAACTTGCAGTAACGCACTGAACTATAATGCATTAAACGGCACGTAACGCATTGAAATATACAACGTTAAACTTGCAGTAATGCACTGAAATATACTGCGTTAAACGTGTACTAACACACAAATATTTTGCGTTAAATGGCATGTGACGCACTGAAATATACGGCGTTAAACTTGCAGTAATGCACTGAACTATACTGCGTTAAACGGCACGTAACACACTAAAATATATGGCGTTAAACTTGCAGTAATGCACTGAAATATACTGCCTTAAACGGTAAGTAATGCACTGAAAGATACAGCGTTAAACTTGCAGTAACGCACTGAACTATACCGCCTTAAACATGCACTAACGCACAGACCACTTATACCTACAGGTAAGCCTAGATTAAGGCTTACCTGTAGGTGCAACAAATATCTACTAAACCTACACGGTTTAGGAGATATTTGCAAAAAAGACAGCACCGATGTCTCAACGGCGCAGGCGCACTGAGTGTGCCGTTAATGAATGGGACATGCTGTTAGTGACGGCTCCCACGCGCATGCGTGGGAGTGACATCATCGTGGCTTCAGCCAGTCACATCGCTGGAGCCGCGATACCCGGAAGTCACTCTGGGTATCATGGCGGCGACGGAGGTGGCGAATGAGGACGGCTGCGGGGGCTTCGATCTCAGGTAAGCACTTCATAATGAGCAAGTATGCTATGCATACTAGCTCATTATGCCTTTGTCTTGCAGGGTGTTTTTTTTTTAAGGAGGCTATACTTCCTCTTTATGCTTGAAGTAATGCACTTACATATACTGCGTTAAACGGCACATAATGCACTTACATATACGCCCAAAAAAAACTTGCAGTAACGCACTATATTGCGCTAAACGGCGCGTAGCGTACTGAACTATATGGCAATAAACTTGCAGTAATGCACTGAAATATACTGCGTTAAACGGCACGTAACGCACTGAAATATACGGCATTAAATTTGCAGTAATGCACTGAACTATACTGCATTAGGGGGCATGTAACGCACTGAAATATACGGTGTTAAACTTGCAGTAACACACTGAAATATACTGCGTTAAACGATACGCAACGCATTGCAATTTACGCAGTTAAATTTGCAGTAATGCACTGAAATATACTGCGTTAAATGGCACATAATGCACTGAAATTCATGGCGTTAAACTTGCAGTACCGCACTAAAATATACTGCATTAAATGGCACGTAATGCACTGAAATATTTGGCGTTAAACTTGCATTAACGCACAGAAATATACTGTGTTAAACGGCACGTAGTGCACTGCAATATACAGCGTTAAACTTGCAGTAATGCACTGAAATATACTGTGTTAAACGTTCACTACATTCACACTGACTGAACGATCACTAGATTCACACTAAAGTAAAAATAAATGGACACTTACTACACTTAGATGATTGGTAGTTGCTACACTCACACTCACACACACTAAACTGATATTCTACACTGATAATAGAATCAGAATAGCACACTATAGCACACTAACTGTCTAGTAGCACTGAACAGAGCCCTGTTCTATCTCTCTCCACGCCAATATCACACTACAAATGGCCGCTATTGAAAATATACTCTTATAGTGTGGGGCGGGACTAAGAACAATGAGCCATGATTGGATTGAGTCATCATGACAGCGTCCAATCATGTCTCTGACAGTGCTCTGTGCCCTGATTGGGCAAAGCTCTCATTGCTTTAGCCAATCAGGGATTCCAATGCACTGCGTGGCTGCACAGTGCATGATGGTAATTCGACGGTCCGAACAAACGGTTGAACTCCCCGATAATTTGGGTGTTTGTCGATTGGGCGAACAGCCAATGTTCAGCCTGAACTCATGCTCAGGGCGATCCGCTCTCCCATCCCTTGTCCTTACATTGGTTGGTGGTATGTTGTCAGGACCCAGGTGTGAACCTGTGATCGGCAATGTCTCTTCTTGCTGAAGCACATAAGATGTACCCTGTCTGATCCATTGGATAATCCTGCCTTGTGCCTTGTTTCTGCTGAACCTTGAACATTTTTCCCATAAACTCCCCATTTAGACCATACCTTTTCATTTTCCTGTTTGCCAGATTATTGTGCTCTCTCCAGCCAATATCTCACTCTTGTCACTCCTGCTGCCATATGTATCATTGCTACCACTTATTTATTACCTTTGGCTTGTTCCTAGACTATGCTTCTGCTTGATCCCAACCTGCAACTACTTCTTAACAAACTTTGGCTTGTTTAATGACTATACTGACTATGCTTCTGTTTAATCTCTACCTGCTACAGTATATTGGTTACTGGTGGGGGCAATCCTGGGAACCAGTACTAACATGCAGCTAAAACCATCTCCACCATCAGGAGCTCTGGTGAATACCGGTGTGTCATTTTGCAGGGTGAGCTGCTTGCATATATTTTCTGATGGTTGGTGGGAGTCTCTCTAGTGTTATAGCTTTTGCTCCCTGAGCCTGACTCCAGACCGTGACATATGTGTTTTTATATTGGTAGAAAAAAAACAGGAAGAGGGAGAGCTCACTTTTCATTTATAGAGATGTATTGTGACATTGCATCAGCAATGTTAGGGCTAATTCACAAAAGTGGTTAGGGGACAGTAAAACCCTGCAGTTGAGCTGCATTTTGACCCCTTTAGCTGCATAGGCAGTAGCTGGGGATGCATGCATGCTGCAGCCGTGAAGCTTTGTGTCACAGCAGGAATCATACCCCCTGTTGGTGATGACAGGTGCTACCACCCAAGTGAATAGGGTAGCTCTGGTGTGCTAGTACAGAGTTCAAGAGGTTTAAGCAGACAGTGAGGAAATGATACAACACCTCTTTGCCACCTGTCTAATGCTCTCTGAATGTGCATTTCTCTTCAGAGAGCAAAGAAAATGTGAATGAACCCTAATGCTGCATACACACGGTCGGAATTTCCGAGGAAAAAAGTGAGATGGAATGTTTTCATCAGATATTCCAACCGTGTGTATGCCCCATCTGACTTTTTATGGCAGAAATTCCACAAAAAAAACAACCCACGCATGCTCAGAATCAAGTCAATGCATGCTCGGAAGTATTGAACTGCATTTTTCTCGGCTCGTCATAGTGTTGTACGTCACCGCGTTCTTGACGGTCGGAATTTGGTGTGACAGTGTGTATGCAAGACAGCTTAAGTGGAATTCCATCGGAAAAATCCGTCAGAGTTTATCCCGATGGAAAATCCGACCGTGTGTACAAGGCATAAGGGTTAGAGATCAAACAAGCAGTGGGAGGAAAAGGACAGATCACACCATAGGCATGCGCACGGGTGTGCCGGGTGTGCCTGGGCACACCCTAATCACCCCGTGCAGTGTTTGTGTAGCCCCATGCCAGCTGTATCCCGAGATCTGCCTGGACTGATGTGAAATGCTTTATCCAAGCAATGTGTACCCCACGCTGCCTGTGAGACATTATCACATTGTGCTGAAATTGGGGCTTGTAAGATCCCTCAGTGTGTGACATTGTCGTGTATTGTAACTGCATGCATAGAGAGAGTAACTGTCAGAATTCAGCAGTAATGTTGGGGGGTGGGCGGGACCGAGCAGCTATTGAACACTAGTCAATGGGTTGGGGTCTGGGCGGGCTGCTACATATATGTAGCCCCACCCTCTTTTTCAAGCTGCTCAATTATTGGCTGATGTTCGATAGCTGCTCGGTCCTGCCCACCCCCGACATCACCGCTGAATTCTGACAGCTCCTCTCTCTCTCTCTCTGCATGCAGTTACAATACACGACAGTGGCACACACTGAGGGACCTTACAAACCCCAATATCAGCACAATGTGAAACCCCCCTCTCCTCTGTCAGCGCTTCCAACTAATGCTACATGTCTATGCCAGTGGGTGCCAATCAGTGCTACCTGTCAGTGACAGTCAGTGCCAGTGCCGCCTGTCAGTTTGTCAGTGCCAATTAGTGCTTCCAATCAGTGGCACCTGTCAGTAACAATGAGTGCCAATCAGTGCCACCTATCAGTGCCAGTGCCAATCAGTGATTCCAATGAGTGCCACCTGTCAGTGCCAATCAGTGCCAATTAGTAATTCCAATCAGTGCCACCTGTCAGTGCCAATGAGTGTCAATCAGTGCAACCTGTCAGTGCCAATCATTCACTTTAGACATGCGCAGTAGTTTCCTTTGCTATTACCATTTTTGATACTCACCTACAGCAGCAGTCAGCAAATTTTTCGGTGTTTTAATTAATTGTTTTGTGCACTAGTTTTTTTATTCATTTAGAAGAATTCAGTTAGTTTCATTAGATATCACTTTTGCCACTGTCAACAATATGGACGTCTTTGAATACAGGGCCTCTAAGGTGGTCAACACAGAGGGGGTGTTTCAGATGTACAATGACAAGGAGGGTGATTTGAGTGGACTTTTTTTAAGACTTAAAAATCTAACCATCTCTGAAGTTCACACTCAATGGGATGTGGCATTCCTTGAGACGTATATTAAATTAAATATGGCACCAAGGAGCCTTAGATGGCAGGTCAGCCCGCAGAAAGAATGGTTTCGGTATTTCAACGAAGCCGGACTGAACTTTTTACGCTTTCTGGTTACCAGAAAGAACAGTAAATTAGTTAAGCTTGATAGTGAAATCAAAACGTTAAAAGATAGCCTCAATCCTCACAAAGAGAGTGAAGAATATAAAGATAGGAGTTTAAACCTTTTAAAGGTATTGGACAAAGAGGAAAAGGAACAGAAAATAAAAAAAAAGAAGATATACAATAGGGACTACAGTGATTATCAAGCAAGTTTAGTTTTTGATTGGCAGAAGAAACTACTGGCAGAATCGCAAACAGATAACAGTTCCAGGATGGATGCGATTACTCATAGTGATAGTGTCGCATCTGGTTCAATGAATGAGGTACAACATTTACCTATTAGGAGTGAAACATCTAAAACTCCTAAAAAAGTTCAGAATTCTGTCAAACAGGCCAAAAAGGGCAGACGAGTGTCACATCAGTCCCCTCCGAGGGCATCAGGACCCGTGAAGGGGGGACAGCATCTAAAGAACCATGGTTGGACACAGCAGATCCAATCCAAACAGGGCCACAGTTATGATAGAGGTTATGGACAACAACACTCTCAGGGTCAATATTACTCTTATCGAGAATCACCGAGACCTGTAAGAGTCCCTGAGAGGACTTATTCTGAGAATTACAGTTTTGACACACATCCTAACCAGAGATCCCACTATGAAAACAATTATTACTCAGAACGAGATAGAGATGAGTATGGTGATGACTCGGGAGCTCGTAATAGATTTTTTCCATTTAGAGACAGAGAGGGGCCTGGATATTCGGGTCATCAGGATTACGAACAGAACAACAGAGTTCGTGAGGCATACAGGTCGGTGCCTTCAAGAGATTTTCCCACGGGTCAGTATGAAAAAGATATTGACCAGCATTGGGGTTTTCCCAGGCCCAACCAGGGATTAAAAAGGCCTGTGGAATGCAAAGAGGAACAAGAGGGGGGAGGAGAGCACAACTTAAAAAAGCAAAAGATGTGAGTCAGGATGGCATCTTTAATCTCAGTTCCCAAATCTTGACTAAGCCAGAACTAACCCTTCTCAATAAAGGTTTAAAGTTCGCACCTCCTAAGAAATTAAATACATTTTTAACCTTTATGGATGTACACAAGTATGTCCGTAAAGTAAACATTAAGCGACATTTTGCAAACGTTCCAAGTAGGAAAGAGGGATTAGTTCCACCGTTATTCCAACATTCGGGACTAAGAAACGCCTCCACATTCAACCCCCCTGGAATTTTGGCTCCGTCACTCAGGGTCTTTAGAGATGTAGTCTTACGAGACCTTGAGAAAATGAAAATTACCAATAATAAGATGGATCAACATTTAGAAAAAGGACTTGACTCCCTTTGTCAGAACAGGGAGTTAGTAATACGTCCTGCTGACAAAGGAGGTGGAATAGTAGTCCTTGATAGGACTGACTACCTTAGAGAAATGCACAAAATTGTCGATGATCGCGACACCTATGTGTTACTACCTGGGAACCCAGTCATTAAATATAGGGACACCCTGAACGAATTGGTTCAAAAGGGCTCTGATTTGGGTATTCTAGACGACAAAGAACAATCATTTTTGATACCCAGGGCTCCCAGGGTGCCCGTTCTGTATGGTCTACCGAAAATACACAAGAGCCTGACTTGCCCCCCGGGCAGACCAATAGTGAGTGGTATAGACTCAATTACGTCCCGGGTGGGCAAGTAGATTGACCATTTTTTACAACCTTTAGTTCAGCAAATGCCATCCTATTTGAAGGACACCAGACATGCCATTAATTTGGTGGCCCAGGTAGAACCTAAGGAAGAAATGTGGATGGTGACGGCTGACGTCACCTCATTATATTCTATCATTCCACATGAGATGGGTATTTCAGCTGTGAAATATTATCTGGATCTCTGGTCAGGTCTGCCTCAGCTTCAAAAAGATTACATTATGGACCTATTAGAATATGCCGCAGGGCATAATTATTTTTGGTTCGATAGTCAATATTATCGCCAAACACGTGGTGTTGCAATGGGGGCCAAGTATGCCCCCAGCTTGGCCAATCTTTTTATGGCCAAATGGGAGGAGGACGTCGTCTTTACCAATAGAAGCCCACATCTGGTGTTGTGGGCAAGGTTTATTGACGACGTCCTCCTCCTATGGGACGGCACCAAAAACCAACTTGATGATTTTGTTTCCTCACTCAATAACAACGAACGGGGAATCAGACTTGTTCACGATGCAAGCCGTGAGGCCATTAATTTCCTCGATCTCACTATCATGAGGGAAGGTGGCTCTCTGACTACAAAATCCTTTTTCAAACAGACGGATCGCAACTCATATATTCCTATTGGAAGCTGCCATAATGAACCCTGGCTGAGATCTGTTCCTAGGGGACAGTTTGTCAGGATGAGACGAAACTGTACCTCTTTGGAAGATTACAGATCACAGACAGCCATATTGAAATCCAGGCTCTGTGAAAAGGGTTACGATGTAGAATCTCTTGAGATCTTAATTGAGGAAGTGGCCAATATTGATAGATCCCAATTACTGGAGGATCACCATAAAATAGAGAAAGAAAGACCTCAGATACCTTTCATCACTACCTTCTCTACACAGCACTTCACAATTAAAAAAATTATTCAAAGACATTGGCATTTGTTAGGCAATGACCAAGTCATCAGCCAATTTTTACCATCTAAACCTCAAGTGATTTTTAGGGGAGTACCTTCCCTTCGTGATAGGGTGGCTCCTAATGTGGTTGACCCTCCTACAAGAAAGGTGTCCTTCTTTCAGAAGGGACTGTCAGGATATCATCAGTGTCGTAGATGCCAGGTTTGCACCTACAATAAGAGCAAATTAAAGAAAACAGAATTTTTTCATTCTACCAGCACCTCTAAGGAGCACACTATAGAGCCATTTATTACTTGTAGTTCAACGGGTATTGTCTATTTGCTCCAGTGCCCTTGTGGGCTCCAATATATTGGCAGGACCAAAAGGTCCATGCAGGTTAGACTAGGTGAGCATATCACGAATATTAAAACGGGTTTTCAAAACCATTCTGTTTCGAAACATTACGACACTCACCATGATCGTAACCCAGCTAACACCCTCTTTCTGGGGATCGACAAATTCGAGCCCCACTGGAGGGGTAGCTCATTAGTTAGGGAGTTGTCCAGGCTTGAGATGGCCTGGATATATCGAGTATGATGCTATAGCCCTTATGGCCTTAACATAGACACTGACGTCAATGTGTTCATAGATAATGGTTAATTGAGAATTTTTGCCCATTTCTTGTTTATGTAGATAGTCCAGCATAATGAGGCAATATGTAAACCAGCACTGAATTCTGGGTAAACCTCTGGTAAATCCAACCTAGTACCCATTTGCATTTTGATGTGACTTTTTATGTCACTATGCGATCCGGAATCTATTCCAAATTAATACTACATGTTATCATTTTTGATTATGGGTATTGGTTATTCTGTCTTGATGGATTTTCTGTCCATCTCCATTCCCCTTTTTTTTTCCTTTTTTTGTTTTCCTTGGATACAATGGTATTATTACCAGGATGTAGTACCATTGGCCTACCAGCGGGCGGCACAATGGGACATTGCGTCCTTTGTTCCCAAGTAGGGATGAGCTTCGTGTTCGAGTCGAACATACGTTCGACTCGAACATCGGCTGTTCGATCGTTCGACGAAGATCGAACGATTTGGGCCGTTTGCGCCAAATTCGAGTGACGCGAACGGCCCACAATGCACTACGCCATCGCAGTGTCATCCAGGCGCTGTGATTGGCCAAGCATGCACTGTGACCCCGCATGCTTGGCCAATCACAGCGCCGGCAGCGAGGAGATCAATGATTGGCCACAGGCAGGATGCCTGTGGCCAATTATTGCTGAGGGTGTTTAGTACACGCCCCACACTATAAAAGGCCGCCAGCACGGCGGCCTAGTGTAGTGTGTTCCGGAGCAGGGAAAGACAAGCATAGGCAGGGACAGTGACATTTATTTCTTTCTTGCTTAACCTGGATTCCTTTAGTTTAGGGAAAGAGAAGGATAGGTAGGGAGAGTGTCAGTGTGTTTTACTGTGCCAGTCCTTGTTTCTAGGGACAAAGAAGGAAAGTGAGGGGATTTCTCCTTGTGCTATAGTGTGCTTTAAAAAAACATTTTTTCTAGGGACAGAAAACTGTAGGTAGGGAGAGTGTCAGTTTCTTTCACTGTGCCAGTCCTTGTTTCTAGGGACAAAGAAGGAAAGTGAGGGGATTTCTCCTTGTGCTATAGTGTGCTTTAAAAAAGCATTTTTTCTAGGGACAGAACACTGTAGGTAGGGAGAGTGTCAGTTTCTTACACTGTGCCAGTCCTTGTTTCTAGGGACAAAGAAGGAAAGTGAGGGGATTTCTCCTTGTGCTATAGTGTGCTTTAAAAAAACATTTTTTCTAGGGACAGAAAACTGTAGGTAGGGAGAGTGTCAGTTTCTTTCACTGTGCCAGTCCTTGTTTCTAGGGACAAAGAAGGAAAGTGAGGGGATTTCTCCTTGTGCTATAGTGTGCTTTAAAAAAACATTTTTTCTAGGGACAGAAAACAGTAGGTAGGGAGAGTGTCAGTTTCTTTCACTGTGCCAGTCCTTGTTTCTAGGGACAAAGAAGGAAAGTGAGGGGATTTCTCCTTGTGCTATAGTGTGCTTTAAAAAAACATTTTTTCTAGGGACAGAAAACTGTAGGTAGGGAGAGTGTCAGTTTCTTTCACTGTGCCAGTCCTTGTTTCTAGGGACAAAGAAGGAAAGTGAGGGGATTTCTCCTTGTGCTATAGTGTGCTTTAAAAAAACATTTTTTCTAGGGACAGAAAACTGTAGGTAGGGAGAGTGTCAGTTTCTTTCACTGTGCCAGTCCTTGTTTCTAGGGACAAAGAAGGAAAGTGAGGGGATTTCTCCTTGTGCTATAGTGTGCTTTAAAAAAACATTTTTTCTAGGGACAGAACACTGTAGGTAGGGAGAGTGTCAGTTTCTTTCACTGTGCCAGTCCTTGTTTCTAGGGACAAAGAAGGAAAGTGAGGGGATTTCTCCTTGTGCTATAGTGTGCTTTAAAAAAACATTTTTTCTAGGGACAGAAAACTGTAGGTAGGGAGAGTGTCAGTTTCTTTCACTGTGCCAGTCCTTGTTTCTAGGGACAAAGAAGGAAAGTGAGGGGATTTCTCCTTGTGCTATAGTGTGCTTTAAAAAAACATTTTTTCTAGGGACAGAAAACTGTAGGTAGGGAGAGTGTCAGTTTCTTTCACTGTGCCAGTCCTTGTTTCTAGGGACAAAGAAGGAAAGTAAGAGGATTTCTCCTTGTGCTATAGTGTGCTTTAAAAAAACATTTTTTCTAGGGACAGAAAACTGTAGGTAGGGAGAGTGTCAGTTTCTTTCACTGTGCCAGTCCTTGTTTCTAGGGACAAAGAAGGAAAGTGAGGGGATTTCTCCTTGTGCTATAGTGTGCTTTAAAAAAACATTTTTTCTAGGGACAGAAAACTGTAGGTAGGGAGAGTGTCAGTTTCTTTCACTGTGCCAGTCCTTGTTTCTAGGGACAAAGAAGGAAAGTGAGGGGATTTCTCCTTGTGCTATAGTGTGCTTTAAAAAAACATTTTTTCTAGGGACAGAAAACTGTAGGTAGGGAGAGTGTCAGTTTCTTTCACTGTGCCAGTCCTTGTTTCTAGGGACAAAGAAGGAAAGTGAGGGGATTTCTCCTTGTGCTATAGTGTGCTTTAAAAAAACATTTTTTCTAGGGACAGAACACTGTAGGTAGGGAGAGTGTCAGTTTCTTTCACTGTGCCAGTCCTTGTTTCTAGGGACAAAGAAGGAAAGTGAGGGGATTTCTCCTTGTGCTATAGTGTGCTTTAAAAAAACATTTTTTCTAGGGACAGAAAACTGTAGGTAGGGAGAGTGTCAGTTTCTTTCACTGTGCCAGTCCTTGTTTCTAGGGACAAAGAAGGAAAGTGAGGGGATTTCTCCTTGTGCTATAGTGTGCTTTAAAAAAACATTTTTTCTAGGGACAGAAAACTGTAGGTAGGGAGAGTGTCAGTTTCTTTCACTGTGCCAGTCCTTGTTTCTAGGGACAAAGAAGGAAAGTGAGGGGATTTCTCCTTGTGCTATAGTGTGCTTTAAAAAAACATTTTTTCTAGGGACAGAAAACTGTAGGTAGGGAGAGTGTCAGTTTCTTTCACTGTGCCAGTCCTTGTTTCTAGGGACAAAGAAGGAAAGTGAGGGGATTTCTCCTTGTGCTATAGTGTGCTTTAAAAAAACATTTTTTCTAGGGACAGAAAACTGTAGGTAGGGAGAGTGTCAGTTTATTTCACTGTGCCAGTCCTTGTTTCTAGGGACAAAGAAGGAAAGTGAGGGGATTTCTCCTTGTGCTATAGTGTGCTTTAAAAAAACATTTTTTCTAGGGACAGAAAACTGTAGGTAGGGAGAGTGTCAGTTTCTTTCACTGTGCCAGTCCTTGTTTCTAGGGACAAAGAAGGAAAGTGAGGGGATTTCTCCTTGTGCTATAGTGTGCTTTAAAAAAACATTTTTTCTAGGGACAGAAAACTGTAGGTAGGGAGAGTGTCAGTTTCTTTCACTGTGCCAGTCCTTGTTTCTAGGGACAAAGAAGGAAAGTGAGGGGATTTCTCCTTGTGCTATAGTGTGCTTTAAAAAAACATTTTTTCTAGGGACAGAACACTGTAGGTAGGGAGAGTGTCAGTTTCTTTCACTGTGCCAGTCCTTGTTTCTAGGGACAAAGAAGGAAAGTGAGGGGATTTCTCCTTGTGCTATAGTGTGCTTTAAAAAAACAATTTTTCTAGGGACAGAAAACTGTAGGTAGGGAGAGTGTCAGTTTCTTTCACTGTGCCAGTCCTTGTTTCTAGGGACAAAGAAGGAAAGTGAGGGGATTTTTCCTTGTGCTATAGTGTGCTTTAAAAAAACATTTTTTCTAGGGACAGAAAACTGTAGGTAGGGAGAGTGTCAGTTTCTTTCACTGTGCCAGTCCTTGTTTCTAGGGACAAAGAAGGAAAGTGAGGGGATTTCTCCTTGTGCTATAGTGTGCTTTAAAAAAACATTTTTTCTAGGGACAGAAAACTGTAGGTAGGGAGAGTGTCAGTTTCTTTCACTGTGCCAGTCCTTGTTTCTAGGGACAAAGAAGGAAAGTGAGGGGATTTCTCCTTGTGCTATAGTGTGCTTTAAAAAAAACATTTTTTCTAGGGACAGAAAACTGTAGGTAGGGAGAGTGTCAGTTTCTTTCACTGTGCCAGTCCTTGTTTCTAGGGACAAAGAAGGAAAGTGAGGGGATTTCTCCTTGTGCTATAGTGTGCTTTAAAAAAACATTTTTTCTAGGGACAGAAAACTGTAGGTAGGGAGAGTGTCAGTTTCTTTCACTGTGCCAGTCCTTGTTTCTAGGGACAAAGAAGGAAAGTGAGGGGATTTCTCCTTGTGCTATAGTGTGCTTTAAAAAAAAAATTTTTCTAGGGACAGAAAACTGTAGGTAGGGAGAGTGTCAGTTTCTTTCACTGTGCCAGTCCTTGTTTCTAGGGACAAAGAAGGAAAGTGAGGGGATTTCTCCTTGTGCTATAGTGTGCTTTAAAAAAAACATTTTTTCTAGGGACAGAAAACTGTAGGTAGGGAGAGTGTCAGTTTCTTTCACGGTGCCAGTCCTTGTTTCTAGGGACAAAGAAGGAAAGTGAGGGGATTTCTCCTTGTGCTATAGTGTGCTTTAAAAAAACTTTTTTTCTAGGGACAGAACACTGTAGGTAGGGAGAGTGTCAGTTTCTTTCACTGTGCCAGTCCTTGTTTCTAGGGACAAAGAAGGAAAGTGAGGGGATTTCTCCTTGTGCTATAGTGTGCTTTAAAAAAACATTTTTTCTAGGGACAGAAAACTGTAGGTAGGGAGAGTGTCAGTTTCTTTCACTGTGCCAGTCCTTGTTTCTAGGGACAAAGAAGGAAAGTGAGGGGATTTCTCCTTGTGCTATAGTGTGCTTTAAAAAAACTTTTTTTCTAGGGACAGAAAACTGTAGGTAGGGAGAGTGTCAGTTTCTTTCACTGTGCCAGTCCTTGTTTCTAGGGACAAAGAAGGAAAGTGAGGGGATTTCTCCTTGTGCTATAGTGTGCTTTAAAAAAACATTTTTTCTAGGGACAGAAAACTGTAGGTAGGGAGAGTGTCAGTTTCTTTCACTGTGCCAGTCCTTGTTTCTAGGGACAAAGAAGGAAAGTGAGGGGAATTCTCCTTGTGCTATAGTGTGCCAAAGCATTCCTCATCAACCATCTTTGAAATCCTTGTTTTTTGGACAGTCAGGGAAATTGTCGTTGTGCTATTCTGTGCAAAAGCAATAATCCTCAACCATATTTAGAAATCCTTAAGTAAAGGGACAGAGAAGGACACCTGAAGGTAGCCCTTATTGCTTTTTTCCCATCTCCCTGCAGGCCATCTATTAGAATGTCTGGAAGGCAAACAAGGAGAGGCAGACAGTCAGGAGGCAATAAAAGAGGGCAAGCAGGCTCTGTGTCTGGGGGCAACAGTGCTGGTCATGGACGCGGTGCATTGTCATCAGCACATGGCCATGGGACACGCTTGTCCTTGTTTTCGGCAGCTGGACATGTTGAGCCACATCATGCCGAAGACTTGGTAGAGCGGATGACCAAGCCCTCCTCCTCCTCCTCATCCTCTCTCACCCAGGCTCAGGGTACTGGCAAAGCAGCTGCCAAAGCGTCCTCTTCCCTGGTATCAATGTCAGACTCATCATCAGTCACTCCTTCCCTAGACCCACCATGTCCTCCTCCTGAGGAGTCCCCCGAACTGTTTGAGCACAGTGTTGGGTACATGCTCCAGGAGGATGCCCAGCGTTTCGAAGGGTCTGATGATGAAACCCAGCTACAGGAAGGCAGTAGCGTGAGAGCAGACAGAGGGGATGCTCAAGAAGGACACCAATCTGGCAGTCATGTTCCAGCAGCTGCAGCATACTGCCAGATTGGCTCCAGTGATGAGGAGGGAGGGGATGATGAGGTCACTGACTCCACGTGGGTGCCTAATAGGAGAGAGGAGGAGGATGAGGAGGAGGCACATCTCCAACGAGGCAGGATGCCCTTTGGTGGCCAGCGTAAGGGCAGTACACCGACGGAATCACACCACAGAGCTCCGCCTGTGCAGGGCGCTGCCTCTGCCCGTCATTCAAAAAGTTCCTTGGTGTGGGCCTTTTTTGAGGCTAGTGCATCAGATCGCACAGCTGCTGTTTGCAACATATGTCTCAAGCGTATATCGCGTGGCCAAAACATCAGCCGCTTGGGTACCACATGCCTGACCAGACATATGTTGACCTGCCATGCAGCTCGTTGGCAAGCCTACCTCAAAGACCCACACCAAAGAACAAAGCGGACCTCTCCTTGCACCGCATCAGCTGGGATCTCCAACCCCACTATAACTTCAGTCCTCTCTAAAACATGCACTGAGAGGAATGAAGGTGTAGAATTAGGTGTGTCACAGCCAAGTACTTGCGGCCACTCTGCTAGCAGTACACCGACGTCCGATTCTAGCAGGCAAATTTCCCTGCCCCAGCTGCTGGACCGTCGAAAGAAGTTCACTCCCAGCCATCCACATGCCCAGCGGTTGAATGCTAGCTTGGCTAAATTGCTAGCGCTTCAACTGCTGCCTTTTCAGTTGGTAGACTCGGCCCCCTTCCGTGAGTTTGTGCAATGTGCGGTTCCTCAGTGGCAGGTTCCCAAACGCCACTTTTTCTCACGGAAGGCTATTCCGGCTCTCTACCGGCATGTGGAAGGCAATGTCTTGGCCTCGCTGGACAGGGCGGTCAGCGGTAAGGTGCATATTACCGCTGACTCATGGTCCAGCAGGCAAGGACAGGGACGTTACCTTTCTTTCACGGCCCATTGGGTCACTCTTTTGGCAGCTGGGAAGGATGCAGGACAAGGTGCAGTAGTGTTGGAGGTTGTTCCACCGCCACGCCTCCAAAATGCTACTACTGGTTGTGACACACCTCTCTCCTCCACCCCCTCCTCTTCTTCTTCCTCCATGGCCTCTTCCTGTGGTTTGTCCTATGAACCAGCGGTGCTCCGTAGCCGTTCACGGGGCTACGCAAGTACGCAGGCAAAAAGATGCCATGCCGTGCTTGCGCTGGTGTGTTTGGGGGACAGAAGCCACACTGGGGCAGAGGTCCTGTCTGCTCTGCAGGGCCAGGCCGAGAGGTGGTTGACGCCACGCCAGCTTAAGCCAGGAATGGTGGTTTGCGACAATGGCACCAACCTCCTCTCCGCCCTCCGACAGGGACAACTGACCCATGTGCCCTGTGTGGCTCATGTCCTTAACCTGGTGGTGCAGCGGTTCTTGGGCAGGTACCCGGGCTTACAGGATGTCCTGAGGCAGGCCAGGAAAGTCTGTGTGCATTTCCGCAGATCTTATAATGCCAGTGCTCGCCTGGCTGAGCTGCAAAAGGAGTTGAACCTGCCCAAGAACCGCCTTATATGTGACATGCCCACCAGGTGGAACTCAACGTTGGCCATGCTGCAGCGGCTGCACACGCAGCAGAGGGCCATCAATGAGTACCTGTGCGACTACGGCACCAGGACAGGGTCAGGGGAGCTTGTTTTTTTTCTCCACGCCAGTGGGGCATGATCAGGGATGCATGCACTGTCCTGGCACCATTTGAGGAGGCCACGAGGATGGTGAGCAGTGACAGTGCATGCATCAGTGACACTGTACCTCTTGTCCACCTGTTGGAGCACACGCTGCGTGGAATAATGGACAGGGCACTTGAGGCAGAACAGAGGCAGGAAGAGGAGGACTTCCTTGCCTCTCAAGGCCCCCTTTACCCAGACAGTGTTCCTTCTGTCCCACCCATCGCACAGGAAGAGGAAGAGGAGGAGGAGGAGGAGGAGGAGGAGGATTGTGTCAGCATGGAGGTGGAGGCTGGCACTCAGCATCATCAGCAGCAGTCTTTTAGGGATGATTTACAGTCCCAAGAAACCAGTGGACTTGTACGTGGCTGGGAGGAGGTGGCTGCGGATCATGTCGTCCTTAGTGACCCAGAGGACTCCGGAGCGAATGCCTCAGCAAACCTACGCTGCATGGCCTCCCTGATCCTGCAAAGTCTGCGGAAGGATCCTCGTATTCTTCGGATCAAGGAGAGGGACCATTACTGGCTGGCCACTCTCCTTGATCCACGGTACAAGGGTAAGGTTGCGGACCTTATGTTACCTTCGCAGAGGGAGCAGAGGATGAGACAACTCCGGGAGGCCTTGCAGAAAGGTCTGTGCAACGCGTTCCCAGAGACTGGGAGGTTACAAACTCCTGGTCCTGGACAACGAGTTGCTGAGGCTTCGGCCAGTCAAAGAAGGAGCGGTGGGGAAGGTGGCCGTCTGACCGATGCGTTCAGACAATTCTTTAGTCCGCAGCCCCAAAGTATGATCGGTTCCAGCAACCATCGCCAGCGTCTGATAAACATGGTGCAGGAATATCTAGGGGCAAGGTCAGACTTGGACACCTTCCCCACCGAAAATCCTCTGGCTTACTGGGTCTTGAGGATGGATCACTGGCCAGAGCTTGCACAGTATGCAATTGAGCTACTGGCCTGTCCTGCATCCAGCGTTCTTTCGGAACGCACATTCAGTGCTGCTGGAGGATTTGTCACGGATCACAGGGTGCGCCTGTCCACCGACTCGGTTGATCGACTGACTTTCATCAAGATGAACCAGTCTTGGATCACCACCAGCTACCACACACCTGATGCTGATATAACAGACTAATTGATTTTAACATGTCACATCCCTTCAAGACTGATGCTGATGCTGAGTGCCTGTGCTGTTATGTTGACTGGCTATCCTCCTCCTCCGAGTCCTCAATGATACGATTGATGATGATAGCTTGGAAGATCATTTTTGTTTATGGGTGCCGCCACCAGTGGCTAAGGCCCAATTTTTCAGCCCCTGTTTTACAGGGGCGTGTAATTACAATTTTTTTAGCAATAATTTGCCATAGGGCTCATTGCTGTGCTCCAAGTACAGTATCTGTGAGGGGTTGGAGTGTTGTGGCACCAGTGCCTAAGGCCCAATTTTTCAGCCCCTGTTTAACAGGGGCGTGTCATTACAATTTTTGAAGCAATACTTTGCAACAGGGCTCATTGCTGTGCTCCAAGTAACGTATCTGTGAGGGGTTGTAGTGTTGTGCCACCAGTGCCTAAGGCCCAATTTTTCAGCCCCTGTTCAACAGGGGCATGCAATTACAATTCTTGATCTAATAATTCACAGCAGGGCCCATTGCTGCACCCACCAAGAGTAACTCTGAGGGCTTACAGTGTTGTGGCAACGCCACCACCACCACCACCACCACGAAAGGCCCAATTTTTCAGCCCCTGTTCAAAAGGGGCATGTAATTACAATTCTTGATCTAATAATTCACAGCAGGGCCCATTCCTGCACCCACCAAGAGTAACTCTGAGGGCTTACAGTGTTGTGGCAACACCACCACCACCACCACCACGAAAGGCCCAATTTTTCAGCCCCTGTTCAAAAGGGGCATGTAATTACAATTCTTGATCTAATAATTCACAGCAGGGCCCATTCCTGCACCCACCAAGAGTAACTCTGAGGGCTTACAGTGTTGTGGCAACACCACCACCACCACCACCACCACGAAAGGCCCAATTTTTCAGCCCCTGTTCAACAGGGGCATGCAATTACAATTCTTGATCTAATAATTCACAGCAGGGCCCATTGCTGCACCCACCAAGAGTAACTGTCAGGGCTTACAGTGTTGTGGCACCAGCACCACCATCAAAGGCCCAATTTTTACTACCACTGTTCAACAATTATATGTAATTAAAATTCCTGATATAATAGTTGACAGCAGGGCGTTCCAGCACCAACCAAGAGTAACTGTGAGTGCTTACAGTGTTGTGCCAACACCAACAACTAAGGGGCCTATTTCTGCAGAGTATATACGGCAGGTCCCTACTTTCAAACATCCAACTTACAAACGACTCCTACTTGCAAACGCAAGAAGACAACAGGAAGTGAGAGGAAATCTACCCCTAGGAAGGAAAATTCTCTCCTGTAAGAATAAATATGGGAGAAAGGTGTCTCCTCTGTACTGATGCTTTATCAGCAATCCTTGTTTCAAGAAAAACACCACATTTCAAAAACAGTTGACATTGGGACGGAAAGTGAGGTGAAATGTTCTGAACAGGGGCACAGACAGCAAAACAAATGTTACAGGGGTGATAACCCTTACCTATGTTTAACCAAAAAGTTTAAAAATAGATTTTTGGGCTGGAGCTACACTTCAACAATGTACCTGTTCAAAATTACAAACAGATTCTACATAAGAACAAACCTACAGTCCCTGTCTTGTATGCACCGCCTGTATACGGCTGTTCAGAGTATATAGGGCCTTTTTTATTTTATGTGCGGGGTTCCCCTTAATATCCATACAAGACCCAAAGGGGCTGGTAATGGGCTGGGGTGGGGGGGGGGGGTCATGGGGTAGCTATGCCATTTTTCTTAAAGATTTTCATCCATATTACCGGGACCAGACATTACATTAAAGCCGCAAGCAGTTTTAAATGGCTTTTTTTTTCCTTTAGAAGTGTCATTTTGTGCAGGGACAGTTCTAAACACGGGAAACACGTGGCACTTCACAGGCATACTTTAGACACCCCCCAGGTACGATATTTAAAGGAATATTTGACTTTTTTTTTTCACTTTATGCATCATTAAAATGACTGCTCCCGAAAAACGACCGTTTTTAAAACTTCTTTTTGCATTGATACATGTCCCCTGGTGCAGAACCCGGGTTCCCAAACCCTTTTTTAGGACAATAACATGCATAATAGTTGTTATAATTAGCACTTTAGAATTCGAACGTTCGCATCCATTGTATTTAATAGGGTTCTAATGTTCGTACGAACTTTCGGTCCGTTCGCGGGTTCTGGTGCGAACCGAACCCGGGGGTGTTCGGCTCATCACTATTCCCAAGTTATGTCAGCATTTCCAAGCTGACGTAGTTCCAACACATTTATTAGACAATTTGTATTTCATTAGTGGTCTAGTAATTTAATTTCCCCACTCTTATGTCCAATGTTGGGACATTGTGGTTAACACATTACTCAGCATCTATACATGCTTATTTTTTAGTATGTTTTTTTTTATATATAGTTTATTTCAGGTTGGGTAACATGTGGATATGAACCATGTGTCTATGAGTGGAATATCTGCCGTTCCACCAACTGACACCACTAACGTTACTCATAGCCTTTCCATTATCATGGCAATACAAACAACAATTGCCGTTTTTATAGATGCCATTGTGCGTTTATTTATTTTATTGTCCTTTATTTATGGCACCATATTAGGATAACGATTATATACTATATTTTTTAATTGAGTGCAGCCTAATGACTGCATTTATGCTGAAATACTAGTGTTGTTCTCACCTGTAATATGGTGAGAACAGCGTAGTATGGGCAGCTTTCCCCTTTTCAAAGATGGTGGATTGATGCAAGGGTTCCCTGGAGCTCAGAGCTGGGCGTGCCTTTTTGTCATATGTTAGATATATAGCGATGAGTCAGCACGCCGCTCGTGCCCCTGGAAGACGTCATCTCTGACGAAACGGCGTAGGGAGGAGCGGCGTGCTGACGTCACCGACAAATACAACGCTATCCCGGAAGGAACGAGCGGATAGTAAGAGCCGGCCGGCTTGAGACATTTTAAACGCTTTTATCTTACATCGTTATTGTAAGTGTATTTTTTCTTTTCTTTTCTTTTATTAAATTCCATTGCATACTTCACTATTGTGGCCCTTATGTCTTTTTGGGGACTATACTCCCGGGAGTTACATTAGGGTGCCAGAGTGTTGAGGAAGGCTACATCCTGTATGCTGGTCTGCAGTTGAAAGACCCTTGATGGGGGAATAAGCCACAAGCGGTTGTGACCTCTTCCATTGAGATCCATTTGAGCTGGTAAACTGATCTGATATTAGAGGTGGAGAATCTCTGTCTTTACCATCACTGCACTTTTTCTTGGGTGTTTAAGAGTGTGGAGTCACGATTATCTACCTGCACGAGAGAGCTGCTTGCTACAGTGCCATCGTGGAACGTTCATATACGTTTTCTCTTGTTTTTCATCATCATATTGTGGACATTGTATGGAAGATCCCAGACTGTCACATATCACGTCATACGTCATATATTTTTTCATTGGACAATTTTGGTTATTGTTCACATCACTGTATTTATTTGGTATTGGTTCATTCCATTGAGGTAGCATCTTACACAATTTAGGTGTTGTCAGTTTTGCAGCGCAACTGCATTTTTCTTATTATTTGTCCTTGTGTGTATCCACATTCACAGTTGCAGCAGCGGTTATTCATATATTTTTTTAGTCCAATCATTCACTTTAGACATGCGCAGTAGTTTCCTTTGCTAGTGCCAATCAGTGCTTCCAATAAGTGCCACCTGTCAGTGACAATCAGTGCCAGTGCCTCCTGGCAGTGGCAATTAGTGCTTTCAATCAGTGCCACCGGTCAGTGCCAATTAGTGCCACATGTCAGTGTTTCCAATCAGTGCCACCTGTCAGTGCCAATCAGTGCCACCTGTCAGTGCCAATCAGTGCTTCCAATCAGTGTTACCTGACAGTGCCAGTGCCACCTGTCAGTGCCAATCAGTGCCAATGCCACCTGTCAGTGCCAATCAGTGCTTCCAATCAGTGCCACCTGTCAGTGCCAGTCAGTTCCACATAAGTGCAAATGAGTGCCACCTGTCAGTGCCAATCAGTGCCGCTTATCAGTGCTGCCAATCAGTGCTGTTAATCAATGCCCATCAGTACACCGAGTGCAGGAATGGGGAGATGAACTCAGCAGCCAGGCACATTGTCCAAGGGGGTGCCGGCCTGGTGGGTCACAACTGAAATCTGTTGATGTTTATTAATGCCACATGCCAATCCTTAGTATAATAGGTAATCACCACACTATTATGTACAATAAACTACTGGAGGTAAAATAAAAAAGTATCAGTAAAAGGCCTGCCTTAGCACTGTTATGTGTTCCCACACCACAAAAAAAAAGTGCGGCGCTAACTTACTGATCAATAACTTAACAATAATGGTAGAACCCTCTAATGTATGGAAATCTAAAACTTCAATATTACCACAATACCGGTCTCTGTGATACGCAACTTCACATATAATACACATCAAGCTGAAAACAAGACATACTGTATAAAATTAAACTTGGCAGGGATGGTGGAAACCCCCTCCTATAGATATTTACCATACAGATTAATCTCAAGTGCAACAGCTTTTTAGTTGGGAGGTTCCCACCATTATAACACTTTGGATTTTTTTTTTTTTAGATTGTTACACTTAATTTTATATGTTTTAGTTACTATTATAATGAGAATTTTTTCACTTGAGGGTAATTTTCCACCACCCTTGCTAAGTCTATGTTTTTATGGACCTTGCTCTGTGCACTCATGTTGGAAGAGGAAGGAGCCATCCCCAAACTGTACAAATTGTCCAAAATGTCTTGGTATGCTGACACCTTAATGCCCTGTACACACGATTGTTTTTTCCGATGAAAAAAGTCTGATGGATTTTTTTCATCTGAAAAAACGATCATGTGTGGGCCCCATCTGACTTTTTTCCATTGGTTTCAAAAAATAGAACATGTTTTACATTTTTTTGAAGGAAAAAAAAAGATAGGAAATTCCGATCGTCTGTGGGGAACTCCATCGGAGAAAAATCCACACATGCTCAGACTAAATTACAAGATGGGAGCGCTCGTTCTGGTAAAACTAGCGTTCGTAATGGAGATAGCACATTTGTCATGATGTAATGGACTGAAAAGCACGGAGACTGAAAAGCGCAAATCGGCTAACACCAAACTTTTACTAACACGCGGTAACACAAAATCAGCATAAGCAGCCCAAAGGGTGGCGCCGTTGGATTTGAACTTCCCATTTATAGTGCCGTCGTACGTGTTGTACATCACAGCATTTTGGACGGTCGGAATTTTGTCTGATGGTGTGTAGGCAAGACTGATGAAAGTCAGCTTCATCTGAATTCCGACGGAAAAATCCATCAGATTTTATTCCATCGGAAATCTGATCGTGTGTACAGGGCATAAGAGTTCCCTTCACTTGAACTAAGGGGCCAAGCCTAACCCTTGAAAATACAACCCCACGCCATAATCCCACCTCCACCAAATGATTTGGACCAGTGCACAGAGCAAAGTCCATAAAGACATGGATGAGCGAGTTTGGGGTGGAGGAACTTGACTGGCCTGCTCAGAGTCCTGACCACAACCTGATAGAACACCTTTGGGACGAATTACAGCGGAGACTGCGAGCCAGGCCTTCTCGTCCAACATCAGTGCCTGACCTCACAAATGCGCTTCTGGAAGAATGGTCAAACATTCCCATAGACACACTCCTAAACCTTGTGGACAGCCTTCCCAGAAGAGTTGAAGCTGTTATAGCTGCAAAGGGTGGACCAACTCAATATTAAACCCTACGGACTAAGACTGGGATCCCAATAAAGTTCATGTGCGTGTAAAGCCAGGTGTCCCAATACTTTTGTCTGTTTGAGCTTTGGGGTGCACACCCTAATGCAATAGGCTGCGCACACCTATGGTTCTGCTGTTATTTTTTATTCCACAAGTTCTGTGTTCAAGACTGATTGTCCACTTGCTGTTGATTCAGTTAGCTACATTCCTATCCTAGCCAGGCCATCTCCCATTTTATTTAAGCTTGGCACATTCCCTCAGCAACAGCTAGGGGCTGATATACAAAACGTTTGCGCCATGAGTATCGGCGCATCTGCGCGCGCAATGGCTGTTTTGGTATTTACAAAACATTAGCGCCGGTAGCGCAGCCCTATTTCCCATTTACTATAGTGTTGTCCGCGGACGGGAGGAGGCGCTCAGTGCGCCACTATGGACCTGGCGCACGGCATGTTAAACTCTAAATATAAAGAAGCTGGAAGTGAGAATATAATGGGGGTGACATGGGGTGATGTGAGGAAGTGTAGTGACACCTGCCCAAATAACTAATATGCCCAAAATAGAGTGAGAAAGTAACTTTTTCAAAACCAGCCCGCTGCGCCGGCAAGTACGATTCGAGCTGCGGGAGTTTTTTTGGAGCTCAGCACGGCAATTTTCCTTGTTTTCTTGCGCCAAGACACTGTGCCGGCAAAATCTTAGTAAATGTCAAGTCACGTAACTCAATTTGCATAAGTTGAACAGGTGCAGCTCTGAACTTGACAGTGCGCCAGCAAAATGACATTTCTAAAGGAAAAAAAAGGCATTTAAAAGCACCCGCGGCTATAATGAATTTTTAAAATTTTTGACACTTTCTTTGTGAAATGGTAGGGGTACATTTGTACCCCATTACCATTTCCTACAGGGGGGGATCTGGGGGTCCCCTTTGTTACAGGGGTTTTCCAGATTCTGATAAGCCCCCCGCCCGCAGACCCCCACAACCACCGGGCAAGGGTTGTGGGGATGAGGCCCTTGTCCCCATCAACATGGGGACATCCTTCCCATGTTGAGGGCATGTGGCCTGGTACGGTTCAGGAGGGAGGGGGGGGGGGCGCTCTCTCTTCCCCCCTCTTTTCCTGCGGCCTGCCAGGTTGCGTGCTCGGATAAGGGTCTGGTGTGGATTTTTGGGGGGAACTCCACGCCATTTTTTTTTTAATTTGGGGTGGAGTTCCCCTTAAAATCCATTCCAGATCTGAAGGGCCTTGTATGGATATTTGGGGGAACCGCACGCATTTTATTTTTTAATTTGCGGCAGAGTTCCCCTTAATATCCATTTCAGACCTGAAGGCCTGGTAATGGAATTTGGGGGGGACCCCCACGCTTTTTTTTTTTTTTGTTATCAAAGACTTTCAATTACTTTTATCTGTATTGACAGGAACCAACAATTCATTACAGCCTCGAGTACTTTTAAATGACTATTATTTTACTTTAGAAATGTCATTTTGCTCTGGAACTGTTATAAACATGGAAAACATGCGCTACTTTACAGGCATACTATAGACACCCCCCAGGTATGATATTTAGGGCCAGTTCACACCGGATGCAGTGCAGTGCATTTTTTTGATGCATGAAAAATGCAAAGAAAGTTGATCACATTAATGCCAATGGCATAGTTCACACCACTGCAGTCCGTTCCAGTGCGTTTCAGAAAGGCAAAAAAAATTGGTCATGCTGCATTTTTTAGGTACAGAACTGTACTGGACCGCAGTAAAAAACACATCAAAAACGCAACGGAACGTACCAAAAATGCACTGGAATGCACCGGAACGCACCTAAATGCACCAAAGACGCACTGCAACACACTTGTCCTAAGTGAAAAGAGGGGGAAAAAACACTGGACTGCATCAAAAAAGCATCAAAAATGCACTGAAACGTGTCAAAAACGCGCATGCAGAAAAGCACCTGGAACGCATCCAGACTGCGTTTCTATGGTGTGAACTAGGGCCAGTTCACACCATAGAAACGCAATCCAGATGCGTTCCAGGTGCTTTTCTGCATGCACGTTTTTGATGCGTTCCAGTGCATTTTTGGTACGTTTTTGATGCAGTCCAGTGCTTTTTTTTCACCCCTCTTTTTTATTAACCATAGATAAGGACAAGTGTGTTCCAGTGCGTTTTTGGTGCATTTAGGTGTGTTCCTGTGCATTTCAGTGCGTTTATGATACGTTTTGCTGCGTTCCAGTACAGTCCAGTGCATGTAAAATGCAGCATGTTCTACTTTTTTTGTGGAACTGGAACGCACTGGAACAAACACTGCCATTTAGAACCATATAACCAACTTTCCATGCATTTTTGATGCATAAAAAACGCAATGGACTGCATGTGGTGTGAAATGGCCCTTAAGCAAGGGATTGGCATATTTAAAGTCACTTCTACTTGTTTTGTTTTTGGTGTTGTTCAAATTTGTGACATTGATATATGTCCCTTAGGGTGGGACCTGGGCCCCCATTTTAAGGCCAATAACTAGAAGATAAGCCAGCCAAGTGGGGACTAGCAAAATTAACAAGTCAGTTCCCATAGACTGCAATAGTATTTGTTGGTGGGGGGGGGGGGGGTGATTGTCCCATCTCTAATTTTGTAGCATGCTGGATGATGTGCTTAATTTTGGACAGGGGGGGGTTATTTTCTGTTAGCTGCATTTGTGTTGTTATGCGCATGCCCAGGCTGTTAGATTTTTTGGTTGGTGCTTTTTGTGTGTGAACAGCACCTGGACATTTCTGGGCATGCTCAGAGAGTGTTTTTATGGGTTTGTAATTGAAGGACATCCTTAACAGGTGTACCCACTTTGAAGTTCAGTCTCTACATTGGGTGAACTTGCATTTTGGGTGTTCCATGGACTGTATATGTTATGTACAGAACGTACCTGATCGTAGAGCCGTATTTGTAGGAGGAGACCTCTCTTACAGCCCTGGCTCAGGAGCCACTGGAGTGGGAACAGTGAACTCGAGAGCGCAGTGAGGTAAGAGTGCCTGTGGTAGGTGTAGTGGTAGGCACCGTGGCAAGGTGGTGATCCTCCAGGGATGGCTGGAGCTGTAGGCAGCAGAGCAGGTGGTTGCAGGTCAGCGACCCGGAAGCTGGCGGATACCGGAACAGCGGAAGCTGGAGCAAGGTGAGATAAACCTGGTTAGGTTGCACACAACAGCAGACAGCAGGAGGGTCAGACAAGCCGGGTCAGAGCAGGTAGTCAGATTTATGGATCAGCAGGCTTAGACGTAGTCGGGAACACAGGCAAGGTTTGGCAGCAGGTAGGCAGGTGAGAGACAGAGCAGGGTCAAGGCGAGCCGAGGTCAGGGTTGGAGATGTATCGGGTGGTCGAGCAAGCCGGGTCGGTACTGGTAACAGGTAGCAGGTATGCAGGTATTCGGATTACAAAGCTGCAGATCAGACAGCAATGCACTGTTGTAACTGCTGGCCTTTTAAAGGCCTAATGGCACCATATCGTTAGCGTGCACGCACACGCACACATCGCTCATGTGCGCGCACAATTGGTGCATGCACGTGCGCAATTGGCGCGCGCCGACACACAGGTACCGAGGGAAGCAAGAATTGTCTTCTGTTTCTGGCAGGTCCCTGACATTGCCCCCCCAAGGGGCAGCCTCCGGATGCCTAACCGGGCTTCTTTCTCAGGATGGGCAAGAAAAAAGGCACGGACTAACCTCTGGGCATGGATGTTGCCTTCAGGTTCCCAGGAGTTGTCCTGCGGACCATACCCCTTCCATTTGACTAAGAATTGGGTTAGCCCTTGCCGTTTCCTACAATCAAGGATGGCCTCCACCACGTATTCCTCGAGACCGTCAACCAAAACTGGTTCTGGTGGTCTGGCTCCCCTGTCAGGAAAGGGGTCAGGTACTGCAGGCTTCAACAATGAAACATGAAACACTGGGTGAACCTTTAGAGAGTCAGGTAAGGATAATTCGTAAGATACCTCATTGATTTTTCTTCTTACCGGGAAGGGTCCCATGAACTTGGGTGCCAGCTTCTTGGATGGGCAGGCCAACTTGAGGTTGTTCGTGGAAAGCCATACCTGATCACCTGGTTGAAGGTCCAGCTCCCCTCTCCTCTTCCTGTCATAGGCTTTCTTGCTGTCCACTTGGGCCTTGGTTACTGCTTCCTGCAAGACCCGGTTGTTACGGCTGAGGAAATCCACCGTGCTCTGTACTGCCGGGACTGGAGATTCTGGAAGAAAATCAGGTAAAAATGTTAAATGAAAGCCGTAATTAGCAAAGAAGGGGGATTGTCCAGTGGCCGAATGGTTGGCATTATTGTAGGCAAACTCTGCTAAGGGCAATAGGGACACCCAATCATCTTGTGCAAAGGACGAGAAACATCTGATGTACTGTTCAAGAGTCTGATTTGTCCTCTCAGTTTGCCCGTTGGTTTGGGGGTGGTAAGCTGAGGACATGGCAAGTTCAATTTCCAAGACTTCGCACAGAGCTCTCCAAAAACGTGAAGTGAACTGGACCCCCCTGTCTGACACGATGTTAGAAGGGACTCCATGTAATCTGACGATTTCCTTAATGAAAACACGGGCAGTCTTAGCAGCGGATGGGGTGCCCTTTAGTGGCAAGAAATGGGCCATTTTAGACAGGCGGTCTACGACCACAAAGATTGCTGTACACCCCTCGGAACACGAAAGTTCCACTATAAAATCCATAGCAATCATTTTCCATGGTCTATCAGGTACAGGTAGAGGTTTCAGTAGTCCCCAGGCTCGGTTCCTTGATGTTTTGTTTTGGTTACAGATGGGACATGCACTGACGTATGTCCTGCCAGCGGATGGTCGTGGAGGAGCTTTAGTACCTCAACCCGAGTGCTTCCTGGAACAAAAATTTGGCTCCCCCTCCAAAATAATCCATCTCTGGAAGTCAAGGTGGTACCAGGGGGTTTGGAAGAGTCCGTGGATGCTTGTCTGATTTGAGAGAGCAGATCAGTCTGTAGAAGTAAAAAATTACCTGCTGGTAGAATGGTGTCCGGAACAGATAAATCCTTGGGGTTGTCGTGCATGCGTGATAGTGCGTCTGGTTTGATATTTTTTGAACCTGGCCGGTAGGTGATATGGAAGCAGAAGCGTGAGAAAAATAAAGCCCAACGGGCCTGCCGAGGCTTCAACCGTTTAGCGGATCTTAAATACTCTAAGTTCTTGTGATCGGTATAAATTAATACTGGGTGGGCAGCGCCCTCCAACAGGTACCTCCATTCCTCTAAGGCGGCTTTGATGGCAAGTAATTCCCGGTCACCAACATCATAATTTCTCTCTGCAGGGGAGAGTTTTCGAGAGAAGAACCCCACAGGGTGCATTAAGTCCTTATTACCTTGGCGTTGGGAGATGACGGCCCCAACTGCAACTTCAGATGCATCCACTTCAAGAATGTAAGGTAGTGCAGGATCAGGATGGCTGAGAATTGGAGCTGATGTGAAAAGTCCTTTAAGTGTGTCAAAGGCTCTTTGGGCCTCAGGGTTCCAATGGAAACGTAAGTTCTGCTTGGTCAGCTGTGTGATGGGTGTGATTATTGCAGAAAATCCCTTGATGAATCTCCTGTAAAAATTTGAAAACCCCACAAAGCGTTGCACTCCCTTCTTATCCAAAGGTACAGGCCAGTCCAGTATAGCGGACACTTTTTGAGGATCCATCCTGATCCCTGTAGGGGAGATTACCAACCCTAGGAATTGAATAGTCTGCTGCTCGAATTCGCATTTCTCCGCCTTGGCATATAGTCCGTGTTGGCGGAGGCGGTCCAGTACCCTGCGGACATGTTCCCGATTCTGTCAAGTGATCCGGAGAAGACTAGAATGTCATCAAGGTAGACAATGACAAAGATATCAAGAAAGTCTCTGAACACATCATTGATAAAGTGCTGGAAGGTGGCAGGAGCGTTGCATAGGCCAAAGGGCATGACCAAATATTCGTAGTGGCCGAATCGGGTACGAAAAGCTGTCTTCCACTCGTCCCCGGCCCAGATAAGGACCAGATTGTAGGCCCCCCTTAGGTCTAACTTGGTGAAGATGACAGCAGCCCTTAATTTTTGGAAGAGTTCAGGTATCAGGGGAAGCGGATAACGGTTTTTGACCGTGATGTTGTTTAACTCACGGTAGTCCACACATGGGCGGAGGGTCTGATCCTTCTTGGTGACAAAGAATATTCCGGCGCCCGCTGGTGAGGTAGATGGGCGGATGAACACTTTGCCCAGATTTTCATTGATGTAGACCTTCAGAGCCTCTTGTTCCTTTTCTGATAAGGGGAAGATGCGCCCAAAGGGAATCTCGGCCCCAGGGAGGAGCTCGATGGGGCAGTCATAGGGGCGGTGAGGCGGAAGGGAGTCAGCCCCCCGTTTACTGAAGACATCAATGAATTCATGGTAAGGTCCTGGGACGGACTGAAGCAGGTTCTGGTCAGAGTCCATACATAACAGAGTGGTGGATGGGCTGAGGGATCCAGGTAGACAGTACTTCTGGCAGTAAGGGGACATGAATGACACTTCTCCAGACACCCAGTTGATTTGGGGGTTGTGAGCCTGGAGCCAGGGTATACCCAGGATCACGGGAAACAGGGGAGAAGAGATAACATCAAGAGTCAGCCACTCCTTATGTTGAGTGGTAGAGATGACAGGCAGAGGAAGGGTCTCCTGGGTTACCTGTCCTGATTTTATACGGGAGCCATCGGCCAAGTAAACAGAAAGTCCATGAGTCTTTTCCTGAAGAGGGATGTTATGTTGATTGGCAAAGGTGGAGTCGATGAAACAGCTACATGCGCCAGAGTCAATGATAGCGTTGACTGGGACTGTCCTTCCCTGGAGCTGCAACGAGAGAGAGAGGGCAAGGTGGGTTGCATTGGCAGATAAAGATGCAAGATTAGCAGGAAGGGAAGAAGGGCACTTACGCATCTTGACAGGACAGTTGCGCACGTAGTGACCGGCTTCACCCCAATAGAGGCAAAGGTTCAGTTGGCGACGGCGTGCCCGTTCTTCGGGTAGCAGGGCTGGTCGCATTATCCCAAGTTGCATGGGTTCGGAGGTGTCCGGACTGGGATTGGCAGGATTTAAACAGGTGGGCGGCAGGTAATGAGAAGCAGGCATGGGAGCTCTTGTGGTCATCCATACTGGGCGACTTTGCTGGGAGGAACGCTCTGCCCGGCGTTCACGAAGTCTGCGATCAATCTGGATGGCTGTGGTAATCAAGGTTTCAAGGGTCTCTGATACCCCCACTCGGGCGAGTTCATCCTTCAGACCCTCGGAAAGGCCCAAGCGGAATTGGTGACGCAGGGCTGCGTCGTTCCACTGAGTGTCTGCGCTCCAGCAACTAAAGTCCGTAACATAGTCCTCGGCTGCTCGGCGACCTTGCTGGAGCGCAAGCAGAGCAGACTCAGCATTGGCAGTCCGTTGGGGATCATCATAAAGCTGGGCCATGGCTTGGAAGAAGGATAGCAGGGATTGAGTCTGAACATTATTTTCTCCTAGTAGCCGATGGGCCCAGGTCTGGGGTTCACCCTGGAGTAACGAAATCACAAATCCCACCTTAGTGACTTCTAAGGAGAAAGTCCGGGGTTGTAGGGCAAAATAAAGCTGACAGGCATTACGGAAGGCTTGGAATTTTTTCCGGTCTCCTGAAAACCTCTCTGGGACAGGAACTCTGGGTTCGGGTGGAAGCATCACCACTGAAGGAGCAGAGGCAGTTGATGAAGGCCTGGCAGAGGGTGCAGGGGCCGCATCACCGGAGGCAGCGAGGTTCTGAACTTGTCCTTCCAGCCGGATGTAGCCTTCCTGTAGACTCTTCACTGCTTGTGTGAGGGCTGCCAGGTGTTTGCAAATCTCCTCCATGGCAGGAACTTCTCCTGCAGGCTCTGTCATGGCTGTCTGATACTGTTATGTACAGAACGTATCTGAGCGTAGAGCCGACTTTGTAGGAGGAGACCTCTCTTACAGCCCTGGCTTAGGAGCCACTGGAGTGGGAACAGTGAACTTGAGAGCGCAGTGAGGTAGGAGTGCCTGTGGTAGGTGTAGTGGTAGGCACCGTGGCAAGGTGGTGATCCTCCAGGGATGGCTGGAGCTGTAGGCAGCAGAGCAGGTGGTTGCAGGTCAGCGACCCGGAAGCTGGCGGATACCGGAACAGCGGAAGCTGGAGCAAGGTGAGATAAACCTGGTTAGGTTGCACACAGCAGCAGACAGCAGGATGGTCAGACAAGCCGGGTCAGAGCAGGTAGTCAGATTTATGGATCAGCAGGCTTAGACGTAGTCGGGAACACAGGCAAGGTTTGGCAGCAGGTAGGCAGGTGAGAGACAGAGCAGGGTCAAGGCGAGCCGAGGTCAGGGTTGGAGATGTATCGGGTGATCGAGCAAGCCAGGTCGGTACTGGTAACAGGTAGCAGGTATGCAGGTATTCGGATTACAAAGCTGCAGATCAGACAGCAATGCACTGTTGTAACTGCTGGCCTTTTAAAGACCTAATGGCGCCATATCATTAGCGTGCACGCCCGCGCACACATCGCTCACGCGCGCGCGCAATTGGCGCATGCGCGTGCGCAATTGGCGCGCGCCGACGCACAGGTACAGAGGGAAGCAAGAATTGTCTTCTGTTTCTGGCAGGTCCCTGACAGTATATGTGTTTTCAATTGCCTCATTAGCACACAAACCTATGTTATATAAAGCTAGCAGATAGCATCCTCTCCCTTGCCCTGAAAAGAGGCGCGTGTGTGTGTGTGTGTGTGTGTGTGTGTGTCAAAATGTACATTTTGGTGTCCTTATCGAGTTTGTAACACATGTATTTTATTTGTTATGTCTTTGCAAAACAGGATGTTTGGTTTAATTTTGTGGATTGTATTTTTTTTTTGTGTGGGGGAAATGTTCCCCTGAAATCATTTTGATGTTGTTAATGTTTGTCCACTTTGATTTAATTGTCTGTGCTGCATTACTTTGCCAAATCTTTCAAGATGTTGTGAGTCTGTAACTGTTTCAAATTGACCCTGTTTTTTTATTTTTTTATTTATTTATTTTTATTATTCTTTGTTTTGTTGACCAATAAAATTTGATGCAAAGTTTTGAGGTTTGTTTTGTGTTTTCTTTGCAACAAATGTGACAGCTGATTGGCATGTCAAAACAACAGGTGTGATTTGTCTACCCTGGTGCCACCATGCTAGCATATGCATGTATTGTGTGCTGCCATGGAAAATCACCAGGAAATGAAAAATACAGAGCGGTAAGTATTCAATTTTCCTTTTTACTGCAGTGGTTCTCAGCCTCAGTCCTCAAGTACCCCCAACAGGACATGTTTTGTGAATTTATCTTATGTAGAATTGCTGTCCAAAATACAAAACCATTGACTGTGATTTAAAGCACATGTGCAAGATGAAGGAAAACCTGCAAACATGGCCTGTTGGGGGTACTTGAGAAGCACTGATTTAGAGAACTGCACTTAAAAATAGCTCAAGGCAATACAATTCTAATTGGGCATTTTGAGGGAAACCAAGTAAGTGTTAGAACCCCTACTTGTGTTTTTTTTTTGTAGGTTGGGCTTTGTGTCCCCTTTTAGTAAAATTGGCTTCACTTCCTGTCACACAGCTAAACAGGAAGTGAAGGTAAAACCCTACCAATGTCTTTTCTTGGGGACACACATATCAATCTAACTAGTGTCCCCATTAAGCAAATTGCACTCTAGCACTTTGTTGTGTACACCCCAAATCATTGGGTAGTTTGGGGTTTAGTAAAGACAAATCCACTCTGCAGTAAAAGTGCAGCTGCTGAAAATCTGATGGATCACTGGTGATTGTAACATCCAATCATGTAAAAGCAAAGATGGTGTTTTTTTGGTTTGCTTGCATGTCCCCCTCGGATATCCAGCAATGCACTTGTAGTGCAAAGTAGATTTGCCTTTAGTAAATAAACCCCAAAGTCCAAAATACCTAATAATTTGGGGTGTACCCCGCAAAATGCTGGAGTGCAATGTACATAATAGGGAAAGTATTTAGATTGACCTGTGTGTCCCCAAGGAAAGACATTGGTAGGGATTTCCCCTCACTTCCTGTGTGGCTATGTGACAGGAAGTGAATTATTTGGAAGGATAAAGTGGCCAAATTTGGGAGTTGTCTTCACCCTATCAGGGGTGCAGACATCCCCAAAAACTGTCCAGACTTGTACTCCTTCTGCACTCTATCCCCAAGCAAAAATAGTAGGATTTTTAAAACAGCTTACCTGTAAAATCCTTTTCTTGGAGTACATCACGGGACACAGAGCAGCATAGTCATTACTATGTGGGTTATATAGAATTACCTTCAGGTGCTGGCACTGGCAACTTCCAAAGCAGGAAGTACCCTCCCCTATATAAGCCCCTCCCATCCGGGAGTACCTCAGTTTTGTAGCAAAGCAATACGTGTCCCCAAAAGAGGGGTGGGAGCTCTGTGTCCCGTGATGTACTCCAAGAAAAGGATTTTACAGGTAAGCTGTTTTAAAAATCCTACTTTCTTGTTCATACATCACGGGACACAGAGCAGCATAGTCATTACTATGTGGGACGTCCCAAAGCAATGCCACATGAGGGGGGGGGATACACCATACATAAGCTGGGCGCCATCAGGCATGAGGATCTTTTGCGGCCTGCAACACACTGCGCCCAAAGGCGACATCCTCCTGACTTCTAACGTCCACCTGGTAGAACCTAGTAAACGTGTGTACTGAAGACCATGTTGCGGCCTTACAAATTTGCGCCAGGGAGGCCTGGTGATGCACTGCCCATGAAGTTCCAACTGCTCTCGTGGAGTGCACCCTAACTTTGAACGGAGGCGGTCTACTTCTCAAGCCATAGGCTTGTATTATGACCTGTCGAATCCACTTGGCTAAAGTAGATTTTGATGCTGCCTGACCCTTTCTGGGGCCTTCCGGCAGAACAAACAAAGAATCCGTTCTACGAATCTGAGCAGTGGCTTTTAGATAAGCTTTAACTGCTCTTACTACATCCAAAGAATGCAATAACTTTTCCTCTACCGAGCTTGGTTTGGGGAAAAAAGAAGGAAGAACCACATCCTGGTTCAAGTGAAACCTCGATACCACCTTAGGAAGAAAGGCTGGGTGAGGACGTAATACTACTCTGTCCTTATGGATAACCAGATATGGCTCTTTACAGGACATGGCGGCTAATTCCGACACTCTTCTAGCCGAGCATATGGCTACTAAAAATATCAATTTCCTGGTGAGTAGAACCAAGGAAATGTGCCGCAAAGGTTCAAATGGCTGCTTCTGCAGAACCGACAGAACCAAATTTAGATCCCATGGGCATATGGGAGCCTTAATCGGTGGAATAATACGAGTCACACCTTGCATAAAGGATTTGACAAGTGAATGCATAGCCAGGGGCCTTTGAAATAGTATTGACAAGGCCGAAACCTGGCCCTTGATAGTACTTAAGGCAAACTTCCTGTCTACAGCCCACTGCAGGAAGTGCAGAATTCTGCCTATAACGTACTTACGTGGATGCCATTTTCTGGCCTCGCACCAAGTGATGTACGCCTTCCAAACTCTATAGTAGATCTGCCTGGATACAGGCTTCCTGGCATTGATTATAGTTGATACCACAGAGTTAGAGAGGCCTCTCTTCTTTAGGATGTGGGATTCAATAGCCAGGCCGTTAAACTTAGAGTTAGTAAGGAAGGGTGGTATATCGGTCCTTGCGAAAGCAGGTCCGGACGACGTGGAAGGGTCCAAGGACTCCCCACAGACATTTTGATGATCTCCGCGTACCAGGCCCTTCGGGGCCACGCTGGAGCCACCAGGATCACCGGCTTCTTCTCCAACCTGACTCTGCGAAGGAGTCGAGGCAACAATTGTAGCGGAGGGAATGCATATATCAGTCTGAACTGATCCCAAGGGAACACCAGAGCATCCGAGCCGCAAGCGAGGGGATCCCTTGTCCGGGAGACAAATCTGTCCACCTTTGCGTTGAATCTGGATGCTAGCAGATCTACATCCGGTGTTCCCCACCGCTGACATATTGCTCGGAAGACCTCGGGATGAAGGGACCATTCCCCTGGGCATAACTGTTGGCGACTCAGAAAGTCCGCCTTCCAATTCTCCACCCCTGGAATGAAGACAGCTGATATACATGGGACATGCTTTTCTGCCCATTCCAGGATGTGACTTACTTCCCTCTGGGCTGCACGACTCCTGGTGCCTCCCTGATGATTGATATATGCCACTGCTGTGGCATTGTCTGATTGAATTCTGACAGGGGACCCTTGGAGTCTGGATGTCCAGGCTACTAGGGCGTACCGGGCTGCTCGTATCTCTAAGAGATTGATGGGCAGGGTTTTTACTACATTTGACCATCTGCCCTGGAGAGACCATTGCTCCAGTACTGCCCCCCAGCCTATAAGGCTGGCATCTGTAGTGACCACCTTCCAAGATATCGGGCTGAAGGGTTTTCCCTTCTGGAGATTCTGGGGGATCAACCACCAGCAGAGACTCTTCCGAACGGAAGGGGACAAAGCCATCGGGAAGTCTAGAGCCTGAACTTTTCCATTCCAGGCTGACAATATGGCCCTTTGTAAATTCCTTGAGTGGAATTGGGCGTATGGTACAGCTTCGAATGATGCTACCATCTTTCCTAGCAGCCTCATGCACAGGCGTATGGACGGCTGTCTTTTTGCACAAAGCAGACGGACCAAGGCCCTCAAAGAGGATACCTTGTCTAGAGGTAAGAAAATCTTCCTCTGGTCTGAATCCAGCCCTAGATATACCAGGTTTTTCACTGGCTGTAGGGCTGACTTGTCCAGGTTGATGACCCAACCGTGAGACTCTAGATACTTGATTGTATCGACAATTACCACTTCTAGCTTGGCAACTGAGTGGTCCATCAACAACAGGTCGTCTAGGTATGCCATTATCGTTACACCCCATGTTCTTAGATCGGCCAACAGTGGGGCCAGAATTTTTGTGAACACTCGTGGTGCTGTGGCCAGACCGAATGGTAAGGCTCTGAACTGAAAATGGCGCCCTTCTACTGCAAAGCGTAGGAATTTTTGATGACCTGGAAAGATGGGAACATGCAAGTAAGCATCTTTGATGTCGATCGAGGCTAACCATTCCTCCCCTTGTAGGGCAGCGGTGACCGATCGGATCGACTCCATCCGGAAAGACCGGACGTTTAGAAATTTGTTTAGACTCTTTAGGTCCAATATGGGTCTTATGTCCCCGTTTGGCTTCGGGACTGTGAAAAGGTTTGAGTAGAAACTCAACCCCCACTCTTCCATAGGAACCTCCATAATTACTCCTTGGAGCAAAAGTTGTTCTAACGCCAATAGGAGAGACCGTCTTTTCAGAGGGTCTCTTGGCATGCCTGACCACATAAAATGGGACGGAGGAGACTCTTTTAACTCCAACTTGTATCCCAGAGTTACTGCGGAGAGCACCCATCTGTCTTTGATCGTCTCCCGCCAGGTCTCTGCGAACAACTGAAGTCTTCCCCCCACCCGTTTGAGTGGGGGCAGCCCTTCATAGGCTTGACTTGGAGGCTGGTTTAGTACCTCTTCGGATCCAGGGCTTTTTATTACCCTGTGGCTGTCCCTGATTTTTACCTCCTGAGTTTGACCGAGGAGGCCGTCGGAACTGCTTAGTAGCAGACGTCGCAGGGATAGGAGAGGTAGTCCTCTTAAAAGATGGACCCCTAGACCTCTTTTTACTCGGTAAGAGAGTACTTTTACCACTGGAAATCTTCTGGATATACTTATCCAGGTCTTCGCCAAAAAGGCGTTCCCCATGAAATGGGAAGCTAACTAAGAGCTTCTTACAGGGAGCTTCAGCAGACCAGTTTTTGAGCCACAGAAGCCTACGCATATGTACCAAAGACAGCGTGAGGCGGGAGGCCTGATGGATAGAATCCTTGATGGCGTCAACCGCAAAGCATAATGCTCTAGGCAGATCAGCCAGAGCCTGGGCCTGCTGGTCTGGCAAATCCCTCAGGACCATTTTCATTTGATCCTTTAAAGCTTGGCAGACCCCAATAGCTGCCACTGCTGGCTGTGTAACAGCCCCTGCTGTGGAAAAAGCAGATTTTAATAAAGATTCCAATTTTTTATCCACTGGATCTTTGAACATTTGAACATTATCTACTGGACATGTCAGTGATTTGTTCACAGAAGAGATGGCTGCATCCACCGTAGGAACATTCCATCTCTGGGTGAACTTTTCCTCCATGGGATAGATCACCGGAAACCTTTTAGGCGGAACAAATAGTTTATCAGGATGTTCCCAGTCCTGGTATATAAGTCCTTCCAATAATGGATGTATTGGAAAGGAGCAATTAACCTGGGGAGCTTTTAGCGACCCCAATGAGGAGACAGCAGTAGTTGATGGTTCAACAAGAGGCATTTTAAATGCAGATCGAACCATGTCAGTTAGGGTCTGGACCCACAATCTTTCAGTCTGCGATGCTGAAAATGGTTCATCTACTGTCGATTCCTCAAAAACAGAGCTAACCTCCTCCTGATCCCCTTCAGGTAGGTCGGTCCCTTCCTGGGACTGTTGCTCTGCCAACAGGCACTCTAATGGAGGTGATGGAGATCTGGCGCGCTTTCTTTCCTGTAGAGAAGAAGCGATCAGTGCTGCCAATCTCTGCTCCAATCCCTCCAGAGTTGAGGAAAAAACCTCCTCTGTTATATATGCAGGAGCAGGTGGACTGAGGACAGCCGCAGTACCTGGCACTCCCGGGGGTTCCTTATGGGTATTAACCTCTGATTTCTCAGGGGAGGAGGGTGCAGACGACTGCTCCAGATCCTCAGAGCCCGATGGAGACCCCCTACACTTCCTGAGAGGTATATCTCGGAGTTTTTTAGGCGGCACATTCCTTAGTTCAAAGTTGAGGTATTCCAGCCGCAATACACCCCTTACTGAAATAGTCTAATGCAATTTGCTGCTATGTACATCAGTGGGTGTCTACTAATGCGTCTTTCTGGGGATGCCTGTATCAACCGCCCGCTGTAAGCCCCTATACCATGCTACCAGCTCCTTTTCATGCTCTGTGTCCATAGCAAGCAGCGTGGACTGAGTCCTTTTATCTTGCTGGGACGCCCGCACATGCGCAGAAGCGCTGGGCGCACAGAGCGCGTCATCCGCCAGGCTCCGCCCCCTTTTTTGAAGCTAAACCTTATAAAAGGAAAGCATGTGTGCGCGCGCGCGCGCGTGCACGTGTGCGCTCTTGGCGCCATGTAGGGAGAGGAGCCAGGGTCCCTGTTTCACCAGGACTCGGGGATGGAAGGAAACTACTTGGCAGCATGACAGAGGAATGCAGCTTCCCTGATAGAGAGCTCACTCATCTGCCTGGACTTTCACCATGGAAGGAATAGTCCCAAGAAAAAAGACGTTCCACAGCGGCCTCTAGTGGACAAACACAGGTACCGCACCTTTGTCTTTTTTTTTTTTTTTTTTTAAACCTCCTTTATGAAAAAACATTTCCAGGTTTACAGTTTTTTTAAAACTTCCCTTATGAAAAAACATTTCTAGGATTTCTTAGGCATATACAGCTATTAGCGGGAATACCCTTTAGGTAACAGGCAGAAAGACATATTAGGCTTGGGGGTCCCCTCAATAGAACCAAGTTCCTGAGGGGCCCCCACTTACCTTTTCCCCGCCGCAGGACTTTGTTTGGTCCACAGAAGCCCAAACTTCACCTCTCACGGCAGGCATTGTACTAGACCTTCAGGGACCGGGTTCCCAAGGATTCCACTCCCCTGGACCTGTATAGCACCCTGCACAGATAGCCTCTTGGTTTTGGGTATGACCAGAGCTCTGGATCCCAGGGTCCAGCCCTCCTAAGAGAGGCATTACAGGCAAAACCCTGCTCTTCTCTGCAAGGCCCGGGTACCGACCGTTTAGCTATGAAGCTTTTTTGGTCGGATCCGGAATAGCTTGCTAAGGCCCAGAGAACCTGTACACAAGCCCAGATGAATACATGTTAACCTTGGCCAACACCTTAGACACTGGCAAAAAAACTGAGGTACTCCCGGATGGGAGGGGCTTATATAGGGGAGGGTACTTCCTGTTTTGGAAGTTGCCAGTGCCAGCACCTGAAGGTAATTCTATATAACCCACATAGTAATGACTATGCTGCTCTGTGTCCCGTGATGTATGAACAAGAAAAGAAAGGATTTCATTTAGTTTAACTTTGCAAAGACACATTCCTAAGTTGAATTGTGATGCATTTCAATGGCCCATTTAGACCCTCTTTAATCACTTGAGATCAGCACTATAACTGATCAGCATGGTCCTCAATTGCCGGGAGTCCGTCAATAAACGTCCTCCCCTTCACGCGCTGTGGTCACCGAGTCACTGAGACACGGGTGATGACAGATCCAAGTAAGGGGCCGATACCTGCCCTTTACCATGTGATCAGCTGTCAGCCAATGACAGCTGATCATGTGATGTAAACAAAAGTTAGGTAATGTTTTTTGTTTTCTCCTTGTGCTGACAGCGTGAGCAAAAAAAAGGCAATCACGGCTTATGTGCAAGGGACATCGGGCCCGAAGAGGAAGAGGCAATTCTGCGTCACCTGTGACAATCAGTAGCCCCTGCCTGTGCCACCTATCAATGCCCACCACTGGTGCCAATCAGTGCCACCTAGCAGTGCTGCCTATCAGTGCCCATCACTGCCAACTATCATTGCCACCTAGCAGTGCCACTTCTCAATGCCCACCCTTGCCACCTTATCAGTGCCCATCACTGCAGTCTCATCAGTGTACATCAATGAAGGAGAAAAATTACCTTTTGTCTAAATTTTCGAAATATTAACCACTTTCCTACCGCCCACCGTCAAATGACGTCCTCGGCTTTCTGCGGTGACATCTGAATGATGCCTGCAGTTGCAGGCATCATTCAGATATCATTCTTTTCAGCCGGCGATTCTGTGCACGCTAAAAATGATCATAGCGGGGGCGTGGCTTGCGCGTGCATGAAGAAGGCCGCTTAAGCAGTGAGCTCCGCCATACAGACCGGACGATCAGCGACTACCGAGCGAAGCATTCACCCCATCCTGCCCCAGAGTGCCGTGATGGTACCTGCTCAGCTGCGCCGCAATGATGTCCCGCAAGCGCATCCAAAACAGAGGCTTACAACGCCTGGAATCCTTCTCCTTCCAGCCCTGCCGCCGTGACCAAGATGGCGCCGCCGTATCCCCAGCACATCAATCCCTGCAGTTCTCAGACCCTCCGGGAGTACATCCACAGAAACTACAAGCTGGGATGCATTCCTCCCTTCCTCTGGACGCCTCTCCTGCGACCCCGGGGACCCAAAGCTCAGCAAAATCGAGGATGCGGATGGATCTCTCGGACCAGGCCTCAATCACTGTGAGTACAGGCCTACATAATGACTCTGCTGTATCTGCACTACAATCCTCCATAGCACAATTCCCAACATCAGGCCAACCAGTACTAGACACAACTATGAAGGATATGCTTCTGTCACTACAATCTTCTCTCATGTCCAACTTTTCATCATTGATTAATACATTCTCATTAGAAATGAAACACATGGATAATAGGGTGCAATGCGTGGAAAACAAAATGGAGGAGTGTACTGATACTGTGAATGAATTAGTGGACGCATATAATGATCAGAAAGAGGAATCTCTCTGGATCAAAGCGAAATTAACAGACCTCGAGGACCGCTCCAGACGCAATAACGTCAAGATACGTGGAATCCCAGAGTCCATCCAACCCGCAGAATTGCACAAATATGCTACCACTATGTTTTCTAGCATGCTCCCGGAGCTTTCACCGATCGAGCTTACGATAGATCGCATACACAGACTGCCTAAACCTCGCCACCTAGAGGCGGAAGTACCCAGAGATGTGCTTCTACGAGTACATTTTTTTCAAGCAAAAGAACAGATACTTATGAAAGCTAGGGAACTATCACCACTTCCGGCACCATATTCTGATATACAATTGTATGCCGATCTGTCTCAATATACGCTCCAAATGCGTCGACAACTCAAAACTATCACCAAAGCGATGAACAATCACAAAATTGTATACAAATGGCGCCACCCTGCGACTATCTTGGCCACTTACAATGGCATCCCTCACACCATCTCCACCTTGGAAGGGGGTCTAAAACTGCTGAAAGCATGGGGAATACTACCGGATCCTCCCCACAACCAATCTGAACCTGACGGCACCGCAAACCCGTTCTCCTTCGGCCGTAGCAGAGAACACCGCAGGTGCAACCATCGTTGAACCACTAGCTCAGATTGCACCACTATGCGACTACCTTAGTCCGGTCTGGTCGCGTGCTTGACACCAGCTTACTGAACTTCCCCCCATTAGTTGTCAGTTGCTCAAACGAGCTGGTACGCACTGACACAACTGTGTGTTCTACACCTTAGTTTGTTTATATATTTTTTTCTGCATCACAGTTTGATCTGTTCCCTGAACATATTTGTTCTCTCCTTTTTATTGTTATTTTTACCTTTTTAAATTTTTTTTTTTTTTTTTTTGGTGGCACAGACCTAAGTGCCTTCACCTGCATCGAGAACCTATAGTACATTCACACAAAAGTTTGTTAATCTTCAATTCTAACTTGTTTTATACCTTCATAGAACCAAGGACTGAATCTTTTGCTCCTTTCTCACTAATCAAGGAACAGACCTCTCGTCCACATCAACCGGAAGATTGAACATTACCTCGTCATTCGTCCACAACTGTGAGTACCACTTCGCTGATATACCACACTTCCGCTCAATATGGGAGTCACTATTCTATCCATCAATGCGAAAGGGTTAAACCACCCAGCAAAACGGACCTCCCTATGGAAATCGGCCCTTGCCCTGAACTGTGACATTCTTTGCGTACAGGAGACGCATTTTGCTAGGAAGGCCTCTCCTGTCTGCCAACACAAACAATTCCCCCATGTATTCCAGTCATCCTTTATTAAAAAACAACGGGGAGTAATGATTGCAATAAGGAACACTGTTGTATTCACCCTGCAGAACTGTGTAATTGACCCGGAAGGGCGCTATATTTTCTTAATATGCATAATTAATAATATCTCCTACACCCTGGTCTCCATCTATGCCCCGAACAGTGGCCAAATGACTTTTCTCAGGAAAACATTACGGGCAGCCCGTAAGATCCAACATGGTCACTTACTTATATGTGGAGACTTTAATATGGTCCCGAACTACTCCATTGACTCCTCCGCAGGATCGCACAGACATGCTTCTCCTTTAGATCCGTTTATAAGCTCCAATGACCTGTTTGACGTGTGGAGGTGTTGTCATGCGAGCGAGAGGGATTTCACATTTCTTTCGCCGTGTCACAATACCTACTCACAAATTGACCTATTCCTATCTGATAGTCAGTTACTGCAAAAAAATTCAAACTCTGTCATACATACCACCACCTGGTCAGATCATGCCCCCATTAGCATTACCATCTCTGATAACGCTCATCAATCCAATTCCTTTATATGGAGAGTCAATAATTATCTCCTCAATACACCATATTACTCTACCCCTATTGAGCACTAATTAGAAGAATATTTTGCAATCAACCAGGCATCCGTATCTGATCCGCTGGTGGTGTGGAACGCCCATAAGGCGGTCATGCGAGGAATGTTCATTCAAATGGGAGCTAGAGCCAAAAAGAAAAGGACCCAACAACAGGATGAACTTACAGCAGATATAACCACTTCTGAATCACTGAACAAAACCAACCCATCCCCCCTTCTCCAATCCAAAATATTCACTTTACGCCACGAACTAAGAGCCCTTCTCCTTGAAAAATATGCTAAATCCTACAGCATTCTCAAAGCCACATCATACACCACAGGGAACAAGGCAGGAAAGGCAATGTCCCTAAGAGTTAAGGGCCATAGAACCAAAACGAAAATTCTGTACATACTACACCCTCACACAAACAAAAAACTTCTTAAACCCCAAGAAATAGCGAATTCCTTTAGTACCTACTATGAGGATTTATACAACCTAAAAGCTGATCCCTCTACCACTCAACCTTCCCCTGAGGGAATTGAATCCTTCCTGGGAAGTTTGAATCTCCCGACCGTGAACCCCCAACAACTTAAGGATTTAAATGCTCCCTTCACAGTGGATGAAATTTTGTCAGTAATAAATAATTTACCTAACTCCAAATCCCCTGGACCTGATGGTTTCACTGGGGAATATTACAAGCGGTTCAAACATATCTTAGCTCCCACTCTGTGCCAGCTATTTACCCTAGCAGCCACCTCAGCTACTTTCCCAGCTGAAATGCTTAACGCTATGATAATAACCCTTCCTAAACCTGGCAAAGATCCCACAACCCCTAAAAACTTCCGACCCATTTCGCTGCTCAACCTTGACTTAAAAATTTACGCTAAATTATTGGCAAACAGACTTGAGGACATACTTCCTTCCCTTATATCAATGGACCAATCGGGATTCACTAAAGGACACCAAGCCTCGGATGCCACTAGAAGGTTAATCAATATCATACACCATGCAAAAACCCAAAAAATTCCGACACTACTCTTATCCCTAGATGCCGAGAAGGCCTTTGATAGGGTCCATTGGGGATATATATCGGAGGTCCTACACAAATTCGGTATTAAGGGCACAATACACAATGCCATAATGGCCTTATACTCCAATCCTTCGGCCAAAGTATTCTCTGCAGATACCCTCTCTTCTCCCTTCCACATTTCCAATGGCACGAGACAAGGTTGCCCGCTTTCGCCCATCATATTCAATCTGGTCATGGAACCCCTAGCTGAACGAATTAGGAATAATAAAAACATCACAGGTTTACCCCTGGCTGGTTTGGATCATAAAATAAGTATGTTCGCAGATGATGTGATCCTCATGATCACCGAACCTGAAAGGTCCCTTCCTGAGGTCCAAGGGACGCTCGCCTGGTTCAGTGAAGTATCATATTACAAAGTCAACGAGACTAAATCATACGTGCTCAACCTGGGGCTGGATGCATACACAGAACAGCAACTCAAATTGAAATACCCTTACACTTGGGCAAAAGATAGCATAACCTACTTGGGCATCCAGTTAACCCCATCAACTAAGACACTATTTTCATCCAATTACTTACCAATTAGAACCAAACTTCAAGCAGACCTCACCAGGCTGGTGTCCTTTGAGTTCTCGTGGATGGGGCGGTTAGCAGCGTTCAAAATGTTCCATCTTCCCCAAATCCTGTACTTATTTAGAACCATACCAATTCCTATACCTCTTAGCTACTTCAAATCGTTGCAATCAATCCTGTCCAAATTTATTTGGAAAGGTAAGAAAGCCAGATGCGGTCACCCTCAACTAATCAAAACTCGCCTAGCAGGAGGGACTGGTTATGTTGACTTTCAGGACTACTACATGGCATCTATACTCACACAGACTAAGGAGTGGCTTCTGACCTCCCCCCAACCACGTTGTGGGGGAGAATTGAGGCCTCTTTGATTCCAGGAGGTAGTTTGTCCTCTTGGTTATTTTCTTCAACACTAGGGAAAAAATCCCACATCCGCGCCTCTCCGACCATGACCGCGACTAGCAAAGTCTGGTCCAGATTCACAAAAATTTCGGCACTCCACCCCAATCTAGCGACCATTCCCATTCCTATAGAATCCCTAACTCATATACTGGAATCATCCTACTTCACACATTGGAAGCACAATGGCATTGTAAACATCTCGGATCTGATGGATAACAAACGTATCAAATCCTTCTCCGAACTTCAAAAAGAACATCAACTCTCACATTCTGATTGGTTCCTATTCGCACGCACCCAACACTGTCTTGCCTCACTTACATCATGGTCATGGAAAATAGCCCAAACAGCTTGGATCTTCTTCAGATCCCCTGCAAATCACAAGAAAGGAATATCTTTATTCTACTCTTTATTACAACAAAAATCCACCTTCACCAAATCCACGGCACTACTACGCTGGGAAACTGATCTAGGCCATAACTTCACACAACTACAATGGGAAATGGCATGTAAATCCACATATAAAGCTACATGCTGCTCGACACTATGGGAACTTGCATTTAAATTGACGTACCGCTGGTACTTGACCCCGGATAGATTATCCAAATTTGACACATCACTCCCCAGCACATGCTGGAGAAACTGCGGACGAAAAGGTGATCTAATACATACACTCTGGTACTGCCCCAAACTCAAACGTTATTGGAACTTAGTTTTCAAATTAATACAGGAGGTAACTCATTTAACAATAGCTACGTCACCATCCTTGGCCCTATTATCCCTGGACATAGAAAAAATCCCCAACCCAGCAAGGCATGTCATAGTACACATACTGCTAGCGGCTCGCATTAGTATTACCAGGAAATGGAGAGACCCAGACCCTCCTACGATTTTAGATGTAGTAATGACTACTCATGGTCACTTTACACACGAGACTTCTCTAGCACTAAGACGAGGAAGTAAATCGAAGATTACCCAACTATGGCAATTGTGGAACAAATGGGTTGAATCTCCCGGTCTCACCAAAGCGTTCAATCTTTAACCTTGATTGGTACAATGTATGTTGATATGTGATACAGAGGACGCCTGAAAGAGGTGGGGGAGGGACGTAACCACAAGGGCACAGCTCTGCTCCCTATAAGGGGTGCTCAGGTGGAGTCGCCCTCCCCTACCATGAATAGCATACATAGATATAGTTACCCTCTACACCAGTCGTTCTCAACCTTTCTAGGGCCGTGGCCCCTTGATAAAATTTCCCAAGTTGTGGGGACCCCTAATAGTAAATTTTATTTTCGGAACGTGGGTTGTCGGCACCCAAGGCAAGACAAGTAGCTTGCGCCCCTAACCCACGGACATTTAGCGCACAGTATTAAAACCCCTTCTGGTACATTTTAGGATGTTCCACTCTTTCTTTTTTCTCCTTTTCTTTCCCTTTTTATCTCTCGCTATCCTTATTTCTCTTTTTTTTTTTTTTTTTCTAGCTGTCTTTCTTGTTCTCATTCTTTCTCTCCCTTTTTTCTTTGTTTTTCCCCCTCTTTTCCTCTCCCTTCCATGTGTTCTCTAGTTTTATTCCTTCTCTTACTCCTTGGTGGGAGGGTGGGGAGTTGGGATGAGTGGCAGTGCTGGCGGGGAGTTCTGATCAGCCAACTTAGGTGCTCCTGATCAGGGTCATCTGCTGATCTGAGAACTGTAGTGGGGACTTTTAATGGCAACTATAATCACAGGTAGTGTTACTCACTGTCTCCGACTGGGTGGTGTCTCATACCAGTGACAGCTATGCGGAAATCTGGAGATAGGGTCTCCTCCAGCCCCTCCCACTTCACATTCCTCACCAGTCAGCTGACCTCTAGTCTCTGCCCATGAGCCATGCCATGAACTGAATGGGTGGCTGCGGACTCCAGGAACAGCCCAGCTGGGCGGTCGCAAAAAGGCTGGGAGAGCAGTGCGGGCTTCAGGAACAGCTAGGATTCAGTGACCCCTGACAAATGATCATTTGACCCCCGAGGGGGTCCCGACCCACAGGTTGAGAACCACTGCTCTACACATATATCACCTTGGTTCTAGGATTTGATCATTGTAATTCTTGTTTTGCGGCTACGACCGCAATTTATCTGAGTTCTCAGACAGCACACTGCTGGATATATTCTTTTTGTACGCTCTTGTTGGTACATGAATAGACATGATTCTTGTGAAGGTACTTTATTATAGTTTTGCTTATGACTTTGTAACATCTGAAATATGGCAATAAAAATGTATTATGGAAAAAAAAAAAAAAAAGATTAGCAGAGCCTTAATGATTCAACAATCAGAGTTGAAAGTCTCTACCTATGAGGAGAGGGGGTGTGTGCCTTTCCTCCAATCAGCTGTCTTGGCTGTGTGTCCAGGCTTCACTGCAGTGTTGAACAGGAAGAGAAAATCTCCTAACACGATTTGAACTTTCTAAACAGTGTATAAAGATGAAGACAGCAGATATACATGTAAAACTTATGTAGGAGGTTTATTTCATCCCTGTGTATCATCTGAGGCTGTTCACTTTGCATCCACTTTAAGTACATGTGATATTTAATTTTTTTGTTTTCAATAAATTCACAGACATCTCTAAAAAACAAAACAAAAAAAAACGATCATAGCGGTTAGCAGTTCCGCCGCTTGATTGTTCTTATAGGCGGCGGGAGGGGACGTTCCCCCCCCCCTCCCGCCGCCATCCGGTGCTTCTCCGGGCTCTTCCGTGCCATCTTGGGCTCAGAGAACGATTTGGCCGGTGCCGGATGGGAAGCATAAAGATGACTGGTGACCAGATGGTCACCAGTCATCTCTATGACCGTCGGAGGCCCGGGCGTGACGTTATGACATCACGCCGGGTTCCCGTAAGTAAACCAAGCCGTGATTTCAGCTGTCAGCATGAGATTGGTGAATTTTTTGGACCGATTTCATGCTTTCCAGCCTGGAGGAGAGATGTGGGGTCTTATTGACCCTGCATCTCTCCATAAAGAGGACCTGTCACAATAGATTCCTATTACAAGGGATGTTTACATTCCTTGTAATAGGAATAAAAGTGATCCAAAAAAAAAAAGTAAAAAAAAAAAGTAAGAAATACAAAAAAGTAAAAAAAAAAAAACAAAATAAAGAAAAAACGCCCATGTCCCCGGTAGCTCGTGCTCAGAAGCGAACACACACGTAAGTCCCGCCCACATATGTAAACGCTGTTCAAACCACACATGTGAGGTATTGCTGCATGCGTTAGAACGAGTGCAACAATTCTAGCACTAGACCTCCTCTGTAATGAGAAAATGGTAACGTGTAAAAAAAATTAAAGCATCGCCTAGGGAGATTTTTAAGTACTGAAGTTTGGTGTCATTCCATGAGTGTGCGCAATTTTAAAGTGTGTCATGTTAGGTATCTATTTACTCAGCATAACAACATCTTTCACATTATCCCCAAAAATTGGGCTAACTTTACTGTTTTGTAATTTTTTCCATTCATGAAACCATTTTTTGACCAAAAAAAAGGCGTTTGAAAATTTATTGCGCAAATACCGAGCGAGATAAAAATTTGCAATGACCGCCATCTTATTCCCTAGGGTGTCTGCTAAAAAAATATATAATGTTTGGGGTTTTGAAGTAATTTTATAGCCATAAATGTATGATTTTTACATGAAGGAGAGAAGTGCCAGAATAGGCCCAGTGCTGAAGTGGTTAAAATATAATTTTTTTTTTTTTTTAACTCGGTCTTTTGTATATATAGAAAACAAAAAACCACAGAGGTAATCAAATAGCACCAAAAGAAAGCTCTATTTGTGTGCCAAAAAATAATACATTTTCATTGGGTTACAGTGTTGTGTGAGCGCGCAATTGTCATTCAAAGTGCATCAGCACTGAAATGTGAAAATTGGTCTGAGCAGGAAGGGGGTTTAAGTGGCCAGTGCGCAAGTGGTTAATATAAGGCTACATGCACACGGACGTTTTTCCAGCCGCTTGTTTGAGCGTTTTTTGCAGCTTAAAAACGTCTCTCCATGTTAACCTATGGCCTCATGGCCACCATGGCGTTTTTGAGCTGTAAATGGCATAGGCGTTTTTAGGCCCCATGTACACGGGACGCTGGTGCAAAGTGTTCAGAACTAAGGTTGAAAGCGGCGTTTAGAAAGGCGCGCTTTGTGGCGTTTGCATGCCGCGTTTTTTACCACATTTGCGTCTATATGCGTTTAGTTAGGAAACATGATAAGGAGCCGCCCTAAGCTCCAAAAACAGTATTATTAACGATTTCAGCTATTTTGTGAGACCAGAGTGAGTATTAGGGATGAGCCGAACACCCCCGGGTTCGGTTCGCACCAGAACCTTCGAACGGACCGAAAGTTTGCGCGAATTTTCGAACCCTATTCGTTATAATGGACGCGAACGTTCGAAATCAAAATTGCTAATTACAACGGCCAATATGCATGTTAATGTCATAAAACAGGTTTGGGGACCCGGGTCCTGCCCCAGGGGACATATATCAATGCAAAAAGAAATTTTAAAAACTAAAGTTTTTTCGGGAGCAGTCATTTTAATGATGCATAAAGTGAAAAAAAAAAAAGTGAAATTTTCCTTTAAATATGGTACCTGGGGGGTGTCTAAAGTATGCCTGTGAAGTGGCATGTGTTTCCCGTGTTTAGAACTGTCCTTGCACAAAATGACATTTGTAAAGGAAAAAAAGAAGCCATTTAAAACCACTTGCGGCTTTAATGTCATGTCTTGTCCTGGCCGCCATATGGCTGAAAATCCTTGAGAAAAATGGCATGGCTACCCCATCACCCCCCCCCCCCCCACCCCAGCCCCTTTGGGTCTTGTATGGATACTAAGGGGGACCCCGCACCCAAAATAAAACCCTATACCTACAACCCTATATACTCTGAACAGCAGTATATAGGTGGTGCAAACAAGACATGGACTGTAGGTTTGTTCTTAACTAGTAGAATCTGAACAGGTACATTATGAAGTGTAGCTACATCCCAAAAAAATCAATTTTTAAGCTTTTTGGAGAACATAGGGAGGGGTTATCACCCCTGTAACATTTGCTGTCTTTGCACATCTGTTCAGAACATGTCACCTCACTTTCCGTCCCAATGACAAATGTTTTTGGAAAAGTGGGGTTTTAATTGAAACAAGGATTGGTGATAAAGCATCAGTAGAGAGGAGATACCTTTTTCCCAAATTAAATCTAACAGGATAGAATTTTCCTTCCTAGGGGTAGATTTCCTCTCACTTCCTGTTTTCTCTTGCCGTTTGCAAGTAGGAGTCGTTTGTAAGTTGGATGTTTGAAAGTAGGGGCCTGCCGTATATACTCTGCAGAAATTTGCCCTATTAGATGTTGGTGTAGCCACAAGACTGGTGGGCACAGGAATGGGCCCTGCTGTGAGTTAATAGATCAAGATTTGTACTTGCATGCACCTGTTGAACCGGGCAGAAAAATTGGGCCTTTGGTGGTGGTGGTGGTGGTGGTGGACGGTGTTGCCACAAGACTGTAAGCCCTCACAGTTACTCTTGGTGGGTGCAGGAATGGGCCCTGCTGTGAGTTATTAGATCAAGATTTGTAATTGCATGCACCTGTTGAACAGGGCAGAAAAATTGGGCCTTTGGTGGTGGTGGTGGTGGTGGACGGTGTTGCCACAAGACTGTAGGCCCTCATAGTTACTCTTGGTGGGCGCAGGAATGGGCCCTGCTGTGAACTATTAGATCAAGATTTGTAATTACACGCCCCTGTTAAACAGGGGCTGAAAAATTGTGCCTTAGGCATTGGTGCTGGTGCCACAACACTGCAACCCCTCACAGATACTGTACTTGGAGCACAGCAGTCACACCTGTTGCGAAGCATCTTTTTAAAAAATTGTAATTACACGCCCCTGTTATACAGGGGCTGAAAAATTGTGCCTTAGGCACTGGTGCTGGTGCCACAACACTGCAACCCCTCACAGATACTGTACTCTGAGCACAGCAGTCACACCTGTTGCGAAGCATCTTTTTAAAAAATTGTAATTACACGCCCCTGTTATACAGGGGCTGAAAAATTGTGCCTTAGGCACTGGTGTGGTGGCATGGATCATTGAGGAGGAGGAAGAGGATAGTCAGTGAACATAACAGGACAGTCACTCAGCATCAGCATAGGCAGTCTTGAAGGGATGTGACATTATAAATTATTCCGTTATATCCGCTTCAGGTGTCTGGTAGCTGGTGGTGATCCAAGACTGATTCATTTTTATGAAGGTCAGTCGATCAACCGAGTCGGTGGACAGGCGCACCCTATGATCGGTGACAAATCCTCCAGCAGCACTGAATGTGCGTTCGGAAAGAACGCTGGATGCAGGACAGGCCAGTAGCTCAATTGCATACTGTGCAAGCTCTGGCCAGTGATCCATCCTCAGGACCCAGTAAGCCAGAGGATTTTCGGTGGGAAAGGTGTCCAAGTCTGACCTTGCCCCTAGGTATTCCTGCACCATGTATATCAGACGCTGGCGATGGTTGCTGGAACCGATCATACCTTGGGGCTGCGGACTAAAAAATTGTCTGAACGCATCGGTCAGACGTCCACCTTCCCCACCGCTCCTTCTGCTACTGACCGAAGCCTCAGCAACTCGTCGTCCAGGACCAGGAGTTTGTAACCTCCCAGTTTCTGGGAACGCGTTGCACAGACCTTTCTGCAAGGCCTCCCTGAGATGTCTCATCCTCTGCTCCCTCTGCGACGGCAAGATAAGGTCCGCAACCTTACCCTTGTACCGTGGATCAAGGAGAGTGGCCAGCCAGTAATGGTCACTCTCCTTGATCCGAAGAACACGAGGATCCTTCCGCAGGCTTTGCAGGATCAGGGAGGCCATGCAGCGTAGGTTAGCTGAGGCATTCGGTCCGGAGTCTTCTGGGTCACTGAGGATGACATGATCGCCAGCCACCTCCTCCCAGCCACGTACAAGTCCACTGGTTTGTTGGGACTGTACATCATCCCTAAAAGACTGCTGCTGCTGATGCTGAGTGCCAGGCTCCACCTCCATGCTCACACAATCCTCCTCCTCCTCCTCCTCCTCCTCCTCCTCTTCCTGTGTGATGGGTGGGACAGAAGGAACATTGTCTGGATAAAGGGGGCCTTGAGAGACAAGGAAGTCCTCCTCTTCCTGCCTCTGTTCTGCCTCAAGTGCCCTGTCCATTATCCCACGCAGCGTATGCTCCAACAGGTGGACAAGAGGTACAGTGTCACTGATGCATGCACTGTCACTGCTCACCATCCTCGTGGCCTCCTCAAATGGTGAGAGGACAGTGCATGCATCCCTGATCATGCTCCACTGGCGTGGGGGAAAAAAGCCAAGCTCCCCTGACCCTGTCCTGGTGCCGTAGTCGCAAAGGTACTCATTGATGGCCCTCTGCTGCGTGTGCAGTCGCTGCAGCATGGCCAACGTTGAGTTCCACCTGGTGGGCATGTCACATATTAGGCGGTTCTTGGGCAGGTTCAGCTCCTTTTGCAGCTCAGTCAGCCGAGCACTGGCATTATAAGATCGGCGGAAATGCACACAGACTTTCCTGGCCTGCCTCAGGACATCCTGTAAGCCTGGGAACCTGCCCAAGAACCGCTGCACCACCAGGTTGAGGACGTGAGCCATACAGGGCACATGGGTGAGCTGCCCCTGTCGCAGGGCGGAGAGGAGGTTGGTGCCATTATCAGAAACGACCATTCCTGGCTTAAGCTGGCGTGGCGTCAACCACCTCTCGGCCTGCCCCTGCAGAGCTGCCAGAACCTCTGGCCCAGTGTGGCTCCTGTCCCCCAAACACACCAGCGCAAGCACGGCATGGCATCTTTTTGCCTGCGTACTCGCGTAGCCCCTTGTACGCCTACGGAGCACCGCTGGTTCCGAGGACAGAGCACTCGAAGAGGACATGGAGGAAGAAGAAGAGGAGGGGGTGGAGGAGAGAGGTGTGTCACAACCAGTAGTAGCATTTTGGAGGCGTGGTGGCGGAACAACCTCCAACACTACTGCACCTTGTCCTGCATCCCTCCCAGCTGCCAATAGAGTGACCCAATGGGCCGTGAAAGAAAGATAACGTCCCTGTCCATGCCTGCTGGACCATGAGTCAGCGGTAATATGCACCTTACCGCTGACCGCCCTGTCCAGCGAGGCATGGACATTGCCTTCCACATGCCAGTAGAGAGACGGAATCGCCTTCCGTGAGAAAAAGTGGCGTTTGGGAACCTGCCACTGAGGAACCGCACATTGAACAAACTCACGGAAGGGGGCCGAGTCTATCAACTGAAAAGGCAGCAGTTGAAGTGCTAGCAATTTAGCCAAGCTAGCATTCAACCGCTGGGCATGTGGATGGCTGGGAGTATACTTCTTTCGACGGTCCAGCAGCTGGGGCAGGGAAATTTGCCTGCTACAATCGGACGTCGGTGTACTGCAAGTACTTGGTTGTGACACACCTAATTCTACACCTTCAGTCCTCTCAGAGCAGCTTTCAGAGAGGACTGAAGATATAGTGGGGATGGAGATCCCAGCTGATGAGGAGCAAGGAGAGGTCCGCTTTGTTCTTTGGTGTGGGTCTTTTATGTGTGCTTGCCAACGAGCTGCATGGCAGGTCGACATATGTCTGCTCATGCTTGTGGTGCCCAAGCGGCTGATGTTTTGGCCACGCGAGATACGCTTGAGACAAATATTGCAAATAGCAGTGGTGCGATCTGATGCACTCGTCTCAAAAAAGGCCCACACCAAAGAACTTTTGTGATAATGTGCAGAGGCAGCGCCCTGCACAGGCGGAGCTCTGCGGTGTGGTACAGTTGCTGTGCTGGCCTCTAGCTGGCCTCCAGGGGGCATCCTGCCTCGTTGGACATGTGACGCTGCATCCTCCTCCTCCTCCTCCTCTCTCCCTTTAGGCACCCACGTGGAGTCAGTGACCTCATCATCCCCTCCCTCTTCACCACTAGAGCAAACCTGGCAGTAAGCTGCAGCTGGTGGAACACTACTGCCAGATTGCTGTCCTTCAGCATCCCCTCTCTCTGCGCGCACACTACTGACTTCCTCAAGCTGGGTATCATCATCCGAGCCTTCGAATCGTTGGGCATCCTCCTGGAGCATGTACCCAACACTGTGCTCAAACAGTTCGGGGGACTCCTCAGGAGGACATGGTGGGTCTAGGGAAGGGGTGGCTGATGATGCCATTGAGTACGCGTTGGCAGCTGCTCTGCCAGTACCCTGAGCCTGGGTGAGAGAGGATGAGGAGGATGAGGAGGGCTTGGTCATCCATTCTACCAAGCCTTCGGCATGATGCGGCTCCACATGTCCAGCTGCCGAAAACAAAGACAAGCGTGTCCCATGGCCACGTGCTGATGACGATGCACGACCACGTCCACTGCCAGCACTGTTGTCTCTAGAAACAGAGCCTGCCTGCCCTGTGTTCTTGCCTCGGCACGCTCTGCCTCTCCTTGGCGGTCTTCCAGCCATTGTAGTCGGTAGTGTATATAGTATAAAAAATAGAACTCCTATGTGTGCTCACAACACACTGTAGGTCCTATGGGTGCTGACACTAACACACTATAGGTACTATGTGTGCTGCTGACAAGAAAATATAGGAGCTCTGTTTGCTGCCACTAACACACTAGAAGTCCTATGGGTGCTGCTGAGAAGAAAATATAGGAGCTCTGTTTGCTGCCACTAACACACTAGAAGTCCTATGGGTGCTGCTGAGAAGAAAATATAGGAGCTCTGTGTGATGCCACTAACACACTAGAAGTCCTATGGGTGCTGCTGAGAAGAAAATATAGGAGCTCTGTTTGCTGCCACTAACACACTAGAAGTCCTATGGGTGCTGCTGAGAAGAAAATATAGGAGCTCTGTTTGCTGCCACTAACACACTAGAAGTCCTATGGGTGCTGCTGAGAAGAAAATATAGGAGCTCTGTTTGCTGCCACTAACACACTAGAAGTCCTATGGGTGCTGCTGAGAAGAAAATATAGGAGCTCTGTGTGATGCCACTAACACACTAGAAGTCCTATGGGTGCTGCTGAGAAGAAAATATAGGAGCTCTGTTTGCTGCCACTAACACACTAGAAGTCCTATGGGTGCTGCTGAGAAGAAAATATAGGAGCTCTGTGTGATGCCACTAACACACTAGAAGTCCTATGGGTGCTGCTGAGAAGAAAATATAGGAGCTCTGTGTGATGCCACTAACACACTAGAAGTCCTATGGGTGCTGCTGAGAAGAAAATATAGGAGCTCTGTGTGATGCCACTAACACACTAGAAGTCCTATGGGTGCTGCTGAGAAGAAAATATAGGAGCTCTGTTTGCTGCCACTAACACACTAGAAGTCCTATGGGTGCTGCTGAGAAGAAAATATAGGAGCTCTGTTTGCTGCCACCAACACACTAGAAGTCCTATGGGTGCTGCTGAGAAGAAAATATAGGAGCTCTGTGTGATGCCACTAACACACTAGAAGTCCTATGGGTGCTGCTGAGAAGAAAATATAGGAGCTCTGTTTGCTGCCACTAACACACTAGAAGTCCTATGGGTGCTGCTGAGAAGAAAATATAGGAGCTCTGTTTGCTGCCACTAACACACTAGAAGTCCTATGGGTGCTGCTGAGAAGAAAATATAGGAGCTCTGTTTGCTGCCACCAACACACTAGAAGTCCTATGGGTGCTGCTGAGAAGAAAATATAGGAGCTCTGTGTGATGCCACTAACACACTAGAAGTCCTATGGGTGCTGCTGAGAAGAAAATATAGGAGCTCTGTTTGCTGCCACTAACACACTAGAAGTCCTATGGGTGCTGCTGAGAAGAAAATATAGGAGCTCTGTTTGCTGCCACTAACACACTAGAAGTCCTATGGGTGCTGCTGAGAAGAAAATATAGGAGCTCTGTTTGCTGCCACTAACACACTAGAAGTCCTATGGGTGCTGCTGAGAAGAAAATATAGGAGCTCTGTATGATGCCACTAACACACTAGAAGTCCTATGGGTGCTGCTGAGAAGAAAATATAGGAGCTCTGTTTGCTGCCACTAACACACTAGAAGTCCTATGGGTGCTGTTGGGGTGCAATGCTGTGCTAACAGCACTGCGGTTGGTACTACTGCAATACTGTACTAACAGTAAGCACGCACCAGACTAATCCCCAGCAGCAGCTAATAACACACTAACTGTGCAATCAGCAGCAATGAACGATCAATGACTTAGGTAGCAATGGTTTAGCAAAGAAATAGCCAATGGTTTAGCAAAGAAGAGCAAATCTTTCAGTATCAAGCAAAGACAGAATCAGCAGACTAATCTCTCCTAAAGCCGGAACTCATGTGACCGGGGCCGATGGCGTGGCGGCCTTTTAAATGGTGGGGCGTGTACTAAAGCCCCTGAGCTGTAATTGGCTACAGGCGTCCTGCCTGTAGCCAATTATTGCTCTCCGAGTTTCGGGCGCTGTGATTGGCCAAGCATGCGGGGTCACAGTGCATGCTTGGCCAATCATCAGCCAGCAATGCACTGCGCCGGCCGCGCCGGCCGCAATGCATTGCGGGGCCGCTCGCATCACACGAATGTGATGCGAACGGCCCAAATAGTTCTGGGCTCGACGAGCGAGCGAACGCCCGATGCTCGATTCGAACATGGGTTCGAATCGAGCACCGGGCCCATCCCTAGTGAGTATCAGCAGCTGAGAGAGCAGCAGTGTAGTTGTATTAAGCGTGTCACTTGCCACATCACTTGCCCCAAGTTGTGGATTGTCCACTTGCCACGTCATCTGCCCCAAGTTGTGGATTGTCCACTTGCCACGTCAGCTGCCCCAAGTTGTGGATTGTTCACTTGCCACGTAAGCTGCCCCAAGTTGTGGATTGTCCACAATGCAATGGAAGCAATTTCATTTATTTTTTGATAGATATATATATTTTTAATGGTTTTTCCTAAATTGCCATAATTTTGGGGTTTATCAATGTAAAAAAAGAGGTCACCTTTAAAAACGCTTCTAAACTAAAATGCTGCTAAACGTCGGTACCGCGTCTGAAACGTGGAAATCTTTGGCGTCTGAAGGCATATTTAGGCTTTGTGATAAAGGGATTTTTATAACAGCTTACCTGTAAAATCCTTTTCTTGGAGTACATCACGGGACACAGAGCGACTTAGTCATTACTAATGGGTTATATAGATACCTTCAGGTGCTGGCACTGGCAACTTCCAAAACCGGAAGTACCCTCCCCTATATAAGCCCCTCCCATCCGGGAGCACCTCAGTTTTGTAGCAAAGCAATAAGTGTCCCAAAAAGAGGGGTGGGAGCTCTGTGTCCCGTGATGTACTCCAAGAAAAGGATTTTACAGGTAAGCTGTTATAAAAATCTCTTTTTCTTTTTCGTACATCACGGGACACAGAGCGACTTAGTCATTACTAATGGGACGTCCCAAAGCAATGCCAAATGAGGGGAGGGATACACTATACATAAGCTGGGCGCCATCAGGCATGAGGATCTTTTGCGGCCTGCAACACACTGCGCCCAAAGGCGACATCCTCCTGACTTCTAACGTCTACCTGGTAGAATCTAGTAAACGTATGTACTGAAGACCATGTTGCGGCCTTACAGACTTGAGCCAGGGAGGCCTGGTGATGCACTGCCCATGAAGTTCCAACTGCTCTTGTGGAGTGCGCCCTAACTTTGAACGGAGGCGGTCTCTTTCTCAAGCCATAGGCTTGTATTATGACCTGTCGAATCCACTTGGCTAAAGTAGATTTTGATGCTGCCTGACCCTTTCTGGGGCCTTCCGGCAGAACAAACAAAGTATCCGTTCTACGAATCTGAGCAGTGGCTTTTAGATAAGCTTTAACTGCTCTTACTACATCCAAAGAATGCAATAACTTTTCCTCTACCGAGCTAGGTTTGGGGAAAAAAGAAGGAAGAACCACATCTTGGTTCAAATGGAACCTCGATACCACCTTAGGAAGAAAGGCTGGATGAGGACGTAATACTACTCTGTCCTTATGGACAACCAGATATGGCTCCTTACAGGACAAGGCGGCTAATTCCGATACTCTTTTAGCCGAACAAATGGCTACTAAGAAAATCAATTTCCTGGTGAGAAGAACCAAGGAAATGTGTTGCAATGGTTCAAACGGTTGTTTCTGTAAAACCGACAGAACCAGGTTTAAGTCCCATGGACATACGGGAATACTAATCGGAGGGCTAATACGCATCACTCCTTGTATGAAAGCTTTGACTAAAGAATGCAAAGCCAAGGGCCTTTGAAAAAATATTGACAAGGCCGAAATCTGACCCTTGATAGTACTCAAGGCAAGCTTCCTATCTACAGCCCACTGTAGGAAGTCCAGAATCCTACCTATTACGTACTTACGTGGATGCCATTTCTTGGCCTCACACCACGTGATGTACGCCTTCCAGATCCTATAATAGATCTGCCTGGATACCGGCTTCCTGGCATTGATCATGGCAGATACCACAGAATTAGAGAGCCCTCTCTTTTTTAGAATGTGGGCTTCAATAGCCAGGCCGTCAAACCTAGGGCTGGTAAGGAAGGGTGGTATATCGGTCCTTGCGAAAGCAGGTCCGGACGATGTGGGAGGGTCCAAGGACTCCCCACTGACATTTTTACAATCTCCGCGTACCATGCCCTTCGGGGCCACGCTGGAGCCACCAGAATCACTGGTTTCTTTTCTACCCTGATTCTGCGGATTAATCGCAATAACAATTGTGGCGGTGGGAATGCATATATCAGCTTGAACTGATCCCAAGGGAACACTAGGGCATCCGAGCCGCAAGCTAGGGGATCCCTTGTGCGAGACACAAATCTGTCCACCTTTCGTTGAATCTGGATGCTAGCAGATCTACATCCGGTGTTCCCCACCGCTGGCATATTGCCTGGAAAACCTCGGGGAGAAGAGACCATTCCCCCGGGCATAATTGCTGGCGACTTAAAAAGTCCGCTCTCCAATTTTCCACTCCTGGGATGAAAACCGCGGATATGGCTGGGACATATCTTTCTGCCCATTCCAGGATGCAATTCGCTTCCCTCTGGGCTGCACGACTCCTGGTGCCACCCTGGTGATTGATATATGCCACTGCTGTGGCATTGTCTGATTGAATTCTGACAGGGGACCCTTGGAGTTTGGATGTCCATACTACTAGGGCATACCGGGCTGCCCGTATCTCTAAGAGATTGATGGGCAGGGCCTTCTCTGCTTCTGACTACTTGCCCTGGAGAGACTATTGCTCCAGTACTGCCCCCCAGCCTATGAGGCTGGCATCTGTAGTGACCACCTTCCAAGAAACCGGACTGAAGGGTTTCCCTTTTTCCAGATTCTGGGGCACCAACCACCAATGGAGGCTCTTGCGAACGGAAGGGGACAGGGACATTGGTAAGTCTAAAGCCTGAACTTTTTTGTTCCAGGCTGACAGTATGGCCCTCTGCAAGTTCCTTGAATGGAATTGACCGTAGGGTACTGCTTCGAATGAAGCCACCATTTTTCCCAGCAGCCTCATGCACAGGCGTATGGATGGTTTTCTTTTTGTACCCACTAAGTGGGTCAAATCTTTTAAAGACGACACCTTCTCTGGAGGTAAGAAAATCTTTCTCTGATTTGAATCCAGCCTTAGCCCTAAGTATTCCAGACTTTTGACTGGTCTTAGAGCTGACTTGTCCCGGTTGATAATCCAACCGTGATATTCCAGATACTTGATTGTCTTGTGAATAGCTACTTCCAGCTTTTCCACTGAGTGGTCTATTAGTAGCAGGTCGTCTAGATATGCCATTATCTTTACACCTTGTGTTCTTAGATTGGCCAATAGTGGGGCCAGAATTTTTGTGAACACTCGTGGTGCTGTGGCCAGACCGAAAGGTAAGGCTCTGAACTGAAAATGGCGCCCTTCTACTGCAAAGCGTAGAAATTTCTGGTGGGCCGGAAAGATGGGAATATGCAGATAAGCATCCCTTATGTCGATCAAGGCTAACCATTCCTGCCCTCGTAGGGCGGTGGCCACCGATCGGATCGACTCCATCCGAAAAGTCCTGATATTTAGGAACTTGTTTAGCCCTTTTAGATTTAATATGGGCCTCACGTCCCCATTTGGTTTGGGGACTGTGAAAAGGTTCGAGTAAAACCCGAACCCGCTTTCTTCCAGGGGAACCTTCATGATTACACCTTGGAGCAATAGTTGTTCTAGTGCCAGAAGGAGGGATCCTCTCTTCTGGGGATCGCTTGGCACGTTTGACCTCATAAATTGGGCAGGAGGAATGTCTTTTAACTCCAGCTTGTATCCCAGACTTACTGCGGAGAGCACCCATCTGTCTCTGATGGTGTCCCGCCAGGTCTCTGTGAACAACTGAAGTCTTCCCCCCACCCGATTGAGTGGGGGCAACCCTTCATGACTTGGGGGGAGGTTTTGTACCTCTCTTGACCCAGGGTTTCTTGTTACCCTGTGATTGTCCCTGATTTCTGCCCCCTGAATTTGACCGCGGAGGCCGTCGGAACTGTTTCACAGCCGATGTGCCAGGGATTGGAGAAGTAGGCCTCTTAAAAGAAGGACTTCTACTCTTGTTCTTAACCGGTAAGAGTGAACTTTTACCGGCAGAAATTTTCTGGATATATTTGTCCAGATCTTCTCCAAATAAGCGTTCTCCATGAAATGGGAAGCTAACCAGCAATTTCTTACAGGGATTCTCAGCAGACCAGTTTTTGAGCCATAGAAGCCTACGCATATGTACTACAGACAGCGTAAAGCGGGAGGCCTGTTGGATTGTATCCTTTATGGCGTCCACCGCAAAACACAAGGCTCTAGGTAGGTCAGCTAGGGCAAGAGCCTGCTGATCTGGTAAGTCCTTTAAGACTTGTTTCAACTGATCTTTCACCGCTTGGCAGACTCCAATCGCTGCTACCGCAGGTTGTGTCACCATGCTTGCTGTAGAGAAAGCAGATTTTAGTAAAGACTCCAATTTTTTATCTATTGGGTCTTTGAACATTGGAACATTATCTACTGGACATGTCAGTGATTTGTTCACACAAGAGATGGCTGCGTCCACTGTAGGGACCCTCCATTTTTTAATGAACTTATCCTCCATGGGATAGATCACTGGAAATCTCTTGGGGGGAGTAAATATTTTATCAGGATGCTCCCAATCCTGGTAAATAAGCCCTTCCAATAAAGGGTGGATTGGGAAGAAACAGACAGCCTGGGGAGCTTTCAGCGACCCCAGCGAGGAAACCGTAGTGGTTGATGGTTCCGCCAGAGGCATTTTAAATGCTGATCGGACCATGTTAGTCAGAGACTGAACCCATAATCTTTCAGCCTGAGATGCTGAGAAAGGTTCTTCCACTGTTGATTCCTCTATAACTGAATCAACCTCATCCTGATCCCCTTCAGGTAGGTCGATCTCTGTGTGGGGCTGTTCCTCCACTAAGAGGCACTCTGAAGGAGGAGACGGAGATCGGACGCGCTTTCCCTGTGACAGGGAAGCAGCGATCAATGCTGTTAATCTCTCTTCCAATCCTCCCAGAGTTGAGGAAAAAACCTCCTCTGTTATATATACAGGAGCAGGTGGACTGGGGACAGCCGCAGCACCAGGCACTCCTGCGGGGTTCCGAAGGGCTACTGACCTCTGAATTTTCAGGGGAGATTGGTGCAGTACAAGCATGCCCAATATCCTCAGAGCCCGATGGAGACCCCTTTGGCTTCCTGGAAGACTTATTTCCGGAGCGTCTGGACGACATATCCTTTAAGCACAAAGCTGAGGTATTCCCGTCGTCATACACCAATTTTGCTGGTAATAGTCTAACACAGTTGCTGCTATATACCAGCTGGTGTCACTAAAGTGCCTTTCTATGGGGATGCCTGCATCAACCGCCTCTGTGTGCCACCGTTTTGTTGCTAGCTCTGTTTGCATCCAGCTGACACTTTGTACTGTGTCTTTTATACATGCTGGGACGCCTGCACATGCGCAGAAGCGCCGCGGCGCGCATCGAGCGTCATCCACCCGCCCCGCCCCTTTTTTTTCATAGGAGGCGCGTGCACGCGCCCGCGCGCGTGCCCGTGCGCCATTGGCGCCCTTTTCGAAACCAAGCAGGGACTAGGAGCCAGGGCCCTTTTTGCCGGAGGGCCTGTGCGGTGGATGAGCGCAGCAACAGGGCAGAGGAAGTGGATTCCCCAGAGAACTTACCAACTGCCTGGATCTTTTGACTTGAGAAAACCAAAGATCCACATAACAAGAAAAAATGGACCACAGCGGCCTCTAGTGGTTTAACACAGGTACCGCGGTCCTCTTTTTTTTTTTTTTTTTCTTGACTACTATTAAAATTTTACATTTTCCAGTAGTTACAGGCATACACAGATATTAGCGGGAATACCGTTAGGTAACAGACAGAAAGACAAATTAGGCTTGGGGGTCCCCCAATAGAACCAAGTTCCTGGGGGCCCCCACTTACCTGTTCCCCGCCGCAGGACTCTGTTTGGTCCACAGAAGCCCAAACTTCACCTATCACGGCAGGCATTGTAATTAAACCTTCAGGGACCGGGTTCCCAAGGATTCCACTCCCCTGGACCTGTATAGCACCCTGCACAGAAAACATCTTGGTCGTGGGTATGACCAGAGCTCTGGATCCCAGGGTCCAGCCCTCCTAAGAGAGGCATTACAGGCAAAACCTTGTTCTTCTGTTGCAAGGCCCGGGTACCGACCGTTTAGCTATGAAGCTTTTTTGGTGGGATCTGGAACAGCTTACTAAGGCCCGTAAAAGAACCTGTACGCAAGCCCAGTGAAAACACATGTTACTCTTTGGCCAACACCTTAGACACTGGCAAAAAACTGAGGTGCTCCCGGATGGGAGGGGCTTATATAGGGGAGGGTACTTCCGGTTTTGGAAGTTGCCAGTGCCAGCACCTGAAGGTATCTATATAACCCATTAGTAATGACTAAGTCGCTCTGTGTCCCGTGATGTACGAAAAAGAAAAACGAGTTTAAACGCAACTGCAGATTTTTTTTCAATGGACCCGCATCCAAAACGCAAGTACCGCGAATTTGCGTAAATTTTTTATTTTTTTTTAACCTGTTTATAGCTGGTCGTTAAAGGAAATGTAAAAAAAATAAACATTGCCGGCTCTAAAAAAAAAAAAAAAAACGAGAAAAAAAACAGCGTGGGATCTCCCCCCAGGTCCATACCAGGCCCTTGGGTCTAGTATGGATTCAAAGGGGACCCCCCCCCCACCAAAATGAAAAAAAAATGGCGTGGGGGTCCCCCCAAAATCCATACCAGGCCCTTCAGGTCTGGTATTGATTTTAAGGGGAAACCCGCGCCAAACTTAAAAAAAAAATAGCGTGGGGGTCCCCCTAAAAATCCATACCAGGCTCTTCAGGTCTGGTATGGATTTTAAGGGGAACACCGCGCCAAACGAAAAAAAAAAGCGTGGGGTCCCCTAAAAATCCACACCAGACCCTTTATCCGAGCACGCAACCTGGCAGGCCACAGGGGAAGAGGGGGGGACGTGAGAGCGGCCCCACCTCCCTCCTGAACCGTACCAGACCACATGCCCACATGTTGATGGGGACAAGGGCCTCTTCCCGACAACCCTGGCCATTGGTTGTCGGGGTCTGCGGGCAGGGGGCTTATCGGAATCCGGGAGCCCCCTTTAATAAGGGGGCCCCCAGATACCGGCCCCCCACCCTATATGAATGAGTATGGGGTACATCGTACCCCTACCCATTCACCTGGTGGCAAAAAAAGTCAATAAAAAACACAACACAAGTTTTTAAAGTAATTTATTAGGCAGCTCCGTTGATCTTCCTGCCGGGTGCCCCGCTATCTTCTTCCAGCTCTTTTGCTAGTGGGGTCCCGGGCTTCCTTGTCATCTTCTTCCGACTTCGGGGGTCTTTCTCCTGGGCGCCCCGCTATCTTCTTCCAGCTCTTTTGCTAGCGGGGTCCCGGGCTTCCTCGTCGTCTTCTTCCGATGTCGGGGGTCTCTTGTTCTGTTCTCCGGTGTCGTTTTTGGTTCTTCTCCCGCTCTCCGGTGCCTTCTCCACGATCTCCGGTTCTTCCTGCTGGGCGCCCCGCTATCTTCTTCCAGCTCTTTTGCTAGCGGGGTCCCGGTCTTCAGCGTCGTCTTCCTCCCTCTTCTCTCCGCCCGATGTTGCCTCGTCGCGGTCCGCCGTTACAATGCTCTGGCCGCGGAGCGCACCCACTTATATTGGCATGGGGCGTGGTCACCGGGTGATGCCACCCGCTGACCCCGCCCCCGTATCACATCCCAGTCCCATCATTCCCCGGGACTGTGACATCATACGGGGCGGGGTCAGCGGTGGCATCACCCGGTGACCACGCCCCATGCCAATATAAGTGGGTGCGCTCCGCAGGAAAGAGCATTGTAGCGGCGGACAGCGACGAGGCAACATCGGACGGAGAGAAGAGGGAAGAAGACGCCGATGAAGACCGGGACCCCCCTAGCAAAAGAGCTGGAAGAAGATAGCGGGGCGCCCGGCAGAAGGCAGAAAGAGCCGGAGATCGTGGAGAAGGCACCGGAGATCGGGAGAAGAACCGGAGAGCGTGGAGACGACACCCGAGAACAGAACAAGAGACCTCCGACATCGGAAGAAGACGACGAGGAAGCCCGGGACCCTGCTAGCAAAAGAGCTGGAAGAAGATAGCGGGGCGCCCGGCAGGAAGACCCCCGAAGTCGGAAGAAGACCACGAGGAAGCCCGGGACCCCGCTAGCAAAAGAGCTGGAAGAAGATAGCGGGGCGCCCGGCAGGAAGACCTGTGTTGTGTTTTTTATTGACTTTTTTTGCCACCAGGTGAATGGGTAGGGGTACGATGTACCCCATACTCATTCACATAGGGTGGGGGGCTGGTATCTGGGGGCCCCCTTATTAAAGGGGGCTCCCGGATTCCGATAAGTCCCTGCCCGCAGACCCCGACAACCAACGGCCAGGGTTGTCGGGAAGAGGCCCTTGTCCCCATCAACATGGGGACATCCTCCCCATGTTGAGGGCATGTGGCCTGGTACGGTTCAGGAGGGAGGTGGGGCCGCTCTCACGTCCCCCCCTCTTCCCCTGCGGCCTGCCAGGTTGCGTGCTCGGATAAAGGTTCTGGTGTGGATTTTTAGGGGACCCCACGCTTTTTTTTTTTTCGTTTGGCGCGGGGTTCCCCTTAAAATCCATACCAGACCTGAAGGGCCTGGTATGGATTTTGGGGGGACCCCCACACCATTATTTTTTTCATTTTGGTGGGGGGGTCCCCTTTGAATCCATACTAAACCCAAGGGCCTGGTATGGATGTGGGGGGGGACCCCACGCTGTTTTTTTTCTCTTTTTTTTTTTCAGAGCCGGCAATGTTTATTTTTTTTACATTTCCTTTAACAACCAGCTATAAACAGGTTAAAAAAAAATTGCCGCAAATTCGCGGTACTTGCGTTTTGGATGCGGGTCCATTGAAAAAAATCTGCAGTTGCGTTTAAACTCGTTTATCACAAAGCCTAAATATGCCTTCAGACGCCAAAGATTTCCACGTTTCAGACGCGGGTACCGGCGTTTAGCCGCATTTTTGTTTAGAAGCGTTTTTAAAGGTGATCTCTTTTTTTACATTGATAAACCCCAAAATTATGGCAATTTAGGAAAAACCATTAAAAATATATATATCTATCAAAAAATAAATGAAATTGCTTTCATTGCATTGTGGACAATCCACAACTTGGGGCAGCTTACGTGGCAAGTGAACAATCCACAACTTGGGGCAGCTGACGTGGCAAGTGGACAATCCACAACTTGGGGCAGATGACGTGGCAAGTGGACAATCCACAACTTGGGGCAAGTGATGTGGCAAGTGACACGCTTAATACAACTACACTGCTGCTCTCTCAGCTGCTGATACTCACTCTGGTCTCACAAAATAGCTGAAATCGTTAATAATACTGTTTTTGGAGCTTAGGGCAGCTCCTTATCATGTTCCCTAACTAAACGCATATAGACGCAAATGTGGTAAAACACGGCATGCAAACGCCACAAAGCGCGCCTTTCTAAACGCCGCTTTCAACCTTAGTTCTGAACACTTTGCACCAGCGTCCCGTGTACATGGGGCCTAAAAACGCCTATGCCATTTACAGCTCAAAAACGCCATGGTGGCCATGAGGTCATAGGCTAACATGGAGAGACGTTTTTAAGCTGCAAAAAACGCTCAAACAAGCGGCTGGAAAAACGTCCGTGTGCATGTAGCCTTGTATTAACCACTTGCGCACTGGCCACTTAAACCCCCTTCCTGCTCAGACCAATTTTCACATTTCAGTGCTGATGCACTTTGAATGACAATTGCGCGCTCACACAACACTGTAACCCAATGAAAATGTATTATTTTTTGGCACACAAATAGAACTTTCTTTTGGTGCTATTTGATCACCTCTGCGGTTTTTTGTTTTCTATAAATACAAAAGATTGAGTTAAAAAAAAAAATGGATATTTTAACCACTTCAGCACTGGGCCTATTCTGGCACTTCTCTCCTTCATGTAAAAATCATACATTTATGGCTATAAAATTACGTCAAAACCCCAAACATTATATATGTTTTTTTTAAAGACACCCTAGGGAATAAGATGGCGGTCATTGCAAATTTTTATCTCGCTCGGTATTTGCGCAATAAATTGTAATAGGAATCCCTTGTAATAGGAATCTATTGTGACAGGTCCTCTTTATGGAGAGATGCAGGGTCAATAAGACCCCACATCTCTCCTCCAGGCTGGAAAGCATGAGATCGGTCAAACAAATTCACCAATCTCATGCTGACAGCCGAGATCACGGCTTGGTTTACATACGGGAACCCGGCGTGATGTCATAACGTCGCGCCCGGGCCTCCGACGGTCATAGAGATGACTGGTGACCATCTGGTCACCAGTCATCTCTATGCTTCCCATCTGGCGCCGACCAAATTGTTCTCTGAGCCCAAGATGGCACGGGAGAGCCCGGAGAAGCACCGGATGGCGGCGGGAGGGGGGGGACGTCCCCTCCCGCCGCCTATAAGAACAATCAAGCGCGGAACTGCTAACCGCTATGATCATTTTTAGCATGCACAGAATCGCCGGCTGAAAAGAATGATATCTGAATGATGCCTGCAACTGCAGGCATCATTCAGATGTCACCGCACAAAGCCGAGGACGTCATTTGACGGTGGGAGGTAGGAAAGTGGTTAATATTTCGAAAATTTTGACAAAAGGTAATTTTTCTCCTTCATTGATGTACACTGATGAGACTGCACTGATGGGCTGCACTGATGGGCACTGATAAGGTTGCAAGGGTGGGTACTGAGAGGTGGCATTACTAGTTGGCACTGGTGGGCATTGAGAAAAGGCACTGCTAGGTGGCAATGATAGTTGGCAGTGATGGGCACTGATAGGCAGCACTGCTAGGTGGCACTGATTGGCACCAGTGGTGGGCATTGATAGGTGGCACTGGCAGGGGCTACTGATTGTCACAGATGATGCAGAATTGCCTCTTCCTCTTCGGGCCCGATGTCCCTTGCACATAAGCCGGTGATTGCCTTTTTTTTTGCTCACGTTGTCAGCACAAGGAGAAAACAAAAACCATTACCCAGCTTTTGTTTACATCACGTGATCAGCTGTCATTGGCTGACAGCTGATCACATGGTAAAGGGCAAGTATCGGCCCCTTACTTGGATCTGTCATCACCCGAGTCTCAGTGACTCGGTGACCACAGCGCGCACACGCGAAGGGGTGGACGTTTATTTACGGACTCCCGGCAATTGAGGACCATGCTGTGGCCGTCGATCAGTTATAGCGCTGATCTCAAGTGATTAAAGAGGGTCTAAATGGGCCATTTACATGCATCACAATTCAACTTAGGAATGTGTCTTTGCAAAGTTAAACTAAATGAAATCCTTTCTTATTTTTGCTTGGGGATAAAGTGCAGAGGGATTACAAGTCTGGACAGTTTTTGGGGATGTCTGCACCCCTGATAGGGTGAAGACAACTCCCAAATTTGGCCACTTTATCCTTCCAAATAATTCACTTCCTGTCACATTGCCACACAGGAAGTGAGGGGCAATCCCTACCAATGTCTTTCCTTGGGGACACACAGGTCAATCTAAATACTTTCCCCATTATTTACATTGCACTCCAGCATTTTGTGGGGTACACCCCAAATTATTAGGTATTTTGGACTTTGGGGTTTATTTACTAAAGGCAAATCTACTTTGCACTACAAGTGCACTTGCTGGATATCCGAGGGGGACATGCAAGCAAACCAAAAAAACACCATCTTTGCTTTTACATGATTGGATGTTACAATCACCAGTGATCCCTCAGATTTTCAGCAGCTGCACTTTTACTGCAGAGTGGATTTGTCGTTGCTAAACCCCAAACTACCCAATGATTTGGGGTGTAAACAACAAAGTGCTAGAGTGCAATTTGCTTAATGGGGACACTAGTTAGATTGATCTGTGTGTCCCCAAGAAAAGACATTGGTAGGGTTTTACCTTCACTTCCTGTTTAGCTGTGTGACAGGAAGTGAAACCAATTTTACTAAAAGAGGACACAAAGCCCAACCTACAAAAAAAATAAACACAAGTAGGGGTTCTAACACTTACTTGGTTTCCCTCAAAATGCCCAATTAGAATTGTATTGCCATGAGCTATTTTTAAGTGCAGTGCTCTAAATCAGTGCTTCTCAAGTACCCCCAACAGGCCATGTTTGTAGGTTTTCCTTCATCTTGCACATGTGCTTTAAATCACAGTCAATGGTTTGGTATTCTGGACAGCAATTCTCCATAAGATAAATTCACAAAACATGTCCTGTTGGGCGTACTTGAGGACTGAGGCTGAGAACCACTGCAGTAAAAAAGGAAAATTGAATACTTACCGCTCTGTATTTTTCATTTCCTGGTGATTTTCCATGGCAGCACACAATACATGCATATGCTAGCATGGTGGCACCAGGGTAGACAAATCACACCTGTTGTTTTGACATGCCAATTAGGGATGAGCTTGGAGTTCGAGTCGAACTCATGTTCGACTCGAACATTGCCTGTTCACCCGTTCGCCGAACGGCGAACAAATTGGGGTGTTCGCGGCAAATTCGAAAAATCTATGGGAGAAATCTAAAGTGTTAATTATAAAGGCTAATATGCAAGTTATTGTCCTAAAAAGTGTTTGGGGACCGGGGTCCTGCCCCAGGGGACATGTATCAATGCAAAAAGAAGTTTTAAAAACGGCCGTTTTTTCGGGAGCAGTGATTTTAATAATGCTTAAAATGAAAAAATAAAAGTGAAATATTCCTTTAAATTTCGTACCTGGGGGGTGTGTATGATATGCATGTGAAGTGGCGCATGTTTCCCGTGCTTAGAACTGTCCCTGCAAAAAATGTCATTTTTGAAAGAAAAAAAGTCTTTTAAAACTGACTCGCGGCTATTAATGAATTGTCGGCTCCCGGCAATACATACAAAAGTCATTGATAAAAAAAAAAAAAAAAGCGTGGGGGTTCCCCAGAATTCAATTACCAGGCCCTTCAGGTCTGGAATGGATATTAAGGGGAACCCCGCCGCAAATTAAAAAAAATGACGTGGGGTTCCCCCAAATATCCATTCCAGGCCCTTCAGATCTGGCATGGATTTTAAGGGGAACTCCACCCCAAATTTAAAAAAAAAATGGCGTGGAGTCCCACTAAAAATCCATACCAGACCCCTTATCCGAGCACGCAACCTGGCCGGCCGCAGGGGAAAAGGGGGGGACGAGAGAGCGGCCCCCCTCCCTCCTGAACCGTACCAAGCCACATGCCCTCAACATGGGGAGGATGTCCCCATGTTGATGGGGACAAGGGCCTCATCCCCACAACCCTTGCCCGGTGGTTGTGGGGGTCTGCGGGCGGGGGGCTTATCGGAATCTGGAAGACCCCTTTAACAAAGGGGACCCCCAGATCCCGGCCCCCCCCTATGTGAATTGGTAAGGGGTACGTTGTACCCCTACCATTTCATGAAGAAAGTGTAAAAAATGTTTAAAAAAACACACAAACACCTTGAAAAAGTCCTTTATTAAAAAAAAAAAACATTCCAGCGGTGAAATCCAGTGTCCCGCGGCGATCCCGATGTCCAGCGCTGTCCTTCATTGGTTGTGCCTGAGCGGACCTGATGGGGAACTCCCTCTCAGTATTTTAAATGTATAGACCCGCCCCTTCTAAAGTTCCCCATCAGGTCCGCTCCCTCGGTATGTCGGACCCGCCTACGTCATTGGCTTGAGCGGGGAACTTCCTTCACTGTGTAATTTAAATTTACATAGTGAAGGAAGTTCCCCGCTCAAGCCAATGACGTAGGCGGGTCTGACATACCGAGAGGGCGGACCTGATGGGGGACTGCTCTCACTTTGGTAATACATGTATAGACCCGCCCCTTCTCATGTTCCGCATCTGGTCCGCTGAGCGGACCTGATGGGGAACTTTAGAAGGGGCGGGTCTATACATTTAAAATACTGAGAGGGAGTTCCCCATCAGGTCCGCTCAGGCACAACCAATGAAGGACAGCGCTGGACATCGGGATCGCCGCGGGACACTGGATTTCACCGCTGGAATGGTTTTTTTTTTTTTAAATAAAGGACTTTTTCAAGGTGTTTGTGTGTTTTTTTAAACATTTTTTTACGCTTTCTTCGTGAAATGGTAGGGGTACAATGTACCCCTTACCAATTCACATAGGGGGGGCCGGGATCTGGGGGTCCCCTTTGTTAAAGGGGTCTTCCAGATTCCGATAAGCCCCCCGCCCGCAGACCCCCACAACCACCGGGCAAGGGTTGTGGGGATGAGGCCCTTGTCCCCATCAACATGGGGACATCCTCCCCATGTTGAGGGCATGTGGCCTGGTACAGTTCAGGAGGGAGGGGGGGCCGCTCTCTCGTCCCCCCCTTTTCCCCTGCGGCCGGCCATGTTTCGTGCTCGGATAAGGGGTCTGGTATGGATTTTTAGGGGGACTCCACGCCATTTTTTTTTAAATTTGGGGTGGAGTTCCCCTTAAAATCCATGCCAGATCTGAAGGGCCTGGAATGGATATTTGGGGGAACCCCACGTCAATTTTTTTTTAAATTTGCGGCAGGGTTCCCCTCAATATCCATTCCAGACCTGAAGGGCCTGGTAATTGAATTCTGGGGAACACCCACGCTTTTTTTTTTTTTTTTATCAATGACTTTTGTATGTATTGCCGGGAGCCGACAATTCATTAATAGCCGCGAGTCAGTTTTAAATGCATTTTTTTCTTTCAAAAATGACATTTTTTGCAGGGACAGTTCTAAGCACGGGAAACATGCGCCACTTCACATGCATATCATACACACCCCCCAGGTACGAAATTTAAAGGAATATTTCACTTTTATTTTTTCATTTTAAGCATTATTAAAATCACTGCTCCCAAAAAAACGGCCGTTTTTAAAACTTCTTTTTGCATTGATACATGTCCCCTGGGGCAGGACCCGGGTCCCCAAACACTTTTTAGGACAATAACTTGCATATTAGCCTTTATAATTAACACTTTAGATTTCGAACGTTCGAGTCCATTGTATTTAATAGGGTTCTAAAGTTTACACGAACATTTTGTCTGTTCGCAGGTTCTGGTGCGAACCGAACAGGGGGGTGTTCGGCTCATCCCTGATGCCAATCAGCTGTCACATTTGTTGCAAAGAAAACGCAAAACAAACCTCAAAACTTTGCATCAAATTTTATTGGTCAACAAAACAAAGAATAATAAAAATAAAAAAATAAAAAAATAAAAAAACAGGGTCAATTTGAAACAGTTACAGACTCACAACATCTTGAAAGATTTGGCAAAGTAATGCAGCACAGACAATTAAATCAAAGTGGACAAACATTAACAACATCAAAATTATTTCAGGGGAACATTTCCCCCACACAAAAAAATACAATCCACAAAAGTAAACCAAACATCCTGTTTTGCAAAGACATAACAAATAAAATACATGTGTTACAAACTCGATAAGGACACCGAAATGTACATTTTGACACACACACACACAGTGGTGGGCATTGATAGGTGGCACTGGCAGGGGCTACTAATTGTCACAGATGACGCAGAATTGCCTCTTCCTCTTCGGGCCCAATGTCCCTTGCACATAAGCCGGTGATTGCCTTTTTTTTGCTCACGCTGTCAGCACAAGGAGAAAACAAAAACCATTTCCCAGCTTTTGTTTACATCACGTGATCAGCTGTCATTGGCTGACAGCTGATCACATGGTAAAGGGCAAGTATCGGCCCCTTACTTGGATCTGTCATCACCCGAGTCTCAGTGACTCGGTGACCACAGCGCGCACACGCGAAGGGGTGGACGTTTATTTACGGACTCCCGGCAATTGAGGACCATGCTGTGGCCGTCGATCAGTTATAGCGCTGATCTCAAGTGATTAAAGAGGGTCTAAATGGGCCATTTACATGCATCACAATTCAACTTAGGAATGTGTCTTTGCAAAGTTAAACTAAATGAAATCCTTTCTTATTTTTGCTTGGGGATAAAGTGCAGAGGGATTACAAGTCTGGACAGTTTTTGGGGATGTCTGCACCCCTGATAGGGTGAAGACAACTCCCAAATTTGGCCACTTTATCCTTCCAAATAATTCACTTCCTGTCACATTGCCACACAGGAAGTGAGGGGCAATCCCTACCAATGTCTTTCCTTGGGGACACACAGGTCAATCTAAATACTTTCCCCATTATTTACATTGCACTCCAGCATTTTGTGGGGTACACCCCAAATTATTAGGTATTTTGGACTTTGGGGTTTATTTACTAAAGGCAAATCTACTTTGCACTACAAGTGCACTTGCTGGATATCCGAGGGGGACATGCAAGCAAACCAAAAAAACACCATCTTTGCTTTTACATGATTGGATGTTACAATCACCAGTGATCCCTCAGATTTTCAGCAGCTGCACTTTTACTGCAGAGTGGATTTGTCGTTGCTAAACCCCAAACTACCCAATGATTTGGGGTGTAAACAACAAAGTGCTAGAGTGCAATTTGCTTAATGGGGACACTAGTTAGATTGATCTGTGTGTCCCCAAGAAAAGACATTGGTAGGGTTTTACCTTCACTTCCTGTTTAGCTGTGTGACAGGAAGTGAAACCAATTTTACTAAAAGAGGACACAAAGCCCAACCTACAAAAAAATAAACACAAGTAGGGGTTCTAACACTTACTTGGTTTCCCTCAAAATGCCCAATTAGAATTGTATTGCCATGAGCTATTTTTAAGTGCAGTGCTCTAAATCAGTGCTTCTCAAGTACCCCCAACAGGCCATGTTTGTAGGTTTTCCTTCATCTTGCACATGTGCTTTAAATCACAGTCAATGGTTTGGTATTCTGGACAGCAATTCTCCATAAGATAAATTCACAAAACATGTCCTGTTGGGCGTACTTGAGGACTGAGGCTGAGAACCACTGCAGTAAAAAAGGAAAATTGAATACTTACCGCTCTGTATTTTTCATTTCCTGGTGATTTTCCATGGCAGCACACAATACATGCATATGCTAGCATGGTGGCACCAGGGTAGACAAATCACACCTGTTGTTTTGACATGCCAATTAGGGATGAGCTTGGAGTTCGAGTCGAACTCATGTTCGACTCGAACATTGCCTGTTCACCCGTTCGCCGAACGGCGAACAAATTGGGGTGTTCGCGGCAAATTCGAAAAATCTATGGGAGAAATCTAAAGTGTTAATTATAAAGGCTAATATGCAAGTTATTGTCCTAAAAAGTGTTTGGGGACCGGGGTCCTGCCCCAGGGGACATGTATCAATGCAAAAAGAAGTTTTAAAAACGGCCGTTTTTTCGGGAGCAGTGATTTTAATAATGCTTAAAATGAAAAAATAAAAGTGAAATATTCCTTTAAATTTCGTACCTGGGGGGTGTGTATGATATGCATGTGAAGTGGTGCATGTTTCCCGTGCTTAGAACTGTCCCTGCAAAAAATGTCATTTTTGAAAGAAAAAAAGTCTTTTAAAACTGACTCGCGGCTATTAATGAATTGTCGGCTCCCGGCAATACATACAAAAGTCATTGATAAAAAAAAAAAAAAGCGTGGGGGTTCCCCAGAATTCAATTACCAGGCCCTTCAGGTCTGGAATGGATATTAAGGGGAACCCCGCCGCAAATTAAAAAAAAATTGACGTGGGGTTCCCCCAAATATCCATTCCAGGCCCTTCAGATCTGGCATGGATTTTAAGGGGAACTCCACCCCAAATTTTAAAAAAAAATGGCGTGGAGTCCCCCTAAAAATCCATACCAGACCCCTTATCCGAGCACGCAACCTGGCCGGCCGCAGGGGAAAAGGGGGGGACGAGAGAGCGGCCCCCCTCCCTCCTGAACCGTACCAAGCCACATGCCCTCAACATGGGGAGGATGTCCCCATGTTGATGGGGACAAGGGCCTCATCCCCACAACCCTTGCCCGGTGGTTGTGGGGGTCTGCGGGCGGGGGGCTTATCGGAATCTGGAAGACCCCTTTAACAAAGGGGACCCCCAGATCCCGGCCCCCCCTATGTGAATTGGTAAGGGGTACGTTGTACCCCTACCATTTCATGAAGAAAGCGTAAAAAAATGTTTAAAAAAACACACAAACACCTTGAAAAAGTCCTTTATTAAAAAAAACCCATTCCAGCGGTGAAATCCAGTGTCCCGCGGCGATCCCGATGTCCAGCGCTGTCCTTCATTGGTTGTGCCTGAGCGGACCTGATGGGGAACTCCCTCTCAGTATTTTAAATGTATAGACCCGCCCCTTCTAAAGTTCCCCATCAGGTCCGCTCCCTCGGTATGTCGGACCCGCCTACGTCATTGGCTTGAGCGGGGAACTTCCTTCACTGTGTAATTTAAATTTACATAGTGAAGGAAGTTCCCCGCTCAAGCCAATGACGTAGGCGGGTCTGACATACCGAGGGGGCGGACCTGATGGGGGACTGCTCTCACTTTGGTAATACATGTATAGACCCGCCCCTTCTCATGTTCCGCATCTGGTCCGCTGAGCGGACCTGATGGGGAACTTTAGAAGGGGCGGGTCTATACATTTAAAATACTGAGAGGGAGTTCCCCATCAGGTCCGCTCAGGCACAACCAATGAAGGACAGCGCTGGACATCGGGATCGCCGCGGGACACTGGATTTCACCGCTGGAATGTTTTTTTTTTTTTAAATAAAGGACTTTTTCAAGGTGTTTGTGTGTTTTTTTAAACATTTTTTTACGCTTTCTTCGTGAAATGGTAGGGGTACAATGTACCCCTTACCAATTCACATAGGGGGGGCCGGGATCTGGGGGTCCCCTTTGTTAAAGGGGTCTTCCAGATTCCGATAAGCCCCCCGCCCGCAGACCCCCACAACCACCGGGCAAGGGTTGTGGGGATGAGGCCCTTGTCCCCATCAACATGGGGACATCCTCCCCATGTTGAGGGCATGTGGCCTGGTACAGTTCAGGAGGGAGGGGGGGCCGCTCTCTCGTCCCCCCCTTTTCCCCTGCGGCCGGCCAGGTTTCGTGCTCGGATAAGGGGTCTGGTATGGATTTTTACGGGGGACTCCACGCCATTTTTTTTTTAAATTTGGGGTGGAGTTCCCCTTAAAATCCATGCCAGATCTGAAGGGCCTGGAATGGATATTTGGGGGAACCCCACGTCAATTTTTTTTTTAATTTGCTGCAGGGTTCCCCTCAATATCCATTCCAGACCTGAAGGGCCTGGTAATTGAATTCTGGGGAACACCCACGCTTTTTTTTTTTTTTTATCAATGACTTTTGTATGTATTGCCGGGAGCCGACAATTCATTAATAGCCGCGAGTCAGTTTTAAATGCATTTTTTTCTTTCAAAAATGACATTTTTTGCAGGGACAGTTCTAAGCACGGGAAACATGCGCCACTTCACATGCATATCATACACACCCCCCAGGTACGAAATTTAAAGGAATATTTCACTTTTATTTTTTCATTTTAAGCATTATTAAAATCACTGCTCCCGAAAAAACGGCCGTTTTTAAAACTTCTTTTTGCATTGATACATGTCCCCTGGGGCAGGACCCGGGTCCCCAAACACTTTTTAGGACAATAACTTGTATATTAGCCTTTATAATTAACACTTTAGATTTCGAACGTTCGAGTCCATTGTATTTAATAGGGTTCTAAAGTTTACACGAACATTTTGTCTGTTCGCAGGTTCTGGTGCGAACCGAACAGGGGGGTGTTCGGCTCATCCCTGATGCCAATCAGCTGTCACATTTGTTGCAAAGAAAACGCAAAACAAACCTCAAAACTTTGCATCAAATTTTATTGGTCAACAAAACAAAGAATAATAAAAATAAAAAAATAAAAAAATAAAAAAACAGGGTCAATTTGAAACAGTTACAGACTCACAACATCTTGAAAGATTTGGCAAAGTAATGCAGCACAGACAATTAAATCAAAGTGGACAAACATTAACAACATCAAAATTATTTCAGGGGAACATTTCCCCCACACAAAAAAATACAATCCACAAAAGTAAACCAAACATCCTGTTTTGCAAAGACATAACAAATAAAATACATGTGTTACAAACTCGATAAGGACACCAAAATGTACATTTTGACACACACACACACAGTGGTGGGCATTGATAGGTGGCACTGGCAGGGGCTACTAATTGTCACAGATGACGCAGAATTGCCTCTTCCTCTTCGGGCCCGATGTCCCTTGCACATAAGCCGGTGATTGCCTTTTTTTTGCTCACGCTGTCAGCACAAGGAGAAAACAAAAACCATTTCCCAGCTTTTGTTTACATCACGTGATCAGCTGTCATTGGCTGACAGCTGATCACATGGTAAAGGGCAGGTATCGGCCCCTTACATGGATCTGTCATCACCCGAGTCTCAGTGACTCGGTGACCACAGCGCGCAAAGTAATGCAGCACAGACAACTAAATCAAAGTGGACAAACATTAACAACATCAAAATTATTTCAGGGGAACATTGCACCCACACAAAAAAATACAATCCACAAAAGTAAATTAAACATCCTGTTTTGCAAAGACATAACAAATAAAATACATGTGTTACAAACTCGTTAAGGACACCAAAATGTACACGCACGCGCACACGCACACGCACGCACACACACACACACACACACACTCTACCATTCATCCAGGTTAGTGAGATCTAATTTATACTCTTTTGCATATTATTTGCATATATCAGTATCCGTTATTTAGGAATCAATCTCATAATGCTCAGAGTTAATTTGAATTAATATATTTTATCATTGCATTTATGAACTCTACGATTATGTTACACTTGCGGAGGGATTGTAGGAATGTTTTAATGATGGAGACATATTGTATCTAATTATCTAGCAGAAAATAACCCCCCCCCGTCCAAAATTAAGCACATCATCCAGCATGCTACAAAATTAGAGATGTGACAATCACCCCCCCCCCCCTACCAACAAATACCATTGCAGTCTATGGGAAATGACTTGTTAATTTTGCTAGTCCCCACTTGGCTGGCTTATCTTCTAGTTATTGGGGGCCCAGGTCCCACCCTAAGGGACATATATCAATGTCACCAAATTGGACAACACCAAAAACAAAACAAGTAGAAGTGCCTTTAAATATGCCAAATTGCTTGAGGGCCATTTCACACCACATGCAGTCCATTGCGTTATTTATGCATCAAAAATGCATGGAAAGTTGGTTATATGGTTCTAAATGGCAGTGTTTGTTCCAGTGCGTTCCAGTGCCACAAAAAACATGCTGCATTTTACCTGCACTGGACTGTACTGAAACGCAGAAAAACGCATCATAAATGCACTGAAACACACAGGAACACACCTAAATGCACCAAAAACGCACTGGAACACACTTGTCCTTATCTATGGTTAATAAAAAAGAGGGGTGAAAAAAAAGCACTGGACTGCATCAAAAACGTACCAAAAATGCACTGGAACGCATCAAAAACATGCATGCAGAAAAGCACCTGGAAGGCATCCGGATTGCGTTTCTATGGTGTGAACTGGCCCTAGTTCACACCATAGAAACGCAGTCTGGATGTGTTACAGGTGCTTTTCTGCATGCGCGTTTTTGACACGTTTCAGTGCATTTTTGATGCAGTCCAGTGTTTTTTCCCCCCTCTTTTCACTTAGGACAAGTGTGTTGCAGTGCGTCTTTGGTGCATTTAGGTGCGTTCCAGTGCATTTTTGGTACGTTCCGCTGCATTTTTGATGTGTTTTACTGCGGTCCAGTACAGTTCTGTACCTAAAAAATGCAGCATGACCAATTTTTTTTTTGCCTTTCTGAAACGCACTGGAACGGACTGCAGTGGTGTAAACTATGCCATTGGCATTAATGTGATCAACTTTCTTTGCGTTTTTCATGCATCAAAAAAACGCACTGCACTGCATCCGGTTTGAACTGGCCCTAAATATCATACCTGGGGGGTGTCTATAGTATGCCTGTAAAGTAGCGCATGTTTTCCATGTTTATAACAGTTCGAGAGCAAAATGACATTTCTAAAGTAAAATAATAGTCATTTAAATGTACTCGCGGCTGTAATGAATTGCTGGTTCCTGTCAATACAGATAAAAGTAATTGAAAGTCTTTGATAACAAAAAAAAAAAAGCGTGGGGGTCCCCCCAAATTCCATTACCAGGCCCTTCAGGTCTGGAATGGATATTAAGGGGAACTCTGAAGCAAATTTTAAAAAAATGCGTGCGGATCCCCCAAATATCCATACCAGGCCCTTCAGATCTGGTATGGATTTTAAGGGGAACTCCACCCCAAATTAAAAAAAAAATGGCGTGGAGTCCCCCCAAAAATCCACACCAGACCCTTATCCGAGCACGCAACCTGGCAGGCCGCAGGAAAAGAGGGGGGGGGGATGAGAGAGCGCCCCCCCTCCCTCCTGAACCGTACCAGGCCACATGCCCTCAACATAGGGAGGATGTCCCCATGTTGATGGGGACAAGGGCCTTATCCCCACAACCCTTGCCCGGTGGTTGTGGGGGTCTGCGGGCGGGGGGCTTATCAGAATCTGGAAGACCCATTTAACAAAGGGGACCCCCAGATCCCGCCCCCCCCTGTATGAAATGGTAATGGCGTACAAATGTACCCCTACCATTTCACAAAGAAAGTGTCAAAAATGTTAAAAATGACAATAGCCGGTTTTTGACAATTCCTTTATTAATGTCTTCGCCTTTCTTCCATCTTCTTCCATCTTCTTCTTCCATCTTCTTCTTTTCTCCATTCGGGTTTCTTCCTCCATCTTCCTCTTCCTCTTCCTCTTTATCTTCATCTTCATCTTCCTTCTGTCTTCTCGTCCGCATCTTGCTCCGGCGAATTGGAGGTTCCCGCTGTGCGACGCTTCAGTTCTTCAGTTCTCCTCTGGGTCCGCTGCCACCCGGTGACCCCGTCCTCCTCTGACGCACATGGATTTCACTGGGACTTTCCCTGTGGTGTCAGAGGGGGGCGGAGCCACCGGGTGGCAGCGGACCAAGAGGAGAACTGAATCGTCACACAGCGGGAACCTCCAATTCAAACGGAGCGGCCGAAGAAGAAAGAAGAAACCGGAGCAAGATGCGGACGAGAAGACCGAAGGAAGAAGGAAGATGAAGATGAAGAGGAAGATGAAGATGAAGAACAAGATGGAGGAAGAAACCCGAATGGAGAACAGAAGAAGATGGAAGAAGAAGGTGGAAGAAAAGAGAAGAAGACATTAATAAAGGAATTTTCAAAAACCGGCTCTTGTCATTTTTTACATTTTTGACACATTCTTCGTGAAATGGTAGGGGTACAATGTACCCCATTACCAATTCACACAGGCGGGGGGTGGGATCTGGGGGTCCCCTTTGTTAAAGGGGTCTTCCAGATTCTGATAAGCCCCCTGCCCACAGACCCCCACAACCACCGGGCAAGGGTTGTGGGGATGAGGCCCTTGTCCCCATCAACATGGTGACATCCTCCCCATGTTGAGGGCATGTGGCCTGGTATGGTTCAGGAGGGAGGGGGGGCCGCTCTCTTGTCCCCCCTCTTTTCCTGCGGCCTGCCAGGTTGCGTGCTCAGATAAAGGGTCTGGTGTGGATTTTTGGGGGGAACGCCACGGCATTTTTTTTTTAATTTGGGGTGGAGTTCCCCTTAAAATCCATTCCAGATCTGAAGGGCCTGGTATGGATATTTGGGGGAACCGCACACTTTTTTTGGGGTTTTTATCAAAGACTTTCAATGGCTTTTCTCTATATTGCCGGGAGCCGACAATTCATTACAGTCGCGGGTGCTTTTAAATGCCTTTTTTTTTCCTTTAGAAATGTCATTTTGCTGACGCACTGGGAAGTTCAGAGCTGCGCCTGTTCAACTTATGCAAATTGGTTTACGTGACTTGACATTTACTAAGATTTTGCCGGCGCAGTGTCTTGGTGCAAGAAAACAAGGAAAATTCCCACGCTGAGCTCAAAAAAAACTCCCGCAGCTCTAATCGTACCTGCCGGCGCAGCGGGCTGGTTTTGAAAAAGTTACTTTCTCACTCTATTTTGGGCATATTAGTTATTTGGGCAGGTGTCCCTACACTTCCTCACATCACCCCATGTCACCCCCATTATATTCTCACTTCCAGCTTCTTTATATTTAGATTTTAACATGCCGTGCGCCAGGTCCATAGTGGCGCACTGAGTGTCTCCTCCCGTCCGCCGACAACACTATAGTAAATGGGAAATAGGGCTGCACTACCGGCGCTAATGTTTTGTAAATACCAAAACAGCCATTGCGCGCGCAGATGTGCCGATACTCATGGCGCAAACATTTTGTAAATCAGCCCCCTTGTGTCCCTGGCTTTCTGAGGAGATTCCCATTGACCCCTGTACTCCCAGTATTCTAAGTTCTGAGATTCTTCTGTTGACCCCAATATTCCTAGGGATCCTGTACTGGTTCACCTTGTTCCTAGTGTTTGTTTGCTTCTCCCAGTGCTTTCCAAAGTGATCCCTGTAACCCCAGTGTCTTTTAGCCTGTCCCCAGTGACTCTCAGTGTGTTCCTGCTTGCAACCTTCAACCATTCACCTGTTTTGCCCTTTGAGCATTCCAGCGTCCTTGTGCTTCTGTTTCCCTTGTGCACCTTTGTTAGTTTTCAGCCCTCCAGCCGCTATGCAATCTCCTGTGAGTTTCTGCCTGCTATTCTTTAACATCGCCTGTGTCTGCAGTCTGGTTTAGTGTCTCCCAGTGTATTTATAGTCGGTTTCCTGCTTGGTGTCCCTGTGCATCTCTACCTGCTCTTCAAGATTCCTGTTCATCTCTTTGCATTGCTACTCACTCCTAGTTGTTTTATGTGTCTCTGTGCACCTATTCCCAGTGTCTGTGTATTTCCATGCACACCTGCCAGCTTATGCTATACTCCCTACTATGCTGTGATCACTGCACCTCCAAGTGATTCTTATCAGCCCTGAGTTGCCATTACCTGAATCCTCAAGTCAAAAAGCTATGACCTGGAAATTGTCTGCCCCATCTTCACCCTCTTGAACAGTTACTTAGACTCTGTGAATCAGTCCTTTCAAAGGCCCTCACCTTTGCTGCATTTGCAGGCAGGCTGTGTTATCCCCTGGCAGTGTCAATAGGCATCCTTCCTGTCCTAGACTCCTCATGTACCGCAGCTGTATTCTGTGCACTTGCATACCCTGGGTCCCCTATGCACTTCCATGTATTTTTTTACATACATTTACCATGTCACTGCTGTTCAATAGGGATGAGCCGAACAGCCCCCATGTTCGGTTCGCAAAAGAACATGCGAATAGGCAAAAAATGTGTTCGAACACGCGAACACCGTTAAAGTCTATGGGACACGAACATGAAAAAACAAAAGTGCTCATTTTAAAGGTTAATATGCAAGTTATTATCATAAAAAGTGTTGGGGGACCGGGTCCTCCCCCAGGGGACATGTATCAATGCAAAAAAAAAGTTTTTTAAAACTGACGTTTTTTCGGGAGCAGTGATTTTTATAATGCTTAAAGTGAAACAATAAAAGTGAAATATTCCTTTAAATTTCGTACCTGGGGGGTGTCTAAAGTATGCCTGTAAAGTTGCACATGTTTCCCGTGTTTAGAATTGTCCCTGCACAAAAATGTCATTTCTGAAGGAAAAAAAGTCATTTAAAACCACTCACGGCTATAATGAATTGTCGGCTCCCCGGCAATACAGATCAAAGTCATTGAAAAAAACAGCAGGGGTCCCCTCCACAGTCCATTAGCAGGCCCTTTGGGTCTGGTATGAATATTAAGGGGAACCCTGAACTAAAAAAAGGGTCTGAAGGGTCTGGTATGGATTTTTGGGGGGGACCCCACGCCATTTTTTTTATTTTGGTGCGGGGTTCCCCTTAATATCCATACCAGACCTGAAGGGCCTGATATGGAATTTGGGGGGACCCCCACACTTTTTTTTTGGTTCGGGGTTCACCTTAATATTCATACCAGACCCAAAAGGCCTAGTAACAGCAGTGTACCCTGCAACAGCTGTGTTCACTGGACACAGCATATTGTGGTGCTCAGTATCGTGCGGCTGTGAACGGCCCAGATTCCACGTGATCGCTATGAAATCACATGATACATAGTAAGCAAGAGTCATAAATCAAATCCATTCATTACATTTTACTACTGTGTGTGATCTGTGATTGGTCACCAGTGATCACATGGTACCTGGGCCAATCACAGCACCCTGTGCCAAGTGATAGATGTGGGCCAATCACAGCATCACAATAGTAAACAATGAGTCTTGAATGAAGGCCATTCATGACAGTTCAAATGATTGTTGTTACAGTGATAATCACTCAAATCAAAAAACAGAATAGTACAGTGTCACTATGGTGAAAACAGTATGTTAAAAAAAATGTTTAACAATTTGTAAAAAAAATATATAAAAATACATTAGGACTGATGAATTTTCTAATGTGTACATGTGCAGTGCCTTGAAAAAGTATTCATACCCCTTGAAATTTTCCACATTTTGTGATGTTACAGCCAAAAACGTAAATATATTTTATTGGGATTGTATGTGATAGACCAACACAAAGTGGCACATAATTGTGAAGTGGAAGGAAATTATAAATTGTTTTCAATTTTTTTACAAATGAATATATGAAAAGTGTGGTGTGCATTTGTATTCAGCCCCCTTTACTCTGATACCCCTAACTAAAATCTAGTGGAACCAATTGCCTTTAGAAGTCACCTAATTAGTAAATAGAGTCTACCTGTGTGTAATTTAATCTCAGTATAAATACAGCTGTTCTGTGAAGCCCTCAAAGGTTTGTTAGAGTACCTTAGTGAACAAACAGCAATATGAAGGCCAAGGAACACACCAGACAGGTCAGGGATAAAGTCGTGGAGGCGTTTAAAGCAGTGTTAGGTTATAAAAAAAAGATTCCAAGCTTTGAACATCTCACCGAGCACTGTTCAATCCATCATCTGAAAATGGAAAGAGTATGGCATAACTGCAAGCCTTCCAAGACATGGCCGTCCACCTAAACTGACAGGCCGGGCAAGTAGAGCATTAATCAGAGAAGCAGCCAAGAGGCCCATGGTAACTCTAGAGGAGCTGCAGAGATCCACAGCTCAGGTTGGAGAATCTGTCCCCAGGACAACTATTAGTCATGCACTCCAAAAATCTGGCCTTTATGGAAGAGTGGCAAGAAGAAAGCCATTGTTGAAGGAAAGCCATAAGAAGTCCTATTTGTAGTTTGCGAGAAGCCATATGGGGGACACAGCAAACATGTGGAAGAAGGTTCTCTAGTCAGTTGATAAAAAAAAAATACTTTTTGGCCTAAAAGCAAAACGCTATGTGTGGTGGAAAATTAACACTGCACATCACCCTGAACACACCATCCCCATTGTGAAACATGAAGGATACAAAAAATGCCAGCGCTCAGGATGTATGCACAGGAAATCACCGTGAACAGAGGAACATATATAAAGGAGAGTGTCCACAGGCAAGGCGGATTTTCCAGTCAATAATAGATAATAATAAATGAATGAAAATCTTCAAGGCAGTAGGTGGTGATGGAAAAGTCTTTGAATGTAACAGGTACTCAGGGCAGCTCTTCTCCAAGGTGAAGCTAACTCAAGGTAATGACATAAGGAAAACAAAAACAGAAAAGCGCCTCTAAGTAAACAGGTTTATTGACAAGTATGAAAGATCATATCCAGCACTTACATGTAGGTAAGTTCAGGCATGCTCCAGTAGGGTCAGCGTCCTTGCTAGATCCAGGGTCTGTGTAGCCTCACCACGAGTGTCCTAAGTCCCGGCTGTAGCAGCCACAAGGAGCCGGAGTGTAAGCCGGCTGTGTCCGTAGGTAGAGATGGTGCATCCTTTCTCAAGTGTGCAGAGGAACAGAGGAGACGGATTTTAAAGCGCTTCCGCCCAAAGGCAGAGAATCAGCTGGCCAATCACTTGACTAGTATACCGGTATACTAGTCAAGTTATTGGCCAGCTGATTCTCTGCCTTCGGACACAGCTGTCTTACACTCCGGCTCCTACAGCCGGGACTTGGGACACTCGTGGAGAGGCTACACAGACCCTGGATCTAGCAAGGACACTGACCCTACTGGAGCATGCCTGAACTTACCTACATGTAAGTGCTGGATATGATCTTTTATACTTGTCAATAAACCTGATTACTTAGAGGCGCTTTTCTATTTTTGTTTTCCCCTGTGAAACATGGTGGTGGCAGCATCATGTTGGTGGGATGTCTTTCTTCAGCAGGGACAGGGAAGCTGGTCAGAGTTGATGGAAAGATGGATGGAACCAAATACAGGGCAATCTTAGAACAAAACCTGTTATGCCCCATACACACGACCGGGTTTCCTGTAGGAAAAAGTCTGATGAGAGCTTTTGGTCGGGAATCCCGACCGTGTGTATGCTCCATCAGACTTTTTCCAACAGGAAAACTGACGGAAAAAAAAAGAGAGCAGGATCTATTTTTTCCCATCAGGAAAAAATCCTAGCAGAAAAAACGTTCGTCTGTATGCTTTTCCGATGGTAAAAAAACTATGCATGCTAGGAAACAATTTGACGCATGCTCGGAAGCATAGAACTTCATTTTGTCGGCTCGTCATAGTCTTTTATGTCACTGCGTTCTTCGCAGTCAAGAGTTCACCGGACTTTTGTGTGACCGTGTGTATGCAAGGCAGGCTTGAGAGGAATTCTGTTGGGAAAACCATATTTTTTTTTTCCTACTTGAAAACCGCTCGTGTGTACGGGGCATTAGAGTCTCCAAAAGACTTGAGACTAGAGCGGAGGTTCACCTTACAGCGGGACAACGACCCTAAACATACAGCCAGAGCTACAATGGAATGGTTTAGATCAAAGTATATTCATGTGTTAGAATAGCCCAGTCAAAGTCCAGACCTACATCCAATTGAGAATCTGTGGCAAGAATTGAAAATTGCTGTTCACAGACACTCTCCATCCAATCTGACAGAGCTTGAGCTATTTTGCAAAGAAGTTTTGGCAAAAATTTCACTCCCTAAATGTGCCAAGCTGGTAGAGACATCCCTTAAAAGACTTGCAGCTGTAATTGCAGCCAAAGATGATTCTGCAAAGTATTGATCCAGGGGCTGAATACAAATGCACGCCACACTTATTTATTTGTAAAAAAAAAAACACTTATAATTTTCCTTCCACTTCACAATTATATGCCACTTTGTGTTGGGCTATCACATACAATCCCAATATACCATTTATGTTTTTGGCTGTAACATGACAAAATGTGGAAAATATTAAAGGGGTATAAATCAGGGTTGCCAACTTTCAGTAAATTTACAAACAGTTTGTAAAATCCATAATTGTTGCATCTGTCCATGAATGTCAGTTACGGACATGCAACCTACATGTCCGTAATGGACATTCAAGGACAGATGCAAAAAGTACAGATTTTACAAACTGTTCGTAAATTTACTGAAAGTTGGCAACCCTGGTATAAATACTTTTTCAAGGCACTGTGTGTATGTATGTACAGTACCATAATTTGTAGACTCTGTAACTTTCACACTAAATAAGATACACCAAATTCGATTTTTTACCAAAGAAATGTTGCAGACTACTCTTTGGCCTACATTTTTGAACAAAGATGTTTGCAATTTTTTATAACTAAGAAAAATGTTTATTTTTTCAAAATTTGTGAAGTTTTTTTTTTGTTTATATAGCAAGAAAATGAAAAACCCTGTGGTGTTTAAATACAACCAAAATAAAGCTCTATTTGTGTAAAAAAATGATATAAATTTAATTTGGGTACAGTGTTGTATGACTGAGCAGTTGACAGTAAAGCCCTGTACACACGATCGGATATCCTATGGATTCTAATCCGATGGTTTTTTCCATCGGAAATCCGATGAAACTGTCTTCCATCAGTCTTGCCCACACACCATCAGTCAAAAAACTGACCGTTTCAAACGCGGTGACGTAAAATACTCAGATGAGCTGAGAAAAATGAAGTTCAATGCTTCTGAGCATGCGTCGACGTGATTCTGAGCATGCGTGGGTTTTTTATCCGATGGAGTTCCCCACAGACGATAGTAATTTGCTATTGGTTTTTTAACCATCGGATAAATTTAAAACATGTTCTACAGTATTTTTAAACACCGATGGGGACCATACACGATCGGTTTGTCCGATGAAAACAGTCCATCAGACTGTTTTCATCTGTAAAACCTATCGTGTGTACACGGCTTTAAAGTAGTGTAGTGCTGAATTGCAAAAAATGGGGGGTAAAACCTTCCAGAGGCCATGCTTGAACCAATGTTACTATACATACACTATACCACTGGAAGCTGAAAATATCTGTAGTAGGCACCGTGTTCTCTACTTGCTTTTGGGTACCATTTTGTGCAGCTGCCCTGCTGCATTGTAAGCACAGGTGATCAGCTTCTGGGCACAGACGCCATTCAGAGAAATCTTTGCATTTTCTAAACCATTCTCTGATTGGAGAGCATGACATCATGACATTACAGCATGACATCGGCACCCCTCTCCCGGTGGTACCCGTGGTACCCATAGAGGCATCAGGAGATGTGGCACCTGTGGATACTGCATGTATGTGATTGAGGATAACTCTCTCACTATGTTGAATGGTAAAGTTTTAAAATGCAAGGGACAAACTAATTTTAATACATCAGGTGTCATTTATGTTCTGACATGTATATGCGGGGCGTATTATAATGGAAAGACGATGAGAACAGTTAGGAGAAGGCTCCAGGATCATATATATGACATTGCTACATATCATTTAAAAGCACCTGTAGCTGCCTTAATCACAGCAAGGACAGCACATAATTAAAATGTTGGGTGTTAGAGGGAGTTAAACCCAACCCTAGAGGACGTAATCTTGATCAAATTATTCTTCAGAGAGAAACCCAATGGATCTGGGAGCTGTGAGCGGTTAATCCTCCAGGCTTGAATGATGTTTATCTTTTGTACCTTTTTTGGCTTAAAATTCCATTGTGTTATATACTTGGAGAAGCTTGGTCCTTGACATGCCTCTTTCCTGTGTGGAAATTTATATTGATAATTTTTTGGTACCTTTAGAGTGGTCTGACACACTGTACATGATGATATTATTTATATAATATTTAAAGTATTTAGAGTTATTATGTAGGTTTTCATATAGTATTCCACTGTTCCAAAATTATTTTTCTCTAGTTTGCACTTTTATCTAGAAGATTTGTGCTGGAATTGGGAGACACTATACTGATTTTCCTGGTGTCCCCTGGACATTTAAGTGTCGCTACACTTGCTGCGCATGTGCAGTGACATCATTGCATGTGCGTTTGACATTTTTGCGTTTCCACTGTTCCAAAAATATTTTTCTCTAGTTTGCACTTTTATCTAGAAGATTTCTGCTGGAATTGGGAGACACTATACTGATTTTCCTGGTGTCCCCTGGACATTTTATGTGCCGCTGCACTTGCTGCGCATGTGCAGTGACATCATTGCAGGTGCGTTGTGACATTTTTGCGTTATGACGTTTTTTACGTTGGGCCCGATGGGGTCACAATGTATAATTACATGATGCTGTTTTTTGCCATTTTGGCACCAATAACGGCAATTTTAAGTATATTTACAAAAAAATTTCACATGGATGGGTGACAGTTGCTTCTGTAGGGGCTGGTGTGACCATCAAATATGGTCAGGCATCCAGCTTTGCTCCCATGCTGCCAGCCTCTGGGATACCTCCTTCCCTAGTTCCTCCATTCTTCTAAGGGACCGAGATCACTCTGGATATGGACTCATACACTGCCATTGTTACAAGTGCAGCTTGGACTTCTCAAGATCCACATGGATGGCTAAGGACACTTTCTTTATTTGAGTGCTAAATGGCTTAATCTTTCCTCAATGCAAACTGATGGCTCTCACATTGGGCAATGATGAGCCACATACCACACATTTAGAAGAGTTCTCCTGTGTCCATCTAGTTGCCAACAAAAGGGGGGTAGAAGATGCCATGTTATGAGCTACAAAAGTACCATATGTGACGACAAGGGCACCTCTCCCTGGAAGTTTTCCATTTACATCTGATTTTGATACACATGCCATTATTCACTCTGACTCCATGCTGCATGTATGGGGGTTGGTCTCATACAGGACACCCACATTGACTTAAAATGCCATTAATCACATTTAGTGGCCCATTACACCATTCGTATGTGGGTTGATCTCATGCTACAGCACAAATGATTTTTGTAATACTACTGGCCACACGGGGGAGACATTATCCATATGTGGATTGGATTTCCATGAGAAGATCTTCTAATGGACTCTGAATAATACCTAACTTCAAACATATTCTACCTCATGATTTCCTTTTTTAGGAATCCTTAATACCATCAAGTTACAGTATGAGCTACACATTATAATATTACTATATGGAGGAAACAATTCCATGTTTTTAATCCAGTTTATGTAGATTGTACCCTCTACTGGGGCACATACATTTATGAACATGTAATAACATTTGTTTTGTTTTCCTCTCTCATTTTGGGGAGGGTTTGGGGAGGGTTTGTTTTTATAACTTCCCTGCAGCTGCCATAGTTGTGTTTTAATAATTGACAAATTATGAATTTATTAAAGTGGGATAGTGGGTTTTGTATTGTTTAGATTATTAGTGTTTAATAAAGTTAACTTCTATATTGTTACATGTGTCAGACTACTTTGATAGGTTCTCTTACAATATTTTCATCTAAGGATACATTGTACATTTTTTAGATTAAGGTTGAGCTCAGCCTAGTTTTTATTTCTTTTTTCTTTTTTCATATATGCATGCACTGACAGTTCCCTCATAATAGAACCTAATTTAAATTCACAGTTAAAAAATATATATATATATTTTATTCCTCTCCATACTGTCTTGAGGACACATTTTATTTATTTTGCTTAACATGACATCACCACCCCACCTCTCCACCTTGTCTAATCATTGAGATGATGTAAAGTTATCTCTGAACGGCACCCATATCAAGCCGGCAGGGCCGGCACTACCTATAGGTAAGGTAGGCATTGGCCTAGAGCGCACATAAGTCATGGGCGCCGCGCTGGTGCCCCCCATGAGTGAAGTGGTGATAGCAGGTTGGCTCTTTTCACCTGCTCGGTCTGCCAGAGAACTCAGACAATGGCGCTGTGACACAGGGGAGGAGAGGCGAGCTGCGAGCTGTCAGAGTGTTTCCCCACTCGCCCCCTCCCTTTATCCTGTCACCAGCTTCCTGTCTTCTCTTTTTACCTCCCCATTGGCCACAACGGAGGGCCAATCAGAAGGGACTAGAGAAGCATCATGGGACATGTAGTCCTGGAAGATTGGTGGCTCCATTGTCCACAGGGGGCAGGCTACAGCCCCTAGCATGCACTATGCTGGGGGAGAGAGAGAGCCTGGAACCTTACACTTTAGCAGCTACAGGATACAGGAAAAAAAAGGAGAGGACTGTTCAGCGGAAAGCCAGAGAGAGAGCCACGCTGCCCAGCACTACCAGAGAGAGAGCAACGCTGCCCACCCAGAACCACCAGAGAAATAGCCACACTACCCAGCACCACCAGAGAGAGAGCCACACTACCCTGTGCCACCAGAGAGAAAGCCACACTGCCCAGCACCACTAGAGACAGAGCCACACTGCCCAGCACCACCAGAGAGAGCCACGCTGCCCAACACCACTACACAGAGAGAGAAACACATTGCCCAGCACTACCAGAGAGAGAGAGAGAGAGCCACACTGCCCAGCACCACCAGAGAGAGAAAGACTGAGCCACTGCCAGGGTACAGTTGAGTTGCTATGTCATATTAGCGACAGCTAATCTGTTGGTACCTTCTGCTCCATCAAGGAGCAGAAGGTACCAACAGATTGTAAGCTAGGGTAGAATCTCTGACCTGGAGTTATAACCTTGCAGCAAAACCTTGGGGGCACCTTTTCTAACCTCTAGAAACCATCTGAATTTCAAATGACACCTCCACTTTCTAACTGTTCTTATATAGGAGGAGATTGATTTACTAAAACTGGAGATAGCGAAATCTAGGGCATATGTGCGTAGCAGCCAATCAGCTTCTAAATTCAGCATTTTCAAATACGTTTTGACAAAAAACCTGGAAGCTGATTGATTTCTATGCAGAGCTACAACAGATTTTGCACTTTCCTGTTTTAGAAAATCAACCCCGAGATGTTCTATAAACAAAAGGCAGAGGTTTACTGAATAAAATAATTTTATTCTGGCCATCCATTCATTTCTTATTTTTTGAAGACAAAATGCTCAACTTTTATCTGCTGGATATAGACCCTCTCTAATGTTAGTACATTCTAAAAATATTTCAGTACTATACATGTGACATTCATCACACGGGAACCAGGGGATGAAATTGCTCAGGTAAAAAGGTTCTAGTTCAGAAAAAGAATTCTACTCAATTAAAGACCACATAGTGAGCAGCAGCTGGAAACAAAGTGATTCAGAAGTTTTTAGAGGGATACGGGAGTTCTGGAGTCAAAATGTCATGTCATGTAATGTATTGAAGTAAAATATACAGAGAGTCAGTTTGCCAGTATCAAAGTCTTTATTTCAGTATCTTGTGTGTAGGTAGAAAATGAAAGATGATGATCAGATGAGTTAGTTTTTTGTTTCAATGCATGAATATGTCAGAGTGAGGAATAAAAATGCAGAGAACTAAGAACAGAGCAAAAAAGCAAATGATGTATTTACACACAACATTCCAGTAAGCAGAGTTTTTCCCTTTAATGATAAAAATATGCTTGCTTGTTTATGCATCAATATGTATAACTGTTCACATTAGATACAGCCATGCATATCTGGATGGCGCTTAATTGACAAATAAATCAAAAGTACACAACAATATGCACACAAAAGATATTTTCTGAATAATTTAATATAAATGTATCGGGGTCTCCTTTAAGGCCCTATGGACTACGTTACCCAGAACCCCGTTTGGCACCCAGGGTGCATTTGGCCACCTGCAGAGACTCATGGGTGGGGCTATAAAGAAGGGGCGAGGCTAAGCTCGGCCTCTTTGGACACCGCGCTGCAATCAATCACTCTGCTGCAGTGCAAGGCCTGAGGCCTGGGCCTTGCGCACCTTCCAAAGAGCCTTCCACCCCACTGCTGAGCCTGGGTGGCACCTGATTTCTTTTTCGAGTTTGCTGACATCAGTTGGACCGGGGACCCGGCCGTTGCAGACCCTGTGTGCGGAGACACAGTGGTGGAAGTCCCGGACTAGGATCGCGTCCGGAGGGGTGAGCGAGCACCTGCTCACGTCATTAACTTGTACTTTGATTAGGTCTAGTGACTGCCTTGGCCCACCGTGCTATATTTACTGTCCCGCCGGAGACTAGTGGCGGAACTGAGTTGTGTAGTCTCCGGTGAAGTGTTCTTTCTTTATTAACCATAATTGGATTACAAATACTGTTCCTGAATGTGCACCACCGTTCATCTTGCATGCAAAGAATTGTTCTCCCAGAGACTGAGTTTATCTGAGTCAGGCCTGACCAGGGATTAGGATTTTGTTGGTGCGCCACATTGCTCCAGGAGAAGATAGCTGCACGTGGCGTGTGATCACTCTGCACTATCGCTGATTAGTATGTTTATTACTGCAGGGCTCTGCATGTATGTAATGTGACAAGTTTATCATTTACCTTTATACCAAAGAAAATCATTTACGGTTTATCAATCCGGTATCAGTGTTCATTATTGCATATATTAACTGCTCATTTTACTGTTAGATTGTGCATAACCAAATATAGAAAGTCAGGCCTCGTACACACGGCCGAGATTCTCGTTGAAAAAAACATGTCGTTTTTTTCGACGAGATTCCTGGACAAGAAAATTGTCCTGGCCGAGTGTACACACGCTCGTTTCAAAGAACCCGCGGTTCTTTGAATGGAGCGTACGCGGTGACGTCATCGACTACGACGAGCATGCGCTCGTCACATTCGATGCCGTCGCCGCCATCTTGGTATACCCTACGTATGCCTAGGAAGCTACCGCGCATGCGTTGAATTCATTTCGAACATGCGCGGGCTTCCCGGCGGACAGGTAAGTGTACACACACTCACTTTTCTCGTCGAGAAACAGGCTGACGAGAATCTCAACGAGAAAATAGAGAGCAGCTTCTCTATTTTCTCGTTGAGGTTACTTGTCAGTTTTCTCGACGAGAAACCCGATAGCCGCGTACACACGACCGATTTACTCGGCAAGACATCTCTGCCAGCAAGTTTCTTGCTGGTTCTTGCCGAGAAAATCGGTCGTGTGTACGAGGCCTCATATTACTAAAACATCCCCTAGACTAACTGTGCCAAAGGAGGGTCGAGTAGATTGCCGGGGGTTGGCAGTGCTGTGTACAGGGCCCGAAACAGAACCAGCGGCTCTCTTAACTGGGGGTATCGCTACACGTGGGGGCTCCGAGTCCGGGATCCTGTATATGGCAAACAAACACGCCAAAAGTACCGGCATGGACCGGCTAGAAGTGAAAGCGTGGTGCGAAGCAGCCAAGACAAACCCAGACACGTCAGTGGTCATCAGTCTCCCAGGAGAAGAATGGTCGGTGAGCGCGGTGGAGCGACTCGCAGTGTCACTATCCCCAAATAATACACCATGGGTGATGGACCTGAAATCAGACCCAGACACCTCGTTTCAGTATGCACTGATAGAGTGGATGGATGGAGTTCTGGCCCTATGGCTGTAATGGGCATCACCGGAGGAACTTTAAAGGGCAAAGTGTGCAGTCGCTGGATAATAAAACTTATGGTCTGGCGCACGCAATAGCTGTGAAGATGGAGTCACCCTGCCATTCCCAACGGGACCACCGCCAGGGATACCCCATGCATCAGAGAGGCAGAGAGGGATGACACCTCCGGTGATGCCCATTACAGCCATAGGGCCAGAACTTTTGAATGCCTTGGGAGATCTGCTCACAAAGTGTCAGCGAACAAATACGGTACACATAGAGGCCAGCTACCGGAAGCTGAGAACATTTTCAGGGAGGCTGCCCATCCCTGTAGGGGAGGAAGACTTCGATACCTGGATCGAACAGGCCTTGTCAGCAGTAGAGGCATGGGAGGTGCCTGAAGCGCAGAAGAAGCAGCGCGTGATGGAAAGTCTAAAAGGCGCGGCTGCGGAAGCTGTAAAGAGTCTCCGGTTTGGAAATGCTGCCTGCACGGCTTATGACTGCTTAGCCATGCTACAAGAAGAGTTTGGTCAGTTAGAGAAAGTAACGGAACTGGTGTATCAGTTCGAACACACCTTTCAGCAACCAGGAGAAAAGCTGTCAGAATATGTCAGAAGACTGAACAAGATGCTGTGTCAAATCGTGCTAAAGAAAGGGATGGAACCCCAAGCCATAGATGCGGCAAGGTTGAAGCAGATCTTAAAAGGAGCATTACGCTCGGATCCAGTCTGGCTCCATCTGAAGACCTCTGGAGGAGGTATGTCACTGAAATATCCTGATCTGGTAAAGATCATTAGGGATGAGGAGGCTCTACAGAAGGATCAGCAAGTGATCAAGACGCATGCCTCCGCTACGCCAGTAATGGTCAGATCAGCCATGACCCCTGAAAGAGACCCAGAAGTAGATACCCTGAAGTCACAGATGTCGCAGGTGTTGGAGATGTTGACCTCTTTGATGGCAAAGGATCCAAGGGTTGTAGAGAATGGGGAACTGAAGAAGGAGTTGTTCCCGGATACCTCAGCACCGTCTTCCCTACAAGATTGGGGGGATATGGTTTGCTTTAACTGTGGAGGAGTTGGCCATATTGCAAAAGTGTGTTCTAGTCCTAAGAAAAAGAAGATGAATAATCGCAAGCCGGCGGGAAACTTCAGAGGGCCCCGGTGAAGGAGTCAACCGGGTGCCCATCATCTCCAGTGAGCTCCAAACTGAATGAGAAGTCCAGAAAGAGAAAGGATAAAACCCCTCAGAAGAAGCACAGTGTTCCCCAGTGGGAATATACACCAAAGAAAGAGAATAATGTCCCTCAGCGGGTACTTACACCCACTAAGAGGAGGGACATCAATGCATACCAAGCCCAAGAGAGACTAAAGTCCAGAGAGAAATGGAAGAAAGAGAGTCCAAAGGGAAAGTGCAAGGATCAAAGGAAAGAGATCCCTTTGAAGCCATATCCAGAGAAACTGGTAGGCCCCTCCCCCATAGTACCTATTTAAGTGGAGGGAGTTTACACAAGAGCCATATTGGATACTGGGGCACAAGTGACCCTGTTATACCGGGACTTCTATGATAAGCATCTAAGTCATCTACCCATCCAGAGGATTGAAGATTTGGAAATATGGGGAATCGGAACCCAGAGCTTCCCTTATGATGGCTATCTGCCCATAAAACTGGCCTTCGACCCCTCTGTGGCCGGGAAGGCTGAAGTGTTCGATACCCTGGCAGTGGTATGCCCCCGACCGCATGGAGCCAACAAGAGCTCCCTAATAATAGTGACCAACACGGACCTGGTCCGGAGACTCCTGGCCCCTCTAGCACGAGGGAAGAATCCTGCAGTCCCCAAGATCCACCCGATGCTGAAGACAGTCTACCAGTGACTAGTCTTGGAGCAGAAAGCCCCAGAAGAGGGGGTGGGGAAAGTCTGGAGACTAGGAAGAAAAGGAATAGTGTTGCAGCCCGGTGAGGTGACCTGTCTCAGAGCCACTGTGAAGCTTACTTGGGAGCAACCTGGGCCCTTTGCCATGTTGTAACCAGACCCAAGGGAAGAACACTTGGGCTAAGAAGTGATCCCAGAAGTGGTTCCGCTGAGGGCTTTGAAGAAGGCACACTGTAAGGTGCCGGTGAGTGTCAGGAATACTACGGATGGCCCCATGGAGATCCCAGCCAGGATGTTGCTGGGCCAGGTGAGCCCTGCTGCCCCAATTGTCCTATCGGATGTGGAGAAGACAGAGGGAGACAGGACTGTTTGGGAGAAGCTCTGCATGGAGAACCCAAACCTGCCAAGGGCCTGGAAAGAGAGGGCAAAGGCCCAGTTGACCAGATGGAGGAAGATCTTCTCTAAAGATGAGTTTGACGTAGGGTGTGCAAAGAGTGCCACCCATCGAATCCACCTCCAGGAAGACAAGCCTTTCAGGGAGAGGGTCAGGCGAGTTCCTGTAGCCGACCTTGAAGACCTGAGGTAACAGCTCGCCGAGCTCAAGCGAACTGGTGTTATCCGGGAATCTAGGAGCCCCTATGCCTCTCCGATAGTGGTGGTCAGGAAGAAAAATGGCTCGTTGAGGTTGTGTATAGACTACTGGACCCTCAACAGGCGAACGATACCTGATCAGTATACCACCCCGAGGATAGAAGATGCCCTACAGAGTTTGTCTGGAGCCAGGTGGTTTAGTGTCATGGACCTAAAGAGTGGATACTACCAGATCCCTATGCATCCAGAAGATAAGGAGAAGACCGCCTTCATAACCCCTGTGGGGTTCTTTGAATTTGACCGGATGCCCCAAGGTCTGTCAGGAGCCCCTGCCACCTTTCAACGCCTCATGGAGAAAACAGTAGGAGACATGAACCTCATCGAAGTTCTCGTGTACTTGGACGACGTCATTGTCTTTGGGAAGACTCTGGAGGAACATGAGGAACGGCTGGAAAAAGTCTTGAGAAGGCTCAGCGAAGAGGGGCTAAAGCTTTCGCCAGAAAAATGCCAGTTCTACCAGTCGTCAGTTAATTATCTAGGACACATAGTGTCTGAAGAAGGGGTAGCCACAGACCCTGAGAAGCTGGAAGCAGTCACCTCCTGGCCCAGGCCCACCACTGTGACAGAACTCAGGTCCTTTTTGGGATTCTGCTCCTACTATAGGAGGTTCATGGAGGGGTTCGCACGGATTGCCAGACCCCTGAATGAACTGTTGAAGACAGAGGGAGAAGAGGATGACTCGGGCCCCAGGAACCCGGGGGAGTCAGTCGAAGACCAGTGGGATGGGAAGTGTGAAGAGGCCTTCCAGATGTTGAAGAAAAGCTTAACCACTGCCCCTGTTTTGGCCTATGCAGATCCAAAGAAACCCTATGAACTCCATGTAGATGCCAGTCATGACGGTCTGGGAGGAGTGCTCTACCAGGAGCATAGAGGGCAACTGCGACCCGTCGCATATGTGAGCAGAAGTTTGACCCTCTCTGAGAAGAACTACCCCACTCACAAGCTGGAGTTCCTGGCTCTCAAGTGGGCTGTAGTTTTGTATGGGGCAGAATTTATGCTGAAAACCGACAACAATCCCCTTACTTATCTTTTTCACCACAGCAAAGCTGGATGCCACAGGCCATAGATGGCTGGCTGCACTATCTGGATTCAACTTCAGCCTGAAATACAGACCTGGGACTGGCAATCGAGATGCAGACGCCCTGTCTAGAAGGTCTCATGCCCCCACCAACAAAAGACCAGAAGACTTGACACCCGACGGGGTGCGGGCCCTCTGTCAAGGGGCTGAACTCCAGGCCAGCGGTGGACCCGGAGCGGAGGAAATAGGGGTCACAGTGGTACGGGTCCCCAAGCAATACTGTGGGGTAACACAGATAGAGGAAGATGACTTGCCAAAACTGTCAAAAAAAGAGTTGAGATGTGACCAGTTGGAAGACCCAATGGGGAAGTTGGTCCTGGAGGCCCTGGAAAGTCAACATCCAGACAGACTTTGGCATCACCCTTCAAAGGAAGCTCGCCTGTTGCGGAAGGAGTGGGACAGGCTCCAGGTGTATCAAGGGGTGGTCTACCGAAGGGGCCCCTCTGATGACTTGGAAGACAAATGGCAGTTGTTCTTGCCTGAAAAGCACAGAGGGACTGTCTCGGCCGCCTTACACGACCATCATGGTCATTTGGGAGCTGAGAGGACCTTCCAACTTGTCAGGAGTCGGTTCTATTGGCCCTGTATGAGGGCTGAAGTGGAGGAATACTGCCATTCATGTGCACGCTGCATCCAGCGGAAGACTCTACCCCATCAAGCTGCCCCAATGGGCCACCTGCAGAGTCAAGGCCCAATGGACTTGGTATGCATTGATTTCCTCTGCCTCGAGCCCGACTTGAGTGGATTAGGAAATGTTCTGGTGGCAACCGATCATTTCACCCGGTATGCCCAGGCCTTCCCAACAAAAGACCAGAAGGCTTCTACAGTGGCCAAGGTACTCATGGAGAAATACTTTGTGCACTATGGGCTACCATAGCGACTCCACTCGGATCAAGGGAGGAACTTTGAAAGTCGGTTGATCCGGAAGCTCCTGGATTCCTTAGGGATCAAGAAGACCCGAACCACCCCCTACCATCCACAAGGGGATGCTCAGCCGGAGAGGTTCAATCGAACCCTACTCAACATGCTGGGGACTTTGAGTAGTGAAAAGAAGCAGCACTGGAGCAAGCACATAGCAGCAATTGTGCATGCTTACAACAGCACAACAAGTGATACTACAGGGTACTCACCCTATCGACTTATGTTCGGGAGAGAAGCAAGACTACCTGTAGACCTGGCCTTTGGCACTTCCATAGACCACTCCTCAGCCACTTCCCACAAAGGATATGTGGACAGGCTGAGGCATAGTTTAAAGTTGGCCTATGAGCAGGCCCAAGCAGCTTCAGATCAAAGGGGAGCACGCAACAAGAGAAACTTTGACCTGAAAGTCCAGATTCAAGATCTACAACCTGGGGACAGAGTGCTGCTGCAGAACTTGGGGATCCCTGGAAAACACAAGCTTGCAGACAGATGGAGACCTGAACCATATGTTATTTGCAAGAAGCTGCCGGGCTTACCTGTTTACAAGCTAAAGCCGGAAGGAAAGGTGGGACCATTGAAGACTTGGCATCGGAACCACATACTCCCACTTGCCAAAGCAGTCCGGATACCCCCTGTGAGGGATTCCCCTGAGCCAACTTCCATCTTGGATACCCCCAAGCCAAACCCTCGGTCCCAAGCCTCTCGGACTGAAGAAACAGATGTCTCTGAACTCAGTGAGGATGAGAGAGAAGAACTTGATTGGCTATGGCCTTCCCAGGCCCCAGAAACTTCTGCTATAGATCTTCCACTTACTGAAGACACCATAGACAGTACACTGAATGCAGAAGCTACTGAGTTCATCCCGTCCAGTCCTTTATCAGATTCTTGGGAGGATGCCTGCGACTCACTCTCAGAGGAGGATCCAAGAGACTCCATGTACAGTATCTCCCTGCTCTTGAGTCAAGTGTGCCAAAACCAGCGGAAACTCCCAAGTCTGTTCCGGAAGAGGAACCCACAGTGTCGGAGCCAGAAGTCCCAAGAGAGAGGAGGGTGAAGAGGGCCATAAGGCCTCCCCGAAGGCTGACTTACCCACAAATGGGGAGGAGCTTGGAGGATACAGTGGCAACTGCAAAGAGAAATGTGGAAGACCCTGATCCCTCCACTGTTCATTTAGTGGAGGGCAGCCCCAACTCAACCCCTGGCACAGTTAGGCAGGTCGCTTATGACAGTGTGACCTGTGGGCGAGGAATTTCACCCTCTCGTTTTTGGTGGGAACTTCCTCTGCCGACATCATACGCAGCGTTGTCAAATGTTGTGCGTACTGTTTGTTGACAGTTATCTTTGGGGACCAAAGAGTTTGAGTGGGGGGAGTGTGTAGCGGGGTCTCCTTTAAGGCCCTATGGATTACGTTACCCAGAACCCCGTTTGGCACCCAGGGTGCATTTGGCCACCGCAGAGACTCATGGGTGGGGCTATAAAGGGAAGGGGCGAGGCTAAGTTCGGCCTCTTTGGACACCGCGCTGCAATCAATAGGACTCCCTGTGCGGATCTGCTGCAGTGCAAGGCCTGAGGCCTGGGCCTTGCGCACCTTCCAAAGAGCCTTCCACCCCACTGCTGAGCCTGGGTGGCACCTGATTTCTTTCGAGTTTGCTGACATCAGTTGGACCGGGGACCCGGCCGTTGCAGACCATGTGTGCAGAGACACAGTGGTGGAAGTCCTGGACTAGGATCGCGTCCGGAGGGGTGAGCGAGCACCTGCTCATGTCATTAACTTGTACTTTGATTAGGCCTAGTGACTGCCTTTGCCCACCGTGCTATATTTACTGTCCCGCCGGAGACTAGTGGCAGAACTGAGTTGTGTAGTCTCCGGTAGGGATGAGCTTCGTGTTCGAGTCGAACATACGTTCGACTCGAACATCGGCTGTTCGATCGTTCGACGAAGATCGAACGATTTGGGCCGTTCGCGCCAAATTCGAGTGACGCGAACGGCCCACAATGCACTACGCCATCGCAGTGTCATCCAGGCACTGTGATTGGCCAAGCATGCACTGTGACCCCGCATGCTTGGCCAATCACAGCGCCGGCAGCGAGGAGAGCAATGATTGGCCACAGGCAGGATGCCTGTGGCCAATTATTGCTGAGGGTGTTTAGTACACGCCCCACACTATAAAAGGCCGCCAGCACGGCGGCCTTGTGTAGTGTGTTCCGGAGCAGGGAAAGAGAAGCATAGGCAGGGACAGTGACATTTATTTTTTTCTTGCTTAACCTGGATTCCTTTAGTTTAGGGAAAGAGAAGGATAGGTAGGGAGAGTGTCAGTGTGTTTTACTGTGCGAATCCTTGTTTCTAGGGACAGGGAAGGACAGTGAGGGAATTCTCCTTGTGCTATAGTGTGCTTTAAAAAAACATTTTTTCTAGGGACAGAAAACTATAGGTAGGAAGAGTGTCAGTTTCTTTCACTGTGATAATCCTTGTTTCTAGGGACAAAGAAGGAAAGTGAGGGAAATTCTCCTTGTGCTATAGTGTGCTTTAAAAAAACATTTTTTCTAGGGACAGAAAACTATAGGTAGGGAGAGTGTCAGTGTGTTTTACTGTGCGAATCCTTGTTTCTAGGGACAGGGAAGGACAGTGAGGGAATTCTCCTTGTGCTATAGTGTGCTTTAAAAAAACATTTTTTCTAGGGACAGAAAACTATAGGTAGGGAGAGTGTCAGTGTGTTTTACTGTGCGAATCCTTGTTTCTAGGGACAGGGAAGGACAGTGAGGGAATTCTCCTTGTGCTATAGTGTGCTTTAAAAAAACATTTTTTCTAGGGACAGAAAACTATAGGTAGGAAGAGTGTCAGTTTCTTTCACTGTGATAATCCTTGTTTCTAGGGACAAAGAAGGAAAGTGAGGGAAATTCTCCTTGTGCTATAGTGTGCTTTAAAAAAACATTTTTTCTAGGGACAGAAAACTATAGGTAGGAAGAGTGTCAGTTTCTTTCACTGTGATAATCCTTGTTTCTAGGGACAGGGAAGGAAAGTGAGGGAAATTCTCCTTGTGCTATAGTGTGCTTTAAAAAAACATTTTTTCTAGGGACAGAAAACTATAGGTAGGGAGAGTGTCAGTGTGTTTTACTGTGCAAATCCTTGTTTCTAGGGACAGGGAAGGACAGTGAGGGAATTCTCCTTGTGCTATAGTGTGCTTTAAAAAAACATTTTTTCAAGGGACAGAAATCTATAGGTAGGAAGAGTGTCAGTTTCTTTCACTGTGATAATCCTTGTTTCTAGGGACAAAGAAGGAAAGTGAGGGAAATTCTCCTTGTGCTATAGTGTGCTTTAAAAAAACATTTTTTCTAGGGACAGAAAACTATAGGTAGGAAGAGTGTCAGTTTCTTTCACTGTGATAATCCTTGTTTCTAGGGACAAAGAAGGAAAGTGAGGGAAATTCTCCTTGTGCTATAGTGTGCTTTAAAAAAACATTTTTTCTAGGGACAGAAAACTATAGGTAGGAAGAGTGTCAGTTTCTTTCACTGTGATAATCCTTGTTTCTAGGGACAGGGAAGGAAAGTGAGGGAAATTCTCCTTGTGCTATAGTGTGCTTTAAAAAAACATTTTTTCTAGGGACAGAAAACTATAGGTAGGGAGAGTGTCAGTGTGTTTTACTGTGCAAATCCTTGTTTCTAGGGACAGGGAAGGACAGTGAGGGAATTCTCCTTGTGCTATAGTGTGCTTTAAAAAAACATTTTTTCAAGGGACAGAAATCTATAGGTAGGAAGAGTGTCAGTTTCTTTCACTGTGATAATCCTTGTTTCTAGGGACAAAGAAGGAAAGTGAGGGAAATTCTCCTTGTGCTATAGTGTGCTTTAAAAAAACATTTTTTCTAGGGACAGAAAACTATAGGTAGGGAGAGTGTCAGTGTGTTTTACTGTGCAAATCCTTGTTTCTAGGGACAGGGAAGGACAGTGAGGGAATTCTCCTTGTGCTATAGTGTGCTTTAAAAAAACATTTTTTTCTAGGGACAGAAAACTATAGGTAGGAAGAGTGTCAGTTTCTTTCACTGTGATAATCCTTGTTTCTAGGGACAGGGAAGGACAGTGAGGAAAATTCTCCTTGTGCTATAGTGTGCTTTAAAAAAACATTTTTTCTAGGGACAGAAAACTATAGGTAGGAAGAGTGTCAGTTTCTTTCACTGTGATAATCCTTGTTTCTAGGGACAGGGAAGGACAGTGAGGAAAATTCTCCTTGTGCTATAGTGTGCTTTAAAAAAACATTTTTTCTAGGGACAGAAAACTATAGGTAGGAAGAGTGTCAGTTTCTTTCACTGTGATAATCCTTGTTTCTAGGGACAAAGAAGGAAAGTGAGGGAAATTCTCCTTGTGCTATAGTGTGCTTTAAAAAAACATTTTTTCTAGGGACAGAAAACTATAGGTAGGAAGAGTGTCAGTTTCTTTCACTGTGATAATCCTTGTTTCTAGGGACAGGGAAGGAAAGTGAGGGAAATTCTCCTTGTGCTATAGTGTGCTTTAAAAAAACATTTTTTCTAGGGACAGAAAACTATAGGTAGGGAGAGTGTCAGTGTGTTTTACTGTGCAAATCCTTGTTTCTAGGGACAGGGAAGGACAGTGAGGGAATTCTCCTTGTGCTATAGTGTGCTTTAAAAAAACATTTTTTCAAGGGACAGAAATCTATAGGTAGGAAGAGTGTCAGTTTCTTTCACTGTGATAATCCTTGTTTCTAGGGACAAAGAAGGAAAGTGAGGGAAATTCTCCTTGTGCTATAGTGTGCTTTAAAAAAACATTTTTTCTAGGGACAGAAAACTATAGGTAGGGAGAGTGTCAGTGTGTTTTACTGTGCAAATCCTTGTTTCTAGGGACAGGGAAGGACAGTGAGGGAATTCTCCTTGTGCTATAGTGTGCTTTAAAAAAACATTTTTTTCTAGGGACAGAAAACTATAGGTAGGAAGAGTGTCAGTTTCTTTCACTGTGATAATCCTTGTTTCTAGGGACAGGGAAGGACAGTGAGGAAAATTCTCCTTGTGCTATAGTGTGCTTTAAAAAAACATTTTTTCTAGGGACAGAAAACTATAGGTAGGAAGAGTGTCAGTTTCTTTCACTGTGATAATCCTTGTTTCTAGGGACAGGGAAGGACAGTGAGGAAAATTCTCCTTGTGCTATAGTGTGCTTTAAAAAAACATTTTTTCTAGGGACAGAAAACTATAGGTAGGGAGAGTGTCAGTGTGTTTTACTGTGCGAATCCTTGTTTCTAGGGACAGGGAAGGACAGTGAGGGAATTCTCCTTGTGCTATAGTGTGCTTTAAAAAAACATTTTTTCTAGGGACAGAAAACTATAGGTAGGAAGAGTGTCAGTTTCTTTCACTGTGATAATCCTTGTTTCTAGGGACAAAGAAGGAAAGTGAGGGAAATTCTCCTTGTGCTATAGTGTGCTTTAAAAAAACATTTTTTCTAGGGACAGAAAACTATAGGTAGGGAGAGTGTCAGTGTGTTTTACTGTGCGAATCCTTGTTTCTAGGGACAGGGAAGGACAGTGAGGGAATTCTCCTTGTGCTATAGTGTGCTTTAAAAAAACATTTTTTCTAGGGACAGAAAACTATAGGTAGGAAGAGTGTCAGTTTCTTTCACTGTGATAATCCTTGTTTCTAGGGACAGGGAAGGACAGTGAGGAAAATTCTCCTTGTGCTATAGTGTGCTTTAAAAAAACATTTTTTCTAGGGACAGAAAACTATAGGTAGGAAGAGTGTCAGTTTCTTTCACTGTGATAATCCTTGTTTCTAGGGACAGGGAAGGACAGTGAGGAAAATTCTCCTTGTGCTATAGTGTGCTTTAAAAAAACATTTTTTCTAGGGACAGAAAACTATAGGTAGGGAGAGTGTCAGTGTGTTTTACTGTGCGAATCCTTGTTTCTAGGGACAGGGAAGGACAGTGAGGGAATTCTCCTTGTGCTATAGTGTGCTTTAAAAAAACATTTTTTCTAGGGACAGAAAACTGTAGGTAGGGAGAGTGTCAGTTTCTTTCACTGTGCCAGTCCTTGTTTCTAGGGACAAAGAAGGAAAGTGAGGGGAATTCTCCTTGTGCTATAGTGTGCTTTAAAAAAACATTTTTTCTAGGGACAGAAAACTGTAGGTAGGGAGAGTGTCAGTTTCTTTCACTGTGCCAGTCCTTGTTTCTAGGGACAAAGAAGGAAAGTGAGGGGAATTCTCCTTGTGCTATAGTGTGCTTTAAAAAAACATTTTTTCTAGGGACAGAAAACTGTAGGTAGGGAGAGTGTCAGTTTCTTTCACTGTGCCAGTCCTTGTTTCTAGGGACAAAGAAGGAAAGTGAGGGGAATTCTCCTTGTGCTATAGTGTGCTTTAAAAAAACATTTTTTCTAGGGACAGAAAACTGTAGGTAGGGAGAGTGTCAGTTTCTTTCACTGTGCCAGTCCTTGTTTCTAGGGACAAAGAAGGAAAGTGAGGGGAATTCTCCTTGTGCTATAGTGTGCTTTAAAAAAACATTTTTTCTAGGGACAGAAAACTGTAGGTAGGGAGAGTGTCATTTTCTTTCACTGTGCCAGTCCTTGTTTCTAGGGACAAAGAAGGAAAGTGAGGGGAATTCTCCTTGTGCTATAGTGTGCTTTAAAAAAACATTTTTTCTAGGGACAGAAAACTGTAGGTAGGGAGAGTGTCAGTTTCTTTCACTGTGCCAGTCCTTGTTTCTAGGGACAAAGAAGGAAAGTGAGGGGAATTCTCCTTGTGCTATAGTGTGCTTTAAAAAAACATTTTTTTCTAGGGACAGAAAACTGTAGGTAGGGAGAGTGTCAGTTTCTTTCACTGTGCCAGTCCTTGTTTCTAGGGACAAAGAAGGAAAGTGAGGGGAATTCTCCTTGTGCTATAGTGTGCTTTAAAAAAACATTTTTTCTAGGGACAGAAAACTGTAGGTAGGGAGAGTGTCAGTTTCTTTCACTGTGCCAGTCCTTGTTTCTAGGGACAAAGAAGGAAAGTGAGGGGAATTCTCCTTGTGCTATAGTGTGCTTTAAAAAAACATTTTTTCTAGGGACAGAAAACTGTAGGTAGGGAGAGTGTCAGTTTCTTTCACTGTGCCAGTCCTTGTTTCTAGGGACAAAGAAGGAAAGTGAGGGGAATTCTCCTTGTGCTATAGTGTGCTTTAAAAAAACATTTTTTTCTAGGGACAGAAAACTGTAGGTAGGGAGAGTGTCAGTTTCTTTCACTGTGCCAGTCCTTGTTTCTAGGGACAAAGAAGGAAAGTGAGGGGAATTCTCCTTGTGCTATAGTGTGCTTTAAAAAATCATTTTTTCTAGGGACAGAAAACTGTAGGTAGGGAGAGTGTCAGTTTCTTTCACTGTGCCAGTCCTTGTTTCTAGGGACAAAGAAGGAAAGTGAGGGGAATTCTCCTTGTGCTATAGTGTGCTTTAAAAAAACATTTTTTCTAGGGACAGAAAACTGTAGGTAGGGAGAGTGTCAGTTTCTTTCACTGTGCCAGTCCTTGTTTCTAGGGACAAAGAAGGAAAGTGAGGGGAATTCTCCTTGTGCTATAGTGTGCTTTAAAAAAAACATTTTTTCTAGGGACAGAAAACTGTAGGTAGGGAGAGTGTCAGTTTCTTTCACTGTGCCAGTCCTTGTTTCTAGGGACAAAGAAGGAAAGTGAGGGGAATTCTCCTTGTGCTATAGTGTGCTTTAAAAAAACATTTTTTTCTAGGGACAGAAAACTGTAGGTAGGTAGAGTGTCAGTTTCTTTCACTGTGCCAGTCCTTGTTTCTAGGGACAAAGAAGGAAAGTGAGGGGAATTCTCCTTGTGCTATAGTGTGCCAAAGCATTCCTCATCAACCATCTTTGAAATCCTTGTTTTTTGGACAGTCAGGGAAATTGTCGTTGTGCTATTCTGTGCAAAAGCAATAATCCTCAACCATATTTAGAAATCCTTAAGTAAAGGGACAGAGAAGGACACCTGAAGGTAGCCCTTATTGCTTTTTTTCCCATCTCCCTGCAGGCCATCTATTAGAATGTCTGGAAGGCAAACAAGGAGAGGCAGACAGTCAGGAGGCAATAAAAGAGGGCAAGCAGGCTCTGTGTCTGGGGGCAACAGTGCTGGTCGTGGACGCGGTGCATTGTCATCAGCACATGGCCATGGGACACGCTTGTCCTTCTTTTCGGCAGCTGGACATGTTGAGCCACATCATGCCGAAGACTTGGTAGAGTGGATGACCAAGCCCTCCTCCTCCTCCTCATCCTCTCTCACCCAGGCTCAGGGTACTGGCAAAGCAGCTGCCAAAGCGTCCTCTTCCCTGGTATCAATGTCAGACTCATCATCAGTCACTCCTTCCCTAGACCCACCATGTCCTCCTCCTGAGGAGTCCCCCGAACTGTTTGAGCACAGTGTTGGGTACATGCTCCAGGAGGATGCCCAGCGTTTCGAAGGGTCTGATGATGAAACCCAGCTACAGGAAGGCAGTAGCGTGAGAGCAGACAGAGGGGATGCTCAAGAAGGACACCAATCTGGCAGTCATGTTCCAGCAGCTGCAGCATACTGCCAGATTGGCTCCAGTGATGAGGAGGGAGGGGATGATGAGGTCACTGACTCCACGTGGGTGCCTAATAGGAGAGAGGAGGAGGAGGAGGATGAGGAGGAGGCACATCTCCAACGAGGCAGGATGCCCTTTGGTGGCCAGCGTAAGGGCAGTACACCGACGGAATCACACCGCAGAGCTCCGCCTGTGCAGGGCGCAGCCTCTGCCCGTCATTCAAAAAGTTCCTTGGTGTGGGCCTTTTTTGAGGCTAGTGCATCAGATCGCACAGCTGCTGTTTGCAACATATGTCTCAAGCGTATATCGCGTGGCCAAAACATCAGCCGCTTGGGTACCACATGCCTGACCAGACATATGTTGACCTGCCATGCAGCTCGTTGGCAAGCCTACCTCAAAGACCCACACCAAAGAACAAAGCGGACCTCTCCTTGCACCGCATCAGCTGGGATCTCCAACCCCACTATAACTTCAGTCCTCTCTGAAACATGCACTGAGAGGAATGAAGGTGTAGAATTAGGTGTGTCACAGCCAAGTAGTTGCGGCCACTCTGCTAGCAGTACACCGACGTCCGATTCTAGCAGGCAAATTTCCCTGCCCCAGCTGCTGGACCGTCGAAAGAAGTTCACTCCCAGCCATCCACATGCCCAGCGGTTGAATGCTAGCTTGGCTAAATTGCTAGCGCTTCAACTGCTGCCTTTTCAGTTGGTAGACTCGGCCCCCTTCCGTGAGTTTGTGCAATGTGCGGTTCCTCAGTGGCAGGTTCCCAAACGCCACTTTTTCTCACGGAAGGCTATTCCGGCTCTCTACCGGCATGTGGAAGGCAATGTCTTGGCCTCGCTGGACAGGGCGGTCAGCGGTAAGGTGCATATTACCGCTGACTCATGGTCCAGCAGGCATGGACAGGGACGTTACCTTTCTTTCACGGCCCATTGGGTCACTCTTTTGGCAGCTGGGAAGGATGCAGGACAAGGTGCAGTAGTGTTGGAGGTTGTTCCACCGCCACGCCTCCAAAATGCTACTACTGGTTGTGACACACCTCTCTCCTCCACCCCCTCCTCTTCTTCTTCCTCCATGGCCTCTTCCTGTGGTTTGTCCTATGAACCAGCGGTGCTCCGTAGCCGTTCACGGGGCTACGCAAGTACGCAGGCAAAAAGATGCCATGCCGTGCTTGCGCTGGTGTGTTTGGGGGACAGAAGCCACACTGGGGCAGAGGTCCTGTCTGCTCTGCAGGGCCAGGCCGAGAGGTGGTTGACGCCACGCCAGCTTAAGCCAGGAATGGTGGTTTGCGACAATGGCACCAGCCTCCTCTCCGCCCTCCGACAGGGACAACTGACCCATGTGCCCTGTGTGGCTCACGTCCTTAACCTGGTGGTGCAGCGGTTCTTGGGCAGGTACCCGGGCTTACAGGATGTCCTGAGGCAGGCCAGGAAAGTCTGTGTGCATTTCCGCAGATCTTATAATGCCAGTGCTCGCCTGGCTGAGCTGCAAAAGGAGTTGAACCTGCCCAAGAACCGCCTTATATGTGACATGCCCACCAGGTGGAACTCAACGTTGGCCATGCTGCAGCGGCTGCACACGCAGCAGAGGGCCATCAATGAGTACCTGTGCGACTACGGCACCAGGACAGGGTCAGGGGAGCTTGGTTTTTTTTCTCCACGCCAGTGGGGCATGATCAGGGATGCATGCACTGTCCTGGCACCATTTGAGGAGGCCACGAGGATGGTGAGCAGTGACAGTGCATGCATCAGTGACACTGTACCTCTTGTCCACCTGTTGGAGCACACGCTGCGTGGAATAATGGACAGGGCACTTGAGGCAGAACAGAGGCAGGAAGAGGAGGACTTCCTTGCCTCGCAAGGCCCCCTTTACCCAGACAGTGTTCCTTCTGTCCCACCCATCGCACAGGAAGAGGAAGAGGAGGAGGAGGAGGAGGAGGATTGTGTCAGCATGGAGGTGGAGGCTGGCACTCAGCATCATCAGCAGCAGTCTTTTAGGGATGATTTACAGTCCCAAGAAACCAGTGGACTTGTACGTGGCTGGGAGGAGGTGGCTGCGGATCATGTCGTCCTTAGTGACCCAGAGGACTCCGGAGCGAATGCCTCAGCAAACCTACGCTGCATGGCCTCCCTGATCCTGCAAAGTCTGCGGAAGGATCCTCGTATTCTTCGGATCAAGGAGAGGGACCATTACTGGCTGGCCACTCTCCTTGATCCACGGTACAAGGGTAAGGTTGCGGACCTTATGTTACCTTCGCAGAGGGAGCAGAGGATGAGACAACTCCGGGAGGCCTTGCAGAAAGGTCTGTGCAACGCGTTCCCAGAGACTGGGAGGTTACAAACTCCTGGTCCTGGACAACGAGTTGCTGAGGCTTCGGCCAGTCAAAGAAGGAGCGGTGGGGAAGGTGGCCGTCTGACCGATGCGTTCAGACAATTCTTTAGTCCGCAGCCCCAAAGTATGATCGGTTCCAGCAACCATCGCCAGCGTCTGATAAACATGGTGCAGGAATATCTAGGGGCAAGGTCAGACTTGGACACCTTCCCCACCGAAAATCCTCTGGCTTACTGGGTCTTGAGGATGGATCACTGGCCAGAGCTTGCACAGTATGCAATTGAGCTACTGGCCTGTCCTGCATCCAGCGTTCTTTCGGAACGCACATTCAGTGCTGCTGGAGGATTTGTCACGGATCACAGGGTGCGCCTGTCCACCGACTCGGTTGATCGACTGACTTTCATCAAGATGAACCAGTCTTGGATCACCACCAGCTACCACACACCTGATGCTGATATAACAGACTAATTGATTTTAACATGTCACATCCCTTCAAGACTGATGCTGATGCTGAGTGCCTGTGCTGTTATGTTGATTGGCTATCCTCCTCCTCCGAGTCCTCAATGATACGATTGATGATGATAGCTTGGAAGATCATTTTTGTTTATGGGTGCCGCCACCAGTGGCTAAGGCCCAATTTTTCAGCCCCTGTTTTACAGGGGCGTGTAATTACAATTTTTTTTAGCAATAATTTGCCATAGGGCTCATTGCTGTGCTCCAAGTACAGTATCTGTGAGGGGTTGGAGTGTTGTGGCACCAGTGCCTAAGGCCCAATTTTTCAGCCCCTGTTTAACAGGGGCGTGTCATTACAATTTTTGAAGCAATACTTTGCAACAGGGCTCATTGCTGTGCTCCAAGTAACGTATCTGTGAGGGGTTGTAGTGTTGTGCCACCAGTGCCTAAGGCCCAATTTTTCAGCCCCTGTTCAACAGGGGCATGCAATTACAATTCTTGATCTAATAATTCACAGCAGGGCCCATTGCTGCACCCACCAAGAGTAACTCTGAGGGCTTACAGTGTTGTGGCAACACCACCACCACCACCACCACCACGAAAGGCCCAATTTTTCAGCCCCTGTTCAACAGGGGCATGCAATTACAATTCTTGATCTAATAATTCACAGCAGGGCCCATTGCTGCACCCACCAAGAGTAACTGTCAGGGCTTACAGTGTTGTGGCACCAGCACCACCATCAAAGGCCCAATTTTTACTACCACTGTTCAACAATTATATCTAATTAAAATTCCTGATATAATAGTTGACAGCAGGGCGTTCCAGCACCAACCAAGAGTAACTGTGAGTGCTTACAGTGTTGTGCCAACACCAAGAACTAAGGGGCCTATTTCTGCAGAGTATATACGGCAGGTCCCTACTTTCAAACATCCAACTTACAAACGACTCCTACTTGCAAACGCAAGAAGACAACAGGAAGTGAGAGGAAATCTACCACTAGGAAGGAAAATTCTCTCCTGTAAGAATAAATATGGGAGAAAGGTGTCTCCTCTGTACTGATGCTTTATCAGCAATCCTTGTTTCAAGAAAAACACCACATTTCAAAAACAGTTGTCATTGGGACGGAAAGTGAGGTGAAATGTTCTGAACAGGGGCACAGACAGCAAAACAAATGTTACAGGGGTGATAACCCTTACCTATGTTTTCCAAAAAGTTTAAAAATAGATTTTTGGGCTGGAGCTACACTTCAACAATGTACCTGTTCAAAATTACAAACAGATTCTACATAAGAACAAACCTACAGTCCCTGTCTTGTATGCACCGCCTGTATACGGCTGTTCAGAGTATATAGGGCCTTTTTTATTTTATGTGCGGGGTTCCCCTTAATATCCATACAAGACCCAAAGGGGCTGGTAATGGGCTGGGGTAGGGGGGGGGGGTCATGGGGTAGCTATGCCATTTTTCTTGAAGATTTTCATCCATATTACCGGGACCAGACATTACATTAAAGCCGCAAGCAGTTTTAAATGGCTTTTTTTTCCTTTAGAAGTGTCATTTTGTGCAGGGACAGTTCTAAACACGGGAAACACGTGGCACTTCACAGGCATACTTTAGACACCCCCCAGGTACGATATTTAAAGGAATATTTGACTTTTTTTTTTCACTTTATGCATCATTAAAATGACTGCTCCCGAAAAACGACCGTTTTTAAAACTTCTTTTTGCATTGATACATGTCCCCTGGTGCAGAACCCGGGTTCCCAAACCCTTTTTAGGACAATAACATGCATAATAGTTGTTATAATTAGCACTTTAGAATTCGAACGTTCGCATCCATTGTATTTAATAGGGTTCTAATGTTCGTACGAACTTTCGGTCCGTTCGCGGGTTCTGGTGCGAACCGAACCCGGGGGTGTTCGGCTCATCACTAGTCTTGAGGATGGATCACTGGCCAGAGCTTGCACAGTATGCAATTGAGCTACTGGCCTGTCCTGCATCCAGCGTTCTTTCGGAACGCACATTCAGTGCTGCTGGAGGATTTGTCACGGATCACAGGGTGCGCCTGTCCACCGACTCGGTTGATCGACTGACTTTCATCAAGATGAACCAGTCTTGGATCACCACCAGCTACCACACACCTGATGATGATATAACAGACTAATTGATTTTAACATGTCACATCCCTTCAAGACTGATGCTGATGCTGAGTGCCTGTGCTGTTATGTTGACTGGCTATCCTCCTCCTCCGAGTCCTCAATGATACGATTGATGATGATAGCTTGGAAGATCATTTTTGTTTATGGGTGCCGCCACCAGTGGCTAAGGCCCAATTTTTCAGCCCCTGTTTTACAGGGGCGTGTAATTACAATTTTTTTAGCAATAATTTGCCATAGGGCTCATTGCTGTGCTCCAAGTACAGTATCTGTGAGGGGTTGGAGTGTTGTGGCACCAGTGCCTAAGGCCCAATTTTTCAGCCCCTGTTTAACAGGGGCGTGTCATTACAATTTTTGAAGCAATACTTTGCAACAGGGCTCATTGCTGTGCTCCAAGTACAGTATCTGTGAGGGGTTGTAGTGTTGTGCCACCAGTGCCTAAGGCCCAATTTTTCAGCCCCTGTTCAACAGGGGCATGCAATTACAATTCTTGATCTAATAATTCACAGCAGGGCCCATTGCTGCACCCACCAAGAGTAACTCTGAGGGCTTACAGTGTTGTGGCAACGCCACCACCACCACCACGAAAGGCCCAATTTTTCAGCCCCTGTTCAAAAGGGGCATGTAATTACAATTCTTGATCTAATAATTCACAGCAGGGCCCATTGCTGCACCCACCAAGAGTAACTCTGAGGGCTTACAGTGTTGTGGCAACGCCACCACCACCACCACCACGAAAGGCCCAATTTTTCAGCCCCTGTTCAAAAGGGGCATGTAATTACAATTCTTGATCTAATAATTCACAGCAGGGCCCATTGCTGCACCCACCAAGAGTAACTCTGAGGGCTTACAGTGTTGTGGCAACACCACCACCACCACCACCACCACGAAAGGCCCAATTTTTCAGCCCCTGTTCAACAGGGGCATGCAATTACAATTCTTGATCTAATAATTCACAGCAGGGCCCATTGCTGCACCCACCAAGAGTAACTCTGAGGGCTTACAGTGTTGTGGCAACGCCACCACCACCACCACCACGAAAGGCCCAATTTTTCAGCCCCTGTTCAAAAGGGGCATGTAATTACAATTCTTGATCTAATAATTCACAGCAGGGCCCATTCCTGCACCCACCAAGAGTAACTCTGAGGGCTTACAGTGTTGTGGCAACACCACCACTACCACCACCACCACGAAAGGCCCAATTTTTCAGCCCCTGTTCAACAGGGGCATGCAATTACAATTCTTGATCTAATAATTCACAGCAGGGCCCATTCCTGCACCCACCAAGAGTAACTCTGAGGGCTTACAGTGTTGTGGCAACACCACCACCACCACCACCACCACGAAAGGCCCAATTTTTCAGCCCCTGTTTAACAGGGGCATGCAATTACAATTCTTGATCTAATAATTCACAGCAGGGCCCATTGCTGCACCCACCAAGAGTAACTGTCAGGGCTTACAGTGTTGTGGCACCAGCACCACCATCAAAGGCCCAATTTTTACTACCACTGTTCAACAATTATATGTAATTAAAATTCCTGATATAATAGTTGACAGCAGGGCGTTCCAGCACCAACCAAGAGTAACTGTGAGTGCTTACAGTGTTGTGCCAACACCAACAACTAAGGGGCCTATTTCTGCAGAGTATATACGGCAGGTCCCTACTTTCAAACATCCAACTTACAAACGACTCCTACTTGCAAACGCAAGAAGACAACAGGAAGTGAGAGGAAATCTACCACTAGGAAGGAAAATTCTCTCCTGTAAGAATAAATATGGGAGAAAGGTGTCTCCTCTGTACTGATGCTTTATCAGCAATCCTTGTTTCAAGAAAAACACCACATTTCAAAAACAGTTGTCATTGGGACGGAAAGTGAGGTGAAATGTTCTGAACAGGGGCACAGACAGCAAAACAAATGTTACAGGGGTGATAACCCTTACCTATGTTTTCCAAAAAGTTTAAAAATAGATTTTTGGGCTGGAGCTACACTTCAACAATGTACCTGTTCAAAATTACAAACAGATTCTACATAAGAACAAACCTACAGTCCCTGTCTTGTATGCACCGCCTGTATACGGCTGTTCAGAGTATATAGGGCCTTTTTTATTTTATGTGCGGGGTTCCCCTTAATATCCATACAAGACCCAAAGGGGCTGGTAATGGGCTGGGGTAGGGGGGGGGGGGGGTCATGGGGTAGCTATGCCATTTTTCTTAAAGATTTTCATCCATATTACCGGGACCAGACATTACATTAAAGCCGCAAGCAGTTTTAAATGGCTTTTTTTTCCTTTAGAAGTGTCATTTTGTGCAGGGACAGTTCTAAACACGGGAAACACGTGGCACTTCACAGGCATACTTTAGACACCCCCCAGGTACGATATTTAAAGGAATATTTGACTTTTTTTTTTCACTTTATGCATCATTAAAATGACTGCTCCCGAAAAACGACCGTTTTTAAAACTTCTTTTTGCATTGATACATGTCCCCTGGTGCACAACCCGGGTTCCCAAACCCTTTTTAGGACAATAACATGCATAATAGTTGTTATAATTAGCACTTTAGAATTCGAACGTTCGCATCCATTGTATTTAATAGGGTTCTAATGTTCGTACGAACTTTCGGTCCGTTCGCGGGTTCTGGTGCGAACCGAACCCGGGGGTGTTCGGCTCATCACTAGTCTCCGGTGAAGTGTTCTTTCTTTATTAACCATATTTGGATTACAAATACTGTTCCTGAATGTGCACCACCTTTCATCTTGCATGCAAAGAATTGTTCTCACAGAGACTGAGTTTATCTGAGTCAGGCCTGACCAGGGATTAGGATTTTGTTGGTGCGCCACATTGCGCCAGGAGAAGATAGCTGCACGTGGTGTGTGATCACTCTGCACTATCGCTGATTAGTATGTTTATTACTGCAGGGCTCTGCATGTATGTTATGTGACAAGTTTATCATTTACCTTTATACCAAAGTAAATCATTTACGGTTTATCAATCCGGCATCAGTGTTCATTATTGCATATATTAACTGCTCATATTACTGTTAGATTGTGCATAACCAAATATAGAAAGTTATATTACTAAAACATCCCCTAGACTAACTGTGCCAAAGGAGGGTCGAGTAGATTGCCGGGGGTTGGCGGTGCTGTGTACAGGGCCCGAAACAAAACCAGCGGCTCTCTTAACTGGGGGTATCGCTACATAAAAAACAACATTTTGGGGGCGTGGCTTGCTGCTGACAGAGATGGATGTCTAACTCATTAACTCTGGAGCACAGCAAGACATTTCCAGCAAGTAAGGACCCTCCAGGGCACATCACCGGCACCAAATAAAGGCAGAATAGCCTTGTCCCACAAAAGAAAGAGGACTTTCAAGACAAAAAAGCTGACTGCTTTCTTATCCCAGCCTCATGGGTGGCATGGATAAGATGGCACCAACTCCTTCTCCCGGGGGGGGGGGGGCAGGAGGTCTCCTTCTGGGGACAGAGGACACCCACTCCATCATGCTACTTCCCAGCTTAAGATAAAAAAGGGCGCTTCTGGGTAATAGAATTTCCAGAGAGAAAGTTCCCAATGCAGTAGTTTATGCAAAGACCAGGTTTAAGGATGTAGTTTAAACACCAAGGCAGCACTCTAAGAGGAAAGCACTTTCTAGAAGTAAGAAAAAGTGAGTTTATCATGTAGTTAAAGGAATCCAGCATCTTGTTGTCCCAACATGATCTAATCTGCAACAAGATGTTTGGGGTCCCAGCCATCCATCAGAGGGAAGCCACAGATAGAGGACCAGGGAGGAAACAGCCACTCTGTGTAGAACCAGTGTGGAACGCTGGACGCGTAGATGACATCAGCGGAAGTGCGCCTGGAACCAGCGTGGAATGCAGGGTCCCGGAAATGACATCTAATGGACGGGATGCGTTTCAGAGCATCTGAAAGGCTCCTTTTCATTCCGTGATTGGTGAGCCACTGGAGGATAAAAACATTATGTGCATACATCTATGGAAAAATGGTCTGTGGGACTACAAGACCCAGCACATGAAATGCAAAACCACAGCAAATGATGTTTGAAAGTTGAAGGTGGAAATAGAAATAAAATAAAAAGTACAATAAAATAAAAATAATAATAAATATCAAAAAAAAATAATAATAATAATAATAATAATAATAATAATAATAAATATAAAAATAATTAAATATAGATTTTTTTTTTAAATAAAAAAATTGATAAAAATAATAATAATAAAGGAGCATATGGGGAGTGGCCAATATTTTAAGAGAAAAAGACAGGGAGATTTTATAAGCGACCACAACCATACAGATGGCAAAAAGGTTATAACAACGCGTTGACCTCCAATTCCTTGTTTAACCCACCAGGAGATAAAACATCAAGGGAATAAATACAGTAGGTCTCTCTATGGCACAGTTTACAAAACATTCAGCCACGGGGAGATCTCTGGGCATGGCTTTGATTACCCAAACCTTGAAGCCATCCGTGGACTTGTTGTGACATTGTAAAAATTGGGCACGCTATGCATATCACTGCCTTCAGTGTTGAAATGGCGGTGCTCGCCGAAGCATTGGCCTAATGTCCTTATGGTGCAGCCCACATAAAACAGGCCTCAAGGACTTGTGAGGCAATAGACTACATAGTCTGAAGAACAGGTGTAAAATTATTTTATGGGGTAGGTTTTGCATTTATCCTGAAAATCCTTTTGTCTATGTTGGACAAAAGGATAAGTCTCGCATGGGGGCTTGCAGCATTGAAACATCCCAGTTAAACCAGAAATGTAGGAAGGAACAAGCTAGGGGGTGGGGGCTTTCTTTTAGATTTACTAGGTGCCACTTTACCATTGATATTGGCAGCTTTTTTATATACAAAATTAGGTTTGTCTGGCAAAAATGGGAGCAAATGTTGGTCATGTTGAAGACTCTCGGTTCAGGAGGAGGTATTATTACTGTAGAATTAGATTAGAGGATATTGCCGATGGATTGGCAGAGTATATAGGGGTGGGTACCATCATCCTATATTTCAATATTGGAAGAGGGGAGGAGATTTGTCAAGGGTTATTCCAAATAGTGTCCTTGATCACCAGTGGTAGTTTGGGACTATCTCGGTACCCAATTATAAGGCAGGGATTTCATAAAAATATAACAATTTATTACAATGAAATTTTTACAAAGTACAAAGTTCACAACAATAGCACTTGATCACTATTGTATAGCTAACACATGAGATTTTAAATCATTAGAAGTCTCCACGGGTATGTAGAGGCATATCGATGTAGGGGATGTTGTCCTCAACAAGTTTTGCGACCAATACCGCTTCCTCAGGCGGTGTCAATCATGAACATCTAAGAAGAAATACAGTCTCATAGTTACAGTGTCAAGAAAAGGAAGTTTTGTACAGTAGCTTCGCTACCGATAATGCATTTAATTAGGAGTATTTTAGAAAAGCCGGTGTGACTCACCAAAATTAGCCCCTTAGGGCAACATACGGCTTCATTTGAGAAACCCAACCAGGGTGATCCCCCCGGGGGTGGACTGAAAAATGTATATAGTAAAATTAGTAAACATATGGGTGCGTACCAAGGGCCGATACACTTACTGGTAAAGGAAGAAGTGAGTAACCAGGATCAAAAAAGTGGAAAAGGGCAGAAGAAGGGGGAAGAGAACAGTGAGGAATAGGGATGGGCTATCTGTTCGAGTCGAACATGAGTTTGACTCGAACATTGGCTGTTCGACCATTCGTCAAACAGTGAACAATTTGGGGTGTTCGCGGCAAATTCGAAAAGCCACAGAACACCCTTTAAAAGTCTATGAGAGAAATCTAAAGTGCTAATTTTAAAGGTTAATATGCAAGTTATTGTCATAAAAAGTGTTTGGGGACCTGCGTCCTGCCCCAGGGGACATGTATCAATGCAAAAAAAGTTTTAAAAACTGCAGTTTTTTCGGGAGCAGTCATTTTAATAATGCTTAAAGTGAAACAATAAATGTGAAATATGCCTTTAAATTCTTGTCTCTCCACAAGGTAAGCCCTTAATGCCTGTATACGGACACTGCAGCCATCTCTCCCTCTACCTCCTCCCTTGCCCCTTGTTGTTACTGGTTGGGAATGGAAGATTTTGGCAGTGTTTATCCACTGATCAGCTGTCTCTGTTTTGATTTATTTTAGATCAGCTCATTTCAGCTTTTATTATCAGGCACGAAGCATCCTTGTTTAAACTTCTGGACTGAACTGATCCCTTGCTCCATCCTGGGTGTCATACTCGATTATACACTCCAATTGGGTGGGTAGCTTTATCAATTTTAACCCCCTGCACACTACGTGTTCTTGTGAATTGCCTTAAACACAATCTCTCTCTTTCCCTTGCATTTCTCCTGGTGTCCCATTTGGTCCCCCTTCCCTTTCTTTTCCCCAATCCCCTTTTCCTCTCCCCCTTCCCCCCTCTCCCCCCCCTTCTTCCCGGTTCCCCCCTCCCCTCCCCTCCTTTTTTTTCCCCCCAACCTTTCTCTCTTCAATTATTTCTCTCTCCCTTTGTTCCCCCTCTATTTCCCCCATCCCCTCCTTTCTTTTCTCCCCTTCTCTGTTTGTCCTTACCCCCCCCTCTCTCCTTCACCTCTCCTTTCACCCCCCTTCCTTTCCCACCACCCCCGTATCAGTTCCTCACTGTTTTCTTACCCCTTCTTCCGTCATTTATCACTTTTTTGATCCTGGTTACTCACTTCTTCCTTTACCAGTAAGTGCATCGGCCCTTGGTACGCACCCACATGTTTACTAATTTTACTATGTACATTTTTCAGTCCGTCCAAACAGCCTCCTGTGTACGCCCCCCGGGGGGATCACCCTGGTTGGGTGTCTCAATTGATGCCGTATGTTGCCCTAAGGGGCTAATTTTGGTGAGTCACACTGGCTTTTCTAAAATACTCCTAATTAAAAGCATTATCAGTAGCAAAGCTACTATTCAAAACCTCCTTTTCTTGACACTGTAACTATGAGAATGTTTTTCTTCTTAGATGTTCATAATTGATGCCTCCTGAGGAAGCGGCATTGGTTGTGAAACTTGTTGAGGACAACGTCATCCCCTACATCAATATGCCTCTACATACCTGTGGAGACTTCTAATGATTTTAAATCTCATGTGTTAGCTATACAATAGTGATCAATTGCTATTGTTGTGAACTTTGTACTTTGTAAAAATTTCTTTGTAATAAATTGTTATATTTTTATGAAATCCCTGCCTTATAATTGGGTACCGAGATAGTCCTAAACTACCACTGGTGATAAGCGCTTGTTAGATCTTCCAAATGTAAGTGTATCTACCTACATTAAATTTCATCCTCATACAGTATTACGCTATGTGCCTCTTCTCTTTCCTTTATATCATCATTTGGCACCCTCTTGGCTATACTGGGTAACCATCCCCCAAACATTTAGCTACAGTTCATTCTCCTGCATCCGGTTGTTGTGAGTGACCATCCTGAGACATTACAGCAGTTCACCCTCTTGTATCTGTTTGCCGTGAGAGATTGCCCTGAGAACTTCAGCTGAAGATCCAGTCCTGCCAGTGGTACCTACCATGCTTTGTTGACCCTCTAAACGTATGTTTTTGGGGTCCACTGTTTCCGGTAAGCCTCTTCTATATTGGTGGTGGCCATCTTCACTATATCTGTTTCATTTCAAGATTGTGGGAGCACCAACATTTGATTTTGCATTGATTTTTTTCATCACTTACACTCTACAGCAGTGGTTCTCAACTCCTGTCCTCAGGACCCACTAACAGGCCAGATTTTAAGTATTACCTTGGGGAGATGCAGACTAAAATCCTGCAATCCCTGAGCAGCAAATTATATCACCTGTGATGCATTTCAGTTATCTTGCAAACCTGGCCTGTTAGTGGGTCCTGAGGACTGGAGTTGAGAACCACTGCTCTACAGAGACTTTTTACATGGTTTTTGTATGGACTATTGTTTTTTGATTTTTCTTACTTGAAATATTTTTATTGAAAAATATTATACATACATATTATGAAACATAGCATATAACAAGGTATGATGAATTCGGACAGGACATGAGCAGAGTTTTTAGATTTTTCATTCAGCACAGTGTTCACTCACTTGGTGTTTATCATTCATTCATCACCTAGCGCTATAATTTATGTATATATACTGAAAGGTTCTGGTTCTGTTTGGTTCTGTTGGACCTTCTTGGCTCGAGCTGGACTCAGGGATCTGTGGAAGTCTCTCTGACCGGTCGGATATTCAAGACACCAATACACAGTGAATAGGTATACAAGAATATGTGGTTTAATGGTTACATGTCCTTTTTTATACACAGCGAGAAAATCGTATGGACCAATCAGCAATAAGCAAAAACCTCATGAGTTAGACAAAAATAGACTCCAACAGTTTTTTTTTACTTCTGCAAAAGCGGTCAATCAACATACGTCAATTGCGGTCAAACTAAACATGTCCTGACATTTGAAACAGGAAGATAAGAAACACCATAAGTGAGTGCGGTTCAACCTGGCAGTTAAAGCAGAAGTGAGATCAACTTTTTCCCGGAAAAAGCCTAACCACAAAGTTACATTTCAACCTAAATATACATGCCTGTCAGTTAAAACAGAAGAAAGATAAGTTTGACCACAAGGTCACATTCTGCTTTACAGTTCAGAAAAACATATTCTGTACTAATACATATATTTCAACATATATATTTAAGGAGAACTCTAATCATGAATATTAGTTCATATTGGTTCATACCTTACAACCCCTCCTTATGATCATGGCTTCAAGAATTGAAGCCCATAGATCATTAGATTTATTCATTATACCATTTTTGTTTAGTATGTACCGTGGACATCATCAAGATTGTTTCCTTAAAACCCTGTCTCTTTTTACTAGAGATCTTTCCTATTACCCAGACAATTAATTTAAATGCTAAATATAACAGTAGAATGAAGATTAACACCATTACTACTGTTATAGCCATTTGTCTGAAAAACGAGAAAATACCTGTGCCCCCGAATCCTCCCTCTCCAAAGGGGCTCCATGTTTTCGCGATATCCCTCGCCTCCTGTTGCAATTGATTTACCTCTTTCCTATGTTGGGCAATTACATCATAGTAATCAGGAATCTCAACAGATGTGTTGTGGATCCAAGTGCAGCACTCATAATCCTCCGTAACTTCACACAGGCCAGTGAGTGCAGCACTCATGCTTTCAATAGCAAGATCATGAAGTTCTAATTGTTTTCTGATTGCTCTAGTTTCAATGTTTAAACTAGTAGTATCATCAGAATTCTTTACCAATACATCATCTATAATATTTGTATAATTATTAAGCCTTTTCATTAAATCTATCCCACAACCTGTCCAGGAAGGGAACCAGGCCCAAGCCATATCTTTTTCGAAAAATAACTCCCTTTTATTTCGGTGTTTGAGGGGGTACCTAGGATGCATGCTAGCTTCAAGGAGGTGTGTTCCCTTGCTATCTCCTACTATGTCCATAATGGGGACTAGGGATGCAAGATAACACCATCCTTGGGGTTCAGTGGGGATCCAAGGGTGACAACTTTTTCCACAACAAATATAAATACTGTCTCCTAGAGCTAAAGGTCGTTTGTTGAATATTATCATCATTTCATCAGAAAAAACAGAAAAGGTTAAACTTGACAATAATTTTCCTACTGTGGAAGTGGAACTGGAGTTAAGAAAGTTTATTAGAGTGGTGTTTAGGGCAGGTTCTGAAGTGTGAAAGAAAGGGCTTTCAATTGAAGTCATTGAAAAGTTAATTGTAGCTTGTTGGCATACTTCAGCTCCCTTTGTGGAGTTTCCCAACCTAAAACACCAGTCTGGGGAATGACTTCTACCAATAATTTGGAAAGTAAGGTTATTATCTGAAAATGTTCTTGTGACATTTGTAAGGGCGACAGGTGGTGTGCCGTTTAGGAGAGGGGTGAAGTTTAGAGGTACTGCCATTAGGGGAATCCTAGCAGTGCTAGGATGGAGTTTACTACATATCCAACATTTTTCATATCCTGATTTTTGAGCATAAGCATATTTAAATTTAAGCAGCAGCATTTTACCACTAAAATTGTCTTCCATACTTCTTTTTGGTCTGTTAGAATTATCTGACCAACAGTGTCCTATGATTATGAGCATTAAAATAAACAATGTGGTTATTAAGGAAAAAATAAAAAGTTTCCCCGAAGTGATCCCTCCTTTTGGACCATTAGTGTCTATGGGTATGGAACTCTGAGTTTCCTGTTTTTTTATAGTCCACTAGGGAGTATTTTCCGGATCCTTTTCTGGAATACTCTCCAGAACAGATGTCTTTGTCTTCTCCTTCACCTTCTTCCAGTTTCCTTTTTCGGAAATGTCTTTAGTCTGGATGCATGGATCCATTGTGGTCCTTGATCTGTAAGAACGGCTGTTCTGGCAACCTTCAGAATTTCAAATGGTCCTTGGAAGATAGGGCCTGGTTGTTTCCGGACAGCAAGTTGTTTTATCAGTACTTTGTCTCCTGGGATATACGGATGTGTAGGCTCTGTGGAGAGAGGAGGGAAAGTGACAGCAACCTTGTCCTCTGTTTCACTAAGGCTACTTACCAGATGTTTCACGTACTCTTCCTGTAAAGAATAAAGATTAACCTCCTCTCCCTCATCAGGTTTCCTCTGTGCTGGCCTACCCATAAGTATTTCAAATGGTGACAATCCTGTTCTAGAATTAGGGGCTGTCCTAATTTGAAACAAAACTGCTGGGAGGTAATCAATCCACCCTTTCATGGTTCCTTCTGTTGCCTTTTTAAGTTTATCCTTTATATTTCTGTTCATTCTTTCCACTATTCCTGCGCTTTGTGAATGCCCAGGAGTTTTGCAAGATTCTGGGTAAGAGAAGCTGTAAAAGCTGGACCTTGGTCTGACCAGATTTTGGCTGGTAACCCATACCTCGAAATCCAGTGATTTATTAGTGCTCTTGATGCTATTTTGGCTGTCTCTCCTGTAGTTGGGATAGCCTCGACCCAAGAACTAAACTTGTCCACTATAACTAAAAGATATTTTATATTTCCTTTCTGTTTTGGCATATGTGTAAAGTCTATTTGTAGATCTTGGAGGGGGCCTATAGGGGGGGGGCAAGTTTCCATGTATACTCTGCTTCTTGCACTGTACATTGTTTTGTGCACAAGTAAGACATGAATCAATCAACTGGGCAACGAGGTGTGTATCATTGACCGTGCTGAAAGACTGTCTGTACATTGTCAAAACTGTTTTTCTTCCTAGGTGACCTGGACCATGCAAGTAAGAAATCAAAAGAGGGGCAGCTGACTCTGGTATACCTATTACTCCCTCCTTGCTTGACCAGAAGCCACTTGGCACACTGCTCAAGTTCTGACCTTCCCAGAAAGCTATGTCCTCTCTTGATGCTTTGTCCTGTAACATTCTCACAGTATTTGGGAATTCTGGTGAACTGAAATCTGTAGCAAACAGTGTTAGATTGGGCTGGGCCCCGTGTGCCGTATTGGCTGCTGTTTTAGCAACTCCGTCTGCCAAGGCGTTGCCCTGAGCTTCTTTGGACTTGTCAAATGAATGTCCCTTTACTTTTATAACATTGATTTTTCTGGGCATCTGTAGGGCTGCGAGTAGGGTAAGAAATTCCTTTCTGGCAATTTGTTTGTTGTCTGCAGTTTTAAATCCTCGTTTTTCCCAAATGAGTGCATAATCAAAAATGATGCCGAAAGCATATCTGCTGTCAGTATATATATTTACATCTTTATCTTTAAATAGTTGACATGCTCTGGTGAGTGCATGGAGCTCAGCTTGTTGTGCTGAATTGGCCCCTAAAGGAGAAGCCTCAATCACAACATCAGGTAGCATCACTACTGCATAGCCTGTCTTATATGTGTTATCATTAGACCTGGAACAACTGCCATCCACAAATACATCCAGGAAATCTGGGTTTGGTTTATCAGTTAAATCCACCCTTGGCAATGTTTGTTGAAGTAAATTGTCATTACAATTATGGTTTACTTCTGGTTCAGCATATGGAAGCTGCAATAGTGCATGTAGCAATTGTATTGCGGGAGTGGTTTCTGAACAGGATTTTACTTCCAAATATGTTGTATTCAGAAGTAAAATTTCATACCTACTGGACCTTTGGGCTGTCATATGCTGGGTATGCATATTTTGTAACAATTGTGCTACTGAATGTGTGGTATAGAGAATAGTGGGTGTGCCCAGAGTGATTTTAGAAGCTTCCTTAACTGCCATTGCATTTGCTGCAAGAGTTTGCAGGCATCCTGGCATTCCCTGTACCTGAAGTGGCAGTTTCTTTGATAGGTATGCCACTGGTCTTAAGTTTGTCCCATGGGGTTGGGCCAATACTGCTGCAAACGTAGGCCCTCGCACCACACAGTAAAGTGAGAACGGTTTATCATAGGAAGGGAGACCTAAAGCAGGAGCCCGCGAGAGGGAAGTCAGAAGAGCGAGGAAGGCCTCTTTCATATCCTCTGTATATTCAATTGTTTTAGGGGCACCCGCAGCTGTAGCTGGACGTAAAATGGAATCCCATAAAGAACAGTCAGGTATCCACTGTCGACAGTAGACGATTGAGCCTAAAAAGGAAAGCAATGCAGCTTTGTCCTTTGGTGGGCCGAGACAGCGGAGAGCTTGGACTCGTGCCGGGGATATCAATCTTGTCCCATCTGTGATAATACAGCCAAGATATTCAACTCTGTCCCTACACCACTGGATCTTTTTCCTAGACGCCAAGTGATCTTTTAGGGCGAGGTGATTCATCAGGCTTACTGTGTCCTTCTCACACTGTGCCCTGCTCTCACTACAAACAAGTAGGTCATCTATGTACAACAGGATTGTGGAGCCTTCAGAGGGCGTCCAATCGTCCATAGTTTTTTTCAAAACTATGCTAAAAGCCGCGGGGCTATCAATAAACCCTTGAGGGAGGCGTGTCCAGGTCAGCTGACCCCCTCCCCAGACAAATGCAAATAGGTGTTGGAATTGTGGATCAACATCAATACTAAAAAATGCATTTGAAAGATCCAATACGGTGTAGCACTTGGAGTTTGCAGGTATATTGGTAAAAATTTAGGTAATATCAGATACCAATGGGGGCAGAGGAATCACACGCTTGTTTACCCCTCTCAGATCCTGAACCAACCTCCAGGTACCATCCGCTTTCCTAACTGGATTAATGGGAGTATTCCAGGGACTGACAATTTCCCTGAGGATTCCCAACTTTTTATATTCCTCTATTTGGGGCTGTATTCCTGATACCTTTTCAGTAGACAATGGGTATTGTTTCTGATAATAGGGGAGTGCAGGGATGAGCCGAACACCCCCCTGTTCGGTTCGCACCAGAACCTGCGAACAGACAAAATGTTCGTGTAAACTTTAGAACCCTATTAAATACAATGGACTCGAACGTTCGAAATCTAAAGTGTTAATTATAAAGGCTAATATACAAGTTATTGTCCTAAAAAAGTGTTTGGGGACCCGGGTCCTGCCCCAGGGGACATGTATCAATGCAAAAAGAAGTTTTAAAAACGGCCGTTTTTTCGGGAGCAGTGATTTTAATAATGCTTAAAATGAAAAAATAAAAGTGAAATATTCCTTTAAATTTCGTACCTGGGGGGTGTGTATGATATGCATGTGAAGTGGCGCATGTTTCCCGTGCTTAGAACTGTCCCTGCAAAAAATGTCATTTTTGAAAGAAATAAAGTCTTTTAAAACTGACTAATGAATTGTCGGCTCCCGGCAATACATACAAAAGTCATTGATAAAAAAAAAAAAAAAAAGCGTGGGGGTTCCCCAGAATTCAATTACCAGGCCCTTCAGGTCTGGAATGGATATTAAGGGGAACCCTGCCGCAAATTCAAAAAAAAATTGACGTGGGGTTCCCCCAAATATCCATTCCAGGCCCTTCAGATCTGGCATGGATTTTAAGGGGAACTCCACCCCAAATTTAAAAAAAAAATGGCGTGGAGTCCCCCTAAAAATCCATACCAGACCCCTTATCCGAGCACGCAACCTGGCCGGCCGCAGGGGAAAAGGGGGGGACGAGAGAGCGGCCCCCCCTCCCTCCTGAACCGTACCAAGCCACATGCCCTCAACATGGGGAGGATGTCCCCATGTTGATGGGGACAAGGGCCTCATCCCCACAACCCTTGCCCGGTGGTTGTGGGGGTCTGCGGGCAGGGGGCTTATCGGAATCTGGAAGACCCCTTTAACAAAGGGGACCCCCAGATCCTGGCCCCCCCTATGTGAATTGGTAAGGGGTACATTGTACCCCTACCATTTCACGAAGAAAGCGTAATTTTTTTTAAAAAAAAACACACAAACACCTTGAAAAAGTCCTTTATTTAAAAAAAAAACTTGCATATAAGCCTTTATAATTAGCACTTTAGATTTCTCCCATAGATTTTTCGAATTTGCCGCGAACACCCCAATTTGTTCGCTGTTCGGCGAACGGGCGAACAGGCAATGTTCGAGTCGAACATGAGTTCGACTCGAACTCGAAGCTCATCCCTAGGGGAGTGTATTAGGCCACATAGTGGGCACATAAGGTGTACAGGGTATGTGTCCTACTTCCGTTTTAGTTCCTGCCCAGATGTCACGGTTTTCTAATGTGGCTGGCAGTGACATAAAGTAACCCAAAAGGTCTTTCCTTTTTGGCATAGTGAGGTCACATTTAGCCGATTTGGCTATGATGCCCCCTTGTTGGTCAAATTTTACCATAATTTGTAATGCAGACATTAAATCCCTTCCCATGAGGGACAGGGGACAGTCTGGTAGAACTGCAAAGGACATTTCAGTAAGGTAATTATCTTGCATGTCCGTTATTAGCAGTGGTGGTGTGATTTTGTGATTAATGCTTGTCCCATTTATTCCCATAGAGCATCCCTCGGTGCATTCTTTACTTTCAAAGTGGGGGTCCTTAAGACACGAGTTTGATGCTCCTGTGTCTAGCAATAGTTTGACCACCCTGCCTTCTACTTTTAAAACCACTTGAGGCAGGGTTTTCCAGTGTGAGGAGAAAAAATGCATCACCAAGGATGGGTACTGCCCCGGGCATCCCTATTGGGGGTTTTCGTCCTGATATCCTGGCCAATGTACCTGTATCTCTTCTGTGGTGTTTCTGGGTGATCTTGTTTGGTATGGCTGCTGTTGTTGCCTATATTGGGGGTGTACTGGAACTGACTGGGATCTCTGTTGTTGTGTGTCATATCTTGTTCGGGGCGGATACAGAGATCTTGGTTGAGATCTCACTCTGTAGCCTCCCCTACCTCCCCTAGGGAAGTTATCCCTGGCTCCCTTTCTTTGGGGACATTCTGATTTCCAGTGGTTTGGATCCCCACAATTAAAACAACCCTGATCCTGATTATGGGGAGGATAATTCCTTCTAGGTATGGCTCCTGAACTTGGTCCACTAACCATAGCTATGTTTGGATTTTCTTCTGTAATAGAGGTGAACAATCCTCCTTTGGTGTTAAATACCCCTGAGGATGCCCTCTCCTTTATGTCAGCTATGAATCTATCTGAGGTCATTACCGCCCATTTTGTGTTTATCAGTTTGATTATTTGGGTGGCCCTTGGATCTCCATTATTTATGGCTGTGCTCACGAATAGTTGATCATTGTCTATTCCACAACTTTTATATAATTTATGTAATCTAGTGACAAAGGTGTAGAAATACTCTCCTGACTGTTGTTTGCAAGATATCAAATCATGCAACATAGTGGTGTTTTTATATGCCTTGAGCCAAGCCTGTAACAATGAGTTCCAAAAAATATTCCAATCCTCCCCATCCTCATATAACTTTGCGTCCTTGGCCCATTGACCTATATTTATGTCAGCTTGGGAATCAGGGTCTACATTTTGAATTATGGTATTAAGATCTTCAGGAGACATTCTTGTTCCTGAACAGTATCTTTGCAGAAAGGTCACCGCCTGTCTGGGGTCCTTTCTTGGTTTGGGACATGTGTCTCTAATTTCCTTGACCGTACCCAATGGTAATGGTATTTGTACCTGTGTATCTCCCATTGTAATGAAAGGAAAAGCCCGACTAATTGGAGCTGTCAGATCATTATCATCAGATGATGATGTGGTTGCCTGGTGTTGAGGGGTCATACTGAAGCTACTCTGAAAATCCTTACTTAACCCATCTCCAGTTATATAATCAGCTTTCTTTACTAGATTGGTTTCTGGGTAGCCCGAGTTTCTAAATCCACGTATTATCCCCTTTATCTCTTCTAATCTATCTCTACGTTCCTGTAACTCTCTTCTATCTCCTTCTATCACTTTTTCTTCATCTTCCTCTTTTTTAATACACTGTTCTTCCTCCTTTACTAATTGACTTAAACGTTCCTGTATCTGTCTTCTATCTTCCCCCTCTCGTAACTAATTAGTTCCCTTTTGTTTAGCTATGGTTAATACTCCTGCTATAACATTTGGATCTAACGAGGGGTATATTTTCTTTGGGACAAGGGATTCATCTTTTACCATAGCATATGGAGGGGGTTTTTCTTGATAAAAATTAGGGGGAGCTGATGGACTTCCTATTGCGTCTTCTAATTGCTCTTTCTTTTCCATTTTTACACTTGTATATTTCTTTCTATATTCCTTCATACCCTTTGCCCAAATGTTACAACATTTAGTCATGTAATCTTTGTCAAGGTCTTTTATGGGATAATTATACTGTTTATGTTGGCCACATATTCTGGTCACCTCCTCCCACTCTTCCTCGGAACATGGTCCGTATTCCCCCAAACATGTCACATCTAACTGATGTGCTCTTTTTAAAACTAGTGACCAAAAAGGATCAGTATAATTTTTCCCATAATTGACTTTAATGTAATCAATCGGAGAGGGTTGGTGCTGCTTACCTTCAGCTTCCTTTCCTGCTTGATTACCCATTATAGCAAACAATAATACTTATACTTTAAAATTAAAAAAATTCTGTCTTGCTTTCTCTATTTCGTACCAGGGGCGGAAAATGTCCTTAAACTTATGACAATTTATAGATTTATGACAAAGAACCCAGTGTTCTCCTTTTTTAAATACAACCAGACACTGTATTTCTGCTACACTTAGTCCCTCGAACACCGGACTGGGGGGTAGTATGTTGTGTATATTAAACCTTAACATATGTTGTTTTGAAACCTGGAACATAGGACCCTTGCCAATTTTGACATGATACCCCCCTGGAACAATTGCCACTAATGACGTGGTTTTCCCTTTGTAAGCAAACAATAAACCAGTTTTACATTCAGGACAACAATATACAGTTGACATTTAAAAAGGTAACCCTTTTTGTGTACACCTTTAGATATAGAGTTTCCACAGATCCGTCCTATGTAGAGAAGAATTTAAGATTCTTTCTCAATCTAATAACCTGGTCTGGCCAACCTAGCGAGACCCTCTGTATCTATTCTAAATCTACCTTTCAATCTTAACAGAGTCCCAGAAAACTTGTAGTTTTCTCGAGAGTCTACTTTATGGTGAACCAATTGACAAGGCAAGACTGTTGTTCCCAATAATAATTAAAGGGGGTCTTACCTGTTCAATTGGATCATCCCACTTTTGACACCACTTGAAAGGTTCTGGTTCTGTTTGGTTCTGTTGGACCTTCTTGGCTCGAGCTGGACTCAGGGATCTGTGGAAGTCTCTCTGACCGGTCGGATATTCAAGACACCAATACACAGTGAATAGGTATACAAGAATATGTGGTTTAATGGTTACATGTCCTTTTTTATACACAGCGAGAAAATCGTATGGACCAATCAGCAATAAGCAAAAACCTCATGAGTTAGACAAAAATAGACTCCAACAGGTTTTTTTGACTTCTGCAAAAGCGGTCAATCAACATACGTCAATTGCGGTCAAACTAAACATGTCCTGACATTTGAAACGGGAAGATAAGAAACACCATAAGTGAGTGCGGTTCAACCTGGCAGTTAAAGCAGAAGTGAGATCAACTTTTTCCCGGAAAAAGCCTAACCACAAAGTTACATTTCAACCTAAATATTAGTTCATATTGGTTCATACCTTACATATACCACTGGTGATCAAGGACACTATTTGGAGTAGCCCTTGACAAATCTCATCCCCTCTTCCAACTGTGGAATTAGAGTGGACCCGCTCCTGTGAGGAAGAGACTGAGGCCCTACTGGCAGATGATGGGCCGGGGTCTGTGGGAACAGGGGATACAGTCAAGTGCTGCAAATGTCCTCCTAATTGGAAGTAGCCCTCTTAAAGCCGCTGTACTGCCTAAGTGAGGGCTGTGATCTGCTGGCATAAGGCTTTAAATGGGGAACCAACTCTGTCGGCCTCTGACATGGCTGGATTGTACTGTCATGTACCTTATCCGAGGCCAAGATGCTGAAGAGGCTCCCCTTGCGGAGCGCAGTATACCCCTGGAGGTGGAACAGAAGGTATAATGCTCAAAGAAGCACGGGTTGCAGCAGGGTGAGGAAGACTGGAACAGGTGATTCCTGAAAGCCACTTGAGACTGGTGCAGGACTAAGTCTTTAGAGAACCACACTAAGTGCAGTGGACTTGAGAATCCAAGAAGCTTGGTAAAAGCCTGGCAGAGGATCTAGCACGTGGATCAGGCTGCAGCTGCTGCAAGTGGGATCTGTATGGCAAGCCGGGGTTAAGTATGGTCATTGTTCAGGCAGGTAAAGCAGAAGCGAGATCCTTAAGACAAGCCGGGGGTAGAAGAAGATCAGTGCAGGTAACAGGGTAATCCGGGTCACAACAGGAAGCAGATCAGGTTACAGGAACAGCTGAAGACAATCCAGCAACTTGGGTCAGACAGAGGCAGCCTTTTATAGGTCAGCAGGGGGAACCAGCTGTCACATGATGCGCCTATTGCGTCCATTTCTTCTACTGGCAAGATTGCCAGTACTTCCACAGCCTATTCCCTGACACCTTTGCATGAACTTGAACATTTTTATTGATATCTCTGATGTACCTGATTCTTCCGTATCTGACCTGGCTTGTCTGACTCTGCACCAGTCTCCTCCCTTTGCTACAGCCTCTACGTACCTGTATCCACGGTACTCGGCACCAGCAACCTACCTGCATCCACAGCATCCACGAGTGCCTGCATCCACAGACATCAACCGCAGCTCCACTACTGCTGCTGGCTGCTAAAAGTGTCCCCCTGCTATGGAGAACACCACAGGCACTCCTACGTCACCGTGCTCTTGTGGCCCCTGTTGCAAACTCAGTGGTCCCTGAATTGGGGCTGTACGAGAGGCCTTCCTCTGCTCATCAAGTTCTACCAGAAAAGTACGTGACAAAATCGTTGCACACTGGTTGATTAGACCCTCATTTTACTATCTGTTTAGTTGACTATTTGCTGTGTTTATCTTTTTTTTGTTGGCCTACCATTCTAGCTAAAGAAATCCATCTTGAATTGACATACAGTCTTTGAATCTGCAGACGTTGTTTTAAGATCATCACACCTCCCAGCTTATCCATCTGTGTATCTGCCTCAAGCAAATCCTCCCAGCTGTAAGTACAGATTATTTACACTCCGTCACACTCTATCAGCTACAACATGGGAATAAATTTCCTGTCCATAAACGTCAGGGGCTTGAATCACCACGCTAAAAGGGCGTCCCTATGGAAGGAAGTTAGTCTCCACAAAAAAGACGTTCTCTGCGTTCAGAAAACTCAATTTCACCTGCATCACCCTCCTCTATGCACGCACAATAACTTTCCCCATATCTAAAAGTCTAGCATACTGGCCAAAAAGAGGGGAGGGATGATCGCTATAAAAAAACACGATTACTTTCTTTCTACATGAAGAGATCATAGACCCAGTGGGTCATTATATTATCTTGATTTGTGATATCAATTCTACTAAATTTAACCTAGTGAATACTCATGCCCCTAATACTCACCAAATGCGATTTATGAACTCTCTTCTCAGGAAAGTCAAAAAGGTGCAGAAAGGCTCACTGTTGATATATGGGGACATTAATGCTATTGTCAACCCCCAAATGGATTTGACTTCTACAACTTCCAGGCATGCCCCTTCACTATGCAAATGTCTCTTGTCCAATGACATTTTCGATATATGGCGCTGCCACCTTGCCAGCGAAAAAGACTATTCCTACTTTGTTCATACTCTTGTATAGACTATTTCCTGGCAGACAAATGGCTTTTGCAAAAGGCATTGAAATGCTCTATTAATTAGATCACATGGTCGGATTACGCCTCCATTTTGCTTACTATAAGTGACCAGTTTCCCTCTACTTCTACATTTGTGTGGAGGGCCAACCCTAAACTCATTCAGTCCCAGCACACAAAGAAAATACTTGAAGATCACTTAACTGAGTTCTTCCACAATAATGCAGTGTCTTTAAACAGTCCATCCTCTTTATGGAATGTCCATAAGGAATTTATTGGAGGCGTTTTTATTCAGTTAGGAGTACAGGATAGGAGGATGAGACAGCAGCAGCTTGATACCCTGATCTCTGAAATGTCCTCCCAAGAATCCTTAAACAAATTCAACCCCTCCTCTCAGAATAGCGCCAAACTGTCTTCACTGACAGAATCTCAGGGAATTCCTTCTGCACAAATTTGAGCAGTCCTCTCAGAGGTCAAACATACTTTACTAGTCATCTGGAAGTAAAGATGGTAGGCTACTGGCAAAGAAACTTCAGGGGCACCACTCAAAAACTAAGATTCCTATCATACACCATCCTCTGCCATGAACAAATCTTTGATTCTTAGGGCACAGACAATACTTTTAGTTCATACTATAGCACATTGTACAATTTAAAATACGATAGTACTACTCCCCAACCCAATTCCCAGGATAAGTAGTATCGAAGGAACAACTTGATCTACTCAATGCCCCATTCACTGTACATGAAATTTTCAATGTTATCAACACTCTCCATAACAACAAATCCCCTGGACCAGATGGGCTCACAGGGGAATACTATAAGTCTTTTAAAGCTATTTTAAGTCCTCATCTTAGCAAAGTATATGGAATTGCTGCAGTCTCCGTCTCCTTCCCTCTGGAAATGCTGGAGGTTCTGATTGTTACACTACTGAAACAGGGAAAACCACCTGATAAACCCCCAAATTTCCAACCTATCTTCCTTGCTAAATAATGATATCACAATTTATGCCAAACCTTTAGCCCTCCGCTTGATGGATATTATCCCTACTTTAATTCACATGGACCAGTCTGGTTTTACCAAGGGGAGACAATCCTCAGATGCTACATGGAGATTGATTGATATTATCCACTTGGCAAAGCAATCCAGAATGCCTTCTCTGCTCATAGCTTTGGATGCAGAGAACCCCTTCGATAGGATACACTGGGGCTACCTCAGCAAGGTGCTCTTTGGCCATATCCCGTCTGCAATTTTGGCACTATAGACATCCCCATCAGCGAAGGTGTACTCCTCTGGGATGCTCTCTAAACCCTTTCAAATCGCCAATGGCACCAGGCAGGGGTGCCCACTCTCACCCCATACCTTTAATTTGTTAATGAAGCCATTAGCCTCACACATTAGACAACACTCAATCCATGGTTTCAAAATAGGAAAGAATGAACATGCTTTAAGCCTCTTTGCAGACATCATACTCATGCTCACACAGGTGACCGACTCTTTAGCAACAGTGTATCAATCCCTGCATTCATTTAATGGAATTTCATATTATAAGGTGAATGAAACAAAGTTGCATATCTTAGATCTTAGGGTAGATCTGGAGATAAGAAAGTCCATAATAGAAGCCTACCCATTCACATGGAAGGACGAGGGCATCCCATATTTGGGAACTATACTCAACAATTTCCCTAATTCCCTACACTCAGCTAACTATACCCCTGGTTGGGCAAACTCAAAGACCAGTTATCACATCTTTCTAAACATGAAAAAAATACAAGGTTGAGGGATAATCATCAGCATTCAGACTTTAGAAAGAATGCAACAAGAAATGTAAGTGTGCAATTAGGCCGGCTAAGATAGAACACAAATAACACATAGCGGAGGACAGCAAAAAAATCCCAAGAAATTCTTTCAGTATGTAAACAGTAAAAAAGGGAGGACAGACCATATTGGCCCCATAAAGAATGAGGAAGGACATCTGGTTACAAAGAATGGGGAGATGGTGAAGGTATTAAATGTATTCTTCTCCTCAGTCTTCACAAGGGAATCAGGGGGCTTTAGTAACCAAAACCGCAGTGTTTATCCTCATGACACATCACAGGTAGACATGGTGTATCTAGATTTTGCAAAAGCATTTCACACAGTTCCCCATAAATGTTTACTGTACAAAATATGGTCCATTGGCATGGACCATAGGGTGAGTACATGGATTGGAACCTGGCTACAAGGGCGAGTTCAGAGGGTGGTGATAAATGGGGAATACTCGGAATGGTCAGGGGTGGGTAGTGGGGTCCCACAGGGTTTTGTGCTGGGACCAATCCTATTTAATTTGTTCATAAACGACCTGGAGGATGGGGTAAACAGTTCAATCTCTGTATTTGTGGACGATACTAAGATAAGCAGGGCAATAACTTCTCCGCAGGATGTGGAAAACTTGCAAGAAGATCTAAACAAATTAATGGGGTGGGCAACTACATGGCAAATTAGGTTTAATATAGAAAAATTTAAAATAATGCATTTGGGTGGCAAAAATATGAATGCAATCTATACACTAGGGAAGAACCTCTGGGGGAATCTAGGGTGGAAAAGGACTTAGGGGTCCTAGTAGATGATAGGCTCGGCAATGGCATGCAAGCTGCTAACAAAGCAAACAGAAAATTGGCATGCATTAAAAAAGGGATTAACTCCAGGGATAAAGCGATAATTCTTCCACTCTCCAAGACTCTGGTCCGGCTGCACCTAGAGTATGCTGTCCAGTTCTGGGCACCAGTCCTCAGGAAGGATGTACTGGAAATGGAGCGAGTACAAAGAAGGGCAACAAAGCTAATAAAGGGTCTGGAAGATATTAGTTATGAAGAAAGCTGCGAGCACTGAACTTATTCTCTCTGGAGAAAAGACACTTGAGAGGGGATATGATTCAAATTTACAAATACCGTACTGGTGACTAGGGATGAGCCGAACACCCCCCCTGTTCGGTTCGCACCAGAACCTGCGAACAGCCAGAATGTTCGCGCGAACTTTAGAACCCTATTAAATACAATGGACTCGAACGTTCGAAATCAAAAGTGCTAATTATAAAGGCTAATATGCACGTTATTGTCCTAAAAAGTGTTTGGAGACCCGGGTCCTGCCCCAGGGGACATGTATCAATGCAAAAAAAAGTTTTAAAAACTACAGTTTTTTCGGGAGCAGTAATTTAATAATGCTTAAAGTGAAACAATAAAAGTGAAATATTCCTTTAAAGTTCGTACCTGGGGGGGGGGTGTATAGTATGCCTGTAAAGTCATGCTTGTTTCCCGTGCTTAGAACTGTCCCTACACAAAGTGTCATTTCTGAAGGAAAAAAAGGAATTTAAAACCCACTCGCGGCTATAATGAATTGTCGGCTCCCGGCAATACATAGAAAAGTCATTGGTGAAAAAAAAAAAAATGCGTGGGGGTCCCCCCAAATTCAATTACCAGGCCCTTCAGGTCTGGTATGGATATTAAGGGGAACCCTGCCGCAAATTTAAAAAAAAATGCGTGGGGTTCCCCCAAATATCCATACCAGGCCCTTCAGGTCTGGTATATATTTTACTTTCAATAAATTTTTATTAGTTTACAGAGAGAATATACATTCCAGAAGCAAGAGTAGGACCAATTGTCCTGCAAAAGCCAACATGGCTAATTAAGAAAAAATAAAGGGTTAATCCAACAGGCAAAAAATACAATTCCAGATAATGAAATGCAATAAGTGAAACATATAAATATACCATCATCAATATGTAGCCTATGGTACAGAAGCTAAGAGCCATGTATACTCCAAAACTGTAAAGAAGGAGTATGGTTCAGGGGTCCCTCATAGCCTTCCCGCCACCACAAAAGTAATCACACTGTGGCTGGAGCCCTTACCCCCCTAGTTCAAGGCTTTGAGGTGTAATCAGGTCTAAGGTATACCCATCAAAACCTAAAAAAGCCTTGGAGGTCATGTTAAGGCACATAGCACCAATTAGGTGGATATGAGAGAAATGGTACCTGTCAAATTACCAATAAACAAAACAACTTATGGGGACACTACAGGGTAATTATCGCTAATGGACCCGACCTCAGGAATGGCTGGGTCAGTGAGGGTGTGGGCCTGAGTCCATAACCCTCGGAGAGAAAAGATAGAAAGAAGAAGAAAGAAGAAGAAGAAGAAAGCAAGGAAAATATTGGAGGTTATAGGGGAGGAGACTGACTAGGGAAGAGCGGGGGAGAGAACAGACGGGTTGGAGTCAGGGTGTAGTGGGACATTAATGAAGGTGGCCCAGGGTTCCCAAACCTTTTCAAACTTCTCAGTGCGGTCTTGTGACATAATCCAAGAGATCCTTCTCTTTGCTAGTAGGGCAGACACTCCTGACTTTTTCCAGGCTTGGGCTAAAGTCAGTTTGGCTCCTAAGATGATAAAAAAAATCAAGCGTTGTGTAGTGCTGGACACTAGACTTGTGCACAACGGAAAAATTTGTTTAGTTTCGGTTCGTTTCTTGTGCACAACGGAAAAATGTGTTTAGTTTCGGTTCGTTTCTTTTCGGTCCTGTTGATTCGTAATTGTTCGTAATTTTGCTAGACGGGATTTTTCGTGTTCGGACTAATTCGTACTTTCGGTAGAGTACATTGTTTTTCGTTGATTCTGGACACAACTCCTACTTTCGTAACTTTTTTTGGGTTCGCTGATTCGTAATTTTCCGTGTCTCTCTCACAACGACGCTGCCTATTATGCCTAATGTGCTTCGAATGGATTTGTACTTTTCTAAATACATAGCGGTTATTTGTAACGATTCGAAATCTCGTATTTTACTTTTGTTATTTACATGCGGCTATAGCCTCCGCCCCTGTACACCATTTTGAGAGGGAGTTCAGCACGGTGAGGGAGAAGCAGAGAGAGAGCAGACATTCGGGCATTCGCTATAATTTATTTTGGATTCGGTTTTATTCGTAATTGCTTTGTTCGGAAATTCGAATGTTTCCGAATGTCCGAAAGTTGCTAAATTCGGACAAATTTAGATTTGTTACGAAACGAATTGCACAAGCCTACTGGACACTGTGCGCACCGAAAAGTTAAGGAGGGCAATCAGTGGAGAAGTTGGAATGGGGGCTTTGGTAATCTTGCGTAGCCAGGAGAAAACTTTGTTCCAGAAACTCCGTATTCTGGGGCATCCCCACCACACATGTAACATGTCTCCCCTAAGGTTACACCCCCGAAAACACAGGGGGGATGTTGCCGGGTATAGTTTGGCCAGTCTCGTGGGGACTAAATACCATCGGGAGATTACTTTTAAACTAGCTTCTGCAAGTTTAGAATTGAGAATACCTTTGTATGACTGAAAGAAGTTTCTATTCCAAGTCTCCATTTTCCATTGTTGGGAGAGATCCTCCTCCCATGCCAGCATAAAGGACGTTTTGGAGCGAGTGGAGGACAGCGCCCTGTAGATTACCGTGATTCCCCCCTACTGCTCATTGGTCTGGCCGCACCATTGTTCATATGATGTGATTCGGGGACTATCAGGATGTGCTTTCCATAACTTGTGGAGGAAGTTGGAGATCTGGGTTTAACAAAAGAGTTCCGATGGTGGCATGTTCAGGTCGTTAATGTAATATGTTTTAGGGTGTGGGCCCATGGGTCTGAGGAAGTGCCCTATTATATACAGTCCCTTGTCAAGCCACCATCTGAAAGCCTTCATGTTTAGCCCTGGAGGGAAAGCCGGGTTTTGGAATAAATGTTTTAGAGGAGTAATGGGTGACGTCAGCCACTCGTTGTCCCTTAGACTATCCCAGAGGGCAAATGAGTGAGAAAGTGTAGGGGACAAAATAGAGGGTCTCAATTTTTTCTGACACCACAAGAGATAGTCTAGGGTGTGGAACGGAACTGCCTGGTGTTCAATATATATCCAATCAGGTAGTTCCCAGCGGGAGTAGACCACAGATATCTGGGCAAGTTGGGCCGCCTGAAAATACCGAAGTAAGTTTGGGAGACCCAGGCCCCCCTCCTCCCTTGAACGGAATAGGACAGATTTTGACAGCCTGTGACCCCTTCCTCCCCAAACAAATTTAATGATTTTGTTTTGGAATCATTTTAGGTGGGCCTTGACTAGGGGGATAGGAAGTGCCCTAAAGTAATATAAAATACGCAGGAGTAAAGTCATTTTTATTGCATTGATTCTACCCAACCAGGACAGAGAGTATTGCGACCAACTGGAGATGTCTGCCTCCAGTTTTTGGAATAGCTGGGGGTAGTTGGCATGATAAAGGAGTTCAATTTTGGAGGTTAGCTTGATCCCCAGGTACTTGATGTACTTGTCACTCCAGTTAAATCGGAAGTCTTCCCTAATCCTGGCGAGCAGAGTTTCCGGAATGTTAATATTTAGCGCCTGAGACTTATTAAAGTTGACCAGCAGTCCCAAAATTTTCCCAAAGTCATCTAAGAGCCGGCAGATGGAGTGCGCATGCGCAGGACTTCCGGGAAGACGCTCTGAACGGGAGCTCCGCACCGCTCCGGCCTCTCGCAGCCCCCTGAGCCTTCAGATCGAGCAGGAACCGGCCAGTTTTGACCCCATTGACTCTCGGGTGATCCAGGCACATCTACATATGCCGGGCGGCTCACAAAAAAGCGAAGTGAGCCGTCAGCTGGACTTTGCACAGGCAGCCCCTGCTTCAGCTAAGATGGCGGCCGCAGCACGAGGATACACGGAGGACCCGGACTCCATTGCGGATCTTCCATCCCCTCACCAGCTCCAGAACGGCCTGCTGGCAACTCCTGTGAGTACTTGCAATCCCCAAGGGATCTCCCCAGCATCCACTGAGTCACTGCTGAACCGCACGTTTGGAGATATCCCCCATTCTCCCATGCTGCAATCCCCCTTAGGCCTGGCAGGCCCCCACCTCTCCTCCCCCTTGCAGCCAGTTCACTAAGCTGACATGCAACTCATGCTGCAGAACTTTTCTGAAATTCTAGCCTCAGGACTAGCTCACAACGCCACGAGGATCACTGCCACTATTAAAGCTGATTTGCAGAGCTTGGGAGCCCGCATGGATACAATTGAGCAGGCTGTGGATAACACTGCAGCCCGTACTAACCAAAATACCACATGCATCCAAACCTTACAAGATCAACTTGAGACAGCTCTCTCTAAAATCGATGATTTAGAGAACAGAAGTAGGAGATATAATTTCCGTATACGCGGGATCCCTGAATCTGTTACTGATGTCCCCAGCACAGTTAAGCTATTCATTAAAGAACTCATTCCAGACATTCAGGACCACAGACTGGAACTTGACAGGGCTCACAGAGCCCTCCAGCCCCCCCACCCAGATGGTCTCCCAAGGGACATCATAGTTAAGCCCCATTATTATGGTGTGAAGGAGGATGTTATGAGACAGACCCGCAATCTCTCCTTCCAAGGGCATAAAATCCAAATCTTTGCCGACATCTCGCCTACCATGGTCCAGAAACAGAGGTCCATCAAACCCCTCCTGGAGGTCCTCAACCAGAACTCCATCAAGTACCGCTGGGCTTTTCTGTTTCACCTACAGTTTCAATTCAGGGACAATTCCTTTGGCTTCTCCACCTTTCAAGATGGCGAACGTCTCCTGCTTCATCTTGGTCTTATCTCCCAAGAACTTGCTACACAACATACGACAACCAAATCAAGCTCCTCAAAGCGCCCACCCCCAGGCAGCCCTCTGACACTGTTATGGAATAAACAACAAACGAAGAGACAAATGGAATCCCGCCCTCCGAGATGAGGGACTTCTTTTTCACTCCCGGCCGGGAGATGTCTTGTTTTTGCTTACCCCTGATGAATCAGAGAGCTAACTACTCTCCCCCTCATGTCTGGGGGTAAACAGACCCACACGGCCCTGACTTGCATTGGTCGGGCCAGGGTCTTGATCGGTTTGGTTTGGGCCCCACTTGCCCATCTATTGCTCGTTGGGACACCCAACACCTGTCGTTCTTCCCACACTGACGAGGAGGAATCTCTCTTTGTCTTCCTGACTTGTTGCATTTATGATGTGCCTGTTTTAGTCCCCACCTATAGTTAAGCCTATTAGGTTCTACCCTTCCTCCCCCTCTTCCTCCCCCTTCTCTCCCCCCCCACTTCCCCCTCCCCAGCCTCCCCCTCTCCCCACATTCCCGTTCCCCCCTTCACAGGTACCACTCCTTACACTAGTTATATTTTGGTTTACACAACTTTATGGAACGTTATTTTTGTTTGTTTTCAGAACTCTTTGTACTTTGGCCGTTCCAGTACTGTTTTACCCCCAATTGGGGGCTCTGGGGGCCGGAGTGGCTCATCATGCCACTCTCTCTGTTGTGACGCGGAGGGACTCTTATCCCCTCTGGTGACGGCAGGTAGACGACCCAGAGTGGGGTTGCATCCTTTCCAAGACCCCTCTTGCAGGAGTCCTTGGACTTATACCCGGTTTGCCGGGTTTGTTGAATTTTCTCTGAATTGTTGCATATGTTTGTTTTATCTTCTTATTGTGATTTATTTGACCATCATAATAACATCTCTGTTCTTTTCTCCTCTGCCTCTATCTTTTCACCCCAACCTTTTCCCCTCTCCACAGTGTTCTCCTCCCCTCTCCTTCAGGATTCCTCGCGGAGACCTCCCCCAAGCCTTGTTCCAAGGTGTATGTTGATGATCTACTTCACGCTGGATGTCCGGTTCCTCCCTTCTCTTCAGGTAAGCTCCCCTTTTACATTCTCGCACGCCCCCTTGGGCGCCCATGGCTGAGACTAACACTCGCAAACTGCCTTTGAAGGTAGCCTCACATAACACACAGGGACTTAACCACTTCCCGACCGCGCCATGTACAAAAGACGTCCACAGCGCGGTCGAGTTATCCTGAGTGGACGTCCCAGGGACGTCCTCACAGAATCTTGCTCCCGCGCGCCCCCAGGGGCGCGCTCCAGGATATGTCCGTGACCGCCGGGTCCGGAAGACCCGGCGCATCACGGATCACGGTAGATGGCCGCTAATCGCGGCCGTTTACCACGTGATCGCTCCGTCAAATGACGGAGCGATCACTTGTAAACAGACCGGCGTCATTTGATGACGCCGGTTCCTCCCTCCCCTCTCTGTACCGATCGGTACAGTGTGAGAGGAGAGGGGAGGGAGCGGATCATGTCCGCTCCCTCCCCCATGTCAGCTGTGGGCTGGATCTGTGACAATTGCAGTCACAGATCCAGCAATCCATCCATCCCTGCTCAGCCATCCCTGTGCAATACTCTGCCAATACTCTGCAATACACCCTGTGCAATACTCTGCAACACACCCTGTGCAATACTCTGCAATACACCCTGTGCAATACTCTGCAATACACCCTGTGCAATACTCTGCAATACACCCTGTGCAATACTCTGCAATACACCCTGCCAATACTCTGCAATACCCTGTGCAATACTCTGCAATACACCCTGCCAATACTCTGCAATACTCTGCAATACACCCTGCCAATACTCTGCAATACACCCTGTGCAATACTCTGCAATACACCCTGTGCAATACCCTGCCCATACTCTGCAATACCCTGTGCAATACCCTGCCCATACTGTGCAATACCCTGCCCATACCCTGCCATACTCCGCAATACTCCACAATACCCAGCAATACTCCACAATACCCGGCAATACTCCACAATACCCAGCAATACTCCACAATACCCGGCAATACTCCACAATACCCGGCAATACTCCACAATACCCAGCAATACTCCACAATACCCGGCAATACTCCACAATACTCCACAATACCCGGCAATACTCCACAATACCCGGCAATACTCCACAATACCCGGCAATACCCGGCAATACTCCACAATACCCGGCAATACTCCACAATACCCGGCAATACTCCACAATACCCGGCAATACTCCACAATACCCTGCAATACTCCACAATACCCGGCAATACTCCACAATACCCGGCAATACTCCACAATACCCTGCAATACTCCACAATACCCTGCAATACTCCACAATACCCTGCAATACTCCTCAATACCCCGCAATACTCGTCAATACCCGGCAATACTCGTCAATACTCCTCAATACCCGGCAATACTCCTCAATACCCGGTAATACTCTGCAATAACCACTTCCCGCCCGCCCGCCGGCCGTCATATGACGTCCTTGACTTTGTACGGGGATATCTGAATGATGGGAGCAGCTACAGGCATCATTCAGATATTCGCTTTTTCAGCTGGCGATTCCCTACACCATAAGAACAATCATAGCGGCTGTTCCACCGCTTGATCGCTCTTACGGAAGGTGAGAGGGGATGCCCCCCCCCTCCCGCTGCCCTCCGGTGCTTCTACCGACTCACCGCTACGATCAAAGCCAAGATTATTATTTTTTTTGTTTTGTTTTTAGGCTTCCCAGCCTAGAGGTGAGATGTGGGGTCTTATTGACACCCCCCCCCCCCATATCTCACTGTAAAGAGGACCTGTCATGCCATATTCCTATTACAAGGGATGTTTACATTCCTTGTAATAGGAATAAAAGTGCTAAAAAAAAAAATTTGGGGCGGAAAAACATGTCAAACTAAAATAAATAAAGTAAAATGAACAATAAAATATATATATTTTTTTTAAAGCGCCCCTGCCCCCGCGAGCTCGCATGCAGAAGTGAACGCATACGTAAGCCCCGCCCACATATGAAAACGGTGTTCAAGCCACACATGTGAGGTATCGTTGCGAACATTAGAGCGAGAGCAATAATTTTGGCCCTAGACCTCCTCTGTAACACAAAACATATAACCAGTAAAAATATTTAAAGCATTGCCTATGGGGATTTTTAAGTAGCGAAGTTTGGCGCCATTCCACGAGCGTGTGCAATTTTGAAGGGTGACATGTTAGGTATCTATTTACTCGGCGTAACTTCATCTTTCACATTATGCAAAAACACTGGGCTAACTTTACTGTTTTTTTTTTCTTTTAGGCACAAAACAGTTTTTTTTCCGTAAAAAACGCGTTAGAAAAATTTCTGCGCAAATACCGTGCAAGATAAAAAGTTGCAATGACCACCATTATATTCTTTAAGGTCTTTGCTAAAAAAAACATATATAATGTTTTGGGGTTCTATGTAATTTTATAGCAAATAAATGATGATTTTTACATGTAGGAGAGGAATGTCAGAATTGGCCTGGGTGCTCCAGAACGCCTGAAGGTGCTCCCTGCATGTTGGGCCTCTGTGTGTGGCCACGCTGTGTAAAAGTCTCACACATGTGGTATCGCCATACTCGGGAGGAATAGCAGAATGTGTTTTGGGGTGTAATTTGTGGTATGCATATGCTGTGTGTGAGAAATAACCTGCTAATATGACAATTTTGTGGAAAAAAAAAAAAAGAAAAAAAAATCTTGATTTTTGCAAAGAATTGTGGGAAAAAATGACAACTTCAAAAAACTCACAATGACTCTTTCTAAATACCTTGGAATGTCTTCTTTCCAAAAAGGGGTCATTTGGGGGGTATTTGTACTTTTCTGGCATGTTAGGGTCTCAAGAAATGAGATAGGCCGTCAGTACTTCAGGTGTGATCAATTTTCAGATATTGGCACCATAGCTTGTGGACTCTATAACTTTCACAAAGACCAAAAAATATCCACCAATTTGTACTTATTTTTACCAAAGATATGTAGCAGTATAAATTTTGGCCAAAATGTATGAAGAAAAAATACTAATTTGCAAAATTTTATAACGGAAACAAAGAAAAATTAATTTTTTTACAAAATTTTCAGTCTTTTTTCTCTTATAGCGCAAAAAATAAAAAACCCAACAGTGATTAAATACCACCAAAAGAAAGCTCTATTTGTGTGAAAAAAAGGACAAAAATTTCATATGGGTACAGTGTTGTATGACTGAGTAATTGTCATTCAAAATGTGAGAGCACCGAAAGCTGAAAATTCGTCTGGTTAGGAAGGGGGTTTAAGTGCCCAGTTGTCAAGTGGTTAATTCTCCCTCCAAACGCCGGAAGGCATTTCAGAGCTACGACGCCAGAAGCCTGGATGTTGTCCTTCTCCAGGAGACCCACTTCCCCGCTAGCTATACCCCCTCCTTCCTCCACCGCAGCTTCCCCACCTTCTACCTTGCGAATGCAGACACCAAACAGAGAGGGGTAGCAATTCTCTTTGCTAAGAGGATCCCATTCACCCACGTCCACACAATTAGTGACAAAGACAGTAGGTACCTACTGGTCAAAGGGCTTATAGAAGGGGTGACACACTCTTTTGTTTCATACTATGCCCCCAATAAGGGCCAGGCTAATTTTTTCGCATCCATGTTCGCAACCCTCTCTCCTCACCTAGAAGGCAGAATCCTTATAGGGGGTGATTCCAACATTACTTTTGACCATACACTTGACAAATCCCACCTGGACAGGCCCCGCCTTAAAAAACCCTCCAAACAAAGCCTCAGAATTGCCCGACTCCTACACGACTTGGGCCTGATTGATTCTTGGAGGGAGTTGAACCCCATGACCAAAGACTTCACCCATTATTCTGCCCCCCACAAGACATTTGCCAGGATTGACCATATCTTTATACCCAACTCGGACATTCACACAGCCACTCACACCACAATACAAGAAGTGCCGTGGTCGGACCACTCCTTAGTTACCCTCAGAATCTCTAGCTCCCTATCACCTTCAGTCCCCCCTCAGTGGCGACTGAGTAAATCCCTCCTTGCCAACCCGGTCCATTGCACCTTGCTGGAAAGGGACATCCAAGAATATTTCCTCCTCAATGACAACGGGGACACAACCCCTAGTTCTCTCTGGGGAGCTCATAAAGCCATCTTGAGGGGAAAGATGATTCAAATGGCTTCCAACCTGAAAAAAAGTAGGAAGGTAGATGTAGATAACCTGGAAAGGGATTTTAAACGGCTTAGTAAGGCTCATAAGTCAAACCCCACTCCCTCCAGTCTGGCTAAATTGGATTCCGCTCGCATTGCTTTGAATCTTGCCTTGACCTCCAATGCAGATAAGCACTTGAGTTGGTTAAGCGGTAAATTCTACTTACAAGCGGATAAAATCGGCTCACCCTTGGCAGCCAAACTATCCCCAAAGATCAAAAGTTTCTCCTTACCCAAGATTAAATCACTTTCGGGGTCTCTCACCCAGAACCCCCAAAAAATCCTAGAAACCTTCCATGCTTTCTATTCCAAGTTATACTCATCTCCCTCCTCCGCTGACCGTTACCTTAGTGTCCTTTTTAGCTAACATTGTTCTCCCCAAACTATCAGAGTCCCACAGATCCATGATGGAATCTCCATTTCGCATTGAGGAGGTCCAGGAGGTCATCAAAAATCTCAAAACAGATTGGGCACCAGGGCCGGACGGCTTCTCCGCCCTATATTACAAAACCTTCTCGGGGATCCTCTCTCCTCATCTGGCCCGTCTCTTTAACTCCCTACGTAACGCCTCCACTCTCGAACCCGCTGCCAATCTTGCATATATTTCTGTGATCCACAAACAGGGAAAGGATCCTAGTGATGTAGGCAACTATAGGCCAATTTCATTGATCAATAATGATCTGAAAATCATGACCAAGATTTTGGCCAACAGATTGGCCTCCTTCATCGCTTCTCATGTTCATAAGGACCAGGTGGGTTTCATCCCCGGGAGACGGGGGCTGGACCAGATCAGGAGAGCGGTAGATTTAAATTCCCTCATGCAATCCTCCTGGGATGGCGGGTCCCCTCAGAACGGATACATCCTCTCTATAGACCTCCAAAAGGCCTTCGATACGGTCACTTGGCCATACCTTTTTACCATCCTACGCCATTGGGGCTTTGGCCCTGAATTCCTAAGTACCCTGGAGTCTCTATATTCCTCCCCGAAAGCACAGATCAGACTGCAGGGACATCTCTCTGACCAATTCCCAATTTTAAAAGGTACCAGACAGGGCTGCCCGCTCTCCCCTATTCTCTTCGCTATAGCGATTGAAACCCTAGCTCTTGCAATTAGACAGCACCCGGACATTCATGGGGTTCAATGTGGTCAACGTACACACAAATGTGCCCTCTTTGCGGACGACGTCCTTCTTTTCATCACCTCCCCTCTTAAGCCAACCCCCAATATACTCCAACTCCTTAACACTTTCGGAACAGTTTCAGGCCTGCAGGTCAACATGGCAAAGTCAATGGCCCTGAACGTCACTATACCCCAGGACATAGTCGATAGGCTCAAAACTAACTTCCCCTTCTCCTGAAATCCCCTCTTCTCTTCCCTATTTGGGAGTTTTCCTCACCCCTAAAGTAGAGCCCCTATTCCAACACAATTACCCTGCCATGTTCAAAAAACTCACGGAAGAACTTACACAATGGTCTCTCTATAATCTGTCCTGGCTGGGCAGAGTCAACTCGGTCAAGATGACCCTCTTGCCCAGGCTGCTATACCTCTTTCGGTCCCTACCTATCCCTGTCAAGAAGCGAGCGCTGGATAGACTCCAATAGAAAATCATACAGTTCATATGGGGGGGGGGGCAAGGGACATCGTCTTTCTAAAACAGTTTTGTATAGGGCAAGGAAGAAAGGAGGCTTGGGTCTTCCCAATATGTGATGGTACTACCAAGCAGCCCAACTCTGTCAATTCTCAGCGATATATACTAAAGGACCAAAACCAGATTGGGTAGATATAGAAAGGCAGGCAACCCCTAACCACACATTAGACTATTTAGCCTGGAGACCACGTAAGGACCGCCCCTCGATTCTGTCACCCACCCTTTCCCATTCAATGGCCCTCTGCGATACCCTTCATAAACATCCCTCACTGTCCTCTCCCTGGCATCCCCTGGCTCATATCTTCCACAACCCCCAATTCCCCCCGGGTCTAAACATCAAGGCTTTTGGATGGTGGCTCGACAAGGGCCTATATAGAATAGGACAATACTTTAACAATGATGGCCCCATTTCACTCAATTTCTGCACTTCTAAACTGGGCATGCCCACTTCCGAATCTTTCCGCTATTATTAATTGGTAATTTTTTTGCGTGGGGTCTGGAAGAGTTCAGATAACCCACTTTCTGTTACGCAATATGAGCTTTGGTGCTCCTTGGCCATGGGCGTCAGGGGGGGGGGCATCTCCCTGATCTACTCAGCGTTAGCTGACCCTCGGGGCAAAGCGAGCTATATGTTGAAATGGGAGCATGACCTTCAGTTTGAATGGGATCTAGACACTTGGTACACAAACTTTTTCCGCTCATTTAAGGGTATCTTAAACACCTCCCTGATGGAAGCTGACATCAAGGTTATCTCCAGATGGTATCTGGTCCCTACTCGCCTTTCTAAGTTCTATCCGCAGTCCTCCCCCCTTTGCTTCAGAGGTTGTGGCCTTGTAGGCTCTCTTCTCCACACCCTCTGGGAATGCCCTAAAATCAGGGGGTTCTGGAATAGAATCTTCAACCTCATTCACGAGGTAAAGCAAACCCTTACTATCGCACTCCTAAATGATGCTATCCCTAAAGTTCCTAAATTGTCCCGCTCTCTCATACACTTCATCCTTCTGGGAGCCAAGATTACCTTGGCCCACTCCTGGAAGTCGCCCTCGGCGTCATTTCGCCAAGCTAAGCACAAGATTTCCTGCATAATGACACAGGAAAGGATTTCTAATATCTTACTTGACACTCCAGAAAAGTTCCGTCATATCTGGGAACCCTGGGCTACACAGGTAGGCATCTCCCTTCTTTCCCAATAGGTGAGCACTGGACAGCCCCAATTTGGCTTGGTTCTGGACTTCTTTCCCCCACCTCTGTGAGGAATCCCTGACTTTCTCCCCCCCTCCCTTTATCTTTTTCTCTCTAGCTCGCTCCCTCTTCCCTTCCTTTTTCTATTTTTTCCTACTCTTGATCTTTGTCTTAGTATGTTACTAGCTACTCAGAGAATACATCTGATCTGTCTTCTTTCTTTTTTCTTATTTTTTTTGTTTTCTATGTTGATGGGTACAGCTGGATGGTACACCTTACAGGCCTTTGGAAGCCACTCCTTAGTTGGGGTCTTTAACCCCTCCGGACTATCAATAGAGGTTTGAGCTTAGACTCCCCCTGGATGGTTTACCCCCTCAGGGGGTCAGCAACCAGGGCAGGTTGGCGGGTTGCCAAAGCCCTTTGTTCATGCCCCTCTCTGGGTGTTCTGTTCCCGATCGCTCCGTGCACAGCAGGATCCCAATTGGGGTGCGCGGAATGGTGGGGAGTAGACAAAGGGAAATTGTCCCTCAGGGCCCCTTTTGCAGTTTATTGGCGCCTACTTTTTGTATGCAGAGCCCACTCTACCCTCTATATTATACACTGTGGTCTATGATACTGTGATGGAACATTTATCCATATGACATTCTCTTGTTTACTTCTGATGAACATATCTTGTACCAACCCCGGTTGGGGCATTTTGTTACCTTTTTATACTTGTACTGCATCATTTCACAATAAACCTTTTTTTTGAAACTCAAAAAAAAAAAAAGAGCTGGCAGATGTTGGGGAGGGATATTAGAGGGGATGAGATGAAAAGGATTATGTCATCGGCGAAAAGCGCACATTTATGGGACAGAGAGCCGCATTTAATGCCGTAAATATCTGGATTGTTTCTAATAGCTATTGCTAGAGTCTCTATTGCTATGGCGAAGATCATGGGTGAAAGTGGGCAACCTTGTCTCGTGCCTCTAGAAATTTGGAAAGATTCAGAGTAAAATCCCTGCAGACGCACCTGAGCCTCTGGGGTTGAGTATAGTGCATGTAGAATGTTGATAAAGGATTCTCCAAATCCCTAGCGCTTCAGGGTAGCGAAGATATAGGGCCAGTAGACAGAGTCAAAGGCCTTTTGGAGGTCTAGGGAGAGGAGACAACCTTGTCGTGGAGAAGCATTATCCCAGTTTGAGTTGAGAAGGGATATAATATCAATCACTCAACGGATTTGGTCTGGGCCTTGTCTCCCAGGGATGAAGCCCACTTGGTCCTTATTAACATATAGGCTAATGAAGGAGGATAAGCGGTCCACAAGGATTTTAGTCAGAATCTTCAGATCATTATTTATGAGCGATATCGGTCGGTAGTTGCTTACCGAGCTAGGGTCCTTCCCTGGTTTAGGTAGAACAGAAATATAAGCTAAGTTACTCCATTTATCTAGAGGGTCTCCCTTTCATAGAGCGTTAAAGAAGCGAGTCATATAGGGTGCAAGTTTTGTGGCAAAGTTTTTGTAATAAGGGACGGAAAATCCATCCGGGCCAGGGGCAGGATTGGAATTCCTCCATAATACGTTGAGAGTTTTGGGACAATGTGCCACCGTTAATTTTAATTTTGGGGAGAGCAAATTAACGAATTCTCGGAGTGAGCCTACCCGCAAGCATAGATCCTCTTCTATCCCCTTGGCAGTAGAATCAAGCTCTGTTCCAACGCAGCCATTTCTCAGCTTTTGTAGTCAAGGCCAATTCAGGGCTGTGCGCGCCGAGTCAAGATTTTCTGTAGGAACAGAGCTAGGATTCGCTTTGTGTTTTCTTGAAAGAGTTGTAAAATCCTACTCTAATTTTGCTATATCGTTTCTCCTAGCCTTGTGTATCTGGGAGGCTATTTGGATGAGCTTTCCTCTGATCACGGCTTTATGAGCTGCCCAGAGGCATGACGGTGTAGTGTCGGGGACATCATTTGATTGAAAGTAATGCTCAATAGCGCCTTCTACCTCTTTTACTCTGATCGGATCACTCAAGATGGACTCATTAAGTCTCCAGCGGCCGTGTGAACGGCGGCCCAAAGGACGCTGAATAAGCAGAAATACCATAGAGTGATCCGACCAGATGGAGTCTCTAATGTATGACTTAGAGGCCAAGTGTACTGCAGCAGTGGGAATAAAAATGTGACCAATCCGAGCAAAGGAATTGTGAGGGCTAGAGTAATGGGTGTAATCTCGCATTGTCGGATTGATTTCCCTCCAGATGTCGACGAAACCGCGTTGGAAGATGAGTTTAGCAATACATAGACTTTGTTTTGTAGGTCTAGTGAGACAGTTGCCCGATGGACAGGATTTGTCTAGGCTCTGGTCAAAGGCTATGTTGGAGTCTCCTCCAAGTATTACCATACCCTCCAGAAGGGGTGATAGGGTCTTCAACATGGATTGGAAAAAATAGAGTTGACCCTTGTATAATAAGAGAGGGAAGAATAGGTTTGGTCATCCAGTTCCCCAATTAACAAAATATATCTACCTTCTGGGTCTTTATGTTCCAATTTTAGGGTGAATTTACACTTGTGAGAGAATATAATGCCCACCCCCTTTGTTTTATCGTCTGCATTGGCCATGTAAAAGGTAGGGTATTTAGAGTGGAGAAATGTTGGGCAGTAACTTTTAGGAAAGTGAGTTTCCTGTAGAAGGGCTACGTCTACTTTTTGAGAGTGGAGGTGTTGTAGCACTTTTCACCCCTTGGATGGGGAGTTTAGACCCTGGACATTGTGAGACACAACCTTTAGAGGGTGCAATACTGGGGGGTTGTCAGCCATAGAGCAGAAGGGTGGACCATGCTAGAAAATCAAGAGCACTTACCGTTGTTTCTCCACAAGCTCCAAAGCACTCAGTCTGCAAAAAAAGTAAAAAATCCAAATTTGCTGGCACAAATCGAGGAGCCCTTCCCGAGTCGGTCACTATAAAAGAACAAATGTTAGAAAGATGTAGGTGGAAAGAAGAACAGAGAGAAAAGAGAGAGCCGAGAAACAAGGGAGTTTCCCGGGGAGTGGAGGAAAGAGAGCCCTCTATCCTTAAGGTAAACCAAATTAAGGATCCCCTCCGTGAAGAAGGGAACAATCCTGTCAAGAGAAAGGTGGAACACCTGTTCTACTAGACAGGATGGGGTGCATGAGCACCACTCCAGCCGTGAGGCTAACTTGATAAATAGACAAAGACAGTGAAAGTGGGCCTAGTGCCCCCAGACAGATCGAGCACCCCTAGTAAACATAACATTATAACCAATAACTTGAACAGCTTCCTGGATCATCACAATTTTCTAGGTCCTGTGAACAAAAAGTGGAGAGTGTTGGGAGGGAGCGGAAAAGCAGGGATGGGATAGGGAGAAGCGGGAGGGGGGTGGGGGCTGGGAAAGAGGGCAAGGCCAGCCAACTCCGGACTATGGTCAGGAGAGAGAGAGGCAAGAAATAGTACATGACACAAGGGGTTAACCAAGCGCACTATAGATAGAGGTTTGTAAACAAACTGATATATAGGCAGAGGATGAGTGTTTTAGAAGATAATAATTGTTTGTAGTCCATAACATATTAGTCCATAGGTTATACAGAATAACTAGTCCACAGAGAAGGCTGCCAGCTTACAGATAGAAGAGATATGAAATAGCAAAAAAGGAACAAAAGCAGTAAAAATTTGATTTAATTAAAAATAAAACCAATGCAAGTGTTGCACTCACAAAAGAACAAGTTTGAAAGGCTTATCTGGGTAAGTAGTACAATTCATCCGCTCTTCCCAGGAAGGGGGTGCTGTATATCCTGATGTAGAGGAGGGATGATGTCTCTGGGTGTCCTCTCAGATGTCCTAAGCGATGGCAGAACCAAACACTCACGGCAGCGGGGACGGGAGACAGCTTCCCTGGAGCATAGCAGCAGATGTCACTTCCGAGTCGTGGGGTCAGCGGGAGGGTGCGCGCGTTTGAAGCATGCGTGCTTCTTCATCAGGCTCTATGGGGGCCATCTTAGATTGGGGCTATTTGTACCAAACAGGAGCTACCTGATAGGCTGGTCCTGTAACCATGGAAACCAGATACAAACCGCGGCCACTATCTGAATAACATATCCTAGCGCTGACAATAACCATTAAAAATGGGAAGACCGGTATTTACAAATGTAAAAACAAACAAAAAATTGAAACAATATCACTATGTAAAGAGGGGATATGTATAATATATAATAGAATAAAATGATCCCATATAAAAGGACCAAAGATTATCTAAAAAAGACCTGAAAATATCTAAGAAAATATAATGACTAAAAATAATTTCAGGATATTTAGAAGGTGTCTTAAAAATATTCCAAAACATTTCCAAAATATTTTAGATTAATATATGTATATAATATATTATAAAAACATGTCTATACACATTAGTGTTGGAAAGACATATCATTGGAGGGTAAGGTGTCTGGTACCAAACATATAAATATCCATGATAACTATATGGGCTGTAATTAGCATATGAGCATGCACACGGGAGGACATACCTGCATAAATGCATGACTATATAAGATAACAGTATATGTATGAAAATCATATGTGCAAAATATATATACACCTTTATACGCACGTATACCGTACATATATACATACACATACATATACACAAGGGGTATACGTCTTAAAGGGAACCAGACATAGGGATTAGACTCATAACATACTAGAGGGATAAAAGATCACAAGATGGTAACAAAAACATATAGGGGTACCAATACGAATGTATGAAAGCAACTGTATATATGCACATGATTATAGTTACATGAAACCATTATACCTGTAAAGGGATCATTATAGAAGAATATTGATTTCCATGCCCTCGTTTAAGCCCCCGGGCGAGAGACTATCGAGGGTATTGATCCAGTAATTTTCACGCTCACATAATCTCTTGTAGCGCTCAGCTTTGGGGAGATGTTTGGAGTTAGCTTCTATAACCCAAACACGCAGACCCACAGATGATTGGTGATGAAACTCTTTGAAGTGCCTAGCTACACTATATTTATCGCGGCCTTTCTCAACGAAATTACGGTGTTCTCCAAACCTTTTTCGGATGGTACGAATGGTGCGGCCTACATAAAGTAGGCCGCACGAACACGTCAAGCAATACACCACATACTCAGAGGAGCATGTATAGAAGTCAGGTATGATGTATTGCTTACCTTTACACGTGAAGCCTTTATGTCTGTGAGCAGGGATGAGCCGAACACCCCCCTGTTCGGTTCGCACCAGAACCTGCGAACAGACAAAATGTTCGTGTAAACTTTAGAACCCTATTAAATACAATGGACTCGAACGTTCGAAATCTAAAGTGTTAATTATAAAGGCTAATATGCAAGTTATTGTCCTAAAAAGTGTTTGGGGACCCGGGTCCTGCCCCAGGGGACATGTATCAATGCAAAAAGAAGTTTTAAAAACGGCCGTTTTTTCGGGAGCAGTGATTTTAATAATGCTTAAAATGAAAAAATAAAAGTGAAATATTCCTTTAAATTTCGTACCTGGGGGGTGTGTATGATATGCATGTGAAGTGGCGCATGTTTCCCGTGCTTAGAACTGTCCCTGCAAAAAATGTCATTTTTGAAAGAAAAAAAAATGCATTTAAAACTGACTCGCGGCTATTAATGAATTGTCGGCTCCCGGCAATACATACAAAAGTCATTGATAAAAAAAAAAAAAAAAAAGCGTGGGGGTTCCCCAGAATTCAATTACCAGGCCCTTCAGATCTGGCATGGATTTTAAGGGGAACTCCACCCCAAGTTTAAAAAAAAAATGGCGTGGAGTCCCCCTAAAAATCCATACCAGACCCCTTATCCGAGCACGCAACCTGGCCGGCCGCAGGGGAAAAGGGGGGGACGAGAAAGCGGCCCCCCCTCCCTCCTGAACCATACCAAGCCACATGCCCTCAACATGGGGAGGATGTCCCCATGTTGATGGGGACAAGGGCCTCATCCCCACAACCCTTGCCCGGTGGTTGTGGGGGTCTGCGGGCGGGGGGCTTATCGGAATCTGGAAGACCCCTTTAACAAAGGGGACCCCCAGATCCCGCCCCCCCCTATGTGAATTGGTAAGGGGTACATTGTACCCCTACCATTTCACGAAGAAAGCGTAAAAAAATGTTTAAAAAAACACACAAACACCTTGAAAAAGTCCTTTATTTAAAAAAATAAATAAATAAACATACCAGCGGTGAAATCCAGTGTCCCGCGGCGATCCCGATGTCCAGCGCTGTCCTTCATTGGTTGTGCCTGAGCGGACCTGATGGGGAACTCCCTCTCAGTATTTTAAATGTATAGACCCGCCCCTTCTAAAGTTCCCCATCAGGTCCGCTCAGCGGACCAGATGCGGAACATGAGAAGGGGCGGGTCTATACATGTATTACCAAAGTGAGAGCAGTTCCCCATCAGGTCCGCCCCCTCGGTATGTCGGACCCGCCTACGTCATTGGCCTGAGCGGGGAACTTCCTTCACTATGTACATTTAAATTACACAGTGAAGGAAGTTCCCCGCTCAAGCCACTGACGTAGGCGGGTCCGACATACCGAGGAGGCGGACCTGATGGGGAACTGCTCTCACTTTGGTAATACATGTATAGACCCGCCCCTTCTCATGTTCCGCATCTGGTCCGCTGAGCGGACCTGATGGGGAACTTTAGAAGGGGCGGGTCTATACATTTAAAATACTGAGAGGGAGTTCCCCATCAGGTCCGCTCAGGCACAACCAATGACGGACAGCGCTGGACATCGGGATCGCCGCGGGACACTGGATTTCAGCGCTGGAATGGGTTTTTTTTTTTTAATAAAGGACTTTTTCAAGGTGTTTGTGTGTTTTTTTTAAACATTTTTTTACGCTTTCTTCGTGAAATGGTAGGGGTACAATGTACCCCTTACCAATTCACATAGGGGGGGGGGCCGGGATCTGGGGGTCCTCTTTGTTAAAGGGGTCTTCCAGATTCCGATAAGCCCCCCGCCCGCAGACCCCCACAACCACCGGGCAAGGGTTGTAGGGATGAGGCCCTTGTCCCCATCAACATGGGGACATCCTCCCCATGTTGAGGGCATGTGGCTTGGTACGGTTCAGGAGGGAGGGGGGGCCGCTCTCTCGTCCCCCCCTTTTCCCCTGCGGCTGGCCAGGTTGTGTGCTCGGATAAGGGGTCTGGTATGGATTTTTAGGGGGACTCCACGCCATTTTTTTTTATTTGGGGTGGAGTTCCCCTTAAAATCCATGCCAGATCTGAAGGGCCTGGAATGGATATTTGGGGGAACCCCACGTCAATTTTTTTTTTATTTGCGGCGGGGTTCCCCTTAATATCCATTCCAGACCTGAAGGGCCTGGTAATTGAATTCTGGGGAACCCCCACGCTTTTTTTTTTTTTTTATCAATGACTTTTGTATGTATTGCCGGGAGCCGACAATTCATTAATAGCCGCGAGTCCGTTTTAAATGCATTTTTTTCTTTCAAAAATGACATTTTTTGCAGGGACAGTTCTAAGCACGGGAAACATGCGCCACTTCACATGCATATCATACACACCCCCCAGGTACGAAATTTAAAGGAATATTTCACTTTTATTTTTTCATTTTAAGCATTATTAAAATCACTGCTCCCGAAAAAACGGCCGTTTTTAAAACTTCTTTTTGCATTGATACATGTCCCCTGGGGCAGGACCCGGGTCCCCAAACACTTTTTAGGACAATAACTTGCATATAAGCCTTTATAATTAGCACTTTCGATTTCTCCCATAGATTTTTCGAATTTGCCGCGAACACCCCAATTTGTTCGCTGTTCGGCGAACGGGCGAACAGGCAATGTTCGAGTCGAACATGAGTTCGACTCGAACTCGAAGCTCATCCCTATCTGTGAGTGACGTGTTTACACGTGAGGCATAATGCCTTCCTACATTGATACATACCCTTCAGGTTGAAGAATGTCAAGGAAGCACTAGCAGAGGGCCCTGATGGTTTAATTTTACTAGGGGCTATCTGGGCCTTGATGTTTTGGGCCTTGATGTTTTTGGCCTTTCTGTAACTCACTATGGGACAGTCTGTGAGTGTGGATTTGAGATGGGGGTCCTCACTCAATAAAGACCAATGTTTAACAAGGATCCCTTCCATTTTCCTGAATTGACTATGGAATTGGGTGACGGAACGAACTGGTTGGATACTGTCGTCTGTTCTCATGGCTCTTTCACTCCTCACGTCACCATTCAGATAATGTAGGTATGGAATGAAGATGTAGCGCTAAGTGAAGAAATGAAGCCCAATAATTTGAGCCTCCAATCAAACCAAAGTGATAAATAATATCAATATAATGTGTCCATAGAAAATTTTCGTGTTGTGAAGAAAGAACATGTAGCACTGAAGTTTCATCACATAACTCTTGTAGAAAAAGAGAGGTAGAATACTCTTACCGGAACATTAGACCTGTGGTTTAGGCAGGTCAAATAGGCATACGAAATCCCAGTGGCACTCCTCATCAGTTAGTCTGGAAACTGGATCAGATGGGTCCCCAATGTAGACTGTCCGGTAGGCTCCCCGACTTGACAGCAGACTCTGGGTTTCACACCGATCCAGGTGATCCTCCGATGGAACTGGAACCGCCACTCAGCAAGGAGACTCTTTACCACAGTGAATATTAGTAACCAGTGGCCAAAGGAAGCTATTACTTGACCAACCACCCATGTGAGGAGAAAAGAAGGGAAGGAATGCTCCAATGGTGCAGGTCAATGAGGGTTTATTCAACCAACATAAAAGTGATCACAAACAATAAAAACGTTTAAAAAGGGGCAGTGAATGAGGTAGTGTACCAAGTCCTACGCGTTTCGAACAAATGTTCTTCAACAGGGGCATCAACCAACCTCTTCCACTGCAGAAATATATATATAGTGAACAAATACAATCTAACCACCCAAACATGCAATGCAGCAGTATACATAATAAATAATATGCAATATATAAAAACAAATATGTGTGGCTAAAACGCCACTTACATACACGGTACAACTCGCACTGTATCCAATCCGGGACAAATAGTATCATGCAAACGATGAGTAGAAACAGAAAGTGTCATGTAACCAAAGCGAGGCTTGGAAAGCCTCGCTTCCTGTATGTAAAACACTCATCTGTCACTAAAAAGTCTACCAAGCCTCTCTCTCACAAAGAGGCCTGGAGCGCATGGGCACTCTACGATGAGTAGAAACAGGAAGTGTCATGTAACCAAAGCGAGGCTTGGAAAGCCTCGCTTCCTGTACATAAACACTCATCTGTCACTTAAAAGTCTGCCAAGCCTCTCTCTCACAAAGAGGCCTGGAGCGCATGGACACCACCAAGTAATATCAAACAGGCTAAAAAGACCTTAAAGTAACAGCACCATCTTGTGGTAAATAAAGAAAAGTGCTGGAATAAAATTATCTAAAAGTCTACCAGGTCAATGGATCAGTAGACAGTACATAAAATAACCTAAACACCAAAATAAACTACAAATATGGGGAGCACTTAAGACACCCTAGAGAAAATAAATAAAAAATGGACCAGAACCTAAAAGAGGGCGCACACAAAGCCAAATACAAGGAGATTTGCATACGCACACATAGCGATAAATCTTATTAATCCACGGAAAGAAGGGAAGGGCACTCAAGCCTTATTGATGAATGAATTGATATCCCATTCAACATTCATTCCGTGGGGGGCATAGGTGCGAAGCTCATAGATCCAGTACGTTTCAAGTCGGGATACTCCCCGAATCCTAGATTCTCCCCTCCAATGTGAAACGTACTGATCTATGGCTAAAAACTGAGTGCCTGTGGGGTCTCGATCATGGTGTTCAAGATAGTGTCGCGGGACACTATGATTGGTTTTCCCATTTTTTATGTTGGCAATATGCTCATTCACCCTTATAGTGAAGGTTCGGATCGTACGTCCCACATATTGTTTTTTTCATGGGCATGTCAGCAAGTAAACAATGTATTGCATGGCGCAAGTAGTGAAACACTTCATATGGTAAGTCTTAAGTGTAGCCGTAGACTGGAAGGTCTCACTCTTGCGTCTCCCACTAATGTTATGTGCGCAAACATTGCACTTGCGACACGGAAAATAGCCCTTGCAATTTTGAAAAAAAGAGATACGTTTAGGAGGGTCTATAACATTTGGTGTGATGTCACCCTGGACAGACCGGGCACCTCTAAAGATCACCCCTGCCCGTTCAGGTAGCACCACACCTAAAAGTGCATCGCTTCTAAGGACATTCCAGTGTTTCTTCAGTATTTCTTTTACCTGGCGAGACTGCACAGAGTAAGTAGTGAAGAAAGACCACTTAAACTTCTCATTGGTAGCTTTGGGGGGACCAACCACAAGTAGGGAGTCCCGATCGATCCGCTGGATCCGATCGATCTCCTCATCGAGATCTCCGGGGGAATAGCCTTTATCGATAAAACGGCCCCTCAGGACAGCTGCTTGTATAACAAAATCACTGACTTTAGAGCAGTTCCTCCGCAACCGGAGGAACTGGCTCTTTGGCACTGACTTAAGCCATTGTGAATGATGGCAGCTGTCTCGAGGGATGTAACCGTTACGATCGGTAGGCTTGAAAAGGGGTACCAATACGAATGTATGAAAGCAACTGTATATATGCACATGATTATAGTTACATGAAACCATTATACCTGTAAAGGGATCATTATAGAAGAATATTGATTTCCATGCCCTCGTTTAGGCCCCCGGGCGAGAGACTATCGAGGGTATTGATCCAGTAATTTTCACGCTCACATAATCTCTTGTAGCGCTCAGCTTTGGGGAGATGTTTGGAGATAGCTTCTATAACCCAAACACGCAGACCCACAGATGATTGGTGATGAAACTCTTTGAAGTGCCTAGCTACACTATATTTATTGCGGCCTTTCTCAACGAAATTACGGTGTTCTCCAAACCTTTTTCGGAGGGTACGAATGGTGCGGCCTACATAAAGTAGGCTGCACGAACACGTCAAGCAATACACCACATACTCAGAGGAGCATGTATAGAAGTCAGGTATGATGTATTGCTTACCTTTACACGTGAAGCCTTTATGTCTGTGAGTGACGTGTTTACACGTGAGGCATAATGCCTTCCTACATTGATACATACCCTTCAGGTTGAAGAATGTCAAGGAAGCACTAGCAGAGGGCCCTGATGGTTTAATTTTACTAGGGGCTATCTGGGCCTTGATGTTTTGGGCCTTGATGTTTTTGGCCTTTCTGTAACTCACTATGGGACAGTCTGTGAGTGTGGATTTGAGATGGGGGTCCTCACTCAATAAAGACCAATGTTTAACAAGGATCCCTTCCATTTTCCTGAATTGACTATGGAATTGGGTGACGGAACGAACTGGTTGGATACTGTCGTCTGTTCTCATGGCTCTTTCACTCCTCACGTCACCATTCAGATAATGTAGGTAGGCTCCCTCTACTAGCTCGTCAGAGTAGCCTTTCTCCAAAAATGTGGTTTTCAGTGTCGAGCCATGGAGGATATAGTCCTGTGACCGGGTACAATTATGTCTCAGTCTACAAAACTGGCTCTTGGGTATATTGTTCACCAGGGATGAGCCGAACACCCCCCTGTTCGGTTCGCACCAGAACCTGCGAACAGACAGAATGTTTGTGTGAACTTTAGAACCCTATTAAATACAATGAACTCGAACGTTAGAAATCTAAAGTGCTAATTATAATTGCTAATATGCAATTTATTGTCCTAAAAAGTGTTTGGGGACCCGGGTCCTGCCCCAGGGGACATGTATCAATGCAAAAAAAGTTTAAAAAATAGACGTTTTTACGGGAGCGGTGATTTTAATAATGCTTAAAATGAAAAAATAAAAGTGAAATTTTCCTTTAAATTTCAGACCTAGGGGGTGTGTATGATATGCATGTAAAGTGGCGCACGTTTCCCGTGCTTAGAACTGTCCCTGCACAAAGTGTCATTTTTGAAGGAAAAAAAGTCATTTAAAACTCACTCGCGGCTATTAATGAATTGTCGGCTTTTATCAATACATAGAAAAGTCATTGATAAAAAAAAAAAATTGAGCTGTTTCATGATGACCATGTGATCTGTGCACAGAATTACACCAAGCCCACTGCTGGCAATTCCTTTTTACATTATGGGAGTTGTCATCACCCACGTTGGGTGAACAATATACCCAAGAGCCAGTTTTGTAGACTGAGCCCTCATACACACGGCCGAGATTCTCGTTGAAAAAAACATGTCGTTTTTTTCGACGAGATTCTTGGACAAGAAACTTGTCCCGGCTGAGTGTACACACGCTCGTTTCAAAGAACCCGCGGTTCTTTGAATGGAGCGTACGCGGTGACGTCATCGACTACGACGAGCATGCGCTCGTCACATTCGATGCCGTCGCCGCCATCTTGGTATACCCTACGTATGCCTAGGAAGCTACCGCGCATGCGTCAAATTCATTTCGAACATGCGCGGGCTTCCGGGAGGACAGGTAAGTGTACACACACTCACTTTTCTCGTCAAGAAACATGCCGAGGAGAATCTCGACGAGAAAATAGAGAGCAGGTTCTCTATTTTCTCGTCGAGGTTTCTTGTCGGTTTTCTCGACGAGAAACCCGATAGCCGCGTACACACGACCGATTTACTCGGCAAGACCTCTCTGCCAGCAAGTTTCTTGCTGGTTCTTGCCGAGAAAATCGGCCGTGTGTACGAGGCCTGAGACATAATTGTACCCGGTCACAGGACTATATCCTCCATGGCTCGACACTGAAAACCACATTTTTGGAGAAAGGCTACCCTGAAGAGCTAGTAGAGGGGGCCTACCTACATTATCTGAATGGTGACGTGAGGAGTGAAAGAGCCATGAGAACAGACGACAGTATCCAACCAGTGCGTTTCGTCACCCAATTCCATAGTCATTTAAGATAAATGGAACGGATCCTGGTTAAACATTGGACTTTATTGAGTGAGGACCCCCATTTCAAATCCACACTCACAGACCGTCCCATAGTGAGTTACAGAAAGGCCAAAAACATCAAGGCCCAGATAGCCCCTAGTAAAATTAAACCATCAGGGCCCTCTGCTAGTGCTTCCTTGACATTCTTCAACCTGAAGGGTATGTATCAATGTAGGAAGGCATTATGCCTCACGTGTAAACACGTCACTCACAGACAGAAAGACTTCACGTGTAAAGGTAAGCAATACATCATACCTGACTTCTATACATGCTCTTCTGAGTATGTGGTGTATTGCTTGACGTGTCCGTGTGGCCTACTTTATGTAGGCCGCACCATTCGTACCCTCCGAAAAAGGTTTGGAGAACACCGTAATTTTGTTGAGAAAGGTTGCGATAAATATAGTGTAGCTAGGCACTTCAAAGAGTTTCATCACCAATCATCTGTGGGTCTGCGTGTTTGGGTTATAGAAGCTATCTCCAAACATCTCCCCAAAGCTGAACGCTACAAGAGATTATGTGAGCGTGAAAATGACTGGATCTCTACCCTCGATAGTCTCTCGCCCGGGGGCCTAAACGAGGGCGTCAAAATCAATATTCTTCTATAATGATCCCTTTATAATGGTTTCATGTAACTATAATCATGTGCATATATACAGTTGCTTTAATACATTCGTATTGGTACCCCTATATGTTTTTGTTACCATCTTGTGATCTTTTATCCCTCTAGTATGTTATGAGTCTAATCCCTATGTCTGGTTCCCTTTAAGATGTATTCCCCTTGTGTATATGTATGTGTATGTATTGTAAAGTTTGGGGGTTGTTATAGCTCCACGGGACCAAGTGCATAAACCGTTTGATCTTGAAAAAAGGCTTTTATGTGTAAACAAACTAAAATAAAGCTTCACTCAGCACACAGGAAAACTATAAAACAAAGTCTGCTTGTCTTCAGCACAAAACAAATTAAAGAAAAGGCACATACAGTTTTTGTAGATGGGTCTTCGCCCCAAAACTTCAAGAGTCCTTCTTAAGTCTTTGGCAGCTTCCAGCTCATCACAACAGGTGCAATTCCATACTCCTCCTCTCCACCTCTAGCACCACTTCCTGTCTTATGAGCTGTTTCCTGGAAGCCTTTAACCCCCTGTGTGCTGACTTCCAGTGGTCAGGAGTGAAGGCTCTATCCCACCCAAATATCACTTTAGAGCCTCCGAAATTCCGGGCCCCAAATAACTCTTTAACAAGACAAAGAGGACTGCGAGCCAGTCCTCTCTGAACTACTTATTTTGCCGGGAATTCCTCACCCATTCTGGGTGACCTGAACACCATCACAACTCCTTAAAGGGACCACAACCCAAATATTGGTGCTATATAGCACCCATCCAGGACCCAACCTTGGCGTCCTGCACATATCCCCCCCTCTGCCTCAACGTGGAGGTGTTGGAGGCACCACTCGACATCATACAATGGACTCGGGAGAGGGCATCGGCATTCTGATGTTGTCTCCCAGGTCTATGCTCTACCACAAAATTGAACTCCTGGAGAGAAAGGAACCACCTTGTTACCCTGGCATTGGTGTGTTTGTGCTGCCTCATCCAGGTAAGGGGAGCGTGGTCTGACACCAAGCGAAATCTCCTGCCTAGGAGAAAATATCTTAGGGAGTCCACAGCCCACTTGATGGCAAGACACTCCCGCTCTACCACAGCGTTGTTTTTCTCAGCTGCCGTCAGCTTCCTACTAAGAAAAACTATGGGGTGCTCTTCCCCATTGATTTCCTGCGACAGGACCGCTCCCAACCCTTCACTTGAAGCATCTGTCTGTACTAAAAAATCCTTCGCAAAATCCGGAGCTACAAGCACCGGATCCAGGCACAATGCCGTCTTAAGCTTTTGAAAAGCTTTTTCGGCCTTGGCATTCCACTTTATCATCACAGACTTTCTGCCCTTGGTCAAGTCAGTCAGCGGTGCAGCAATGGTGGCAAAGTTGGGGACAAACCTCCTATAATAGCCAACTATGCCAAAAAACGCTATGACCTGCTTCTTGGTTAGGGGGCGGGCCAGTCCTGTATGGCTTCCACCTTACTCATTTGGGGCTTCACCAGCCCCCTACCCATAATATACCCTAGGTACTTGGCTTCCTCCACCCCAACGGCACACTTTTCCGGATTGATGGTGAACCCTGCTCTTCTCAAGGAGTCTACGACTGCCTGAACCTGGGGAAGATGGGACTCCCACTCAGTGCTGAAGATGACTATGTCATCTAAGTAGACGGAAGCGTACCGTTGATGTGGACGCAAAGTTTTGTCCATGGCCCTTTGGAACGTGGCGGGGCAGAGTGTAGACCAAATGGCATCCTTTTGTATTGGAAGTGGCCTTCCGGGGTAGATAAGGCTGTTTTCTCCCTGGCTATCTTGGTCAGGGGAATCTGCCAGTACCCTTTTGTGAAGTCCAGCGTGGTGATATACCTGGCAGGACCCAACCTCTCAATTTGCTCATCTACCCTTGGCATGGGATATGCATCAAACTTGGAGACTTCATTACGTTTTCTGATGTCGTTACAGAAGCGGAGGGTGCCGTTGGGTTTGGGTACCAATACGATTGAACTCGACCACTCGCTCTGTGACTCTTCAATGACTTCAATTTCGAGCATTCTTTTAACCTCTTCAGATACTGCCACCCTATGAGCTTCTGGGATGCGGTAAGGCTTTAACCTGATTTTTACATTGGGCTCTGTTACAATGTCATGTTCGATGACGTTGGTGAGACCGGCCAACCCTGAAAACATGACTCTATTTCTTTGCAGAAACTCTTTTGCTTGCTGGGTTTGGGGCCTAGTTAGGGTGGCAACAACCTGTGACCAGGTCGATCCCTGCATGGTCCCCTGACTGTACCCCTACCACAGCGGATACCTGTTCTCTGTCTCTCCAGGGTTTCAACAAATTTACGTGATAGATTTGGTATGGTTTTCTTTTCCCTGGCTGGTGTACCTTGTAGTTCACCTCACCCACTTTCTCTACTACCTCAAATGGACCTTGCCACTTGGCCAAGAATTTGCTCTCCACCGTGGGTATTAGAACAGCCACCCGGTCTCCTACTTGAAACTGTCTAACTTTAGCCGACCGGTTATACACTCTTCTTTGGGCATCCTGAGCCTTCTGCATGTGCTCCCTCACCAGCGGCATCACCTTAGCCACCCTCTCTTGCATTTGAGAGATATGTTCTACCACGGTTTTATGCGGTGAGGACTCACTTTCCCACGTTTCCTTTACCAGATCGAGCAACCCCCGGGGCCTTCGTCCAAACACTAGCTTAAACGGTGAGATGTGGATGCTTGTGGAACTTCCCGGATGGCAAACAACAGGGCAGGGAGTAACATATCCCAATCCTTCCCGTCTTTCTGGACCACTCTTTTCAACATGGACTTTAGAGTTTTATTAAACCTCTCAACTAGGCCATCGGTCTGCGGGTGATAGACGGACGTCCGCAACTGCTTAATCTGAAACAGTTTGCACAAGTCCGCCATCACCTTTGACATAAAAGGGGTGCCCTGGTCCATCAGTATCTCTTTAGGGAATCCAGTTCATGAGAACATTTGAAACAACTCCCGGGCAATGGCCTTAGAGGAAGCTTTCCTCAAAGGGACTGCTTCTGGATACCTAGTTGCGTAATTTAGGATGACTAATATGTATTAGTGCCCCCTTGCTGACTTTACCAGGGGTCCCACAAGATCCATAGCGATCCGCTCGAATGGGACCTCAATAATTGGCAAGGGTACTAGAGGGTTTCTATAGTGGGGCACTGGGGCAGTTAACTGGCAAATGGGACAAGACGCACAATATCTTTTAACCTCGGCCTTCACCCCTGGCCAGTAAAACCGGTCGGTTATCTTGGCCTCTGTTTTCTCCGCCCCCAGGTGTCCTCCCAGTGCGTCGTTGTGGGCTAGATCAGGGAGCATCCGCCTATGCAGTTGGGGAACCAGCAACTGCTTTACAGTTTCCCCTCGGCTCTCAGCTACTCGATATACCAAGTCTCCCTTCAATGAAAAATGAGGAAACCTCTGATCTGCACCTGGCATTTGTGAGACCCCATCAACAACAGAAACCTGCTCTCGAGCATTGATCAAGGTAGGATCCTGTAATTGGGCGGTGCCAAAGGCACCCCTGGATACATCCAGGTCTGGATGCACTGGCCTCAAGGGTGTTTCCCCCTCATCCTCCTCAACCGGAGAGAGCTCCTCATCATCCTCCCCCAGCATAACTTGTAATGGGAAAATCCCCCCCCCCCCCTCAGAGATCAACTCGGTTTTGAGACCTGGAACAGGAACATTATCATCCAAATTAGCATTCTCTGTAACGTGACGGGTATCTCCATATTAGAGGGGTGTGTTGTGGGGGTTTCCGGCCCGAATCCCTCAGACTCTGTCCCTTCCAGGCCCAGTGTCCCCAGTTCTCCTGGCAGCCCCATCTGTACCTGGTTCCATTGTTCGAGAAATAGTGGACAGTCCCGCCCCACTATGATGTCATGTATTAAACTTTTTATCACCCCAACCTCTTGTGTAACTGAGGTATGGCCATAGGAAACCGTCACCGGGACCAGGGGGTACTCCCTGGTGTCCCCATGGATACACACTACCCATAGAGTCTTATTTACTGGGCTGAGTCTCCCGATCACCCTGGCATGTACAAGTGTTATCATGCTACCGGAGTCCAGTAGAGCCTTGGCAGGAAGGTGGTTCACCCACACTTCACACTCGAACCCTCCTGCAGCCAGATCAAGATGAGTGGCACACGCACTTTGCACATAGAAGGAGCCTCTCCGACCAGTCCCACAGTCCATAGGCTCCTCCTGCAGTGGGCACTGTGCCCAGGTATGCCCCCAGGACCGACATCGCCAACACTGTAGGTCCCCCATCCTTGGGACAGGAACCAACCTTTCTGCAGAAGATGATGCAGGTTTGAGGGTTCCCATGTCAGGCAGGGCTTCTCTCCTAGGTGCTGTGGCTGGTCTGGTTGCCCTTGGTGTGGGTTCCCGACGCTTGGCAGGCCCAAGCAGGTCCTCTACCACGGTGTAACTTTCGACCAACTCAACCAGCTGGTCAGCAGTTGCAGGGACTCCATGGCTTACCCAGCACTGTAGGTCATCTGGCAGGGACCGCAGGTCCCAGTCCATCACCACCCGTTCCACCATTTGTGGGCCCGACAATTTTTCCGGTTGCAGCCATTTTTTCACCAGCTGCACTAGTTCGTGCATTCGGGACCTCAGTGGTCGGTCAGGTTTGTACTGCCAGCGATGCACCCTCTGAGCCTGGATGGCTGTGGTCACTCCCAGGGGGGCCAGGATCTCTGCCTTCAGCCGCTCATAGTCGCTGATGTGCTCAGATGAGAGGTCAAAATAAGCCTTTTGCGGGTCACCGGTGAGGAAAGGGGAGATAATGCCAGCCCATTGGTCACAAAGGTAGTGAGAAAGGCCTCTACGTCATCGCTGGGTGTTAGCTTTTGTAAGAAATGGCTGGCTCTTATGGACACTTGCTCTCGTCCCTGAGCCAGCCGCTGTACCGCCTCCTGCAAGGCAGCCACCTGTGCTTGAGTGGACTCCTGCTGCTGAGCCATCACTTCCTCATGGCGACGGTTTGCCTCTGCTAAAGCTTGCTGCTGGGTCACAGTGGCTTATGCCAAAGCCTTGATGACCTCCTCCATGCCTTTGTCTGCTGTTTGCAATGTCTGAGCTGACTTCACCCAAGACATGCCATAAGCTTTAAATGTCAGTTGTTTCAAACGGTTTTTGCGGCTGCAAATGCACTTTGCCAGCATCCAAGACACCAGTTGTAAAGTTTGGGGGTTGTTATAGCTCCACGGGACCAAGTGCATAAACCATTTGATCTTGAAAAAAGGCTTTTATTTGTAAAAAAACTAAAATAAAGCTTCACTCAGCACACAGGAAAACTATAAAACAAAGTCCGCTTGTCTTCAGCACAAAACAAAGTAAAGAAAAGGCACATACAGTTTTTGTAGCGGGGTCTTCGCCTCAAAACTTCAAGAGTCCTTGTTAAGTCTTTGGCAGCTTCCAGCAGACACACAGCTCCTCACAACAGGTGCAATTCCATACTCCTCCTCTCCACCTCTAGCACCACTTCCTGTCTTATGAGCTGTTTCCTGGAAGCCTTTAACCCCCTGTGTGCTGACTCCCAGTGGTCAGGAGTGGAGGCTCTATCCCACCCGAATGTCACTTTAGAGCCTCCGAAATTCCGGGCCCCAAATAACTCTTTAACAAGACAAAGAGGACTGCGAGCCAGTCCTCTCTGGACTACTTATTTTCCCGGGAATTCCTCACCCATTCTGGCCTCCTGAACACCATCACAACTCCTTAAAGGGACCACAACCCAAATATTGGTGCTATATAGCACACGTCCAGGACCCAACCTTGGCGTCCTGTACAGTATATATGTATACGTGCGTATATAGGTGTGTATATATATTTTGCACATATGATTTTCATACATATACGGTTATCTTATATAGTCATGCATTTATGCAGGTATGTCCTCCTGTGTGCATGCTCATATGCTAATTACAGCCCATATAGTTATCATGGATATTTATATGTTTGGTACCAGACACCTTACCCTCCAATGATATGTCTTTCCAACACTAATGTGTTTAGACATGTTTTTATAATATATTATATACCTATATTAATCTAAAATATTTTGGAAATGTTTTGCAATATTTTTAAGACACCTTCTAAATATCCTGAAATTATTTTTAGTCATTATATTTTCTTAGATATTTTCAGGTCTTTTTTAGATAATCTTTGGTCCTTTTATATGGGATCATTTTATTATATTATATATTATACATATCCCCTCTTTACATAGTGATATTGGTAAAAAATTTTGTTTGTTTTTAAATTTGTAAATACCGGTCTTCCCATTTTTAATGGTTATTGTCAGCGCTAGGATATGTTATTCAGATAGTGGCCGCGGTTTGCATCTGGTTTCCATGGTTACAGGACCAGCCTATCAAGTAGCTCCTGTTTGGTACAATTAGCCCCAATCTAAGATGGCCCCCATAGAGCCTGATGAAGAAGCACGCATGCTTCAAACGCGCGCACCCTCCCGCTGACCCCACGACCCGGAAGTGACATCTGCTGCTATGCTCCAGGGAAGCTGTCTCCCGTCCCCGCTGCCTTGAGTGTTTGGTTCCGCCATCGCTTAGGACATCTGAGAGGACACCCAGAGACATCATCCCTCCTCTACATCAGGATATACAGCACCCCCTTTCTGGGAAGAGCGGATGAATTGTACTACTTACCCAGATAAGCCTTTCAAACTTGTTCTTTTGTGAGTGCAACACTTGCATTGGTTTTATTTTTAATTAAATCTCATTTGACTGCTACGCTTAGAAGGAGCTGCTTTTGTTCCTTTTTCTTTTAAGAAATAGTACACGGGGTGAGATATCTCAGAGAGATCCTAATGGGAGTCTGAGCCATCCCTGCAGGCAGGGAAAAAGAGTAAGGACCAAGAATTCCAAACATCTCAGGTTGGAGGGGTTTCCTTGGACTTCTTGGGTCTGGTGGTTTCCCAAACTGGTTGTAGAGGGCTAGTAGGAAGCTGCCTTTTCGAAGAGTTGGAAGTGTGGCCAGTGGGTTGCAGATTCGGGTCATGCCTGATGAGGCCTAGTGTCAGTAGAAGTTTTTCCCCCTCCTGCAGGAAGGAAAAAGTATAGGGCTTGCCCTTGAAGATGAGCTTGAGTTGGAAGGGAAACAGCCACCAGTATTTGATTTCTCTTTCTATTAAAATGTTGAGCAGTGGTTTGAGGGCTCTCCTCTTTTGGATGGTGGAAGGAGACAGGTCGTCAAAAATTTGAAGCTCAAGACCCTGGAACAAGATCTTGGATGTTGCTTGGGATTTGCGCATCACCTCTTCTTTGACGGAATAGAAATGTGGTCCATCAGTTCTCTGAGGCCTCAGAGCTCTATGAGCCCGGTCTAGCTCCAATCTGTGTTGAGGGATATCAGGAATCAGGTCCTTAATGAAAGTGCGGACTGCATCATGGACATCTTTATAAGATTCTGGGAGGCCTCTAACCCTGAAATTATAGCGCCTGTTCCTGTTCTCAAGGTCATCAATTTTAGCATTGGCTGTCTTGAGTTGGCCTTGGAGGGTCTGGATGCAGTTAGTGTTTTGGTTTGTTCTGGCAATGGTAACGTCCAGATTGGATTCAATAATCTCAATTCGGGATCATATTGTGTGGAGGTCTGCTTTAATATCATTTGTGATCCTGTTGGCAGTATTGTGCAGGCCCCTGTCCAGGAGCTCAGCAAATTTAGTGAACATGTCTGCCATGGTTACTGGGAGAACTAGGCCCAAATCCGCAGGCTGTAGTGACTGCTGTGGCTGGGGAGGGCTGGATTCCATGGGGGAGAGGCCCAGCTCTTCCAGAGTCTGTTCAATTAGGGATTCTGTGAATGCAGGGGATACAGGGCCCAGGGCGGGTGTACTCACAGTTGAACCCAGCAGTTGTGAGGGAGAAGGAGCAGCGGCTTGAGCATAGGTAATGTGATCTTCTTCAAAAGCGGGATTCAGGCTTCTCCTTACAGTCCCCGAATACATCAGGGGGATCCGCTGGGTGTCCGTTGCCTGTGGGTAGCCGATCCAGGCTGAGAGCAGGAGTGTTTGCGGCGATCGTAGCCTCAAGCGGCTGGAGTGGGACGGAGCTCCCTGACTAAGCGTCCATGTCAGGAGCTGCTGCGCATGCGCCTCCTGGTATGGATTTTAATGGGAACTCCACCCCAAATAAAAAAAAAAATGGCGTGGAGTTCCCCCAAAAATCCATACCAGACCCTTTACCCGAGCACGCAACCTGGCAGGCCGCAGGAAAAGAGGGGGGTGAGAGAGCGCCCCCCCTCCTGAACCGTACCAGGCCACATGCCCTCAACATGTTGATGGGGATAAGAGCCTCATCCCTGCAACCCTTGCCCAGTGGTTGTGGGGGTCTACGGGCAGGGGGCTTATCGGAATCTGGAAGACCCCTTTAACAAAGGGGACCCCCAGATCCTGCCCCCCCCTATGTGAATTGGTAAGGGGTACATTGTACCCCTACCATTCCACGAAGAAAGTGTATTTTTTTTTTTAAAAACACACAGACACCTTGGAAAAGTCCTTTATTAAAAATAAAAAAATAAAATATAAAAAAACCATTCCAGCGATGAAATCCAGTGTCCCGCGGCGATCCGATGTCCAGCGCTGTCCACACGAAACGTCATTGGCTGAGCCTGAGCGGACCTGATGGGGAACTTCCTCCGCAGTGTATTAAATGAATACACCCGCCCCTTCTAAAGTTGCCCATTAGGTCCGCTCAGCCAATGACGTAGGTGTAAGGCTAAGCGGACCAGATGCGGAACGTGAGAAGGGGCGGGTCTATTCATTTATTACACTGTGGAGGAAGTTCCCCATCAGGTCCGCCCCCTCGTATGTCAGACCCCGCCTACGTCATTGGCTGAGCGGACCTGATGGGGAACTGCCTCCGCAGTGTAATAAATGAATAGACCCGCCCCTTCTCACGTTCCGCATCTGGTCCGCTTAGCCTTACACCTACGTCATTGGCTGAGCGGACCTAATGGGCAACTTTAGAAGGGGCGGGTGTATTCATTTAATACACTGCGGAGGAAGTTCCCCATCAGGTCCGCTCAGGCTCAGCCAATGACGTTTCGTGTGGACAGCGCTGGACATCGGATCGCCGCGGGACACTGGATTTCATCGCTGGAATGGGTTTTTTATTTTTTTATTTTTAATAAAGGACTTTCCCAACAGTGTCTGTGTGTTTTTTTTATTTATTTTTACACTTTCTTTGTGAAATGGTAGGGGTACAATGTACCCCTTACCAATTCACATGGGGGGGGCGGGATCTGGGGGTCCCCTTTGTTAAAGGGGTCTTCCAGATTCCGATAAGCCCCCTGCCCGCAGACCCCAACAAGCACCGGGCAAGGGTTGTGGGGATGAGGCCCTTGTCCCCATCAACATGGGGACATCCTCCCCATGTTGCGGGCATGTGGCCTGGTACGATTCAGGAGGGGGGGCGCTCTCTCGTCCCCCCCTCTTTTCCTGCGGCCTGCCAGGTTGCGTGCTCGGATAAAGGGTCTGGTATGGATTTTTGGGGGAACTCCACGCCATTTATTTTTTAAATTTGGGGTGGAGTTCCCCTTAAAATCCATACCAGACCTGAAGGGCCTGGTATGGATATTTGGGGGAACCCCACGCATTTTTTTTTAAATTTGCAGCAGTGTTCCCCTTAATATCCATACCAGACCTGAAGGGCCTGATAATTAAATTTGGGGGGACCCCCACACATTTTTTTTTTTTTTATCAATGACTTACCTCTATATTGCCGGGAGCCGACAATTCATTATAGCTGCGAGTGAGTTTTAAATTACTTTTTTTTCCTTCAGAAATGACACTTTGTGCAGGGACAGTTCTAAGCATGGGAAACAAGCACGACTTTACAGGCATACTATACACACACCCTAGGTACGAAATTTAAAGGAATATTTCACTTTTATTGTTTTACTTTAAACATTATTAAAATCACTGCTCCCCAAAAAACGGCTGTTTTTAAAACTTTTTTTTGCATTGATACATGTCCCCTGGGGCAGGACCCGGGTCCCCAAACACGTTTTATGACAATAACTTGCATATAAGCCTTTAAAATTAGTACTTTAGATTTCTCCCATAGACTTTTCGAATTTGCCGCGAACACCCCAAATCGTTCTCTGTTTGGTGAACGGGCGAACAGGCAATGTTCGAGTCGAACATGAGTTCGACTCGAACTCAAAGCTCATCCCTACTGGTGACTTCACAATAGGGATAAAACTTTTTCATGGAAGGAAGTTTAACAAGACATGTGGCCACTCATTAAAATTAGAAGAAACAGGTTTAACCATGAACTACGTAGAGGGTTCTTTACTGTAAGAGTGGCCAGGATGTTGAATTCCCTTCCACAGGCGGTGGTCTCAGTGGGGGGCATCAATAGTTTAAAAAAACTATTAGATAAGCACCTGAACAACCACAACATACAGGGATATACAAGGTAATACTGATATATAATCACACACACATAGGTTGGACTTGATGGACTTGTGTCTTTTTTCAACCTCACCTACTATGTAACTATATGAAATGTCGTGGTCAGGCCAACTTGCAGCATTTAAAATGCAAAACTTGCCTCAAATTCTCTACACCTTTAGGACGGTACCCATTCCAGTCGCACAATACTTTTTTGATACGTTGCAACCTATGCTTAACAAGTAGCTATGGCAGGTCTTTGGCAAATTGATAAAAAGTTATGGTGTGATCTAGAACAAACAATGCTACCCCATGGAGACTTAGTATCCTACCGTCACACGAAATACCATCAACAAAACACACCAAGCAATCTCCCACCTACTATTCGAGCCACCCTAACTGCATGGAAGATCTTTACTACTCCTTATAAGAAATCTGAAACCATGCTTGAAATCCCTATTGCAACACTAACATACCTTATTCCAGATATATTCCTGTCACATTGAATTCGCTAGAGCATCTCCTGGATCTCGGATCTATATAGTGGCAATACATTCAAAATATTCTCCAACCTATGCTCGGAACATGCACTACTGCACACTGAGCATTACAGCTACCTGCATGTAGCATCTTTTCTACATAAAATACCTGATATCAAATGCAAGGTACCACTGAAGATGGCTAAATATCTTAGACCCAGCATTAGAACTAAAGGGAGCATTTCTTTATTCTACGTAACCCTTAAAGACAAAATGGATTTCTCTAAGTCCTACAGGCATGGGAAAGGGATCTCGAGCTACTGTATCTTTCTCTACAGCAAATAGCCATGACTTATGCTGCAACCAAATGTGTAGGACTATGGGAATTGTCACACAAACTTATGCTAAGATAGTACTGGACACCTTACCGTATTTCCAAATTCCACACCAACACCTCTCCCCAGTGTCGGAGGCAATGCTGACAGATTGGCAACTTATACAGTACCATATCTTTTGGTCGTGTAGTAAACTCTCTAAGCTCTGGCCAGCAGTTTTTGTAATGATCTCTCAAATCTCAGGCTTTAACATAAGTCCCTCACCGAGCTTGGCAATTTTGAACATTGGCACAGAAGTTCTCCCCCCGACCCTCAGAACAGTTGTGACCCATATTCTCCTCACCACTAGGCTTTGTAGAGTGAGACTGGAAATCTCCATCTGTACCCTCCTTAAGTGATATAGTGAAGACAGTTCAACTTCACTACAACTATGAAGTTAGATTCACATATACACAAGGCAGAGATGAAATCATCTGTGATCTTTAGCTTACGTGGATATTATGGTATTTGAAAAATTATTTAGGTCTGTAATGTTGTTTACCCCTCTGACAAAAAAGTCTTGTTGCTTGACTTTTGTATTTCCTGATGTATTAATGTTTGTGATATGTTAAACCCAACGTAAGTGGTACATCTCTGTTGATGTTTTACACCTAACCTATATTTACTCTTTTACTATGCAAGAATATTTTCTACCTGATCTTTATTTTGATATGGGCCTTGTTTGTTTCTATATTGTGTTGAAAATCCAATAAAAATTATTGAAAGTAAAAAACAAAATTTCACTATAAATACAAAAAATAAATTCTTTCTGTAACAACTGTTCTAAAAAAAAAAAAAGAAAAATTGCATGGTATGATTTTGGTATGATCTCATACAATTACATGTATAGATAAGCAAATAAAAAAAAATATCTGTTCTGCTGCTGATTTTTTCATATGCTGCATAAAGTATATCCTAACCTTTCGGTACAGACCTGGTTATTTGCTGGTATTTAACATTACTGTGTCAGTATATGCAGTATACTATCCTAGCACCCCCACAATGTTAAAATAACCTCAGATATCCTTCAGTACTTGTCAGGAGCTCCAAGACAGAGGTCCAGACAAAATAAAGTTTATTTTAAAGTAAAAGGCCTGGTGCTTGTGAGCACAAGCTAGAAGTTTGAGAGCGGAGGTCCTATAATTTTTTGGAATTTAATCTTTGTTACTTAATAACCCTTTCCCGCCGAGCGCACGCAGATATGCGGCCTAGGCTTTCTGGGGTTATACCGGAATGATGCCTGCAGCTGCAGGCATCATCCCAGTATAATTTTTTAGAGCCGGCGATTGGCTTTCCAGGGATATCAACCGATGCGGCTAAAAGCCGCTCGGTTGTTATCCCAGAGGAGCAGGAGGGGACACCAGGAGACCCGATCCATGATGCGCCACCTCCGGTGCCTAGAGAGAAACTGAAACGAAGCAGCAAACGGCTTTGATTCAGTCTCTTCAATGTAACCACGGAAGCGACGTCATGACGTCACGTCCGTGTTACTCGGCTGCCAATGGCGCCAGATTTAAAAAAATACACGGTATTCAGAATCGCCAATTTCGGCGATCTGAATACTTTGAAGTGCAAAGGAGGGATCGGGGGTCTTTTAGACCCCCGATCCCTCCATAAAGAGTACCTGTCACCACTTATTACTGTCACAAAGGATGTTTACATTCCTTGTGACAGCAATAAAAGTGATCACATTTTTTGTTTTTTTAAAACACACTTTTAGATTGTAAAAAAAAAATTAATAAATAAGAAAAAAATAATAATTTTAAAGCGCCCATGTCCCCGCGAGCTCGCGCAGCAAAGAAAACGCATATGGAAGTCGCGCCCGCATATGTAAACGGTGTTCAAATCACACATGTGAGGTATCACCACGATCGTCAGAGCGAGAGCAATAATTCTAGCTATAGACCTCCTCTGTAACTCTAACCTGGTAACCGTAAAAAAAATTCAAGCGGCGCATATGGAGATTTTTAGGTACCGTAGTTTGTCGGCATGTTTGGTATCTATTTACTCGGCGTAACATTATCTTTCACATTATATAAAAAAATTGGGCTAACTTTACTTTAAAAAAAAAATATTAATTCATGAAAGTAAATTTTTCCAAAAAAGTTGCATTTAAAACACCGCTGCACAAATACCGTGTGACATAAAATATTGCAACAATTGCCATTTTATTCTCTAGATTCTCTGCTAAAAATATATTTATAATGTTTGCGGGTTCTAAGTAATTTTCTAGCAAAAAATACGGATTTTAAGTTTTGTGATCATTCCAGAGTGGATATGCATGCTTGCTTATAGAATAACACCTTTATGAAGGACTAAACTCTGAAAGCTTGATGTTTTTTACCTTTTTTTTCCATTCATTTATTCATTGCCATTTACCTAAATAAAATACTTGTAAAAACCTTGACTTACTTAAATCGTTCTTATTTTGACAACCCAACATATTGAATAGAAAAAGGTCTCTTGGAGTGTTCATGTACATTGGCATGCTTATCAGCTTGCTAGTGTTCACATGTAATCAAAGTCTACTTTAAAGCAGGTTTATCAACTAAAAGGCTGACAATGATGCATAGCAGGTTTTGGGTTTGCAGACACACCTGATATGCACATTGCATATCAAAATGAGCACAGGCATACAAATACGCTCATTTGTGAGAGTGAACGTCTTTGTGTATACCGTATATACTCGAGTATAAGCTGAGTTTTTCAGCACATTTTTTTGTGCTGAAAATGCCCCCCTCGGCTTATACTCGAGTCACCTTTTTGCGCCTGATCTCCTGGAATTTGGGGACCCAGTACTGGCCGGCCGTAGGTCCTCTGCAACCCCAAACTTGGCACACATGTAGCCCCACTCTTCCTCTATAAGTGTTTAAAGTTTGATGTCCGAGGGACCTACGGCCGGGGAGCACCGATTTTTCAAAGCCGGGCACCCCTTCCATAGACTCCTTGTTAAACGGTCATTTCTCCGGTGACTTTGGGGACCCAGTACCGGCATACATGTAGCCCCTTTTCTTCTCTATAAGTGTGCAAAGTTTTTTGTCTGGGGGGCCTACGGCCTGGGAGCACCGATTTTTCAAATCCGGGCACCCCTTCCATAGACTCCCATGTTAAACGTCAGTCTAGTCATGGGCACAGTGAGGCATGCACATGGACACAGTGAGGCAAAGTGAGGCACAGTGAGGCATGCAGATGGACACCCTAGGCTTATACTCGAGTCAATACGTTTTCCCATTTTTTTGTGGTAAAATTAGGTGCCTCGGCTTATATTCGGGTCGGCTTATACTCGAGTATATACGGTATATTAATGAGCAAGCAGGAGGGCAGAGTGTTGCTTCATAAGTACAGTGCCTTGAAAAAGTATTCACATCCCTTGAAATTTTCCACATTTTGTCATGTTACAACCAAAACATAAATGTCTTTTATTGGAATTTTATGTGATAGCCCAACACAAAGTGGCACATAACTGCGAAGTGGAAGGAAAATTCATTTTTTTCAATAATTTTTTATGTATATTGCCGGGATCCGGCAATACATTACAGCCACAAGCAATTTTAAATGACATTTTTTTCTTTAGAAATTTCATTTTGCTGCTGTACTGTTATAAACATGGGAAAGATGCGCTGTTATAAACATGAGAAATATGCGCTACTTTACAGGCAGGCTAAGGGGGGACCCCCCCAGGCACAATATTTAAAGGAATATTTAATTTGTTTTGTTTATTTTTAAGCATTATTAAAATCACTGCACCTGAAAAAACTTCAGTTTTAAAAACTTTTTTTTGCATTGATACGTGGGTATGGGCAGTACCCGAGTCCCCACACATTTTATGGCAATAATTTGCATATAAGCCTTTAAAATGAACACTTTTGATTTTTCAAGTTCGTGTCCCATAGACTTTAACGGTGTTCGCATGTCCGCACACATTTTTGTCTGTTTGCATGTTCTGGTGCAAATCAAACCGGGGTGTTTGGTTCATCCCTACATGGTATATAAATATTAATACATTGCCTGCACTGCATATATATGTAGCAGAATCTCTGACCTCTTCCAGTCTAATAGGGACCTTCAAGGCCTAAGAGAGCTGACATCCTTCAATAAGTGGTAGGCTGTGAGGCATAGTGGGTGCAAAGGTGGTAAAAGTCATTGGGCGCCAGACACTTCTTAGATGTAAAAGAGGTTTTATTTCTTTGACAGTCCTTTTTATATTTTGTGGGGGAAAGAGGGTTATGGCCAGGACACCCTTAAAGGGGTTGTAAACCCTCATGGTTTTTCACCTTAATGCATTCTATGCATTAAGGTGAAAACCCTTCTGTGGTGCTTCAGCTCCCCTGAGCCCCCATTTTACTTACTTGACCCCGATCTTTCTCTGGCCGGGAACGAGCACACCAGCTCTAGCTGGTGTCTCATGCCCTGATTGGATAGATTGATAGCAGCGCAGCCATTGGCCCTGCTGCTGTCAATCAAATCCAATGACGCTGCGCCGGGGGGCGGGGCCGAGTCACAGGTGTCCATCAAGGAGAGTGAGTCTCCAATGTGGACACTCGATGCAGGGAGGACCCACCAGTGCCACTGAGGGACCCCAGAAAAGGAGGACCGGGGCCACTCTGTGCAAAAAGAACTGCACAGTGAAGGTAAGTATGACATATTTGCTTTTTTGTTTGTTTTTTAAACAAGGGTTTACAACCCCTTTAAGTAGTTGCAATTTCAAATGGCAGACTCCGAGACTTCAATAGTAGAACAGTCGTACAGGGAAAGGCCCCAGCAAGGTGCCACTTATGCATGTGAAGGATTGCTGTCTCCTATGATAACAGCCCCTTGAGCTCCTGGTCTCTCACTGGACCCTCTGATTCACTAACTCTGAATCCCGTGAGCACCTCAAGGCTTTTGTGGTGGTATGTCCCTTAAGCGTCACCCACACTTCCCTGCTGGGCCCCTAGCTTGGCACTTCGGATACCTTCAAGCTTCACCCCTGCTGACCAGCTCGGCCCCTAGCTTGACACATAAGGCTGCTCTGCAAGAGTCACCTCCGCTGGTTGGGTCCCTGACTTGATCACCGCCTGAAGTTTCCAGATTCTCCACCATGCCCGTTTGGTGAGAATACTGCTCCGGCACTTGCTTCAGTTACTCTCTATGGTCCCTGGTAAAGGTGATTGGTCCCTTCATGGTGACAGCTTCCCCTCTACCTCCGACCACTGACAGGTTCTCCGGCTGACAGAACAGTCACTATTGGTTGGACTGCAAGCTGCTGCAGTCCCAACTCTGCGCTACCCTCTTACTTCTGGATAGGCCCTGACCTCACCCGAATATATAGGCTCTCCCAGCAGGCCAAGGAATTTAACAAAATCCCTTCCGATTGGCTGAGATACCCCATATACCCATAACCTGACCTTGAGTTGTCCTTCTCAATCTAATACCTCTGTCACATACCTGGTAGGTGAGCCCAACGTGCAGGGAGTGGCCTCTCGTAAACCTCTGGCTCGAGGACCCCTGATAGAGCAGACAGGGGCTCAAGAGGGCAAAGGGACACAAGTGCCTGGCAGGAACTGAAGCAGGTGGAGATAGAAGCAGCAGTCTGCAACTGAAGGTAGCTGATGGACGCGTATTGGATTTCGTTGCGCCTTTTCCTGCAATCCAGGATGGACTCGATTTCAATCTCCTCCTCACCATTAATGAGCACGGGCTCAGGAGGGCCAATACCTCGATTAGGGAAGGGATCTGGAACTGCAGGCTTGAGTAGAGACACATGAAATATCGGGTGTATCCGAAAAGATTCCGGTAGTTTCAGCTCATATGCCACATCATTAATTTTCCTTGTCACAGGGAAGGGACCCACAAATTTAGGGCCCAGTTTCTTAGAAGGGCATGCCATCTTTAGATTCACTGTTGACAGCCAGACTTGATCTCCAGGTGTTAGGTTAAGTTTCCCCCTCCTTTTTTTGTCGAACGCCTCCTTATTACGCTCCTGAGTCCTTGCCATTGTTTCCTGAAGTAACTTACTGTTGGTACTGAGGAAGTTCAGGGTCTCTTGGGCGGCTGGAACCGCACACTCCGGAATGTTATTGGAAAGGAACAGAGGGTGGAAGCCGTAATTCTCAAAAAACGGTGATTGCTTGGTAGCAGAGTGGACGGAGTTGTTGTATGCGAACTCGGCGAGGGGTAATAATGGTACCCAGTCGTCTTGGGAGAAGGCAGAGAAACAGCGTAAATATTGCTCCAGGGTCTGATTTGTGCGTTCCGTCTGACCATTGGTCTGGGGATGATAAGCTGAAGAAAAAGAAAGGTCAATTTTTAAAGATTCGCAGAGTGCCCTCCAAAACCTGGATGTAAACTGCACCCCCCGGTCCGATACAATGTTCATAGGAATGCCGTGCAGCCTAACTATTTCCTTGATGAATAGTTTTGCGGTCTCGGGGGCAGAAGGCGTGCATCTCATGGGCAAAAAGTGGGCCATCTTGGACAGTCTGTCCACTACCACAAAAATGGCAGTGCAGTTTTCTGACGGTGGTAGTTCAACAATAAAGTCCATCGAAATCATTCTCCAGGGTCTGTCCGGAATGGGTAGAGGTCTCAACAGGCCCCAAGCTTTGGCCTTGCTGCCTTTGTTCTGAATGCATGTAGTGCATGATTCCACGTAGTCTTTGCAGTCCTTAGACAGTTGAGGACAGTTGCGTTGGAGAAGTTCGGATGTCTTATGCACCCCAAAGTGGCCAGCCAGCACGTGATCGTGACAAGATTTGAGAACGTTAATCCGTAATTGCTGAGGTACGAAGATCTTGTCCTTAAACCATAGTAGGTCGTCCTTCAGCTGCAGGGTCACATCCGGTGGGTAGGATTCTTTGGTGGAAGCCTGTTTGATCTGAGAAAGTAAGTCTCCTTCTAGCAAGAGGAAATTCCCGGGAGTCAGGATGGTGTCTGGAGGTGAGGGGGCTTCGGCCCCACTAAACATCCGGGAAAGCGCATCCGGCTTGGTGTTTTTTGACCCGGGCCTGTAGGTTATGTGGAAAGAAAATCTGGTAAAAAAAAGTGCCCATCTGGCTTGATGTGGTTTTAGTCTCTTGGCTACTTTCAAGTACTCCAGATTCTTGTGATCCGTATAGATCAGAATAGGATGTGCTGCCCCTTCTAGCAAATAGCGCCACTCTTCCAATGCAGCCTTAATTGCGAGTAGTTCTCTGTCCCCCACATCATAGTTCCTCTCAGCTTCGGACAACTTCCGAGAAAAGAAAGCAACTGGATGCAACTGAGACTTGGGACCCTGTCTCTGGGAGAGCACTGCCCCCACTGCGATCTCAGAGGCATCTACCTCCAGAATGTAAGGCAGAGCGGGGTCAGGATGTTTTAGGACTGCGGCAGAGACAAACTGATCCTTTAAGGTGGAGAAGGCAGCCTGGGCTTCTGGGGTCCAGTGGAATCGAATGCCTTGCTTTGTCAAGCTGGTGATGGGTGAGATGATGGAGGAGAATCCTCGGATAAACTTGCGATAAAAGTTCGCAAACCCTACGAAGCGCTGGATTCCCTTTTTGTCTGTAGGAATTGGCCAATCCAAGATGGCAGAAACCTTTTGTGGGTCCATTTTGACTCCTTCTATGGAAATAATTAGTCCCAGAAACTGAATGCTTTGTTGTTCAAATTCGCATTTCTCGGGTTTTGCATAAAGGCCATGCTGACGGAGTCGGGTTAACACTTTTCTGACATGCTCTCGATGGATGGACAAGGTAGAGGAGAAAATCAGGATATCATCCAGGTAAATTATCACAAACAAGTCTAGGTAATCTCTGAAAATGTCATTCACAAAGTGTTGGAATGTGGCAGGAGCGTTGCACAGACCGAAGGGCATTACAAGGTATTCAAAATGCCTGAATCGGGTACGGAAGGCAGTCTTCCATTCGTCACCACTACGAATCCGGACCGGATTGTAGGCTCCACGAAGATCCAATTTGGTGAATATAGCTGCAACTCCGAGTCTCTGGAATAGTTCTGGCACTAAAGGAAGGGGGTACCGGTTTTTAATGGTAATCTTGTTGAGCTCACGGTAGTCTACGCAGGGGCGTAGAGAATGGTCCTTTTTCTTGACGAAAAAGATTCCTGCCCCTGCTGGTGAGGTAGAAGGGCGGATGAACCCCTTCTCCAGGTTGTCGTCGATATAGGTCTTGAGGGTCGCTAGCTCCAGTTCGGTCAGAGGGAAGATCCTTCCAAATGGCACCTCCGCCCCGGGGAGGAGCTCAATCGGGCAATCATAGGATCGGTGTGGGGGGAGTGTTTCTGCACCCTTTTTGCTGAACACATCCAGGAAATGGTGGTATACTTCGGGAACGGACTGGCGGGTTTCAGCGTCAGTGTCCAAGCAAAGCAGTGGAGAGGGGACGTCAGCGACTTCTGGTATACAGTGCTGACGACAGTAGGGGGAAAGGAAGCTGATCTTGCTCGTGGCCCAGTCAATTTGTGGGTTGTGTGCCCTCAGCCAGGGCATGCCCAGTATGATGGGAAATAGGGGGGACTTAATGATGTCCAGGCAAAGTAACCCCCGGTGATTACCGGAGATGGTTGCACATAAAGGGACGGTTTCCTGCGTGACTGGCCCAGATTTAATAGCCGACCCATGCCAGGTGCACAAAAAGTCCCTTAGCTCTGGGTTGCAGGGGGACTTGGAATCTGCTGGCAAAGGAAGCGTCCATAAAACCGCTGCAGGCCCCGGAATCAATTATGGCGGTAGTTTGTATACTCCTTCCTGGAAGCTGTAGGGAGACAGAGACAGCCAGATGAGTTGCATTGTCAAACGGAGTAGGTGAGTAGGTAGAAGAGATAGAAGGACACTTACGGGTCTTTGCGGGACAGGACCTCACATAGTGTCCAGGTTCCCCGCAGTAGAGGCAGAGGTTGTGGAGTCGTCGTCGTTGGCGTTCCTCGGGGGTGAGCGAAGGGCGAAGCAGGCCAAGTTGCATTGGTTCCGGAGCATCGGCAGAGGGGTGAACAGGAGCCATAGGAGCTGAATGAGCAGGGTTGCACACACGGGGTAGCATCCATACAGGGCGAGAAGGGCCAGCAGTACGTTCAGCTCTTCGTTCCCTTAATCGTCTGTCAATTAAGGTAGATTGAAGAATGAGAGCATCCAGTGTTGCTGGGATGCCGACCCGAGCCAGTTTATCTTTAAGGGGCTCGGAGAGGCCCATACGGAACTGGTGGCGCAGGGCAGCATCGTTCCAATTCGTGTCCGAACTCCAACATCTGAATTCGGACACGTAGTCCTCCACGGGCCTACGACCCTGTTGCAGGGAACATAATGCTGCTTCCGTGGTGGCTGCTTGTTGGGGATCCTCGTAGAGGAGATCCATGGCTTCAAAGAAGGAGCTCAGGAGGTTGAGGCAGTTGTCTTTATGCTCCAAGAGGCGATGGGCCCATGACTGAGGTTCGCCTGATAGTAGGGCGATGACAAAGCCCACCTTGGTAGTTTCAAGGGAAAAAGTCCTGGGTTGTAGAGCGAAGAAGAGCTTACAGGCGTTACGAAAAGCTCTATATTTACTGCGATCTCCAGAAAACCTCTCGGGAGGAGGAACCCGGGGTTCAGGCGGCAACATGACAACCGAGGGTGCAGGTGATGTTCCTTATGCGGCAGGTGCTGTACTGGACAGGGTCTGGACACGCTCCTCTAGGCGGGTATAGCCTTCCTGTAAGTTCCTGACTGCCATAGTTAGTCCATCTAGGTGACGGCAAAGTTCCTCCATGGGAGAGGCTCCCTGCGTGGGCTCGGACATGGCTGTCCGGTACTGTCACGTACCTGGTAGGTGAGCCCAACGTGCAGGGAGTGGCCTCTCGTAAACCTCTGGCTCGAGAACCCCTGATAGAGCAGACAGGGGCTCAAGAGGGCAAAGGGACACAAGTGCCTGGCAGGAACTGAAGCAGGTGGAGATAGAAGCAGCAGTCTGCAACTGAAGGTAGCTGATGGAGGCGTGCGGTGGTCCGCAGCAGACACTTGAGGACCAGGAGGCAGGCTTGGAGAAGACAGGCCGGGTCAGACACAAGCGGGCAGACAGGTGCAAGCAGGATCAAAGAGTAGTTAAAGTCCAGGCCGGGTCAGTTTATCAGGCGGGCAGCAAACTGGTTGAAAGGAGCAGGCAGGAGCGAAGTCGGGACGAGCCGGGGTCAAGGCAGGCAGCAAACAGGAGAAGTCAAGGGAAGCCGGATCAGGTATCAGAGTAACACAATCAGAGGTTCAGGCAGTAAGGGTCTCAGGGGAACGCTGTAGACCGGACAGCAAGGATGCAAGGTGACAGCTCTCCTTAAATAGGCAGTCTTGGCGCCAAGTACCGTCATACTAAACCCCAGGGCGCTACATCTATATTCTACACTGACTACACTGTATATATATATATATATATATATATATATATATATATATATATATATATATATATATACTAAGCTGCCTGCACGCCACTAACCTGCCTAATCTAGCTCAAGTTCTTTCTAACACACTACATACGGCCACTGTGTAAGCAGCCTTATATAGTGTGGGGCATGGACTTGAGCAATGATTGGTCAAACCCTGCCTTTGCCCAATTATGGCTCTCGCAGCAGCAGAGCACGCTGTGATTAGCCAAAGCATGCTGGTCAGGTGCATGCTTTGGCCAATTATCAGACGTCAATGCACTGCGATCCCGCAGTGCCTTATGGGACATTCCGTGGTGCTCGAATTTGCTGCAAACGCCATAATGTTTGCTATTCGGTATTCACTATTACGTTTGACTCGAACATTGGGCCCATCCCTAGTTTTGGCAAGAGTCCACCTGTGTGTAATTTAATCTCAGTATAAATACAGCTGTTCCATGAAGCCCTCAGAGGTTTGTTAGAGAACCTTAGTGAACAAACAGCATTATGAAGGCCAAGGAACTCACCAGACAGGTATAAATTTGTGGAGAAGTTTAAAGCAGGGTTAGGTTACAAAAAAATCCCAAGCTTTGAAGATCTCACTGAGCACTGTTCAATCCATCATCCTAGAATGGAAAGAGTATGGCACAACTGCAAACCTGGAAAAGTGGGGTAAAAACTGCGCTAGAACCCAAATAACCAAACAAAAAGCTGCTGACACTCAAACAAACAAAGTCTAGTATAAGTGTAACATTACAAGATTGTGTTTGCCTCACATGGACTTTTCTTTTATTGTTATTTGAAGCACATAGGCTTCTCTGAACTTTTTTATCATTAGTTCTCATCTCTTACATATTTGTTCACAGTTCACAATTCACGTTGTGTTATTTCCAGTGTGCACATTTTATATTTTTGATCATTTAGCGCTGCACTATTTATTCACCACAACTGCAAACCTACCAAGACATGGCCATCCACCTAAACTGACAGGCCGGGCAAGTAGAGCATTAATCAGAGAAGCAACCAAGAGGTCAATGGTAACTCTGGAGGAGCTGCAGAGATCCACAGCTCAGGTGGGAGAATCTGTCTATAGGACAACTATTAGTCGTGCACTCCATAAATCTGGCCTTTATGGAAAAGTGGCAAGAAGAAAGCCATTGTTGAAAGAAAGCCATAAGAAGCCCCATTTGAAGTTTGTGAGAAGCCATGTGGGGGACGCAGCAAACAAAATGTAACTTTTTGGCCTAAAAACAAAACATTAACTGTGGTGGAAAACTAACACTGCAAATCACACTGGACACACCATCCCCACCGTGAAACATGGTGGTGGCAGCATCATGTTGTGGGGATGCTTTTCTTCAGCAGGGACAGGGAAGCTGGTCAGAGTTGATGGGAAGATGCATGGAGCCAAATACAGTGCAATCTTAGAAGATAACCTGTTAGAGTCTGCAAATAACTTGAGACTGGGGCAGGGGTTCATCTTCCAGCAGGACAATGACCCTAAACATACAGCCAGAGCTACAAAGGAATGGTTTCGATCAAAGCAAATTCATGTTTTAGAATGGCTCAGGCAAAGTCCAGACCTAAATCCAATTGAGAATCTGTGGCAAGACTTGAAATGTGCTGTTCACAGATGCTCTCCATCCAATCTGACAGAGCTTGAGCTGTTTTGCAAAGAAGAATGGGTAAAAAGTTCACTCTCTAGATGTGAAAAGCTGGTAGAGACATACCCAAAAAGACTTGCAGCTGTAATTGCAGCGAAGGGGGATTTTTACAAAATATTGACTCAGGGTGGCTGAATACAAATGCACGCCACACTTTTCACATATTTATTTGTAAACAATTTTAAAAAACGTTTTTTAATTTTCCTTCCACTACACAATTATGTGCCACTTTGTGTTGGTCTATCACATAAAATCCCAATAAAATACATTTATACTTTTTTTAAGGCACTGTACATTGTAATGTAATAATTATATTACACTAGTGATTAAAAGAAAATGTAAATTGTATGTAAAATGTGTGGTTTGGAAGAATGTGCAAGGGTATTAATGTAGACAAGGAAATACATGATGTGAAGAGTGCTCTTGAAAGAAGCTAGAAGAAATTGATGTATCTTTAATTAGATAGCCAGCTACTATTTGATACTTGTGAATTTCAAATATGAAAGCAAGAGGAATTACTAGAGCAGAATATGCAAAAAAAATGAGACGTTTTTATCTTAAATTGACAGTAATACTCAGCTGTGATATTACTTTGCTATATAACAGGTTAACTGATTAATATAATTTTTAAGATGAAAGTCATGTTTCACCCAGACCTATTTTTTATAAATTCTATAATCAAAATTTTCAGTACAGGAAGCTTTGAACATGAATACATTAAGACAAATTTTTCTATCATATTACTGTATGTACATGTCTCTGGCGTTGTCAAACCTATCACATCACTCCATAGACTTTTCTGACTACAGACTCTACAAAGGGATATCATGTACATTTTATCTTCTACTGTAAATATTAGCTGGTCATTGAACCTTATATTCTTTACATTATATTCATTGAGTCAAAAAGAAGATCAGGGACTACCATTGAAAGGCTTTATCTTACTTTTCTAAAGATACAGTATGTGTTCCCTCTCAAATGATTTTCTAATATTCTTGGTTGGATAATCCCATACGGTCTTCAAAGGCTAAAGCCCTGTACATACGATCGGATTTCCTATGGTTTTTAAACCAATGGATTTTTCCATCGGAAAACCGATGAAGCTGACATCCATCATTTTTGCCTAAAACCATCAGTCAAAAAACCGACCGTTCCAAACACGGTGACGTAAAACACTCAGATGAGCCGAGAAAAATTAAGTTCAATGCTTCTGAGCATGCGTCGACTTGATTCTGAGCATGCGTGGGTTTTTTAACCGATGGACTTGCCCATAGATGATCGGAATTTGCTATCGGTTTTTTATCCATCGGAAAAATTTAAAACATGTTCTATTTTTTGACACCGATGGAAAAAAGACCGATGGGGCCCATACACGATCGGTTTGTCCGATGAAAAAAATCCATCGGACTGTTTTCATTGGTAAAACCGATCGTGTGTACGCGGCTATACACTTTGCTAATGCCCAATTTTAACTCAAGCAAATGTAACAGCAAAATACATTTTGTAATAATTGAAGAAAATATTTTTTTTTTTTATTAAAAAAGACAACATTTTAGGACAAAATATTAAGAAAAAGACAAATTCTGGGGAAAACATTGTGGGTAAAATGCTGGTGAAATTGACATTGACTGGATGAATCACCAGTGTAATGGACTTGTGGAACCTCTTGGCTTCTGAGTAGCTGCACAAACATGTGTGTAATCATGTACACTATAATTTTTATTGCTAAGCACCCCCAAATTTCCAAGCATGGCTACATTTTGCACTAGTAAAGATACTAAATGTGCACATATTGATTACAGTTTAAATTAAACCTATTACTTACATAAAATACAGTAAAGGGTCAATTGGAAATTCACATTTTCATGATAAACACCCATTTGCTTGTGCAAGATTTTACTAACATAGCAAATAATGTAAAATAAACCCTTGCAGTCAGTGCAACCCAATTCAAAAAGTTGAATAAATTAACCTGATTGGACTGCTGCAGCCTATATATTCCTGACACTGGGCAAATAAAAAAAAAAACTTAAAAAATTGTGTGTTGTCCCTTTAAAAAATAAATCATTCATTATGATCAATACATAAAGTGAAAACAAACATTAAAGATATTGTGCAAATTGCAGTGATGTGTGGACCTTGAGCCCTGGTTCACACTGGTGCGATTTGACATGTCAAATCGGCGGCATCCGCACCAATTTCAATAAGTAGTTTCTGTACTACTTTTTGCGATTTCAGAAACCTGCACAGATGTCTCTGTAATCGTGGCTGAAATCGGGACTGACAAGCGGGAGTGAAATCGTGCGAATTCAGGAAGAAGAGGTAGAGGGTAAATTCAATGTATAATTGTTACCAGCATTTCCTCTAGTTCCCTGTTTCCGTCTCTGGTTTCTCTGTGGGAGGAGAATCTTCCAGAAGAAAAAACACATCTGCAGCACTCCACCAATTAAGCCTGTATGGTAGAGTGGCCAGATGGAAGCCACTCCTTGGTAAAAGGCACATGACCACCCGCCTGGAGTTTGCCAAAAGGCACCTGAAGGACTCTCAGACCATGAGAAACAAAATTTTCTGGTCTGATGAAACAAAGATTGAACTTTTTGGCCTGAAGGACAAGTGTCATGTCTGGAGGAAACCAGGCACCGCTCATCACCAACAGGGCAACGACCCTAAGCACACAGCAAAGATAAGAATGGAGTGGCTACAGGACAACTCTGTGAATGTCCATGAGTGGCCCAGCCAGAGCCCAGACTTGAACCCGATTTACCATCTCTGGAGAGAACTGAAAATGGCTGTGCACCAACGCTCCCATCCAACCTGATAGAGCTTGAGAGGTCCTGCAAAGAAGAAACGGAGAAACTGTCCAAAAATAGGTGTGCCAAGCTTGTAGCATCATACTCAAATAGACTTTAGGCTGTAATTGGGGCTAAAGGTGCTTCAACAAAGTATTGAGCAAATGCTGTGAATACTTACAGTATGTAAATTTTTTCGTTTTTTATTTTTAATAAATTTGCAAAGATTTCAAACAAACTTCTTTCATGTTGTCATTATGGGGTATTGTTTGTAGAATTTTGAGGAAAATAATGAATTTAATCAATTTTGGAATAAGGCTGTAACATAACAAAATGTGTAAATAGTGAAGCACTGTGAATACTTTCCGGATGCACTGTATTTATATCATTGCATCATCACGCATTTGCATCATGATGCATATTTACGTCTATCATCATTACATTGGGTGCTTGACGTCATCATGCTCGATGGCGTAATGCCATTATATTTCTGCGTGATTGACTTCCATACATCTCAGGAGAAACTCATATAATGCTCTGGCACCCTGGAGAGATTATTGTCACAACTATAACAACTTTACCTTTTTTTTAATACTTTGCTGTTCAAGTTTTTCATACAGATTTTTACATTTATTTTAATCTCTACTGTATGAAAAAGCTTACAGACACTACTTTCCTATCTTCCCACTTCTTATATACAGTAAAAGGAATACTTGTAAAGCCTTCATTGAATCCATTAGGATTCAACATCCCCAGATTGAAAAATTTCTCTGCTTCTTTTTTTAATTTCAATGTGTCTTTATTAAGTTTGAAGAGTGAATAAACAGGAAGAGCCGAGCCCGTGACATCATACAGCCACCATGGTGAGCGAGCGGACTTAACAGACTGTTTTGTATATGCAAACTTTTATTGGCTATCTTGTAAGTGTGTTTTTTATTGGGGCAATTTTAATAAAATATGGAAACAGAGAGTACTATGTAGCCTTTGTTTGTGAAACTGAGCCATGTATAGAGAGGTGTCACTGAGCGGTATTCCTGGAGTGGAGGAAGGAGAAAGTAGCATAGATCTATGCAGGAGAGATCATTATCCTAATCCATTGGAATCATCCGGGAGGTTGCTGAGTTGAGAGAGCTGACACTGAGCAACTGTTCTGATGTGGAGGAGAGAGACCGTAGTGGAGTTAAAGTAAAGATTACCATCTGAGTTTATCTTGCTCATTATTGAGGTGAGTAGGTATAATGGCTAGTGATGGTGTGCACAATTAAGCATTTTCTATAGAGAACGGAGGAGCACTGTGGTGGTTGATATTTGAACGGGGACTCACAACATTCAAGAACACACACATATATATATATAGGTTTTGATTTATTGTTACATAGTTAGTCAGGTTGAAAAAAGACACAAGTCCATCTAGTTCAACCATAAAAATAAATAAGCTTGTTTACATATATTTGTAATTATCAATTTAGTGATGGAAGCACGTGATAGCATTTAGCTGACTTTATTCTCTATAAACATTCCTGCATTTAGGTGGCCAAATGCCAGCCTTCCCCAGTTAAACTTTCTATTCTTCCAATTAACTGTAATTTTGTACTCAATCTAATTCTGGTGATTTATCCATACTTATCAGGCATATTATAATGTCACATTTATGCACTTGGTGATGTGTGTTATGGCCTGTGACGTCGCTGGGATCTCATCTAGTCCAGGAGCTGCGATGCGCACTGCGGGTGTTCTTCCCTGCTTCTGCCTCTTATGATGCTCGGGGGGCAGATGCACTGTCACTGTGCATCAACGTCACGCCATGCACGCCGGACGTGTGGCGTCCTCGTGGCGCTGATTCGCCGGCGGCCATTAACGATCTTCACGAGCACCTGAGCAAGGCTGTGATGGCGCCAATTACTGGGCGAATCGCTGCCCAGGTGCTGGCGTCTCCTCCCCCTCACATTGCTCGTGTGCGTGACATTGGGCTGGCCTGTGGTGCTGCGTATTTATGGGCACCTGCCCTGGCTGGGTTGGGCTACTCAGGGCTTTCTCACACACTGGTTCCCACATCTCATCATGGATCATGGTCTCTCTCCCCCTCTTCCAGCACCAGGTATTTTTTGAACATCTAGCCACCCCGTTTTTCTGTTCCCCCACTCACTTCTGTCCTCAGGTGTCCTGGTGGTAACCTCTTACCATGGTTATCCACCTTCACTTCTGTCCAGTCATATCATCACTAGCCTCCATCTCTGCACACACTATCCCTACCATTGAGTATAGTCTTCACTGTTAATCACTTTCTAACGCACATAGCCTTCACATTGGTTTTACCTGGTTGACCCACCCATCAATATATTATTTCACATTTACACTAGGATTGCTCCGTGTGCCCGGGTCCGCCCAGGGTGCTGTCTGTGATGGTTTCCACCGCTGAACATGCCTCCTCAGCTCCCAACACTGATGCCTTTGGGTGGCTCACGGTCCCTGACATCATGCCATCAAGTGCACATATACTTCTAAGTGATTTCTGGGGGGGGGGGGGCTTTCAACCTATCCTCCCTTGTATTGATACAAGCCAATTTGCATAGACAACCTATAACCTATTGCAGATATATCACGTGCTTGCTCCTGATAAACGGCACGTGATGGGGTCCCAACAGTAGGGATAAAACTTTTTTTGTGGAAGGGAGTTTAACAAGACAGGGGGCCACTCATTAAAATTAGAAGAAAATAGGTTTAACCTTAAACTACATAGAGGGTTCTTAACATTAAGAGCGGCAAGGATGTGGAATTCCCTTTCACAGGCAATGGTATCAGCGGGGAGCATCGATAGTTTCAAAAAACGATTAGATATGCACCTGAACAACAACAACATACAGGGCTATACAATGTAATACTGACATACAGTATAATCACACACATAGGTTGGACTTGATGGACTTGTGTGCTGAGGGTAAGTAACGGTTCCAAGAATGTGTTGGAGATTCTGACTCGGAAACTAAAACAAGAGCAAACAGTATCAATGTGTATACCTTGCATAGCTGCACCAGATTTTGCACTCTCCAGTAGGGATGAGCCGAACACCCCCGGGTTCGGTTCGCACCAGAACCCGCGAACGGACCGAAAGTTCGCAAAACGTTAGAACCCTATTAAATACAATGGATGCGAACGTTCGAAATCTAAAGTGCTAATTATAACGACTAATATGCATGTTATTGTCCTAAAAATGGTTTGGGAACCCGGGTTCTGCACCAGGGGACATGTATCAATGCAAAAAGAAGTTTTAAAAACAGGCCGTTTTTCGGGAGCAGTCATTTTAATGATGCATAAAGTGAAAAAAAAAAAGTCAAATATTCCTTTAAATATCGTACCTGGGGGGTGTCTAAAGTATGCCTGTGAAGTGCCACGTGTTTCCCGTGTTTAGAACTGTCCCTGCACAAAATGACATTTCTAAAGGAAAAAAAAGCCATTTAAAACTGCTTGCGGCTTTAATGTAATGTCTGGTCCCGGTAATATGGATGAAAATCTTTGAGAAAAATGGCATAGCTCTCACAGTTACTCTTGGTGGGCGCATGAATGGGCCCTGCTGTGAATTATTAGATCAAGAATTGTAATTACATGCCCCTGTTAAACAGGGGCAGAAAAATTGGGCCTTAGGCACTGGTGCCACAACACTGCAACCCCTCACAGATACTGTACTTGGAGCACAGCAATGAGCCCTGTTGCAAAGTATTGCATCAAAAATTGTAATTACACGCCCCTGTTAAACAGGGGCTGAAAAATTGGGCCTTAGGCACTGGTGCTGGTGCCACGACACTGCAACCTCTCCCAGATACTCTAGTTGGAGTGCAGGAATGAGCCCTGCTGCAAAGCATTGCATAAAAAATTGTAATTACATGCCCCTGTTAAACAGGGGCTGAAAAATTGGGCCTTAGGCACTGGTGCTGGTGCCACGACACTGCAACCTCTCCCAGATACTCTAGTTGAAGTGCAGGAATGAGCCCTGCTGCAAAGCATTGCATAAAAAAATTGTAATTACATGCCCCTGTTAAACAGGGGCTGAAAAATTGGGCCTTATGCCCCATACACACGATCGTTTTTCATGCCGTTAAAAATGCCATTAAAAAAATGGCCATTAAAAATGACCGTGTGTAGGCTCCAGAGCATTTTTAACGACGTGAAAAACGGCCATTAAAAATTTCGAACATGCTCTCTTTTTTCACGTCGTTTTTCATGTCGTTTTTTTTAACAACGTGAAAAACGATAGTGTGTATGCTTTAACGACGTGAAAAAAAACGCGCATGCTCAGAATCAAGTATGAGACAGGAGCGCTCGTTCTGGTAAAACTAGCGTTCGTAATGGAGATAGCACATTCGTCACGCAGTCACGGACTGAAAAGCACGAGACTGAAAAGAGCGAATCGTCGCTCAACAAACTTTACTAACATGAAGGGTGGCGCCATTCGAATGGAACTTCCCCTTTAAAGTGCCGTCGTACGTGTTGTACGTCACTGCGCTTTGCTTGATCGTTTTTTTAAATGATCGTGTGTACGCAAGACAGGCTTGAGAGGAACGATCGTGTGTATGGGGCATTAGGCACTGGTGCTGGTGCCACGACACTGCAACCTCTCCCAGATACTCTAGTTGGAGTGCAGGAATGAGCCCTGCTGCAAAGCATTGCATAACATTTTTTAATTACATGCCCCTGTTAAACAGGGGCTTTAAAATTGGGCCTTAGCTACTGGTGGCGGCACCCAGAAACAAAAATGTTCTTCCAAGCTATCATCATCAATCGGATCATTGAGGAGGATAGTCAGTCAACATAACAGGACAGTCACTCAGCATCAGCATCAGTCTTGAAGGGATGTGACATTTGAAAATAAATTAGTCTGTTATATCAGCTTCAGGTGTTTGGTAGCTGGTGGTGATCCAAGACTGGTTCATCTTTATGAAGGTCAGTCGATCAACCAAGTCGGTGGACAGGCGCACCATGTGATCCGTGACAAATCCTCCAGCAGCACTGAATGTGCGTTCTGAAAGAACGCTGGATGCAGGACAGGCCAGTAGCTCAATTGCATACTGTGCAAGCTCTGGCCAGTGATCCATCCTCAAGACCCAGTAAGCCAGAGGATTTTCGGTGGGGAAGGTGTCCAAGTCTGACCTTGCCCCTAGGTATTCCTGCACCATGCATATCAGACGCTGGCGATGGTTGCTGGAACCGATCATACCTTGGGGCTGCGGACTAAAGAATTGTCTGAACGCATCGGTCAGACGGCCACCTTCCCCGCCGCTCCTTCTTTGACTGACTGAAGCCTCAGCAACTCGTTGTCCAGGACCAGGAGTTTTAACCTCCCAGTCTCTGGGAACGCGTTGCACAGACCTTTCTGCAAGGCCTCCCGGAGATGTCTCATCCTCTGCTCCCTCTGCGACGGTAAGATAAGGTCCGCAACCTTACCCTTGTACCGTGGATCAAGGAGAGTGGCCAGCCAGTAATGGTCCCTCTCCTTGATCCGAAGAATACAAGGATCCTTCCGCAGACTTTGCAGGATCAGGGAGGCCAGGCAGCGTAGGTTAGCTGAGGCATTCGGTTCGGAGTCCTCTGGGTCACTAAGGACGACATGATCCGCAGCCACCTCCTTCCAGCCACGTACAAGTCCACGCGTTTCTTGGGACTGTAAATCATCCCTAAAAGACTGCTGCTGATGATGCTGAGTGCCAGGCTCCACCTCCATGCTGACACAATCCTCCTCCTCCTCCTCTTCCTGTGCGATGGGTGGGACAGAAGGAACACTGTCTGGGTAAAGGGGGCCTTGAGAGGCAAGGAAGTCCTCCTCTTCCTGCCTCTGTTCTGCCTCAAGTGCCCTGTCCATTATTCCACGCAGCGTATGTTCCAACAGGTGGACAAGAGGTACAGTGTCACTGATGCATGCACTGTCACTGCTCACCATCCTCTTGGCCTCCTCAAATGGTGCCAGGACAGTGCATGCATCCCTGATCATGACCCACTGGCGTGGTGAAAAAAACCCGAGCTCCCCTGACCCTGTCCTGGTGCCGTAGTCGCACAGGTACTCATTGATGGCCCTATGCTGCATTTGCAGCCACTGCAGCATGGCCAACGTTGAGTTCCACCTGGTGGGCATGTCACATATAAGGCGGTTCTTGGGCAGGTTCAACTCCTTTTGCAGCTCAGCCAGGCGAGCACTGGCATTATAAGATCTGCGGAAATGCACACAGACTTTCCTGGCCTGCCTCAGGACATCCTGTAAGCCCGGGTACCTGCCCAAGAACCGCTGCACAACCAGGTTAAGGACGTGAGCCACACAGGGCACATGGGTCAGTTGTCCCTGTCGGAGGGCGGAGAGGAGGTTGGTGCCATTGTCGCAAACCACCATTCCTGGCTTAAGCTGGCGTGGCGTCAACCACCTCTCGGCCTGCCCCTGCAGAGCAGACAGAACCTCTGCCCCAGTGTGGCTCCTGTCCCCCAAACACACCAGCGCAAGCACGGCATGGCATCTTTTTGCCTGCGTACTTGCGTAGCCCCTTGAATGCCTACGGAGCACTGCTGGTTCCGAGGACAAAGCACAGGAAGAGGCCATGGAGGAAGAAGAAGAGGAGGGGGTGGAGGACAGAGGTGTGTCACAACCAGTAGTAGCATTTTGGAGGCGTGGCGGCGTAACAACCTCCAACACTACTGCACCTTGTCCTGCATCCTTCCCAGCTGCCAAAAGAGTGACCCAATGGGCCGTGAAAGAAAGGTAACGTCCCTGTCCATGCCTGCTGGACCATGAGTCAGTGGTAATATGTACCTTACCGCTGACCGCCCTGTCCAGCGAGGCCAAGACATTGCCTTCCACATGCCGGTAGAGAGCCGGAATCGCCTTCCGTGAGAAAAAGTGGCGTTTGGGAACCTGCCACTGAGGAACCGCACATTGCACAAACTCACGGAAGGGGGCAGAGTCTACCAACTGAAAAGGCAGCAGTTGAAGCGCTAGCAATTTAGCCAAGCTAGCATTCAACGGCTGGGCATGTGGATGGCTGGGAGTGAACTTCTTTCGACGGTCCAGCAGCTGGGGCAGGGAAATTTGCCTGCTAGAATCGGATGTTGGTGTACTGCTAGCAGAGTGGCCGCAAGTACTTGGCTGTGACACACCTAATTCTACACCTTCATTCCTCTCAGTGCAGGTTTCAGAGAGGACTGACGGTATAGTGGGGTTGGAGATCCCAGCTGATGCGGTGCAAGGAAAGGTCCGCTTTGTTCTTTGGTGTGGGTCTTTAAGGTAGGCTTGCCAACGAGCTGCATGGCAGGTCAACATATGTCTGGTCAAGCATGTGGTGCCCAAGCGGCTGATGTTTTGGCCACACGATATACGCTTGAGACATATGTTGCAAACAGCAGCTGTGCGATCTGATGCACTTGACTCAAAAAAGGCCCACACCAAAGAACTTTTTGAATAACGGGCAGAGGCAGCGCCCTGCACAGGCGGATCTCTGCGGTGTGATTTAGTCGGTGTGCTGCCCTTACACTGGCCCCCGAGGGCATCCTGCCTCGTTGGAGATGTACCTCCTCCTCCTCCTCCTCCTCTCTCCTATTAGGCACCCACGTGGAGTCAGTGACCTCATCATCCCCTCCCTCCTCATCACTGGAGCCAATCTGGCAGTATGCTGCAGCTGCTGGAACATGACTGCCAGATTGGTGTCCTTCTTGAGCATCCCCTCTCTCTGCTCTCACGCTACTGCCTTCCTCTAGCTGGGTATCATCATCAGACCCTTGAGAAACGCTGGGCATCCTCCTGGAGCATGTACCCAACACTGTGCTCAAACAGTTCGGGGGACTCCTCAGGAGGACATGGTGGGTCTAGGGAAGGAGTGACTGATGATGACATTGATACCAGGGAAGAGGACGCTTTGGCAGCTGCTTTGCCAGTACCCTGAGCCTGAGTGAGAGAGGATGAGGAGGATGAGGAGGGCTTGGTCATCCACTCTACCAAGTCTTCGGCATGATGCGGCTCAACACGTCCAGCTGCCGAAAAGAAGAACAAGCGTGTCCCATGGCCATTTGCTGATGACAATGCACCGCGTCCACGACCAGCACTGTTGCCCCCAGACACAGAGCCTGCTTGCCCTTTATTGGCTCGTGACTGTCTGCCTCTCTTTGTTGGCCTTCCAGACATAGCAATGGCCTGCAGGGAGATGGGAAAACCAGCAATAAGGGGTAGCTTCAGGTGTATATTTTGCAGGCAGCACACAACACCCGCTGTAAGTGCTGCAGATGACTGCCTGTGTTACACAACAGGAAAAAACAGCAATACGGGCTAGCTTCAGGTGTTTATTTTGCAGGAAGCACACTCCGCCCGCTGTAAGTGCTGCAAATGCCTGTTAGTGTAACACAAAATAAAAAAAGCTCCAGCAATAAGGGCTAGCTTCAGGTGTATAATGTGCAGGAGGCACACTCCGCCCGCTGTAAGTGCTGCAAATGCCTGTTAGTGTAACACACCAGGAAAACACAGCAATACGGGCTAGCTTCAGGTGTATATTTAGCAGGAAGCACACTCTGCCCGCTGTAAGTGCTGCAAATGCCTGTTAGTGTAACACACCAGGAAAACACAGCAATACGGGCTAGCTTCAGGTGTATATTTAGCAGGAAGCACATTCCGCCCGCTGTAAGTGCTGCAAATGCCTGTTAGTGTAACACACCAGGAAAACACAGCAATACGGGCTAGCTTCAGGTGTATATTTAGCAGGAAGCACACTCTGCCCGCTGCAAGTGCTGCAAATGCCTGTTAGTGTAACACACCAGGAAAACACAGCAATACGGGCTAGCTTCAGGTGTATATTTAGCAGGAAGCACATTCCGCCCGCTGTAAGTGCTGCAAATGCCTGTTAGTGTAACACACCAGGAAAACACAGCAATACGGGCTAGCTTCAGGTGTATATTTAGCAGGAAGCACACTCCGCCCGCTGTAAGTGCTGCAAATGCCTGTGTGACAGCAGGAAGGTAAAGTCACCTGGTTGCATCCAGGGGGGTAGATATATTTCGCCCAGATTCAGGCTTTACGCCGACTTATACAACTAGGTGGAGAGTTGTATAAGGCTAGTGGGCTCATGGATGACTCATACCTCTAGGGAGAGGGCTGGGCGTCGTGCAGACAGGGAGTTGATGAGACCAGCTGAAGCTTGTCAGCTCATTTAGGCCTCTATAAGAACTCCCAGATTCATTAGGTGTTAGCTCATGCCTGGAACCAGACCTGTGTGGACTGTCTAGGGAGAGTGAACCCCTGTGCGGTGAGACAAAGCCTGTGTGGCTATTTGCTTGGACATTTAAAACCAGGGACTTAGGGACTAGGACAGCACTAGGCTGATCCCAGTTGTTAGTTAGGAAACCTGTATGTTTAGTCAGAGGTCAACTTGACCAGGATTTATTTTGGTTATGTTTCTTTTGCTTTGCTGTGTTTTGTCACTGTAAATAGAAAATAAACCGCACCTTTTTTGATTTTGAAAACCACAACCTCCGTTTGCTGGGCCTGTTTTGTGTGGGGAGCCCATCCCGGGGGTCACACACACCCGCTGCCGAGCTAACCCCCTCACAGTTGGTGGAGAACCAGTGGCAGTTTTTTTTTAAGCCAGCATGGAGGAGATACTGAAGCAGCTGGCTCTAGCAAATGCCAATCAACAGCAGACAAATGCAGGTTTGCAAAGGAGCCTTGCAGCCCAGCAGCAGACAAACGCAACTTTGCAACAGAGTCTGGAGGCTCAGCAACGAGCCCAGCAGCAATCTGAGGCCCGCTTCATAGACCTGTTGCAGAAGCAAGAGCAGAGACTACAACAACAGATGGAAGCAGTAATGCAGCAACGTCCGCAGACCAGTGAGGAAAGCCGTCCCACTAATACCGCGTCCTTTGGGGTGAGTCGTTTATTGGCAAAAATGACTGGAGAGGATGATCCAGAGGTATTTTTGACCACATTTGAAAGGACCGCTGAAAGAGAAAAGTGGCCTGAGGAGCAGTGGGCTGGACTGGTGGCTCCTCTGTTAACTGGTGAATCGCAGAAAGCTTACTATGACCTAGAGCCTAACCAAGCAAAAGACTATGTGATGCTAAAAGCTGAAATATTGGCAAGGCTGGGTGTCACCCAGGCTGTCCGGGCTCAGCGTGTGCATAACTGGACTTTCCAGCTTGGAAAACCCCCCAGGTCTCAAATGTATGATCTCATTCACCTGAGCAGAAAGTGGCTACAGCCAGAGACTTTGTCCGCACCAAAGATTGTGGAACGTGTTGTAATGGATCGGTTTTTGAGAGCTCTTCCTACTGCCATCCAAAAGTGGGTAAGCCATGGAGACCCAGAGACGGCCGATGGTCTTGTGGATCGTGTGGAGAAATACTTGGCTACAGAGAACCTGACGGCCTCTTCCAGAGACACTCGGACTTTCCACCCTAAGACCAGACCATCCCCAGGGGCGGATAAGAGGATTCCAAGGGGTGAGGGTGGAGAGAGTGAGAGGGTGGGAGCTCTACCCCAAGTTTGGCGAGAACAGCCTGGGAAATCAGCGGCTCAAGAGGTGGCAAGAAGGATCGTTTGCTACCGCTGCCGGCAAGCGGGACATATTGCAGCCAATTGCCCGGTTGTGGAGGAACCCATGCAGTGTGACTTTCTGACGGGCAGACGTCAGTCGCTGTGTGCGACAGTCGCATGCACTGCCATTCGAGGAACTGAGAAACATTTATGCAAAATGTGTGTTAATGGTAGAAATGTTGTGGTATTGCTGGATTCAGGTAGCCTTGTGACCCTGATAAAGGCTGAGTTAGTTAAAACAGAGGTCTCTGGGAATAGCAAGGTAGCTGTTATTTGTGTGCATGGGGACACCCGAGAGTATCCAGTGACTACAGTGTGTTTCGAGACCCCCAAAGGTACCCTCTCTCATCCAGTGGGCTTAGTATCTCAGTTACCGCATGACGCCATTGTGGGAAGGGATTTTCCGAAGTTCTGGGAACTGTGGGATGATCCTGAGCCCCTCACTGGTGCCCCTATGTACCAGGAATGTGATAGCCAGAACTCCCCTGAGAGTGGTGAGGACTCTCCGGAATTTCCCTTATCAGTATTGGCAGGGGAGACTCAAGAAACTGGAGAGGAGCCCACCTCCTCAGACGAAAACCTACCGTCTGTGGAGTTTTCTGATCTTGAGGTTCACAGGGAAAACTTTGCCACAGAACAGTTGAAAGACCCCGCCCTAATAAAGGCACGGGAAAACGTAGTGAAAATAGATGGCGAGTTAGTGAACCCAGATAATACCTGCACTTACCCATACTTCAGCGTAGAGAAGGACCTACTGTATCGGGTGGCAAAAAGGGCAGAAGAAACCGTTGAGCAGCTTGTGGTGCCCAAACCTTACAGGAAGTTGGTGTTGGAGTTGGCCCATGGGCACATTCTTGGAGGTCATCTGGGGACAGAGAAAACCCGAGAGAGGGTATTACAGAGATTCTATTGGCCGGGGGTGATGAAGGACGTAGAAAATTATTGTTCCTCCTGCCCTGTGTGTCAGAGGTTGGCCCCGATGCCACATTTCCGTAGCCCGCTGGTCCCTCTACCCATCATTGAGGTCCCGTTTGAGAGGATCGCCATGGATCTGGTAGGTCCTATAATCAAGTCCGCTAGGGGGCACCAGTACATATTAGTTATAATGGACTATGCCACCCGTTATCCAGAAGCGATCCCTCTCCGAAATACCTCGGCCAAAACCATAGCCAAAGAGCTATCTCTTGTTTTTAGCCGGGTGGGTATTTGTAAAGAACTGCTTACGGACCAAGGTACACCCTTTATGTCCCGGGTTATGAAAGAGCTGTGTAAATTGTTCAAAGTGACGCAATTGCGTACGTCTGTGTATCACCCCCAAACCGATGGGCTGGTTGAAAGATTCAACAAAACCCTAAAACAAATGTTGAAGAAAGTGGTGGATAGAGATGGAAAGGATTGGGACTGTTTACTTCCTTATTTGATGTTTGCTATTAGGGAGGTGCCCCAATCCTCTACGGGATTCTCCCCCTTTGAGTTACTGTATGGGAGACACCCAAGAGGGCTGTTGGATATTGCCAAGGAAACTTGGGAAAGTGAGAGTTCTCCCCACAGGAGTGTGATTGAGCATGTCGCCCTGATGCAAGATCGAATTGCACAGGTAATGCCCATCGTGAAGGAACATTTGGCCCAAGCGCAGTTGGCACAGCAGAGAGTGTACAACCGTGGAGCCAAGACCCGTACCTTTTCCCCGGGGGATAGGATATTGGTACTTGTCCCTACGGTTGAAAGTAAATTCCTTGCCAAATGGCAAGGCCCCTACGAGATAATGGAAAAAGTGAGCGAAGTGAATTACAAGGTCAGACAACCAGGAAGGCGAAAGCCCGAACAGATCTATCACGTTAATCTGTTGAAAGCCTGGAGGGATAGAGAGTCCCTAGTCGCAGACACTTGGTCACCAGCTCAAACTGGTTGCGTGATTCCTGAGGTTGGAATAGCAGCCACCTTGTCACAACCCCAACAACAGGAGGTTAAGGAGTTTGTGCTTCGCAACAAGGAGGTATTCTCTGAGCTGCCGGGACAAACATCTGGGGTAGAGCATGACATCATTACCCCGCCCGGTGAAAGGGTGAAGTTAAAACCCTATCGGATCCCAGAGGCTCGACGGGAGGCAATACGGGAGGAAGTACAGAAAATGCTGAACTTAGGGGTGATAGAGGAGTCCCAAAGTGATTGGTCTAGTCCCATCGTGTTGGTGCCTAAACCGGATGGGAGCTGGCGATTTTGTAACGATTTTCGTCAGTTGAACAAAGTTACAAAATTTGACACCTACCCCATGCCACGTATAGATGAGTTGATCGACCGGCTGGGAACAGCCCGATACATGACGACTCTTGACCTCACAAAAGGGTATTGGCAAATCCCCCTGGCCAAGTCGGCCAAAGAGAAAACCGCATTTGTAACCCCAGACGGGGCGTTCCAATATAAAAGAATGCCGTTCGGGTTACAGAATGCGCCGGCCACATTCCAGCGGAAAATGGACCAGATGCTGAGGCCCCATCGGAAGTATGCTGCGGCTTACCTGGATGACGTAATTGTCCATAGCACAGATTGGGCCTCACATCTGCCAAAAGTGCAAGCAGTCCTGGACTCTGTTCGGGAAGCGGGGTTTACGGCTAACCCCAAGAAGTGTACCATTGGGCAGGAGGAGGCCAAATATCTTGGGTACACCATTGGGAGGGGAGTAATAAAACCCCAACTCAACAAAGTTGAGGCCATCCAGAGTTGGCCACGTCCCAACAGCAAGAAGCAGGTACGAGCCTTTCTGGGAATCGCTGGGTATTATCGGCGATTCATTCCCCACTTTGCTTCTAAGGCTGTGCCCCTAACCAACCTGACGAAGGGGAAAGGGTCGGTCATGATTAAATGGACCCCCGAGGCTGAGGCAGCATTCCAATTCTTGAAACAAGCCTTATGTAGCCAGCCAGTGTTGTACTCACCCGACTTCTCTAAAGACTTTGTCGTACAAAGTGATGCGTCAGATGTGGGGTTAGGAGCAGTATTGTCCCAGGTCTGGAACGGGGAAGAGCACCCAGTCATTTACCTCAGCAGGAAGTTGAAGTCCCATGAGGTAAATTACGCCACCGTTGAAAAGGAGTGTTTAGCGGTGAAGTGGGCTCTAGATTCCCTTCGGTACTACCTGCTAGGTAGGCACTTTGACATGGTTACGGATCACGCTCCGTTAAAGTGGATGGCTCAAAACAAGGAAACAAATAGAAGAGTGAATAGGTGGTTCCTGGCCCTCCAGGAATTCAACTTCACAGTAAAGCATCGCCCTGGCGTTCAAATGGGGAATGTGGATGCTTTGTCTCGAGTACATGAATGCCTGATTGCTGGTGTTCCAACCCCGAGGTTAAAACAAGAGGGGGGGGTATGTGACAGCAGGAAGGTAAAGTCACCTGGTTGCATCCAGGGGGGTAGATATATTTCGCCCAGATTCAGCTTTACGCCGACTTATACAACTAGGTGGAGAGTTGTATAAGGCTAGTGGGCTCATGGATGACTCATACCTCTAGGGAGAGGGCTGGGCGTCGTGCAGACAGGGAGTTGATGAGACCAGCTGAAGCTTGTCAGCTCATTTAGGGCTCTATAAGAACTCCCAGATTCATTAGGTGTTAGCTCATGCCTGGAACCAGACCTGTGTGGACTGTCTAGGGAGAGTGAACCCCTGTGCGGTGAGACAAAGCCTGTGTGGCTATTTGCTTGGACATTTAAAACCAGGGACTTAGGGACTAGGACAGCACTAGGCTGATCCCAGTTGTTAGTTAGGAAACCTGTATGTTTAGTCAGAGGTCAACTTGACCAGGATTTATTTTGGTTATGTTTCTTTTGCTTTGCTGTGTTTTGTCACTGTAAATAGAAAATAAACCGCACCTTTTTTGATTTTGAAAACCACAACCTCCGTTTGCTGGGCCTGTTTTGTGTGGGGAGCCCATCCCGGGGGTCACACACACCCGCTGCCGAGCTAACCCCCTCACACCTGTTAGTGTAACACACCAGGAAAACACAGCAATACGGGCTAGCTTCAGTTGTATAATGTGCAGGAGGCACACTCCGCCCGCTGTAAGTGCTGCAAATGCCTGTTAGTGTAACACACCAGGAAAACACAGCAATACGGGCTAGCTTCAGGTGTATATTTAGCAGGAAGCACACTCCGCCCGCTGTAAGTGCTGCAAATGCCTGTTAGTGTAACACACCAGGAAAACACAGCAATACGGGCTAGCTTCAGGTGTATATTTAGCATTTAGCAGGAAGCACACTCCGCCCGCTGTAAGTGCTGCAAATGCCTGTTAGTGTAACACAAAATAAAAAAAGCTCCAGCAATAAGGGCTAGCTTCAGGTGTATAATGTGCAGGAGGCACACTCCGCCCGCTGTAAGTGCTGCAAATGCCTGTTAGTGTAACACACCAGGAAAACACAGCAATACGGGCTAGCTTCAGGTGTATATTTAGCAGGAAGCACACTCCGCCCGCTGTAAGTGCTGCAAATGCCTGTTAGTGTAACACAAAATAAAAAAAGCTCCAGCAATAAGGGCTAGCTTCAGGTGTATAATGTGCAGGAGGCACACTCCGCCCGCTGTAAGTGCTGCAAATGCCTGTTAGTGTAACACACCAGGAAAACACAGCAATACGGGCTAGCTTCAGGTGTATATTTAGCAGGAAGCACACTCTGCCCGCTGTAAGTGCTGCAAATGCCTGTTAGTGTAACACACCAGGAAAACACAGCAATACGGGCTAGCTTCAGGTGTATATTTAGCAGGAAGCACATTCCGCCCGCTGTAAGTGCTGCAAATGCCTGTTAGTGTAACACACCAGGAAAACACAGCAATACGGGCTAGCTTCAGTTGTATAATGTGCAGGAGGCACACTCCGCCCGCTGTAAGTGCTGCAAATGCCTGTTAGTGTAACACACCAGGAAAACACAGCAATACGGGCTAGCTTCAGGTGTATATTTAGCAGGAAGCACACTCCGCCCGCTGTAAGTGCTGCAAATGCCTGTTAGTGTAACACACCAGGAAAACACAGCAATACGGGCTAACTTCAGGTGTATATTTAGCATTTAGCAGGAAGCACACTCCGCCCGCTGTAAGTGCTGCAAATGCCTGTTAGTGTAACACACCAGGAAAACACAGCAATACGGGCTAGCTTCAGGTGTATACTGTGCAGGAGGCTTAGCAACAATGATACTGACACTGTCCCCTGCCTATCCTTCTCTCTCCCTGCACACAAGGTTTATCAAAGAATATGACACTGACACTCTCCCTGCCTATCCTTCTCTCTCCCTGCACACAAGGTTTATCAAAGAATATGACACTGACACTCTCCCTGCCTATCCTTCTCTCTCCCTGCACACAAGGTTTAGCAAAGAATATGACACTGACACTGTCCCCTGCCTATCCTTCTCTCTCCCTGCACACAAGGTTTAGCAAAGAATATGACACTGACACTCTCCCTGCCTATCCTTCTCTCTCCCTACACACAATAATAGCACAAAGAATAGCACAATGACACTGTCCCTGCCTATCCTTCTCTTTCCCTGCGCCGGAACACACTACACAAGGCCGCCGCGCTGGCGGCCTTTTATAGTGTGGGGCGTGTGCTAAACCCCCTGAGCTATAATTGGCCACAGGCAACCTGCCTGTGGCCAATTATGGCTCTCCTAGCTGCCGGCGCTGTGATTGGCCAAGCATGCGGGGTCACAGTGCATGCTTGACCAATCACAGCGCCGGGATTGCACTGCGATGGCGCAGTGTATTGTGGGCCGTTCGCGTCACTCGAATTTGGCGCGAACAGCCCAAATAGTTCGATCTTCGTCGAACGATCGAACAGCCGATGTTCGAGTCGAACGTATGTTCGACTCGAACACCGAGCTCATCCCTACTCTCCAGTTTTAGTAAGTCATCCCCATAGTCTCATATGTGTAGTGAAGGTCGACTACTTCTAATACGTTAGACCAGTGGTCTCAAACTGGCGGTCCTCCAGCTCTTGCGAAACTACAATTCCCATGAGGCATTGCAAGGCTGACAGTTACAAGCATGACTCCCACAGGCAGAGGCATGATGTTTCGCAAAAGCTGGAGGGCCGCCAGTTTGAGGCCCCTGCCTTAGACACTTCAGGAGGTCAAGACAATTTCCAATGTCTCAATAATACTATTATAGTAGCTAATAAAATATGGGTTACCACTGTTCTTTTGGGTTGGGAGATGTTTTTGATTCCTAAGCTGAGAATAGCCAAACTGTGAGATAGAGTAGCTGCAGTGGTGTAGCTATTACCTTGGAGATTATATAAAAGATAGAAATTTGGATAATCGATAAGGCATTAAATACCAACGTAGTGTTAACTTTTGCATAAGTTACCATAAATTAACATTTCTGGTGATCATATAAGCAGAGTTTAGCTCTTATTCCCTTTGGTTTGTGGTAAATGAGGCTCCCACACCAGCTTCCCATGCAACGAAGTTTTAGTGAAGTTGTTCTTTTCTTGAAAGAGTGCATAAAAAGAGATACACCTCCTTTTACTTTGTTCTGATAATAACTCACTATTTGACAAGGACGCTGGTAAGTCACCCTGGTGCTTTAATGTAGAAAGGATGCAAGTTGCAAGTAAACATAATGTTCCCTGTCTAGTAGTTGAAATGCCTACAAAATTTATTTTGTAGGCATGAATACCCCTCTGACACAATTCGGAAAGAGAGATATTTGGGATAGCTATATTACACACAGCTAGTGGGATTGGCAAAGTGGTCACTCGATTTGTCCCCACAAGGGCATGAAGTTCCCTCTACGTGTTTGAGGATGCCAAATTGGTGGGAGATAAAGAGGTTGAGATTTGTGATTTTATGAATTGCAGTAATAAATAGATACTCAGGTTCTTGCCTGAGATTAGGTCTGATTCTATTTCGGACCAAATAAAGATAAAAGGCTTATCAAACCAACCTTTTAATTGGGTTAATATAGTGGTTATATAATAATCTCTTAAAACTATGTGGCCTTGGCCTACACCACCTGATTGCCTATGCTTGATAAGTTTGCTAAAAAAATGCACAACATGCTCTTTTATGTTGCCATAAAAACGTATGTACAATAGACTACAGAGAATGAAAATAAGTATTGGGTACCAGAATAGGCATAGTGACAGTTCATGCTTAGAGATTTGAAGAAATGATGAGCATACCTTCTGTAAAAAGAGTACATAGTTTTTCCTAAAAAGTGAGTTGACCGACCAAGTGAGAACAATTCTAATGCCCCGTACACACGATTGGAAATTCCGACAGCAAAAGTCCGATGTGAGCTTTTGAACGGAAATTCCGACCGTGTGTATGCTCCATCAGACTTTTGCTGTCGGAATTTCCGCCAGCAAAAGATTGAGAGCAGGCTCTCTATTTTTCAGACGGAAAAAATTCCAATCGGAATTTCCGATCGTGTGTACCAATTTCGACGCGCAAAATTCCTACGCATGCTCGGAAACAATTTGACGCATGCTCAGAAGCACTGAACTTCGTTTTCTTGGCTCGTCGTAGTGTTGTACGTCACCGCGTTGTTGACGGTCGAAAGTTCAGAGAACTTTTGTGTGACCGTGTGTATGCAAGCCAAGCTTGAGCGGAATTCTGTCGGAAAAACCATCCAAGTTTTTTCCGACGGAAAATCCGATTGTGTGTATGCGGCATAAGATAAGAAATCCCCTCATCCCTCCAAACAAAAGCGTGACATGTTTCTGTTTCACATGTGGATCTATTCCTAAGTCTAAAATATAATATTTGGTTGCGTTAACTTTATAATAAGAAATGGCATTGAATAAGGATAAGGCATTCTGGACTGCTGTCAAACAAGTCTCAATGTTCGTCAATGTTAAGATTATGTTATCGTCGAAAAGACATATTATAGTTACACCCACCTATCTGGAACCCACTGATGTGAGGGTGGGATCTTATACATGAGACTAGTGGTTCCATCGGGAGATTAAAAATTAAGGGGGGTAGTGGGCATCCTTGTCAGGTGCCAATGGTGATATAAAAAGGGTTGAGATATCATACCAGAAATGTACACCTAGGCTGATGCACACGCATAGAGGGTCATAAAAGCAGAGAGTATATGCCCGAGAAACCAAACATCACGAGTACCCTGTCAAGATCCAACCTATCTGGTCCAATGAATGTGATTTTCTGCATCCAAAGCCAGAAGCATTGAAGGCATTCTGGACATCCTTGTATAATGAATACCATTCACCACTCTTTTAGTTGTGTCTGAAGTTTGCCTCCCTTTGGTAAAACCTTACTCATCTAGTAGTATTAAAGTAGGTAGAACATCCACCAAGCAGAAGGCGAGGAGTGTTGCATAAAGTTTCAGGTCCTTGTTCAGTAATGAAATAGGCCTGAAGTTTTGGGGGGGGCATCATGAGATTTATCGGGTTTTGACAAAGTTATGATAAAAGCCTTAAGCATTTACTGGGGAAGAAAGAGAAGGCTGCAGCAGAGTTATACATTGTTGCTAAATGAGGACCAGAATGGTCTTAAAGGTTTTATAAAAATCCCCTCCATATCCAATATCCAATAGCTTTATAGATTTCTGGTAGAGTGAAGGGTAGATTTAAATTTGCCAAAATGGGATTTAGAAAGTATGGGTAATTTTATCCTACTAAAAAAATATTCTATTTCTGATACAGAGGGTTGAGGTACTGAAGGGTCCTTCTGCAGGTTTTATAGAAAATTGTAATAACTAAATTCATCCGCAATTGTTTGTGGATTATACACTTTTTGCACATTAGCGGGGTGAGATAGATATGGAATTCTGGTTTTACCTATATAACCTTGTAGACATCTAGCTAATAAATTCCCTGCCCTATTTTTAGTGTCATAGTATGACATTTCTATGTGTCTAGTATGTTTTTCAAAATTTTCTAACAAAAGGGTATGGAGTTAAGCTCTCAAATTAGTTAAATTAGAACTTAAAATAGGGTCTGGTTTGTATAAATTTTGCATTTCAAGATGTCTTATCTCTGAAAGGAGACTATCTATGTGCTGCTGCCTTCTTTTCCAAACTCTTGAACCAAGTTTAATAAAAAATACCACAGATATAAGACTTATGCACATTCTATAGTGCTAATGGATCAGAGACAGGACCATTATTCAACTGAACAAATTCTGACAAACGTCTCCCCAAAATTTCTCTGGTGTCCTGGGATTACAGCAAATAATGATTGCATCTCCAAAGGTAAGTAGATTGTGGTGCTAAAGAATCATCAACAGTAATGCTGCGTACACACGAACGTTTTTCATGATGAGAAAACTGCCATTATTTAGATTGGTCGTGAAAACCGGTCGTGTGTATGCTCCATAGCAGTTTTCTTGTCGAGAAAACTGCCCGCAAAAAAATTAGAACCTGCTCTATTTTTTCTCGTCGTTTTTCCCGACGTTCTTTTTCTCATTGCGAAACCCGCTCGTGTGTATGCTTTTCAGAGGGGAAAAAAACGCGCATGCTCAGAATCAAGTATGAGACGGAAGCGCTCGTTCGGATAAAACTAGCGTTCGTAATGGAGATAGCACATTTGTCACGTTGTAACGGACTGAAAAGCACCAGGCTGAAAAGCGCGAATCGTCTCTCACCAAACTTTACTAACACGAGATCAGCAAAAGCAGCCCAAAGGGTGGCGCCATTCGAATGGCACGTCCCCTTTATAGTGCCGTCGTACGTGTTGTACGTCACCGCGCTTTGCTCGAGCAGTTTTTTTCATGAACGTGTGTATGCAAGGCAGGCTTGAGAGGAATCACGATGAATCACGTCGAAAAAAACTTAGTTTTTTTGCATGACAGGAAAAACGGTCGTGTGTATGCGGCATAAGAGATATTGATGCATGATCGGACCACACAATGTTGTTAATAGAGGAGTCCTATATTTTTTCACAGAGCCACTTGTCTACCAAGAACAAATCGATCCTTGAGTAGGAATTGTGCAGTGTTGAGAAAAAAGTAAAGCTTCTTTTAGGCGTGTAAAGAAAGTGTGATGCAAAGATATCATATCATGCATCATAGATATCTTGGGAGTGTAGAAATTTCTGTAGTTGTAGAATCAATAGTGGGATCCAAGAGCATGTTAAAGTCTCTAATCTAGTGCCTAATAGTGCCGAATCTTCTCAACCTTACGCATCAGCCTGTTCAGAAAATTGATTTATTGAGTATTGGGAGCACATAAATTGACTATGGTGTATTTGGTAGAATTCAAATCTCACACCAAAATAATAAATCAGCCTTTCGGGTCTACAACTGCTTTTATTAGCTGAAAGGCAAGTGTCTGTCTAATCGCAATTAGTACTCCTCTCTTTTTGGCTGGTATTGCAGCGGAGAATATGTTCAGGTAGCTAGTATGCAAGCATTTCGAAAGTGACAGTCAATGAGAGTGTGTTACCCGTACACACAGTACATCAGAGTTATATTTAAGGGCTTCCTTCCAGAGAGATCAGCTTTTATCCGGATGAATTTGACCTCTGGCATTTTAAAGCTATAAATTTGACAGACATGGTAATGAGTGTTAAAGTTGCTAATTTCAGTAGTGGAGGTACTCATGCGTAGCCAACAACACAAATGAAGCATGGTGGTGGCAAAGATACAGTTCGGAGCAGGTCCGCCCATTTTGTTGTGTGCTGAGGGTAAGTAATGGTTCCAAGAATGTGTAGGAGATTCTGACTCAGAAAATAAAACTAAAGCAAAAAGGTAAACCCAAAAACAGAAAACAATCATTAAACTAAAAGAATGTATTATATGATACCTGGGCAGTGTTATACTGCTTATAATGATAGAAGGGTAAAGTCAACTTATAAATAGGCTCCGATAAAGCAGATAAGGTGAGTAACTTGTGATTAGATTAGATTTTCTCGGTCAAGGAAGGTGCCCAGGTAGTATTTGAAGCTGATGAAGGTACTTGTTGTCAGGAGTAAGCCGGGCTGTGGCACAAATTGTCTTAGCAGGTGAGGAGGGATCAGCCTTTATGTCCCCAGAACGCAAGAGCTGCAAGGCTTTCTCCAGAGTATGTATTTCATGTGTGTCACTGAAGGAATATGAACCAATGTGACTACATCTTAGATGTAAGCATCCATCTTAGAAATCATTGCTTAGTCATATAATCTACTGCATATATTCTCGCCCACACATTTCTAAGCAAACGCTTTTGTTTGGGAACAAGTCTAGGTCCCAAGGATAAGTTTAGTTTCTTGTTCATTGATAACGTGTGATTTCTTGTAATTGACTAGGGATGAGCTTCGAGTTCGAGTCAAACTCATGTTCGACTCGAACATTGCCTGTTCGCCCGTTCGCCGAACAGCGAACAAATTGGGGTGTTCGCGGCAAATTCGAAAAGTCTATGGGAGAAATCTAAAGTGCTAATTATAAAGGCTTATATGCAAGTTATTGTCCTAAAAAGTGTTTGGGGACCCGGGTCCTGCCCCAGGGGACATGTATCAATGCAATTTTTTTTTTTAAAAACAGCCGTTTTTTCGGGAGCAGTGATTTTAATAATGCTTAAAGTGAAACAATAAAAGTGAAATATTCCTTTAAATTTCTTACCTGGGGGGTGTGTATGATATGCATGTAAAGTGGCGCATGTTTCCCGTGTTTAGAACTGTCCCTGCCAAAAATGTCATTTTTGAAGGGAAAAAAGTCATTTAAAACTCACTCGCGGCTAATAATGAATTGTCGGCTTTTATCAATACATACAAAAGTCATTGTAAAAAAAAAAAGAAAAGCGTGGGGGTCCCCCAGAATTCTATTACCAGGCCCTTCAGATCTGGCATGGATTTTAAGGGGAACTCCACCCCAAATTTTAAAAAAAATGGCATGGAGTCCCCCCAAAAATCCATACCAGACCCTTATCCGAGCACACAACCTGTCCGGCCACAGGGGAAGAGGGGGGAGGAGAGAGCGGCCCCCCCTCCCTCCTGAACCGTACCAGGCCACATGCCCTTAACATGGGGAGGATGTCCCCATGTTGATGGGGACAAGGGCCTCATCCCCACAACCCTTGCCCGGTGGTTGTGGGGGTCTGCGGGCGGGGGGCTTATCGGAATCTTTAACAAAGGGGACCCCCAGATCCCGCCCCCCCTATGTGAATTGGTAAGGGGTACATTGTACCCCTACCATTTCACAAAGAAAGCGTAAAAAAATGTCAAAAAAACACACAAACACCTTGAAAAAGTCCTTTATTTAAAAAAAAAAAAACATTCCAGCGGTGAAATCCAGTGTCCCGCGGCGATCCGATGTCCAGCGCTGTCCGTCATTGGTTGTGCCTGTGCGGACCTGATGGGGAAATTCCTCGCTGTGTTTTAAATGTATAGACCCGCCCCTTCTAAAGTTCCCCATCAGGTCCGCTCAGCGGACCAGATGCGGAAAATGACAAGGGGCGGGTCTATACATGTATTACCACAGTGAGAGAAGTTCCCCATCAGGTCCGCCCCCTCGGTATGTCGGACCCGCCTACGTCATTGGCCTGAGCGGGAAACTTCCTTCACTGTGTAAATTTAAATTAAAAATTCACCTGATGGGGAACTTCTCTCACTGTGGTAATACATCGCTTTCATTGCTGGAATTTTTTTTTTAATAAAGGACTTTTTCAAGGTGTTTGTGTGTTTTTTTTTACATTTTTTTACGCTTTCTTCGTGAAATGGTAGGGGTACACTGCACCCCTTACCAATTTACATAGGGGGGGGGCAGGATCTGGGGGTCCCCTTTGTTAAAGGGGTCTTCCAGATTCTGATAAGCCCCCTGCCCGCAGACCCCCACAACCACCGGGCAAGGGTTGTGGGGATGAGGCCCTTGTCCCCATAAACATGGGGACATCCTCCCCATGTTGAGGGCATGTGGCCTGGTACGGTTCAGGAGGGAGGGGGGACGCTCTCGTCCCCCCCTTTTCCCCTGCGGCCGGCCAGGTTGCGTGCTCGGATAAGGGTCTGGTATGGATTTTTGGGGGGGCTCCACGCCATTTTTTTTTACATTTGGGGTGGATGGAGTTCCCCTTAAAATCCATGCCAGATCTGAAGGGCCTGGTATGGATATTTAGGGGGAACCCCACGCCATTTTTTTTTATTTGCGGCGGGGATCCCCTTAATATCCATTCCAGACCTGAAGGGCCTGGTAATTGAATTCTGGGGGACACCCACGCTTTTTTTTTTTTTTTTTTATCAATGACTTTTGTATGTATTGATAAAAGCCGACAATTCATTATTAGCCGCGAGTGAGTTTTAAATGACTTTTTTTCCTTCAAAAATGACACTTTGTGCAGGGACAGTTCTAAGCACGGGAAACATGCGCCACTTTACATGCATATCATACACACCCCCCAGGTACGAAATTTAAAGGAATATTTCACTTTTATTTTTTAATTTTAAGCATTATTAAAATCACTGCTCCCGAAAAAACGGCCGTTTTTAAAACTTCTTTTTGCATTGATACATGTCCCCTGGGGCAGGACCCGGGCCCCCAAACACTTTTTAGGACAATAACTTGCATATAAGCCTTTATAATTAGCACTTTAGATTTCGAACGTTCGAGTCCATTGTATTTAATAGGGTTCTAAAGTTCACACAAACATTTTGTCTGTTCGCAGGTTCTGGTGCGAACCGAACAGGGGGGTGTTCGGCTCATCCCTGTAATTGACGCTTGACTGTCTCTAATCACATTCCTGTCTATGTATTGTTCTGGTACATACTGAGAATGTTCTATAAACAATCTAGATGTAATATTGTTTACTGCTTCTGTTATATAAACAATGGAAAGCTACTGTGCGATCAAACGTATGCTTGTAGCAGTATTATTCTGTCTATATAAACCATGCAAAAATACAACATTATCATATTTACTTTGATAAGACTCAGTGGGGCTGATTTACTATAACTCCAGGAAGTACTGAGCACTATTGCAAATAATAGCTCCCATTTTAGCCAATTAAAAATTCAATGCGCAAATTTGCGAATGAAAAAGAGCGCTATTAGCAGCAAACAAGTGTTAGTAAATATGAAATCAGTGCTAATTAGCGAATCCACGTACATGCAAATGCCAATTTACAGTAAGTTTTTATATAGTACTGCACTGTAACCATGATCCATGTATGTGAAAGAAATATTTTTATATGAGATGTGCTCTGCCTCGTGTGCATCTATTGGTGTATATTGCAATTAGTATTCCTAGTTTGTTTCCTTCTTTTGCTAACGAATGCAGTTATGAATGATTATTACATAGTAATGTCTGCTATTCTGTAAAATTACATGTATTAAACATTTAGGTTACCCATTTGTTGTATGTTGTTTTTTTCATGTTTTTTTTTTTTTCATTTAGGTGGCTATAAAGCAGTAATTATTTATGTTCATTCTTTAATCATACTACACTATTATGCAGGTCTTGTACTTAGCACAATGGCTTAGTGGTCTGCTCAGATGTCTCCACAGCTCTCATGGTACAAGTTCAAATACCAACCTACCATCCAACAGCTATGTTTATTTTTTGCACAAGCAAATTAAAATAAACAAACAAAGAAATGTAAACTGCCCGTTAGCTAGTGTGTGATGTTTGGAATTCCACACCATAATATTATTGAATAAAAGTGCATTGGCTAATTGGCATTCACCTATTTTCAGCATATGCTGCTTTGGCATTTGCCTTTTTTTCACCAATTCAATCTTTTAGTATCTCTCTGTGGGATTTGAACCCATGAGTGCTTCAAAGCCTGAGTTTTTCAAGGTAGAAGTGCTGACCACTAGCCTATTGAGCGTAGCACAAACATCTACTAGTGTGTGATGTTTCTTCTCCCCGAGCTGTCTCTCCACCGCCGTCTTTCCCGCTGCTGTGTTCTTCCGCACAGTCGGTTACCCGCTAATAAAAAAAAAAGCTGCTCTTCTTCTGTGGCCATCCGATAACGTCACCCGGAGAGCCCGCTCCATGGCTATGTAAGAGACACCACACAGCGGGTGACAACACAGAGGAGGAAGACCGCCACAGAAGAAGAGCGGCTTTTTTTTTATTAGTAGGTAACCGACTGCGCGAAAGAACACAGCAACTCGAGAAATATGCTGCTGAGTAAAATGCACACATTCAGGAGGTGCTGCCATCAGTAGGATTTGAATTCATGGCTTAAACCTTTGAGGGCAGCAGGGAATACCACTATGCTACAGAGCTGAGCACATACCTACAGAGAAAATACATTTACTAGGCTTGTGCAATTCATTTCGTAACGAATCGAAATTCGTCCAAATTTAGCAACTTTCAGACATTCGGAAGCATTCGAATTTCCGAACAAAGCAATTACGAATAAAACCGAATCCGAAATAAATTATATCGCAAATAGTGATTGCCTGAATGTCTTCGGCATAATTCGTTATGAAAAAAGTTACGAATGTACGAATCCATTCGAAGCACAATAACACTCTGCTCTGCTCTCTGCTTCTAACTCACCGTGCTGAACTCCCTCTCAAAATGGTGGACGGGGCGGAGGCTATAGCAGCATGTAAAAAACGAAAGTAAAACACGAGATTTTGAATCCATTCGAAGCACAATAACACTCTGCTCTGCTCTCTGCTTCTCCCTCACCGTGCTGAACTCCCTCTCAAAATGGTGTACAGGGGCGGAGGCTATAGCCGCATGTAAAAAACAAAAGTAAAATACGAGATTTCGAATCGTTACAAATAACCGCTATGTATTTAAAAAAGTACAAATCCATTCGAAGCACATTAGGCATAATAGGCAGCGTCTTTGTGAGAGAGACACGGAAAATTACGAATCAATTAACCCAAAAAAAGTTACGAAAGTAGGAGTTGTGTCCAGAATCAACGAAAAATAATGTACTCTACCGAAAGTATGAATTATAAATCAACGAAAAATAAGGCTTACATTAATACGAATCATTACGATTCAACAAAAAATGTCGCTTGCGAAAATACGAATTAGTCCGAACACGAAAAATCCCGTCTAGCAAAATTACGAACGATTACGAATCAACAGGACCGAAAAGAAACGAACCGAAACTAAACAAATTTTTCTGTTGTGCACAAGTCTAACATTTACTAATGTTTAATTCTATACAATAATGTTTTACATTTCAGGCATTAAAGAGGAAGTAAACCCATTTTTTTATTTTTTTTAAATCCGTGCAAAAGAAAGGCATAATGAGCTAGTATGCATAGCATACTAGCTCATTATGAATGACTTACCTGAGATTGAAGCCCCCGAACTGCTCGTCGTTCCCCTCCGCTGCCATCTTGCCTCGATGTCCATTCACTGCCATCAGTATATCGCCGCTCTGGCGCTGTGATTGGCCAGAGCGGCGATGACATCACACGCATGCACGCTGGGGCTGGCAAGATCCCATTCAGAAAACCGGCAATGATGCCGGCCCGCTAGTACGCATGCGTGTGAAGTCATCGGTGCTGTTTTAAAAGCAAATATCTCCTTAACCGTGTAGGTTAAGGAGATATTTCTTGCACCTACAGGTAAGCCTTAATCTAGGCTTACCTGTAGGTGCAAGTTGTCTAAGTGGGTTTACAACCATTTTAATATTATAGTAACAACCATGCTCATGGTGATGTGGCATTGGCTAATAGGCATTTGTCTCTTTTCAGCATATGCTGCTGAGTGTTTGATGGTGGGACTACTGTATATTATAGGTATAATAGTACTCAGCACAGTGACTTAGGCCCCTTTCACACTTGTGTGACCTGAAATTTGTGTGATTTTGATGCGACTTTAAGAAACGCCTGTGTAATCTTGAGGTCTATGGATGCCTGCTATCGCTGTACCCCACATTGCTTTTAGTACTTTTTATTTTTGTGATCACTTTTATTTGTCCATATGTCTTAAAGACAATATTTATTCAATAAACCTTTATTGGTTATATTGACCTGCACTATCTGGAGTTTTTCTTTTCTCCCACCCTTGTGTCTATTTTTGGAACAATTTGGAGCCTATACGATTGGAGGGATCACCACCGTGTGAGCGGATCATTCACCACCCTGCGGGAGTCGGTCCTAGACATCCAGGATATCCAGTTCCATCTTCTGGTCACGGCGACCACTAAGCTCGATTGACCCACTGTCGTACGACAGGTGGGTCCACCGTTTCAGGTAAGAGTACCCGACTGTATCAACTGTGCTCTTCTTTTGTGTTCCCATCATCAACAATTGGGTCCTTTGGTCCTTCCATGCTGTGGTGGTGTTGCCCATGAATAGACATTCTTTCCAACACACACATGTCATTTTGGACTATTTCTTTGTACATATAATTTTTGCATTTACTCTATATTCACCCATAGGGGTATGTTCCTCAGTTCCCATGGAGGATAGCTTACATCAGAGATCACCCATAGGAATGGACTGTTCATGAACTCTATGCATTGATTTATATATTCACTGTGTTTATCAGTTAAATCACACATTTGAGCTATGTTCAGTAGCTAATTTTTTTTGGTATTTTAGCGCTGCACTATTTTGTATTTACTATGGATGCAGGAGTCGCAGGGAAAGGCGCACAAATTTCCGTCTGCAATTTTTCTGCGATTCCAGGGAATGCCTGTAAACTTAAGGTCTATGAGCCTCAACTCGTATCAAAGTCGGACCAAAGTAGTACAGGGACTACTTTGAAGTCGGTGTGACTTGAAGTTGCACAGATATAAATGGTACACATTGAAAATCATGGGGTATGACTTGTCATGCAACTCTGATGAACAAAGTCACAGGAAAAGTCACTCAAGTGTGAAAGGGGCCCCAGCCCGACTTTGTGAGCGATTTCAGAGACATCAGTGCATTTTCCTGCACAGATGTCTAGTGAAATCACAATGGTCTCAACTGTCCCTGATTTGGAACAAAGTCCCTCTGTCCCTCTTTCCATCTCATTTGTCCCTCATTTTGTTCTAAACTGTATAGTTTTATATAAAATGCAATTTTTGTCTTTCAAAAAGGGTTTTCCAGCGCTAAACCTTTCATCTAATTTCTAAATTGCTTGGCTTTGGGAATTTACAAACAAATCTAAAGGGATATTATTGTTAAAATGAAAAGCACTTGGGGGTTTAACTAAATCTTTTTTTTTTTGAATAATTCTCCTTTTAAGAAGGTTTTTTAGGAAGTGTGTCCTATGCCTACATACTTTTGCTAATAGCTGTCCCTTATACCCATCTCAAAAAGTTGGGAGGTAAGAAATCGCCTCCTGAAGTCGCCCAAAGTAGTGTAGGAAATACTTTTGGGAATCTCTGTGGTGTCGCACCAATTTGGACAGTTCTATTGCCGTCAATAGGCGCCTATTTGGCCTGTAATTTGACATGTCAATTCAGAGCTATGTGAACATGGGTGAAGTTGCATAGATATGAATGGAAGGAACTCATGGGGGGTAACTTTTAATGTGACTCTGAGGTCCAAAGCTGCATGAAAAGTCACATAAGTGTGAAAGTAACCTAATGAGATTAAATTATAACACCTTTGAATAAAGCCCCATTTGCACTTGTGCGACCTTAAAATTGCACAGCTTTGCCATGATTTGAAGCAATGTCTGTGTAATCTTGTGGTGTATGGACCTCAAATCGTATCAAAGTCAAACCAAGGTAGTGCAGGGATGAATTTGCCCCACTTTCAGGATGCACAAGTGACAATAGGGCCAAATTCAAAGATATCCTTGAATCTCTTTCACACTGCTGCGACCTGAAAGTCACACTAATTTGCTGCCACTTTGTCGCTGCAACTTGGCCCCAACTTCTGGGAATGTCTGTGTAATATTGCGCCATATGTACCTCAAGTCACATGAGGCTCTGTTTCCACTATTGCAACCCTAAATTGGCATGATTTTGCCGCAAATTTTTTGGCCGCGATTATGATGCGACTTGGAGCAATGCCTGTATATTCTTGAGGTCTATGGACCTCAAGTCGTATCAAAGTGGGACCAAAGTAGTGCAGGGACTACTTTGAAGTCGCACAGATATGAACCATACTCATTGGAAATCATGGGGTATGACATGTCAATCGACTTTGCAGTCCCAAGTCGCATGACAAGTCGCACTAGTGGAAACTGAGCCTGAAAGTCACACCAAAGTAGTACAGGGAATACTTTGAAGTTGGTGTGACTTAAAGTAGCACAGATATGAATGGTTATCATTGAGAATCATGAAAAGTCGCCCAACTGTGAATCAAGTCATATATATTTTAATAGAAAGGAGCTCTCATTTATACTTGCATAGTCCTTACTGATTTACATCAGCAGAACAAATGCAGGAAGTAGTGATGTGTGCACATGGGCCAGAAGTAAACGTGTGGTGATGCCAAACAAATCAATGAAGCCCACCCACACCAAATCCACCCCCACCTTGAGCAAGCACAAGTACATATCCTACACTTACCCGGAAAATCAGCAGCACCTCCTCTTTGCTAAAGAGGGAGCTTGCCATTTCCACCTAGATGGAGATCCTGACCAGCACAGGAACTTCCAGGTGATTACAATGAGTCATTTCCAGGTCAGGAGGTGAAACCACGCTCTGTTGATTGCAGTTGCGAATATATGATGTCAATCACGATTAGAATTTATTATTTTTGATTATTTGCAGATATGCAAATCTGTATTTTTACATATAATGATATTTGAAGGTAAACTTAAATGAGTTTGATAAGAAATGGTGTCTCTGGCATAGCAGCAGGTGAATTACAAAGGCAAAAGGCCCAGTTTGAGCCCTGCTTCACATTGACAGCGGGAGGAAATCGTTCAGCTAAACTCATACAATTTCATTCCCGCATGTCAGTCCCGACGGGAGGGGGGGGGGGGACCATCAGAGAAATCTGTGCAGATTTCTGCACTGATATCAATACAAATCGCACCAATTAGAACAGTGCAATTGCCACCGATTTGACATGTCAAATCGGACCAATGTGAACCAGAGCTGACTCACACAACACTGCCTATCCTCCAGCTGAATTCATTACCTGCAATTCTCCACAGCTGTTATATATAAAGATTCCACCTTTATCATTTACTTGCAGGTGTGCTGAAGCCTAGGTTTACATTGGGGCGATTTGTCATGCAATTTCAGAAATCAAATCGCATGACTATTGGTGGCAATGGCACTGTTCCAATTGATGCAACCCCAATTTTGTGTCACCGCACCGATTTGCAATAGTAGTTCCTGCACTACTTTTGGCGATTTCAGGTGCGACTTCAATAGACATTTGTGTATGAAGCCACACAGATGTCCATCAAGTAGTAACCTAAAATCGCGCTAGCTCAAGTGAAGTAGCGCGATTTCAAAGTAGCATCAATGTGAACCAGGGTGAAGAGATTAATTTTTTGGTGCACAAATGCATATAGAAATAAAATATAAAAAAGATATTGCACTTTGCCAAAACCACCACCAAAAAAAAAAACACACAAAGCTCAATAATGTTCTTTTATTTTGCCAGCAGAAACAAAATTATGTACATTCATTTACTAGCTTCAAAAAAATTTGGACAGGATACATGGTACTACATTTAGCAATTGGATTTTAAGGGCCCTGCTCATAGGAGCTTACAATCTAAAATTTGACAAAACCTTAGAGTGCAGACAGCTTTACTTTTAGTGTATAACGGGCAACACATTTTTATCTGCAAGATTATAGAAACATACTTAAGTCATTATTCTTACAAAGCATTCCAACATAATATTAAAAAAGACACATGTTCAAAACACCCACCCGCACCCCACAATCCACATATACATACATTGATGACCATGTTCTGCTGGAATCTGCATTTCTGTGTACATGATTAAGCAATGAGATCCAAGAGTAGAAAGTCAGCAGATGCTTCCAAACGATTTTGCATGGTCAGATAGGAACAATACACACACAATATTTGATTGAAAAAATGCACAAGAATTTCAGCAAATAACACTAGTTGAGGGGTTTGTCAATCTGCACAATATCATTCCTTCTACCCCCACAAATCACAGCAAAAAACCTGGCCTTCTCAGACCAAACAATCCCCAATACTGCAGGCCTTTATATAAGAGAGGCTGTATTGTTAGCAAACTGATACACGCCCAATAGAAGTACACGCCCAATAGAAGTACACTCCCGCCAGTATCTTTCAATCTGTCCCTTCGTGTATGTCTAAAGTGATTTTACCTGATGGGCAGGAACACATAATACTATTTGCAACTGTGTTAGCCCTTGACCATGTGCATCAAATCTCCAACTACAGGCCAAAGATCCAAGTCCATTTGCATGCACATAAACAAAGCAACAGTTTTCTAAGCATATTGTAAGATTGGGGGTTGTTAGCTCTTGTGCTGGATGCGTATTTCCAGTGATGCAAGCCAGTCAGTAACTCTGTTTAAGGGCATGGTAGCCCATTTTTATTTAAAAGCACAAAAGTTCACAAACACATCTGTAGTATTCACAGGGGGGGTTCCACCATTCCTGTATCTTTCATACTAACAGTAGCTTCATAGCTTTACCTTCTAGCGATCCAGGCCTTTAGCCTAGGCCTGACGGTCTGTTCCTCAGACCCAAACAGTGTCCAAGAGTTTCAGCTTTCTCCTAGCTTCTCCTGGTCAGCACCTTTGTTGCTGTATCACTAATGGTGTCTGCCTTCTGCAGACATGCACCGCCTTTGACTCCACTTCAGAGGATGAGAGCCCACTCGACTCTCATGCACACAGACTTCCTCTCTGTTGGGTGGAGCCCTGTTCCATAATCACCTCTGAACTAAATAGCCCAAGACACAGCTGTTCCATCAGCGTGTCTTTCTTTACCAAATCTGGCATAAACCAACCCTCTTGAAGGTCGCACAAAGTCGCACCCTCACATACCCTCCCCCCTTGTTTCGAACCACAGGGAGGAACACATGATCCCGTCACCATAAATGGGACACCTCTGTGCCAGCCATTGGCTGCGTAGGCCCATTTCTTTTTCGGGGTATGTGTCCACCAGCACTTCACCTTGGCGCCTCTGTGCCAACTATCCGTAGCAGTAGTCCTAATCTGCCCAACCTTTTCTCTAAAGGGGCACTCCACCCACATCTTCTTCTGGGTGTACTTCCACCAGCCCTTCTTCCTGAACCATGGGCTCCCACTAATCTCTCTATCCCTTCTACCTTTTGGCCTCAGGACCCTTCTTTTTCCTCCCACAGACCTACTCTCCCGGGACTGTTGGGGACGCCCTTTCATGACATCTGTCAGGGACTGGCCACTCTCACTACCTGACGCAACATTAACCATCAACATTTGTTTCTCAGGTTCACCAACCACTATGTGGTCACTCTTGGCCACCAAACTGTCTGTGATTAATACCATATCCTCAATAGCAATGTTCCACAAGGGGTTATTCAACACAATATGGTCATTTGGACCTCTTGTCCTGTTTGCTAGGACAGTGTCTATGGAGGGACCATCTACAGGCAAGCAGTTACTCCCTATGGGACAGTCCCGTAGTTTCACATCGCCCCCTGTTGTCCAACACTCCAATAACAATTGAACTACCAACGCACATGTTCCACCACATTTTCCCACACCAATCTCTTTAACCATTTCTGTGTCCACTGGTACCTCAACCAATAGCTTGGAGTTGTCTGACAGTGCTCCACAGTGCTTCTCATACATATTTCCGTTACAGTTACCATCACTGTTATTTCCTGTCAAAGTGTCTCCGGGTACCTCAAACTGCACCTCTCTGCGCGTGATGGACTGAATTCCCACTACCACCACGTCCGTTCCGGGCCCTTCCTTTACATGAGGTGTAGCGGGTGAGACAGTACGCGCGCCCCGTACCAACCACTGCTCAGCCGCACCTCCGACCGCACCAGCAGGAATACACCTCATCACACCCGCATACGGAGAGACTTCCACTATGTCTAATATCTCTAATTTCTCAAACAATTCCCCTGAGCGCCTTCCGCATATAACCGCTGCTGGAAGCACTCTCGCGGAGAACTGCAAGACAACTTTCCACAAAAACAACCAACAGTGTAGCAACCAATTCTCATCAACATTGCTTAACAACGCATGTATCACCTGCGTCCACCGATTGGTATTATGCAGTACCATGTCGCCCTTCTGCTGTGGATACACGCAGGTGTATATTGGAAGGATTCTCACCAATTCCCACAACATCTCAGAAATTTCTAGACATGCCGTATCTAACCACAGAACTCTAGGAACTTTTCCTTTAGCAACGATGTGGAGGGACTCATTTGCTAAGGCGTGAGAGGCCGGGACACTTAAAAAGACCTCTACCTCAGAGGCAACTAACAAAATTTGCGGCTCCCGGTGAGCACTGCCAATCGCATGTGTCACACTCATCCTCTCACCTTCAGCAACACTGAGCCCTTCCAAATCGCTATCCACTACCTCATCAATCTGACATTCAACATTACTCATCTCTTTTGCTGTGGACAAAACCTCTGCTATGTATGCGCCCTTTTCAGATCCTTCCAACTGGAGAGGGTTAATTTCTGCAAAAGCCAACACACCCGTGTCTACTGGCCCTGCAGCCTCTCTATTTAGCATAGCAGAAATTGTGTCCACTCCACTGTTACCCACTAAGCCTTCCTTGTTTAAATGCACTTGTGGCAAAACATTCTCAAACACAACAGGCTGCAATAACATAACTTCATCACTTTGCTCGGGTGGCGCTTCACTAAACCCATGAGGACTGTCAGCAGTGACAGACCGTAACAACTCATTATCAGTACAAGAAATTTTAAACATTTGAGTTTTACCATTTTTCTCATCACCAAGGTCAAGTACCCTCTTATCTATCAGAGCGTCACCACAGTTGTCCCAGGCAACCTCTGGCTTCAACACACAGAGCTCCCTGGAGGTTTCTAAGGACACCTCTGCAGCCTTAGATACTGTTGCCAAGGGGAATCGCATATCCTGCTTAGCGATCACCCCTACCTCATTAAGCATCACATTACCATCAGCACATGTGTCATCAGCATTCATAAACATAGCAGTTTTATAAACTCTATCAAATTGTCCTTTGTCAAAACGCATGGCACCCTGCGTGCCACTCAGCACACCACCTTTCCTCTCCAAAGGAATTATTTTGCCCACTAGGGCGTCTTCACAGTTGTCCTGGGAAACCACTTGCCTCACCACTGCAGGCTCCTTGGTGGTTTCCCTTGGCAACTGCACAGCACCTGTCACTAGGGAACATGGCATACCAACTGCTTTGGTCACCCCTAGCACATCCTTTCCAGCACTCTGCTGGATTACCTTAGCTGTACCCAGAGTCCATATGTCCCTTTCAATTTTTGAGCTCGCTGCAAGCAGGATTTTAACCTGTGTCTCCCCACTGATCTGGGTAGCACACTGCAGCAAGTTCATGTTTTCACCTTCAGTGGATCTCCGCTCTGGGGTCACTTCCACTTCATTGTGAGCAACCACACAGTCAGCCTTTCCCGTGATTTTAACAGGAACAGTCTTACCATTCTCTTTAGCATGGGTTGAAGACTTCAATTGAGGGTGTTGTCCCTTCTTTGCCATGCTCTCACAAGATGACGCCCCCTCCTGGAAACAGTGTAACATTACATTCCTCTTGGATTTTCCATCATCGCCTGCAGGCAAAGCATTAAGCCCAACAACACGATCAGCAGCTGTATTCCACAAGCTTGGACAAGAAAAGATCCCATGGCCCAGCTGACCACATTCCAGGCATGGCACTTGGCGACTTTCTCCTGTTGCTATGGGAGACCACCTTCTCCCCGCTGATCTCTTGCAGCGCTCTCTAGACTGGACTGCTCCTAGAAAATTATCGTAGTCATCTCGGTTACTATACATCCCACGGTACACCTCCTGGTACTCCTCGATCAAAAAAGGTTGCACCAACTCAACCCAGCGATTTCTGGGCCATCTTCTGTAGGAAGCAATCATTGCAAATTCATCTAAAAAGCCCTCAACACATTCAGAAGGCAACATAGGCCATATGAAGTCAGCTGTACGGATTTCTGCTTTGTTGCCATGGGTAACCACACCCATCTGCTCACTCTTTACACTCAGAGCAGGCTTATCATACCTTTGCTTTGGTGAAGCCTGGGACAAAGGGCATTTAGAAACTTCATGCCCCCACTCACTGCACCACAAACAGCGCACTTGGTTCTTAACCCTTTGCACATTGATAGCTGGCCATCTTGCACCAGCGTTGCCAGGGGCAACAACATGTTCTTCCCTTTTAACTAGGTTCAGTGCAGCCAAGTGTCGCCTGCACCAATCCACTGCAGACTCAGACTCTGGCGAACTCTCCATACTTGCAGTCACCTGTGCACTCCTTGCACCAGTGTTGCTAGGACCAACACCCGCTCTGTCTCTCATTTCAGCAAACATTGCTTCCTTTTCACACAGGAAAATTTTAAAGTACTGTCTCCAAGACTTTGCAAACAGCACGCTTTCACATATAGACTTTACTCTCTGCTTGAGCTCACTTCCACAGGCACATCACCTGTATACAACACAGTCCATTAATTAAACTCCTGTGCGATGCAGTTCGCCTGGCTGCCACACACAGCTAGCAGCGGTTCACAGCAGAAAACTTTAACTTTTCCTTCAGATAGGCTGTTCATCACAGTATTGCTGTTAAACACAGTTTCTTTTTACTCACTGTTTTTGGTATGCGAGGATCTGAAACTCTTCCAAAAACTGCCCAAAGCAATATCTCCACCACTTGTAAGATTGGGGGTTGTTAGCTCTTGTGGTGAATGCGTATTTCCAGTGATGCAAGCCAGTCAGCAACACTGTTTAAGGGCATGGTAGCCCATTTTTATTTAAAAGCACGAAAGTTCACAAACACATCTGTAGTATTCACAGGGGGGTTCCACCATTCCTATATCTTTCATACTAACAGTAGCCTCATAGCTTTACCTTCTAGCGATCCAGGCCTTTAGCCTAGGCCTGACGGTCTGTTCCTCAGACCCAAACAGTGTCCAATAGTTTCAGCTTTCTCCTAGCTTCTCCTGGTCAGCACCTTTGTTGCTGTATCACTAATGGTGTCTGCCTTCTGCAGACATGCACCGCCTTTGACTCCACTTCAGAGGATGAGAGCCCACTCGACTCTCATGCACACAGACTTCCTCTCTGTTGGGTGGAGCCCTGTTCCATAATCACCTCTGAACTAAATAGCCCAAGACACAGCTGTTCCATCAGCGTGTCTTTCTTTACCAAATCTGGCATAAACCAACCCTCTTGAAGGTCGCACAAAGTCGCACCCTCACAATATGTACCTGTGCAGTGTAAATCCTACAATTTTAATCCAAGTCCCTGGGCATGATTAGTGCTAACAAACATTAACATCAGTCCCTGGCTCCAATGAGCTTGCAATCTAAAGTCCAAAACTAACTTTTTTACATTAGAGACTATTTTGACAGGAGACAAATAAAATACCAGCATGTCTTTGGATTGTGGTGAGAAACCGACACAGGGAGAACATATAAACTTCAACACAAGCATTAGCATGTTGGCAAATTGAACCAGCAACCCCAGTGCTGCTAGACGGAATTGCTACCCACTTAGCCACCAGGCAGCCTCGCACATGCTCTCAGCATCTTTGTGATGTGAACCAGCCCTAAGTCCATAGCCATGTTCAGTGTCTCCAAGCAATATATTGGCCTAAGTATTGGGACGCCTGCCTTTAAACGCACATGAACTGTAATGGCATCCCAGTCTTAGTCCCTAGGGTCCAATATTGAGTTGGCCCACCCTTTGCAGCTATAACAGCTTCAACTGTTCTGGAAAGGCTGTCCACAAGGTTTAGGAGTGTGTCTATGGGAATGTTTGACCATTCTTCCAAGTGCATTTGTGAGGTCAGGCACTGATGTTGGACGAGAAGGCCTGGCCTACAGTCTCTACTCTAATTCATCCCCAAGGTGTTCTGTTGTGTTGAGGTCAGGACTCTGTCCAGGCCAGTCAAGTTCCTCCACCCCGAACTCACTCATCCATGTCTTTATGGACCTTGCTTTGTGTACTGGTCCAAATCATTTGGTGGAGTATTATGGTGTGAGGTTGTTTTTCAGGGGTTGGGCTTGGCCCCTTAGTTCCAGTGAAGGGAACTCTTAAGGCATCAGCATACCAAGACATTTTGGACAATTTCATGCTCCCAACTTTGTGAGAACAGTTTGGGGATGGCCCCTTCCTGTTCCAACATGACTGCACACCAGTGCACAAATCAAGGTCCATAAAGACAAGGATGAGCGAGTTTGGGGTGAAGAAACTTGACTGGCCTGCACAGAGTCCTGACCTCAACCCAATAGAACACCCTTTGGCTGAATAAGAGCAGAGACTGCGAGCCAGGCCTTCTCTCTCATCCAACATCAGTGCCTGGCCTCACAAATGCACTTCTGGAAGAATGATCAAACATCTCTATAGACCCACTAAACCTTGTGGACAGCCTTCCCAGCCTTCCCAGAAGCTGTTCTAGCTGCAAAGGGTGGGCCAAATCAAATTTTAACCCTACGGACTAAGACTGGGCTGCCATTAAAGTTCATGTGTGTGTAAAGGCAGGCGTCCCAATACTTTTGGATAAATTTCATATCTGGCAAGATTTACAATGGTGGTGAAACCCTCCTACACATAAATACGACATTTAGACATATTTTTAAGACCTGAGAGATGAGACAACTTCTCTACATGAAGCAGCATGTTGGGGATTTTAACCCAGACACTCAGGGATGCAAAGCAGAAGTTCTAACCTCTAAGCCACAGAGCTGCCACATGTGAGATCCTCATGCACATAAATACACATAAATACTGCATTTCTTTGGGCATACAGGTGATGGAATTACATTACTCAAGAGTAGTGATGAGCCGAACACCCCCGGGTTCGGTTCGCACCAGAACCCGCGAACGGACCGAAAGTTTGTACGAACATTAGAACCCTATTAAATACAATGGATGCGAACGTTCGAATTCTAAAGTGCTAATTATAACAACTATTATGCATGTTATTGTCCTAAAAAGGGTTTGGGAACCCGGGTTGTGCACCAGGGGACATGTATCAATGCAAAAAGAAGTTTTAAAAACGGTCGTTTTTCGGGAGCAGTCATTTTAATGATGCATAAAGTGAAAAAAAAAAAGTCAAATATTCCTTTAAATATCGTACCTGGGGGGTGTCTAAAGTATGCCTGTGAAGTGCCACGTGTTTCCCGTGTTTAGAACTGTCCCTGCACAAAATGACACTTCTAAAGGAAAAATAAAGCTATTTAAAACTGCTTGCGGCTTTAATGTAATGTCTGGTCCCGGTAATATGGATGAAAATCTTTAAGAAAAATGGCATAGCTACCCCATGACCCCCCCCCCCCTACCCCAGCCCATTACCAGCCCCTTTGGGTCTTGTATGGATATTAAGGGGAACCCCGCACATAAAATAAAAAAGGCCCTATATACTCTGAACAGCCGTATACAGGCGGTGCATACAAGACAGGGACTGTAGGTTTGTTCTTATGTAGAATCTGTTTGTAATTTTGAACAGGTACATTGTTTAAGTGTAGCTCCAGCCCAAAAATCTATTTTTAAACTTTTTGGAAAACATAGGTAAGGGTTATCACCCCTGTAACATTTGTTTTGCTGTCTGTGCCCCTGTTCAGAACATTTCACCTCACTTTCCGTCCCAATGACAACTGTTTTTGAAATGTGGTGTTTTTCTTGAAACAAGGATTGCTGATAAAGAATCAGTACAGAGGAGACACCTTTCTCACATATTAATTCTTACAGGAGAGAATTTTCCTTCCAAGGGGTAGATTTCCTCTCACTTCCTGTTGTCTTCTTGCGTTTGCAAGTAGGAGTCGTTTGTAAGTTGGATGTTTGAAAGTAGGGACCTGCCGTATATACTCTGCAGAAATAGGCCCCTTAGTTGTTGGTGTTGGCACAACACTGTAAGCACTCACAGTTACTCTTGGTTGGTGCTGGAACGCCCTGCTGTCAACTATTATATCAGGAATTTTAATTACATATAATTGTTGAACAGTGGTAGTAAAAATTGGGCCTTTGATGGTGGTGCTGGTGCCACAACACTGTAAGCCCTGACAGTTACTCTTGGTGGGTGCAGCAATGGGCCCTGCTGTGAATTATTAGATCAAGAATTGTAATTACATGCCCCTGTTGAACAGGGGCTGAAAAATTGGGCCTTTCGTGGTGGTGGTGGTGGTGGTGGTGTTGCCACAACACTGTAAGCCCTCAGAGTTACTCTTGGTGGGTGCAGGAATGGGCCCTGCTGTGAATTATTAGATCAAGAATTGTAATTACATGCCCCTTTTGAACAGGGGCTGAAAAATTGGGCCTTTCGTGGTGGTGGTGGTGGTGGCGTTGCCACAACACTGTAAGCCCTCAGAGTTACTCTTGGTGGGTGCAGGAATGGGCCCTGCTGTGAATTATTAGATCAAGAATTGTAATTACATGCCCCTTTTGAACAGGGGCTGAAAAATTGGGCCTTTCGTGGTGGTGGTGGCGTTGCCACAACACTGTAAGCCCTCAGAGTTACTCTTGGTGGGTGCAGGAATGGGCCCTGCTGTGAATTATTAGATCAAGAATTGTAATTACATGCCCCTTTTGAACAGGGGCTGAAAAATTGGGCCTTTCGTGGTGGTGGTGGTGGTGGCGTTGCCACAACACTGTAAGCCCTCAGAGTTACTCTTGGTGGGTGCAGCAATGGGCCCTGCTGTGAATTATTAGATCAAGAATTGTAATTACATGCCCCTGTTGAACAGGGGCTGAAAAATTGGGCCTTAGGCACTGGTGGCACAACACTACAACCCCTCACAGATACTGTACTTGGAGCACAGCAATGAGCCCTGTTGCAAAGTATTGCTTCAAAAATTGTAATGACACGCCCCTGTTAAACAGGGGCTTGAAAAATTGGGCCTTAGGCACTGGTGCCACAACACTCCAACCCCTCACAGATACTGTACTTGGAGCACAACAATGAGCCCTATGGCAAATTATTGCTAAAAAAATTGTAATTACACGCCCCTGTAAAACAGGGGCTGAAAAATTGGGCCTTAGCCACTGGTGGCGGCACCCATAAACAAAAATGATCTTCCAAGCTATCATCATCAATCGTATCATTGAGGACTCGGAGGAGGAGGATAGCCAGTCAACATAACAGCACAGGCACTCAGCATCAGCATCAGTCTTGAAGGGATGTGACATGTTAAAATCAATTAGTCTGTTATATCAGCATCAGGTGTGTGGTAGCTGGTGGTGATCCAAGACTGGTTCATCTTGATGAAAGTCAGTCGATCAACCGAGTCGGTGGACAGGCGCACCCTGTGATCCGTGACAAATCCTCCAGCAGCACTGAATGTGCGTTCCGAAAGAACGCTGGATGCAGGACAGGCCAGTAGCTCAATTGCATACTGTGCAAGCTCTGGCCAGTGATCCATCCTCAAGACCCAGTAAACCAGAGGATTTTCGGTGGGGAAGGTGTCCAAGTCTGACCTTGCCCCTAGATATTCCTGCACCATGTTTATCAGACGCTGGCGATGGTTGCTGGAACCGATCATACTTTGGGGCTGCGGACTAAAGAATTGTCTGAACGCATCGGTCAGACGGTCACCTTCCCCACCGCTCCTTCTTTGACTGGCCGAAGCCTCAGCAACTCGTTGTCCAGGACCAGGAGTTTGTAACCTCCCAGTCTCTGGGAACGCGTTGCACAGACCTTTCTGCAAGGCCTCCCGGAGTTGTCTCATCCTCTGCTCCCTCTGCGACGGTAACATAAGGTCCGCAACCTTACCCTTGTACCGTGGATCAAGGAGAGTGGCCAGCCAGTAATGGTCCCTCTCCTTGATCCGAAGAATACGAGGATCCTTCCGCAGACTTTGTAGGATCAGGGAGGCCATGCAGCGTAGGTTTGCTGAGGCATTCGCTCCGGAGTCCTCTGGGTCACTAAGGACGACATGATCCGCAGCCACCTCCTCCCAGCCACGTACAAGTCCACTGGTTTCTTGGGACTGTAAATCATCCCTAAAAGACTGCTGCTGATGATGCTGAGTGCCAGCCTCCACCTCCATGCTGACACAATCCTCCTCCTCCTCCTCCTCCTCTTCCTGTGCGATGGGTGGGACAGAAGGAACACTGTCTGGGTAAAGGGGGCCTTGAGAGGCAAGGAAGTCCTCCTCTTCCTGCCTCTGTTCTGCCTCAAGTGCCCTGTCCATTATTCCACGCAGCGTGTGCTCCAACAGGTGGACAAGAGGTACAGTGTCACTGATGCATGCACTGTCACTGCTCACCATCCTCGTGGCCTCCTCAAATGGTGCCAGGACAGTGCATGCATCCCTGATCATGCCCCACTGGCGTGGAGAAAAAAAACCAAGCTCCCCTGACCCTGTCCTGGTGCCGTAGTCGCACAGGTACTCATTGATGGCCCTCTGCTGCGTGTGCAGCCGCTGCAGCATGACCAACGTTGAGTTCCACCTGGTGGGCATGTCACATATAAGGCGGTTCTTGGGCAGGTTCAACTCCTTTTGCAGCTCAGCCAGGCGAGCACTGGCATTATAAGATCTGCGGAAATGCACACAGACTTTCCTGGCCTGCCTCAGGACATCCTGTAAGCCCGGGTACCTGCCCAAGAACCGCTGCACCACCAGGTTAAGGACGTGAGCCACACAGGGCACATGGGTCAGTTGTCCCTGTCGGAGGGCGGAGAGGAGGTTGGTGCCATTGTCGCAAACCACCATTCCTGGCTTAAGCTGGCGTGGCGTCAACCACCTCTCGGCCTGGCCCTGCAGAGCAGACAGGACCTCTGCCCCAGTGTGGCTTCTGTCCCCCAAACACACCAGCGCAAGCACGGCATGGCATCTTTTTGCCTGCGTACTTGCGTAGCCCCTTGAACGCCTACGGAGCACCGCTGGTTCCGAGGACAAACCACAGGAAGAGGCCATGGAGGAAGAAGAAGAGGAGGGGGTGGAGGAGAGAGGTGTGTCACAACCAGTAGTAGCATTTTGGAGGCGTGGCGGTGGAACAACCTCCAACACTACTGCACCTTGTCCTGCATCCTTCCCAGCTGCCAAAAGAGTGACCCAATGGGCCGTGAAAGAAAGGTAACGTCCCTGTCCATGCCTGCTGGACCATGAGTCAGCGGTAATATGCACCTTACCGCTGACCGCCCTGTCCAGCGAGGCCAAGACATTGCCTTCCACATGCCGGTAGAGAGCCGGAATAGCCTTCCGTGAGAAAAAGTGGCGTTTGGGAACCTGCCACTGAGGAACCGCACATTGCACAAACTCACGGAAGGGGGCCGAGTCTACCAACTGAAAAGGCAGCAGTTGAAGCGCTAGCAATTTAGCCAAGCTAGCATTCAACCGCTGGGCATGTGGATGGCTGGGAGTGAACTTCTTTCGACGGTCCAGCAGCTGGGGCAGGGAAATTTGCCTGCTAGAATCGGACGTCGGTGTACTGCTAGCAGAGTGGCCGCAAGTACTTGGCTGTGACACACCTAATTCTACACCTTCATTCCTCTCAGTGCATGTTTCAGAGAGGACTGAAGTTATAGTGGGGTTGGAGATCCCAGCTGATGCGGTGCAAGGAGAGGTCCGCTTTGTTCTTTGGTGTGGGTCTTTGAGGTAGGCTTGCCAACGAGCTGCATGGCAGGTCAACATATGTCTGGTCAGGCATGTGGTACCCAAGCGGCTGATGTTTTGGCCACGCGATATACGCTTGAGACATATGTTGCAAACAGCAGCTGTGCGATCTGATGCACTAGCCTCAAAAAAGGCCCACACCAAAGAACTTTTTGAATGACGGGCAGAGGCAGCGCCCTGCACAGGCGGAGCTCTGCGGTGTGATTCCGTCGGTGTACTGCCCTTACGCTGGCCATCAAAGGGCATCCTGCCTCGTTGGAGATGTGCCTCCTCCTCATCCTCCTCCTCCTCCTCTCTCCTATTAGGCACCCACGTGGAGTCAGTGACCTCATCATCCCCTCCCTCCTCATCACTGGAGCCAATCTGGCAGTATGCTGCAGCTGCTGGAACATGACTGCCAGATTGGTGTCCTTCTTGAGCATCCCCTCTGTCTGCTCTCACGCTACTGCCTTCCTGTAGCTGGGTTTCATCATCAGACCCTTCGAAACGCTGGGCATCCTCCTGGAGCATGTACCCAACACTGTGCTCAAACAGTTCGGGGGACTCCTCAGGAGGAGGACATGGTGGGTCTAGGGAAGGAGTGACTGATGATGAGTCTGACATTGATACCAGGGAAGAGGACGCTTTGGCAGCTGCTTTGCCAGTACCCTGAGCCTGGGTGAGAGAGGATGAGGAGGAGGAGGAGGGCTTGGTCATCCACTCTACCAAGTCTTCGGCATGATGTGGCTCAACATGTCCAGCTGCCGAAAAGAAGGACAAGCGTGTCCCATGGCCATGTGCTGATGACAATGCACCGCGTCCACGACCAGCACTGTTGTCCCCAGACACAGAGCCTGCTTGCCCTCTTTTATTGCCTCCTGACTGTCTGCCTCTCCTTGTTTGCCTTCCAGACATTCTAATAGATGGCCTGCAGGGAGATGGGAAAAAAGCAATAAGGGCTACCTTCAGGTGTCCTTCTCTGTCCCTTTACTTAAGGATTTCTAAATATGGTTGAGGATGATTGCTTTTGCACAGAATAGCACAACGACAATTTCCCTGACTGTCCAAAAAACAAGGATTTCAAAGATGGTTGATGAGGAATGCTTTAGCACACTATAGCACAAGGAGAATTTCCCTCACTGTCCTTCCCTGTCCCTAGAAACAAGGATTATCACAGTGAAAGAAACTGACACTCTTCCTACCTATAGTTTTCTGTCCCTAGAAAAAATGTTTTTTTAAAGCACACTATAGCACAAGGAGAATTTCCCTCACTGTCCTTCCCTGTCCCTAGAAACAAGGATTATCACAGTGAAAGAAACTGACACTCTTCCTACCTATAGTTTTCTGTCCCTAGAAAAAATGTTTTTTAAAAGCACACTATAGCACAAGGAGAATTTCCCTCACTGTCCTTCCCTGTCCCTAGAAACAAGGATTATCACAGTGAAAGAAACTGACACTCTTCCTACCTATAGTTTTCTGTCCCTAGAAAAAATGTTTTTTTAAAGCACACTATAGCACAAGGAGAATTTCCCTCACTGTCCTTCCCTGTCCCTAGAAACAAGGATTATCACAGTGAAAGAAACTGACACTCTTCCTACCTATAGTTTTCTGTCCCTAGAAAAAATGTTTTTTTAAAGCACACTATAGCACAAGGAGAATTTCCCTCACTGTCCTTCCCTGTCCCTAGAAACAAGGATTATCACAGTGAAAGAAACTGACACTCTTCCTACCTATAGTTTTCTGTCCCTAGAAAAAATGTTTTTTTAAAGCACACTATAGCACAAGGAGAATTTCCCTCACTGTCCTTCCCTGTCCCTAGAAACAAGGATTATCACAGTGAAAGAAACTGACACTCTTCCTACCTATAGTTTTCTGTCCCTAGAAAAAATGTTTTTTTAAAGCACACTATAGCACAAGGAGAATTTCCCTCACTGTCCTTCCCTGTCCCTAGAAACAAGGATTATCACAGTGAAAGAAACTGACACTCTTCCTACCTATAGTTTTCTGTCCCTAGAAAAAATGTTTTTTTAAAGCACACTATAGCACAAGGAGAATTTCCCTCACTGTCCTTCCCTGTCCCTAGAAACAAGGATTATCACAGTGAAAGAAACTGACACTCTTCCTACCTATAGTTTTCTGTCCCTAGAAAAAATGTTTTTTTAAAGCACACTATAGCACAAGGAGAATTTCCCTCACTGTCCTTCCCTGTCCCTAGAAACAAGGATTATCACAGTGAAAGAAACTGACACTCTTCCTACCTATAGTTTTCTGTCCCTGGAAAAAATGTTTTTTTAAAGCACACTATAGCACAAGGAGAATTTTCCTCACTGTCCTTCCCTGTCCCTAGAAACAAGGATTATCACAGTGAAAGAAACTGACACTCTTCCTACCTATAGTTTTCTGTCCCTAGAAAAAATGTTTTTTTAAAGCACACTATAGCACAAGGAGAATTTCCCTCACTGTCCTTCCCTGTCCCTAGAAACAAGGATTATCACAGTAAAAGAAACTGACACTCTTCCTACCTATAGTTTTCTGTCCCTAGAAAAAATGTTTTTTTAAAGCACACTATAGCACAAGGAGAATTTCCCTCACTGTCCTTCCCTGTCCCTAGAAACAAGGATTATCACAGTGAAAGAAACTGACACTCTTCCTACCTATAGTTTTCTGTCCCTAGAAAAAATGTTTTTTTAAAGCACACTATAGCACAAGGAGAATTTCCCTCACTGTCCTTCCCTGTCCCTAGAAACAAGGATTATCACAGTGAAAGAAACTGACACTCTTCCTACCTATAGTTTTCTGTCCCTAGAAAAAATGTTTTTTTAAAGCACACTATAGCACAAGGAGAATTTCCCTCACTGTCCTTCCCTGTCCCTAGAAACAAGGATTATCACAGTGAAAGAAACTGACACTCTTCCTACCTATAGTTTTCTGTCCCTAGAAAAAATGTTTTTTTAAAGCACACTATAGCACAAGGAGAATTTCCCTCACTGTCCTTCCCTGTCCCTAGAAACAAGGATTATCACAGTGAAAGAAACTGACACTCTTCCTACCTATAGTTTTCTGTCCCTAGAAAAAATGTTTTTTTAAAGCACACTATAGCACAAGGAGAATTTCCCTCACTGTCCTTCCCTGTCCCTAGAAACAAGGATTATCACAGTGAAAGAAACTGACACTCTTCCTACCTATAGTTTTCTGTCCCTAGAAAAAATGTTTTTTTAAAGCACACTATAGCACAAGGAGAATTTCCCTCACTGTCCTTCCCTGTCCCTAGAAACAAGGATTCGCACAGTAAAACACACTGACACTCTCCCTACCTATAGTTTTCTGTCCCTAGAAAAAATGTTTTTTTAAAGCACACTATAGCACAAGGAGAATTTCCCTCACTGTCCTTCCCTGTCCCTAGAAACAAGGATTCGCACAGTAAAACACACTGACACTCTCCCTACCTATAGTTTTCTGTCCCTAGAATTTTTTTTTTTTTAAAGCACACTATAGCACAAGGAGAATTTCCCTCACTGTCCTTCCCTGTCCCTAGAAACAAGGATTCGCACAGTAAAACACACTGACACTCTCCCTACCTATAGTTTTCTGTCCCTAGAAAAAATGTTTTTTTAAAGCACACTATAGCACAAGGAGAATTTCCCTCACTGTCCTTCCCTGTCCCTAGAAACAAGGATTCGCACAGTAAAACACACTGACACTCTCCCTACCTATCCTTCTCTTTCCCTAAACTAAAGGAATCCAGGTTAAGCAAGAAAAAATAAATGTCACTGTCCCTGCCTATGCTTCTCTTTCCCTGCTCCGGAACACACTACACTAGGCCGCCGTGCTGGCGGCCTTTTATAGTGTGGGGCATGTACTAAACACCCTCAGCAATAATTGGCCACAGGCATCCTGCCTGTGGCCAATCATTGCTCTCCTCGCTGCCGGCGCTGTGATTGGCCAAGCATGCGGGGTCACAGTGCATGCTTGGCCAATCACAGCGCCTGGATGACACTGCGATGGCGTAGTGCATTGTGGGCCGTTCGCGTCACTCGAATTAGGCGCGAACGGCCCAAATCGTTCGATCTTCGTCGAACGATCGAACAGCCGATGTTCGAGTCGAACGTATGTTCGACTCGAACACCGAGCTCATGCCTACTCAAGAGTTATTCTTCTTGATTTATTCTGTGAAATTTGGTGTTTTTTTGTGGGTGAGTTTAGAATAGTTAGTGATATTACCCTCAAATTTTGCGGAATTAGATTTTGATTCCTGATGTTGGAACACATAACAAATTTTTGGGGCTCAAATTATGATTATTTCGAAATAATAAAAAGCACAAAAAAAGTGACTCATTTTAAATTTGCATCAGCAATGGCATTGTTTGTGGTTTGTAAAGACACCCTTGTTGTGAGATGGAGAGTAACAAGTGAAAGTGACAGAGAAAAATATATTTTATCAAAACATTCCACATTCCACATTCTTAAAAACAAAATATTTTAATTAGAAGCAACATTGTTGCAAAGGAAAATTTATTTCAGAGAAAGATACATTTCATCTCAATATTAAAATAATTTATTTGTGAAATTTACAATTGTATCATTAGAATCAATGGCTAAAACTTGCATTGGACTAAAATAGAGCAGATTTTCACTTCCAAAAAATGCTCTTTAATTAGCTCTCTTTTTGGTATTTACTATAACTGTTGTGAAAAAAGACACTTGAGTTAAAATTTGAGTTAATTTAGGTCTGAGCATGCTCAGTTGTGTTGCACCTATTTGTCCAAAAAACAAGGAATTTTTTCACTTCTCAGACTTTTAAAGATATTTCAGTGTAGAAATCACTTTTTCACACAGCTTAAAAGCAGATTATCTTGAAATAATATACCGCACATTTCAGTACATTTTAGGCAATTATATCATGCTCTAAACATTATTTCCATGTGCAATTCTCCAGCTTTTAGTAGAGTAAGGATTTGGGCGCTATTTGGATTCTGGGAGTTATAGTAAATTTGATTTTGGGAGCATTTTCTCTCCAGCGCTATAGTGAATACCGTTTTAGCGCTAATTAGCGCAAATTCGCGGCAATTAGCGCTAATTAGCACTGCGGCGCTATAGTAAATTACCCCCACTGTGTGCGACTCAAGTAATTTCAGAGTAATTCTCCAGGGCCTGATGAGATTGAAAGACCACTAATAGTCTATTGAATAGTCCACTAATAGTCTATTGAACCAAGAACGGTTACACCCCACAACTGGTGTAGTCGGCAGGATGGTCAAGTCATTTGTCCGGTAAGTGTTGAATTTATTTTTACCTTGCCGTGAACTATGTTCGCGACCATCCTTATTTTAAGATCTGTGTAGGGGATAGACTTTTAAGTGTTCTAGGAACATGAGAAATAGATCCTGGATGAATCTAATAGTCCTGAGTGGCTATTAAAGGTCCTGATAGACCTAAAGTGTTCTAGGAACACGTATAGATAGATCCTGGATGGATATACCGTATATACTCGAGTATAAGCCGACCCGAATATAAGCCGAGGCACCTAATTTTACCACAAAAACTGGGAAAACTTATTGACTCGAGTATAAGCCTAGGGTGTGCCTCACTTTGCCTCACTGTGTCCATGCCTCACTGTGTCCATGACTAGACTGACGTTTAACATGGGAGTCTATGGAAGGGGTGCCTGGCTTTGTAAAATCGGTGCTCCCCGGCCCTAAGTCCTCCGGACAAGAAACTTTGCAAACTTGTAGAGGAAGAGTGGGGCTACATGTGTGCCAAGTTTGGGGTCCAGAGGACCTACGACCGGCCGGTATCGGGTCCGCAAATTTACCAGAGAAATGACCGTTTAACATGGGAGTCTATAGAAGGGGTGCCCGGTTTTGAAAAATCGGTGCTCCCCGGCCGTAGGTCCCCCGAACAAGAAACTTTGGACACTTGTAGAGGAAGAGTTGGGCTATTTGTGTGCCAAGTTTGGGGTCCGGAGGACCTACGGCCGGCCGGTACCGGCTCCCCAAATTCCGGGAGGTCAGGCGCAAAAAGGTGACTCGAGTATAAGCCGAGGGGGGCATTTTCAGCACAAAAAATTGTGCTTTAAAACTCGGCTTATACTCGAGTATATACGGTAATAGTCCTGAATGGCTATTAAAGGTCCTGAGAGACCTAAAGTGTTCTAGGAGCATGTATAGATAGACCCTGGATGGGTTTAATAGTCCTGAGTGATTATTAAAGGACCTGAGTGGCCAAAAGAGAAATAGATCCTGAATGGATCTAATAGTAATAAGGGTCCTGAGAGGCCAAAAGGAAATTTAAAAGTGTATACACAAAAGAAATAGACTGACAGGTTGAGTTAGATATCTCAGATCACTTTTGATTATCTTTCTATCGCATAGAAGTATAAGGATAATCTTGTATAGAAGTATAAGAATATTATTAATGTCTAATAGATGTTCTGAATGTGTATTTTGCTATAAGGGTAGTCACACATACTTAGTAGCAAGTGTACCAGGGGGTTATCACTACGGGATTGGCAAAAGGTCCATTATTCAGGGAGGGTAAACCAAGGGTTCAAGTACTAAGGTTGCGACCATCCGTATAACTTTGTTGGTCATAGACTGTGTCACATATATATATATATATATATATATATATATATATATATATATATACATATATATATATATATATATATATATATATATATATATATATATATATATATATATGGTGCTTTAGAAGCACATGGTAAAAGACTCTAGGAGTCTAAGGTTCTGAGAAACCTCATATATATATGGTGCTTTAGAAGCACATGGTAAAAGACTCTAGGAGTCTAAGGTTCTATGAAACCTCATATATATATGGTGCTTTAGAAGCACGTAAAATAATAAAGAGACTCTTGGAAGAGTCTAGGAAATAAAACAGTACTGGGTTTTCTAAAAAAAAAATGACTGACAGGTTGAATTTGTAACTCTGAAAATATATTTTCCTTCTCTCTCTGTTGCATAAAGTGATTAAGATATTATAAATGTCATTTGCATGTCCTGGTTGTGCACTGGATTTGTGTTTTATTATAGACACAGCAGGGAATACTTGGTGAGTAGTAGGGATGAGCTTCGTGTTCGAGTCGAACATACGTTCGACTCGAACATTGGCTGTTCGATCGTTCGACGAAGATCGAACGATTTGGGCCGTTCGCGCCAAATTCGAGTGACGCGAACGGCCCACAATGCACTACGCCATCGCAGTGTCATCCAGGCGCTGTGATTGGCCAAGCATGCACTGTGACCCCGCATGCTTGGCCAATCACAGCGCCGGCAGCGAGGAGAGCAATGATTGGCCACAGGCAGGATGCCTGTGGCCAATTATTGCTGAGGGTGTTTAGTACACGCCCCACACTATAAAAGGCCGCCAGCACGGCGGCCTAGTGTAGTGTGTTCCGGAGCAGGGATAGAGTAGCATAGGCAGGGACAGTGACTGTTATTTCTTTCTTGCTTAACCTGGATTCCTTTAGTTTAGGGAAAGAGAAGGATAGGTAGGGAGAGTGTCAGTGTGTTTTGTGCTTCTGCTATAGTGTGCTTAAAAAAAACATTTATTCTAGGGACAGAAAACTCTAGGTAGGGACAGTGTCAGTTTCTTTCACTCTGCAAGTCCTTGTTTCCAGGGACCTGTAAGGACAGTGAGTTAATTGTCCTTGTGCTATATTGTGCTTAAAAAAAACATTTATTCTAGGGACAGAAAACTCTAGGTAGGGACAGTGTCAGTTTCTTTCACTCTGCAAGTCCTTGTTTCCAGGGACCTGTAAGGACAGTGAGTTAATTGTCCTTGTGCTATATTGTGATTAAAAAAAACATTTATTCTAGGGACAGAAAACTCTAGGTAGGGACAGTGTCAGTTTCTTTCACTCTGCAAGTCCTTGTTTCCAGGGACCTGTAAGGACAGTGAGTTAATTTTCCTTGTGCTATATTGTGATTAAAAAAAACATTTTTTCTAGGGACAGAAAACTGTAGGTAGGGAGAGTGTTTTTTTTCTTTCACTCTGCAAGTCCTTGTTTCCAGGGACCTGTAAGGACAGTGAGTTAATTGTCCTTGTGCTATATTGTGCTTAAAAAAAACATTTATTCTAGGGACAGAAAACTCTAGGTAGGGACAGTGTCAGTTTCTTTCACTCTGCAAGTCCTTGTTTCCAGGGACCTGTAAGGACAGTGAGTTAATTGTCCTTGTGCTATATTGTGCTTAAAAAAAACATTTATTCTAGGGACAGAAAACTCTAGGTAGGGACAGTGTCAGTTTCTTTCACTCTGCAAGTCCTTGTTTCCAGGGACCTGTAAGGACAGTGAGTTAATTGTCCTTGTGCTATATTGTGATTAAAAAAAACATTTATTCTAGGGACAGAAAACTCTAGGTAGGGACAGTGTCAGTTTCTTTCACTCTGCAAGTCCTTGTTTCCAGGGACCTGTAAGGACAGTGAGTTAATTTTCCTTGTGCTATATTGTGATTAAAAAAAACATTTTTTCTAGGGACAGAAAACTGTAGGTAGGGAGAGTGTTTTTTTTCTTTCACTCTGCAAGTCCTTGTTTCCAGGGACCTGTAAGGACAGTGAGTTAATTGTCCTTGTGCTATATTGTGCTTAAAAAAAACATTTATTCTAGGGACAGAAAACTCTAGGTAGGGACAGTGTCAGTTTCTTTCACTCTGCAAGTCCTTGTTTCCAGGGACCTGTAAGGACAGTGAGTTAATTGTCCTTGTGCTATATTGTGATTAAAAAAAACATTTATTCTAGGGACAGAAAACTCTAGGTAGGGACAGTGTCAGTTTCTTTCACTCTGCAAGTCCTTGTTTCCAGGGACCTGTAAGGACAGTGAGTTAATTTTCCTTGTGCTATATTGTGATTAAAAAAAACATTTTTTCTAGGGACAGAAAACTGTAGGTAGGGAGAGTGTTTTTTTTCTTTCACTCTGCAAGTCCTTGTTTCCAGGGACCTGTAAGGACAGTGAGTTAATTTTACTTGTGCTATATTGTGCTTAAAAAAAACATTTTTTCTAGGGACAGAAAACTGTAGGTAGGGAGAGTGTTTTTTTTCTTTCACTCTGCAAGTCCTTGTTTCCAGGGACCTGTAAGGACAGTGAGTTAATTGTCCTTGTGCTATATTGTGCTTAAAAAAAACATTTATTCTAGGGACAGAAAACTCTAGGTAGGGACAGTGTCAGTTTCTTTCACTCTGCAAGTCCTTGTTTCCAGGGACCTGTAAGGACAGTGAGTTAATTGTCCTTGTGCTATATTGTGCTTAAAAAAAACATTTATTCTAGGGACAGAAAACTCTAGGTAGGGACAGTGTCAGTTTCTTTCACTCTGCAAGTCCTTGTTTCCAGGGACCTGTAAGGACAGTGAGTTAATTTTCCTTGTGCTATATTGTGATTAAAAAAAACATTTATTCTAGGGACAGAAAACTCTAGGTAGGGACAGTGTCAGTTTCTTTCACTCTGCAAGTCCTTGTTTCCAGGGACCTGTAAGGACAGTGAGTTAATTTTCCTTGTGCTATATTGTGATTAAAAAAAACATTTTTTCTAGGGACAGAAAACTGTAGGTAGGGAGAGTGTTTTTTTTCTTTCACTCTGCAAGTCCTTGTTTCCAGGGACCTGTAAGGACAGTGAGTTAATTGTCCTTGTGCTATATTGTGCTTAAAAAAAACATTTATTCTAGGGACAGAAAACTCTAGGTAGGGACAGTGTCAGTTTCTTTCACTCTGCAAGTCCTTGTTTCCAGGGACCTGTAAGGACAGTGAGTTAATTTTCCTTGTGCTATATTGTGATTAAAAAAAACATTTTTTCTAGGGACAGAAAACTGTAGGTAGGGAGAGTGTTTTTTTTCTTTCACTCTGCAAGTCCTTGTTTCCAGGGACCTGTAAGGACAGTGAGTTAATTTTCCTTGTGCTATATTGTGATTAAAAAAAACATTTTTTCTAGGGACAGAAAACTGTAGGTAGGGAGAGTGTTTTTTTTCTTTCACTCTGCAAGTCCTTGTTTCCAGGGACCTGTAAGGACAGTGAGTTAATTTTCCTTGTGCTATATTGTGATTAAAAAAAACATTTTTTCTAGGGACAGAAAACTGTAGGTAGGGAGAGTGTTTTTTTTCTTTCACTCTGCAAGTCCTTGTTTCCAGGGACCTGTAAGGACAGTGAGTTAATTTTCCTTGTGCTATATTGTGATTAAAAAAAACATTTATTCTAGGGACAGAAAACTCTAGGTAGGGACAGTGTCAGTTTCTTTCACTCTGCAAGTCCTTGTTTCCAGGGACCTGTAAGGACAGTGAGTTAATTTTCCTTGTGCTATATTGTGATTAAAAAAAACATTTTTTCTAGGGACAGAAAACTGTAGGTAGGGAGAGTGTTTTTTTTCTTTCACTCTGCAAGTCCTTGTTTCCAGGGACCTGTAAGGACAGTGAGTTAATTGTCCTTGTGCTATATTGTGCTTAAAAAAAACATTTATTCTAGGGACAGAAAACTCTAGGTAGGGACAGTGTCAGTTTCTTTCACTCTGCAAGTCCTTGTTTCCAGGGACCTGTAAGGACAGTGAGTTAATTTTCCTTGTGCTATATTGTGATTAAAAAAAACATTTATTCTAGGGACAGAAAACTCTAGGTAGGGACAGTGTCAGTTTCTTTCACTCTGCAAGTCCTTGTTTCCAGGGACCTGTAAGGACAGTGAGTTAATTTTCCTTGTGCTATATTGTGATTAAAAAAAACATTTATTCTAGGGACAGAAAACTCTAGGTAGGGACAGTGTCAGTTTCTTTCACTCTGCAAGTCCTTGTTTCCAGGGACCTGTAAGGACAGTGAGTTAATTTTCCTTGTGCTATATTGTGATTAAAAAAACATTTTTTCTAGGGACAGAAAACTGTAGGTAGGGAGAGTGTTTTTTTTCTTTCACTCTGCAAGTCCTTGTTTCCAGGGACCTGTAAGGACAGTGAGTTAATTTTACTTGTGCTATATTGTGCTTAAAAAAAACATTTTTTCTAGGGACAGAAAACTGTAGGTAGGGAGAGTGTTTTTTTTCTTTCACTCTGCAAGTCCTTGTTTCCAGGGACCTGTAAGGACAGTGAGTTAATTGTCCTTGTGCTATATTGTGCTTAAAAAAAACATTTTTTCTAGGGACAGAAAACTCTAGGTAGGGACAGTGTCAGTTTCTTTCACTCTGCAAGTCCTTGTTTCCAGGGACCTGGAGAGACATTGAGTGAATTGTCCTTGTGCTATATTGTGATTAAAAAAAACATTTATTCTAGGGACAGAAAACTCTAGGTAGGGACAGTGTCAGTTTCTTTCACTGTGAAAGTCCTTGTTTCAAGGGACAGAGAAGGACACCTGAAGGTAGCCCTTATTGCTTTTTTCCCATCTCCCTGCAGGCCATCTATTAGAATGTCTGGAAGGCAAACAAGGAGAGGCAGACAGTCAGGAGGCAATAAAAGAGGGCAAGCAGGCTCTGTGTCTGGGGGCAACAGTGCTGGTCGTGGACGCGGTGCATTGTCATCAGCACATGGCCATGGGACACGCTTGTCCTTCTTTTCGGCAGCTGGACATGTTGAGCCACATCATGCCGAAGACTTGGTAGAGTGGATGACCAAGCCCTCCTCCTCCTCCTCATCCTCTCTCACCCAGGCTCAGGGTACTGGAAAAGCAGCTGCCAAAGCGTCGTCTTCCCTGGTATCAATGTCAGACAAATCATCAGTCACTCCTTCCCTAGACCCACCATGTCCTCCTCCTGAGGAGTCCCCCGAACTGTTTCAGCACAGTGTTGGGTACATGCTCCAGGAGGATGCCCAGCGTTTCGAAGGGTCTGATGATGAAACCCAGCTAGAGGAAGGCAGTAGCGTGAGAGCAGACAGACGGGATGCTCAAGAAGGACACCAATCTGGCAGTCATGTTCCAGCAGCTGCAGCATACTGCCAGATTGGCTCCAGTGATGAGGAGGGAGGGGATGATGAGGTCAATGACTCCACGTGGGTGCCTAATAGGAGAGAGGAGGAGGAGGAGGATGAGGAGGAGGCACATCTCCAACGAGGCAGGATGCCCTTTGGTGGCCAGCGTAAGGGCAGTACACCGACGGAATCACACCGCAGAGCTCCGCCTGTGCAGGGCGCTGCCTCTGCCCGTCATTCAAAAAGTTCTTTGGTGTGGGCCTTTTTTGAGGCTAGTGCATCAGATCGCACAGCTGCTGTTTGCAACATATGTCTCAAGCGTATATCGCGTGGCCAAAACATCAGCCGCTTGGGTACCACATGCCTGACCAGACATATGTTGACCTGCCATGCAGCTCGTTGGCAAGCCTACCTCAAAGACCCACACCAAAGAACCAAGCGGACCTCTCCTTGCACCGCATCAGCTGGGATCTCCAACCCCACTATAACTTCAGTCCTCTCTGAAACATGCACTGAGAGGAATGAAGGTGTAGAATTAGGTGTGTCACAGCCAAGTACTTGCGCCCACTCTGCTAGCAGTACACCGACGTCCGATTCTAGCAGGCAAATTTCCCTGCCCCAGCTGCTGGACCGTCGAAAGAAGTTCACTCCCAGCCATCCACATGCCCAGCGGTTGAATGCTAGCTTGGCTAAATTGCTAGCGCTTCAACTGCTGCCTTTTCAGTTGGTAGACTCGGCCCCCTTCCGTGAGTTTGTGCAATGTGCGGTTCCTCAGTGGCAGGTTCCCAAACGCCACTTTTTCTCACGGAAGGCTATTCCGGCTCTCTACCGGCATGTGGAAGGCAATGTCTTGGCCTCGCTGGACAGGGCGGTCAGCGGTAAGGTGCATATTACCGCTGACTCATGGTCCAGCAGGCATGGACAGGGACGTTACCTTTCTTTCACGGCCCATTGGGTCACTCTTTTGGCAGCTGGGAAGGATTCAGGACAAGGTGCAGTAGTGTTGGAGGTTGTCCCACCGCCACGCCTCCAAAATGCTACTACTGGTTGTGACACACCTCTCTCCTCCACCCCCTCCTCTTCTTCTTCCTCCATGGCCTCTTCCTGTGGTTTGTCCTATGAACCAGCGGTGCTCCGTAGCCGTTCACGGGGCTACGCAAGTACGCAGGCAAAAAGATGCCATGCCGTGCTTGCGCTGGTGTGTTTGGGGGACAGAAGCCACACTGGGGCAGAGGTCCTGTCTGCTCTGCAGGGCCAGGCCGAGAGGTGGTTGACGCCACGCCAGCTTAAGCCAGGAATGGTGGTTTGCGACAATGGCACCAACCTCCTCTCCGCCCTCCGACAGGGACAACTGACCCATGTGCCCTGTGTGGCTCACGTCCTTAACCTGGTGGTGCAGCGCTTCTTGGGCAGGTACCCGGGCTTACAGGATGTCCTGAGGCAGGCCAGGAAAGTCTGTGTGCATTTCCGCAGATCTTATAATGCCAGTGCTCGCCTGGCTGAGCTGCAAAAGGAGTTGAACCTGCCCAAGAACCGCCTTATATGTGACATGCCCACCAGGTGGAACTCAACGTTGGCCATGCTGCAGCGGCTGCACACGCAGCAGAGGGCCATCAATGAGTACCTGTGCGACTACGGCACCAGGACAGGGTCAGGGGAGCTTGGTTTTTTTTCTCCACGCCAGTGGGGCATGATCAGGGATGCATGCACTGTCCTGGCACCATTTGAGGAGGCCACGAGGATGGTGAGCAGTGACAGTGCATGCATCAGTGACACTGTACCTCTTGTCCACCTGTTGGAGCACACGCTGCGTGGAATAATGGACAGGGCACTTGAGGCAGAACAGAGGCAGGAAGAGGAGGACTTCCTTGCCTCTCAAGGCCCCCTTTACCCAGACAGTGTTCCTTCTGTCCCACCCATCGCACAGGAAGAGGAGGAGGAGGAGGAGGAGGAGGAGGAGGAGGAGGAGGATTGTGTCAGCATGGAGGTGGAGGCTGGCACTCAGCATCATCAGCAGCAGTCTTTTAGGGATGATTTACAGTCCCAAGAAACCAGTGGACTTGTACGTGGCTGGGAGGAGGTGGCTGCGGATCATGTCGTCCTTAGTGACCCAGAGGACTCCGGAGCGAATGCCTCAGCAAACCTACGCTGCATGGCCTCCCTGATCCTGCAAAGTCTGCGGAAGGATCCTCGTATTCTTCGGATCAAGGAGAGGGACCATTACTGGCTGGCCACTCTCCTTGATCCACGGTACAAGGGTAAGGTTGCGGACCTTATGTTACCGTCGCAGAGGGAGCAGAGGATGAGACAACTCCGGGAGGCCTTGCAGAAAGGTCTGTGCAACGCGTTCCCAGAGACTGGGAGGTTGCAAACTCCTGGTCCTGGACAACGAGTTGCTGAGGCTTCGGCCAGTCAAAGAAGGAGCGGTGGGGAAGGTGGCCGTCTGACCGATGCGTTCAGACAATTCTTTAGTCCGCAGCCCCAAAGTATGATCGGTTCCAGCAACCATCGCCAGCGTCTGATAAACATGGTGCAGGAATATCTAGGGGCAAGGTCAGACTTGGACACCTTCCCCACCGAAAATCCTCTGGCTTACTGGGTCTTGAGGATGGATCACTGGCCAGAGCTTGCACAGTATGCAATTGAGCTACTGGCCTGTCCTGCATCCAGCGTTCTTTCGGAACGCACATTCAGTGCTGCTGGAGGATTTGTCACGGATCACAGGGTGCGCCTGTCCACCGACTCGGTTGATCGACTGACTTTCATCAAGATGAACCAGTCTTGGATCACCACCAGCTACCACACACCTGATGCTGATATAACAGACTAATTGATTTTAAAATGTCACATCCCTTCAAGACTGATGCTGATGCTGAGTGCCTGTGCTGTTATGTTGACTGGCTATCCTCCTCCTCCGAGTCCTCAATGATACGATTGATGATGATAGCTTGGAAGATCATTTTTGTTTATGGGTGCCGCCACCAGTGCCTAACGCCCAATTTTTCAGCCCCTGTTTAACAGGGGCGTGTAATTACAATTTTTGAAGCAATACTTTGCAACAGGGCTCATTGCTGTGCTCCAAGTACAGTATCTGTGAGGAGTTGCAGTGTTGTGCCACCAGTGCCTAAGGCCCAATTTTTCAGCCCCTGTTTAACAGGGGCGTGTCATTACAATTTTTGAAGCAATACTTTGCAACAGGGCTCATTGCTGTGCTCCAAGTACAGTATCTGTGAAGGGTTGCAGTGTTGTGCCACCAGTGCCTAAGGCCCAATTTTTCAGCCCCTGTTCAACAGGGGCATGTAATTACAATTCTTGATCTAATAATTCACAGCAGGGCCCATTGCTGCACCCACCAAGAGTAACTGTCAGGGCTTACAGTGTTGTGGCACCAGCACCACCATCAAAGGCCCAATTTTTACTACCACTGTTCAACAATTATATGTAATTAAAATTCCTGATATAATAGTTGACAGCAGGGCGTTCCAGCACCAACCAAGAGTAACTGTGAGTGCTTACAGTGTTGTGCCAACACCAACAACTAAGGGGCCTATTTCTGCAGAGTATATACGGCAGGTCCCTACTTTCAAACATCCAACTTACAAACGACTCCTACTTGCAAACGCAAGAAGACAACAGGAAGTGAGAGGAAATCTACCACTAGGAAGGAAAATTCTCTCCTGTAAGAATAAATATGGGAGAAAGGTGTCTCCTCTGTACTGATGCTTTATCAGCAATCCTTGTTTCAAGAAAAACACCACATTTCAAAAACAGTTGTCATTAGGACGGAAAGTGAGGTGAAATGTTCTGAACAGGGGCACAGACAGCAAAACAAATGTTACAGGGGTGATAACCCTTACCTATGTTTTCCAAAAAGTTTAAAAATAGATTTTTGGTCTGGAGCTACACTTCAACAATGTACCTGTTCAAAATTACAAACAGATTCTACATAAGAACAAACCTACAGTCCCTGTCTTGTATGCACCGCCTGTATACGGCTGTTCAGAGTATATAGGGCCTTTTTTATTTTATGTGCGGGGTTCCCCTTAATATCCATACAAGACCCAAAGGGGCTGGTAATGGGCTGGGGTAGGGGGGGGGTCATGGGGTAGCTATGCCATTTTTCTTAAAGATTTTCATCCATATTACCGGGACCAGACATTACATTAAAGCCGCAAGCAGTTTTAAATGGCTTTTTTTTCCTTTAGAAGTGTCATTTTGTGCAGGGACAGTTCTAAACACGGGAAACACGTGGCACTTCACAGGCATACTTTAGACACCCCCCAGGTACGATATTTAAAGGAATATTTGACTTTTTTTTTTCACTTTATGCATCATTAAAATGACTGCTCCCGGAAAACGACCGTTTTTAAAACTTATTTTTGCATTGATACATGTCCCCTGGTGCAGAACCCGGGTTCCCAAACCCTTTTTAGGACAATAACATGCATAATAGTTTTTATAATTAGCACTTTAGAATTCGAACGTTCGCATCCATTGTATTTAATAGGGTTCTAATGTTCGTTCGAACTTTCGGTCCGTTCGCGGGTTCTGGTGCGAACCGAACCCGGGGGTGTTCGGCTCATCACTAGTGAGTAGGTATTCCTAGTGGTTCCTAGTGGTTAGTGGTAATATAGTATATTATATTAGTGGTAATATAAGATCGGTAAAGGTTATTTGTTTAAAGAAGGGAAACCTAAGGTTAAGATTTTAAGGTTAAATGTACATTGTGAGGTAAAATTTACTGAAGGCTTGTTACCAAATTTTTTTTAGGAAACAGATATATGATAACAGGTTGCTTTTTGAGGTTTTGTATCTATTATTTGTGTCACCAAGTGACATATTTTTAAATGAGGGCGAACCAGACTAAGAATGTGAAAACTCATATTGAGCAGAAAAGTGGCCATGGTGAAGAAACTATTATTCTCACTTAATTCTGCTCTCCGTAGCGAGTAATTAATTGTCTGGGGTCCATGGCTTAGTCAGTTTTTGGCTAAAGGAGCTATACTAGTTTCCTTACTTTAAGGAGTATGGTAAATTTTTCTAATACTGCGTATAAATGATTGTGGAAAGGACTTCACAGTGTTTCACAGTGATTCTCCACAGAAGCCCCCACCCTCTGAGTTTCTGGGAAGCGGGGAGTAATTCACGGTGCTACGTAGGGAGGATTGCTGATTTTTCCTTCCCCCTCTCCCTTGCGCTCGTGTATGTCTGGGAGAGAAATTCCTGTGTAAACGTCACGGCTGAGTGTGGGGGGAGGAGGGGAGCCTCTAGGTGTAGCAATATGGTTACATTTAATGAAGGTACAGCATTGATGGTTTTAAGCAGTAGATAGAAAACATGGAAGTGAGGGGCAGTATAGAGAAAGTGAACAGAAGAACAAAAGAAAAATGCCAAGCCCAAACTTCACCTAATCGACAAAGACCACCTCCTTATAACAGCCCCCCTCAGGTGCAAGCCACAGCACAGAGTACCACCCTCCCTGTGACATCCACCCCTGTCAGAGGAACCGTTTCTGAACAAAACCCCACCCCTTGCAATTTTTCACCCTATTGGCATGGGATCGATAGTTCAACACAGCTGCAGGATAATGCCTAATTGTCCGGTGAGTCTCTTGGGAATGGACCTATTAGGCAAGTTGAGTATTACTTGATGTCAATAACAAAGGAAGGGGGATGGAATGTTTGGTCTAGCAAGATGAGCATTTCTACCTGCTTTCTGACAGAAACAGGACACCCAAGTGAGGTAGGGGACAAGGAATAGAGGCAGGATGAGCCGAGGCCTCACTGTATGTAGGACTCATTCAATGTACACCCTATAAAGCCACACTAAGATCGGGGGTGGGTCCAATAAAACATAATTGTCAGGATGCCAAGTAGGTATATCTCTTAACAGGAAGTTTATTTTGAAAAATTAATTTTTGCACATTGACTCCCACGTACCAGGGTATCTCTGTGCAAAATATTGCCATTTGGCCAAAAATTTCAGAGATATAAAAACATGGCATCTTAAAGGAACATAACACTTTAACACTTATTAAGCCTAATCTGTGTATTAGTGAGCGATTGTAGTAGTGTTGATAACACTCTGTTCTGAGGCATAGTCAAAAATGTATAATCTATACATTTCTAGAAGAGGGGATACTATAGAGATCACCCTACAACACCTCTATAAACCCTGTAAAGAAAGCTGATGGAACTTACTGCTTTGTACAGGACTTGAGGGAAATGAACAGTTTAGTTATACCTAGAACACCAGTTTTACCTGATATGCTATGCCACAGCTAGTGATGAGCCGAACACCCCCGGGTTCGGTTCGCACCAGAACCCGCGAACGGACCGAAAGTTCGTACGAACATTAGAACCCTATTAAATACAATGGATGCGAACGTTCGAATTCTAAAGTGCTAATTATAACAACTATTATGCATGTTATTGTCCTAAAAAGGGTTTGGGAACCCGGGTTCTGCACCAGGGGACATGTATCAATGCAAAAAGAAGTTTTAAAAACGGTCGTTTTTCGGGAGCAGTCATTTTAATGATGCATAAAGTGAAAAAAAAAAAGTCAAATATTCCTTTAAATATCGTACCTGGGGGGTGTCTAAAGTATGCCTGTGAAGTGCCACGTGTTTCCCGTGTTTAGAACTGTCCCTGCACAAAATGACACTTCTAAAGGAAAAAAAAGCCATTTAAAACTGCTTGCGGCTTTAATGTAATGTCTGGTCCCGGTAATATGGATGAAAATCTTTAAGAAAAATGGCATAGCTACCCCATGACCCCCCCCCCTACCCCAGCCCATTACCAGCCCCTTTGGGTCTTGTATGGATATTAAGGGGAACCCCGCACATAAAATAAAAAAGGCCCTATATACTCTGAACAGCCGTATACAGGCGGTGCATACAAGACAGGGACTGTAGGTTTGTTCTTATGTAGAATCTGTTTGTAATTTTGAACAGGTACATTGTTTAAGTGTAGCTCCAGCCCAAAAATCTATTTTTAAACTTTTTGGAAAACATAGGTAAGGGTTATCACCCCTGTAACATTTGTTTTGCTGTCTGTGCCCCTGTTCAGAACATTTCACCTCACTTTCCGTCCCAATGACAACTGTTTTTGAAATGTGGTGTTTTTCTTGAAACAAGGATTGCTGATAAAGCATCAGTACAGAGGAGACACCTTTCTCCCATATTAATTCTTACAGGAGAGAATTTTCCTTCCTAGGGGTAGATTTCCTCTCACTTCCTGTTGTCTTCTTGCGTTTGCAAGTAGGAGTCGTTTGTAAGTTGGATGTTTGAAAGTAGGGACCTGCCGTAGATACTCTGCAGAAATAGGCCCCTTAGTTGTTGGTGTTGGCACAACACTGTAAGCACTCACAGTTACTCTTGGTTGGTGCTGGAACGCCCTGCTGTCAACTATTATATCAGGAATTGTAATTACATATAATTGTTGAACAGGGGCTGAAAAATTGGGCCTTTGGTGGTGGTGGTGGTGTTGACACAACACTGTAAGCCCTCAGAGTTACTCTTGGTGGGTGCAGGAATGGGCCCTGCTGTGAATTATTAGATCAAGAATTGTAATTACATGCCCCTGTTGAACAGGGGCTGAAAAATTGGGCCTTAGGCACTGGTGGCACAACACTACAACCCCTCACAGATACTGTACTTGGAGCACAGCAATGAGCCCTGTTGCAAAGTATTGCTTCAAAAATTGTAATGACACGCCCCTGTCAAACAGGGGCTGAAAAATTGGGCCTTAGGCACTGGTGCCACAACACTCCAACCCCTCACAGATACTGTACTTGGAGCACAGCAATGAGCCCTATGGCAAATTATTGCTAAAAAAATTGTAATTACACGCCCCTGTAAAACAGGGGCTGAAAAATTGGGCCTTAGCCACTGGTGGCGGCACCCATAAACAAAAATGATCTTCCAAGCTATCATCATCAATCGTATCATTGAGGACTCGGAGGAGGAGGATAGCCAGTCAACATAACAGCACAGACACTCAGCATCAGCATCAGTCTTGAAGGGATGTGACATGTTAAAATCAATTAGTCTGTTATATCAGCATCAGGTGTGTGGTAGCTGGTGGTGATCCAAGACTGGTTCATCTTGATGAAAGTCAGTCGATCAACCGAGTCGGTGGACAGGCGCACCCTGTGATCCGTGACAAATCCTCCAGCAGCACTGAATGTGCGTTCCGAAAGAACGCTGGATGCAGGACAGGCCAGTAGCTCAATTGCATACTGTGCAAGCTCTGGCCAGTGATCCATCCTCAAGACCCAGTAAGCCAGAGGATTTTCGGTGGGGAAGGTGTCCAAGTCTGACCTTGCCCCTAGATATTCCTGCACCATGTTTATCAGACGCTGGCGATGGTTGCTGGAACCAATCATACTTTGGGGCTGCGGACTAAAGAATTGTCTGAACGCATCGGTCAGACGGCCACCTTCCCCACCGCTCCTTCTTTGACTGGCCGAAGCCTCAGCAACTCGTTGTCCTGGACCAGGAGTTTGTAACCTCCCAGTCTCTGGGAACGCGTTGCACAGACCTTTCTGCAAGGCCTCCCGGAGTTGTCTCATCCTCTGCTCCCTCTGCGACGGTAACATAAGGTCCGCAACCTTACCCTTGTACCGTGGATCAAGGAGAGTGGCCAGCCAGTAATGGTCCCTCTCCTTGATCCGAAGAATACGAGGATCCTTCCGCAGACTTTGCAGGATCAGGGAGGCCATGCAGCGTAGGTTTGCTGAGGCATTCGCTCCGGAGTCCTCTGGGTCACTAAGGACGACATGATCCGCAGTCACCTCCTCCCAGCCACGTACAAGTCCACTGGTTTCTTGGGACTGTAAATCATCCCTAAAAGACTGCTGCTGATGATGCTGAGTGCCAGCCTCCACCTCCATGCTGACACAATCCTCCTCCTCCTCCTCCTCCTCCTCCTCTTCCTCTTCCTGTGCGATGGGTGGGACAGAAGGAACACTGTCTGGGTAAAGGGGGCCTTGAGAGGCAAGGAAGTCCTCCTCTTCCTGCCTCTGTTCTGCCTCAAGTGCCCTGTCCATTATTCCACGCAGCGTGTGCTCCAACAGGTGGACAAGAGGTACAGTGTCACTGATGCATGCACTGTCACTGCTCACCATCCTCGTGGCCTCCTCAAATGGTGCCAGGACAGTGCATGCATCCCTGATCATGCCCCACTGGCGTGGAGAAAAAAAACCAAGCTCCCCTGACCCTGTCCTGGTGCCGTAGTCGCACAGGTACTCATTGATGGCCCTCTGCTGCGTGTGCAGCCGCTGCAGCATGGCCAACGTTGAGTTCCACCTGGTGGGCATGTCACATATAAGGCGGTTCTTGGGCAGGTTCAACTCCTTTTGCAGCTCAGCCAGGCGAGCACTGGCATTATAAGATCTGCGGAAATGCACACAGACTTTCCTGGCCTGCCTCAGGACATCCTGTAAGCCCGGGTACCTGCCCAAGAACCGCTGCACCACCAGGTTAAGGACGTGAGCCACACAGGGCACATGGGTCAGTTGTCCCTGTCGGAGGGCGGAGAGGAGGTTGGTGCCATTGTCGCAAACCACCATTCCTGGCTTAAGCTGGCGTGGCGTCAACCACCTCTCGGCCTGGCCCTGCAGAGCAGACAGGACCTCTGCCCCAGTGTGGCTTCTGTCCCCCAAACACACCAGCGCAAGCACGGCATGGCATCTTTTTGCCTGCGTACTTGCGTAGCCCCGTGAACGGCTACGGAGCACCGCTGGTTCATAGGACAAACCACAGGAAGAGGCCATGGAGGAAGAAGAAGAGGAGGGGGTGGAGGAGAGAGGTGTGTCACAACCAGTAGTAGCATTTTGGAGGCGTGGCGGTGGGACAACCTCCAACACTACTGCACCTTGTCCTGCATCCTTCCCAGCTGCCAAAAGAGTGACCCAATGGGCCGTGAAAGAAAGGTAACGTCCCTGTCCATGCCTGCTGGACCATGAGTCAGCGGTAATATGCACCTTACCGCTGACCGCCCTGTCCAGCGAGGCCAAGACATTGCCTTCCACATGCCGGTAGAGAGCCGGAATAGCCTTCCGTGAGAAAAAGTGGCGTTTGGGAACCTGCCACTGAGGAACCGCACATTGCACAAACTCACGGAAGGGGGCCGAGTCTACCAACTGAAAAGGCAGCAGTTGAAGCGCTAGCAATTTAGCCAAGCTAGCATTCAACCGCTGGGCATGTGGATGGCTGGGAGTGAACTTCTTTCGACGGTCCAGCAGCTGGGGCAGGGAAATTTGCCTGCTAGAATCGGACGTCGGTGTACTGCTAGCAGAGTGGCCGCAAGTACTTGGCTGTGACACACCTAATTCTACACCTTCATTCCTCTCAGTGCATGTTTCAGAGAGGACTGAAGTTATAGTGGGGTTGGAAATCCCAGCTGATGCGGTGCAAGGAGAGGTCCGCTTTGTTCTTTGGTGTGGGTCTTTGAGGTAGGCTTGCCAACGAGCTGCATGGCAGGTCAACATATGTCTGGTCAGGCATGTGGTACCCAAGCGGCTGATGTTTTGGCCACGCGATATACGCTTGAGACATATGTTGCAAACAGCAGCTGTGCGATCTGATGCACTAGCCTCAAAAAAGGCCCACACCAAGGAACTTTTTGAATGACGGGCAGAGGCAGCGCCCTGCACAGGCGGAGCTCTGCGGTGTGATTCCGTCGGTGTACTGCCCTTACGCTGGCCACCAAAGGGCATCCTGTCTCGTTGGAGATGTGCCTCCTCCTCATCCTCCTCCTCCTCTCTCCTATTAGGCACCCACGTGGAGTCAGTGACCTCATCATCCCCTCCCTCCTCATCACTGGAGCCAATCTGGCAGTATGCTGCAGCTGCTGGAACATGACTGCCAGATTGGTGTCCTTCTTGAGCATCCCCTCTGTCTGCTCTCACCCTACTGCCTTCCTGTAGCTGGGTTTCATCATCAGACCCTTCGAAACGCTGGGCATCCTCCTGGAGCATGTACCCAACACTGTGCTCAAACAGTTCGGGGGACTCCTCAGGAGGAGGACATGGTGGGTCTAGGGAAGGAGTGACTGATGATGAGTCTGACATTGATACCAGGGAAGAGGACGCTTTGGCAGCTGCTTTGCCAGTACCCTGAGCCTGGGTGAGAGAGGATGAGGAGGAGGAGGAGGGCTTGGTCATCCACTCTACCAAGTCTTCGGCATGATGTGGCTCAACATGTCCAGCTGCGGAAAAGAAGGACAAGCGTGTCCCATGGCCATGTGCTGATGACAATGCACCGCGTCCACGACCAGCACTGTTGCCCCCAGACACAGAGCCTGCTTGCCCTCTTTTATTGCCTCCTGACTGTCTGCCTCTCCTTGTTTGCCTTCCAGACATTCTAATAGATGGCCTGCAGGGAGATGGGAAAAAAGCAATAAGGGCTACCTTCAGGTGTCCTTCTCTGTCCCTTGAAACAAGGACTTGCACAGTGAAAGAAACTGACACTCTCCCTACCTACAGTTTTCTGTCCCTAGAAAAAATGTTTTTTTTAAGCACAATATAGCACAAGGAGAATTCACTCACTGTCCTTCCAGGTCCCTGGAAACAAGGACTTGCACAGTGAAAGAAACTGACACTCTCCCTACCTACAGTTTTCTGTCCCTAGAAAAAATGTTTTTTTTAAGCACACTATAGCACAAGGAGAATTCACTCACTGTCCTTCCCAGTCCCTAGAAACAAGGACTTGCACAGTGAAAGAAACTGACACTCTCCCTACCTACAGTTTTCTGTCCCTAGAAAAAATGTTTTTTTTAAGCACAATATAGCACAAGGAGAATTCACTCACTGTCCTTCCAGGTCCCTAGAAACAAGGACTTGCACAGTGAAAGAAACTGACACTCTCCCTACCTACAGTTTTCTGTCCCTAGAAAAAATGTTTTTTTAAGCACAATAAAGCACAAGGAGAATTCACTCACTGTCCTTCCAGGTCCCTAGAAACAAGGACTTACACAGTGAAAGAAACTGACACTCTCCCTACCTACAGTTTTCTGTCCCTAGAAAAAATGTTTTTTTTAAGCACAATATAGCACAAGGAGAATTCACTCACTGTCCTTCCAGGTCCCTGGAAACAAGGACTTGCACAGTGAAAGAAACTGACACTCTCCCTACCTACAGTTTTCTGTCCCTAGAAAAAATGTTTTTTTTAAGCACAATAAAGCACAAGGAGAATTCACTCACTGTCCTTCCAGGTCCCTAGAAACAAGGACTTACACAGTGAAAGAAACTGACACTCTCCCTACCTACAGTTTTCTGTCCCTAGAAAAAATGTTTTTTTTAAGCACAATATAGCACAAGGAGAATTCACTCACTGTCCTTCCAGGTCCCTAGAAACAAGGACTTGCACAGTGAAAGAAACTGACACTCTCCCTACCTACAGTTTTCTGTCCCTAGAAAAAATGTTTTTTTTAAGCACAATATAGCACAAGGAGAATTCACTCACTGTCCTTCCAGGTCCCTGGTAACAAGGACTTGCACAGTGAAAGAAACTGACACTCTCCCTACCTACAGTTTTCTGTCCCTAGAAAAAATGTTTTTTTTAAGCACAATATAGCACAAGGAGAATTCACTCACTGTCCTTCCAGGTCCCTAGAAACAAGGACTTACACAGTGAAAGAAACTGACACTCTCCCTACCTACAGTTTTCTGTCCCTAGAAAAAATGTTTTTTTTAAGCACAATATAGCACAAGGAGAATTCACTCACTGTCCTTCCAGGTCCCTGGAAACAAGGACTTGCACAGTGAAAGAAACTGACACTCTCCCTACCTACAGTTTTCTGTCCCTAGAAAAAATGTTTTTTTTAAGCACAATAAAGCACAAGGAGAATTCACTCACTGTCCTTCCAGGTCCCTAGAAACAAGGACTTACACAGTGAAAGAAACTGACACTCTCCCTACCTACAGTTTTCTGTCCCTAGAAAAAATGTTTTTTTTAAGCACAATATAGCACAAGGAGAATTCACTCACTGTCCTTCCAGGTCCCTAGAAACAAGGACTTACACAGTGAAAGAAACTGACACTCTCCCTACCTACAGTTTTCTGTCCCTAGAAAAAATGTTTTTTTTAAGCACAATAAAGCACAAGGAGAATTCACTCACTGTCCTTCCAGGTCCCTAGAAACAAGGACTTACACAGTGAAAGAAACTGACACTCTCCCTACCTACAGTTTTCTGTCCCTAGAAAAAATGTTTTTTTTAAGCACAATATAGCACAAGGAGAATTCACTCACTGTCCTTCCAGGTCCCTAGAAACAAGGACTTACACAGTGAAAGAAACTGACACTCTCCCTACCTACAGTTTTCTGTCTCTAGAAAAAATGTGTTTTTTAAGCACAATATAGCACAAGGAGAATTCACTCACTGTCCTTCCAGGTCCCTGGAAACAAGGACTTGCACAGTGAAAGAAACTGACACTCTCCCTACCTACAGTTTTCTGTCCCTAGAAAAAATGTTTTTTTTTAAGCACAATAAAGCACAAGGAGAATTCACTCACTGTCCTTCCAGGTCCCTAGAAACAAGGACTTACACAGTGAAAGAAACTGACACTCTCCCTACCTACAGTTTTCTGTCCCTAGAAAAAATGTTTTTTTTAAGCACAATATAGCACAAGGAGAATTCACTCACTGTCCTTCCAGGTCCCTGGAAACAAGGACTTGCACAGTGAAAGAAACTGACACTCTCCCTACCTACAGTTTTCTGTCCCTAGAAAAAATGTTTTTTTTAAGCACAATATAGCACAAGGAGAATTCACTCACTGTCCTTCCAGGTCCCTGGAAACAAGGACTTGCACAGTGAAAGAAACTGACACTCTCCCTACCTACAGTTTTCTGTCCCTAGAAAAAATGTTTTTTTTAAGCACAATAAAGTACAAGGAGAATTCACTCACTGTCCTTCCAGGTCCCTAGAAACAAGGACTTACACAGTGAAAGAAACTGACACTCTCCCTACCTACAGTTTTCTGTCCCTAGAAAAAATGTTTTTTTTAAGCACAATATAGCACAAGGAGAATTCACTCACTGTCCTTCCAGGTCCCTAGAAACAAGGACTTACACAGTGAAAGAAACTGACACTCTCCCTACCTACAGTTTTCTGTCCCTAGAAAAAATGTTTTTTTTAAGCACAATATAGCACAAGGAGAATTCACTCACTGTCCTTCCAGGTCCCTAGAAACAAGGACTTACACAGTGAAAGAAACTGACACTCTCCCTACCTACAGTTTTCTGTCTCTAGAAAAAATTTGTTTTTTAAGCACAATATAGCACAAGGAGAATTCACTCACTGTCCTTCCAGGTCCCTGGAAACAAGGACTTGCACAGTGAAAGAAACTGACACTCTCCCTACCTACAGTTTTCTGTCCCTAGAAAAAATGTTTTTTTTAAGCACAATAAAGCACAAGGAGAATTCACTCACTGTCCTTCCAGGTCCCTAGAAACAAGGACTTACACAGTGAAAGAAACTGACACTCTCCCTACCTACAGTTTTCTGTCCCTAGAAAAAATGTTTTTTTTAAGCACAATATAGCACAAGGAGAATTCACTCACTGTCCTTCCAGGTCCCTGGAAACAAGGACTTGCACAGTGAAAGAAACTGACACTCTCCCTACCTACAGTTTTCTGTCCCTAGAAAAAATGTTTTTTTTTAAGCACAATATAGCACAAGGAGAATTCACTCACTGTCCTTCCAGGTCCCTGGAAACAAGGACTTGCACAGTGAAAGAAACTGACACTCTCCCTACCTACAGTTTTCTGTCCCTAGAAAAAATGTTTTTTTTAAGCACAATAAAGCACAAGGAGAATTCACTCACTGTCCTTCCAGGTCCCTAGAAACAAGGACTTACACAGTGAAAGAAACTGACACTCTCCCTACCTACAGTTTTCTGTCCCTAGAAAAAATGTTTTTTTTAAGCACAATAAAGCACAAGGAGAATTCACTCACTGTCCTTCCAGGTCCCTAGAAACAAGGACTTACACAGTGAAAGAAACTGACACTCTCCCTACCTACAGTTTTCTGTCCCTAGAAAAAATGTTTTTTTTAAGCACAATATAGCACAAGGAGAATTCACTCACTGTCCTTCCAGGTCCCTAGAAACAAGGACTTACACAGTGAAAGAAACTGACACTCTCCCTACCTACAGTTTTCTGTCTCTAGAAAAAATGTGTTTTTTAAGCACAATATAGCACAAGGAGAATTCACTCACTGTCCTTCCAGGTCCCTGGAAACAAGGACTTGCACAGTGAAAGAAACTGACACTCTCCCTACCTACAGTTTTCTGTCCCTAGAAAAAATGTTTTTTTTAAGCACAATAAAGCACAAGGAGAATTCACTCACTGTCCTTCCAGGTCCCTAGAAACAAGGACTTACACAGTGAAAGAAACTGACACTCTCCCTACCTACAGTTTTCTGTCCCTAGAAAAAATGTTTTTTTTAAGCACAATAAAGCACAAGGAGAATTCACTCACTGTCCTTCCAGGTCCCTAGAAACAAGGACTTACACAGTGAAAGAAACTGACACTCTCCCTACCTACAGTTTTCTGTCTCTAGAAAAAATGTGTTTTTTAAGCACAATATAGCACAAGGAGAATTCACTCACTGTCCTTCCAGGTCCCTGGAAACAAGGACTTGCACAGTGAAAGAAACTGACACTCTCCCTACCTACAGTTTTCTGTCCCTAGAAAAAATGTTTTTTTTAAGCACAATAAAGCACAAGGAGAATTCACTCACTGTCCTTCCAGGTCCCTAGAAACAAGGACTTACGCAGTGAAAGAAACTGACACTCTCCCTACCTACAGTTTTCTGTCCCTAGAAAAAATGTTTTTTTTAAGCACAATATAGCACAAGGAGAATTCACTCACTGTCCTTCCAGGTCCCTAGAAACAAGGACTTACACAGTGAAAGAAACTGACACTCTCCCTACCTACAGTTTTCTGTCCCTAGAAAAAATGTTTTTTTTAAGCACAATATAGCACAAGGAGAATTCACTCACTGTCCTTCCAGGTCCCTAGAAACAAGGACTTACACAGTGAAAGAAACTGACACTCTCCCTACCTACAGTTTTCTGTCCCTAGAAAAAATGTTTTTTTTAAGCACAATATAGCACAAGGAGAATTCACTCACTGTCCTTCCAGGTCCCTAGAAACAAGGACTTACACAGTGAAAGAAACTGACACTCTCCCTACCTACAGTTTTCTGTCTCTAGAAAAAATTTGTTTTTTAAGCACAATATAGCACAAGGAGAATTCACTCACTGTCCTTCCAGGTCCCTGGAAACAAGGACTTGCACAGTGAAAGAAACTGACACTCTCCCTACCTACAGTTTTCTGTCCCTAGAAAAAATGTTTTTTTTAAGCACAATAAAGCACAAGGAGAATTCACTCACTGTCCTTCCAGGTCCCTAGAAACAAGGACTTACACAGTGAAAGAAACTGACACTCTCCCTACCTACAGTTTTCTGTCCCTAGAAAAAATGTTTTTTTTAAGCACAATATAGCACAAGGAGAATTCACTCACTGTCCTTCCAGGTCCCTGGAAACAAGGACTTGCACAGTGAAAGAAACTGACACTCTCCCTACCTACAGTTTTCTGTCCCTAGAAAAAATGTTTTTTTTTAAGCACAATATAGCACAAGGAGAATTCACTCACTGTCCTTCCAGGTCCCTGGAAACAAGGACTTGCACAGTGAAAGAAACTGACACTCTCCCTACCTACAGTTTTCTGTCCCTAGAAAAAATGTTTTTTTTAAGCACAATAAAGCACAAGGAGAATTCACTCACTGTCCTTCCAGGTCCCTAGAAACAAGGACTTACACAGTGAAAGAAACTGACACTCTCCCTACCTACAGTTTTCTGTCCCTAGAAAAAATGTTTTTTTTAAGCACAATATAGCACAAGGAGAATTCACTCACTGTCCTTCCAGGTCCCTAGAAACAAGGACTTACACAGTGAAAGAAACTGACACTCTCCCTACCTACAGTTTTCTGTCCCTAGAAAAAATGTTTTTTTTTAAGCACAATAAAGCACAAGGAGAATTCACTCACTGTCCTTCCAGGTCCCTAGAAACAAGGACTTACACAGTGAAAGAAACTGACACTCTCCCTACCTACAGTTTTCTGTCCCTAGAAAAAATGTTTTTTTTAAGCACAATATAGCACAAGGAGAATTCACTCACTGTCCTTCCAGGTCCCTAGAAACAAGGACTTACACAGTGAAAGAAACTGACACTCTCCCTACCTACAGTTTTCTGTCTCTAGAAAAAATGTGTTTTTTAAGCACAATATAGCACAAGGAGAATTCACTCACTGTCCTTCCAGGTCCCTGGAAACAAGGACTTGCACAGTGAAAGAAACTGACACTCTCCCTACCTACAGTTTTCTGTCCCTAGAAAAAATGTTTTTTTTAAGCACAATAAAGCACAAGGAGAATTCACTCACTGTCCTTCCAGGTCCCTAGAAACAAGGACTTACACAGTGAAAGAAACTGACACTCTCCCTACCTACAGTTTTCTGTCCCTAGAAAAAATGTTTTTTTTAAGCACAATAAAGCACAAGGAGAATTCACTCACTGTCCTTCCAGGTCCCTAGAAACAAGGACTTACACAGTGAAAGAAACTGACACTCTCCCTACCTACAGTTTTCTGTCTCTAGAAAAAATGTGTTTTTTAAGCACAATATAGCACAAGGAGAATTCACTCACTGTCCTTCCAGGTCCCTGGAAACAAGGACTTGCACAGTGAAAGAAACTGACACTCTCCCTACCTACAGTTTTCTGTCCCTAGAAAAAATGTTTTTTTTAAGCACAATAAAGCACAAGGAGAATTCACTCACTGTCCTTCCAGGTCCCTAGAAACAAGGACTTACGCAGTGAAAGAAACTGACACTCTCCCTACCTACAGTTTTCTGTCCCTAGAAAAAATGTTTTTTTTAAGCACAATATAGCACAAGGAGAATTCACTCACTGTCCTTCCAGGTCCCTAGAAACAAGGACTTACACAGTGAAAGAAACTGACACTCTCCTTACCTACAGTTTTCTGTCCCTAGAAAAAATGTTTTTTTTAAGCACAATATAGCACAAGGAGAATTCACTCACTGTCCTTCCAGGTCCCTGGAAACAAGGACTTGCACAGTGAAAGAAACTGACACTCTCCCTACCTACAGTTTTCTGTCCCTAGAAAAAATGTTTTTTTTAAGCACAATAAAGCACAAGGAGAATTCACTCACTGTCCTTCCAGGTCCCTAGAAACAAGGACTTACACAGTGAAAGAAACTGACACTCTCCCTACCTACAGTTTTCTGTCCCTAGAAAAAATGTTTTTTTTAAGCACAATATAGCACAAGGAGAATTCACTCACTGTCCTTCCAGGTCCCTAGAAACAAGGACTTACACAGTGAAAGAAACTGACACTCTCCCTACCTACAGTTTTCTGTCCCTAGAAAAAATGTTTTTTTTAAGCACAATATAGCACAAGGAGAATTCACTCACTGTCCTTCCAGGTCCCTAGAAACAAGGACTTACACAGTGAAAGAAACTGACACTCTCCCTACCTACAGTTTTCTGTCCCTAGAAAAAATGTTTTTTTTAAGCACAATATAGCACAAGGAGAATTCACTCACTGTCCTTCCAGGTCCCTAGAAACAAGGACTTGCACAGTGAAAGAAACTGACACTCTCCCTACCTACAGTTTTCTGTCCCTAGAAAAAATGTTTTTTTTAAGCACAATATAGCACAAGGAGAATTCACTCACTGTCCTTCCAGGTCCCTAGAAACAAGGACTTACACAGTGAAAGAAACTGACACTCTCCCTACCTACAGTTTTCTGTCCCTAGAAAAAATGTTTTTTTTAAGCACACTATAGCACAAGCACAAAACACACTGACACTCTCCCTACCTATCCTTCTCTTTCCCTAAACTAAAGGAATCCAGGTTAAGCAAGAAAGAAATAAAAGTCACTGTCCCTGCCTATGCTGCTCTATCCCTGCTCCGGAACACACTACACTAGGCCGCCGTGCTGGCGGCCTTTTATAGTGTGGGGCGTGTACTAAACACCCTCAGCAATAATTGGCCACAGGCATCCTGCCTGTGGCCAATCATTGCTCTCCTCGCTGCCGGCGCTGTGATTGGCCAAGCATGCGGGGTCACAGTGCATGCTTGGCCAATCACAGCGCCTGGATGACACTGCGATGGCGTAGTGCATTGTGGGCCGTTCGCGTCACTCGAATTTGGCGCGAACGGCCCAAATCGCTCGATCTTCGTCGAACGATCGAACAGCCGATGTTCGAGTCGAACGTATGTTCGATTCGAACACGAAGCTCATCCCTAGCCACAGCCATACCATCCAATGCTACCCACTTCACTTCATAGTGATTGGTTTAGCAAATGCGTTTTTAGCATCCTGGTGGACGAGGAGAGGACATCCCCTTGTGGACACAGCCCATCTTTTAGAAATGTATCCTTCATGGCCGGTGACTAACCTGGTAGATGATATCCTCAGGGTTGTGTACCTTTTGTTGTCTATGCAATTGTGCTCCAGACCACACTGAGTGGGTGGACACCTGCACATAGATCAGTCCTGCTGTAGTTACTCTTTGGAGGCCGGTTAAAAGGATGGGTTGAGTTTGCACCCAGAAGGACACTCTGTAGTCAGAGTCATTGGATCCTTTTTGGGAAAGATGCAACAAGTTTTTCACACCTGGATTTGGGGATCCTCTGCCATTCCTCCTTGCAGATCCTCTCCAGTTCTGTCAGGTTGGATGGTAAACGTTGGTGGACAGACAGCCATTTTTAGTTCTCTCCAGAGATGCTCAATTGGGTTTAAGTCAGGGCTCTGGCTGGGCCATTCAAGACCAGTCACGGAGTTGTTGTGAAGCCTTCGTTATTTTAGCTGTGTGCTTAGGGTCATTGTCTTGTTGGAAGGTAAACCTTCGGCCCAGTCTGAGGTCCTGAGCACTCTGGAGAAGGTTTTCATCCAGGATATCCCTGAACTTGGCCGCATTCATCTTTCCCTTGATTGCAACCAGTCGTCCTGTCCCAGCAGCTGAAAAACACCCCCACAGCATGATGCTGCCACCACCATGCTTCACTGTTGGGACTGTATTGGACAGGTAATGAGCAGTGCCTGGTTTTCTCCACACATACCGCTTAGAATTAAGGACAAAAAGTTCTATCTTGGTCTCATCAGACCAGAGAATCTTATTTCTCTACATCTTGGAGTCCTTCAGGTGTTTTTTAGCAAACTCCATGCAGGCTTTCATGAGTCTTGCACTGAGGAGAGGCTTCCGTTGGGCCACTCTGCCATAAAGCCCCGACTGGTGGAGGGCTGCAGTGATGGTTGACTTTCTACAACTTTCTACCATCTCCCCACTGCATCTCTGGAGCTCAGCCACAGTGATCTTTGGGTTCTTCTTGACCTCTCTCACCAAGGCTCTTCTCCCCCGATAGCTCAGTTTGGCCGGACGGCCAGCTCTGGGAAGAGTTCTGGTCGTCCCAAACGTCTTCCATTTAAGGATTATGGAGACTGCTGTGCTCTTAGGAACCTTAGGTGCAGCAGATTTTTTTTTGTAACCTTGGCCAGATCTGTGCCTTGCCACAATTCTGTCTCTGAGCTCTTCAGGCAGTTCCTTTGACCTCATGATTCTCATTTGCTTTGACATGCACTGTGAACTGTAAGGTCTTATATAGACAGGTGTGTGGCTTTCCTAATCAAGTCCAATCAGTATAATCAAACACAGCTGGACTCAAATAAAGGTGTAGAACCATCTCAAGGATGATCAGAAGAAATGGACAGCACCTGAGTTAAATATATGAGTGTCACAGCAAAGGGTCTGGACCATGTGATATTTCAGTCTTTCTTTTGTAATAAATCTGCAAAACTGTCAACAATTCTGTGTTTTTCTGTCAATATGGGGTGCTGTGTGTACATTAATGAGGAAAAAAAATTAACTTAAATGATTTTAGCAAATGACTGCACTATAACAAAGAGTGAAAAATGTAAGGGGGCCTGAATTCTTTCCGTACCCACTGTATGATTTAAGAGGGGTTACAACTCTCTGTATTGCTAGGTGTATTACACCATACCCCATATGTATATGTAATCTAGGTCACCATATAATCAATAAAGGAAAGAGGAGCATAAAAGCTGTAGGAATTCATTTTTATGAATTAAGAGGGGATTGAAGGAATATGAACCAATGTGACTCCATCTTAGATGTAAGCATCCATCTTAGAAATGATTGCTTAGTCATATAATCTACTGCATATATTCTCGCCCACACATTTCTAAGAAAACGCTTTTGTTTGGGAGCAAGTCTAGGTCCCAAGGATAAGTTTAGTTTCTTGTTTCTTGATAACATATGATTTCTTGTAATTGACGCTTGACTGTCTCTAATCACATTCCTGTCTATGTATTGTTCTTGTACATACTGAGAATGTTCCATAAAAAATCTATATGTAATATTGTTTACTGCTTCTGTTATATAAACAATGGAAAGCTACTGGGTGATCAAACTTATGCTTATAACAGTATTATTCTGTCTATATAAACCATGCAAAAATACAACATTATCAGATTTACTTTGATTAGACTCACTGTGTGACTCGAGTTATTTCAGAGTAATTCTCCAGAGCCTGATGAGATTGAAAGATCACCCTGGGCAGGTCTAATAGTCTATTGAACCAAGAACGGTTACACCCCAACAGTCACCATCTTTTTTTTTTTTTTTTTTTCATATTTTCATATTTTATTTTATCAAAAGAGGAAATATCAACAGGCACGTTATCACAACTACAATCCATCAAATATGTATACATTTACATTTTCCCCCATCCTTAGTACATTTAGGTCGACATAGCGATCCACAATATTTATACCTATATATTAATTTCTATTTACATATATTTCCCTCTTTCACCGTTACCATGTTCCTAAGGCTTTAAAACATTTATCAATGGCATCCCTTTTCCTCTTCTCTATTTTTCCCTTTTTTTTTTCTCTACAAAGGAAAATGCCCCACCCCCGAAACAAAAAAAATCCACCCCCCCAACCCAAAAAGAGATGTAGGGATTCAGTTTCTGTTTTTCCCTATGTGCAGGTACATACCTCCTATTGCAGGTGCATGATTCCTATTGGGTACACCTCACTCCTCAGGTGCCCCATATAGCATTCTCTTGCCCTCCTCCGAATACATAAATAAATTCCATCCTGTCCATGTTTTGTTGTACTGTTCTTTCTTATTTTTGGGCTGAGAGGACCAAGTCCTCCATTGCCCCGGTCTCTCTTACCCTATTAAGCCACTCTGCAATTGAGGGTGGTCTGGGATCTCTCGAATGCAGAGTGACCCCGGCTTTAGCTGCGTTGATCAAATGACACAGCACCAACCTTTTATATGTCTGCACCTGGATCTGTGTGCAATGAAGCAGTAGGAAGACAGGGTCATCTGGTATCTGAAATTCTGTAAATTTTGTGAGATTCTCTGAATCTCTAATCAATATTGTCTCATTTTTTTACAGGACCAAAATATATATGTAACAGGGTCCCTCGCTTCTCCCCACATCTCCAGCAGAAATCCAAGTTTTCCATAGAGAATTTATGGAGCCGTACTGGTGTATAGTACCATTGCATCAAAAGTTTATAATTGGATTCCTGGGTCCCTGTGCAGACCGAGGAATTTAGGACCAAATAGATAATCTGTTTACGTTGAGTTTGAGTAAAGGTCCTATCCAAATTTCTTTCCCACTTGCTAATGCCCGGCATCTCAAAATCCTCAGAGGGTGTATTTAGTAACCCATACATCTTAGAAACCACCCGGTAGAGTGGTTCCTTGTCTTCACAGTATGATTCAAATGCAGTTAATTGACGTTGTAAATGTATTGGTGACCCCAGGGATCTCAAGAAATGGCTTACTTGAAGCGCCTGCCAAAAATGTATTTCAAAGGGCCCCCCCGGTTGCATCAGCAAGTTGATGGTCGGCCACGTTTTGGACTGAAGGAAATGTGACACCTGGTATAGGCCTTTCTCTTTAAGATTATTAAATGCTCCTGCCTCCATACCTGGTTTAAAACTAGGATTTCCCAAAATGGGGAACAAAGGTGATTGTCTTGATGAAAATTTCGGCATATCCTAGCAGTGATTCGCAAAGTCGGTCCTATTGTAGGGTGTCTCTTAAGGGAGATCGGTAATACTGTATAACACCAAGGTGCTCTACGTAAAGGTATTGGGCTAAGCTGTTGTTCCATGTCTATCCATCTTTGAAATCAGTATGTCTACACCAATCCACCAACCTTGCTAGATGTACTGCTTGGTAGTATTTAACTATATCTGGGACAGCCATCCCACCAAAGCACTTGGGTATCATCATCAGGTCTCTCTTGATCCTTGGCCGTTTCCCCGCCCATATAAATTTCATAAGGAGGGTACATATTTGGCGAAGGAAGGCTGCTGGAATAGTGATCGGTAACGCCTGGAACAAATACAAGATTTTTGGTCGAATGCTCATCTTAACTATTATGTTACTACGGCCAAACCACAAATGTAATCCGTGGTGCCATTTGTCTAAGCGTGATCATATTAAGTTATATAATGGTGGAAAATGTATCTTGAAGGTATCCTTTACCTTTGATGGTATGTATGTACCCAAGTACTTTAGTGCTGGCCCCCACTTAAAGCCAAAATTTTGTTGTATGGTATTGCGCAGCAAAAGAGGCGCTGCCACACTCATTGCCTCGGACTTAGTATGATTTATTTTTAGATTTCATAAGGTTCCATATTTATCAATGTCTCCCACAAGAATGGGGAGCGAGACATGTGGATTAGACATGGAAAACAGCAAATCATCTGCATATGCCGAAACTTTGTGGAAGCGCTCTCCCACCCATACGACCTGAATGTCCGGGTTTTGACGGATTCTGTTCAGTAGGGGTTCTAACGAAAGGGCAAAGAGTAAGGGTGAGAGAGGGCATCCCTGACGTGTACCATTTGCTATCTTAAAGAATTTTGAGAAAACTCCATTTACTCTCACTGTGGCATGTGGGGTGGTGTAAACATGTCTCAGTACTTCAAAAAGAAAGTGCCAGTTTACTCTATCAAATGCTTTCTCAGCATCGGTATTCAAGAAAACACAAGGAATATTTGTCTCATTGGCATGATGGACCAGGTTAAGGACTTTTATCGTATTATCCCTCGCTTCCCATGTGGGGATGAATCCTACCTGGTCTAAGTCTACCATATGCGAAAGCCATGGTTGGAGACGAGAGGCCAACACTTTAGTGAAGAGTTTTAAGTCTGTGTTCAATTATGAAATTGGCCTATAACTGCCGTCTCCACCGGGTCTTTCCCTTCTTTTGGAATTACCGTAATGTGAGCTAGAAGTGCATCCGGGGGTAGTGCGGAAGTCTGGCCTACTGCATTAAAGACCTTTGTCATCTGGCCACTTAATAATGAGGAGAATTCTTTGTAGTATCTTATGGTAAAACTGTCTGGGCCCGGGCCTTTTCGGGATTTAACCGTTTTTAATGTTGCATTCAGTTCCTCCGTGGAAATAGGGGTCTCTAAGTTACGACGAGCTGGAGATGGAAGTCTAGTGAGACCTGCTGAGGAGAGATAGTCCTCTATAGCAGACAATGGGGCAGGTGTTTGTATAGGGAGGAATAGTATTCTCAGAATATCTTAGCTATATCTTTTGGTGTTCGTATTAATTGTCCAGCCTTCCCTTTTATTTGCGGTATGTATGTTGACATATTTTTTTCTTTAATTTTCCCCGCTAACAGTTTAATACATTTATCTCCCAATTCATAGTTTGCCTTCTTACCTCGTTGTATTGTTGCTTTAGCTTTGAAACGCAAGATATCTGAAACCTGTCTTCTCAATTGGCCGAGATCCCTTCCAACGGAGGGTAGTTGTGTCTTTTTATGCTGAAATTCCAGAACTTGAATTTCCTCTAATAATTCCCTGATCTGTTTCTCTCGCTTCTTCTTCAGTATTGATCCATGTTTAATCAGGATCCCTCTGATCACAGTCTTGTATACCTCCCAATCCATACACGGGTCACTCACTGGGGTATCATTTACTTGAAAGTATGCTGTCATGTCTTTAGCTACATCTTCCCTGACTTCAGGGTTCTGAAGCAAACTCTTGTTTAATCGCCAACGTCTCTCTTGGGAGAGAACCGTGTTGGACAGGGAGAAACACAAGCTGACCGGAGCATGGTCCGACCATGTTATGTTCCCAATAGTCGTTTCTGTCACTGAAGATAGCAAATAATGGGGGATCAGGAATAGGTCTATGCGGGAGTACACTTGGTGGGGATTAGAGAAAAGGTATAATCCCTTTCTTTTGCATGTAAAATCCTCCAAACGTCTACTAACTGTAGCTTGTGCATCTTCCGCATTATACCCCTTCTGATACCCCCTGGGGTCGATGATGTCCCTGAGGAGGTGTCTATTCTGGGGTCTAGGGAGATATTAAAATCTACCCCAAGAATCAATTTACCTTCCACAAATTCCATTAACTCCGAGAGGACTTTCTTCATAAAAGAATCGTGGTGTACATTTGGTGCATATAGTGTGGCCAGCGTCACTTTAGCCCCTCCGATACAACCCTTAAGAAAGAGAAATCTACCATTTGGATCCATACGTTTATCTGCTAAGGACCAGGAAACTCGATTAGAGATCAATATTGATACTCCCTTAGATTTTACCTGCTGATTCGATGCATGGCACACGCATGGGAAGAATCTATTCTGGAGGAGTGGAAGTCCCCCTGCTCTAAAATGTGTTTCCTGCACATATTCTACATCTGTCCCCAAACACCTCGGGTCATTCAGTAGCATCCTGCGTTTCTCTGGGACATTAAGTCCTTTTGCCTTTAGGGAGGTAACTTTTATTCCCTCCATCTCTTTTAAGGGAACAACAAACAAAAGAAAAAAAAGAAAAGAAAAATCCAAACAAACCCCTCCCCCCACTCCCCAAAAGACACCCCCTTCCCTCCCCTACACCCCCTTTCCCTCCTCTATACCGTACCCTCCCCCCTCTAAACCCCTAACAGCGGCGGTGCGTCCATAGTGGGCGCTGGGGCGCCGCCCCCTCTCTCTCCTGCGCCCGTCACTCACAACAACAATACATAGGTTCATGCATTGCATGAACCTATGTATTGTCGCCACCGCTGCCGCCCACTATTCAGATGGCCAGCCCCCTGGTGAGCGCCGGCCATCTGAATAACAGCGGCTGGTTGGTTTTTGGAGGTGACTATCAGAGCCAGCGACTCTGATAGGCTTCCCGATTACAGCCTGAGGGCTGTAATCGGCTTCCAAATACGGGGGGTGCGTTCCCTGGTTAACACTGACAGGCGTCTCAGCCAATCATGTTCACCGGGTCTGGTTACCGGTAACCTGATTGGCTGAAGCGACATCGAGGGCGGGAGAAAACATCAAGGACGGAAGAAGGACGGCGCTGACCCGAGGAAGGTAAGTGCAGGGCTGGGGGGAAACTGCCTGCATTTGGGGACAAACTGGCTGCATTTGGGGACAAACTGGCTGTATTTGGGGAAAACTGGCTGTATTTCGGGGGAAACTGGCTGTATTTGGGGGAAATTTGCTGCATTTGGAGACAAACTGGCTGCATTTGGGGACAAACTGGCTGTATTTGGGGGAAATTTGCTGCATTTGGGGACAAACTGGCTGCATTTGGGGACAAACTGGCTGCATTTGGGGGGAAACTGGCTGCATTTGGGGACAAACTGGCTGCATTTGGGGGGAAACTGGCTGTATTTGGGGGACATTGGCTGCCTTTGGGGGAAACTGGCTGCATTTGGGGGGGGAACTATCTGTATTTTGGGGGAAACTGGCTGCATTTGGGGGGAAACTGGCTGCATTTGGGTAAAAACTGGCTGTATTGGGGGAAACTGGCTGTATTTGGGGGGAAACTGGCTGTATTTGGGGGGAAATTTGCTGCAATTGGGGACAAACTGGCTGCATTTGGGGACAAACTGGCTGTATTTGGGGGAAATTTGCTGCATTTGGGGACAAACTGGCTGCATTTGGGGACAAACTGGCTGCATTTGGGGGGGAAACTGGCTGCATTTGGGGACAAACTGGCTGTATTTGGGGACAAACTGGCTGCATTTGGGGGGAAACTGGCTGTATTTGGGGGACATTGGCTGCATTTGGGGGGAAACTGGCTGCATTTGGGGGGAAACTGGCTGTATTTTGGGGGAAACTGGCTGCATTTGGGGGGAAACTGGCTGCATTTGGGTAAAAACTGGCTGTATTTGGGGGGGGGACTGGCTGTATTTGGGGGGAAACTGGCTGCATTTGAGGGGGCAAACTGGTGGCGTTTGGGCACAGTGGCTGCATTTAATGGGCACAGTGGTGGCAATTGATGTTTTTTTTTTTCAGTTTGTTTGCGTCCCCCCAAAAATCGTGAGCACCAGCCGCCATTGACCCCTAAGGGAACACACCCATTACTGAACCATTCACCTATGGCTTCCGTGGGTGCAAACCTTATTGGGGGATTGGTCCGAATGGGCTAAGGAGCTCCATCTTGCTTTCCACCCTCCCGACTATATTTTACATCTCAGGGTTATCATCATCAACATTCTGATTATAAACCTTATCATTTCATATGTTGCAGCTGTCCTAAATAGGCTCATAAACTTTAAGAAGAAGGTGGGGACAGAAATATATTCTTCTCTAAACACAATTCTTCCTTACTACCCTCCTCCTTTCTCTGTCCCAGCCGTTACCCCTCTTCCCTTTGTTGTCTTCCTTCCCACCGGTCTATCTCCATCTCAGTCTCCCCATCCCCGCCCCCCCCCAGCCCCCCTCTCACACATCCTAGGGTCCTTTCTTTCCCATCGCATATTCCATCTCCCCTGATCGCTTCTCAGGTTGTTTTTCCAATATTCTCTCTTTTACCCTCTTCCCTTGTTATGTCTGTGACTAGATCCCTTTCCCCTGGGTACACTTTCTCCCTTCTATCTTCTCTTTTTCTCTTCCTTTCACTTATCCCCTAGTATATCCTGACTTTATTCTGGTGACTCTCCCCTCCCCCCCACCTCCTATATCCTATCCTTCCCATAACACTCGCCTCTATCTCCTCCCCTGCCCCTAACTCCCACCCCCTCCCTTCTGTGCCCCTCAGGTCTGGATATACTATGGTTCTGCTCTATACAGAACTTCTGTTAATCTTCTCATATTCTTTACTTTATACTCTACTTTACTTTAACTTATCTACATCTTCTATTCCGTTGCGTATCCAAGAGTGGCCTAGGGCAACCCTTTAGTATCTGGCTCTATTGAATTGCGGCGGGTATCCCTCTTCTCTGTTTCCCTGGCACATAGGATTTAACATAGGCCTATCCCACCCTCCCTCTGCCCCATATATCTAACAGTGGCAAAAAATACCACATAAGTATCCGAGCCTGCGGCTCTGGGGAGGTTCAAACAGACATATCAAAAAAATAAATATATATATATATATATATATATATATATATATATATATATAATAATTTCCCTCTCCATTTCAGTTCCTGTTTCCCACTTAAGCCCCAGACCATTATGCAGCTTAAGTACCAGAGGTGTTTTCAGAATTTGCCACTGCGCTGCTTTAACTGAAAATTGTGCGGACATACAATGTTGTACCCAAACGAAATTTGTTTCCTTTTCTTCCCACAAATAGAGCTTTATTTTAATGGTATTTGATTGCCTCTGCGATTTTATTTTTTTGCGATATAAACGGAAAAAGACTGAAAATTTTGAAAAAAAATGATATTTTCTACTTTTTGCTATAAGAAAAATCGAATAAACTCAATTTTAGTCATACATTTAGGCCAAAATGTATTCAGCCACATGTCTTTAGTAAAAAAAGTCAATAAGCGTATATTTATTGGTTTGCGCAAAAGTTATAGCGTCTACAAACTAGGGTACATTTTCTGAAATTTACACAGCTTTTAATTTATGACTGCCTATCTCATTTCTTGTGGTGCTAAAATGGCAGGGCAGTACAAAACCCCCCCAAATGACCCAATTTTTGAAAGAAGACACCCCAAGGAAATTTCTGAGAGGCATGTTGAGCCCATTGAATATTTTTTTTTTGTCTCAAGTGATTGAATAATGACAAAAAAAAAAAAAATTACAAAAAGTTGTCACTAAATGATATATTGCTCACACATGCCATGGTTATATGTGGAATTGCACCCCAAAATTCATTTTGCTGCTTCTCCTGAGTATGGGGATACCACATGTGTGGGACTTTTTAGGAGCCTAGCCGCGTACGGGCCCCCAAAAACCAAGCACCGCCATCAGGATTTCTAAGGGAGCAAATTTTTGATTTCACTCCTCAGTACCTATCACAGTTTCGAAGGCCATAAAATGCCAAAATAGCACAAAACCCCCCCAAATGACCCCATTTTGGAAAGTAGACACCCCAAGCTATTTGCTGAGAGGCATGGTGAGTATTTTACAGCTCTCATTTGTTTTTGAAAATGAAGAAAGAAAATAATTTATTTTTTTCAATTTTCAAAACTTTGTGACAAAAAGCGAGATCTGCAAAATACTCACCGTACCTCTCAGCAAATAGCTTGGGGTGTCTACTTTCCAAAATGGGGTCATTTGGAGGGGTTTTGTGCCATCTGGGCATTCCATGGCCTCCGAAACTGTGATAGGCAGTGAGGAGTGAAATCAAAAATTTATACCCTTAGAAAGCCTGAAGGCGGTGCTTGGTTTTTGGGGTCCCGTACGCGGCTAGGCTCCCAAAAAGTCTCACACATGTGGTATCCCCGTACTCAGGAGAAGCAACAGAATGTATTTTGGGGTGTAATTCCACATATGCCCAAGGCATGTTTGAGCAATATATCATTTAGTGACAACTTTGTGCAAAAAAAAAAAAATATATATATTTTCTGCAACTTGTGTCAACATATAAAATATTCAATGGACTCAACATGCCTCTCAGTATATAGCTTGGGGTGTCTACTTTCCAAAATGGGGTCATTTGGGGGGGTTTTGAACTGTCCTGGCATTTTATACACAACATTAGGAAGCTTACATCCACTCTTCTAACCACTTGAAGACAAAGCCCTTTCTGACACTTTTTATTTACATGAAAACATTTTTTTTTTTGCAAGAAAATTATGTTGAACCCCCAAACATTATATATTTTTTTAAAGCAAAGGCCCTACAGATTAAAATGGTGGGTATTGCATTTTTTTTTCCACACAGTATTTGCACAGCGATTTTTCAAACGCATTTTTTGGGGAAAAAATACACTTTTTTTTTATTTTAATGCACTCTATATTGCCCAAATGTTTAATGAAATAAAAAAGATGATCTTAGGCCGAGTACATAGATACTAAACACGACATGCTTTAAAATTTTGCACAACCGCGCAGTGGCGACAAACTACATACATTTTTAAAAGCCTTTAAAAGCCTTTACAGGTTACCACATTAGATTTACAGAGGAGGTCTACTGCTTAAATGACTGCCCTCAATCTGACCTTCGCGGTGATAACTCACATGCATGATGCAATTGCTGTTTACATATGACGCCAGACCAGGGCGGGACAGGGGTGCTTTTTTATTATTATTATTAATTTTGCTTTTTTATTTTATTTTTAAACTGTTCCTACCATATTTTTTTTATCATTTTTATTGTTATCTCAGGGAATGTAAATATCCCCTATGATAGCAATAGGTAGTGACAGGTACTCTTTTTTTGAAAAAACTGGGGTCTATTGGACCCTAGATCTTTCCTCTGCCCTCAAAGCATCTGACCACACCAAGATCGGTGTGATAAAATGCTTTCCCAATTTCCCAATGGCGCTTTTTATATCCGGGGGGGGACATTCCCTCCCACTGCTTGTAAAAGCAGTCCAGAGGTTAATTGGCCGCTAGGATTGCTTTTACATGAAAGTCGGCCGCTGGCTGAAAAGAATGATACCAAGATGATACCTAAACCCGCAGGCATCAATCTGGTATAACCATTCAAAGTCCAGCAACATACCAGTACGTTGCTGGTCCTTGTTGGACATGTATTGTAATCTTTTTTTTTCATGCAGCCTGTTGGCTGAACGAAAAAAAGTGATTGATTGGTGGGTATGCCCACCATTAGAATACCTCCCTTCATCCACCCATTCTAATGATGGGCATACATGCACCATTTATATATGCCGAAGCATGGGGGCATCCTCCCGCAAAAGTTATGCCGCACACACATGGTCGGACTTTTCCACGGGCATGCCTCCGTCGGAATTTTGACCGTATGTACGTGGCATTAGGAGCAAAATCTCTCCTCCGCCCCTGCTGCACCCATGCTTCAGCATATATGCTCTTTTTTTTAACTGTGGTGGTGAAATCACCTCCTACAGAACTGGAGTCGCAGGGATCAGGCCTGTCTCTGCGAACGCTGCAGTTATGTGTGTTGTGTTTTGTAAGTGACAGTGATCGATCGATACTGCACTTGGGTGGCCTGGGCTGGACAGAGGGGCAAAACGTAGGTGCTAGCAGGTATCTGGGCTGATCCCGCTAACACTGCGTTTTTGGGAACCCTAAACTGCTGGGGACGCTAGTATAGATCTGATCAGATCAGATATTGATCTGTTCAGATACTATACCACTAAGGGAGGTGTATGCTTCACGCGTGGGTGTTAGCGTTACTGGCACTAACCTGATGCTGCCTGGGGCGACGCAGACCCTCTCTGATGCTAAAACCTAATTGATATCACCCGTCAGGCGATCAGGGGGTTAAACCTTTATTGGGTTATATACGGCGGGTGCCCTGACACTATAAAAAGCAAACGAACTAACCAGCGTCACCCGTAACACTTATATGGTGATCACTGGTGAAAGGGTTAACTAGGGGCAATCAGGGGGTTAAACCTTTATTAGGTAATATATGGGGGTACCTGACGCTATATAAAAACCTGACGGGGAACCTAAATAACAAAATAACTAACTGGCTAACCAGTGTCACCAGTAACACTTATACGGTGATCACTGGTGAAAGGGTTATCTGGGGGCATTTAGGGGTTTAAAACCTTTATTAGATAATATATAGGGGTACCTGACGCTATAAAAACGTGCGGCGAACCTAAAAAAAATAACTGGCTACCTATCGGCACCAGCATAACTAATACAGCGATCAGAAAAACGATTGCTTAGTGACACTGGCAAAAGGGGGTGAAAGGGTTAGCTGGGGGGGGCGATCAAGGGGTTAAACCTTTATTAGGTAATATATGGGGGTTCCTGACGCTATAAAAACCTGCGGCGAACATAAAAAAAATAACTGGCTACCTATCGGCACCAGCATAACTAATACAGCGATCAGAAAAACGATCGCTTAGTGACACTCGCAAAAGGGGGTGAAAGGGTTACCTGGGGGGCGATCAAGGGGTTAAACCTTTATTAGGTAATATATGGGGGTACCTGACGCTATAAAAACCTGCGGTGAACCTACAAAAACATAACTGGCTACCTATCGGCATCACCGACACTAAGACAGCGATCAGAAAAACGATTGCTTAGTGACACTGGCAAAAGGGGGTGAAAGGGTTACCTGGGGGGGTGATCAAGGAGTTAAACCTTTATTAGGTAATATATGAGGGTCCCTGATGCTATAAAAACCTGCGGCGAACCAAAAAAAAATAACTGGCTACCTATCGGCATCACCGACACTAATACAGCGATCAGAAAAATGATCGCTTAGTGACAGTGGTGCTAGGGGGTGAAAGGGTTACCTGGGGGGTGATCAAAGGGTTAAACCTTTATTAGGGGGGTTAGGGGGATACACTGGACCTAAAACACTCTGCCCTGACACTTTTACAGTCACAAATGTCACTGATTGCAGTAATCAGTAAATAAATGGTCACTGCAATCAGTGACACTGTGACTGGGGGCTGGCAGGTGATCTGGGGGGTGATCTGGGGGTGTCTGGGGGGGCCTGGGGGGCGATCGTGTGCTGATGTGTGTGGTGTCAGTGTGCTGTTTAGTGCACTAACCTCTGCGTCTTCTCTCATGCGGCGCTCGGTATATGTGAGCGCCGCATGAGAGATGACATCACTTCCTCCTGCCTGTGTAAACATTAAACAGAAACGAATGGCCATCCCCTCATCACGGATCGCTCCCGGAACAATGCCGAAGGGGGGTCCGATGGGACCTCCCAACTATACGAAGGCAGGCATGTACAGGTACGTGATTGTGCCTGTCCGTGCCATTCTGTCGACGTATATATACAGTGAGCGGTCGTTAAGTGGTTAAATTAGTGTTCTGTGTCCTCTTATGTCACTCTATTTTACTTCTAAATACTATATAAACTCAAAAATAAGAAAGATATTAACACACCAAAAAAAAAGGGGGAAAAAAAGTCAATATAAGGAAATTGTGCAGTAATAAACCAAAAAAAAAATCATTCTTAAGCAACGGACCCCCCCCCCCAAAAAAAAAGGGGGTGGACCTTTAATATGTGTCCTATGCAGTGATGTTTTAGTGATTAGATAAATAGAATCTCTATTCACTTGTGCAATCCATGGGGGAGAGAACAGTTGTGGGGGGGGTGGTCAACCCCCGGACGGGGGGAGGAAACTCTTAAAGGGCAGGGAAAAATGGGGGACCCAGCTGAGAGCTTACTAAACCAGTCCATAGTCCATATCTCGTGTATATTTTCCTAGGGGGTCCCTCAGGGTCTCCCCTTCTCTTATCCCCTGTAATGGCTGGCCCTTTGTTCCTACTGGATTTACTGTTCACCTTAACGGCCCCAGAGACAGGGGGGAGAGTGAGATGGAACTGCAGAACGCTCAGGAGGAGCCGAGTGCACCGCGTGCAGGACCAGGAGAACCGGAGTTAGATCTGAGGGCATTGTTGCAAGCCCTCCCAACTCGTGCAGACATGGAATCGCTAGTAGCACGTGTGTAAGAAGACATGGAATCATTGGTCGCGCGCGTAGAAGAGGTGCACCGCAGGGACCTGGAGGTTGTCCGGGGAGAAGTCCAGCAATTAGCAGATAAGTTGAGACATGATGAGACAACCCTGGTATCATTAGAAAAGCATATTATACATTTAGAACAGACGCAAATTCTACAGACCTCCAATGCTGACTCTATGCAACTGAGGTTAGAAGAATTTGAGGACGGTAGCCGTCGCAAAAACTTGAGGTTCATGGGGGTCCCCGAAGTAATAGGGAGAGAAATGTTACAGCAGACTATCTTGGCGATATGTCACCAGCTAGCCACCCTTCCCCCCTCAGTTTTTTGAATTTGAAAGACTACACAGATCTCTGGACCCCGCTCAGTGAACTTGAATAGACCTAGAGATGTGATCTGTTGTTTTCATCGCTACGCTCATAAGGAGCTGATAAGCCGTGAGGCACGGGAGGCAGGAGAGATTGTATATGAGGGGTCCCAGATAAAAATCCTGTCAGATCTCTCCTGGGCTACTCTACAGCGGAGAGCTATGTTGCGCCCCTTGTTGGACAGAATTAGGAAGACCGGGGGGACTTATCGTTGGGGATACCCAATCTCCCTAACAATAAAGAAAGACACACAGACATTTTCCCTGCAACAACCTACGGACCTCCCTGAGTTATTTGAATTTCTGGGGATAGAAGCAATGAAAGTACCAGACTGGCTACAACATGTCACCATCTTTATATATCAGAAGCTTGGTCAGATTTCCCCATCTGTAATTGATTTTGTGGTTCCTCAGTGCTTTTGTGATAGTATTTCATTTCTTCCCAAGCTGCATTGTATATTGTAAAAAATCTGCAAAGAATTGTAGATTCATGTACAGAGAGGGCAGGGAGCCTGCATTGCGGGTTTTAATCATTAGATGCTCCTTTACATGAAATAAATGTATGCACATCAGCACATCTCTGGGTATGTGTTGAGGAATAAAAGACAGTTTTGGTATGCAGTGGATTCTGTCTATAATCAATTCAGATTCAGGAATATCAGGAAGCAAGGATTTGAAAAGATCATAGGCGTATTGATGGAGATCAGGTTGCTGTATTAATTAAAAAATTCCTCCGATTTTTAAGTTAGTGCGCCTAGACCTGTCTTTTAAATCTGCAAGTTTAGCTTTGATTCAGGCGTGTTCATTAACATTTTCATTGTGAACATCAAATAAATCGTTGGTAATGTGAGAAAACTCATTCATTTTATTCTCAATGTAATCCACACTGGAACCTATAGCTTGAAACTTCCTCTGTAAATGTCCTAATAGCTGCAAGATATTAGCGTGAATGGCACATCTGATTGACAGCAACATGTTTTTTAAAGTGGTATCTAACACAGGTGGATTGCTGGTCGGGAATGAGCTGATTGAATCAGGAAGCTTCCTAGTGTTAACCATATAATCGGGGTTATGGGAAAACTCACCCAGTGAATTATGCCGCGTACACACGATCGATTTTCTCGACGGTGAAAACACCGTCGAGAAAATAGACGGGAAAAACGAGGGAACGGCTTGGTTCCCTACACACGTCCGTTTTTCCCGACATTTTTTTTTTGGTCGAGAAAAACGTGTGGGCTCCGCGGCAGTGTTTCCCTATTCGAAAACTGCCGCGGAAAAAAACGTCGGGAATCACGACGAGAAAAATTAGAGCATGTTCTAATTTTTCTCGTCGTGATTAATGCCGTTTTTCCCGTCGAGAAAAACGACAAAAAGCACACAGACGATCGTTTTTCTCGTCCAAAGGAAAAAATTTCATTTTTCTCGATGGGAAAAACGGTCGTGTGTACGCGGCATTAGTCTGGTCTTCCAGTCAAAATTTAAATTTAGCATTGCTCCTAGTAAAATGAGTTGCGGCCACAGGAGAGGGTGAAGTATGTGGGGACCCACTGTAGGAAGAGCTGCTGGAGTGTGCCGCTGTTAGAGACTGTCAGCTGCCTCATGGAGTGAAATAGGATCCTGCGCCTTCTTGTCTAGTCCCTCTTACAGCCTGATGGAATAAGACCATGTGTTTCCTCCGGCAGGAGTCCTCTTTTCTGGGGTCATGGTACCTACTGTACGTCCGGGGGGAGTCAGACTGCTGTATTTCTGAGTGTTTCTGAGGTCTTAGGAGGTTTCTGGGAGCTATAATCCTCCGCTGTGTGCCAGAGCTCCAGAGCTAAATGTCCATTGACCTTGTCCACAACCCTCTGATTCCTTTTTTAATGGTCTCTTATGTAAATTAGACATGTGCAATTTGTTTCAGTCCGAATGCAAATTCTGACAAATTTTTGGTTATGGAATAGTAACGACCTTCATTTGAATTCATTTTTATTTTGTTTTGTTTATCCATTTTTAATGAATTCCAAATTTTCAGAACAATTTAAATTCTGTGTGAAGATTAGCTGGTTATTAACCACTTGACCACTGGGCACTTAAACCCCCTTAATAACCAGACCAATTTTCAGCTTTCGGTGCTCTCACATTTTGAATGACAATTACTCAGTCATACAACACTGTACCCATATGAATTTTTTGTCCTTTTTTTCACACAAATAGAGCTTTCTTTTGGTGGTATTTAATCACTGTTGGGTTTTTTATTTTTTGCGCTATAAGAGGAGAAAGACTGAAAATTTTGTAAAAAAAATGATTTTTTTTTCGTTTCTGTTATAAAATTTTGCAAATTACTATTTTTTCTTCATAAATTTTGGCCAAAATTTATACTGCTACATATCTTTGGTAAAAATAAGTACAAATTGGTGGATATTATTTGGTCTTTGTGAAAGTTATAGAGTCCACAAGCTATGGTGCCAATATCTGAAAATTGATCACACCTGAAGTACTGACGGCCGATCTCATTTCTTGAGACCCTAACATGCCAGAAAAGTACAAATACCCCCCAAATGACCCCTTTTTGGAAAGAAGACATTCCAAGGTATTCAGAAAGAGGCATTGTGAGTTTTTTGAAGTTGTCATTTTTTCCCACAATTCTTTGCAAAATCAAGATTTTTTTTTCTTTTTTTTTTTTTTTCACAAAATTGTCATATTAGCAGGTTATTTCTCACACACAGCATATGCATTCCACAAATTACACCCCAAAATACATTCTGCTATTACTCCCGAGTATGGCGATACCACATGTGTGAGACTTTTACACAGCGTGGCCACATAGAGAGGCCCAACATGCAGGGAGCACCTTCAGGCGTTCTGGAGCACCCAGGCCAATTCTGACATTTCTCTCCTACATGTAAAAATCATCATTTGTTTGCTAGAAAATTACATAGAACCCCAAAACATTATATATATTTTTTTAGCAAAGACCTTAGAGAATATAATGGTGGTTGTTGCAACTTTTTATCTCGCACGATATTTGCGCAGCAATTTTTTTAACGCGTTTTTTACGGAAAAAAAAAGTTTTGTGCTTAAAAAAAAAAAAAAACAGTAAAGTTAGCCCAATGTTTTTGCATAATGTGAAAGATGAAGTTACGCCGAGTAAATAGATACCTAACATGTCACCCTTAAAAATTGCACACACTCGTGGAATGGCGCCAAACTTCGCTACTTAAAAAATCCCCATAGGCGACGCTTTAAATATTTTTACTGGTTACATGTTTTGAGTTACAGGCCTCGTACACACGACCGATTTTCTCGTCGTAAAAAACACGTCGTTTTTTTCGACGAGATTCTTGTTAAGCTTGTCGATTTTCTCGTCAAGCTTTCTATGCGTACACACTGTCATTTCCCAATTTCCTCGTGGTTCTCTGCGCTCACGTCCAGCACGTACGACGGCACTATAAAGGGGAAGATCTTTTTTCTTGGCGCCACCCCTTGGGCTGCTTTTGCTGATCTCGTGTTACCGCGTGTGAAGTAAAAGTTTGGGAAGAGACGATTCGCGCTTTTCAGTCTTCGTACTTTTCAGATCGTTTTCTGCCGTTCAGTTTGTGCTTGTGGGTTCGTATCTTGACTTTCAGGGCGTCTAGGCAGGTCGTATCTGTTTTACAGTGCGTTCTTGCCTGTTCGTTTCTGAATTTCAGTTCGTTATTCATAGGCCTTGCTGTTCTAAAGTGCGTTCTGTTCTGTACGTTCTGATTAGACGACCGTTTCCTAGCCATGTCGCCTGGACGTTCTCGTCGTCGAGTTCGTGCTGTGCGTGCGCTTGGTGTTGGTCTGCTTGTTTTGGACCAAGACCAGTCCATGAATGGTGTGAGGAGGAGTTCATGGACCAAGAATTGGTTGCTCCAGCGGGACCAATTCTGCCACATGCCTCTGCTGCGGGAGATCGTCGAGAATAATCCTGAGGACTACAGGAATTTTCTGAGGATGTCTGACCCCGTTTTTCAGGAACTGTTGGCTTTGGTGTCCCCCTATATTACCAGGAAGGGCACCGTTATGCGGGAAGCCATCAGTGCTGAGCAGAGGCTCATCGCCACGTTGCGTTACCTGGCGACAGGGAGAAGTCTTCAGGACTTGAAGTTCACCACAGGCATCTCCCCCCAGGCTCTGGGCCTCATAATCCCAGACACCTGTTCTGCTATTATACAAGTCCTGCAGGAGGACTATATTAGGGTAAGTTTTCTCCCTTCACATCACATTTTATGTATTACATGTATGCTAATGTATTGTATTTCTTTCATCCTTTCCTAATTACCATGATTGTAATATGCTGAGAATGTCCCCTTTGTCCCCATGCATGCTGGAAGTTTTTAAATGCCCCTTTTTTATCCTCCCTAAATATTTCCCCTCACTAACTTTTCCAGCAGGGGCGCCTGTTGCTCCAAATGTTGGGGGGTTACAACCCCAATTTCGGAAATAAACTTCCTCCTTTTTTGCTCTGTTGCCTAATAAACGCCCCCAGTTGTCCCCTCCAATGCAGCCATTTAGTCCCCTCTATTGCAGCCAGTTTCCCCCCAGCCCTGCACTTACCTTCTTGTGGTCAGCGCCATCCTTCTTCTGTCCTTGATGTCTTCTCCTTCCCTTCATGTTGCATCAGCCAATCATGTTACCATTAAACAGCCTTGGTGAACATGATTGCCAGAGCTGCCTGTCAGTGTTTACACAAGGAATGCCCCCTCCTTGCGTCCCCGATTTTTCTTGGAGGAAGCCAATTACATCCCTCAGGTTGTAATTTGCAAGACTTTTTTAATACCTGTTTCTGCTCTGCAATTTTAACCCCCTAAATGACGCAATTAATCATATGTCGGTCGCTTTACAAGAGGCCATCCACCTGAATAGTGTGCGGCATAGACAATACATAGGTTCATGCAACGCATGAACCTATGTATTGTTCTGAGTGATGGGCACAGGAGAGAGGGGACAGTGCTCCAGCGCCCACTCTGGACGCACCGCCACTGCAATGCTATCCTGTGGCCAAACACATCTCCCCCCCCCAAAATAATTTAGTAATGGCCCATCAGAGGTGGTGATGAATATGATAAATGAGCCTTACATTATACTTTTTTTACACACCTTAATAAACGTATAATTAGATTGATGTTGGTCTCTAATTTTTTGGTTTAGAATTTGCTTGTAATGTATGCCTTTGTTTTTCTAATATTATTTCATCTTGTTTCACTCCACAGCTTCCTTCAACGCCACAGGAATGGCAGACTGTGGCATCGGAGTTTGCCACGCGGTGGGACTTCCCCAACTGCGGTGGTGCCATAGACGGGAAGCACGTCCGCATCGTGCCGCCACCCCGTTCTGGATCCTACTACTACAACTACAAGGGGTTTCATAGCATTGTGCTGATGGCGGTGGTGTCAGCACGGTATGAATTCCTCTATGTTGATGTAGGGAAGAATGGCCGGATGTCCGATGGGGGATCCTTCATCCAGACGGAGTTTGCCCTCCGTCTCCAGAGTGACGACCTTGCATTGCCACCGGATGCAGGGAATATTGAAGGACTCCCCTTTGTTTTCTTGGCTGATGAAGCCTTCGGACTCGGACGGCATCTTATGAGGCCATTTCCACAGAGGACCCTGACCCCAGAGAAGAGTGTGTTCAATTACCGGCTGGCCAGGGCCCGAAGAGTCGTTGAAAATGCCTTCGGCATAATGGCCAGCCGGTTCCGCCTTTTTATGACTTCCATCCACTTGGCGGACTACAAAATAAACTATGTAGTGTTATGCTGCTGTGTGCTACACAATTTTCTTTGCCGCAAAGCGAATTCATATATGGCCTCAGTTTTGCCAGAGGCTGGACTTTCCCCTGCAAATCCCCTTCCGGGCCTGGAATCTGCCCGTCTTGGCTTGCCCCCCCAAAATGCCCGTGTGGTTCGGGACAAATACATGGAGTATTTCACGGGTAGGGGGGCAATTCCTATGCCAGCCTATGTCTAAGTATCCCAATAAAAATCTTGTTTAAACCTTTAATTATTTGTTCTTTCCTGTCTCCTAGTTTGTCTTTGTGCATTTGTAGTGGCAAGTGTATTTTACTTTAGTAAATAACAACCAATTTCACTATGTTACCTTACAAAAGAACCAAATAAGCTTAGAGTGTATTATAAAAAGAAGCTACACGTTGTTTGTGGTCAAATATTTTACTCTCTGCACATTTTTTTTTGTTTTACTTTGGGGTTGGCCTGACCACAACCCGTCAAATTTTGGCTTATGAAAATACAAAAATACCACTTGCATTTCTAAAATGACAACATTGGATACCTCTAAGCAATCTGAGACATTCAGTTACACAAACTATGTCTCTATGTGCCCGTCCTAATATGGGGTCCTGCCACCCCTTGCCCAGCCAAAAATTCAATATGCACACATTTTTACTTTTTTGCAAATAGGAAGTTTACAATCCTGATCCCTATTGTCAACATGTGCTATCTGCCATCAGGGGTGATCAATGGATGTGTTTTGGGGGTGCATCCCCTTCCTCAGTTCACCGACTTTTGATACGAGGAAGGGGTTGCACCCACAAAAGACGTACATGGATATCCCCTGATGGCAGATAGCACATGTTCACACACTGTGTGCATATTCAATTTTTGGCTGCTTTGTTACTCAAAAAATTAGTAAAAATATAAAAACAAACATGTAAAAACAAATGTGTTTGGATGGCTTATTGAATTCTCCCCAAAACATCGAGAATGTCTTTAAATGTTTGTTCCATCACATGGATTCTTTGTTTAATTAGGTCCAGTTCCGTGCTACATTCCATCACTTGCTGGATGAGGCGGAGGGCACTGTCAGCAGAGAACGGTGTGCTATCCTTCACAACATTTCCATCCCCTAAAAACCATAAAAAAAAATTAATAAAACTCTGCAGGCCTACCTCGCTTACCTTAAGCTGTGGTGTCAGATACTGACCTGTTGTGGTGACCAGATCCACAACGTCATCCACCTCTCCTTCCTGCACTTCTCCTTCCTCCACCTCAACTTCCTGCACATCTTTCGGTTGTGGATCTTTGGGAGTTTGGGGTTGCTTGGAAGTTCTGGGGTGCATGTGCTCCCTGGAGTGTCCTCCTCCCAGTCTTCTCTCCCCTATGAGAATAAAACCAAAGGTCTATTTATCACACTGTAAAAATCTCATTTTTAAACTTAAAACAGGCTAAATTGTTTGGAAGTGGGGTACAAGTGTGTGTTTGTGCGGAATTTAAAGAAAAATGCATTCTTTATGACCCCAAATATGTTTATTATTCACATTTGGATGTAATTTTTTGGACATGGAGGCACCACAAATAAACTCTGATGCACCTGTGTGGGACACCCAAAAAAGGCGGGTCTGGTGGCCCACACTATAGTGCTCCAAAGTACAGATGTGGAAGCAGCTGCTGAGTGTCCTCTCCTTTACACTGATTAAAGTTTGCATTTCATTCTCCTTACAAACACATCATCTAGACTTAAAAATTATCCACAATACTTGATCAAAAATGGCAGATGTCTAATTACTTTTGGGTGTCTTAAATAAGCCAAAACCACGGATAGTGGCCGAACGAAGTGTCGGTAACGTAACGAACGATTACTGTGCCCAACCTAGTTCAAAATAATACATTTTGGAAGGGAGTCCAATATGCTTTAAAAAAAAAAAAAGTCAGTTTCTAAAAAGATTAATAGCAGAAAGGTCGTCATTTTACTTACTTTTAGCGAGCATCCTCTTTATGCTCCTCAACTGGTCTGGCTCCCTCAGTTTGAGGTCTGACCACCTCTTTCTGAGCTGCTCATTTGAGCGTTTCACCCCGAACTTCGCCCTCAGACTCTTCACAACTTTAGTGAGGATTTTGGCCTTCCTTCTATTTGGTTTGCTATACGGCCCATGCTTGGCATCATAATCAGCCTTGACCAAGATGTCCACCATCTCCGCCATCTCCGCCAAAGACATATTCGATGCCTTGAATCTCCTCCTTGATCGTGACGTGTCCTCGGTCTCCGGGCTTGTCTCCTCGCTAGTTGCGGAATTATCAGACACCTGCTGTAACTCCGCCATATCTGTCTGCGCGCCGAAAGAGAAGGGGCGGGGAAAAGATGTTAGTTAGAACGTCATGGGCGGGCGACGTGTGCAGAGCGACGTGTTCGAATTTGGACGCATGCGTGGTGTGTATATAGCAAACACACATGTGACTATAGTACGTTCGGTGTGCGGAGAGAGGAGTTCAAGTGACGGACGTGCGAACGAAGGTATGTGATTTTGTGAGACTTGTTAAAATTGTTGGCCTATACTGTCTTGAGATTGTTGGAGGATATATATGGTGACTAGGATGTGAAGGAGGTTAGACTGTTTGCCTCACATTATTTAAATATAATTTATTTTACTTGCAGATACAATATGAATGTATTTATTAGCGACAAAGAGTTCCTGGCGGAATTTATTGACCGGGTAAGGGAGCTGCCGGCTCTGTGGGAGACCAAAAACCCCATCCATAAAAAAAAGGGGTGAGAAAAGCAGCGCTGGAGAAGCTGCTCCCATTTGTGCATACCAAGGTGCCCACAGCCACAGCAAAACAAGTGGACACTAAAATTGGGAGCTTGAGAGGTACCTACAGGACTGAACGCTCTAAGGTGCTGGCTTCTCAGAGGTCAGGAGCAGCAGCAGATGATGTTTATGTCCCGGTTTTGTGGTACTACAGCAGGATGTCCTTCCTGGATGACCACATTGAGCCAAGGCCATCACTCTCCACTCTTCCCCCCAGACTTCCCTGCAGCCAACCTGAGCCTTCTCTGGAGCAAGAGGAGGCAGCCATCCTGGATGATCCTGATTTGGCCATCTGGAGCCAGGTATAGTATTAACTGAAAATGTAGTGGGATAAAATTAATGTTTCCCAAATATGTCAGGATGAGAAACATACATTATTTTGTATTCAACAAGTGAAATCATGATCTGTAGACATTATTCTGCACTTAATTGTGTGGTAAATAGTCAAGCTGATGTAGTGGTAAATTTAAAGCAAGGATTTATGCATTTACATTCTAATTGCTTCCATCAGGATTACAAAGTTTGATGCAAAGATTAAACCAACATATTAAATAGTGATGAGCCGAACACCCCCGGGTTCGGTTCGCACCAGAACCCGCGAACGGACCGGAAGTTCGAACGAACATTAGAACCCTATTAAATACAATGGATGCGAACGTTCGAATTCTAAAGTGCTAATTATAACAACTATTATGCATGTTATTGTCCTAAAAAGGGTTTGGGAACCCGGGTTCTGCACCAGGGGACATGTATCAATGCAAAAAGAAGTTTTAAAAACGGTCGTTTTTCGGGAGCAGTCATTTTAATGATGCATAAAGTGAAAAAAAAAAAGTCAAATATTCCTTTAAATATCGTACCTGGGGGGTGTCTAAAGTATGCCTGTGAAGTGCCACGTGTTTCCCGTGTTTAGAACTGTCCCTGCACAAAATGACACTTCTAAAGGAAAAAAAAGCCATTTAAAACTGCTTGCGGCTTTAATGTAATGTCTGGTCCCGGTAATATGGATGAAATTCTTTAAGAAAAATGGCATAGCTACCCCATGACCCCCCCCCCCCTACCCCAGCCCATTACCAGCCCCTTTGGGTCTTGTATGGATATTAAGGGGAACCCCGCACATAAAATAAAAAAGGCCCTATATACTCTGAACAGCCGTATACAGGCGGTGCATACAAGACAGGGACTGTAGGTTTGTTCTTATGTAGAATCTGTTTGTAATTTTGAACAGGTACATTGTTGAAGTGTAGCTCCAGCCCAAAAATCTATTTTTAAACTTTTTGGAAAACATAGGTAAGGGTTATCACCCCTGTAACATTTGTTTTGCTGTCTGTGCCCCTGTTCAGAACATTTCACCTCACTTTCCGTCCCAATGACAACTGTTTTTGAAATGTGGTGTTTTTCTTGAAACAAGGATTGCTGATAAAGCATCAGTACAGAGGAGACACCTTTCTCCCATATTTATTCTTACAGGAGAGAATTTTCCTTCCTAGTGGTAGATTTCCTCTCACTTCCTGTTGTCTTCTTGCGTTTGCAAGTAGGAGTCGTTTGTAAGTTGGATGTTTGAAAGTAGGGACCTGCCGTATATACTCTGCAGAAATAGGCCCCTTAGTTGTTGGTGTTGGCACAACACTGTAAGCACTCACAGTTACTCTTGGTTGGTGCTGGAACGCCCTGCTGTCAACTATTATATCAGGAATTTTAATTACATATAATTGTTGAACAGTGGTAGTAAAAATTGGGCCTTTGATGGTGGTGCTGGTGCCACAACACTGTAAGCCCTGACAGTTACTCTTGGTGGGTGCAGCAATGGGCCCTGCTGTGAATTATTAGATCAAGAATTGTAATTACATGCCCCTGTTGAACAGGGGCTGAAAAATTGGGCCTTAGGCACTGGTGGCACAACACTGCAACCCCTCACAGATACTGTACTTGGAGCACAGCAATGAGCCCTGTTGCAAAGTATTGCTTCAAAAATTGTAATGACACGCCCCTGTTAAACAGGGGCTGAAAAATTGGGCCTTAGGCACTGGTGGCACAACACTGCAACTCCTCACAGATACTGTACTTGGAGCACAGCAATGAGCCCTGTTGCAAAGTATTGCTTCAAAAATTGTAATTACACGCCCCTGTTAAACAGGGGCTGAAAAATTGGGCGTTAGGCACTGGTGGCGGCACCCATAAACAAAAATGATCTTCCAAGCTATCATCATCAATCGTATCATTGAGGACTCGGAGGAGGAGGATAGGCAGTCAACATAACAGCACAGACACTCAGCATCAGCATCAGTCTTGAAGGGATGTGACATTTTAAAATCAATTAGTCTGTTATATCAGCATCAGGTGTGTGGTAGCTGGTGGTGATCCAAGACTGGTTCATCTTGATGAAAGTCAGTCGATCAACCGAGTCGGTGGACAGGCGCACCCTGTGATCCGTGACAAATCCTCCAGCAGCACTGAATGTGCGTTCCGAAAGAACGCTGGATGCAGGACAGGCCAGTAGCTCAATTGCATACTGTGCAAGCTCTGGCCAGTGATCCATCCTCAAGACCCAGTAAGCCAGAGGATTTTCGGTGGGGAAGGTGTCCAAGTCTGACCTTGCCCCTAGATATTCCTGCACCATGTTTATCAGACGCTGGCGATGGTTGCTGGAACCAATCATACTTTGGGGCTGCGGACTAAAGAATTGTCTGAACGCATCGGTCAGACGGCCACCTTCCCCACCGCTCCTTCTTTGACTGGCCGAAGCCTCAGCAACTCGTTGTCCAGGACCAGGAGTTTGCAACCTCCCAGTCTCTGGGAACGCGTTGCACAGACCTTTCTGCAAGGCCTCCCGGAGTTGTCTCATCCTCTGCTCCCTCTGCGACGGTAACATAAGGTCCGCAACCTTACCCTTGTACCGTGGATCAAGGAGAGTGGCCAGCCAGTAATGGTCCCTCTCCTTGATCCGAAGAATACGAGGATCCTTCCGCAGACTTTGCAGGATCAGGGAGGCCATGCAGCGTAGGTTTGCTGAGGCATTCGCTCCGGAGTCCTCTGGGTCACTAAGGACGACATGATCCGCAGCCACCTCCTCCCAGCCACGTACAAGTCCACTGGTTTCTTGGGACTGTAAATCATCCCTAAAAGACTGCTGCTGATGATGCTGAGTGCCAGCCTCCACCTCCATGCTGACACAATCCTCCTCCTCCTCCTCCTCCTCCTCCTCTTCCTGTGCGATGGGTGGGACAGAAGGAACACTGTCTGGGTAAAGGGGGCCTTGAGAGGCAAGGAAGTCCTCCTCTTCCTGCCTCTGTTCTGCCTCAAGTGCCCTGTCCATTATTCCACGCAGCGTGTGCTCCAACAGGTGGACAAGAGGTACAGTGTCACTGATGCATGCACTGTCACTGCTCACCATCCTCGTGGCCTCCTCAAATGGTGCCAGGACAGTGCATGCATCCCTGATCATGCCCCACTGGCGTGGAGAAAAAAAACCAAGCTCCCCTGACCCTGTCCTGGTGCCGTAGTCGCACAGGTACTCATTGATGGCCCTCTGCTGCGTGTGCAGCCGCTGCAGCATGGCCAACGTTGAGTTCCACCTGGTGGGCATGTCACATATAAGGCGGTTCTTGGGCAGGTTCAACTCCTTTTGCAGCTCAGCCAGGCGAGCACTGGCATTATAAGATCTGCGGAAATGCACACAGACTTTCCTGGCCTGCCTCAGGACATCCTGTAAGCCCGGGTACCTGCCCAAGAACCGCTGCACCACCAGGTTAAGGACGTGAGCCACACAGGGCACATGGGTCAGTTGTCCCTGTCGGAGGGCGGAGAGGAGGTTGGTGCCATTGTCGCAAACCACCATTCCTGGCTTAAGCTGGCGTGGCGTCAACCACCTCTCGGCCTGGCCCTGCAGAGCAGACAGGACCTCTGCCCCAGTGTGGCTTCTGTCCCCCAAACACACCAGCGCAAGCACGGCATGGCATCTTTTTGCCTGCGTACTTGCGTAGCCCCGTGAACGGCTACGGAGCACCGCTGGTTCATAGGACAAACCACAGGAAGAGGCCATGGAGGAAGAAGAAGAGGAGGGGGTGGAGGAGAGAGGTGTGTCACAACCAGTAGTAGCATTTTGGAGGCGTGGCGGTGGGACAACCTCCAACACTACTGCACCTTGTCCTGAATCCTTCCCAGCTGCCAAAAGAGTGACCCAATGGGCCGTGAAAGAAAGGTAACGTCCCTGTCCATGCCTGCTGGACCATGAGTCAGCGGTAATATGCACCTTACCGCTGACCGCCCTGTCCAGCGAGGCCAAGACATTGCCTTCCACATGCCGGTAGAGAGCCGGAATAGCCTTCCGTGAGAAAAAGTGGCGTTTGGGAACCTGCCACTGAGGAACCGCACATTGCACAAACTCACGGAAGGGGGCCGAGTCTACCAACTGAAAAGGCAGCAGTTGAAGCGCTAGCAATTTAGCCAAGCTAGCATTCAACCGCTGGGCATGTGGATGGCTGGGAGTGAACTTCTTTCGACGGTCCAGCAGCTGGGGCAGGGAAATTTGCCTGCTAGAATCGGACGTCGGTGTACTGCTAGCAGAGTGGGCGCAAGTACTTGGCTGTGACACACCTAATTCTACACCTTCATTCCTCTCAGTGCATGTTTCAGAGAGGACTGAAGTTATAGTGGGGTTGGAGATCCCAGCTGATGCGGTGCAAGGAGAGGTCCGCTTTGTTCTTTGGTGTGGGTCTTTGAGGTAGGCTTGCCAACGAGCTGCATGGCAGGTCAACATATGTCTGGTCAGGCATGTGGTACCCAAGCGGCTGATGTTTTGGCCACGCGATATACGCTTGAGACATATGTTGCAAACAGCAGCTGTGCGATCTGATGCACTAGCCTCAAAAAAGGCCCACACCAAAGAACTTTTTGAATGACGGGCAGAGGCAGCGCCCTGCACAGGCGGAGCTCTGCGGTGTGATTCCGTCGGTGTACTGCCCTTACGCTGGCCACCAAAGGGCATCCTGCCTCGTTGGAGATGTGCCTCCTCCTCATCCTCCTCCTCCTCCTCTCTCCTATTAGGCACCCACGTGGAGTCATTGACCTCATCATCCCCTCCCTCCTCATCACTGGAGCCAATCTGGCAGTATGCTGCAGCTGCTGGAACATGACTGCCAGATTGGTGTCCTTCTTGAGCATCCCCTCTGTCTGCTCTCACGCTACTGCCTTCCTCTAGCTGGGTTTCATCATCAGACCCTTCGAAACGCTGGGCATCCTCCTGGAGCATGTACCCAACACTGTGCTGAAACAGTTCGGGGGACTCCTCAGGAGGAGGACATGGTGGGTCTAGGGAAGGAGTGACTGATGATTTGTCTGACATTGATACCAGGGAAGACGACGCTTTGGCAGCTGCTTTTCCAGTACCCTGAGCCTGGGTGAGAGAGGATGAGGAGGAGGAGGAGGGCTTGGTCATCCACTCTACCAAGTCTTCGGCATGATGTGGCTCAACATGTCCAGCTGCCGAAAAGAAGGACAAGCGTGTCCCATGGCCATGTGCTGATGACAATGCACCGCGTCCACGACCAGCACTGTTGCCCCCAGACACAGAGCCTGCTTGCCCTCTTTTATTGCCTCCTGACTGTCTGCCTCTCCTTGTTTGCCTTCCAGACATTCTAATAGATGGCCTGCAGGGAGATGGGAAAAAAGCAATAAGGGCTACCTTCAGGTGTCCTTCTCTGTCCCTGGAAACAAGGACTTGCAGAGTGAAAGAAAAAAAACACTCTCCCTACCTACAGTTTTCTGTCCCTAGAAAAAATGTTTTTTTTAATCACAATATAGCACAAGGAAAATTAACTCACTGTCCTTACAGGTCCCTGGAAACAAGGACTTGCAGAGTGAAAGAAAAAAAACACTCTCCCTACCTACAGTTTTCTGTCCCTAGAAAAAAATGTTTTTTTTAATCACAATATAGCAAAAGGACAATTCACTCACTGTCCTTCCAGGTCCCTGGAAACAAGGACTTGCAGAGTGAAAGAAACTGACACTGTCCCTACCTAGAGTTTTCTGTCCCTGGAATAAATGTTTTTTTCAGCACAATATAGCACAAGGACAATTAACTCACTGTCCTTACAGGTCCCTGGAAACAAGGACTTGCAGAGTGAAAGAAAAAAAATACTCTCCCTACCTACAGTTTTCTGTCCCTAGAAAAAAATGTTTTTTTTAATCACAATATAGCAAAAGGACAATTCACTCACTGTCCTTCCAGGTCCCTGGAAACAAGGACTTGCAGAGTGAAAGAAACTGACACTGTCCCTACCTAGAGTTTTCTGTCCCTAGAATAAATGTTTTTTTTAATCACAATATAGCAAAAGGACAATTCACTCACTGTCCTTCCAGGTCCCTGGAAACAAGGACTTGCAGAGTGAAAGAAACTGACACTGTCCCTACCTAGAGTTTTCTGTCCCTAGAATAAATGTTTTTTTTAATCACAATATAGCACAAGGAAAATTAACTCACTGTCCTTACAGGTCCCTGGAAACAAGGACTTGCAGAGTGAAAGAAAAAAAACACTCTCCCTACCTACAGTTTTCTGTCCCTAGAAAAAAATGTTTTTTTTAATCACAATATAGCAAAAGGACAATTCACTCACTGTCCTTCCAGGTCCCTGGAAACAAGGACTTGCAGAGTGAAAGAAACTGACACTGTCCCTACCTAGAGTTTTCTGTCCCTAGAATAAATGTTTTTTTTAATCACAATATAGCACAAGGAAAATTAACTCACTGTCCTTACAGGTCCCTGGAAACAAGGACTTGCAGAGTGAAAGAAAAAAAACACTCTCCCTACCTACAGTTTTCTGTCCCTAGAAAAAAATGTTTTTTTTTATCACAATATAGCAAAAGGACAATTCACTCACTGTCCTTCCAGGTCCCTGGAAACAAGGACTTGCAGAGTGAAAGAAACTGACACTGTCCCTACCTAGAGTTTTCTGTCCCTGGAATAAATGTTTTTTTCAGCACAATATAGCACAAGGACAATTAACTCACTGTCCTTACAGGTCCCTGGAAACAAGGACTTGCAGAGTGAAAGAAAAAAAATACTCTCCCTACCTACAGTTTTCTGTCCCTAGAAAAAAATGTTTTTTTTAATCACAATATAGCAAAAGGACAATTCACTCACTGTCCTTCCAGGTCCCTGGAAACAAGGACTTGCAGAGTGAAAGAAACTGACACTGTCCCTACCTAGAGTTTTCTGTCCCTAGAATAAATGTTTTTTTTAATCACAATATAGCACAAGGAAAATTAACTCACTGTCCTTACAGGTCCCTGGAAACAAGGACTTGCAGAGTGAAAGAAAAAAAATACTCTCCCTACCTACAGTTTTCTGTCCCTAGAAAAAAATGTTTTTTTTAATCACAATATAGCAAAAGGACAATTCACTCACTGTCCTTCCAGGTCCCTGGAAACAAGGACTTGCAGAGTGAAAGAAACTGACACTGTCCCTACCTAGAGTTTTCTGTCCCTGGAATAAATGTTTTTTTCAGCACAATATAGCACAAGGACAATTAACTCACTGTCCTTACAGGTCCCTGGAAACAAGGACTTGCAGAGTGAAAGAAAAAAAATACTCTCCCTACCTACAGTTTTCTGTCCCTAGAAAAAAATGTTTTTTTTAATCACAATATAGCAAAAGGACAATTCACTCACTGTCCTTCCAGGTCCCTGGAAACAAGGACTTGCAGAGTGAAAGAAACTGACACTGTCCCTACCTAGAGTTTTCTGTCCCTAGAATAAATGTTTTTTTTAATCACAATATAGCAAAAGGACAATTCACTCACTGTCCTTCCAGGTCCCTGGAAACAAGGACTTGCAGAGTGAAAGAAACTGACACTGTCCCTACCTAGAGTTTTCTGTCCCTAGAATAAATGTTTTTTTTAATCACAATATAGCACAAGGAAAATTAACTCACTGTCCTTACAGGTCCCTGGAAACAAGGACTTGCAGAGTGAAAGAAAAAAAACACTCTCCCTACCTACAGTTTTCTGTCCCTAGAAAAAAATGTTTTTTTTAATCACAATATAGCAAAAGGACAATTCACTCACTGTCCTTCCAGGTCCCTGGAAACAAGGACTTGCAGAGTGAAAGAAACTGACACTGTCCCTACCTAGAGTTTTCTGTCCCTGGAATAAATGTTTTTTTCAGCACAATATAGCACAAGGACAATTAACTCACTGTCCTTACAGGTCCCTGGAAACAAGGACTTGCAGAGTGAAAGAAAAAAAATACTCTCCCTACCTACAGTTTTCTGTCCCTAGAAAAAAATGTTTTTTTTAATCACAATATAGCAAAAGGACAATTCACTCACTGTCCTTCCAGGTCCCTGGAAACAAGGACTTGCAGAGTGAAAGAAACTGACACTGTCCCTACCTAGAGTTTTCTGTCCCTAGAATAAATGTTTTTTTTAATCACAATATAGCAAAAGGACAATTCACTCACTGTCCTTCCAGGTCCCTGGAAACAAGGACTTGCAGAGTGAAAGAAACTGACACTGTCCCTACCTAGAGTTTTCTGTCCCTAGAATAAATGTTTTTTTTAATCACAATATAGCAAAAGGACAATTCACTCACTGTCATTCCAGGTCCCTGGAAACAAGGACTTGCAGAGTGAAAGAAACTGACACTGTCCCTACCTAGAGTTTTCTGTCCCTAGAATAAATGTTTTTTTTAATCACAATATAGCAAAAGGACAATTCACTCACTGTCCTTCCAGGTCCCTGGAAACAAGGACTTGCAGAGTGAAAGAAACTGACACTGTCCCTACCTAGAGTTTTCTGTCCCTAGAATAAATGTTTTTTTTTAAGCACACTATAGCAGAAGCACAAAACACACTGACACTCTCCCTACCTATCCTTCTCTTTCCCTAAACTAAAGGAATCCAGGTTAAGCAAGAAAGAAATAACAGTCACTGTCCCTGCCTATGCTACTCTATCCCTGCTCCGGAACACACTACACTAGGCCGCCGTGCTGGCGGCCTTTTATAGTGTGGGGCGTGTACTAAACACCCTCAGCAATAATTGGCCACAGGCATCCTGCCTGTGGCCAATCATTGCTCTCCTCGCTGCCGGCGCTGTGATTGGCCAAGCATGCGGGGTCACAGTGCATGCTTGGCCAATCACAGCGCCTGGATGACACTGCGATGGCGTAGTGCATTGTGGGCCGTTCGCGTCACTCGAATTTGGCGCGAACGGCCCAAATCGTTCGATCTTCGTCGAACGATCGAACAGCCAATGTTCGAGTCGAACGTATGTTCGACTCGAACACGAAGCTCATCCCTAATATTAAACTATGTTTCTTTTTCATACACAGGATGAAATCAGCCAGGAGGAGGGTCTGGAAACTGTCAGGCAGGAGGAGGAAGGGCCCAGTGGCAGCCAGGAGGTGGCAGGGCCCAGTGGCAGCCAGGAGGTGGCAGGGCCCAGTGGCAGCCAGGAGGTGGCAGGGCCCAGTGGCAGCCAGGAGGTGGCAGGGCCCAGTGGCAGCCAGGAGGTGGCAGGGCCCAGTGGCAGCCAGGAGGTGGCAGGGCAAAGGAGAAGCACCAGATCCCAGGTGCCTCCCATCAGGCTTCACAAAAGAGGCAGGAGGGACAGGACCACCAGTGAGGCAGCAATGGCCCTTATTAAAGAGGCCCATGCCACCCTCAAGGAGCCCACATCCCCTGAAGAGGCCATTGCCGGCCTAGTGGAGGCTAAGTTCAAGGTGATGAGCATGGAGCAACGCCTCCTATGCGAACCCCTGCTCATCACCTTGCTCAACAAGGGGGTGATGGAGCAAATTACCCCCAATACCGCCATATGTGAGGTGGCCCAACTGACCCAACCTCAACCTCCACCTCCACCTTCCTCTTCTGCCCCACCCCCTTCTGCTACCCCTCCACCTTCTGCCCCACCCCCTTCTGCTACACCTCCACCTTCTTCTTCTGCCCCACCCCCTTCTGCTACACCTCCACCTTCTGCCCCACCCCCTTCTGCTACACCTCCACCTTCTGCCCCACCCCCTTCTGCTACACCTCCACCTTCTTCTTCTGCCCCACCCCCTTCTGCTACACCTCCACCTCCTCCTCCTGACAGGAGTACCCCTCCAGTGGGCCAGCCTCCAGCTAAACGAAGAAGGAAGGCTTCAGTAAAGGCTGCAGGGAAGGTTGCCAGGAAGAAGAGGAAGTGATGGCCTTGCTTCATTGTGGTCGCACTGGTCGGACAGAAGGCAGCCTGTTGTAGTACCACACACTTGGGACATATATCTCACCTGCTGCTGTTCCTGACCTCTGGGAGGCCAGCATCAGATTGTGTTCTGAAATGTGGGCCTTCTCAAGCTCCCAATTTTAGTGTCCACACAGGGTTGCTGTGTGCTCTGGGGTCCCTGGGATGCACAAATGGCAGCAGCTTCTCCAGCGCTGCCTTCTCTTTATTTAATTTATAAACATGAATAAATGTGTTTTTTGTTTAAGTTCATACTTGACTATGTGTATTTTTAAATAAAAAAAAACAAGCTTTGGAGTAAGCAGATACATTTGACTGACAATAAAAGGCACAGATATCACCCCCCCCCCCCCCAAAAGAATAACTAAATCTGATTAGCTCAAAAACATGGTGTGAAATTTGAAAAATATAGATTAGAAAATTAAATGGGAGATCGCTATCAAAACATTGAGAAATTATAATTAACATCATTTTGAAAAATCTAACCATTTAAATTATTCCTAAAAACTTGCACGATATAATACACATAAATCTTATAAAGAGCAGCATGAAAAAGGTTAAAAATAAGGCATAACTCTGTGTGAATATCAGCAGCAAAAGAAGGTCTCTCGTTTTGATTAATGTAACATTCTAACGAAGAATTCAATGCAGAACATTTAAACGATGAAATATTTATGAGCGTGACGAATGTGCTCTCTCCATTATGAAGGCTTGTTTTACCAGAAGATGCGCTCCCGTCTCATAGTTGCTTGTGAGCATGCGCGCTTTTGGAAGAGTCGTAAAAGCATACACACGAACCATTTTCTCGTCACAAAACAGGCCGACGAGAAACACGACGAGGAAATCTGGACTCCTGACGAGAAAATAGAGAGCAGGTTCTCTATTTTCTCGTCGAGATTCTCGTCAAGTTTCTCGTCGTAAAACCATACACACGAACGTTTTTCTAGACAAAAAAACTCTCGCGGCACTTTTCTTGACTGTTTACGACGAGAAAATCGGTCGTGTGTACGAGGCCACAGAGGAGGTCTAGGGCCAAAATGATTGTTCTCGCTCTAACGTTCGCAGAGATACCTCACATGTGTGGTTTGAAAACCGTTTTCATATGTGGGCGGGACTTACGTATGCGTTTGCTTCTGTATGCGAGCTCACGGGGACAGGGGCGCTTTAAAAAAAAAATATTTTTTTATTGTTCATTTTACTTTATTTATTTTAGTTTGACATGTTTTTCCGCCCCAAAATTTTTTTTGATCACTTTTATACCTATTACAAGGAACGTAAACATCCCTTGTAATAGGAATATGGCATGACAGGTCCTCTTTACAGTGAGATATGGGGTCAATAAGACCCCACATCTCACCTCTAGGCTGGGAAGCCTGAAAAAAAACAAAAAAAAAACAACAATCCTGGCTTTGATCGTAGCGGTGAGTCGGTAGAAGCACCGGAGGGTGGCGGGGGGCATCCCCTCTCGTCTCCCATAAGAATGATCAAGCGGCGGAACAGCCACTATGATTGTTGTTATGGTGTAGGGAATCGCCGGCTGAAAAAGCTGATATCTGAATGATGCCTGTAGCTGCAAGCATCATTCAGATATCCCCGCACAAAGTCAAGGACGTCATATGACGGCCGGCGGGCGGGAAGTGGTTATTGCAGAGTATTGCTGGGCATTGCGGAGTATTGCTGGGCATTGCGGAGTATTGCCGGGTATTGCAGAGTATTGCCGGGCATTGCGGAGTATTGCGGACTATGGCAGGGTATTGCGGACTATGGCAGGGTATTGCACGGGGTATTGCACAGGGGGTATTGCGCAGGGTATTGCAGGGTATTGCAGAGTATTGCGCAGGGTATTGCAGAGTATTGCGCAGGGTATTGCAGAGTATTGCGCAGGGTATTGCAGAGTATTGTGCAGGGTATTGCAGAGTATTTTGCAGGGTATTGCAGAGTATTTTGCAGGGTATTGCAGAGTATTGCACCAGGGTATTGCAGAGTATTGCACCAGGGTATTGCAGAGTATTTTGCAGAGTATTGTGCAGGGTATTTTGCAGAGTATTGGCAGGGTGTATTGCAGAGTATTGGCAGGGTGTATTGCAGAGTATTGCACAGGGATGGCTGAGCAGGGATGGATGGATGGCTGGATCTGTGACTGCAATTGTCACAGATCCAGCCCACAGAGCTGTTGCTGCCATCCGCTCTCTCCCCCTCCCCTCTCACACTGTACCGATCGGTACAGAGAGGGGAGGGAGGAACCGGCGTCATCAAATGACGCCGGTCTGTTTACAAGTGATTGCTCCGTCATTCGACGGAGCGATCACGTGGTAAACGGCCGCTATCAGCGGCGATTTACCGCGATTCGTGATCCGCCGGGTCCTCTGGACCCGGCGGTCACGGAGTTTCCCGTGTGCGCGCCCCAGGGGGCGCGCGGGAGCGCGATTCTGGGAGGACGTTATATAACGTCCTCCCAGAGTTAAGCAACCACCTTGTCGACGTTATTTGTCGGCAGGTGGTTGTTAAGTGGTTAAGAAGCAGGCCGGGAAGCCACCTGCTGCATCCTTAACAACCGATGACTCATCAGCTGTCAGCAAAAGGATGCTGGCAATAGAAAATTCAGAAAAAAAAAACAGCATGGGTTGTCCCCCCAATCCATACCAGATCATTTGTGTGTAAAGGGGCAGCCCACGCCAAAATGAAAAAAGAAATGGTGTGGAGTTCACCCAAAATCCATACCAGACCCTAGGTATGCAGCCTTGCAGGCCAGGAAAGGGGGGAGGTAAGTATTCCCCCCCTCCTGAACCATACCATGCCATATGCCCTCAAATTGGGGGGGTGCTTTGGGTCAGGGGACCTGTGTCTCTTCCCCACAACCCTGTGGGCTTCAAGATTATGATAAGCCCCCCATTCACAGGCCCCCACAACCACCGACTAGAACGGAACATGCAAATGTAAAATTTTTTGTAAATATAAACTTCGAAATACCTTTTCTCATTAGCAGTATATATCATTCTTGTGACTTCTATCAGTGCCTGGTTAAAGCTTGTAGGAGGAGTTTTCATACTGCACTGGCTGTCCTATCAGGATGCAGAACCCCTGACCCTCTGGACAGTGCTGATTGGCCCTGTGCTGATTAGCCTGACTCCAGTAACTCTATCATATCCGGACATGTTTTGGAGACTATGCAAGAAGGGAAGGATCTGTTCATACAGGAAAAAACAGCATTTTTACACAATGCAGAAGATTAACCCCTTAGGTTCCACCATGAGTATAACAAGCATGCTTTACTACATATACAGACTGATTTTACTGTTGCGGGTTTAGTAACACTTTAACCAGCTCCCGACCACCGCACAACGATGTACGTCGACAGAATGGCACGGCTGCGCACATTGGCGGACAGGTACGTCCCCTTTAATGTGCGAGCCATGGGTGGCGCGCGCGCCACCGGCGACGTGCTCGCGACCCTGTCGGGAACTCAGTGACCGCGCCCGCGGGACCCGCGGATGCCATCGCTACCGATATACCGCGATCGGGTCACAGAGCTGAAGAACGGGGAGAGATAAGTGCAAACAAACCTTTCCCCGTTCTTCCTAGTGACACTGTCAGTGATCGTCTGTTCCCTGTCATCGGGAACAACGATCAGTGATGTGTCACGCCAAGCCACGCCCCCTAACAGTTACAATGACTCCCTAGGTCACACTTAACCCTTTCAGCGCCCCCTACAGGTTAACCCCTTCACTGCCAGTGTAATTTTTACAGTAATCAGTGCATTTTTATAGCACTGATCACTGTAAAAATTACAATGGTCCCAAAATGGTGTCAGATGTGTCCGCCATAATGTCGCAGTCATGATAAAAATCACTGATCACCGCCATTACTAGAAAAAAAAAAATATTAATAAAAATGCCATAAAACTATCCCCTATTTTGTAGACGCTATAACTTTTGCGCAAACCAATCAATAAGCGCTTATTGCAATTTTTTTTTACCAAAAATATGTAGAAGAATACGTTTCGGCCTAAACTGAGGAAAAAAAATAATTTTATATATTTTTTGAGCATATTTATTATAGCAAAAAGTAAAAAATATTGATTTTTTTTCAAAATTGTCCCTCTATTTTTGTTTATAGCGCAAAAAATAAAAACTTCAGAGGTGATAAAATACCACCAAAAGAAAGCTCTATTTGTGGGAAAAAAAGGACGTCAATTTTGTTTGGGAGCTATATCGCACGACCGCGCAATTGTCAGTTGAAGCGACGCAGTGGCGAATCGCAAAAAGTGGACCGGTCATTTAGCAACAAAATGGTCCAGGGCTTACCGGTAAGTGGTTAATGATAAACGTAAGATTGAACAAGAGAGGTTGTTTAAATGTAAGACCCATGCTGAGTAGGGGGAAATTAAAGAAAAACTAAAAAAGTAAGCAGAAAAATATAAGGACGAAATTAAAGATAAAAGACATTGTAAATTTATAGGAGATTTTAATGACTTTGAAAGGGATGAAGTACAGTATATACATACATGGTTGGACAATAGAAGATGTGATAGATGGATGAGCAGTAGGGATGAGCTCGGTGTTCGAGTCGAACATAGGTTCGACTCGAATATCGGCTGTTCGCGCGTTCGGCGAACAACGAACGATTCGGGCCGTTCGCGCCAAATTCGAGTGACGCGAACGGCCCACAATACACTGCGCCATCGCAGTGTAATCCCGGCGCTGTGATTGGCCAAGCATGCACTGTGACCCTGCATGCTTGGCCAATCACAGCGCTGGCAGCGAGGAGAGCAATGATTGGCCACAGGCAGGATGCCTGTGGCCAATTATAGCTGAGGGGGTTTAGTACACGCCCCACACTATAAAAGGCCGCCAGCGCGGCGGCCTCGTGTAGTGTGTTCCGGAGCAGGGAAAGTGAAGGATAGGCAGGGACAGTGTCAAATCTTGTCAAATCTATTCTTTGCTAAACCTTGTGTGTAGGGACAGAGAAGGATAGGCAGGGAGAGTGTCAGTGTCATATTCTTTGCTAAACCTTGTGTGTAGGGAGAGAGGAAGGATAGGCAGGGAGAGTGTCAGTGTCATATACTTTGATAAACCTTGTGTGCAGGGAGAGAGAAGGATAGGCAGGGGACAGTGTCAGTGTCATATTCTTTGCTAAACCTTGTGTGCAGGGAGAGAGAAGGATAGGCAGGGAGAGTGTCAGTGTCATATACTTTGATAAACCTTGTGTGCAGGGAGAGAGAAGGATAGGCAGGGGACAGTGCAGGGCCGGCCCTACCATGGGACCCGATGGTACCATTGTACCAGGCGGCACTTTCAGGGGGGCGGCAAGTTGCCGCCCGCTCCACTCCCCCTGCACTCAGGCCCGGCGCTGCCACGGCCACTGGTTCCCTATCGCAATGCGTGACTGTGACAGACAGTAGTAGTCCTTGCCGCCGCGCAGTCCTGTGGAGGAAGAGGCGGGTCAGTAGGTGGATGTGCTCGGGTCCCCTCCCCCGGCTCCTCCTCTTCTCCCGCGCTCTGCGAATCTCCTACCAAGTGTAGCGGCCTCACCCTCTGTCCAACTTCTTCATCTGTTACACACCAACTCATGTCTAGGGGTTTCTGAGTTGTGAGAGTGAGATGCGCCACGGCCCATGTCCTCCCCATTACAATAGGGAGGTGAAGGCCACTTCCTGATGTTTCCTCGGGCCAATGTGTTCTGCGAATGTACCGAGTCTGTACTTACAAGCTCACCAGCCTTCCATCTGTTTCCAGTAACCGGAGTTCACACACCGAAGAAAGGTCCAACACTTGTTTATTCGTCACTCCAATAAGCAAAGCACAATAACAGTTCCTATTGCAGCAGACTGGTTGGGACCTAGTCCCTTTCCAACGGTGGGATGAGCAGATCGAGGCACTTCCTAAAGTTTAAGTTCTATGCCACTGTACTATGACCAGCGGCGCCTAAGCCAATCCGGCTGTTACAGAACAGGAAAGATGGGGTCTCTTCCAGCAACCCCTATGAACAGCAATGGAGCCCTCTTCGATGCGCTGTGGCCCCTATCAGGGGGATGTGTCCCCCCAAGAGAGTTCCCAGAGGCCCACTGTCACCGGGATGGTGCTGCTCCGGGTCTCCAGTGGGTAACCTCTCTGGCCTCCTCACCTCAGATACGAGTCCCTCCGCTCAGGGACCCTCGGACAGTCCACCCTAGCGGGACCCAGTCGAAGGTACTGGGCCCCAGGCCTCCTCGATAGTACCTCACCCCAGGCTAAAGGTGCCTGGGATGGACGCCAACATGACTCCGGACCAGGCCATGGGCACCTGGACCAGACTCCTGGATCTCCCGCACCCAGGCCTAAGGGCCCTGGGTGCGGACCGCAACCCTCCTCCTCCGAGGACCTCCTTCTCCGCAAGAACCTCGTGGCAAGGGCGTCTCCCCCTTTTATCTCCTCCCATCAACGGCCCGGCGGGTTCCCCGCCCCAGCCATACCATCTCCGGGAAGAGACCAAACAGGGAGCACTGCAGAGGATGATTCTACCTGAAGCCTGTGGGTACTCCGCCACCCACAGGCAAAGGAGAATATTACATCCTCCAATCCTCCACGAAACAAAAAGGGGTCTGAATCCTAACACAATTATACACCTGGGTTACACTATTGCCCAGGTGTATCCCATCAATTTGAGGACCCCGCTACACACTCCCCCCTGTAATTTGACGCTGGTCCCCAGCGTCAGGTGCACACCCATACCTCCCATAAAGTGGTGGCATGGAGTGAAACCCCTGAAGCAATTCCTCTAAAAAAAATTCCCAAGTGCCAAGACCTGCTCAGGGAATGGGGAACATATAAAACAACTTATGTCATAAAACATTTTTAACATCTGCATAATCACAACCCCTCTCCCACACTGTCTAAGAGCCACCCACTCTCAATGGTCTTGATTGACGATTCTCCTGCAGGGGAAAGAAAAAAACAACATCCTAACATAATTTCGTGTCATTTGGGGTGAGTGGGCCCGTCAGCCGAGAGACCCACTCACTCCAACAAGCAAGGTGATGTGTGTGTGAAACATTTTCAAACATTTGTTGCGCAACACTGCCACCTGGTGACAACGCCGCGGTCATGACGCTCAACGAATCTTCGTTCTTCCAGCTTTCCCTACTCTGCCACTATTCCCAAATGTCCTTGCCTTTGGCACATGAAGAAAGGGGAAACACAAAAACACAACAGTCCCCAAGTCTCCAACGGAAAAAAGAAAAGCCCAAATAAAAACAAAAGCAGGGCACAGTCCTGGGTGTCTGGGGATAACTCCTCCAGAGAGTTCCAGTGCACAAAGGAAACAACAGGAGTTCGTTTCTCCTATAAGTAAAACTTTGGATCCGGCAGGTACAGTGGTTTCAGGTGTTTGTCAAACGCCTCTATCGAATACTCGACATCTTCTCCTCCTCTTCTGCAAATGACTATCTTGTCAGCATGGATATGGCGCCCCAATTTCCATTCAGCCTTGCAGTCCTCAAACCTCTTAGACACTGACGGCACACATTCCAGGTACCTGCGAGCATGGGGCACTTGAGGTCATCCCGACTGTCTGCTGCTCCATCATGCACTGACCCCGCGCCGGAGTCTCCACGTGTATCCCCACACTTGGCCAGACTCCTCCCATGAGCTGCACATTTTCGCGGGCTTCTTCTTGACTCCGCCCACGAACGATGTCGCCATGGGGTGCCTCGTGGCGCAGTGCGTTAACAGTCCCCACGTGCAGTACGTCACACGGCTGGACCTCTCCCTTTTTCCGCTCCTCCGCATGGGCCTTCCCCGTGTTAGGGTCATTTCCACAACTCCGAGCAGGGACGCACTTTGGCCAGTAATTTGGCCGATCTGCTCGGAACTCCTCTGGGCAGCAAAGTTCAAATGTAGACATTCTCAAGTCCATCTTTAGAACACACTGAATCCCGGACTCACGAGCCCCCACGTGTAGCGGCCTCACCCTCTGTCCAACTTCTTCATCTGTTACACACCAACTCATGTCTAGGGGTTTCTGAGTTGTGAGAGTGAGATGCGCCACGGCCCATGTCCTCCCCATTACAATAGGGAGGTGAAGGCCACTTCCTGATGTTTCCTCGGGCCAATGTGTTCTGCGAATGTACCGAGTCTGTACTTACAAGCTCACCAGCCTTCCATCTGTTTCCAGTAACCGGAGTTCACACACCGAAGAAAGGTCCAACACTTGTTTATTCGTCACTCCAATAAGCAAAGCACAATAACAGTTCCTATTGCAGCAGACTGGTTGGGACCTAGTCCCTTTCCAACGGTGGGATGAGCAGATCGAGGCACTTCCTAAAGTTTAAGTTCTATGCCACTGTACTATGACCAGCGGCGCCTAAGCCAATCCGGCTGTTACAGAACAGGAAAGATGGGGTCTCTTCCAGCAACCCCTATGAACAGCAATGGAGCCCTCTTCGATGCGCTGTGGCCCCTATCAGGGGGATGTGTCCCCCCAAGAGAGTTCCCAGAGGCCCACTGTCACCGGGATGGTGCTGCTCCGGGTCTCCAGTGGGTAACCTCTCTGGCCTCCTCACCTCAGATACGAGTCCCTCCGCTCAGGGACCCTCGGACAGTCCACCCTAGCGGGACCCAGTCGAAGGTACTGGGCCCCAGGCCTCCTCGATAGTACCTCACCCCAGGCTAAAGGTGCCTGGGATGGACGCCAACATGACTCCGGACCAGGCCATGGGCACCTGGACCAGACTCCTGGATCTCCCGCACCCAGGCCTAAGGGCCCTGGGTGCGGACCGCAACCCTCCTCCTCCGAGGACCTCCTTCTCCGCAAGAACCTCGTGGCAAGGGCGTCCGAGGACCTCCTTCTCCGCAAGAACCTCGTGGCAAGGGCGTCTCCCCCTTTTATCTCCTCCCATCAACGGCCCGGCGGGTTCCCCGCCCCAGCCATACCATCTCCGGGAAGAGACCAAACAGGGAGCACTGCAGGGGATGATTCTACCTGAAGCCTGTGGGTACTCCGCCACCCACAGGCAAAGGAGAATATTACATCCTCCAATCCTCCACGAAACAAAAAGGGGTCTGAATCCTAACACAATTATACACCTGGGTTACACTATTGCCCAGGTGTATCCCATCAATTTGAGGACCCCGCTACACAAGTACCATGTGCAGAGCGCGGATAATGGACACCGCCGCCACCGCTGAGCAGCTCCTTCACTTCCTCTCCAGGATGGACGGAGAGCCAGTATCAAGGTACTGTGCATGACGGTCCGCTGCCCGACACTGACAGCATCCAGTGACTTCACTCCCTGAACGAGGGCGCCTGAACTTCCCTGCTACCAGCCGCTGATGACCCCACACACAGCCCTAATGCTATGATGTCACGGTGTCACCTACTGTCTCCTGTCATCATCATGCTCCTCGTCATCCCCCTGTTCCTGGCATCCCACCACCCTACCTCTGAGGCCTGTCATACATTTTATCACCCGTGTCATCTCCATCCTCCCTGTCAGCTTCCTACTACCCACCCGTGTCATCTCCATCCTCCCTGTCAGCTTCCTACTACCCACCCGTGTCATCTCCATCCTCCCTGTCAGCTTCCTACCACCCACCCGTGTCATCTCCATCCTCCCTGTCCGCTTCCTACCACCCACCCGTGTCATCTCCATCCTCCCTGTCCGCTTCCTACCACCCACCTGTGTCATCTCCATTCCCCCTGTCAGCTTCCTACCACCCACCCGTGTCATCTCCATCCTCCCTGTCCGCTTCCTACCACCCACCCGTGTCATCTCCATCCTCCCTGTCAGCTTCCTACTACCCACCCGTGTCATCTCCATCCTCCCTGTCAGCTTCCTACCACCCACCCGTGTCATCTCCATCCTCCCTGTCCGCTTCCTACCACCCACCCGTGTCATCTCCATCCTCCCTGTCCGCTTCCTACCACCCACCCGTGTCATCTCCATCCTCCCTGTCCGCTTCCTACCACCCGCCCGTGTCATCTCCATCCCCCCTGTCAGCTTCCTACCACCCACCCGTGTCATCTCCATCCTCCCTGTCCGCTTCCTACCACCCACCCGTGTCATCTCCATCCTCCCTGTCCGCTTCCTACCACCCACCCGTGTCATCTCCATCCTCCCTGTCCGCTTCCTACCACCCACCCGTGTCATCTCCATCCTCCCTGTCAGCTTCCTACTACCCACCCGTGTCATCTCCATCCTCCCTGTCAGCTTCCTACCACCCACCCGTGTCATCTCCATCCTCCCTGTCCGCTTCCTACCACCCACCCGTGTCATCTCCATCCTCCCTGTCCGCTTCCTACCACCCACCCGTGTCATCTCCATCCTCCCTGTCCGCTTCCTACCACCCACCCGTGTCATCTCCATCCCCCCTGTCAGCTTCCTACCACCCACCCGTGTCATCTCCATCCTCCCTGTCCGCTTCCTACCACCCACCCGTGTCATCTCCATCCTCCATGTCCGCTTCCTACCACCCACCCGTGTCATCTCCATCCTCCCTGTCCGCTTCCTACCACCCACCCGTGTCATATCCATCCTCCCTGTCAGCTTCCTACTACCCACCCGTGTCATCTCCATCCTCCCTGTCAGCTTCCTACCACCCACCCGTGTCATCTCCATCCTCCCTGTCCGCTTCCTACCACCCACCCGTGTCATCTCCATCCTCCCTGTCCGCTTCCTATCACCCACCCGTGTCATCTCCATCCCCCCTGTCAACTTCCTACCACCCACCGTGTCAGCTTCCTACCACCCACCCCTGTCATCTTCCTACCACACCCTGTAATCTTCACCCCCCCCCCTGCCAGCTTCCTACCACCCCACCCCCTTAAATATACTGGTGCACATCACATATGATGGACATATGATGGACGCAGGGACATTTTTTTGGGGGGGGAGGGCACACGTAGCTGGTCTTGCCTAGGGCGCCAAATTGCCTAGCCGGGCCCAGGTAAAAGGAGTGTGCGGGCAGAACAGGGGAGCAGTCAGCGGGCGGGACAGTCAGCAGGTTAGCGGGCTTGCTGGCCAATCAGCGGGCGGGGGAGCAGAGAGATGACATCATCTCTCACTGCCCACCCTGCATCACTGCAGTTCCACCCCCACTGTGCGGGCAGCAGAGAGATTACATTATCTCTGCTGCCTGCCTTTACTCTGGGACACAGCAAGTGGCAATCCGCTATGTGTGGCAGGTGACGTCATGGCAAGTGACAATCCGCTATGTGTGGCATGTGACGTGGCAAGTGACAATCCGCAATGTGTGACAGGTGGCGTTGTGGCAAGTGACAATCCGCAATGTGTGACAGGTGGCAAGTGACAATCAGCTACGTAAGGCCGGTGACATCGTGGCTGGCATTGCGGCCGCCAGCCACGCACAGGTTCTTTTATACTCCTATATACATATATAGAGCCATGACAGGTCCTCTTTATACTCCTATATACATGTATAGAGCCATGACAGGTCCTCTTTATACTCCTTTATACATGTATAGAGCCATGACAGGTCCTCTTTATACTCCTTTATACATGTATAGAGCCATGACAGGTCCTCTTTATACTCCTACATACATGTATAGAGCCATGACAGGTCCTCTTTATAGATGTATAATGCCATGACGGTCCTCTTTTTATACTCCTATACATGTATAGAGCCATAAAAGGTCCTCTTTATACTCCTATATACTCCTATATACTCCTATGCATGTATAGAGCCATGACAGGTCCTCTTTATACTCCTATATACATGTATAGAGCCATGACAGGTCCTCTTTATACTCCTTTATACATGTATAGAGCCATGACAGGTCCTCTTTATACTCCTACATACATGTATAGAGCCATGACAGGTCCTCTTTATACTCCTATGCATGTATAGAGCCATGACAGGTCCTCTTTATACTCCTATGCATGTATAGAGCCATGACAGGTCCTCTTTATACTCCTACATACATGTATAGAGCCATGACAGGTCCTCTTTATACTCCTTTATACATGTATAGAGCCATGACAGGTCCTCTTTATACTCCTTTATACATGTATAGAGCCATGACAGGTCCTCTTTATACTCCTACATACATGTATAGAGCCATAAAATACAAACAATATTCGCGCTACTAACAAATGTGAGCAGCTACAATGCCTATGGAAAAAGCAAAAAACAAACAATATACAAAAAATGTAGCGCTATACATAAAAATTATATACAAAACACCCAAGTGTGGTGCTCAAAACAAATGAATATAAAAAAGTCTGTGAAAAGTCCAAAATGGACAAATTATATGTGTAAATAGAGTCTTTGATGACCATTCAAACGTGGATAAACTTGAAACACAACTGGTGACTTTCAAAGAACAAATGACTATAACGTGACCACCACCAAATGGAAAGGAGGCTTACCAGATGGAATGGACCCAGTAAACGTATGTCTAAAGGGTCAAACAGGCTTGGTACATGTATACTCGAAGGTCTAGGGTCCTGGCTGGCGTTGCACACATCAATGTCCAAAATCCAGGGTCTAGTGGTGTCACCAAATATCGGAACCCGGTATGATGATGGGATAGCTCACAGTGGAACCATATTGTAGGAAAGAAGGAGAGGGCACATAGCGTAATAACGTAGATACTATTTATTAAATGCAGGTAGATACACTTACATTCAAGCAGTATACGTAGCGCTTTGCAAAATGTTCAGTGGCAGCAGTGGAATCTCCCGATGCAAGGTATTGCGAAACGCGTCGGGAGATTCCACTGCTGCCACTGAACATTTTGCAAAGCGCTACGTATACTGCTTGAATGTAAGTGTATCTACCTGCATTTAATAAATAGTATCTACGTTATTACGCTATGTGCCCTCTCCTTCTTTCCTACAATATGGTTCCACTGTGAGCTATCCCATCATCATACCGGGTTCCGATATTTGGTGACAACACTAGACCCTGGATTTTGGACATTGATGTGTGCAACGCCAGCCAGGACCCTAGACCTACGAGTATACATGTACCAAGCCTGTTTGACCCTTTAGACATACGTTTACTGGGTCCATTCCATCTGGTAAGCCTCCTTTCCATTTGGTGGTGGTCACGTTATAGTCATTTGTTCTTTGAAAGTCACCAGTTGTGTTTCAAGATTATCCACGTTTGAATGGTCATCAAAGACTCTATTTACACATATAATTTGTCCATTTTGGACTTTTCACTGACTTTTTTATATTCATTTGTTATGAGCACCACACTTGGGTGTTTTGTATATAATTTTTATGTATAGCGCTACATTTTTTGTATAATGTATAGAGCCATGACAGGTCCTCTTTATACTCCTATGCATGTACAGAGCCATGACAGGTCCTCTTTATACTTCTATACATGTATAGAGACATGACAGGTCCTCTTTTTACTCCTACATACATGTATAGAGCCATGACAGGTCCTCTTTATACTCCTACATACATGTATAGAGCCATGACAGGTCCTCTTTATACTCCTACATACATGTATAGAGCCATGACAGGTCCTCTTTATACATGTATAATGCCATGACGGTCCTCTTTTTATACTCCTATACATGTATAGAGCCATAAAAGGTCCTCTTTATACTCCTATATACATGTATAGAGCCATGACAAGTCCACTTTAGTTATCATGATATAAAATAATGAATGTGGGGGCATTTTGGTAGGCGTGATTTTTTTTTTGGGGGGGGGGAGGCAGCATTTCATGCTTGGTACCAGGCAGCACAATGTCTTGGGCCGGCACTGGGACAGTGTCAGTGTCATATTCTTTGCTAAACCTTGTGTGCAGGGAGAGAGAAGGATAGGCAGGGAGAGTGTCAGTGTCATATACTTTGATAAACCTTGTGTGCAGGGAGAGAGAAGGATAGGCAGGGGACAGTGTCAGTGTCATTGTTGCTAAGCCTCCTGCACATTATACACCTGAAGTTAGCCCGTATTGCTGCTTTTTCCTGGTGTGTTACACCAACAGGATTTTGCGGCACTTACAGCGGGTGGAGTGTGCCTCCTGACCATATTACACCTTAACTTAGCCTGTATTGTTGCTTTTTCCTGGTGTGTTACACCAACAGGATTTTGCGGCACTTACAGCGGGCGGAGTGTGCCTCCTGACCATATTACATCTTAACTTAGCCTGTATTGCTGCTTTTTCCTGGTGTGTTACACCAACAGGATTTTGCGGCACTTACAGCAGGCGGCGTGTGCCTCCTGACCATATTACACCTGAACTTAGCCTGTATTGCTTCTTTTTCCTGGTGTGTTACACCAACAGGATTTTGCGGCACTTACAGCGGGCGGAGTGTGCCTCCTGACCATATCACACCTTAACTTAGCCTGTATTGCTGATTTTTCCTGGTGTGTTACACCAACAGGATTTTGCGGTACTTACAGCGGGCGGAGTGTGCCTCCTGACCATATTACACCTGAACTTAGCCTGTATTGCTGCTTTTTCCTGGTGTGTTACACCAACAGGATTTTGCGGCACTTACAGCGGGCGGAGTGTGCCTCCTGACCATATTACACCTTAACTTAGCCTGTATTGCTGCTTTTTCCTGGTGTGTTACACCAACAGGATTTTGCGGCACTTACAGCGGGCGGAGTGTGCCTCCTGACCATATTACACCTTAACTTAGCCTGTATTGCTGCTTTTTCCTGGTGTGTTACACCAACAGGATTTTGCGGCACTTACAGCGGGCGGAGTGTGCCTCCTGACCATATTACACCTGAACTTAGCCTGTATTGCTGATTTTTCCTGGTGTGTTACACAAACAGGATTTTGCGGCACTTACAGCGGGCGGAGTGTGCCTCCTGACCATATTACACCTTAACTTAGCCTGTATTGCTGATTTTTCCTGGTGTGTTACACCAACAGGATTTTGCGGCACTTACAGCGGGCGGAGTGTGCCTCCTGACCATATTACACCTGAACTTAGCCTGTATTGCTGCTTTTTCCTGGTGTGTTACACCAACAGGATTTTGCGTCACTTACAGCGGGCGGAGTGTGCCTCCTGACCATATTACACCTTAACTTAGCCTGTATTGCTGCTTTTTCCTGGTGTGTTACACCAACAGGATTTTGCGGCACTTACAGCGGGCGGAGTGTGCCTCCTGACCATATTACACCTGAACTTAGCCTGTATTGCTGATTTTTCCTGGTGTGTTACACCAACAGGATTTTGCGGCACTTACAGCGGGCAGAGTGTGCCTCCTGACCATATTACACCTTAACTTAGCCTGTATTGCTGATTTTTCCTGGTGTGTTACACCAACAGGATTTGGCGGCATTTACAGCGGGCGGAGTGTGCCTCCTGACCATATTACACCTGAACTTAGCCTGTATTGCTGCTTTTCCCATTTCCCTGCAGGCCATTAGAATGTCTGGAAGGCAAACAAGGAGAGGCAGACAGTCAGGAGCCAATAAAAGAGGGCAAGCAGGCTCTGTGTCTAGAGACAACAGTGCTGGTCGTGGACGCGGTGCATCGCCATCAGCACGTGGCCATGGGACACGCTTGTCCTTCTTTTCGGCAGCTGGACGTGTTGAGGCGCATCATGCCGAAGACTTGGTAGAGTGGATGACCAAGCCCTCCTCATCCTCCTCATCCTCTCTCACCCAGGCTCAGGGTACTGGCAAAGCAGCTGCCAACGCGTCCTCTTCCCTTGTATCAATGTCATCAGTCACTCCTTCCCTAGACCCACCATGTCCTCCTGAGGAGTCCCCCAAACTGTTTGAGAACAGTGTTGGGTACATGCTCCAGGAGGATGCCCAGCGTTTTGAAGGCTCTGATGATGATACCCAGCTAGAGGAAGGCAGTAGCATGAGCGCAGAGAGAGGGGATGCTCAAGAAGGACACCAATCTGGCAGTCATGTTCCAGCAGCTGCAGCATACTGCCAGATTGGCTCCAGTGATGAGGAGGGAGGGGATGAGGAGGTCACTGACTCCACGTGGGTGCCTAATAGGAGAGAGGAGGAGGAGGAGGATGAGGAGGAGGCACATCTCCAACAAGGCAGGATGCCCTCGGGGGGCCAGCGTAAGGGCAGCACACCAACGGAATCACACCGCAGAGCTCCGCCTGTGCAGGGCGCTGCCTCTGCCCGTTATTCAAAAAGTTCTTTGGTGTGGGCCTTTTTTGAGTCGAGTGCATCAGATCGCACAGCTGCTGTTTGCAACATATGTCTCAAGCGTATATCGCGTGGCCAAAACATCACCCGCTTGGGCACCACATGCTTGACCAGACATATGTTGACCTGCCATGCAGCTCGTTGGCAAGCCTACCTTAAAGACCCACACCAAAGAACAAAGCTGACCTCTTCTTGCACCGCATCAGCTGGGATCTCCAACCCCACTATACCTTCAGTCCTCTCTGAAACCTGCTCTGAGAGGAATGAAGGTGTAGAATTAGGTGTGTCACAGCCAAGTACTTGCGGGCACTCTGCTAGCAGTACACCGACGTCCGATTCTAGCAGGCAAATTTCCCTGCCCCAGCTGCTGGACCATCGAAAGAAGTTCACTCCCAGCCATCCACATGCCCAGCGGTTGAATGCTAGCTTGGCTAAATTGCTAGCGCTTCAACTGCTGCCTTTTCAGTTGGTAGACTCGGCCCCCTTCCGTGAGTTTGTGCAATGTGCGGTTCCTCAGTGGCAGGTTCCCAAACGCCACTTTTTCTCACGGAAGGCGATTCCGGCTCTCTACCGGCATGTGGAAGGCAATGTCTTGGCCTCGCTGGACAGGGCGGTCAGCGGTAAGGTGCATATTACCGTTGACTCATGGTCCAGCAGGCATGGACAGGGACGTTACCTTTCTTTCACGGCCCATTGGGTCACTCTTTTGGCAGCTGGGAAGGATGCAGGACAAGGTGCAGTAGTGTTGGAGGTTGTTCCACCGCCACGCCTCCAAAATGCTACTACTGGTTGTGACACACCTCTGTCCTCCACCCCCTCCTCTTCTTCTTCCTCCGTGGCCTCTTCCTGTGCTTTGTCCTCGGAACCAGCGGTGCTCTGTAGGCGTTCAAGGGGCTACGCAAGTATGCAGGCAAAAAGATGCCATGCCGTGCTTGCGCTGGTGTGTTTGGGGGACAGGAGAAACACTGGGGCAGAGGTTCTGTCTGCTCTGCAGGGGCAGGCCGAGAGGTGGTTGACGCCACGCCAGCTTAAGCCAGGAATGGTAGTTTGCGACAATGGCACCAACCTCCTCTCCGCTCTCTGACAGGGACAACTGATCCATGTGCCCTGTGTGGCTCACGTCCTTAACCTGGTGGTGCAGCGGTTCTTGGGCAGGTACCCGGGCTTACAGGATGTCCTGAGGCAGGCCAGGAAAGTCTGTGTGCATTTCCGCAGATCTTATAATGCCAGTGCTCGCCTGGCTGAGCTGCAAAAGGAGTTGAACCTGCCCAAGAACTGCCTTATATGTGACATGCCCACCAGGTGGAACTCAACGTTGGCCATGCTGCAGCGGCTGCACACGCAGCAGAGGGCCATCAATGAGTACCTGTGCGACTACGGCACCAGGACAGGGTCAGGGGAGCTCAGGTTTTTTTCACCACGCCAGTGGGGCATGATCAGGGATGCATGCACTGTCCTGGCACCATTTGAGGAGGCCATGAGGATGGTGAGCAGTGACAGTGCATGCATCAGTGACACTGTACCTCTTGTCCACCTGTTGGAACATACGCTGCGTGGAATAATGGACAGGGCACTTGAGGAAGAACAGAGGCAGGAAGAGGAGGACTTCCTTGCCTCTCAAGGCCCCCTTTACCCAGACAGTGTTCCTTCTGTCCCACCCATCGCACAGGAAGAAGAGGAGGAGGAGGAGGAGGATTGTGTCAGCATGGAGGTGGAGCCTGGCACTAAGCATCATCAGCAGCAGTCTTTTAGGGATGATTTACAGTCCCAAGAAACCAGTGGACTTGTACGTGGCTGGGAGGAGGTGGCTGCGGATCATGTCGTCCTTAGTGACCCAGAGGACTCCGGACCGAATGCCTCAGCTAACCTACGCTGCATGGCCTCCCTGATCCTGCAAAGTCTGCGGAAGGATCCTCGTATTCTTCGGATCAAGGAGAGGGACCATTACTGGCTGGCCACTCTCCTTGATCCACGGTACAAGGGTAAGGTTGCGGACCTTATCTTACCATCGCAGAGGGAGAAGAGGATGAGACAACTCCGGGAGGCCTTGCAGAAAGGTCTGTGCAACGCGTTCCCAGAGACTGGGAGGTTACAAAGTCCTGGTCCTGGACAACGAGTTGCTGAGGCTTCGTCTGACCGATGCGGCCGTCTGACCGATGCGTTCAGACAATTCTTTAGTCCGCAGCCCCAAGGTATGATCGGTTCCAGCAACCATCGCCAGCGTCTGATATACATGGTGCAGGAATACCTAGGGGCAAGGTCAGACTTGGACACCTTCCCCACCGAAAATCCTCTGGCTTACTGGGTCTTGAGGATGGATCACTGGCCAGAGCTTGCACAGTATGCAATTGAGCTACTGGCCTGTCCTGCATCCAGCGTTCTTTCAGAACGCACATTCAGTGCTGCTGGAGGATTTGTCACGGATCACAGGGTGCGCCTGTCCACCGACTCTGTTGATCGACTGACCTTCATAAAGATGAACCAGTCTTGGATCACCACCAGCTACCAAACACCTGAAGCTGATATAACAGACTAATTTATTTTAAAATGTCACATCCCTTCAAGACTGATGCTGATGCTGAGAGACTGTCCTGTTATGTTGACTGACTATCCTCCTCCTCCTCAATGATCCGATTGATGATGATAGCTTGGAAGAACATTTTTGTTTCTGGGTGCCGCTACCAGTGGCTAAGGCCCAATTTTTCAGCCCCTGTTTAACAGGGGCGTGTTATTACAATTTTTTATGAAATGCTTTGCAGCAGGGCTCATTCCTGCACTCCAACTAGAGTATCTGAGGGTGGTTGCAGTGTCGTGGCACCAGCACCAGTGGCTAAGGCCCAATTTTTCAGCCCCTGCTTAACAGGGGCGTGTAATTACAATTTTTGATGCAATACTTTGCAACAGGGCTCATTGCTGTGCTCCAAGTACAGTATCTGTGAGGGGTTGCAGTGTTGTGGCACCAGTGCCTAAGGCCCAATTTTTATGCCCCTGTTTAACAGGGGCATGTAATTACAATTTTTTATGCAATGCTTTGCAGCAGGGCTCATTCCTGCACTCCAACTAGAGTATTTGGGAGAGGTTGCAGTGTCGTGGCACCAGCACCAGTGGCTAAGGCCCAATTTTTCAGCCCCTGTTTAACAGGGGCGTGTAATTACAATTTTTGATGCAATACTTTGCAACAGCCCTCATTGCTGTGCTCCAAGTACAGTATCTGTGAGGGGTTGCAGTGTTGTGGCACCAGTGCCTAAGGACCAATTTTTCTGCCCCTGTTTAACAGGGGCATGTAATTACAATTCTTGATCTAATAATTCACAGCAGGGCCCATTCCTGCGCCCACCAAGACTAACTGTGAGGCCTTACAGTGTTGTGTCAACACCACCACCACCACCAAAGGCCCAATTTTTCAGCCCCTGTTCAACAGGGGCATGCAATTACAATTCTTGATCTAATAATTCACAGCAGGGCCCATTCATGCGCCCACCAAGAGTAACTGTGAGGGCTCACAGTGTTGTGGCAACACCAACATGTAAGGGGCAAATTTCAGCTGAGTATATACGGCAGGCCCCTACTTTCAAATATCCAACTTACAAACGACTCCTCCTTGCAAACGGAAGGATACAACAGGAAGTGAGAGGAAATCTACCCCTAGGAAGGCAAATTCTCTCCTGTAAGAGTTAATATGGGAAAAAAAGTGTCTCCTCTCCACTGATGCTTTATCACCAATTCTTGTTTCAATAAAAACCCCAAATTTTCAAAAAACATTTGTCATTAGGACGGAAAGTGAGGTGAACTGTTCTGAACAGGTGCACACTGCACAGACAGCAAAACAAATGTTACAGGGGTGATAACCCTTCCCTATGTTTTCCAAAAAGCTTAAAAATAGATTTTTTGCCTGGAGCTACACTTAAACAATGTACCTGTTCAAAATTACAAACAGATTCTACATAAGAACAAACCTACAGTCCCTGTCTTGTATGCACCGCCTGTATACGGCTGTTCAGAGTATATAGGGCCTTTTTTATTTTGTGTGCGGGGTTCCCCTTAATATCCATACAAGACCCAAAGGGGCTGGTAATGGGCTGGGGTAGGGGAGGGGGGTGTGTGATGGGGTAGCTATGCCATTTTTCTTAAATATTTTCATCCATATTACCGGGACCAGACATTACATTAAAGCCGCAAGCAGTTTTAAATGGCTTTTTTTCCTTTAGAAATGTAATTTTGTGCAGGGACAGTTCTAAACACGGGAAACACGTGGCACTTCACAGGCATACTTTAGACACCCCCCAGGTACGATATTTAAAGGAATATTTGACTTTTTTTTTTTTTTTACTTTATGCATCATTAAAATGACTGCTCCAGAAAAACGGCAGTTTTTAAAACTTCTTTTTGCATTGATACATGTCCCCTGGTGCAGAACCAGGGTTCCCAAACCCTTTTTAGGACAATGACATGCATAATAGTCATTATAATTAGCACTTTAGATTTTGAACGTTCGCATCCATTGTATTTAATAGGGTTCTAAAGTTCGTGCGAACTTTCGGTCCGTTCGCGGGTTCTGGTGCGAACCGAACCCGGGGGTTTTCGGCTCATCACTAATGAGCAGCAATGTAAATTAACAGAGCTCAAGTGAGGTAGAGACCTCTAGTGGTGAAGAAATGAATGAAAGAGGATTAAATAATTTCCAGGAATCTGGAAGCTGGAGAGTAGGAAGTGGAAGAAGGAGACATGGTATGATAGGGGCAAAGTTATTAGGGGCAATCTAAATATTGACCATCCACCAAATATGGACAGGGCATCAAAAGTGATGTTTTTTTTTAGTAGTTTCACACAGGACAAATGCCCCAAACAGACCCGAGGAGGAAAGGCAGGTGGTGGTGGTGGTGGGGGGGGGGTGATACAGCCACACAATGGGGCAGAGGGATTTATCCCTAGGAGAGGAGATGGGAATAATGTGAAGTGAGATCTTAAGGATAAGTATCCGCAGAAAAAAGAAGATAAAATGGGGATTATAAATTTATCATCAGCAATCCTCAATAAACAACATATAAAGATCTTGAAAAGGGTCTGGCATTTGTCTCAATGTCTGATTTTGTCCTTTTTGTTTGGACTAAGATCAAATCTGTTCTCAAGAAAACTAACTCTGAAAAAAGAGTATGCAACAAATAGTGGTGTTAATATAAATAGTCTTACAACTAGGGAGATTTCAGTTGTGAGATTGTTGAAGTCACTACAGAGGGAGAATGCAGGTCAAATCCTGATATATTAGGCTAGGCTGACCAGACGTCCCCGATTTCCGGGGACAGTCCCCGCTTTGAGCAGGCTATTTGTCCCCGCTTTTGTCCCCGGATTCAGGGGCAGCGCCAGTGGCATATCAACAGGGGGAGGTCTTCCCCGGGTGCCACACACTGGGAGGTGTCAGGACAGTGCCCCATCAGTGTTGCCAACCTTCTGTGTGAATACAGAGAGAGATGGCTGAATCTGTCACAGAGCTGAGTATCTGTGCTCCGTTCTACGGAGCACAGACAGCACAGCCCCCCCTCCCTTCCACATGAATGGTAGAGGCGGATCGGCTCTGATTCTTCTAGCCCCTCCCTCCTTGTGTCCGCCCACACTCCGGCAGCCCGTGTGCTGTGTGTGAATAGAATGTGAAGTTTATGGAGCAGCCGACAGCCACATTGTACACCTGAAGCCGCTGTGACTGAAGTGAGTGTGCTGTGACCGAACTCTCCCCCTTTTCCTTCCTTCCCTCTCCCTCCCCTTTTCCTTCCTTCCCTCTCCCTCCCCCTTTCCTTAACTGCAGCCAAAGAACTTTGTTTTTTCAGCCTATAACAGTACTTTGTCCTTTGTGCTTTCAAGTTGTACTTAGACCCCTTTCACACTGAGGGCGTATTGCAGGCGTTACAAATAGCACCTGCAATCCGCCATTAAAAAGCTGGTCCATTGTCTCCAGTGTGAAAGCCTGAGGGCCCCGAGGGCTTTCACACTGGAGTATTGTGCTAGCAGGATGGTAAAAAAAATTCTGCTAGCCGCATCTTTGGAGCGGTGTGTTTACCGCTCCTCCACCGCTCCTGCCCATTGAAATCAATGGGACAGCGCAGCTATTGCGCCCGCAATGTGCTGCTTCAGCAGCGTGGCTATACTGCTCACAATGCCCTGCTTCAGCAGCGCATTGCGGGTGGTTTTAACCCTTTCTCAGCCGCTAGCGGGGGTTAAAAGCGCCCCGCTAGTGGCCGAAATGCACCGAAAATTTGCCCATAGCTTCGGCAGTAAAAATAGCGGCGTTTTACCACCAAAGCTATGGGCGGCTCAGTTAAAAAGGCAGTAAGTAAATATCACCTCCTCACTGCATGTCAAATTCCTCTGAAAAGTGACCTGAGCATGGCTCACTTTTCAGTGGAGAATTTTCTGACCGTCTCTTGTATAACATCCGCAGTCTCTGACCGTCTCCTGTATAATATTTGCAGTCTCTAACAGTCTATTGTATAATATCCGCAGTCTCTGATCATCCCCTGTATAATAGTATCCGCAGTCTCTGATCGTCCCCTGTATAATAATATCTGCTGTCTCTGACCATCCCCTGTATAATATCCACAGTCTCTGACCTTCCCCTGTATAATATGTGCAGTCTCTAACCATCTCCTACAGGTAGCATCCTTCTGAGGCCTGCACCCTACAGGTGGCATCCTTCTGAGCTCTGCACCCTACAGGTTGCATTCTCCTGAGCCCTGCACCCTAAAGGTAGCATTCTCCTGAGCCCTGCACCCTACAAGTAGCATTCTCCTGAGCCCTGCACCCTACAGGTGGCATCCTTCTGAGCTCTGCACCCTACAGGTTGCATTCTCCTGAGCCCTGCACCCTAAAGGTAGCATTCTCCTGAGCCCTGCACCCTACAAGTAGCATTCTCCTGAGCCCTGCACCCTACAGGTAGCATTCTCCTGAGCCCTGCACCCTACATGTAACATTCTCCTGAGCCCTGCACCCTACAGGTAGCATCCTCTTGAGCCATGCACCCTACAGATAGCATTCTCCTGAGCCCGGCACCCTACAGGTAGCATCCTCCTGAGCCCTGCACCCTACAGGTAGCATCCTCCTGAGCTCTGCACCCTACAGGTAGCATCCTCTTGAGTCTTACACCCAGCACCCTCCTGCACCCTGCACGTATCACCAGCATACAGGGGGCACACTAACCACCAATATGCATGGCCAGTGGTTACCAGTATACAAAGGACATAACAAATCAGGTAAAACAATTACCATGCAACTAAAAAAAATCTCAAAAGCAATAAGAGAATCTTCTTGGCTGGTTCTCTCATCTAGCGTGAATAAAAAGCAAAACATGCAGCACTGCCCTACACGTCATCTAAAAAGTTGTACAAATAGACTTATAAGTGCAATGGTAAAACATATAAATGAATATCCAGTGCAAATCAACGAATGTATTACAATATAGTAGTGATGATGTCACCCTATCTACAAAAATATTTTGAGAAATTGCAGAGCTTCAATGTGCAAATAATGGTGAAACCCCTACATACAATAATAACAGAGATGCAAATCAACCAGTGTATTAGAAATTTTGCAGAGCTGCAAAGTGCAAATAGTGGTGAAACCCCCTATATATAATCATAATAATAGGGCGTAAAATATGTACGGTACATCAAGTGTACATTTTATTATAATTATATATAAGGGGGTTTTACCACTATTTGCACATTGAAGTCCTGCAATATTTCTTACCTCTTGCAGAGAGGGTGACACCATCACTACTATGTTCTAATACACTGGTTGATTTGCGTCTCTGTTATTATTTTTGTATGTAGGGGGTTTCACCATTATTTGTTCCTCAAATTTACCATTTCACTTATAAGTCCATTTGTAAAATTGTATATAGGAAGTGTAGGGTTGTGCTGTATTTTTTGGCTTTTTATTGGTATGCAGAGGCCAGGATATACTGATCACCATTGTATGCCATGAAGATACCTCCACTTGCTTGTCACTCCCACAGGTGTGCAGTAGCGTGCCGCATTAGCACCCTCACCTTTACTTCAAGCACCACCATAGCACCCCAAATAAACATTGTCTAGAGCCTCCCCTGCCTTTGTTTGGATTAGAATTTTGGGGCCCCACCCCTCCCAAGTTTTTTCTCTATCTTCTCTTCATAACATTCGGTAGTCATATCCCAAAAAATTCTAATGCCCCGTACACACTATAGGAATTTCCGATGAAAAAAGTCAGACGGAGTCCGTCTGAAATTTTTCATCGGAAATTCCGACTGTGTGTGGGCCCCATCGGAGAAATTCCGATGAATTCCATCGGAATTTTCAAATAGAACATGTTCTATTTTTTTCCGATGAAATTCCGTCAGAATTCCGATGGAAGTTTCATCGGAAAAAGGTCCGATTGTGTGTACGGGGCATTCGAATTTTTATCTCATGGACGAAATGTTAGAAATGGATATATCGTACAATCAATCCATAAACACCTACCACATACACAGCATATATAATTTGAGGAAAATGTGCTTAGAAAATAGTTTACCATTTGCCAATTAAATTTTTTTTAATTTTGTATCCGAATTTCATTTTAAAAATCTGGTCACCTTATATTAGGCCCCTTTACTAATCTGAGGTGTAAATGTAAACCAACACCCCCTGAATGTTGAATACTGTGTAACACTATTCTTTTCACTCTCTGCGGCTACTGAGGTATGATGGTGCCACCTGTATAGTATTTAGGAGCAGATTCTTTATAATCTGTGTGATAAGGACAGGATCTCTAACAATTGCAGTGCCTCCACTCAATTGGGGCTTGTGAATAGCCAGTGAAATCCCAATTAAGAAATGTATCATCCACATAAACAATACTCCACACAGAAATGTATTTGATAGTCCATATATTGAAGAAATAACATTCAGTGAACCATCCAACATAAAGTATTTTCCAAACAGGAACATGAAATCATTGACAGCCTCTATGCATGTCTCAGTGAGGTGAAGCTGCAGCACTTACAGTCTATTCTTTCAGCATGAATCCACTGTTCTCATTCTGCCACATGTGTTCTATTTCCACCCACTTACCCACAAAACCCCTTACCATTCTCTGTTCTTCTTGATGACCTCATCCTTGGTGAGAGAGAGAGAGAGAGAGAGAGAGAGAGCATAGCAGCCATATTGGAAAAGGGAAAACAAACACTGCATAACAGGAGTACTTGGCAAATGGGCAAAGAAATTATCACATCACTACATTCTACCCCTGCTCAAAATCCTTCCAACTTGGCAAACATAGCAAACGTTAACATCGTTGTCGCCTTCTGTCGCCTTCTGCAGACCACTTCTCCAGAAGTGTAATTTCTGAAGGAAAAAAAGTAATTTAAAACTCACTCGCGGCTATAATGAATTGTCGGCTCCCGGCAATACATAGAAAAGTCATTGATAAAAAAAAAGTTTGGGGGTCCCCCCAAATTCAATTACCAGGCCCTTCAGGTCTGGTATGGATATTAAGGGGAACCCTGCCACAAATTTAAAAAAAAATGCGTGGGGTTCCCCCAAATATCCATACCAGGCCCTTCAGGTCTGGTATGAATTTTAAGGGGAACTCCACCCCAAATTTAAAAAAAAAAATGGCGTGGAGTTCCCCCAAAAATCCATACCGGACCCTTTATCCGAGCACGCAACCTGGCAGGCCGCAGAAAAAGAGGGAGGGGGGCGAGAGAGCGCCCCCCCTCCTGAACCGTACCAGGCCACATGCCCTCAACATGCCGGGAGCCGACAATTCATTATAGCCGCGAGTGAGTTTTAAATTACTTTTTTTCCCTTCAGAAATTACAGTTTGTTCAGGGACAGTTCTAAGCACGGGAAACAAGCGCGACTTTACATGCATACTATACACACACCCTAGGTACGAAATTTAAAGGAATATTTCACTTTTATTGTTTCACTTTAAGCATTATTAAAATCACTGCTCCCGAAAAAACTGCAGTTTTAAAACTTTTTTTTGCATTGATACATGTCCCCTGGGGCAGGACCCGGGTCCCCAAACACTTTTTATGACAATAACTTGCATATAAGCCTTTAAAATGAGCACTTTCAATTTCTCCCATAGACTTTTTGAATTTGCAGCGAACACCCCAAATTGTTCGCTGTTCGGCAAATGGGTGAACAGGCAATGTTCGAGTCGAACATGAGTTCGACTCGAACTCGAAGCTCATCCCTATCCTCAATTAGACAATAGAAAAAGACCTAGTGCTCAAGGCACGGTATAACCCCTCAGGAATTTAGAAGGCAGACCAGGTGTATGGTAAAAATAGTAAATTTTATTACATAAATATTAAAATACAGTAGAAAATAGAACCAAGTAACATAATAAAATGTAACAAGATACAGTGTACCCAATAACACGCATCGGTATGGTGACAAGTTATGCGATTCTCTTTCTTTTGACATAATAAAATACTGTTATTGTTTATGATGTTACTAATATACTATGTATCTACTTTATAGAATTCTCATAACCCAAATGACATAAACCTCTGAAGAAGGACTATTAGGCCGGAAACATGTCAGGTGTCATCGCCAGTATGCACATATGCTAGACCACCAACCTTTTGAAGGGCAGCTTGTCTTCATACCGATGCGTGTATTCGGGTACACTGTATCTTGTTACATTTTATTATGCTACTTGGTTCTATTTTCTACTGTATTTTATTGAATGTTTACATGTAATAAAATTTACTATTTTTACCATACACCTGGACTGCCTTCTGAAATCCTGAAGGGTTATACCATGCCTTGAGCACTAGGTCTTTTTCTAGTCTACAGCATAGCAGGGTCTTCCCAAGTAAGTAAACATTGGTGAAGATCGTCGAACATGATCTCCTCTCCTCAAGCTCTCAGGCATTAGTCCAGATGACTCTGGGACAGTATTAGTGGGAACACGTGGTGCTATAACCATGCCTGGAACTGTACGCACAAAGTTTTGAGCCGTTGGTTCAAAAACAGGAGTAGCTGAGTTCAGACCTCCCCTCTGAGGGAGGCCCCCATCAGTAATAGGTGAAGGAACCTGTACAGGAGACTCTGGTGGAGGTGTAAATAAGTCACTGTTATCACTCTGGTCTCATTACAGTTTCTCCTGATGAAGCAGTTGTATTCAATGGTTCACACCTTACAGGTAGGGCTGGTAACTTCCCCCTTACTGGAGGTGAGATTACTGGAAATACTACAGCACAACTAAATACTTCAGCCCCTTTTGGATATATGCAAAAGGGCCCTTTAACTGGATTTAAATCCACCTCATGTAGACAGAGATAATGGGTATACATTTCATAACTTTCATCTTCCTCTCTTTTATCCACAAGATCAGCAGACTGCAAGGTATCATTTGCTTGTAGTGCCTCCTGCAGTCTATGGGCGCTCACAGTGATAGGTACATACGAAATAGCAAATGTCCTTTTAGGTGGCAGTCCCTCTTCCAGGGCCCACTGCCTCACAGATTCTGTTGATAACAGTGACATGGTTGTTCCTTAATGTCCTGATCCAAGATATTTATCTCAGCAGTGCCTCCAAATGTATTGCTATTCTTTTCACTTTCTGTGGCTACGGAGGCATGATGGTGCCACCTGTATAGTATTTAGGAGCAGATTCTTTATAATCTGTGTGATCAGGACAGGATCTCTAACAAGCGCAGTGCCTTCACACAATTGGGGCTTGTGAATAGCAAGTGAAATCCCAATTGAGAAATGTATCATCCACATAGACAATAATCCACACAGCATTGTATTTGAAAGTCCATGTATTGAAGAAATAACATTCAGTGAACCATCCAACATAAAGTATTTTCCAAACAGGAACATGAAATCATTAACAGCCTCTATGTATGTCTCAGTGAGGTGAAGCTGCAGCACTTACAGTCTATTCTTACAGCAGGAATCCACTGTTCTCTTTCTGCCACATGTGCTCTCTTTCCACCCACTTACCCACAAAACCCCTTGCCATCCTCTGCTCTTCTTGATGACCTTATCCTTGGTGAGAGAGAGAGAGCATAGCAGCCATATTGGAAAGGGGTAAACAAAATGCATAACAGGAGTATACACTTGGCAAATGGGCAAATAAATTATCGCATAACTACAACTGAATACCACAAAATACAGTTGTTTGTAAAGATGGTGCAACTAGAATTGCAGAATCGACTAGATAGTAAGAGAACATGTCCCAAGTCTAACCTGATGGCTAAAGAAAAAAGAGCTATGCAAAGCTGGTAATTAAGCCAGTGGATAAAGAGGAAAACTTAATGATAATGGATGAAAAGAAATATGTAATGAAGCATTTGCAATTGTTACAGAATATGGATTGTATGCTGAAGGAAGATCCACCCAAACATTAGGTGTCAGATTTAACCGCTTAAGGACCGCCTCCTGTATATTTACTTTGACAGAATGGCATGGACAGGCATAGGTACATACAGGTACGTACAGGTACGTCCCCTTTAAGATGCTGCTGTGTGGTCGCGCTCATGACCCTGCCGCTTTCTCCGTGAGCCCGACCGTGGGTCCCGTGGACTCGATCGCCACGGGGACACCGGTGATCGTCTCACGGAGAGATAGAGCGGGGAGATGCTTATGTAAACAAGCATCTCCCCGCTCTGCCTAGTGACAATGACACTGATCTCCGCTCTGTATAATCGGAAGCGGAGATCAGTGTCATGTGGCACACAGCCCATCCCCCTACAGTAAAAATCACTCCCTAGGAAAAACTTAACCCCTACAGCACCACCTACTGGTTAACCCCTTCACTGCCAGTGTCATTTTCATAGTAATCAGTGCATTTTTATAGCACTTATATTAAAAATGACAATGGTTCCAAAAATGTGTCAAAAGTGTCCGATGTGTCCGCCATAATGTCGCAAATCACTGATCGCCGCCATTACTAGTAAAGAAATATTAATAAAAATGCAATAAAACTACCCCATATTTTGTAGACGCTATAACTTTTACGAAAGCCAATCAATAAACGCTTATTGTGATTTTTTTTACCAAAAATATGTAGAAGAATACATATCGTTCTAAACTGAGGAAAAAAAATATGTATTTTTTGGGGATATTTATTATAGCAAAAAGTAAAAAATATTGAATTTTTTTCAAAATTGTCGCTCTATTTATAGCGCAAAAAATAAAAACCGCAGAGGGGACCAAATACCACCAAAAGAAAGCTCTATTTGTGGGAAAAAAAGGACGTCAATTTTGTTTGGGAGCCACATCGCACGACCGCACAATTGTCAGTTAAAGCGACGCATTGCCGAATCGCAAAAAGGGGCCTGGTCTTTTAGCAACAAAATGGTCCGGGGCTGAAGTGGTTAAAGAACATTTTGAAAGAAGCTTTGGATCACAAGCTAATATCAAAAGAAGGTTTTGAGTTCCTCCTAAATAAAAGCCCCACAATTGATACCTTCTATGCACTCCCGAAGGAAACCTAACAGAAATCATTGCTGTGTATGAGTACACAATTTTTCTCAAACATTTGAGCAATCTACAGTTAGGATATAAGATATTACAAGTAAATCTTGATGTGGAAGTTTTTACACAAGCCTACAGTAGGTCTGGAAGCTTGTAAACACTTCTTGTTCAAGAAAGAGACATTTGTATTTTGTTTGAAAGTACTTGATTTTGTGTCAAAACACAACTATTCTCTATTCAGTGAAATAATTTACAAACAAAAAAAGGGCATGGCAATACACGCTCCTTTCTCAACATTAGCTTAACCACTTAAGCCCCGGACCAATACGCAGCATAAAGACCAGAGCTGATTTTACAATTTGGCACTGCGGTGCTTTAACTGGAAATTGTGCGGACATGCAATGTTGTACCCAAACAAAATTTGCGTCTTTTTCTTCCCACAAACAGAGATTTCTTTTAATGGTATTTGATTGCCTCTGCAATTTTTTTTTTTTGCGATTTAAATGGAAAAAGACCGAAAATTTTGAAAAAATAATTATATTTTCTAATTTTGTTATGAGAAAAATCGAAAAAATTCAATTTTAGTCATACATTTAGGCCAAAATGTATTCAGCCACATGTTTTTAGTAAAAAAAAATGTCAATAAGCTTATATTTATTGGTTTGCGCAAAAGTTATAGCGTCTACAAACTAGGGTACATTTTCTGGAATTTACACAGCTTTTAATTTATGACTGCCTATCTCATTTCTTGAGGTGCTAAAATGGCAGGGCAGTACAACCCCCCCCCAAATGACCCAATTTTGGAAAGTAGACACCAAGGAAATTGCTGAGAGGCATGTTGAGCCCATTGAATATTTTTTTTTTGTCCCAAGGGATTGAATAATGACAAAAAATAAAAAACAAATTACAAAAAGTTGTCACTAAATGATATATTGCTCACACATGCCATGGTTATATGTGGAATTGCACCCCAAAATACATTTTGCTGCTTCTCCTGAGTATGGGGATACTACATGTGTTGGGCTTTTTAGGAGCCTAGCCGCGTACGGGACCCCGAAAACCAAGCACCGTCTTCAGGATTTCTAAGGGTGCAAATTTTTGAATTCACTCCTCACTACCTATCACAGTTTCGAAGGCCATAAAATGCCAATATAGCACAAAACCCCCCCAAATGACCCAATTTTGGAAAGTAGACACCCCAAAGAAATTGCTGAGAGGCATGTTGAGCCCATTGAATATTTTTTTTGTCCCAAGTGATTGAATGACAAAAAAAAATAAAAAATACAAAAAGTTTTCACTAAATGATATATTGCTCACACATGCCATGATTATATGTGGAATTGCACCCCAAAATACATTTTGCTGCTTCTCTTGAGTACAGGGATACCACATGTGTGGGACTTTTTAGGAGCATAGCTGCGTACGGGGCCCTGAAAACCAAGCACCGCCTTCAGGATTTTTAAGGGCGCAAATTTTTGATTTCACTCCTCACTACCTATCACAGTTACGAAGGCCATAAAATGCCAAAATAGCACAACCCCCCCCCCAAATGACAACATTTTGGAAAACAGACACCCCAAGCTATTTGCTGAGAGGCATGGTGAGTATTTTACAGCTCTCATTTGTTTTTGAAAATGAAGAAAGAAAATATATATATATTTTTTTTTTTTTCAAAACTTTGTGACAAAAAGCGAGATCTGCAAAATACTCACCATACCTCTCAGCAAATAGCTTGGGGTGTCTACTTTCCAAAACGAGGTCATTTGGGGGGGTTTGTGCCATCTGGGCATTCCATGGCCTCCGAAACTGTGATAGGCAGTGAGGAGTGAAATCAAAAATGTACACCCTTAGAAAGCCTGAAGGCTGTGCTTGGGTTCTGGGGTCCCGTACGCGGCTAGTCTCTCAAAAAGTCTCACACATGTGAGATCCCTGTACTCAGGAGAAGCAACAGAATGTATTTTGGGGTGTAATTCCACATATGCCCACAGCATGTTTGAGCAATATATCATTTAGTGACAACTTTGTGCAAAAAGTAAAAAAAATAAAAAATAAAAATATTTTTTTCCGCAACTTGTGTCAACATATAAAATATTACATGGACTCGACATGCCTCTCAGCAAATAGCTTGGGGTGTCTAATTTCCAAAATGGGGTCATTTGGGGGGGGTTTTGAACTGTCCTGGCATTTTATACACAACATTAGGAAGCTTATGTCACACATCATCCACTCTTCTAATCTAACCACTTGAAGACAAAGGCCTTTCTGACACTTTCTGTTTACATGAAAAATTACGTTGAACCCCCAAACATTATATATTTTTTTAAAGCAAAGGCCCTACAGATTAAAATGGTGAGTGTTGCATTTTTTTTTCCACGCAGTATTTGCGCAGCGATTTTTCAAATGCATTTTTTGGGGAAAAAATACACTTTTTTTAATTTTAATGCACTAAAACACACTATATTGCTCAAATGTTTGATGAAATAAAAAATATGATCTTAGGCCAAGTACATGGATACCAAACACAACATGCTTTAAAATTTCGCAGAAACGCGCAAGGGCAACAAACTACATAAATTTTTAAAAGCCTTTATAGGTTACCACATTAGATTTACAGAGGAGGTCTACTGCTAAAATGACTGCCCTCAATCTGACCTTCGTGGTGATACCTCACATGCATGATGCAATTGCTGTTTACATATGACGCCAGACCGACGCTTGCGTTCGCCTTTGCGCAAGAGCAGGGCTGGACAGGGGTGCTTTTTTTTTTTTATTATTAATTTTGCTTTTTTATTTAATTTTTAAACTGTTCCTTCCATATATATTTTTTTATCATTTTTATTGTTAGCTCAGGGAATGTTAATATCCCCTATGATAGCAATAGGTAGTGACAAGTACTCTTTTAAAAAAAAAAAACTGGGCTCTATTAGACCCTAGATCTTTCCTCTGCCCTCAAAGCATCTGACCACACCAAGATCGGTGTGATAAAAAGCTTTCCCAATTTCCCAATGGTGCTTTTTATATCCAGGGGGGGACATTCCCTCCCACTGCTTGTAAAAGCAGTTCAGAGGCTAATTAGCCACTAGGATTGCTTTTACCTGAAAAGAATGATACCAAGATGATACCTAAACCCGCAGGCATCATTCTGGTATAACCATTCAAAGTCCAGCAACATACCAGTACGTTGCTGGTCCTTGTTGGACATGTATTGTAATCTTTTTTTTTTCATGTAGCCTGTTGGCTGAACGAAAAAAACAGATTGATCGGTGGGTATGCCCACCATTAGAATACCTCCCTTCATTCACCCACTTCTAATGATGGGCATACATGCACCATTTATATATGCCGAAGCATGGGGGCATCCTCCCACAAAAGTTATGCCGCGTACACACGGTCTAACTTTTCCACGGGCAAGCCTCTGTCGGAATTTCGACCGCATGTACGCAGCATTAGGAGCAAAATTGCTCCTCCGCCCCTGCTGCCCCCATGCTTCGGCATATATGCTCTTTTTTTTAACTGTGGTGGTGAAATCACCTCCTACAGCACTGGAGTCGCAGGGATCAGGCCTGTCTCTGTGAACACTGCAGTTATGTGTGTTGTGTTTTGTAAGTGACAGTGATTGATCAATACTGCACTTGGGTGGCCTGGGCTGGATGGAGGGGCAAAACGCAGGTGATAGGAAGTATCTGGGCTGATCCCGCTAACACTGCATTTTTGGGAACCCTAAACTGCTGGGGACGCTCAGAAACTATACCACTAAGGGAGGTGTATGCTTCACGCGTGGGTGTTAGCGCTACTGGCACTAACCTGATGCTGCCTGGGGTGTGACGCAGACCCTCTCTGACGCTAAAACCTAATTAATATCACCCACCGGGCGATCAGGGGGTTAAACCTTTATTGGGTTATATACGGCGGGTGCCCTGACACTATAAAAAGCAAACTAACTAACCAGCGTGACCCGTAACACTTATACAGTGATCACTGGTGAAAGGGTTAACTAGGGGCAATCAGGGGGTTAAAACCTTTATTAGGTAATATATGGGGGTACCTGACGCTATATAAAAACCTGACGGGGAACCTAAATAACGAAATAACTAACTGGCTAACCAGTGTCACCAGTGACACTTATATGGTGATCACTGGTGAAAGGGTTAACTCTAGGGGCAATCAGGGGGTTAAAACCTTTATTAGATAATATATGGGGGTATCTGACGCTATAAAAACCTGGCGGTGAACCTAAAAAAATAACTGACTACCTTGTGGCACCAGCATAACTAATACAGCGATCAGAAAAACGATCGCTTAGTGACACTGGCAAAAGCGGGTGAAAGGGTTACCTGGGGGGCGTTCAAGGGGTTAAACCTTTATTAGGAAATATTTGGGGGTACCTGATGCTATAAAAACCTGGCGGCGAACCTAAAAAAATAACTGACTACCTAGTGGCACCAGCATAATGAATAGAGTGATCAGAAAAACGATTGCTTAGTGACACTGGCAAAAGGGGGTGAAAGGGTTACCTGGGGGGCGATTAAGGGGTTAAACCTTTATTAGGTAATATATGAGGGTCCCTGATGCTATAAAAACCTGGTGGCGAAGCTAAAAAAATAACTGACTACCTAGCGGCACCAGCATAACGAATACAGCGATCAGAAAAACGATCGCTTAGTGACACTGGCAAAAGGGGGTGAAAGGGTTACCTGGGGGGAGATCAAGGGGTTAAACCTTTATTAGGAAATATATGGGGGTACCTGACGCTATAAAAACCTGGCGGTGAACCTAAAAAAATAACTGACTACTAGGGATGAGCCGAACACCCCCCCCGTTTGGGAGAACCTTCGAACGGACCGAACGTTCGCACGAACTTTAGAACCCTATTAAATACAATGGATGCGAACGTTCGAAATCTAAAGTGCTAATTATAACGCCTAATATGCATGTTATTGTCCTAAAAAGGGTTTGGGGACCCGGGTCCTGCCCGAGGGGACATGTATCAATGTAAAAATAATCTTTTAAAACGGTCGTTTTTTCGGGAGCAGTGATTTTAATGATGCATAAAGTGAAAAAAAAAAAAAGTGAAATATTCCTTTAAATATCGTACCTGGGGGCTGTCTAAAGTATACCAGTGAAGTGGCACATGTTTCCCTTGTTTAGAACTGTCCCTGCACAAAATGACATTTCTAAAGGAAAAAAAGCCATTTAAAACTGCTTGCGGCTTTAATGTAATGTCTGGTCCCGGCAATATGGATGAAAATCATTGAGAAAAATGGCATGGCTTTGGTGGTGGTGCTGGTGCCACAACACTGTAAGCCCTCACAGTTACTCTTGGTGGGTGCAGGAATGGGCCCTGCTGTGAAATATTAGATCAAGAATTGTAATTGCATGCCCCTGTTGAACGGGAGCTGAAAAATTGGGCCTTATGCACTGGTGCTGGTGCCACAACACTGCAACCCCTCACAGATAGTGTTCTTAGAGCGCAGCAATGAGCCCTGTTGCAAAGTATTGCATCAAAAATTTAGGCTTTAGGTGAATGCTATGCAAAGCACACAGTAGTAAACTAAGTGAAACACTGACTGTCTGCAGCTAGCACAATCACCGGCCCGCCTGTCACAGTATAGAGAATACCGGTATCCAGGTGAGCTTTAGGTGATCGCTATGCAAAGGACACAGTAGTTCACTAAGGCCCCTTTCACACTGGGGCAGTTTGCAGGCGCTATTTTGCTAAAAAATAGCGCCTGCAAACCGAGCCTAAACAGCGGCTGCTGTCTCTCCGAGGGCTTTCACACTGGAGCGGTGCGCAAACAGGACGTGAAAAAAAGTCCTGATAGCCGCATCTTTGGAACGGTGAGAGGAGCGGTGTGTTTACCGCTCCTACACCGCTCCTTCCCATTGAAAGCAATGGGAAACCGTGGTAATACCACCAGCAATGCGCCTCTACAGAGGTGCATTGCGGGCGGTATTAACCCTTTTTCGGCCGCTAGCGGGGGTTAAAACCGCACCGCTAGCGGCCGAATACCTCTGAAATTCTGACGGTATAGCGCCGCTAAAAATAGCGGCGCTATACCACCACCACACCAGTGTGAAACCAGCCTCAGTGAAACACTGAGGCTGGTTTCACACTGGGGCGGTGGGTGCGGTGGCGGTATAGCGCCGCTATTTTTAGCGGCACTATACCGTCAGAATTGCGGAGGTATTCGGACAAAAAAGGGTTAATACGCCCGCAATGCGCCTCTGTAGAGGCGCATTGCGGGCTGTATTACTGAGGTTTCCCATTGCTTTCAATGGGAAGGAGCAGTGTAGGAGCGGTAAACACACCGCTCCTCTCACCGCTCCAAAGATGCGGCTAGCAGGACTTTTTTTCACGTCCTGTTAGCGCACCGCTCCAGTGTGAAAGCCCTCAGGCTTTCACATTGGAGAGACAGCAGTGCTGTTTAGGCTCGGTTTGCAGGCGCTATTTTTAGCACAATAGCGCCTGCAAACCGCCCCAGTGTGAAAGGGGCCTAACTGTCTGCAGCTAGCACAATCACCTGCCTGCCACAGTATAGAGACTAACAGGAATGGATCTATCTAAACTCAATACAGTGTATAAATATATATACAACACCTAGGATGCATATATATCCTCTACACACTGTAACAGCAGCTAACTGACTCGCCTGCCTGCTCTATCTAACTCAATATAAATGACACTGTCTATCTCTCTGTAACTGCCTCTTTCACAAACGCCAACACACTACACAAGGCCGACTTCCTTATATAGTGTGGGGCGTGTACTAAACCCCTGAGCCATAATTGGCCAAAGCCACCCTGGCTTTGGCCAATTACGGCTCTCCGTTTTTTCCTCGCTGTGATTGGCCAAGCATGCGGGTCATAGTGCATGCTTGGCCAATCATCAGCCAGCAATGCACTGCGTTGCCGCAGTGAATTATGGGCCGTGTCGCGCAACACGAATTTAGCGCGAACGGACCATAAAGTTCGTTCTTCGTTGAACGATCGAACGGCCGATGTTCAAGTCGAACGTGTGTTCGACGCGAATGCGAAGCTCATCCCTACTGACTACCTAGCGGCATCAGCATAACGAATACAGCAATCAGAAAAACAATCGCTTAGTGACACTGGCAAAAGGGGGTGAAAGGGTTACCTGGGGGGCGATCAAGGGGTTAAACCTTTATTAGGTAATATATGGGGTTACCTGACGCTATAAAAACCTGGCGGCGAACCTAAAAAATAACTGACTACCTAGCGGCACCACCGACACTAATACAGCGATCAGAAAAACGATTGCTTAGTGATAGTGGTGCTAGGGGGTGAAAGGGTTACCTGGGGGGTGATCAAGGGGTTAAACCTTTATTAGGGGGGGTTAGGGGGCTACCCTGGACCTAAAACTAACTGCCCTTACACTTTTACAGTTACAAATGACACTGTTTGCAGTGATCAGTAAATAAATGATCACTGCAATCAGTGAAACTGACTGGGGGCTGGGGGGTGATCTGGGGGTGACTGGGGGGGCGATCGTGTGCCTATGTGTGCCTATGCGTCAGTGGGCTGTTGGTGCACTAACCTGATGTCTTCTCTCCACGGCGCTCCGGTCTAGGTGAGCGCCGCAGGAGAGATGACATCACTTCCTCCTGCCTGTGTATACATTACACAGGCAGAGGAAGCATTTGATTCGTCGGGAGCGATTGCGAGGGGGTGGCCAGAAACCAATGGCCGCCCTCTCATCACGGATCACTCCCGGAGCGATACCGACCACTCACTGTACCGGAGGGGGTCCGATTGGACCCCCCACCCATACGAAGGCAGGCACGTACAGGTACGTGATTGTGCCTGTCCGTGCTATTTTGCCGACGTATATGTACAGTGAGCGGTCGTTAAGTGGTTAAGAAAGGTGCGCGCATTCCTCCCACCACCATGATGCGCCTGCTCAGAAACGCATTGTGAGCACGCCAGGGACATCATCCCGACCAGCGCTGTGGTCCAAATAACTTTCCACCCCTCAGTTTCGGTTCTCATCCACCATACCACCATTTTGCCAGCCACGATAGCCGTCAGAGCGGCCAGGACGGCTCCTTTTTGCAGACCAGTGATATGGATGCTTCACCAGGTGAACAACCATAAGATGTGCCTATCATTGCATTCCTAAATGTGAGTTGTACTATTGTGATTTACAAATGTATTTTATCAGTCTGCACTCAGAGGTGCCTGCATTCTTTTTTTCTTTTACATATCCTGGAGATTGCTTCTGCTTCCCTGCTCAAGGCTGGCCTTGATACAGTGGACTTCCTTTTTTCTCTCTTCTCTCATTTGCTACAGCTTGCAGCTGTTAGTTACAAATACTATATAGACTTCTCAGTACAGCAGGGATCTTTTGTTTGTTTGTTTCAATACTTGTTGTGCGCCTACCTTTGCTAATTTGCTCCTCGGATTGTGGGAGGAAAAAAATATATTTACAGAACAACTGAATGAATACATCTATCTGATTGAGTTATGGGTTTGCTTTATATACAGTGTCTTCATCCTATCACAGGGGTTTAGGGAAAAGTTCTGAGAATTTTTAAGGGTGCTGAATGACATTCAAATTGGGGTAATTTTTACAAGTGAGTATAGTTTGGACTTGTTGGAAAACAACATCCACAAATACTTTTCTGCACTGGGAGAGTCAGAGGAAACAAGAAAAATCACGTCGAGAAAAACTTTGTTTTTGAAAATGACATTAAAAACGATCGTGTGTACGCGGCATAAGACTTAATCTGGGTAATTGGAGATTATTCTGCACAGTCTAAAAAAAAATCAGTGTGATTTTTCTGAATTACTGGCGGATCCTTTTACAGGACAAATATTAACGGAACACCGCTGCAGATGTAAAGACCAATAATTATATATTGCAGGGCAAAGAACCTATAAGATAGACTAGTGAATAGTAATTTGGGGAAAAAAATGGCTGAAAGGAATAATCCATCTAGTAGAAACTGGTTGCCTGCTCCACCCAAGGGATCACAAACAGTCTATGTGATCATTGTAGGGCATGTAAATATATTGCCTACAATGAAGGACTTTGAAAATCCCAAAAGTAAAGAGAGGATTGAAATGAAAACCTTTCTAAACTGCAGCTCATCCAAATTAGCATATACACTCACCGGACACTTTATTAGGTACACCAGTTCAATTGCTTGGTAACACAAATTACTAATGAGCCAATCCCATGGCAGCAACTCAATGCATTTAGGCATCTAGATGTGGTGAAGGCAACTTGCTGAAGTTCAAATTGAGCATCAGAATAGGGAAGAAAGGGGATTTAGGTGACCTTGAACGTGGCCTGGTTGTTGGTGGCAGACGGGCTGGCTAGAGTATTTCAAAAACTGCTGATCTACTGGGATTTTCACGCACAACCATCTCTAGGGTCTATAGAGAATTTTCTGAAAAAGAGAAAATATCCACTGAGCGGCAGGTGTGTAGATAAAAATGCACAATTCGCACAGGCTCACCAAAATAGAAGATTGGAAAAACGTTGCCTGGTCTGATGAGTCTGCATTTCAGCTGCGACATTCACATGGTAGGGTCAGAATTCGGCATAAAGCACATGAACGTATGGATCTATCTTGCCTTGTATCAACGGTCCAGGCTGGTGGTGGTAGTGTAATGGTGTGGGTAGATTTTTTCTTGGCACACTTTGGGCCCCTTAGTACCAACTGAGCACCATTTAAATGCCACAGCCTACCTGAGTATTATTGCTGACCATGTCCATCTCTTCATGACTACAGTGTACCCATCTTCCGATGACTACTTCCAGCAGGATAATGCACCATATCATAAAACTCAAATCATCTCAAACTGGTTTATTGAACATGACAATGAGTTCACTTTACTCCAATGGCCTCCACAGTCACCAGATCTCAATCACATAGAGCACCTTCGAGATGTGGTGGAACAGGAGATTTGCATAATGTATGTGCAGCAACTGCGGGATGCTATCATGTCAATATGGACCAAAAACTCTGAGGAATGTTTACAACAACTTGTTGAATCTATGCCAAGAAGAATTAAGGCAGTTCTGAAGTCAAAAGGGGGTCCAACCCGGTACAAGCAAGGTGGGCCTAATAAAGTCACAAATAAACTAGTGCAGCACAGCCAAATAATTAATATCTACACATACTGTATATCAATGTAATTATTGTGAAATGTCCATTACTTAGTCCATTGCTAAATTGTGATCTTTCCAGTCTTTATATATAGAGTTGAGCGGACACCTGAATGTTCGGGTTCGACAGGTTCGGCCGAACTTCGGAAAAAAGTTCAGGTTCGGGACCGAACTTTAACCCGAACCCGGACCCGAACCCGAACCCCATTGAAGTCAATGGGGACCCGGACTTCTAAGGACTAAAAAGGCTCTAAAAATGTAATGGAAAGGGCTAGAGGGCTGCAAATGGCAGCAAAATGTTGTTAAGAGCATGGCAAGTGCTCTGCAAACAAATGTGGATAGGGAAATAACTTAAAATAACATAAAAAAATAAAAATAAAAAATAATAATCTTGACCTAGGAGGACGAGGTCCATATGGAGTAGGAGGTTGAGGTGGCTGTGGATGTGGCTGTGTAGGTGGAAGCGGCGGTGGAGGAGGACGAGGTAGCCAACACTAATTCAAAAATACAACAATGGCTGGGTAAGGCCGGTGATGTGTCGAATTCTGTCCCCCGTCAAATAGTGTCCACCCTGTACTGCGCTTGCTCAGTATGTAGGACAAGGGGATTTCGAAAATCTCCCAAGACGAACGGCGCCTGCGTGGTGAGTTCAGGTGAAGGCCACACCATCCGTGGTTCAAGCCGAGCCAAGTGAGGCCATGCCCGAAGCGTTGCGATCGAACCGAGCCCGTGAGGGGCCCTGTTACTATGTGCTACCGTATGTCCACTTGGATGGTGGGGCTTGAACCTGCACTCAAAGCGCAGGCGCCGTTCATCTTCGGAGGTTTTGTGAATCTCCTTGTCCTCTGTACTGCGCAAGCGCTGCGCCTTCACAGTATGGGCCGGACACAATCCGATGGCCGGACAGTTTTTGTCACAACACCGGTATACATGTCTATTCTGCACAAGGTACGGACAAGTCCTGTGGGATCCATGCCTGGTTCATTTTAATGAACGTGAGCTTGTCCACATTGGCTCTGGACAGGCGGCTGCGCTTGTCTGTGATAACGCCCCCTGCCGTGCTAAATACACGTTCAGATAATACACTGGCTGCAGGGCAGGCCAGCACCTCCAAGGCATAAAGGGCAAGCTCAGGCCATGTGCCCAATTTGGAGACCCAGAAGTTAAAGGGGGCAGACCCGTCATCTAGTACGTGTAGGCCTGTGGACACATACTGCTCAACCATGTTGGTTAAATGCTGCCTCCTGCTAAGACGTTCCATCTCAGCTGGTGGTGCTGGTTGTTGTGGCGTGCTGACAAAGCTTTTCCACATTTCAGCCATGCTAACCCTGCCTTCTGAGGTGCTGCCGGTGCCCCGGCTGCGTTGGCGACCTCTTCCTCCTCTGCCTTCGCCTTGTGCTTCCACCGTACACCCGCTGTCAGGTGGGAATGCCACCAGCAGCGCGTCTACCAGCGTGCGCTTGTACTCGCGCATCTTACGATCCCGCTCCAGTGAGGGAATTAAGGACTGTACGTTGTCCTTGTAATGGGGATCCAGCAGGGTGGCCACCCAGTAATCAGCACCAGTTAAAATGTGGGCAACTCGGCGGTCATTGCGGAAACACTGCAGCATGTAATCGCTCATGTATGCCAGGCTGCCCAGAGGCAAAGAAAAGCTGTCCTCTGTGGGAGGTGTATCGTCTGTGTCCTCTGTATCCCCCCAGCCACGCACCAGTGATGGCCACGAGCTGGTCTGGGTGCCACCCTGCTGTGAAAATGGCTCCTCCTCCTCCTCCTCCATCTCCTCCTCCACCTCGTCATCCTCCAGAACTGTGCCCTTTCTGCTGGACAATTGTGTACCTGGCGTTTGTTGGTGCAGGAACCCACCCTCGTAGCCACTTGTGAAAGACTGCCCTGAAAGCCTTTGAAATGATCCCGCTTCCTCCTCCTCATCCTCCTGTGCCACATCCTCTTCCATCATCGCCCGAAGCGTTTTTTTCAAGGAGGCATAGAACTGGGATAGTAACGCTAAGAACGGCGTCATTGGCACTGGACATGTTGGTGGAGTACTCGAAACAGCGCAACAAGGCACACAGGTCTCGCATGGAGGCCCAGTTATTGGTGGTGAAGTGGTGCTGTTCCGCAGAGCGACTCACGCGTGATTGCTGCAGCTGAAACTCCACTATCGCCTGCTGCTGCTCGCACAGTCTGGCCAGCATGTGCAAGGTGGAGTTCCATCTTGTGGGCACGTCAAATATGAGGCGGTGAGCGGGAAGGCCGAAGCTACGCTGCAGCGCTGACAGGCGAGCAGCAGCAGGGTGAGAACGCCGAAAGTGCGCACACACAGCCCGCACTTTCTGCAGCAGCTCTGGCATATTGGGGTAATTTTTAAGGAACCTCTGGACCACCAAGTTCAGCACATGCGCCAGGCAAGGGATGTGCGTCAAACCGGCTAGGCCCAGAGCTGCTACGAGATTTCGCCCATTATCGCACACCACCAGGCCGGGCTTGAGGCTCACTGACAGCAACCACTCATTGGTCTGTTGTTCCATGTCCCTCCACAACTCCTGCGCGGTGTGGGGTTTTTCCCCAAACAGGAAAGTTTTAAAACTGCCTGCTGTCGTTTACCCCTGGCTGTGCTGAAGTTGGTGGTGAAGGTGTTACGCTGACCGGATGGGGAGGCGGTAGAGGATGAGGAAGCGGAGTAGGAGGAGTTAGCAACAGGAGGCAAACTGAAGCGCCCTGCAATCCTCGGTGGTGGAAGGACATGCGCCAAACTGCTATCTGCCTCAGGCCCAGCCGCCACTGCATTTACTCAGTGTGCTGTTAGGGAGATATAACGTCCAGGGATGAGCCGAACACCCCCCTGTTCGGTTCGCACCAGAACCTGCGAACAGACAAAATGTTTGTGTAAACTTTAGAACCCTATTAAATACAATGGACTCGAACGTTCGAAATCTAAAGTGTTAAATATAAAGGCTAATATGCAAGTTATTGTCCTAAAAAGTGTTTGGGGACCTGGGTCCTGCCCCATGGGACATGTATCAATGCAAAAAGAAGTTTTAAAAACGTCCGTTTTTTCGGGAGCAGTGATTTTAATAATGCTTAAAATGAAAAAATAAAAGTGAAATATTCCTTTAAATTTTGTACCTGGGGGGTGTGTATGATATGCATGTGAAGTGGCGCATGTTTCCCGTGCTTAGAACTGTCCCTGCAAAAAATGTCATTTTTGAAAGAAAAAAATGCATTTAAAACTGACTCGCGGCTATTAATGAATTGTCGGCTCCCGGCAATACATACAAAAGTCATTGATAAAAAAAAAAAAAAAAAGCGTGGGGGTTCCCCAGAATTCAATTACCAGGCCCTTCAGGTCTGGAATGGATATTAAGGGGAACCCCGCCGCAAATTAAAAAAAAAATTGACGTGGGGTTCCCCCAAATATCCATTCCAGGCCCTTCAGATCTGGCATGGATTTTAAGGGGAACTCCACCCCAAATTTAAAAAAAAATGGCGTGGAGTCCCCCTAAAAATCCATACCAGACCCCTTATCCGAGCACGCAACCTGGCCAGCCGCAGGGGAAAAGGGGGGGACGAGAGAGCGGCGGTTGTGGGGGTCTGCGGGCGGGGGGCTTATCGGAATCTGGAAGACTCCTTTAACAAAGGGGACCCCCAGATCCCGGCCCCCCCCCTATGTGAATTGGTAAGGGGTACATTGTACCCCTACCATTTCACGAAGAAAGCGTAAAAAAATGTTTAAAAAAACACACAAACACCTTGAAAAAGTCCTTTATTTAAAAAAAAAAACAAAAAAACATTCCAGCGATGAAATCCAGTGTCCCGCGGCGATCCCGATGTCCTTCATTGGTTGTGCCTGAGCGGACCTGATGGGGAACTCCCTCTCAGTATTTTAAATGTATAGACCCGCCCCTTCTAAAGTTCCCCATCAGGTCCGCTCAGCGGACGAGATGCGGAACATGAGAAGGGGCGGGTCTATACATGTATTACCAAAGTGAGAGCAGTCCCCCATCAGGTCCGCCCCCTCGGTATGTCGGACCCGCCTACGTCATTGGCTTGAGCGGGGAACTTCCTTCACTATGTAAATTTAAATTACACAGTGAAGGAAGTTCCCCGCTCAAGCCAATGACGTAGGCGGGTCCGACATACCGAGGGGGCGGACCTGATGGGGAACTGCTCTCACTTTGGTAATACATGTATAGACCCGCCCCTTCTCATGTTCCGCATCTGGTCCACTGAGCGGACCTGATGGGGAACTTTAGAAGGGGCGGGTCTATACATTTAAAATACTGAGAGGGAGTTCCCCATCAGGTCCGCTCAGGCACAACCAATGAAGGACAGGGCTGGACATCGGGATCGCCGCGGGACACTGGATTTCACCGCTGGAATGTTTTTTTTGTTTTTTTTTTAATAAAGGACTTTTTCAAGGTGTTTGTGTGTTTTTTTAAACATTTTTTTACGCTTTCTTCGTGAAATGGTAGGGGTACAATGTACCCCTTACCAATTCACATAGGGGGGGGCCGGGATCTGGGGGTCCCCTTTGTTAAAGGGGTCTTCCAGATTCCGATAAGCCCCCCGCCCGCAGACCCCCACAACCACCGGGCAAGGGTTGTGGGGATGAGGCCCTTGTCCCCATCAACATGGGGACATCCTCCCCATGTTGAGGGCATGTGGCTTGGTACGGTTCAGGAGGGAGGGGGGGCCGCTCTCTCGTCCCCCCCTTTTCCCCTGCGGCCGGCCAGGTTGCGTGCTCGGATAAGGGGTCTGGTATGGATTTTTAGGGGGACTCCACGCCATTTTTTTTAAATTTGGGGTGGAGTTCCCCTTAAAATCCATGCCAGACGAGGGCGCATGCGTGGCATGGGACGGAGCAGCAGCTTCTAGAGAGAGCTCCGGGTCTCACGGGGCTAAAAGCCACATTATCGGGGCCATAATCACCGGAACGGAAACAAACCAACAACACCCCTGCACATAAGAATCTGTGCATGCAGTCTTCTAAGAAGAAGGGTCGGAGGAGCAGCCAGAAGCAGAAAAATCTTGCCCATTACTGCCTCAGATATCTGGAGCGCGCCAGGATGGCTAAAAATGGCGCTGACGCGCTGCCCTCTTCACCTTCCTCATTCCCTGCTCAGCCTCAGCTACAGCCATCTCAGTCACCGCTGGATTTGGGTCCAACAGAGAACTGTGAGTACCGGCCTCCACTGACCAAAGCAGATTTAGATGTGAGTCTGGAGGCCATGTGCTCTAAACTTATACATAAATTTCAAGCAGAGATTCAGAGGTCCACTGACACATTATCCCAGGAAATAGCTGCATTAGGGACAAGAACCGATTTGCTAGAAAACAAGCACGATGAGCTGTCCATAGCTTTCAATGACTTATCTAGGGAGCATGATTCACTTTCCTCAGCCTTCATACAATTACAGGAGCAAGTGGAGGATTTAGACAACAGGAATAGGAGGTCCAACCTCAGAATTAGAGGGGTCCCGGAATCCATTACAGATCTACCTGTATATGCAAACAAGCTTTTCCATAATCTGCTCCCAGAACAGAATGTTCAATCATTTATCTGTGATCGCATACACCGTGCTTTAAGGGCAAAACCTCCCCCCGATAAACCCCCTCGAGACATAGTGTTATGCATGAAAGATTTCCTGGTAAAGGAAGATATTATGAGGGCGGCCAGGGGACTGAGAAACATTGTCCTGGATGGAGTACAAATACAGATCTATCCAGATATCTCACAAGCAACCCTAGACAGACGCAGGAAGATGAAGGAAATCACAACAGTGCTCTCCACGGCGAGGATAAGATATAGATGGGGTTTCCCTTTCAAACTGATTATTCCCCATAACGGCACCACTTACGTTGCCTCCACAGTTCCAGAGGGTCAAGACATCCTAATCAAACTGGGTCTAATGGATGCAGGCAATCTCCCGCGCACCCCATCCTCATCTCGTCCAGCTCCCATCTGGAACACCCCAGCTTCACGGGCAAATAGTCGCAGACTCAGACAGGAGGCCGGACCACTGAACTTCAACTAAATCACTACTTTTTAAAAGTCTTCTGGTTCTCACATGTTCTTCAGTTCTTCCCAGAGTTATTCGTCATTTTTGGACTCTAACTGGGTTTTTTTTTTTTTTTTCACATTTTCTATCACTTCTCACTCAAGTTTTTTATATACCCAAGTTACTGCAATAAGGAACAGGCTTTTTTTGATATGGTCACTCATTTGTGCTTAATGTCTCAACTGAAAAGTATTGTGTTTTTTTTTTTTTGTTTTTTTTTTTTCTCTTCTTAGCACGGGTCATTTACGGTGAGACACTGACACCTACTGACAAGACATGGTACTGCAATCCCTTTGATATTTATATCTCTCATGTATAATATTCCATCCCTTTCTTCTCTGAAGAGGGGTGGGAGGGTTGAATATGGTTTCTGTGTTAAGACTAATTACTTAATAGATCACTAGTTCTTGGGACTTTTCATTTTCCTAGTCCATACAAATGTTTGTAAATTGTTTGTACTGTTAAGAAGATTTATACTACTTTTTTCTAAACGACCTATTTTTGCTCCACTGTTCTCTGTTGCAACCCCACCTTGTCCACGGTGCTAAAGTATAGTGCATTCTCTTTTATAAGGAGACTTATTAACATCAATTTTTATCTAACACAGGTATTTACACAAAAAAAAAAAACACATCTTGTGTGGCTCTCCACCCTATGACGCTATGATTTTCCCCCACTCAGTTAGAGCATTCCCTCCCCCCAGAGGGTTAGCTCATTTTCAACTGAAATGCGAATACATTTGTTTCTTTATATCTTTGTTTATTTCACTTTTCAATAAGCTCCCAGTTCGCATTGGTAAGTTGACAAGACTGAGTCTTGGGCCAATTGGCCCGTTATTATTTCATGGTCGGTTAGAGAAAATAATTTTTCCTAATCCCAAATGTTTTATTAACTTTGATATAGGTTTCATTTCTCGTAGCTTTATTACGTTATTTAAATCTGGTACAATGTTTTTTTTAACCGACAGATTAGACATGATAAGAATAGAGTCATCTCTACATTTGTCTCTAAGCATCTTGTTCTCCATGGTCAGGTTCATAACATATGTTTTTTCATTCTCCTCCCAACGTAGAAAATGTCAGATATCAGCCCTCCTGTTGCTTCCCCAAAATTACACACCCACATCATGACCATTAAAATAATATCACACAATGTACAGGGATTCAATTCCCCTAACAAAAGGAAAAAGGCCTTTTTGCAATATAAAAAATTGAATGCGAAAATAGTAATGTTGCAGGAAACACATTTTATGACAGATGCACACCCCACATTCTTTCATAAATCATTTAACCAAACTTTCTATACCACTTCCACCTCTAAAACGAAGGGAGTTGCAATATTTTTCCATCACTCTTTTCCCATTGAGGTTCAGCAAGTCTTTAAGGATCAAGACAGTAGATTCATTATTATTAAAGGTACATTGGCTGGGAGAGACATTACAGTGGCTAACATATACGCCCCTAACGACACACAAACCACATTCTTCACACAATTTTTCAACACATTACAACAATATCACTCACCACATATTATTCTAGGCGGAGACTTCAATTCAGTTCCTCAACCAAACCTCGATAGAAGCAAACAGAATCAGAACTCCAAAACCTTCTCTAAAACAACTGTGACAGCAGGAAGGTAAAGTCACCTGGTTGCATCCAGGGGGGTAGATATATTTCGCCCAGATTCAGGCTTTACGCCGACTTATACAACTAGGTGGAGAGTTGTATAAGCCCAGCTAAGGCTAGTGGGCTCATGGATGACTCATACCTCTAGGGAGAGGGCTGGGCGTCGTGCAGGCAGGGAGTTGATGAGGCCAGCTGAAGCTTGTCAGCTCATTTAGGCCTCTATAAGAACTCCCAGCTTCATTAGATGTTAGCTCATGCCTGGAACCAGACCTGTGTGGACTGTCTAGGGAGAGTGAACCCCTGTGCGGTGAGACAAAGCCTGTGTGGCTATTTGCTTGGACATTTAAAACCAGGGACTTAGGGACTAGGACAGCACTAGGCTGATCCCAGTTGTTAGTTAGGAAACCTGTATGTTTAGTCAGAGGTCAAGTTGACCAGGATTTATTTTGTTTATATGTTTCTTTTGGCTTTGCTGTGTTTTGTCACTGTAAATAGAAAATAAACCGCACCTTTTTTTTTGATTTTGAAAACCACAACCTCCGTTTGCTGGGCCTGTTTTTGTGTGGGGAGCCCATCCCGGGGGTCACACACACCCGCTGCCGAGCTAACCCCCTCACAGTTGGTGGAGAACCAGTGGCAGTTTTTTTTAAGCCAGCATGGAGGAGATACTGAAGCAGCTGGCTCTAGCAAATGCCAATCAACAGCAGACAAATGCAGGTTTGCAAAAGAGCCTTGCAGCTCAACAACAGAACTTCGCAGCCCAGCAGCAAGCTCATCAACAGAGCCTTGCAGCCCAGCAGCAAGCTCACCAACAGAGTCTGGAAGCTCAGCAACAAGCCCAGCAGCAATCTGAGGCCCGCTTCATAGACCTGTTACAGAAGCAAGAGCAGAGACTACAACAAATGGAAGCAGTAATGCAGCAACGTCCGCAGACCAGTGAGGAAAGCCGTCCCACTAATACCGCGTCCTTTGGGGTGAGTCGTTTATTGACAAAAATGACTGGAGAGGATGATCCAGAGGTATTTTTGACCACATTTGAAAGGACTGCTGAAAGAGAAAAGTGGCCTGAGGAGCAGTGGGCTGGACTGGTGGCTCCTCTGTTAACTGGTGAATCGCAGAAGGCTTACTATGACCTAGAGCCTGACCAAGCAAAAGACTATGTGATGCTAAAAGCTGAGATATTGGCAAGGCTGGGTGTCACCCAGGCTGTCCGGGCTCAGCGTGTGCATAACTGGACTTTCCAGCTTGGAAAACCCCCCAGGTCTCAAATGTATGATCTCATTCACCTGAGCAGAAAGTGGCTACAGCCAGAGACTTTGTCCGCACCAAAGATTGTGGAACGTGTTGTAATGGATCGGTTTTTGAGAGCTCTTCCTACTGCCATCCAAAACTGGGTAAGCCATGGAGACCCAGAGACGGCCAATGGTCTTGTGGATCGTGTGGAGAAATACTTGGCTACAGAGAACCTGACGGCCTCTTCCAGAGACACTCAGACTTTCCACCCTAAGACCAGACCATCCCCAGGGGCGGATAAGAGGATTCCAAGGGGTAAGGGTGGAGAGAGTGAGAGGGTGGGAGCTCTACCCCAAGTTTGGCGAGAACAGCCTGGGAAATCAGCGGCTCAAGAGGCGGCAAGAAGGATCGTTTGCTACCGCTGCCGGCAAGCGGGACATATTGCAGCCAATTGCCCGGTTGTGGAGGAACCCATGCAGTGTGACTTTCTGACGGGCAGACGTCAGTCGCTGTGTGCGACAGTCGCATGCACTGCCATTCGAGGAATTGAGAAACATTTATGCAAAATGTGTGTTAATGGTAGAAATGTTGTGGTATTGCTGGATTCAGGTAGCCTTGTGACCCTGATAAAGGCTGAGTTAGTTAAAACAGAGGTCTCTGGGAATAGCAAGGTAGCTGTTATTTGTGTGCATGGGGACACCCGAGAGTATCCAGTGACTACAGTGTGTTTCGAGACCCCCAAAGGTACCCTCTCTCATCCAGTGGGCTTAGTATCTCAGTTACCGTATGACGCCATTGTGGGAAGGGATTTTCCGAAGTTCTGGGAACTGTGGGATGATCCTGAGCCCCCCCACTGGTGCCCCTATGTACCAGGAATGTGATAGCCAGAACTCCCCTGAGAGTGGTGAGGACTCTCCGGAATTTCCCTTATCAGTATTGGCAGGGGAGACTCAAGAAACTGGAGAGGAGCCCACCTCCTCAGACGAAAACCTACCGTCTGTGGAGTTTTCTGATCTTGAGGTTCACAGGGAAAACTTTGCCACAGAACAGTTGAAAGACCCCGCCCTAATAAAGGCACGCGAAAACGTAGTGAAAATAGATGGCGAGTTAGTGAACCCAGATAATACCTGCACTTACCCATACTTCAGCGTAGAGAAGGACCTACTGTATCGGGTGGCAAAAAGGGCAGAAGAAACCGTTGAGCAGCTTGTGGTGCACAAACCTTACAGGAAGTTGGTGTTGGAGTTGGCCCATGGGCACATTCTTGGAGGTCATCTGGGGACAGAGAAAACCCGAGAGAGGGTATTACAGAGATTCTATTGGCCGGGGGTGATGAAGGACATAGAAAATTATTGTTCCTCCTGCCCTGTGTGTCAGAGGTCGGCCCGATGCCACATTTCCGTAGCCGGCTGGTCCCTCTACCCATCATTGAGGTCCCGTTTGAGAGGATCGCCATGGATTTGGTAGGTCCTATAATCAAGTCCGCTAGGGGGCACCAGTACATATTAGTTATAATGGACTATGCCACCCGTTATCCAGAAGCGATCCCTCTCCGAAATACCTCGGCCAAAACCATAGCCAAAGAGCTATCTCTTGTGTTTAGCCGGGTGGGTATTTGTAAAGAACTGCTTACGGACCAAGGTACACCCTTTATGTCCCGGGTTATGAAGGAGCTGTGTAAATTGTTCAAAGTGACGCAATTACGTACATCTGTGTATCACCCCCAAACCGATGGGCTGGTTGAAAGATTCAACAAAACCCTAAAACAAATGTTGAAGAAAGTGGTGGATAGAGATGGAAAGGATTGGGACTGTCTACTTCCTTATCTGATGTTTGCTATTAGGGAGGTGCCCCAATCCTCTACGGGATTCTCCCCCTTTGAGTTACTGTATGGGAGACACCCAAGAGGGCTGTTGGATATTGCCAAGGAAACTTGGGAAAGTGAGAGTTCTCCCCACAGGAGTGTGATTGAGCATGTCACCCTGATGCAAGACCGAATTGCACAGGTAATGCCCATCGTGAAGGAACATTTGGCCCAAGCGCAGTTAGCACAGCAGAGAGTGTACAACCGTGGAGCCAAGACCCGTACCTTTTCCCCGGGGGATAGGATACTGGTACTTGTCCCTACGGTTGAAAGTAAATTCCTTGCCAAATGGCAAGGCCCCTACGAGATAATGGAAAAAGTGAGTGAAGTGAATTACAAGGTCAGACAACCAGGAAGGCGAAAGCCCGAACAGATCTATCACGTTAATCTGTTGAAAGCCTGGAGGGATAGAGAGTCCCTAGTCGCAGACACTTGGTCACCAGCTCAAACTGGTTGCGTGATTCCTGAGGTTGGAATAGCAGCCACCTTGTCACAACCCCAACAACAGGAGGTTAAGGAGTTTGTGCTTCGCAACAAGGAGGTATTCTCTGAGCTGCCGGGACAAACATTTGGGGTAGAGCATGACATCATTACCCCGCCCGGTGAAAGGGTGAAGTTAAAACCCTATCGGATCCCAGAGGCCCGACGGGAGGCAATACGGGAGGAAGTACAGAAAATGCTGAACTTAGGGGTGATAGAGGAGTCCCAAAGTGATTGGTCTAGTCCCATTGTGTTGGTGCCTAAACCGGATGGGAGCTGGCGATTTTGTAACGATTTTCGTCAGTTGAACAAAGTTACAAAATTTGACACCTACCCCATGCCACGTATAGATGAGTTGATCGACCGGCTGGGAACAGCCCGATACATGACGACTCTTGACCTCACAAAAGGGTATTGGCAAATCCCCCTGGCCAAATTGGCCAAAGAGAAAACCGCATTTGTAACCCCAGACGGGGCGTTCCAATATAAAAGAATGCCGTTCGGGTTACAGAATGCGCCGGCCACATTCCAGCGGAAAATGGACCAGATGCTGAGGCCCCATCGGAAGTATGCTGCGGCTTACCTGGATGACGTAATTGTCCATAGCACAGATTGGGCCTCACATCTGCCAAAAGTGCAAGCAGTCCTGGACTCTGTTCGGGAAGCGGGGTTTACGGCTAACCCCAAGAAGTGTACCATTGGGCAGGAGGAGGCCAAATATCTTGGGTACACCATTGGGAGGGGAGTAATAAAACCCTGCTAGGTAGGCACTTTGACATGGTTACGGATCACGCTCCGTTAAAGTGGATGGCTCAAAACAAGGAAACAAATAGAAGAGTGAATAGGTGGTTCCTGGCCCTCCAGGAATTCAACTTCACAGTAAAGCATCGCCCTGGCGTTCAAATGGGGAATGTGGATGCTTTGTCTCGAGTACATGAATGCCTGATTGCTGGTGTTCCAACCCCGAGGTTAAAACAAGAGGGGGGGGTATGTGACAGCAGGAAGGTAAAGTCACCTGGTTGCATCCAGGGGGGTAGATATATTTCGCCCAGATTCAGGCTTTACGCCGACTTATACAACTAGGTGGAGAGTTGTATAAGCCCAGCTAAGGCTAGTGGGCTCATGGATGACTCATACCTCTAGGGAGAGGGCTGGGCGTCGTGCAGGCAGGGAGTTGATGAGGCCAGCTGAAGCTTGTCAGCTCATTTAGGCCTCTATAAGAACTCCCAGCTTCATTAGATGTTAGCTCATGCCTGGAACCAGACCTGTGTGGACTGTCTAGGGAGAGTGAACCCCTGTGCGGTGAGACAAAGCCTGTGTGGCTATTTGCTTGGACATTTAAAACCAGGGACTTAGGGACTAGGACAGCACTAGGCTGATCCCAGTTGTTAGTTAGGAAACCTGTATGTTTAGTCAGAGGTCAAGTTGACCAGGATTTATTTTGTTTATATGTTTCTTTTGGCTTTGCTGTGTTTTGTCACTGTAAATAGAAAATAAACCGCACCTTTTTTTTGATTTTGAAAACCACAACCTCCGTTTGCTGGGCCTGTTTTTGTGTGGGGAGCCCATCCCGGGGGTCACACACACCCGCTGCCGAGCTAACCCCCTCACACAACTACCACACATATAAATGACCTGCAATTAATAGACTCTTGGAGGGCGTTAAACATAGGCGCAAGGGACTACACATTTTATTCACATCCGCATGACTCATACTCCCGTATAGACCATATCCTCTGTACCCCTATAATTCTAGCTAATTCCCTAGACGCTACAATACACCCTTGCTCTTGGTCAGACCATCATATTGTTACCCTGAGTACAAAATTCATAGGCCTCATTTCCACCCCATACTCCTGGAGACTAAATGAGTCTTTGATTTCAGATCCCGTTCACCAACAGGAAATAGCTTCAGAAATAGAAGAATATTTCACTACTAATGCTACCCCTGATATCTCCTCCTCTACATTATGGATGGCCCACAAAGCAGTCATGAGGGGTCATCTTATTAAGAGGGCAGCACAAAGTAATAGGACCAAATGGGAAAAAATCCACTCCCTCACTAGGGACCTCCATAAATTATATAGGGACCATAAGCACACTCATGACCCAGATATCTATAAGTTGATCACTCATAAAACGCAACGAATTAGATTCCCTTTTAACATTTAGAGCAGAAAAAGCGCTCCGCTGGTCGAAAGCAAAATTTTTCTTATCATGCAACTCCTATTCTACGATGTTCGCCCGCAAACTTAACCAGTCAATAAAACCTACACACATCTATAAGCTCAAAAACAGGGCAAACCAACTGGTTATACACCCTCAGGAGATACTCTCCATATTCAAAGACTTTTATTCCGACCTTCTCTCAGCACCAAACACTCCCATTCCTCCCTCCTCACTTTCTTGGTTTGATAACCTCCCCTTTCCAAAATTAACCCAAACTCAAATAGATACACTAAATTCGCCATGTTCAGAAGAAGAATTGACTCGTATCATTAAATCACTTAAAAGGAACTCAGCTCCAGGCCCGGATGGCTTTTCATCCTCATACTTTAAACAATATCACCAACTCCTAATCCCTCACTTGGTGAAACTATATAACAACATTCTCACAGGAGGACAATTCCCAGAGGAGATGCTATTAGCCAACATGTCACTCATCCCAAAAGCAAATAAAGACCACACTTTACCCCAAAATTATAGGCCAATATCCGTTATAAATAATGACCTCAAAATTTTTAGTAGACTCCTAGCCAATAGACTTGCCAAAATTATCCCTACACTTATCTCCCCTTACCAATCTGGATTTATCCCTGGTAGACAGATCACAGACAACATTAGACTGGTCTCAAATATTATCCAAGACGCGAACATACATTCTAGACCTCTTTTAATGCTTAGCCTAGATATTAATAAGGCATTCGATAGTGTCTCTTGGAAATTCTTAGACCTAGTACTACGTAGATATGGCTTCGAAGGTGAATTTGTACATGGCTTTCATGCACTTTATCACAGCCCCTCAACTAGAATTAGGTTACCAGGCTGCAATTCAGAGTTTTTCAAAGTAGGTAGAGGTACGCGTCAGGGCTGCCCCCTCTCCCCACTGTTATTTGCACTTGCAATCGAACCATTAGCTACAGCCATCCTACTCAATGCAGGCATCAAAGGTTACACATCAAACAATAACACATACAAACTGTGCATGTATGCAGATGATATGTTAGTATTCCTCTCCCAGCCAAATACTGCTTTACCTATTCTTTTACAAACTCTCAACATCTTTTCGTCCTTATCGGGCTTAACAGTCAACGTATCCAAATCGATGGGCATGCCAATCAATATTCCAACTTCAGATTTAGAATCACTACGCTCTTCTTTCAGCTTCTCCTACACATTGGAGTCCCTTCCGTACTTAGGAATTCATCTCACTCCCAAATTCAATGAGCTTGTTTCCAAGAATTACATACCATTGATGCATAAATTAAGAGCAACATTAAAAATGTGGAAATCCTATAAGATATCATTGTTAGGAAGGATCACAGCAATAAAAATGACTTTACTCCCGAAGATCCTGTACTTATTTAGGGCTCTCCCTATTAGACTGAATAAAACATTGCTCACGAAGTTCCAATCAGACGTTAATAGATTCGTCTGGTCGGACTCCCATCCTCGCCTTTCAAGATCGATCTTATATAGTCCTCAAAGACATGGTGGTCTTGGCCTCCCAGATTTTTGGTTGTATTACCTATCAGCTAGATGGTCACAAATGGCACAGTGGCACATCCCCAACCCAAAAGTTCCATGGGTTGATTTTGAAAAGAACTCCATCTTGCCATTCTCCATCTCAAGTTTACTGTGGGGAAACAAAATTCCAAACTATTCTATTGACCCCTTAAATCAAATAGTCTCACAGTCATACCAATTGTGGAAAACATACAACCAGAAATTTAATCTTAAGTCCAAAACCCCTCCACATGCATCTTTTATAAGCGACCCTAAATTTCCCCGAGTTGCACGGGTCCCAACAGACTTCTCTTGGTGGATAGACAATAACCTTACATCCCTTTCCAATTTTATAGATGGTACAAATTTCATTTCCCTCCCCTCTCTTATCTCTAAATCTCAAATTCCTGAAACTGAATGGAATAGATTTTCTCAGATCAAACATTTTTTTGACACGTATTTTCAAACCTCGAATATACAACCCCCATCCTTTTTCGAGACCCTCTGTCTTAAATCCCCCAGTAAGAGAGGTTTCATCTCGGAAGTATACGTCAACCTACTTATCAACACAGACACGAACAAACTTCCATACATGATGACATGGGAACAGGAGGTAGGCTTCACATATTCTTCTGTGAACTGGGACAACTGCATCAACAATTTGCACAAAAGTACCAAGTCTATAGCCATTAAAGAGACAGCGTTGAAGCTATTCACTAGATAGTACTATACCCCTATTAAACTTCACACCATTTTTCCTACCGTCTCCCCTTTGTGCTTCAGAGGATGCAACTCCACCGGCTCTTTTACACACATCTTTTGGAGCTGTGAAAAAATCACTCATATCTGGAAGCAGTTGGAGAATTTTGCCTCTAAAATTGCAGATAAGAACATCACCTTGACCTTACATAATTGCCTTCTATTCTCACCCATTATAGGACTCTCTACTCAAGGTATTAGACTAATACATACTATATGCGTAGCAGTCCACTGGTTAATTGCTTTCCATTGGAAATCCCCATCAGTTCCTTTAACACAACTCAAAACTAGAATCAATAATATTATTTTGATGGAAAAAATCTATCATACTGTTCGGAACACAAATCAGGTTTATAATCAAAAATGGGACCCCTGGGTCGCACATAGCAAGGAGTTCCTTAACCCAGATCAACATGCCTCTCCTTAATTTATGGTTCAAATATATATGCACATCACTGTAACTTCGTTTATAGAGCCAGTCTCCCTTCTTACATGTACATATATGATGCAAATTGTATTTCTACGTTTCTACTTTATACAGTCCATATGTATATCTGACGCTATGGAATTGTTTTTTTACTTTTGTCATGTCGGTTTTGTACCACCTTTTAACCCAAATAAAAAACGTTTGTAAACAAAAAATCCATGCCAGATCTGAAGGGCCTGGAATGGATATTTGGGGGAACCCCACGTCAATTTTTTTTTAATTTGCGGCGGGGTTCCCCTTAATATCCATTCCAGACCTGAAGGGCCTGGTAATTGAATTCTGGGGAACCCCCACGCTTTTTTTTTTTTTTTTATCAATGACTTTTGTATGTATTGCCGGGAGCCGACAATTCATTAATAGCCGCGAGTCAGTTTTAAATGCATTTTTTTCTTTCAAAAATGACATTTTTTGCAGGGACAGTTCTAAGCACGGGAAACATGCGCCACTTCACATGCATATCATACACACCCCCCAGGTACGAAATTTAAAGGAATATTTCACTTTTATTTTTTCATTTTAAGCATTATTAAAATCACTGCTCCCGAAAAAACGGCAGTTTTTAAAACTTATTTTTGCATTGATACATGTCCCCTGGGGCAGGACCCGGGTCCCCAAACACTTTTTAGGACAATAACTTGCATATAAGCCTTTATAATTAGCACTTTAGATTTCTCCCATAGATTTTTCGAATTTGCCGCGAACACCCCAATTTGTTCGCTGTTCGGCGAACGGGCGAACAGGCAATGTTCGAGTCGAACATGAGTTCGACTCAAACTCGAAGCTCATCCCTAATAACGTCCCTGACCGTGCTTACTGGTCCACGCATCCGTAGTTAGGTGGACCTTGCCACAGATGGCGTTGCGCAGTGCACACCTGATTTTGTCCCCCACTTGGTTGTGCAGGGAAGGGATGGCTCGCCTGGAAAAATAGTGGCGGCTGGGCACGACGTACTGTGGGACAGCCAATGCCATCAGGCTTTTAAAACTCTGCGTCTCCACCAGACGGAATGACAGCATTTCAAAGGCCAGGAGTTTTGAAATGCTGGCATTCAGGGCCAGGGATCGCGGGTGGCTAGGGGGGTACTTCCTCTTCTGCTCCAATGTTTGGGAGATAGAGAGCTGAACGCTTCCATGGGACATTGTGGAGATGGTTGGTGACCCAGGTGGTAGTGTTGCTGGCAGATCCTCTGTTTGCGGGGTGGCAGGTGCCACTGTCACTACAGAGGTGGATGAAGAGGCCGAGACTGCAGCAGAAGAGGAAGCAGGAGGAGCCAGAGACCTTTCTTGGTTTTTGAGGTGTCTACTCCACTGCAGCTCGTGCTTTGCACTTAGATGCCTGGTCATGCAGGTTGTGCTCAGGTTGAGAACGTTTATGCCTCGCTTCAGGCTCTGATTGCACAGCGTGCAAACCACTCGTGTCTTGTCATCAGCACATTGTGTGAAGAACTGCCACGCTGGGGAACTCCTTGGACCTGGCTTTGGTGTGCTCGGTCCCTTGCTGCGTTGGGCAGTAGCAGACATACTGTCTAGCTGACAGACGCTCCGCTTTTGCACCCTGCTCCCTCTTCTGCTGTGCTGGTGGCTCTGTGCGACCACCGCCCCTTCCTCCAAACTACACTGGTCACCTGCATAACGTTGATTCCATGTGGGGTCGAGGACCTCATCGTCCTCCACATCATCTTCCACCCAGTCTTCACCCCTGCCCTCCTTGTCTGTCTGCACAATTGCGAAAGCAGCAGCAGTTGGCACCTGTGTTTCGTCATCATCCGAGACGTACTGCGATGGTCCTCCCATGTACTCATCATGAAACATAAGTGGTTGGGCATCGGTGCACTCAATCTCTTCCACTTCTGGGGCAGGGCTAGGTGCATGACCCTGGGAAACCCTGCTAACAGAGTCATCGAAAAGCAGAAGAGACTGCTGCATGATTTGGGGCTCAGACTGCTTGGCTGATTTGCAAGGGGGTGAGGTGAAAGACTGATGGACATGGGTTTCAGGTGCCAACTCTGTTCTTTCATCAGAAGAGTGGGTGGGAGACAATGTGAAGGAACCCGAGGCACTGTCAGCAACCCAATCTACTATCGCCTGTACTTGTCCTGGCCTAAACATTCGTACAGCCTCATTAGGCGCGACAAAATACCGCCGCAGGCTCGGTCGCCTACTCGCACCTGAGGAAGGTGTTTCACTTGTGCGTGTATCTGGCACAGATCCACCACGTCCTCTCCCTGCAACAGGAGCTCCACCAGCAGCACCACGACCGGGGCCACCATGTCCCTTTGACCTTCTCCTCATATTTTCCAAATTTAGGATCTTGCCCTAAATGGGTGTTTTTGGAAGAGCAGAACACACCCACAGTACGTAACCGCTGAATCGCACAGCTACAGAACTGCAGAAAATGCTATTAAAAAAAAATGTTGTTTTTTTAGTATAGCACAGTAGGAGATAACTATATAGAAATTGTTTATTTCACACACCTCAAAATATGTATAACACACTGCAAACTTTTTTTTGTGCCCCTAAACGGCGTTTTTTGGAAGAGCAGAACACACCCACAGTACGTAACCGCTGAATCGCACAGCTACAGAACTGCAGAAAATGCTATTCAAAAAAAATGTTGTTTTTTTAGTATAGCACAGTAGGAGAAAACTATATAGAAATTGTTTATTTCACACACCTCAAAATATGTATAACACACTGCAAACTTTTTTTTGTGCCCCTAAACGGCGTTTTTTGGAAGAGCAGAACACACCCACAGTACGTAACCGCTGAATCGCACAGCTACAGAACTGCAGAAAATGCTATTAAAAAAAAATGTTGTTTTTTTAGTATAGCACAGTAGGAGATAACTATATAGAAATTGTTTATTTCACACACCTCAAAATATGTATAACACACTGCAAACTTTTTTTGTGCCCCTAAACGGCGTTTTTTGGAAGAGCAGAACACACCCACAGTACGTAACCGCTGAATCGCACAGCTACAGAACTGCAGAAAATGCTATTCAAAAAAAATGTTGTTTTTTTAGTATAGCACAGTAGGAGATAACTATATAGAAATTGTTTATTTCACACACCTCAAAATATGTATAACACACTGCAAACTTTTTTTGTGCCCCTAAACGGCGTTTTTTGGAAGAGCAGAACACACCCACAGTACGTAACCGCTGAATCGCACAGCTACAGAACTGCAGAAAATGCTATTAAAAAAATGTTGTTTTTTTAGTATAGCACAGTAGGAGAAAACTATATAGAAATTGTTTATTTCACACACCTCAAAATATGTATAACACACTGCAAACTTTTTTTGTGCCCCTAAACTGCGTTTTTTGGAAGAGCAGAACACACCCACAGTACGTAACCGCTGAATCGCACAGCTACAGAACTGCAGAAAATGCTATTCAAAAAAAAATGTTGTTTTTTTAGTATAGCACAGTAGGAGAAAACTATATAGAAATTGTTTATTTCACACACCTCCACATATGTATAACACACTGCAAACTATTTTTTGTGCCCCTAAACGGCATTTTTTGGAAGAGCAGAACACACCCACAGTACGAAACCGCTGAATCGCACAGCTACAGAACTGCAGAAAATGCTATTAAAAAAAAAAATTGTTTTTTTAGTATAGCACAGTAGGAGAAAACTATATAGAAATTGTTTATTTCACACACCTCAAAATATGTATAACACATTGCAAACTTTTTTTTGTGCCCCTAAACGGCATTTTTTGCAAGCGTACATTAAAGTGCAAATTTTTTTTTTTTTTTTTTTGCCCTAAACGGGTCTTTTTTTGCACGAGCAAAATAAAATGCTTTTTTTTTTTTGCCCTATGGGTCTTTTGAAAAAGAGCACAATAAAGTGCCTTTTTTCCCCCCTAAAAGTTAGATTTTCTCTGACACTGGGCTCATGGCAGTGTAAAAAGACTGCACTGCAACACAAATAGGTAAACCTATGCAGATCGCTGATTTTAATCTCTGAATCTGGACTCCTATATAATATTCTCTCTCCCTGAAAGCACCAACACAGGAACCTGGCCCTACACTACACTATCTCTCTATCTTTTCCCTCAGATTGTAGAATCAGGACTACCTCATCTATCTTTCTATCTCTCCCTAAAAGCAGCAGCAGCAGACTAGATCCTCTCCCTATCTATTCTGAAGCAGAGTGACGTGTGTGCTGTGTGCCTCTAGCTTATATAGAAGCTGGGTCACATGTTGCACTGACCAATCACAGCCATGCCATTAGTAGGCATGGCTATGATGGCCTCTAAGGGCACACCAGCTAATCAAAAGGTGATTGGCTGGCCCCTGAAGCATTTCTAAATGCGTAATTAGATTGCCAAACCCGGACTTTTGGGCAAAGTCCGGGTTCGGGTTCGGGAAAAAGCTAAAGTTCGGTACGGACCCGAACTTTACAGTTCGGGTTCGCTCAACACTATTTATATATAAAAAATCACTGGATGAAAAGGAAAGAAAACAGGAATAGAGGAGCACTGAATTTTTATTTTGTTTGGATTCTCATTTGATTTTTTATATATGAAGACTAGAAATATCACAATTTAGTAGACATGTGCACTGCCAAAAAATTTGTTCGGTTTCGATTTTGTTTCATTCGTTTTTTTGCTTTTTTCAGAAATTCGGGAAATTTGAAAATTTGAAAATTCGGAATTTGGAAATTCGGAATTCGGAAATTCAAAAATTCGGAAATTCGGGAATTTGGAAATTCGGAAATTCGAAAATCCAAATTTTCTGATTTTAGAATTTCCAAATATTCGATTTTAGAATTTCGAATTTTCGAATTTTCGAATTTCGAATTTTCAAATAAAAAATAAATAAAGACAATCAGTAAATTTCGAAATAATGACTAACTAATAATAACTGTTAAATTATATGTATTGGAATTTCCTTTCAAATTGGTCTGTTAGTAAATGTAACAAATACAAATTTATCTGAAGTTACGAATTATCCGAAATAACGAATGTTGCATCCAAACAAATGGAATGGAACAACTTAATAATAAATAATAATAATAATAAAAAGTTATTATTATTTTATTTATTATTATTAGATCGTTACGTTCCATTCATTTAGATGCAGCATTCGTTTTTTTGGATAATTTGTAACTTCGGATGAATTCGTATTCATTACGTTCACTAACAGCCAAATTTGAAAGGAAATTCCAATACCTAATTTCCAAATTTCCGAAACATAGAATTTCAAATTTCCAAATTTTTTCAATTTAAATTTCCTAATTTCCAAATTTCTGAAATTTCGGTATTCCAAAATCCGAATTTTCGAATTTCCCAAATTTAGAAATTCGAATTTTCAAATTTCCTAACTTCAAATTTTTGAATTTCGGAATTTTGGATTTTCGAATTTTCGAATTTCCGCTTTTCGAATTTCTGATTTTCGAAATTCCTAAGTTTGAATTTTCGGATTTTCGAACTTCCAAATGTCGAATTTTCGAATACTATTATTTTTATTTATCATTATTTTTTTTTCTATTCCATTTGTTTAGATGCGGCATTCGTTATTTCGGATAATTCGTAACTTCAGATAAATTTGTATTCGTTACATTCACTAAGCCAAATTTGAAAGGAAAATCCAATAACTATAATTTAATAGTTATTATTAGTTAGTTATTATTTCGAATTTTACTGATTTTCTTTCTTTTAGATTTTCGAATTTCGGATTTTCAAGGTTCCGAATTTTCGGAAATTCGAAATTCCAAAATTTGAAAATCAGAAATTTGAAAAATCAGAAATTCCAAAATTCTAAAATCGGAAAATCGGAAATTAGAAAAGCGGGAATTCTAAAATTCAAAAAATCGAAATTCCAAGATTAAAAAATCCGAAAATTCAGAAAATCAAAAAATTCAAAATCGGAAATTCAAAAATTCTAAATTCAAAAATTCGAAAATACGAAATTTGAAAATCCAGAATTAGAAAATTTGAAAATTTGAAAATTCAGAAATTCAGAAATTTGAAAATCAAAAAATTAAAATTTTTGAAATTCTGAATTTTTGAATATCCGAATTTTCAAATTACCGAATTTCCGAATTCAGAACTAATGAAACAAAAACGAAAACAAACAATTTTTTTGGCAGTGCGCATGTCCAATTTTGTCCCTTCTAAGGCTGGCCATTCAAATTTCCTAACTTCAAATTTTCAAATTTCTGAATTTTGGATTTTCGAATTTCCGATTTTCAAATTTCCTAAGTTCGAATTTTCGGATTTTCGAATTTTCCAACTTCCGAATGTCGAATTTTCGAATACTATTATTTTTATTTATCATTATTTTTTTTCTATTCCATTTGTTTAGATGAGGCATTCGTTATTTCGGATAATTCGTAACTTCAGATAAATTTGTATTCGTTACATTCACTAAGCCAAATTTGAAAGGACATTCCAATAACTAAAATGTAATAGTTATTATTATTTAGTTATTATTTCGAATTTTACAGATTTTTTTTCTTTTAGATTTTCAAATTTCGGATTTTCAAGGTTCCCAATTTTCGGAAATTGGAAATTCGAAAATTTGAAAATCAGAAATTAGAAAAATTGGAAATTCGAAAATTTGAAAATCGGAAATTCAAAAAGCGGGAATTTGAAAATTCTAAAAATCGTAATTCCAAGATTAAAAAAATCCGAAAATTCGGAAAATCTAAAAATCTAAAATCGGAAATTCGAAAAGCGGAAATACGAAAATTCAAAAATTTGAAATTCCAAGATTTGAAAATGTGAAATTCGAAAATCGGAAATTCAAACATTTGAAAATTGGAAATTTGAACATTCGAAAATTTGAAATTTCCCAGTGGACGCCTTATACGGAGAAACGCAGCGTCGGGTGGAGCCAAGGAATCTGATGTCATCACGCACCAGCTGATCGGCACGAACTACAGCTGACTGCTTTTTTAAAATCATTGTATGGGAGTGCGGGCACACAACGCGCTCTCTCTAATTTTCCAAATCTGTGGATGTCAGTACTATATATTTTTTATACAATAAACAGGAATTCCTTTTAAACCTTTCTGCACCATGAAGTTTTTTTGTTCTTATCCCCATTATGCCATATGAGCGGTGCTCTTGATTGGTTTATCCTAACCTGAGAGGATCTCTGAACACGGTGCAGCAGAGGAGTATAGGATCCTGAGGAGTGTCTGATTCCCTTCACTAGATGTCCGGAGTAATCGTGTCTACCAAGCCCACTTGATCCCTGTAATGGGGGTCCACCTGATCTGGTAAGCAGACATCCTATACCTATGAGTCATTATTACCTGCTGCAAAGAAGAAACAGAGGAGGATTGACACCTTCACTTCTTTGACCATAGCCCAGTTTTTTATGGACATTTTATGTGTTGTTCATTACTGTTTTTGGTTTTCACATAATTTCAATCATATGTGTTTGAAGTTTACTCATATTAGATACATTCACATATTGTTTGCTTTTATTCCTTATGAGCATTCACTATTGCTTTATAGGAGCATTCACCTTTGCTTTTTTGAAGCTTTTTGAAGGATTTATCATTGTTTCATTCACTTTATTGCCTTGTCTTGGGTTGCGCAATATCTTTTGCACTACATATATTTTAGTTTATTATTCTGAACTTTTTCATACTGCAGCACCATTATTCATATTTTGATATTTATATCCTAATTTTTGCACAGTTGCATCTTCACGTTTTATTTTTATTTTTTTGTCTAGTTGCACGTTTTTTCACCCAATTTATCTGGCTGAATATTTGCACTTTAATGCCAATTTTTTTGCTGAATAGGGATAGCGCGGATTGTCTCCTAAAATACTCCTGCACAGTATACACCTGAAGATACCCCTTATTGCTGGTGTTGGTGTTGTTCTGTTGTGTAACACAGGCATCTGCAAGCAGTTACAGTGGGTGTAGTGTGCCTCCTGTACAGAATACACCTGAAGCTACCCCTTATTGCTGGTGTTGATCTGTTGTGTAACACAGGCATCCACAGCAGTTACAGTGGGTGTAGGTGCCTCCTGCACAGTATACACCTGAAGCTACCCCTTATTGCTGGTTTTCCCATCTCCTTGCAGACCATTAGTATGTCTGGAAGGAAAACAAGGAGAGGCAGACAGTCACAAGCCAATAAAAGAGGGCAAGCAGGCTCTGTGTCTAGGGGCAACAGTGCTGGTCGTGGACGCGGTGCATCATCATCAGGACGTGGCCATGGGACACGCTTGTTCTTATTTTTGGCAGCTGGACGTGTTGAGCCGCATCATGGTGAAGACTTGGTAGAGTGGATGACAAAGCCATCCTCATCCTCCTCATCCTCTCTCACCCAGGCTCAGGGTACTGGCAAGGCAGCTGCCAACGCGTCCTCTTCCCTCGTATCAATGTCATCAGTCACTCCTTCCCTAGACCTACCATGTCCTCCTGAGGAGTCCCCCAAACTGTTTGAGAACAGTGTTGGGTACATGCTCCAGGAGGATGCCCAGCGTTTTGAAGGCTCTGATGATGATACCCAGCTAGAGGAAGGCAGTAGCATGAGCGCAGAGAGATGGGATGTTCAAGAAGGACAGCAATCTGGCAGTCATGTTCCACCAGCTGCAGCATACTGCCAGGTTTGTTCCAGTGATCAAGAGGGAGGGGATGATGAGGTCACTGACTCCACGTGGGTGCCTGATAGGAGAGAGGAGGAGGAGGAGGCACATCTCCAATGAGGCAGGATGCCCTCCGCGGGCCAGCTTAAGGGCAGCACACCGACTGAATCACACCGCAGAGCTCCGCCTGTGCAGGGCGCTGCCTCTGCGCGTTATTCCAAAAGTTCTTTGGTGTGGGCCTTTTTTGAGTCGAGTGCATCAGATCGCACTGCTGCTATTTGCAACATATGTATCTCGCGTGGCCAAAACATCAGCCGCTTGGGCACCACATGCTTGACCAGACATATGTAGACCTGCCATGCAGCTTGTTGGCAAGCGTACCTTAAAGACCCACACCAAAGAACAAACGAACCTCTCCTTGCTCCTCATCAGCTGGGATCTCCAACCCCACTATACCTTCAGTCCTCTCTGAAACCTGCACTGAGAGGAATGAAGGTGTAGAATTAGGTGTGTCACAGCCAAGTACTTGCGGGCACTCTGCTAGCAGTACACTGATGTCCGATTGTAGCAGGCAAATTTCCCTGCCCCAGCTGCTGGACCGTCAAAAGAAGTTCACTCCCAGCCATTCACATGCCCACGGTTGAATGCTAGCTTGGCTAAATTGCTAGCACTTCAACTGCTGCCTTTTCAGTTGGTAGACTCTGCCCCCTTCCGTGAGTTTGTGCAATGTGCGGTTCCTCAGTGGCAGGTTCCCAAACGCCACTTTTTCTCACGGAAGGCGATTCCGGCTCTCTACCGGCATGTGGAAGGCAATGTCCATGCCTTGCTGGACGGGGCGGTCAGTGGTAAGGTGCATATTACCGCTGACTCATGGTCCAGCAGGCATGGACAGGGACGTTACCTATCTTTCACGGCCCATTGGGTCACTCTTTTGGCAGCTGGGAAGGATGCAGGACAAGGTGCAGTAGTGTTGGAGGTTGTTCCGCCACCACGCCTCCAAAATGCTACTTCTGGTTGTGACACACCTCTCTCCTCCATCCCCCCTCTTCTTCTTCCTCCATGGCCTCTTCCTGTGCTTTGTCCTCAGAACCAGTGGTGCTCCATAGGCGTTCAAGGGGCTACACAAGTACGCAGGCAAAAGGATTCCATGCCATGGTTGCGCTAGTGTGTTTGGGGGACAGGAGCCACACTGGGGCAGAGGTTCTGTCAGCTCTTTTTAGGGGGACTCCACGCCATTTTTTTTTAAATTTGGGGTGGAGTTCCCCTTAAAATCCATGCCAGATCTGAAGGGCCTGGTATGGATATTTGGGGGAACCCCACGTCATTTTTTTTTAAATTTGCGGCGGGGTTCCCCTTAATATCCATTCCAGACCTGAAGGGCCTGGTAATTGAATTTTGGGGAACCCCCACGCTTTTTTTTTTTTTTTATCAATGACTTTTGTATGTATTGCCGGGAGCCGACAATTCATTAATAGCCGCGAGTGAGTTTTAAATGACTTTTTTTCTTTCAAAAATTACATTTTTTGCAGGGACAGTTCTAAGCACGGGAAACATGCGCCACTTTACATGCATATCATACACACCCCCCAGGTACGAAATTTAAAGGAATATTTCACTTTTATTTTTTCATTTTAAGCATTATTAAAATCACTGCTCCCGAAAAAACTGCAGTTTTTAAAACTTTTTTTGCATTGATACATGTCCCCTGGGGCAGGACCCGGGTCCCCAAACACTTTTTAGGACAATAACTTGCATATAAGCCTTTATAATTAGCACTTTAGATTTTGAACGTTCGAGTCCATTGTATTTAATAGGGTTCTAAAGTTCACACAAACATTTTGTCTGTTCGCAGGTTCTGGTGCGAACCGAACAGGGGGGTGTTCGGCTCATCCCTGGTCCTTAGTGACCCAGAGGACTCCGGACCGAATGCCTCAGCTAACCTACGCTGCATGGCCTTCCTGATCCTGCAAAGCCAGCGGAAGGATTCTCGTATTCTTCGGATCAAGGAGAGGGACCATTACTGGCTGGCCACTCTACAAGGGTAAGGTTGCGGACCTTACCTTGCCATCGCAGAGGGAGCAGAGGATGAGACATCTCCGGGAGGCCTTGCAGAAAGGTCTGTGCAACGCGTTCCCAGAGACTGGGAGGATACAAACTCCTGGTCCTGGACAACAAGTTGCTGAGGCTTCGGTCAGTCACAGAAGGAGCGGTGGAGAAGGTGGCCGTCTGACCGATGCATTCAGATAATTTTTTAGTCCGCAGCTCCAAGGTATGATCGGTTCCAGCAACCATCGCCTTTGCAGCAGGGCTCATTCCTGCACTCAAACTAGAGTATCTGGGAGAGGTTGCAGTGTCGTGGCACCAGCACCAGTGCCTAAGGCCCAATTTTCCAGCCCCTGTTTAACAGGGGCGTGTATTTACAATTTTTTATGCAATGCTTTGCAGCAGGGCTCATTTCTGCGCTCCAATTACAGTATCTGTGAGGGGTTGCAGTGTTTTGGCACCAGTGCCTAAGGCCCAATTTTTCTGCCCCTGTTTAACAGAAGCATGTAATTACAATTCTTGATCTAATGCTTTGCAACAGGGCTCATTTCTGCACTCTAAGTACAGTATCTGTGAGGGGTTGCAGTGTTGTGGCACCAGCACCAGTGCCTAAGGCCCAATTTTTCAGCCCCTGTTCAACAGGGGCATGCAATTACAATTCTTGATCTAATAATTCACAGCAGGGCCCATTCATGCGCCCACCAAGAGTAACTGTGAGGGCTTACAGTGTTGTGGCACCAGCACCACCACCACCACCAAAGGCCCAATTTTTCCTACCACTGTTCAACAATGGCATGTAATTACAATTCCTAATATAATAGTTCACAGCAGGGCGTTCCAGCGCCCACCAAGAGTATCTGTGAGGGCTTACAGTGTTGTGGCAACACCAACACCGTCGGGGCCAAATTTCTGCAGAGTATATATGGCAGGCCCCTACTTTCAAACATTCAACTTACAAACGACTCCTACTTGCAAACGCAAGGAGACAACAGAAAGTGTGTGGAAATCTACCCCTAGGAAGGGAAATTCTCTCCTGTAAGAGTTAATATGGGAAAAGGTGTCTCCTCTCTAGTGATGCTTTATCACCAATCCTTGTTTCAATAAAAAAAACACATTTTCCAAAAAACATTTGTCATTGGGACGAAAAGTGAGGTGAAATGTTCTGAACAGGTGCACAGACAGCAAAACAAATGTTACAGGGGTGTTCTCCAAAAAACTTAAAAATAGATTTTTGGGCTAGAGCTACACTTAAAAAATTTACCTGTTCCAAATTACAAACAGATTCTACTTAAGAACAAACCTACAATGCATGTCTTGTTTGCACCGCCTGTATACTGCTGTTCAGAGTATATAGGGCCTTTATTTTGGGTGCGGGGTTCCCCTTAATATCCATACAAGACCCAAAGGGGCTGGTAATGGGCTGGGGTAGGGTGAGGGGGGGGGGGGGGTGATGGGGTAGCCATGCCATTTTTCTCAATGATTTTCATCCATATTGCCGGGACCAGACATTACATTAAAGCCGCAAGCAGTTTTAAATGGATTTTTTTCCTTTAGAAATTTCATTTTGTGCAGGGACAGTTCTAAACACGGGAAACACGTGCCACTTCAAAGGCATACTTTAAACACCCCCCAGGTATGATATTTAAATTAATATTTCACTTTTTTTTTCACTTTATGCATCATTAAAGTCACTGCTCCCGAAAAAACAACAGTTTTTAAAACTTCTTCTTGCATTGATACATATCCCCTGGGGCAGGACCCAGGTCCCCAAACCCTTTTTAGGACAATAACTTACATATTAGCCGTTATAATTAGCACTTTAGATTTCGATCGTTCGCTTCCATTGTATTTAATAGGGTTCTAAAGTTTGCGCAAACTTTCGGTCCGTTCGCAGGTTCTGGTGCGAACCGAACCGGGGGGTGTTCGGCTCATCCCTAGTCACCAGTATGGTATTTATAAATTTAAATCATATCCCCTTTCAAGCGTCTCTTCTCCAGAGAGAATAAGTTTAGTGCTCGCAACCTTTCCTCATAACTAATATCCTCCAGACCCTTTATTAGCTTTGTTGCCCTTCTTTGTACTCGCTCCATTTCCAGTACATCCTTTCCGAGGACTGGTGCCCAGAACTGGACAGCATACTCCAGGTGCGGCCGGACCAGAGTCTTGTAGAGCGGAATAATTATTGTTTTATTTCTGGAGTTAATCCCCTTTTTAATGCACTACCCACCCCTGACCATTCCGAGTACTCCCCATTTATCACCACCCTCTGAACTCGCCCTTGTAGCCAGTTTTCAATCAATGTACTCACCCTATGGTCCATGCCAACGGACCTTATTTTGTACAGTAAACATTTATGGGGAACTGTGTCAAATGCTTTTGCAAAATCCAGATACACCACATCTACGGGCCTTCCTTTATCTAGATGGCAACTCACCTCCTCATAGAAGGTTAATAGATTGGTTTGGCAAGAACGATTCTTCATGAATCCATGCTGATTACTGCTAATGATTCCGTTCTCATTACTAAAATCTTGTATATAGTCCCTTATCTTCCCCTTAAAGAGCTTACATACTATTGATGTTAGGCTAACTGGTCTGTAATTCCCAGGGATGTATTTTGGGCCCTTTTTAAATATTGGTGCTACATTGGCTTTTCTCCAATCAGCTGGTACCATTCCAGTCAGTAGACTGTCATTAAAAATTAGGAACAATGGTTTGGCAATTACTTGACTGAGTTCCATAAGTACCCTCGGGTGCAAGCCATCTGGTCCCAGTGATTTATTAATGTTAAGTTTCCCAAGTCTATTTTTAATACTGTCCTCTGTTAACCATGGAGGTGCTTCCTGTGATGTGTCATGAGGATAGACACTGCAGTTTTGAAACTGTTCTTATGCATTTTTTAATTATGGTAAATAATCCCATCTTCTGTTATCATGTATCTTTTGCTATATACCATTCATTCTCACTAGACCAGAAATAGATATCCGTTGTGCAATCTTTTTTTACATAAGGGCATATATTTAATTTTATAGACATTTATTTTTATACATCGCCTTTTTTTTATATTTTTGTCTTTTATACATCATTATTCCTAATATATATATTATCCATTTTAATCATATATAAATATATTTTCTAGTAATTTTAATTGTAATATAATTTGCACTGCATACAGTATATCTGTTTATCCAAATCTTTTATTATGGTGTAATATTTATATCCACGTCTTTCACCTGGTGTAGTACTCGATCCTTATATTTACAGTGCAGCTATTTTGTTTTGTCTGCTTTGTATTTTCTTGTCTTACTCCCTGTCTCCTCTCCAGTAGTAACAATGAATTCCCTTATAATGGCAGTCTGCAAGCCAATGGCTTGGCTAGGTCTTCTGTGCTTTTCTTCCCCCTCCCACTTTCCTCCCTCTCCTGCCCTCTTGGCTCTATGCAGCAGCTCGGCTTTCTCCTTCCTTTCCCTCCCATGTTCCTCCCCTTCCTGCCATTTTGGCTTTATCACTTCCCTTCACTGTCCATGCATTTGAAAAAGAGGGTGAAGATCCTGGAAACACATCATGGCCGACATTCCACAAGGCATTTTGACAGTTGTCATCCTTGTGTGCAGTTGAGAACGCCACCACTAATATCCATAATTTGAGCTTGCTGGCCCCCTGTCATCCTTGGTCTCTGTTTGCTCAGTAATGCCTATAGCCCTGCACCGATTACAGCTGCTTGGTGTTCCGGATCCATGCTGTTTCATTCTAACTTCAATGTAAGTGTGCTGCTTATTTTAATAAAATATTTTTTTATTTGATACTGACCTCAGCGCCTTGCTGTTTGTTTTCTAGTGCAGTGCAGGGCATTTTCTGGGACAGTAAAACTTGAACACACAGGGTTTATCTCAAACCCATGAAAGCAGGAACCCAATCCTCATCCCTACTGTACACAAAAAAAGGTTTACCCAGTTTGTCAGATAGCTTTCTAGATAGTAAGATTCTGTCCCCTGACAACATCCTGTTAGTGACAAAATTAATTGGGAGAGCCTGGGTTGTCATCACACCTGCCGGCTGAATAGTGGCAGGGCTTTACACACTTGGTCACTTATCTGTACTATGTGAGTACCTTTCTTTTAATAAAATATATGGAATTTAAGAAGTATTACATGATGTGGCTCATCCTTGTTCTCCTCTATGGCCTCTGAGGTTGCATCTGGTTCCTATTGATGGTGAGGCTCCAGCTATTCTGGCTATAGTTGTGATGATAGGATTTTTATAACAGCTTACCTGTAAAATCCTTTTCTTGGAAGTACATCACGGGACACAGAGCACTATAGTAATTACTATATGGGTTATACGCCCACCTTCAGGTGATGGATACTGGCATAATCAAGACAGTAAGCCCCCCCTATATAACCCCTCCCATACCGGGAGTACCTCAGTTTTTGTAGCACAGCAATATATAAATATCCCAATAAGAGGAGAGGGACCTCTGCGTGCCGTGATGTACTTCCAAGAAAAAGATTTTACAGGTAAGCTGTTATAAAAATCCTATTTTCTTTTTCGTACATCACGGGACACAGAGCACTATAGTAATTAATATATGGGATGTCCCAAAACAATGCCAACTGAGGGGAGGGAGACACAAAAAACATATACATATTACAAATATTGTAATTATGAATATATTTCAATTAGCTTGCTGTATATATATATTTAATTTAGCTAACTGAATATATTTCATTTAGCACCTAGGAAAGCCCTTTTGTTAAGAGCAGACTATGCGGGTCCGAGGCTTGTATATACAGACAATGGAGAGCCAATTCCATTGTTTGCATGTACTCACCTCAATGGATCCCATGCTGGGATATACAATGAAGAAAGCCCCACCTGTAATTCTGGGAAAATTCAATTAAATCTCCTGCCCAGATAGAGTCACCAGGATTTGCATGAAAGGGGGCTGACTTATCCAATCATGACCCAAGCTAGGCCAACCAATGGGACATCAGCATAGAGAAATATACTCAGGAGGGGAGGAGAAGGGAGTCTCTTTTTATGGAAAGGTAGCCTGCAAGATGGTTCTAAAAGGGTAACTATGGGAAAGGTCTGTCTTGTAACAACTACACATGCTTGTACTTTAATGTTTTAGAGGAATATGCTCTATATTCCTCCATGTAAATACTTTGTATATTTTAACCTACTATTTCCTGCTTGTTTAAGACTATAGATAGTTTCTGTGTGTTAGATTAGATTTTAACAAATACATAATAAATGTTCATTATGTTAAAGCTTTCACTTCTGGTCAAAAGAACTCTTATTTAACCCATATCATTATCTTTGAGATATTAAATCTTAAATATAGATTTTTAACCGCGAGAGTGGCGACCACGGAATTATGTACAGGACTGAGAGTATTTAATATAATAACAACATTTGTGTATTAGAGATTAATTAGTAGGGGGAATTTAAGCTGAGTCAGCTTATCCAATCTATCTAGAGAAAATATAGGTAAATATTTTTGTTTTAATAGTGGGTATTAGATTAACTCTAATATGAGGGAGGATATACCACATTATTTGTTTTTAATATCTCGTAAATCATAATTGATAAAAGTACTTTGGATGTACCATTATAAACCAGTCAATTTAATGGGGAGGAGGTACAGGGATTTTTGTTTTTATTTTTGATTGTTGTTTTATTGGAAAGAGGACACTAAAATAGGGGTCCTTGGTTTTGTGGAAAAAAATAATACATTTTACATGGCGGGAAAAAATGTTGTTTTTAATTATTGCTTTTCTGCCTCACCAAGCTTCATTGCTATCTCTAACCAGTGTTTGAGTTTGCTTCATGGTGAGTACATTTTGTATTAGAAAGACACTGAAAAAAGTGGTCTTGGTTGTGTTGTTAAAAAGGTTCAATAAGTTTTTTGTTTTATTTAAATTGTATGTCCACTAACATTTGGAAATATTTCGGACATTGAAACCTACAAAAGATTTAGTTTTTTTTTTTTTAACTGTGGGAATTTACAAGCAGTAATATTCTCATTGATGTCAGTTAAAGTACAAAACTGTGGAAGTTTTACTACCGAAGCTACAGTAGGTGCCGCCGATTTTGTGTCAATCTCGCCTCTTCTAGCGGTGAGATTGACACCCTACGAGCCCCATCGCGAGAGCCAGCGCCGAGCTGTCTCGTCATCGGGAAAGGAAAAATGTTTTTAGATAAGGGTCTGGTTTGGATTTTGAGGGGGACCCCCACGCCGTTTTTTCGGCTTAGGGGATTCCCCTTAAAATCCATACCAGACAGACAGGCCTGGTATGCTCCTGGAGGGGGAACCCATGCTGTTTTTTTATTTAAAATTTGGCGTGGAGTTCCCGCTCAGGATTCATACCAAACAGTGCCTGGTATTGGCGGGAATCCACGTCGAATCCAGTTCAATACAGTGTCGCGTCGCCTTCTCGCTATTGCAGCGAGCGCAAGATGTCGGCACCTTGTCGCCGAGATGTCGGCACCCTGTCGCCGAGAATCTCTGCGATGTATATCCGGCGATGGATATACAATGTCGGCGGCACCTACTGTAATATCTGAGAAAGATTATTATTATTAGTGTAAAATAAGGTGCATTGAACATAGTACATTATACCTTGAAATATTTTTTTTGTTAGTTCAGTTTTTTTACTGAATTAAGTGTTACAAATAGTGGCGTAAACAGAGCTGTATATCTATTGTTCCTTGTGTGTGGATTTCAGCACTTTTGTTTTTTTTGGCTTAGACTTCACTCTGTGAAGATAGTAGTGTTATTTTGCATATTCTTAGTGCTAGACTACTGTGTCAAGTCTGTTCTGTGGTGTATTATTGTATCATCACAGAACTTGTAAATCATGGAGAAATTGTTGGCCAGGATTTCTAAAGTTAAAAATAGCGCTGAGATAATAAGAGCAATGGAGGAATCCAAAAGCCCATGGCACCAGGCACAACAGTATGTAAATATAAAACTACTTAATTTTTGTGGCCTTTTGGTTAGCTAACAATCATAGGTCGTTATTATTGCAGACCATTTCACTCAAGGAAGATCTAGAAATAGCCAAAAGGAATATCAGTACTCTAAAGCCCTGTACACACGATCAGATTTCCTATGGATTTTAAACCAATGGATTTTTCCATCGAAATCCAATGAAGCTGACTTCCATCAGTCTTGCCTACACACCATCAGTCAAAAAAAATGCTGTGACGTAAAACACTCCGACGAGCCAAGAAAAATTAAGTTCTATGCTTCTGAGCATACGTCGACTTGATTCTGAGCATGCGTTGGGTTTTTATCCGATGGAGCTCCCCACAGACGATAGTAATTTGCTATTGTTTTTTTTTTCCATCGGATAAATTTAAAACATGTTCTATTTTTTAACACTGATGGAAAAAAGACCGATGGGGCTCACATACGATCGGTTTGTCCGATGAAAAAAGTCCATCAGACTGTTTTCATTGGTAAAACCGATCGTGTGTACAGGGCTTAAGAGTTTCTATGACAAATATGAATGCTAGCCACCAGCAGCCAACAATTCAGGGGCTGAAGGCTGCAAACAGTAAATGTGAAAAATGATCAGCATCTTCTACACATACCATAGATTGTAATGCAACCAGTTTGAGTATTTCTAGTTGCAACAGGAATATATCTCAGTCTGGAGTATGTGTTAGTTCCAACAGCTCATTGAAAGGTGGGAGCTCTTTTGAAAGGGCCCCCATTTCTCATAGAGCAAAAGTTGTTAATCAGGTTTTCGCCATTGAATATTCTCAGCCTAAAACCACACCAGTTGTTAAGAGACACTTTAATACTTTACAGAAGATAAAATGCTTCACGTGTGGTTTATTCAGCCACATTTCCCAGTTTTGTTTATCTTCTGGTGAAAATATATTAAAGCCAAATCAGTATACAACAAAGAGGCGTGACGTGGAAGTTTACTCACCTCGCTGGGGTGAAAAGCCTAAGAAATACGAAAATACAAATTCAGTTTGTGAAAGAATTCCAATCCTTTAAAAGAAACGTTATTAACTCCTTGAATTTGAAAAATGGAGGGAGTAAATTTGTCCATCGGGAACCAAACCAGTACACTAAAACCAGGGATGAAATGCAAGCTAGAAGTTATGTTTTGGAGGTCTAGGGCATTTAGTTTCACTAGATCAAAGTGGGAAGGTCATTGACCATTTACCAATGTACATGTAAGAATGTTGTATTGTTTGCTTTAAATAAGTTAAAGAAAAAAAAAAGTGGGATAAAGTAATAACTGTTTTGCTACAAGTTATTTTTTTTCAGGGTAAGTGAGTCCTGAAAGTATATGGACATTAAGGATGAGCCGAACACCCCCGGGTTCGGTTCGCACCAGAACCCGCAAACGGACCGAAAGTTCGCACGAACGTTAGAACCCTAATAAATACAATGGATGCGAACGTTCAAAATCTAAAGTGCTAATTATAACGACTAATATGCATGTTATTGTCCTAAAAAGGGTTTGGGAACCCGGGTTCTGCACCAGGGGACATGTATCAATGCAAAAAGAATTTTTAAAACCTGCCGTTTTTCGGGAGCAGTCATTTTAATGATGCATAAAGTGAAAAAAAAAGTCAAATATTCCTTTAAATATCGTACCTGGGGGGTGTCTAAAGTATGCCTGTGAAGTGCCACGTGTTTCCCGTGTTTAGAACTGTCCCTGCACAAAATGACATTTCTAAAGGAAAAAAAAGCCATTTAAAACTGCTTGCGGCTTTAATGTAATGTCTGGTCCCGGTAATATGGATGAAAATCTTTGAGAAAAATGGCATAGCTACCCCATCACCCCCCCCCCCCCCACCCCAGCCCATTACCAGCCCCTTTGGGTCTTGTATGGATATTAAGGGGAACCCTGCACACAAAATAAAAAAGGCCCTATATACTCTGAACAGCCGTATACAGGCGGTGCATACAAGACAGGGACTGTAGGTTTGTTCTTATGTAGAATCTGTTTGTAATTTTGAACAGGTACATTGTTTAAGTGTAGCTCCAGCCCAAAAAATCTATTTTTAAGCTTTTTGGAAAACATAGGGAAGGGTTATCACCCCTGTAACATTTGTTTTGCTGTCTGTGCCCCTGTTCAGAACATTTCACCTCACTTTCCGTCCCAATGACAAATGTTTTTGAAAAGTGGGGTTTTTATTGAAACAAGGATTGGTGATAAAGCATCAGTAGAGAGGAGACACCTTTTTCCCATATTAACTCTTACAGGAGAGAATTTCCCTTCCTAGGGGTAGATTTCCTCTCACTTCCTGTTGTCTCCTTTCGTTTGCAAGTAGGAGTCGTTTGTAAGTTGGATGTTTGAAAGTAGGGGCCTGCCGTATATACTCTGCTGAAATTTGCCTCTTACATGTTGGTGTTGCCACAACACTGTAAGCCCTCACAGTTACTCTTGGTGGGCGCATGAATGGGCCCTGCTGTGAATTATTAGATCAAGAATTGTAATTGCATGCCCCTGTTGAACAGGGGCTGAAAAATTGGGCCTTTGGTGGTGGTGGTGGTGGTGTTGACACAACACTGTAAGGCCTCACAGTTACTCTTGGTGGGCGCATGAATGGGCCCTGCTGTGAATTATTAGATCAAGAATTGTAATTACATGCCCCTGTTAAACAGGGGCAGAAAAATTGGGCCTTAGGCACTGGTGCCACAACACTGCAACCCCTCACAGATACTGTACTTGGAGCACAGCAATGAGCCCTGTTGCAAAGTATTGCATCAAAAATTGTAATTACATGCCCCTGTTAAACAGGGGCTTGAAAATTGGGCCTTAGGAACTGGTGCTGGTGCCACGACACTGCAACCTCTCCCAGATACTCTAGTTGGAGTGCAGGAATGAGCCCTGCTGCAAAGCATTGCATAAAAAATTGTAATTACATGCCCCTGTTAAACAGGGGCTGAAAAATTGGGCCTTAGGCACTGGTGCTGGTGCCACGACACTGCAACCTCTCCCAGATACTCTAGTTGGAGTGCAGGAATGAGCCCTGCTGCAAAGCATTGCATAAAAAATTGTAATTACATGCCCCTGTTAAACAAGGGCTGAAAAATTGGGCCTTAGGCACTGGTGCTGGTGCCACGACACTGCAACCTCTCCCAGATACTCTAGTTGGAGTGCAGGAATGAGCCGTGCTGCAAAGCATTGCATAAAAAATTGTAATTACATGCCCCTGTTAAACAGGGGCTGAAAAATTGGGTCTTAGGCACTGGTGCTGGTGCCACGACACTGCAACCTCTCCCAGATACTCTAGTTGGAGTGCAGGAATGAGCCCTGCTGCAAAGCATTGCATAAAAAATTGTAATTACATGCCCCTGTTAAACAGGGGCTGAAAAATTGGGCCTTAGCCACTGGTGGCGGCACCCAGAAACAAAAATGTTCTTCCAAGCTATCATCATCAATCGGATCATTGAGGAGGAGGAGGATAGTCAGTCAACATAACAGGACAGTCACTCAGCATCAGCATCAGTCTTGAAGGGATGTGACATTTGAAAATAAATTAGTCTGTTTTATCAGCTTCAGGTGTTTGGTAGCTGGTGGTGACCCAAGACTGGTTCATCTTTATGAAGGTCAGTCGATCAACTGAGTCGGTGGACAGGCACACCCTGTGATCCGTGACAAATCCTCCAGCAGCACTGAATGAAAGAACGCTGGATGCAGGACAGGCCAGTAGCTCAATTGCATAAAGTGCAAGCTCTGGCCAGTGATACATCCTCAAGACCCAGTAAGCCAGAGGATTTTCGGTGGGGAAGGTGTCCAAGTCTCACCTTGCCCCTAGGTATTCCTGCACCATGTATATCAGACGCTGGCGATGGTTGCTGGAACCGATCATACCTTGGGGCTGCAGACTAAAGAATTGTCTGAACGCATCGGTCAGACGGCCACCTTCCCCACCGCTCCTTCTTTGACTGACCGAAGCCTCAGCAACTCGTTGTCCAGGACCAGGAGTTTGTAACCTCCCAGTCTCTGGGAACGCGTTGCACAGACCTTTCTGCAAGGCCTCCCGGAGTTGTCTCATCCTCTGCGACGGTAAGATAAGGTCTGCAACCTTACCCTTGTACCGTGGATCAAGGAGAGTGGCCAGCCAGTAATGGTCCCTCTCCTTGATCCGAAGAAATGCGAGGATCCTTCCGCAGACTTTGCAGGATCAGGGAGGCCATGCAGCGTAGGTTAGCTGAGGCATTCGGTCCGGAGTCCTCTGGGTCACTAAGGACGACATGATCAGCAGCCACCTCCTCCCAGCCACGTACAAGTCCACGGGTTTCTTGGGACTGTAAATCATCCCTAAATGACTGCTGCTGATGATGCTGAGTGCCAGGCTCCACCTCCATGCTGACACAATCCTCCTCCTCCTCCTCCTCCTCTTCCTGTGCGATGGGTGGGACAGAAGGAACACTGTCTGGGTAAAGGGGGCCTTGAGAGGCAAGGAAGTCCTCCTCTTCCTGCCTCTGTTCTGCCTCAAGTGCCCTGTCCATTATTCCACGCAGCGTATGTTCCAACAGGTGGACAAGAGGTACAGTGTCACTGATGCATGCACTGTCACTGCTCACCATCCTCGTGGCCTCCTCAAATGGTGCCAGGACAGTGCATGCATCCCTGATCATGCCCCACTGGCGTGGTGAAAAAAAAACGAGCTCCCCTGACCCTGTCCTGGTGCCGTAGTCGCACAGGTACTCATTGATGGCCCTCTGCTGCGTGTGCAGCCGCTGCAGCATGGCCAACGTTGAGTTCCACCTGGTGGGCATGTCACATATAAGGTGGTTCTTGGGCAGGTTCAACTCCTTTTGCAGCTCAGTCAGGCGAGCACTGGCATTATAAGATCTGCGGAAATGCACACAGACTTTCCTGGCCTGCCTCAGGACATCCTGTAAGCCCGGGTACCTGCCCAAGAACCGCTGCACCACCAGGTTAAGGACGTGAGCCACACAGAGCACATGGGTCAGTTGTCCCTGTCGGAGGGCGGAGAGGAGGTTGGTGCCATTGTCGCAAACCACCATTCCTGGCTTAAGCTGGCATGGCGTCAACCACCTCTCGGCCTGCCCCTGCAGAGCAGACAGAACCTCTGCCCCAGTGTGGCTCCTGTCCCCCAAACACACCAGCGCAAGCACGGCATGGCATCTTTTTGCCTGCGTACTTGCGTAGCCCCTTGAACGCCTATGGAGCACCGCTGGTTCCGAGGACAAAGCACAGGAAGAGGCCATGGAGGAAGAAGAAGAGGAGGGGGTGGAGGAGAGAGGTGTGTCACAACCAGTAGTAGCATTTTGGAGGCGTGGCGGCGGAACAACCTCCAACACTACTGCACCTTGTCCTGCATCCTTCCCAGCTGCCAAAAGAGTGACCCAATGGGCGGTGAAAGAAAGGTAACCTCCCTGTCCATGCCTGCTGGACCATGAGTCAGCGGTAATATGCACCTTACTGCTGACCGCCCTTTCCAGCGAGGCCAAGACATTGCCTTCCACATGCCGGTAGAGAGACGGAATCGCCTTCCGTGAGAAAAAGTGGCGTTTGGGAACCTGCCACTGAGGAACCGCACATTGCACAAACTCACGGAAGGGGGCCGAGTCTACCAACTGAAAAGGCAGCAGTTGAAGCGCTAGCAATTTAGCCAAGCTAGCATTCAACTGCTGGGCATGTGGATGGCTGGGAGTGAACTTCTTTCGACGGTCCAGCAGCTGGGGCAGGGAAATTTGCCTGCTAGAATCGGACGTCGGTGTACTGCTAGCAGAGTGCCCGCAAGTACTTGGCTGTGACACACCTAATTCTACACCTTCATTCCTCTCAGTGCAGGTTTCAGAGAGGACTGAAGGTATAGTGGGGTTGGAGATTCCAGCTGATGCAGTGCAAGGAGAGGTCCGCTTTGTTCTTTGGTGTGGGTCTTTAAGGTAGGCTTGCCAACGAGCTGCATGGCAGGTCAACATATGTCTGGTCAAGCATGTGGTGCCCAAGCGGCTGATGTTTTGGCCACGCGATATACGCTTGAGACATATGTTGCAAACAGCAGCTGTGCGATCTGATGCACTCGACTCAAAAAAGGCACACACCAAAGAACTTTTTGAATAACGGGCAGAGGCAGCGCCCTGCACAGGCGGAGCTCTGCGGTGTGATTCAGTTGGTGTGCTGCCCTTACACTGCCCCCCGAGGGAATCATGCCTCGTTGGAGATGTGCCTCCTCGTCATCCTCCTCCTCCTCCTCTCTCCTATTAGGCACCCACGTGGAGTCAGTGACCTCATCATCCCCTCCCTCCTCATCACTGGAGCCAATCTGGCAGTATGCTGCAGCTGCTGGAACATGACTGCCAGATTGGTGTCCTTCTTGAGCATCCCCTCTCTCTGCTCTCACGCTACTGCCTTCCTCTAGCTGGGTATCATCATCAGACCCTTTGAAACGCTGGGCATCCTCCTGGAGCATGTACCCAACACTGTGCTCAAACAGTTCGGGGGACTCCTCAGGAGGACATGGTGGGTCTAGGGAAGGAGTGACTGATGATGACTTTGATACCAGGGAAGAGGACGCTTTGGCAGCTGCTTTGCCAGTACCCTGAGCCTGGGTGAGAGAGGATGAGGAGGATGAGGAGGGCTTGGTCATCCACTCTACCAAGTCTTCGTCATGATGCGGCTCAACACGTCCAGCTGCCGAAAATAAGGACAAGCGTGTCCCATGGCCACGTGCTGATGACGATGCACCGCGTCCACGACCAGCACTGTTGTCTCTAGACACAGAGCCTGCTTGCCCTCTTTTATTGGCTCCTGACTGTCTGCCTCTCCTTGTTTGCCTTCCAGACATTCTAATGGCCTGCAGGGAGATGGGAAAACCAGCAATAAGGGGTAGCTTCAGGTGTATATTTTGCAGGAAGCACACTACACCCGCTGTAAGTGCTGCAGATGACTGCCTGTGTTACACAACAGGAAAAAAACAGCAATAAGGGCTAGCTTCAGGTGTTTATTTTGCAGGAAGCACACTCCGCCCGCTGTAAGTGCTGCAAATGCCTGTTAGTGTACTACACCAGGAAAACACAGCAATACGGGCTAGCTTCAGGTGTATATTTAGCAGGAAGCACACTCCGCCCGCTGTAAGTGCTGCAAATGCCTGTTAGTGTAACACACCAGGAAAACACAGCAATACGGGCTAGCTTCAGGTGTATACTGTGCAGAAGGCTTAGCAACAATGACGCTGACACTGTCCCCTGCCTATCCTTCTCTCTTCCTGCACACAAGGTTTATCAAAGAATATGACACTGACACTCTCCCTGCCTATCCTTCTCTCTCCCTGCACACAAGGTTTAGCAAAGAATATGACACTGACACTCTCCCTGCCTATCCTTCTCTCTCCCTGCACACAAGGTTTAGCAAAGAATATGACACTGACACTGTCCCCTGCCTATCCTTCTCTCTCCCTGCACACAAGGTTTAGCAATGAAGATGGCACTGACACTCTCCCTGCCTATCCTTCTCTCTCCCTGCACACAAGAATAGCACAAAGAATATCACACTGTCCCTGCCTATCCTTCTCTTTCCCTGGGCCGGAACACACTACACAAGGCCGCCGCGCTGGCGGCCTTTTATAGTGTGGGGCGTGTGCTAAACCCCCTGAGCTATAATTGCCCACAGGCAACCTGCCTGTGGCCAATTATGGCTCTCCTAGCTTCCGGCGCTGTGATTGGCCAAGCATGCGGGGTCACAGTGCATGCTTGGCCAATCACAGAGCCGGGATTGCACTGCGATGGCGCAGTGTATTGTGGGCCGTTCGCGTCACTCGAATTTGGCGCGAATGGCCCAAATAGTTCGATCTTCGTCGAACACCGAGCTCATCCCTAATGGACATATAAAGCTGTACATATGGGTAAATATGCGCCTAACAAAAGGTAAAGTATAGTATTCCATGGTTTTTGTTTTTTTATTATTGACTGGAGTAATGCTAGTGTGCATGGTGCCTAAACAAACCCCTATCCTTATTACTAAACTTACTTATCTAATTAACCACATGACATCTTCTGGATTAAATGACCAACAAAGGCCCCTTTATTATTTCCAAAAGATAACATATAAAATAACTTATAAAAATAACCTTTTTAATAAATATATATATCTTTCCATAAATATATATATATTTAACACAAACATTTTTTAACAGATTTCACTAAACTGCTGCGCCTGGGTTCCTGAAAGAAGGTACCAATTGCTATCTCATCGGCTGTCCATGATCTCCACAGTATCCTGGCCTTCAGCCGTGATTCTGAAAGAATGGGAGGAATAATCAGCAGCATTGAACCCACCCAAGAGGCCACAACACCAACCACTCCTGGAGCACCTGTACCGTGCATAGACCCAGCCCGGGAACCCTACCCAGCACCACATTACTCCCTTTACCCAACTGGTCGGTTTTCGACTTCCGAATAACCAACGTGACAGAGTCCCCGTGCTCCCTTACATCCGAGACATCCAAACCTCCCGCCATTGACTTTGAAGGGCTAACCAATTCACCCACCTTCAATGCCCCAAAAAACGCTACCACAAAGGCCATCACCATTTCAGCATCAGCCACCTCATTAACCACCTCAGTGATATGCACAGCACACACCACAATGTTCAATTCTAAACATCTAAGCACTAAATAGCGTAACAAATGCACCACTGGCAAAGACAATGCCATCAAAGAGTTGATTGCCTGCACCACCCCTAGGTTATCACAATGGAAACGAACCCTTCGGTTCTGAAACTCCCCTCCCCAAAGCTCCACCGCTAACACTATAGGGAACAACTCCAGCAGCATCAAATTCCTGATAAACGCCGACTCCGCCAATGCCTCCGGCCACCTGTCAGCACTCCACCTCCCTTGGAAATAGGCCGCAAACCCCACCGACCCTGCCGCATCAGTAAAGAGCTCCAAGTCTCTTGCCTGCACCACAGGTTCCATCCAAAATGACCGCCCATTAAAGTTCTCTAGAAACGTATCGCAAACTCGCAAATCGTCCCTGTGTTCCCGGCCCAAACAAATGAAATGATGCAGGGCCCTAACCCCAGCTGTGGCAGCCGCCAAATGCCTGCAGAACACCCTACCCATAGGCATGATCCGGCAAGCAAAGTTGAGCTTATCCAACACCGATTGCAAATCCTTCAACTGCACTTTCTAACTACGGGCCACGGACGCCACCGATTCCCGAAGATCAGCTAGCTTGTCACCCGGGAGCCTGCATTCCATCTTAACCGTATCAATTACTATACCCAAAAATTTTAACACCGTCACAGGCCCCTCCGTCTTGTCCTGTACAAGTGGAGCAACAAAAACCTTGAAAATATGCTGAATGGTGGACAACAAAATAAGACAGGTCCGGTCATCCGACGGACCTATCAGCAGGAAATCATCTAAATAATGCAAAATCGAGCCGAGGCCCGATAAACCCTTGACCACCCATTCCAAAAAATAACTGAACAATTCGAAATAAGAACAGGAAATCGCGCAAACATCTGTCCACAAAATAATCCCCCTCCCAACAACATCCCAACAATCTGACACTATTCGGGTGCACAAGCAGCAGGCGAAGCGCCGACTCAATGTCAGTCTTTGCCATGAGTTCACCCCTCCCAAACCGCTGCACCCAGCGCACAGCCTCATCAAAGGACGCATATGACACTGTGCACAGGGCAGGATCGATCGCATCATTCACCGAACCACCCTTCGGGTGAGACAAGTGATGAATGAGCCTAAACTGATTCGGCTTACGCTTAGGCACCACCCCCAACGGTGAAACCACCAAGTCCCCCAGCGGCAGCTCCGAAAACGGACCCACCATCCTGCCCAAACTCACTTCCTTCTGCAGTTTACCAGAAACCACCTCCGGATACTCATACGCTCATACGCTGAACGTAGGTTGGCCGCAACGGGGGGGATTTGGACTGCAGTGCTAGTGTCCGCCAGCAGGTGTCCTCCTGCAGCCAATATCTCTGTTGGAGGATCTCACCTGCTGGTGGTAACACATGATACATGGACTGCAGTACCGGCATCCACCAGCGGATGTATTCTGGCAGTATGGGACAGGCAGCACTTCCTGTGGTCAGCTGTGACCTGAAGCTTAATCACTGGACTTCCTTATATACCCGGCAAGTGCAAACACTCCTTGCCCTGGTATCTCTCTTCCTGACCCCCTGGACTTGTGACCCGGACTTTAATCTGTATCTTATCCCAACCTGCACCCTGCCTGATCTGATCCGACCCGATCCCTACCTTGAACCCGCACCATGTTTAACCTGATCCTTACTTCGTGCCCATCCTGCAGCTGTCCCTTCTGTTACCTGGATCCCTGCTCTGCAGCCTATCCATCCGTCCCCTCCCTGTTCCTGTTCTCGTCCCATCCATACCCATCTGCTTGATCCCCTTGTGTATGACCTCGGCCTGGCTTTTACTACGATTCTGCTATCTCCCTTATTTGTATATATTGTTTATAGTCACTGTTGATTTATTCATTGCACCGTGTTCTGTTTGAGGTGGTTGTTTGTTGGTCACTCACCATAATAAATTGTATATTTTCACCTATACCCGTTTGGTTTCCTTTTATGCAGTCACACAGTCTGGTCTATTATCAATCTCTGACAGGATCGTAGTCAATTCACTAGGAATCAGGAACCCCTCCTTAAAGCCCAACCACAATGCCCGTGCCGCCCCCCGATTCGGATACCTACTTAGATAGGGCGCCATTTTTTCCACTCTCACCGGTGTCCTCCCTTTTTCCAGCGTCGTTCTGCTTTTTTCCTTTTTTGAAACACTTGGACAATGGATGGGCCCCCCCACAGCCGGAACACTTGTGTCAGAAACAACAGGAGCCCCCGAACTTACACGTGCCCTCGTTGAATTGCCAGCAGAACCCTTTTCACTTTCCGGCCGACGGCGAAGAGGCTTGGGCACCCCCGCCCCCCCCTGAAAGGACTGTGAACCGGCCCTGGCCTGCGTCATGAGCCTCATCCACAAGCCAATATCCTTATGATCCCATCTCAAGGATGGTCTCACCGCCTTCCATTGCCTGAACTGCTCGTCATAGCGCAGCCACGCCACCCCTCCATACACCCTTTGAGCCTCGCTAATGGAGTCAATATAGCAGAATAACCCCGAACAATTCTCAGGGGCCTTTTCCCCAATAACACGAGCCAATATGTAGAACGCCTGCGCCCAATTGGCAAACGTTGGAGGGATGAGGCGATACCACTGCTTCTCCTCTTCCTCCTTTTTGCTCTCTTCCGGCTTAACTTTATCCAAGTTAAACTTCTCGAGTGGCAGCAATGAGAAGATCTCCACGTACTCACCCTTCCAAATCTGCTCCTTCACTTCTGGCTTCAAGTGGGAACCCAGGGGCCCCTCATAGCAGACGTAGACCTCACACCGTGCCGCGTTCGCCAAAGGAACCCCGTCCACCATCAACCCTGCCGCGGGACCCCCACCTTTACTCACCTGAGTAGCTCCAGCCACAACCGGGGGAATGACACTCGACCCCGCACTCACTTGGGACGCCTGCACAGGGGGAGAAGACAACCCAGAGGTACCCGTACTCACCTGAGAAGCATCAGCCACCGGAGGAACTACGCCTACACCTGTTCCCCCAGTAGAAGTAACCGTCACGGGAGCAGAAACAGCCCCGGGAGCCCCCAGAGCCTTCTGCAGACCAACCTGCACCCCCCCTGTGAGACTGGCAAGGACGTAGCACCCACCTGCCCACCACCCCCCACCAGCCAAGCTGTCACCGGCGGCACTGTGGCAGCCGGGGGAACCGCCACAGTTCCCCCACTTGCCATGTCCCTACACCCCTGTAACAGAGATGCCACCAGCTGCTGCAGAAAAACCACACCAGCACCAGGGACCCCACCCACCACTCCCGACATCAAACCAACACCCGCCGGCACCACCCGCACCAACACAGAACCACCCCCAACCGTATACCCAGACACTACTGCAAAGGGGAGACACAGACAAAACGGGAACAGGAGCAGAAACAGTGAAAGGAAAAGAAGGTGACTTACCCGGCTGCCCGACCGACCAGCCACCACACCGGATCCGCACTGATGCCGCGACGGGCCCGCCACTGCTCCAGGACCGTCCGAGTCCGTGTCCGATGGGTTCTGCCTCAGAACGCTGGTCCCCCTGATCGACAGGGGATGCTGTAGCCACGACCGTGCTGGGGGGCCACCGGCCGCGACATCACCCGGAGCCGGTCCGTCCTCCCGTCTCTCGATCGCCATCCTCCCACGTGGGGCCCTCTGCTTGCCAGCAGATGCCGCACTGTAGCCGTCACCCCCGTCTGGACCTCTACTTCTCCCCAGATTGACCACGGCCACCCTGGAGGAGGGGCCCATGGCTGCTCTGTCAGGTCTCCCACGCCGGGTGGTGACCTGCCAGGCGGAAGGCCCAGCATGCGCCACCGCATGGTCCCTTTCCATCGCTGCAGGCCTGGCAGGGGAAGGGGACATCACCCTCCTGGCCAGGTCCCGCCTAGGCCGGGGATTCCTCCTGGTGTCCTCTGCAGACCCAGATGCAGGGCGCTTGACACTGGGACCCGGAGGGTCCGTGATCGGGCTCCCTAATTGACGGCACACCCTGGATGCGACCTCCAGACTATAGCGCACCGGAGGCCGCGACCTCCGAGCGCGCTGCAGTGAAGGGGGCGGGGGGTTTAGCTGACTTACCTTCCCTTGTCCCCGGCAGCATCTCTGCAAGCTGCTCAGAGAACCACTGTGGCCCATGCTCGAGGGCTTCAGAGCGCAACCGCTCAAGCAGGCCATTCAGGATCTCCATAGCAGGGGGGAAATCACACAGAAATTGTGCACTGTGTTCCTCTCCTGCTTTCCGCTCTAGAATGCCAGGCTCTGCCCCCCCCCCCCCTGTAATATATATGAACACAGCATGGTGACCAAAACCCCACCCCCTGTGCAGGGATAATACTGCACCCAGCCCTACATCACTTCCTGTGCACCATAACACAGCGTCCCCCCAGTCATGCGGCCCTGCGCTGAGGTTCCGTTTAGCTCCCGGGCTTTCTTTGTATTCTCCCAGTGGCCAGAAACGCCTAGCAATTAATTTGCAAATTAACAAAGCTCTAAACAAAATCTAGGGGATTCAAGCTAAACGAATGTGTGTGTTTCATGGAATGAATGTGTATGAACGGTCCATGTGTAAACAAGATTTTTTGTTTTATGGCCATCAATAAGTGTGATCACATTAATGCGCATGCTTGGTACTGTTTATGTTTATTTGATTACTTTTTTCTCTCTCTCTCTCTCTCGTTTTTAATGAGCTCAATACTGGTACCAGTTAAAATTTATACCTTTTTTTTAAATTTAAATGTATTCGCGAATAAATAACCTGTGCACAGATACGTTGTTTTTTTTTCTCTCCCTTTCCTGTGGTTAGAGTGAAGTTTCATTCACTCTGACACGTGGAAACTACATAATACATTACCTTATAGTTTGTAGTAGATTTTGAAATCACTTTTTTTTCACTCTTTATTAATAAATTTTACGTTAGAAGACATCAACACTAGAGTGATAGCACATAATATATCTGGGGGAGAATATGGGGGATCGTATTCCCCCATCCCCCCCCTTTTCTAAAATCATCCTCACTCCCCTCCCCCCCCCCTTTTTTTTTTTTCTCTCTCCCTCATTCTCCCCCTCTCCTTTTCCCCATCTCTCTTTCTTTTCCTCCCCCTTTTTTTTTTGGCACAGGTGACGATAACTTTACCTCTCACTTTTCTCTTTATATACATGTTTTGTCACTCTATCAGTACAGTCATTCATAAATTCATCCCCCAGTCCTTTACACTGTCTACTTTTAGACTTTAACACTTTTTTTTAGTTTGTAGTAGTTTTTGAAATCACCTTTTTTCTCTCTTTATTATTTAATTTCACTTTAGAAGACATCAACACTAGAGTGATAGCACATAATATATTTGGGGGAGAGTATGGGGGACTGTATTCCCCCATCCCCCCCTTCTAAATCATCCCCACCCACTCCCTCCCCCCCCTTTTTTTTTCTCTCTCTCTCTCTCTCTCTCCATTTCCTCATCTCTCCCTCCTTTTTTTTTCCCTTTTTTTTTTTTTTTTCTTTTTATTTGTAATGGGAAATATTGAGACTGTAAAATGTGTTTCATGTATTGTAATGTGTGTTATATATGTTTTTGGAAAATTAATAAAAAAAGATAATAAAAAAAATAAATACATTACCTTATGGCATCTTATGGATTCAGTAGGTCTTATGCGGCGTACACACGTACGTTTTTAATGCCATTTTTTTAACCAACGTTTTTCTCGTCGTTTTTTTTCATGTTTCCTCTCAAGCCTGTCTTGCATCCACACGATCATTAACCACTTAAGCCCCGGACCATTTGGTAGCTAAAGGACCAGAGGTGAATTCAGAATTTTGCACTGCGCTGCTTTAACTGTAAATTGTGCGGACATGCAATGTTGTACCCAAACGAAATTTGCGTCCTTTTCTTCCCACAAATAGAGCTTTCTTTTAATGGTATTTGATTGCCTCTGCAATTTTTATTTTTTGCGATATAAACGGAAAAAGACAGAAAATTTTGGAAAAAAATGATATTTTCTACTTTTTGTTATAAGAAAAATCGAATAAACTAAATTTTAGTCATACATTTAGGCCAAAATGTATTCAGCCACATGTTTTTAGTAAAAAAAATGTCAATAAGCGTATATTTATTGGTTTGCGCAAAAGTTATAGCGTTTACAAACTAGGGTACATTTTCTGGAATTTACACAGCTTTAAATTTATGACTGCCTATCTCATTTCTTGAGGTGCTAAAATGGCAGGGCAGTACAAACCCCCCCCCAAATGACCCCATTTTAGAAAGTAGACACCCCAAGGAAATTGCTGAGAGGCATGTTGAGCCCATTGAATATTTTTTTTTTTTGTCCCAAGTGATTGAATAATGACAAAAAAAAAAAATTACAAAAAGTTGTCACTAAATGATATATTGCTCACACATGCCATGGTTATATGTGGAATTGCACCCCAAATACATTTTGCTGCTTCTCCTGAGTACAGGGATACCACATGTGTGGGACTTTTTAGGAGCCTAGCCAGGTACGGGACCCCGGAAACCAAGCACCGCCTTCAGGATGTCTAAGGGCGCAAATTTTTGATTTCACTCCTCACTACCTATCACAGTTTTGAAGGCCATAAAATGCCAATATAGCACAAAACCCCCCCAAATGACCCCATTTTAGAAAGTAGACACCCCAAGGAAATTGCTGAGAGGCCTGTTGAGCCCATTGAATATTTTTTTTTTGTCCCAAGTGATTGAATAATGACAAAAAAAATACAAAAAAATGCTGAGAGGCATGGTGAGTATTTTACAGCTCTCATTTGTTTTTGAAAATGAAGAAAGAAATTTTTTTTTTTCTTTTTTTTTTCAATTTTCAAAACTTTGTGACAAAAAGTGAGATCTGCAAAATACTCACAATACCTCTCAGCAAATAGCTTGGGGTGTCTACTTTCCAAAATGGGGTCATTTGGGGGGGTTTTGTGCCATCTGGGCATTCCATGGCCTCCGAAACTGTGATAGGCAGTGAGAAGTGAAATCAAAAATTTACACCCTTAGAAAGCCTGAAGGCGGTGATTGGTTTTTGGGGTCCCGTACGCGGCTAGGCTCCCAAAAAGTCTCACACATGTGGTATCCCCGTACTCAGGAGAAGCAACAGAATGTATTTTGGGGTGTAATTCCACATATGCCCATGGCGTGTTTGAGCAATATATCATTTAGTGACAACTTTGTGCAAAAAAAATAAAACAAAATAAAAAATTGTCTTTTTTACGCAACTTGTGTCAACATATAAAATATTCCATGGACTCGACATGCCTCTCAGTATATAGCTTGGGGTGTCTACTTTCCAAAATGGGGTCATTTGGGGGGGGTTTGAACTGTTCTGGCATTTTATACACAACATTAGGAAGCTTACATCCACTCTTCTAACCACTTGAAGACAAAGCCCTTTTTGACACTTTTTGTTTACATGAAAAGATATTTTTTTTTGCAAGAAAATTATGTTGAACCCCCAAACATTATATATATTTTTAAAGCAAAGGCCCTACAGAATAAAATGGTGGGTGTTGAATTTTTTTTTTCTACACAGTATTTGCGCAGCGATTTTTCAAACGCATTTTTTTGGGAAAAAATACACTTTTTTTAATTTTAATGCACTAAAACACACTATATTGCCAAAATGTTTGATGAAATAAAAAAGATGATCTTAGGCCGAGTACATAGATACCAAACACGACATGCTTTAAAATTTCGCACAAACGCGCATTGGCGACAAACTACATACATTTTTAAAAGCCTTTAAAAGCCTTTACAGGTTACCCGTTAGATTTACAGAGGAGGTCTACTGCTAAAATTACTGCCCTCGATCTGACCTTCGCGGTGATACCTCACATGCATGGTGCAATTGCTGTTTACATATGACGCCAGACCGACGCTTGCGTTCGCCATTGGGCAAGAGCAGGGCAGGACAGGGGTGCTTTTTTTTATTTTTTATTATTAATTTTGCTTTTTTATTTTATTTTTAAATTGTTCCTTCCATATTTTTTTTTATCATTTTTATTGTTATCCCCAATGATAGCAATAGGTAGTGACAGGTACTCTTTTTTTGAAAAAACTGGGGTCTAGACCCTAGATCTTTCCTCTGCCTTCAAAGCATCTGACCACACCAAGATCGGTGTGATAAAATGCTTTCCCAATTTCCCAATGGCGCTTTTTATATCCGGGGGGAGGACATTCCCTCCCACTGCTTGTAAAAGCAGTCCAGAGGCTAATTAGCCACTAGGATTGCTTTTACATGAAAGCCGGCCGCTGGCTGAAAAGAATGATACCAAGATGATACCTAAACCCGCAGGCATCAATCTGGTATAACCATTCAAAGTCCAGCAACATACCAGTACGTTGCTGGTCCTTGTTGGACATGTATTGTAATCTTTTTTTTTCATGCAGCCAGGTGGCTGAACAAAAAAAGAGATTGATCGGTGGGTATGCCCACCATTAGAATACCGCCCTTCATCCACCCACTTCTAATGATGGGCATACATGCACCATTTATATATGCCGAAGCATGGGGGCATCCTCCCGCAAAAAAGTTTTGCCGCACACACATGGTCGGACTTTTCCACGGGCAAGCCTCCGTCGGAATTTCGATCGTATGTACGCGGCATTAGGAGCAAAATCACTGCTCCGCCCCTGCTGCCCCAATGCTTCGGCATATTTGCTTTTTTTTTTAACTGTGGTGGTGAAATCAACTCCTACAGCACTGGAGTCGCAAGGATCAGGCCTGTCTCTGCGAACGCTGCAGTTATGTGTGTTGTGTTTTGTAAGTGACAGTGATCGATCGATACTGCACTTGGGTGGCCTGGGCTGGACGGAGGGGCAAAACGCAGGTGCTAGCAGGTATCTGGGCTGATCCCGCTAACACTGCGTTTTTGGGAACCCTAAACTGCTGGGGACGCTAGTATAGATCTGATCAGATCAGATATTGATCTGTTCAGATACTATACCACTAAGGAGGGTGTATGCTTCACGCGTGGGTGTTAGCGTTACTGGCCCTAACCTGATGCTGCCTGGGGTGTGACGCAGACCCTCTCTGATGCTAAAACCTAATTGATATCACCCGCCGGGCGATCAGGGGGTTAAACCTTTATTGGGTTATATACGGCGGGTGCCCTGACACTATAAAAAGCAAACTAACTAACCAGCGTCACCCGTAACACTTTTATGATGATCACTGGTGAAAGGGTTAACTGGGGGCAATTAGGGGGTTAAAACCTTTATTAGATAATATATGGGGGTACCTGACGCTATAAAAACCTGCGGCGAACCTAAAAAAAAATACTGGCTACCAATCTGCATCACCGACGCTAAGACAGCGATCAGAAAAATTATCGCTTAGCGACAGTGGTGATAGGGGGTGAAAGGGTTACCTGGGGGGCGATCAAGGGGGTTAAACCTTTATTAGATAATTTATGGGGGTACCTGACGCTATAAAAACCTGCGGCGAACCTAAAAAAAATTACTGGCTACCGATCTGCATCACCGGCGCTAAGACAGCGATCAGAAAAATGATCGCTTAGCGACAGTGGTGATAGGGGGTGAAAGGGTTACCTGGGGGGCGATCAAGGGGGTTAAACCTTTATTAGATAATTTATGGGGGTACCTGACGCTATAAAAACCTGCGGCGAACCTAAAAAAAAAAATACTGGCTACTGATCTGCATCACCGACGCTAAGACAGCGATCAGAAAAATGATCGCTTAGCGACAGTGGTGATAGGGGGTGAAAGGGTTACCTGGGGGGCGATCAAGGGGTTAAACCTTTATTAGATAATTTATGGGGGTACCTGACGCTATAAAAACCTGCGGCGAACCTAAAAAAAATTACTGGCTACCGATCTGCATCACCGACGCTAAGACAGCGATCAGAAAAATTATCGCTTAGCGACAGTGGTGATAGGGGGTGAAAGGGTTACCTGGGGGGCGATCAAGGGGGTTAAACCTTTATTAGATAATTTATGGGGGTACCTGACGCTATAAAAACCTGCGGCAAACCTAAAAAAAAAATACTGGCTACCGATCTGCATCACCGACGCTAAGACATCGATCAGAAAAATGATCGCTTAGCGACAGTGGTGATAGGGGGTGAAAGGGTTACCTGGGGGGCGATCAAGGGGGTTAAACCTTTATTAGATAATTTATGGGGGTACCTGACGCTATAAAAACCTGCGGCGAACCTAAAAAAAATTACTGGCTACCGATCTGCATCACCGACGCTAAGACAGCGATCAGAAAAATGATCGCTTAGCGACGGCGGTGCTAGGGGGTGAAAGGGTTATCTGGGGGGTGATCAAGGGGTTAAACCTTTATTAGGGGGGGTTAGGGGGCTACACTTGACCTAAAACTAAATGTAGTGACACTTTTACAGTCACAAATGTCACTGATTGCAGTGATCAGTAAATAAATGGTCACTGCAATCAGTGACACTGTGACTGGGGGCTGGGGGGTGATCTGGGGGGGCCTGGGGGGGCGATTTATGTGCCTATGTGTGCTGGTGTTAGTGTAGTGTTTGTGCACTAACCTTGATGTCTTCTCTTGTACGGCGCTCGGTATATGTGAGCGCCGCACAGGAGATGACATCACTTCCTCCTGCTTCCTCTGTCTGTGTGTACATTCGACAGACAGAGGGGGCATTTCCATTCGCCGGGAGCGATCGCGGGTGGGTGGCCGGAATCGAACGGCCGTCCCCTCATGTCGGATCGCTCCCCAACGAATTCCGATGGCTCACTGTACAGAAGGGGGGTCCGATCGGACACCCCAACTGTACAAAGGCAATCACGTACACTGTACGTGATTGTGCCTGTCGGTGCCATTGTGCTGACGTATATATACAGTGAGCGGTCGTTAAGTGGTTAAAAAACCGCTCAAGCAAAGCGCAGTGACGTACAACACGTACGACGCGACTATAAAGGGGAAGTTCCGTTCTAATGACGCCACCCTTTGGGACACTTTTGCTAATTTTGTGTTACCGCGTGTTAGTAAAAGTTTGGTGAGAGACGATTCGCGCTTTTCAGTCTTCGTGCTTTGAAGATCGTTTTCTGGAGTTCAGTTTGTGCCTGTGGGTTTGTATCTGTCTTGCAGTGCTTGTCGTTAGTTCGTATCTGTTTATTCAGTGCATTCTTGTCTGCTTGTTCCTATTTTTCAGCTTGTTCTTCATAGGCCTTGCTGTTCTTCCGTTCGTTCTTCTAGTTCGTTCTGAGGTGCCGACCGTTATCTAGCCATGTTGCGGCTACGTACTCGTCGTAGAGTTCGTGCTGTTGTTGGTGCAGGGGTTCATGCTGTATCCCGTCTCCAGGCCATGAACAGGGTGAGGAGGAGTTCATGGACCAAGAATTGGTTGCTCCAGCGGCACCAGTTCTGTCACATGCCTTTGTTGCGGGAGATCAGGGAGAATAATCCTGAGGACTACAGGAATTTTCTCAGGATGTCTGACCCCGTATTTCAGCATCTGTTGGCTTTGGTGTCCCCCTACATTACCAGGCAGGACACTGTTATGCGTGAAGCCATCAGTGCTGAGCAGAGGCTCATCGCCACGTTGTGATACCTGCCGACTGGGAGAAGCCTGCAGGACCTAAAGTTCTCCACAGGCATATCCCCACAGGCTCTGGGTATCATTATACCAGAGACTTGTTCTGCCATCCTTCAAGTTTTGCAGGAGGACTATATTCAGGTAAGTGTTCTTATTTAAAACATCACATTGTATGTATTTCTTGCTTAATTTTTTTGGGGGTTTTTATTATCAGTCCCTAATTCCCATGATTCTTAGCTGCAGGGAATGTCCCCTTTCTCCACATGCCTTTTTTATTTTTAGGATGTTTTTTTTAGGCCTACATTTAAATTTGCCTTACCTAACCTCTCCAGCATGCTATCCTGGGGCCATACCCACCTTGCCTAGTCATTTCCATTTTTTTTCTATGCTCCATTGTAGTGCTTTACCCTAAACGCACCCTAAAGATTGCCTAGGAATGTTACATTTAGTTAAACTTCATACAGAGTGCTACAGCCTTCATTTGTGATCTCCCCAACTCATCTTCAACCCCCCCCCCCAGTTTTTATTTTGTGTTTGTTTTAGGTTTTTTGGTGCCTACTAATAATGTTTTAATTTGTCTGTTTATCCTAATGTTGGCCATGAATGTTTTTCTAAAATCTGCTTGCAATGTTTCTGTCTCAAAGTATTAATTTATTTTTTATTTAACTCCACAGTTCCCTTCTACGCCACATGAATGGCAGAATGTGGCATCTGAGTTTGCCCAACGATGGAACTTTCCGAACTGTGGAGGGGCCATCAACGGCAAGCATGTTCGGGTCGTACCACCACCCCATTCGGGATCCTTTTATTATAATTATAAGGGGTTCCACAGCATCGTCATGATGGCAGTGGTGTCGGCCACCTACGAATTCCTGTATGTGGACGTTGGCAAAAATGGCCGGATGTCAGATGGAGGAGTCTTTGCACAGACCGAGTTTGGGGAACAGCTCCTATTGGATCAGCTGGCCTTGCCACCAGCGGAGCAGAATGTGGAGGGACTACCATTTGTTTTTGTGGCGGATGAGGCGTTTGGCTTGGATCCCCATTTGATGAGGCCATTCCCTCAACGCACCCTCACCCCTGAGAGGAGGGTGTTCAACTATCGGCTGGCCAGAGCAAGAAGGGTGGTGGAAAATGCCTTTGGCATCATGGCCAGCCGATTCCGCCTGTTCCTCACCTCCATCCACCTTGCCCCCTATAAATTGAACCATGTAGTAATGACTTGTTGCGTGCTCCATAATTTTTTGAGGGTGCATTCTTCTAATTACCTGACTTTGAGTGGGCCTGAGGCCTCATTAGTTGATCCAGAGAATTTAGTGGCCCTGGAAGCTGGCCGTCCAGGCTTGGCCCCCCAAACCAGACGTGATGTCAGACAAAAATATGTTGAATATTTTGTGGGTAGGGGGACCATTGATATGTCTGAGGATGTATAAAATTAATCTTGGCTTAAATAAAGCTTTTTTATGTGAAAATATTGGTATTGTGTTTTAATTTGTATTCTTTTATGTTTCTCGTGGGTTTACCTAGTGCACTTGTAGTGCCATGTGTATTTAGCATTCTTAAATAGCCTTCATTGTCAGTGTAAACACAAAACATTGATTAGTTCACTTTGCACAACATTTACATAATGAAGCCACAAATTCTTGTTAATAAAATACCTTTTTTTATTTTTTTTATGGAAACTTCCTTTTAAATGTAGATGTATCCAAATTATTTTGGGGGGGGGGGGGAAACGCATGAACAGCCATGCATAAAAAACAATCTAAAAAACTGGAATGTAAATGTAAACATGTACTATTCATTAAAGCTGAAAAGCAACAAAAACCAGCAAGGTCAACGTTCTTTTGAGTAAAAAAAATTAACCACGCCCAAGCAAATCCATGATCTTTTATAGCCTTTCCTCACCCGCTTGGTATTTTGCCTGATCTCTATCAAGTCTCCCTTTATTTTTTCAAGGTCACGACAGCAGACCATTAGGTATTGGATCAGGATCTGGGCACTGTGATGTGTAAACTTTTCGGGGTCTTCGGCCAGAACAGCACCTAAATAAAAAAAAAACATGTACTATAGAATATGTAGGCCTACATCTATTAAACTGCATCTGTCTGGTTTGACACTGACCTGTTGTGGTGCCACTTTCCACTTCCTCAACTTCACGTTCCTCTACATCATGTGGTTCTGGGGGTCTTGTTGAAGGTGTTGGATTTATAGGCTCATCTGACGTAGCTTTTTGAAGCCCTATGGAGATTGAAAAAAAAGGTTTAGTTTAATTGCTATAAATTTATTAAATACCAAAAAATACCCTGAAAGGGAATTTATAAAGCTTATTTGGAAGTGTGGTCCAATTTAAAATATCCCCCCAGTGACAACCTGAACACATGATTGGATACATTGCCAAAACAAGAACATATACCGTATTTATTGGCGTATAACACGCGCCGGCGTATAACACGCACCCCAAGTTTAGCAGGGAATTTTAGGGAAAAAAACTTTTAGGAGGGAAGTTTAAGAAAAAAAAAATTTACATTTAAATACAGCCTTACCAGTGTCATTTGCAGCCTTGCCCAGTGTCCAGTGCAGCCTTGCCCAGTGTCCAGTGCAGCCTTGCCCAGTGTCCAGTGCAGCTTGCCCAGTGTCCAGTGCAGCCTTGCCCAGGGTCCAGTGCAGCCTTGCCCAGGGTCCAGTGCAGCCTTGCCCAGCGTCCAGTGCAGCCTTGCCCAGCGTCCAGTGCAGCCTTGCCCAGGGTCCAGTGCAGCCTTGCCCAGCGTCCAGTGCAGCCTTGCCCAGCGTCCAGTGCAGCCTTGCCCAGCGTCCAGTGCAGCCTTGCCCAGCGTCTAGTGCAGCCCTGAATTTAAATTTGGCGCCGCCGAGATCGCCGCTGATACAGGGCGGAGCGCGGCGAACGCCGCTGAGAACGCAGGGATGGGCGGAGCGATCGCCGCCGAGATACACATAGCCGAGTGTATTCGGCTTATACTCGGCTTTTCTCGGCTTCGCTCACAGTCACGCCGAGTCCCGCCCTATGATGGACATATCACAGGTCCAATGACGGGACTGGGCGTGACTGTGAGCGGAGCCGAGAAAAGCCGAGTATAGCCAAATACACTCGGCTATGTGTATCTCGGCGGCGATCGCTCCGCTCCGCTCACAGTCAGCGGAGATCGCCGGGGATAGGTGAGTATCGGCGTATAACACGCACCCACGATTTTCCCCTGATTTTAAGGGGAAAAAAGTGCGTGTTATACGCCGATAAATACGGTACTTTATTTAATTAAGTTTGACACATTGAAACACCCCAAACTATATACACTGGATCACCTGTGTGTGACACCCTCAAAATCTTTTGGTTTTGGGCCACACTTCTACTACTGCGTTCTGATGTTTAATCAGCTGCTGAGCATTCTCTTCCTTTAACATTACAATGCATACCCTTTTAATTATTCAAAAATAAAAGTTATAAAAAAAAAAAATTCAACTTGTTTCTAAAATTAGCTCCCCCAAAAATAATTTGTAATTTTGGAGTTAACACTGGATGATCCAAAAACATCGTATTAATAAGTGTACCGAGAAAGTGCTTTACTACGTCCGTTTACTGTGCGGACGAACATGAAAGTTGTTATCTTTCACTGTACTATATCAAAGTCAAAAATACACTACTTAATACAAGTAATAATCTTTAGCAGGGAGAATGTATGAAAATTACTTACTTTTTACTAAAACTTTCTTGATTCTTTGTATTGGTCGGGCTCCCGCAACTTCAGATCAGACCATCGTTTTCTGAGCTGTTCCTTCGTTCTGCACACCCTGAATTTTTGGTGAAGAGTTTTGACCACTTTGCCCATAATTTTTGACTTGACAAGATTAGGCCTTTTATACGGCCCATGCTTGGCATCATAATCCTCCCTCCTCAAAATGGCGACCATCTCCACCATTTCCTCGAATGACATGTTGGATGCCTTATATCTCCGGGATCTGGATTTGGGTTCCTCATGAATTTCCTCCTCTGTAGAGGTAATCTCAGCCACCTGTGTCTCTGCCATGTTGTTTAGCACTACGATGAGCGAAAAGGGGCGGGGAAAGTACAATATCGAACGTCAGGGGCGGGGAAAGCGTGCGGAGTTTCACGCATGCGCAGTGTATATCAAGCAAATATCCATGTGTCGAAAATACGTTCATTTGCCGGGAGAGGGAGTTAGCAACGAACGTGTTCACCAAGGTACATAACATTTTAAGGATTTGGGTTTCTTCAGAGGATGAGATTTGGGGCTTAAATCTGTCCAAAATGATTATTTGATGAATGTTGACTGAAACAAATGTATTTTCTTGGTTCTTGATTTTACAGAGAAAATGAATAGTTTCAAAAATCCTTAATTTATGGGGGAGTTCATCGATAGATGGAAGGAACTCCCTATCCTGTGGCAGACCAAAAGTGGTTCCAATAAAAATAAAGCGGCCAGGACAGCAGCACTGGAGAGCCTGCTTGCATTTGTCCAAACCCAGATACCCACAACAACTATCCAAGATGTTAAAACCAAACTTGCTACCATCAGGGGGACATACAGGACCCAGAGGAATATGGTCCTGAAGTCCCAGAGGTCAGGTGCTGCAGCAGATGATGTGTATAAACCCAGTCTGTGGTACTACAGCAAGTTATCTTTTCTGGATGACCAGCTGGAAATGAGGGAATCTCTGTCCACCCTTCCCCCCAGAGGTCAATCCAGCCTTCCTTGTAGCCAACCCTCCAGCCTTCCTTGCAGCCAGCCCTCCAGCCTTCCTAGCAACCCTGCTCTGGCTTCCTCTGAGGATCAAGCAGAGGTCCTTGAGGAGGCAGATTTGGATATATGGAGCCAGGTAGAGTATTGATATCTACATTTATATGTTACAAAAGTGATGATTTTAAATTGATGTTAGTATTGTTATGTATTTAATGTCTGAAAAAATAAGGATTTACAGAGCAATAGACAGTACTGGTCAAATTTGATGGGGACAAGCCAAAAATATCAGGAGTCGGAATCTATGGAAATTAAATCCCTTTTGCCATTCAATTTAAAAATATCTGGAGGTGAACAATGTGTGTGATTGATGGTGGCAAAAACTAAAGAATGTCCCTTTTTTTTTTCAGCCAGAGCAGAGCCAGGAAGAGTGTGATGTTGGGGACCAGAAGGAGGCAGGGCCCAGTGGCACACAGGAGGAGGCTGGGCCCAGCACAAGAGCCCAGATGCCTCCCCTGAAACTAATCCAACGAGGGCCAAGGAGAGCTAGGCAGGTGGAGGCTACTGCGGCTACTGCGATCCTCAGAGAGGCACCCTCTGCTGAGGAGGGCTATGCTGCAGTCCTGGCCCATAAATTAAGCCAGATGGACTTAAGGCAATGCCTAAACAGCGAGAACCTGATGCTTAAGATCATCAACAGGGGGTTGCTAGGTGAACTGACCCAGTTCACAGACATAACTGAGGTTGTCCCTCCTCCTCCACCTCCTCCTCCTCCTCCTACTACTCCTCCTGCCACAACCTCTTCTCCTGATCCCCAGCCTCCGAGGAAGCAAGCAACAAAGGCTGCAAAGAAGGCTGGAGAGAAGGCTACAAGGAAGAGGAAAAAATAATGACTGCTGTAGTACCACAGACTGGGGACATATCTGACTTATCTGCTGCTGTTCCTGACCTCTGGGAGTTCAAGCCAAGATTGGGCTCCTTTTTTTTTTAAGAATTCAAGAGTTTGGTTTTCACATCTTGGATGGTTGTTGTGGGGTCCAAAGGATGCACAAATGCAAGCAGGCTCTCCAGTGCTGCCTTCTCCTTTAATTTGTAATGTACCTAAATAAAGGATTCTTTTGTTTTGCTTAAAATACTTGACTATGTGATTTTGAGTTTAAAAGAGAGTTTGCTAGGGAGTAGGCAGGGACATTTCTAATAATATTATTGTTATTAACAAGGGACACAAACCTCCTTGAGGCAAAATTAGACACATTTTGAAGGTTGGTGTGGTAACTTTACACACAAATAATTATTAAAAAAAAATACAATACGAAATCTATACTAAAAAAATAAGCCTAAATATAGCAAAGAAGCTAAAAAAAAAATAAATAAGAAATCTGACTTAAATAAAAAACTACAAAATAAAAAACACAAACACAAAAAAAAAAATTGTGATCTTTACATTTATTTATGAATTTATGAGGGAGATCTGGCTTAACAAGAATATTTTACAATCATTAGATCAATTAGGAATTACTTAAGAAACAAGTTTGGCATAACTCTGAATATCATTAGCAAAAGAAGGTAATTATTTAAGCATTATCAAAAGAAGAACGGAATGCGCAGCATTAAAACAATGCTATTATTTCCACCGTGACGAATGTGCCATCTCCATTTCAAACGCTAGCTTTACCAAAACGTGCGCTCCTGTCTCATACTTGATTCTGAGCATGCGCGTATTTTTTCACCTCGTCAAAGCATACACACTATCGTTTTTCACGTCGTTAAAAAAAAAACGACATGAAAAACGACGTGAAAAAATAGAGCATGTTCGAAATTTTTAATGGCCGTTTTTCACGCCGTTAAAAATGCTCTGGAGCATACACACGATCGGTTTTAATGGCCATTTTTAAAAATTGCATTTTTAACGGCATGAAAAACGATCGTGTGTACGCCGCATTAGGTTTTGTCTTGTTTATTTTCCTTCTGAATTGACGCATGTGCTGTTAATATGTGTAAAGGTTTTATGTTGACATGGGGTCTTCTTAGACTGTAAGTACTTACAAACCCCACCATGTTTTCCTATAACTTTTTGTTTGTCAGAGTACAGATATGTGGGGGAGTAGGTACATGTTTCACTGTCCTTACTGTTGATGGACTCATTACCTCTTCTGGAAGTCTATTCCAAGCATATACTGCCATGTAGCCCATTAGAAACCTCTCAGAAGAGGTACAGTGAGATGTTATTAATGGTTTTGAGTTTTGTATTTTAGGAAGAAATACACACACAAGGACGGATGAACGGACGGAGACCGGTCAAATTTCTTTAAAAACACAGAGGACCTTAAAGCATTATTTTTTATTTTTTTATGTCTTGTTTTAAGGAAAATCCTGGAATGGAATTAATTAGTCAGGCCTAACTAAATTCAAATTGTTTTGTTGTTGTTTGTGGTCTGTTTCATTAAACAGTGTCTGGCAGCTCGATACAACTTCCTGTGGCCTGGTGGACTTGCAAATTGATTTTCACTGAGAATCAATTAATATGTTAATCATTACCGAGAGAGGGTGTTGCCTTTTGTATAGCTGCAATGTTTAAAGGCAGTTTCAATAAAAAAAAAATTGTTTGACAAAATACAGATTTAACGCTCTTTAACAATTTAAAGGTTGGGGCAGCATTAAATCTGATTTTTCTTTTTGTTTTGTTTTTTTACCTTTTTGGTGTAGTTTTTTTCACTACTGAGAAAGGGTGTTGCCTTTTGTATATCTGCAATGTTTAAGGCAGCTTTAACTTTGTTATGAACACAAGTACAGATTCAATGGTCTTTAAAAAAGTTAAAGGTTGGGGCAGCATTTAATCAGAATTTTGGGTTTTTACCTTTTTTTGGATAATTTTTTTTTCTCTTTTCCCTTTTTCTTTTAAGGAAAACTATTTTTCTTTCTGTCCTATATCACCTTCTTTTGAGTTTGACGTCACTATGGTGAAATAATAAAAAAAAAAAGAGGGGAGTAGGGGGGAACCTTATATGGGAACATTTATAACAGTTAAAAATGTTGATATAGAATAATAAAGCTTCCCTATAGCATTTTGGGGGATGGGATAAAGTTCCAACAGTTTTTTTCTCTCTTTCGACATGGGATAATGGTTTTGTATAAATGTATGTCATTGTAGCTATTACCAACTATGACAACAGTAACACCTGGGTTTAGCAACAGTCATGTGACTAGTTTCCTTGTATATGTGACATAGGGGCTGATTTACGAAACGTTTGCGCCATGAGTATCGGCGCATCTGCGTGCGCAACGGCAGTTTTGGTATTTACGAAACATTTTGCGCCGGTAACGCAGCGCTATTCCCTATTTACTATAGTGTTCTCGGCGCACGGGAGGAGGCGCTCAGTGCGCCACTATGGACCTGGCGCACGGCATCTTCAAATAAAAATATAAAGAAGCTGGAAGTGCCAATATAATGGGGGTGATGTCAGGAAGTTTAGTGACAACTGCCCAAGTAACAAACATGCCCAAAATAGAATGAGAAAGTAACTTTTTCTGAACCAGCCTGCTGCGCCAGCAATTACGTTTATAACTGCAAGGGTTTTTTTTGTGATCTGCGCGGCAATTTCACTCGTTCAAATGTGCCGGTTCACTGCGTCGGCAAAATCTTAGTAAATGTCAAGTCACGTAAGTCAATTTGCATAAGTTGAACAGGCGCACCTCCTAAACTTGCTGTTATATAACAGTCCGACAGCAAAATTACATTTCTAAAGGAAAAAAAAGGCATTTAAAAGTACTTGCGGCTATAATGAATTGTCGGCTCCCGTCAATATAGAGAAAAGTCATTGAAAGTCTTTGAAAAAAAAAATGCGTGGTGGTCCCCCAAAATTCCATTACCATGCCCTTCAGGTCTGGTATGGATATTAAGGGGAATTCCACGCCAATTTAAAAAAAAAATGGGCCTCATCCCCACAACCCTTGCCCGGTGGTTGTGGGGGTCTGCGGGCGGGGGTCTTATCGGAATCTGGAAGCCCCCTTTAACAAAGGGGACCCCCAGATCCCGGCCCCCCCCTGTGTGAAATGGTAATGGGGTACAAATGCACCCCTACCATTTTACAAAAAAAGTGTCAAAAATGTTAAAAATTACATTAGCCGGTTTCTGACAATTCCTTTATTAATGTCTTCTCCTTTCTTCCATCTTCTTCCTTCTTCTTCTTCCACCTTCTTCTTCCATCTTCTTCTTTTATCCATTCATGTTTCTTCCTCCATCTTGTTCTTCATCTTCATCTTTATCTTCCTTCTTCCATCGGTGTTCTCGTCCGCATCTTGCTCCGGCTTCTTGTTCCCTTCTTCTTTCTCCGGTCGCTCTGCTTGAATTTGAGGTTCCCGCTGCGTGACGCTTCAGTTCATCAGTTCTCCTCTGGGTCCACTGCCACCCGGTGACCGCGCCCCCTCTGACACCACAGGGAAAGTCCCAGTGAAATCCATGTGCATGTTTTGTGAAATGGTAGGGGTACATTTGTACCCCATTACCATTTTACATGGGGGAGCGGGATATGGGGGTCCCCTTTGTTAAAGGGGGCTTCCAGATTCCGATAAGCCCCCCACCCGCAGACCCCCACAACCACCGTGCAAGGGTTGTGGGGATGAGGCCCTTGTCCCCATCAACATGACAGACCCCCAAAGCATCCTCCCCATGTTGAGGGCATGTGGCCTGGTACGGTTCAGGAAGGGGGGCAGCTCTCTCGTCCCCCCTCTTTTCCTGCAGCCTGCCAGGTTGCATGCTCAGATAAGGGTCTGGTGTGGATTTTTAGGGGGACCCCCACCACATTTTTTTTTTACGTTTGGCGAGGGGGTCCCCTTAAAATCCATACCAGACCTGAAGGGCCTGGTACGGATTTTGAGGGGAACCCCACGGCATTTTTTTTTTATTCGGCGCGGAGTTCCCCTTAATATCCATACCAGACCTGAAGGGCCTGGTAATGGAATTTGTGGGAACCCCCCACGCATTTTTTTTTCAAAGACTTTCAATGACTGTATTGACTGGAACCAGCAATTCGTTACAGCCGCGAGTACTTTTAAATGACTATTATTTTACTTTAGAAATTTCATTTTGCTCTCGAACTGTTATAAACATGGAAAATATGCGCTACTTTACAGGCATACTATAGACACCCCCCAGGTATGATATTTAGGGCCAGTTTACACCGGATGCAGTGCAGTGTGTTTTTTGATGCATGAAAAACGCAAAGAAAGTTGATCACTTTAATGCCAATGGCATAGTTTACACCACTGCAGTCCGTTCCAGTGCGTTTCAGAAAGGAAAACAAAAAATGGTCATGCTGCATTTTTTATGTACAGAACTGTACTGGACCGCAGTAAAACACATCAAAAACGCTACGGAATGTACCTGGAACGCACCGGAACGCACCTAAATGCACCAAAGATGCACTGCAACACACTTGTCCTAAGTGAAAAGAGGGGGAAAAAAGCACTGGACTGCATCAAAAACGCACACAAAACGCATCAAAAATGCACTGGAACGCGTCAAAAATGCGCATGCAAAAAAGCACCTGAAACACATCCGGATTGCGTTCCAGGTGCTTTTTTGCATGGGCATTTTTGACGCGTTCCAGTGCATTTTTGGTACGTTTTTGATGCAGTCCAGTGCTTTTTTTCACCCCTCTTTTTTATTAACCATAGATAAGGACAAGTGTGTTCCAGTGCGTTTTTGGTGCATTTAGGTGTGTCCCGGTGCGTTCCAGTGCGTTTTTGATGCGTTTTGCAGCGTCCCAGTACAGTCCAGTGCAGGTAAAATGCAGCATGTTCTACTTTTTTGGTGGAACTGGAACGCACTGGAACACACACTGCCATTTAGAACCATATAACCAACTTTCCATGCATTTTTGATGCATAAAAAACGCAATGCACTGCATGTGGTGTGAAATGGCCCTTAAGCAATTTGGCATATTTAAAGGCACTTCTCCGTGTTTTGTTTTTGGTGTTGTCCAAATTGGTGACATTGATATATGTCCCTTAGGGTGGGACCTGGGCCCCCATTTTAAGGCCAAGAACTAGAAGAAAAGCCAGCCAAGTGGGGACTAGCAAAATTAACAAGTCAGACTGCAATGGTATTTGTTGTATAACTTTTGCCCATGCATGTTTGGGGGGTGTTTGTCCCGTCTCTAATTTTGTAGCATGCTGGATGATGTGCTTAATTTTGGACAGGGGGGGGTATTTTCTGCTAGCTGCATTTGTGTTGGCCTGAGCATGCCCAGGGACTTAGGTTTTTTTTTAGGTGCTTTTTTTGTGTGAACAGCACCTGGATATTTCTGGGCATGCTCAGAGAGAGTGTGTTTTTTGGGTTAGTAATTGAAGGACATCCTTAACAGGTGTACCCACTTTGAAGTTCAGTCCCATTGGGTGAACTTGCATTTTGGGTGTTTCATGGACTGTGCATGTGTTTTCAATTGCCTCATTAGCACACAAACCTATGTTATATAAAGCTTGCAGATAGCATTCGCTCCCTTGCCCTTAAAAGAGGCAAGATTGTGTGTGAATGCGGCCGGCCGGCAAAAAGTACATTTTGGTGTCCTGATCAAGTTTGTAACATGCATTTTATTTGTTATGTCTTTGCAAAACAGGTGTTTGTTTTACTTTTGTTGATTGTTTTTTTTGTGTGGGGGATATGTTCCCCTGAAATATTTTTGATGTTGTTAATGTGTGTCGTTTGTTCACTTTGATTTAATTGTCTGTGCTGCATTATTTTGCTAAATCTTTCTCAAGATATGACTAATGTTTCAAATTTACCTTCATGTCTTTTTTATTTATTTATTTTTTTGCTTCCCTTTTGTGTTTTCCAATTCCTGTTTCGTTGACCAATAAAATTTGATGCAAAGTTTGATGTTTGTTTGTTTTTTTGTTTTCTATGCAACAAATGTGACAGCTGTAGCTTAACTATGCTTATTGGCATGTCAAAACAAAACAGGTGTTATTTGTCTACCCTGGTGCCTTCATGGTAGCATATGCATGTATTGTGTTCTGCCATGGATAGTCACCAGGAAATAAAAAATACAGAGCGGTAAGTATTCAATTTTCCTTTTTACTGCAGTGGTTCTCGGCCTCAGTCATCAAGTACCCCCAACAGGACATGTTTTGTGAATTTATCTTATCGAGAATTGCTGTCCAAAATACCAAACCATTGACTGTGATTTAAAGCACATGTGCAAGATGAAGGAAAACCTGCAAACATGGCCTGTTGCGGGTACTTGAGAAGCACTGATTTAGAACACTGCACTTAAAAATAGCTCAAGGCAATACTATTCTAATTGTGGGCATTTTTAGGGAAACCAAGTAAGTGTTAGAACCCCTGCTTTTTTTTTTTTTTTAGGTTGGGCTTTGTGTCCTTTTAGCAAAATTGGCTTCACTTCCTGTCACACAGCTAAACAGGAAGTGAAGGTAAAACCCTACCAATGTCTTTTCTTGGGGACACACAGATCAATCTAACTAGTGTTCCATTAAGCAAATTGCACTCTAGCACTTTGTTGTGTACACCCCAAATCATTGGGTAGTTTGGGGTTTAGTAAAGGCAAATCCACTCTGCAGTACAAGTGTAGTTGCTGAAAATCTGAGGGGACGCACTGGTGATTGTAACATCCAATCACGTAAAAGCAAAGATGGTGTTTTTTTTGTTTCCTTGCATGTCCCCCTCGGATATCCAGCAAGTGCACTTGTAGTGCAAAGTGGATTTGCCTTTAGTAAATAAACCCCAAAGTCCAAAATACCTAATAATTTGGGGTGTACCCAGCAAGATGCTGAAGTGCAATGTACATAATGGGGAAAGTATTTAGATTGACCTGTGTGTCCCCAAGGAAAGACATTGGTAGGGATTTACCCTCACTTCCTGTGTGGCTATGTGACAGGAAGTGAATCATTTGGAAGGATAAAGTGGCCAAATTTGGGAGTTGTCTTCACCCTATCAGGGGTGCAGATATCCCCAAAAACTGTCTAGACTTCTAATCCCTCTGCACTCTATCCTCAAGCAAAAATAAGAAAAAGGATTTCATTTAGTTTAACTTTGCAAAGACACATTCCTAAGTTGAATTGTGATGCATGTCAATGGCCCATTTAGACCCTCTTTAATCACTTGAGATCAGAGCTATAGCTGATCGACGGCCACAGCGCGGTCTTCAATTTCCGGGAGTCCATCAATAGACGTCCTCCCCTTCGCGCGCGCGCTGTGGTCACCGAGTCACTGAGACTCGGGTGATGACAGATCCAAGTAAGGGGCCGATCCCTGCCCCTTACCACGTGATCAGCTGTCAGCCAATGACAGCTGATCACGTGATGTAAACAAAAGCTCGGTAATGGTTTTTGTTTTCTCCTTGTGCTGACAGCGTGAGCATAAAAAAAGGCAATCACCGGCTTATGTGCAAGGGACATCGGGCCCGAAGAGGAAGAGGCAATTCTGCGTCATCTGTGACAATCAGTAGCCCCTGCCAGTGCCACCTATCAATGCCCACCACTGGTGCCAATCAGTGCCACCTAGCAGTGCCACTTCTCAATGCCCACCAGCGCCAACTAGCAATGCCACCTCTCAGTGCCCACCCTTGCCACTTTATCGGTGCCCATGAGTGCAGCCTCATCAGTGTACATCATTGAAGGAGAAAATTTTTCGAACTAAATATTAACCACTTCCCTACCGCCCACCGTCAAATGATATCCTTGACTTTATGCGGTGACATCTGAATGATGCCTGCAGTTGCAGGCATCATTCAGATATCATTCTTTTCAGCCGGCGATTCTGTGCAAGATAAAAATGATCATAGCGGCAGTTCCACCGCTTGATTGTTCTTATAGGCGGCGGGAGGGGACGTTCCCCCCTCCCGCCGCCATCCGGTGCTTCTCCGGGCTCTCCTGTGCCATCGGGGGGCCCAGAGAATGAATTAGCTGGTGCCGGATGGGAAGCATAGGGATGACTGGTGACCAGATGGTCACCAGTCATCTCTATGACCATCGGAGGCCCGGGCGCGACGTTATGACGTCACGCCGGCTTCCCGTATGTAAACAAAGCCGTGATCTCGACTGTCAGCATGAGATCGGTGAATTTTTTTACCGATCTCATGCTTTCCAGCCTGGAGGAGAAATGTGGGGTCTTATTGACCCCGCATCTCTCCATAAAGAGGACCTGTCACAATAGATTCCTATTACAAGGGATGTTTACATTCCTTGTAATAGGAATAACAGTGATCAAAAAAAACAAAAAAGTAAAAAAAGTGTAAAAAATAAAAAAAAGTAAAAAACAAAAATAATAATAAAAATTTTTTAAAACGCCCCTGTCCCCGGTAGCTCGCGCTCAGAAGCGAACACACACGTAAGTCCCGCCCACATATTTAAACGCCGTTCAAACCACACATGTGAGGTATTGCTGCGCGCGTTAGAACGAGTGCAACAATTCTAGCACTAGACCTCCTCTGTAATGCGAAAATGGTAACGCGTAAAAAAATTTAAAGCATCGCTTATGGAGATTTTTAAGTACTGAAGTTTGGTGTAATTCCATGAGTGTGCGCAATTTTAAAGCGTGACATGTTAGGTATCTATTTACTTAGCATAACAACATCATTATACAAAAAAATTGGGCAAACTTTACTGTTTTGTAATTTTTTAATTAATGAAAAAAACATATATATATATATATATATATATATATATATAATGTTTGGGGGTTCTAAGTAATTTTATAGCCATAAAATTATGATTTTTACATGAAGGAGAGAATTGCCAGAATAGGCCCGGTGCTGAAGTGGTTAAAATATCCCATTTTTTTTTTTTAATCGGTCTATTGTATTTATAGTAAAAAATAAAATAAAACGCAGAGGTGATCAAATAGCACCAAAAGAAAGCTCTATTTGTGTGCAAAAAATGATTACATTTTCATTGGGTTACAGTGTTGTATGAGCGTGCAATTGTCATTCAAAATGCATCAGCGCTGAAAGTTGAAAATTGGTCTGGGCAGGAAGGGGGTTTAAGTGGCCAGTAAGCAAGTGGTTAATATAAGGCTACATGCACACAAACGTTTTTCCAGCCACTTGTTTGTGTGTTTTTTGCAGCTTAAAAACGCCTCTCCATGTTAGCCTATGGCCTCATGGCCACCATGGCGTTTTTGAGCTGTAAATGGCATAGCCGTTTTTAGGCCCCATGTACACGGGACGCTGGTGCAAAGTCTTCAGAACTAAGGTTGAAAGCGGGGTTTCTAAACGCGCATTTTGTCGCGTTTGCATGCCGAGTTTTACCGCATTTTACCGCATTTGCGTCTATAAGCGTTTAGTTAGTTAACATTAGGGATGACCCGAACACCCCCCTGTTCGGTTCGCACCAGAACCTGCGAACAGACAAAAAGTCTTGAACGTTCGAAATCAAAAGTGCTAATTATAAAGGCTAATATGCAAGTTATTGTCCTAAAAAGTGTTTGGGGACCCGGGTCCTGCCCCAGGGGACATGTATAAATACAAAAAAAAGTTTTAAAAACTTCCGTTTTTTCGGGAACAGTGATTTTAATAATGTTTAAAGTGAAACAATAGAAAGTGAAATATTCCTTTAAATTTCGTACCTAGGGTGTGTGTATAGTATGCCTGTAAAGTCGTGCTTGTTTCCCGTGTTTAGAACTGTCCCTGCACAAAGTGTCATTTCTGAAGGAAAAAAAGTCATTTAAATCTCACTTGCGGCTATAATAAATTGTCGGCTCCCGGCAATACATAGAAAAGTCATTGGTAAAAAAAAAAAAAAAAATGCGTGGGGGTCCCCCCAGGTTCAATTACCAGGCCCTTCAGGTCTGGTATGGATATTAAGGGGAACTCCACCCCAAATGTAAAAAATAAATGGCATGGAGTTCTCCCAAAAATCCATACCAGACCCTTTATCCGAGCACGCAACCTGGCAGGCCACAGGAAAAGAGGGGGGACGAGAGAGTGCCCCCCTCTCCTGAACCGTACCAGGCCACATGCCCTCAACATGTTGATGGGGACAAGGGCCTCATCCCCACAACCCTTGCCCGGTGGTTGTGGGGGTCTGCGGGCAGGGGGCTTATCGGAATCTGTAAGACCCCTTTAACAAAGGGGACCCCCAGATCCCGGCCCCCCACCCTATGTGAATGAGTATGGGGTACAAAAAACGTCAATAAAAAACACAACACAGGTTTTTAAAGTAATTTATTAAGCAGCTCCGGGGGTCTTCTTCCGACTTCGGGGGTCTTCTTCCAACTTCAGGGGTCTTCTTCCAACTTCAGGGGTCTCTTCTTCTGCTCTCCGGTGTCGTCTCCGCGCTCTCTGGTTCTTCTCCCACTCTCTGGTGCCTTCTCCACGATCTCCGGTTCTTTCTGCCTTCTGCCGGGCGCCCCGCCATCTTCTTCTAGCTCATTTGCTAGTGGGATCTTGTTCTTCATCGTCGTCTTCTTCCCTCTTCTCTCCGCCTGATGTTGCCTCGTCGCTGTCTGCCGCTACAATACTGTGTGTGCGGAGCGCAACTACTTATATTGGCATGGGGCGTGGTCACCGGGTGATGCCACCCGGTGACTACGCCCCCGTATGACGTCACAGTCCCATCATTCTCCGGTACTGTGATGTCATATGGGGCGGGTCCCCGGGTGGCATGCCAATATAAGTCGTTGCGCTCTGCGCACACAGCATTGTAGCGGCAGACAGCGACGAGGCAATATCGGGTGGAGAGAAGAGGGAAGATGAAGACCGGGACCCCGCTAGCAAAAGAGCTGGAAGAAGATAGCGGGGCGCCCGGCAGAAGGCAGAAAGAACCGGAGATCGCGGAGAAAGCACCAGAGAGTGGGAGAAGAACCAGAGAGCGCAGAGACGACACCAGAGAGCAGAAGAAGAGACCCCCAAAGTCAGAAGAAGACCCCCGAAGTTAGAAGAAGACCCCCGGTGCTGCCTAATAAATTACTTTAAAAACCTGTGTTGTGTTTTTTATTGACTTTTTTGCCACCAGGTGAATGAGTAGGGGTACGATGTACCCCATACTCATTCACATAGGGTGGGGGGCCCCCTTATTAAAGGGGGCTCCCAGATTCCGATAAGCCCCCCGCCCGCAGACCCCGACAACCAACGGCCAGGGTTGTTGGGAAGAGGCCCTTGTCCCCATCAACATGGGGCAGGGTGCTTTGGGGGAGCGCAGGGTGCCCCCTGCCCCAAAGCACCCAACCCCCCCATGTTGAGGGCATGTGACCTGGTACGGTTCAGGAGGCTCGCTCGCCTCCCCTTTCCTGACCTGCCGGGCTGAGTGCTCAGATAAGGGTCTTGTATGGATTTTGGGGGGACCCCCACGCCGTTTTTTCAGCGTAGGGGGGTTTCCCCTTAAAATCCATACCAGACCTAAGGGCCTAGTATACTCCTGGAGGGGAACCCATGCCGGTTTTTTATTTAAAATTTGGCCTGGAGTTCCCCTTCATGATTCATACCAAACACAGGGGACAGCGAGCGCGAGGCCTGCAGTACCTTGTCGCCAAGAACATTCTCGGGCAGGTACTTCAAGTCACCTCCAGGACACGACTTGAGCGTCTGCTTCATGCTCAAGTCGTGTCCAAGTTGCCTTGCAAAGTCGTGCTGCCTCTGTGTCAACGGGCACACGAGTATCCCTGCAAGTCGGATCGTCTTGATCCGACTTCCCGGGCGACCTCTATTCAAATCAATGGGCTCCCATAGGGAACCATTCATTTTGAATAGAGATACAAGCGCCGCTGACATTTTTATTTACTATTGCAGTGCGCCGCCAGTTCATGCGCACCAATTAAGGTATGAACCGGCGCAGCGCACTGTTGTTAGTAAATCACCCCCAGAGTGTCCTCTCTACAGTTCTAATATTTGGCAGTCATCATATGTGGTCATTGGTAATTTTTTTTATGTTGGTCAGTTTTCTTTTTGTGCCATAACTAAGTTCAAAGAGCATTTCTTGAAGATCATATAGATATACTGGGACTGGTGAGACTCATAGTGATTGGCAAATAGCAGAAAGTATAGTACAATTGTACTTAAGAAGTCATTTAGTCTAATCATCCCTGAAGCCACAAGTCACTGGTGACATCACACTTATCCACATTCTGAAATCAAGTTATTTTTGGCTGCTTAGATGAAACTGCCTAAATCTGCACAGAGACCTCTTAAAGTTATGACCTCTTCCCTAGCCCGCTAAAGGCAGGACTCATACAGTAGCTACACACGGTAGCCAAGTACGGAGCTATATGCACAAAAGTTTGGCACCCGCCAAGGCCTTAACCCATCAGGGTTAGTATAACTGAACACAGCTTCAGTAAAACGAGTTTGTGCTGAGTTGTCATACACACACACACACACACACACACACAGGGGTATTCAGCAGAAGGCGGGGCAGAGTTACTGGCAGGCATATGACAATGGAGGAAGAAAGAAGGGGGATGGAAATCAGACAACCTGGCTGAAGGGTGCAACCATTTAAATTGTTACACGTCTCAATGGGAAGAGGCCTCAAATTAGGTCACAGCATATCTATAACAATTTTAATCAAAGGTCCTTAATACTCAGAATGACAAGATAAACATTCATTTGAAGGCATATATCTTAAAAAGTACTCATGTTTTTCCTTCTCTAACTTTGCCCACATTAATAAAGTACAATCACAGAAAGCCAGGAAAGGTGGTCCAAAGGCCATTACTGTATGCTGTATCCAAGTGGAATCACCATGGAAGTCTGTCCCAGAAGCAAGGGCAACATGACCAGATAGGACATTATTGACTTTCGCACAAATTATTATTATTGGACGGTTGAGAACAAGGAGCCTCATGGTTTTTTTCCCCCTTCGTTTTTTTTTTTTTGTGTGTTTTCCATCTTATGATTTTTATTATGGACTTATTACATCCAGAAGAAGTGATGGCTACCAATATTGGGATCCAGAAATATGAACTGTAGAGACGGAAAGTTTAAAAGTTTTGTTTCTTCTCAAAGAGTTTTATTTAATTTCAGAGGGCAAAGCCAAAAGTTCCAAATATTACAGGAGATTACACATAAACCATTATTTTAGGTGTGACATAGTCTCATATTCTCAACTGGCCACAAGGGGCCATCTGTTGCCTTATGGGTTATGTGAAATCTCTATTAAATAGCTGTAAAATATTGTAATTATGAATTCAATTAGCTTGCTGTATATATATTTAATTTAGCTAACTGAATATATTTCATTTAGCACCTAGGAAAGCCCTTTTGTTAAGAGCAGACTATGCAGGTCCGAGGCTTGTATATACAGACAATGGAGAGCCAATTCCATTGTTTGCATGTACTCACCTCAATGGATCTCATGATGGGATATACAATGAAGAAAGCCTTACCTGTAATTCTGGGAAAATTCTATTAAATCTCCTGCCCAGATAGAGTCACCAGGATTTGCATGAAAGGGGGCTGACTTATGGAGTAAGCCCTCCAATCATGACCCAAGCTAGGCCAACCAATGGGACATCAGCATAGAGATATATACTCAAGAGGAGTTTCTCGTCGTTAAAATCACGTAGTTTTTTTCGACGAGATTCTTGTTAACCTTGACGAGTTTCTCGTCAAGCTTTCTATGCGTACACACTGACATTTCCCAATTTCCTCGTTGTTCTCCGCGCTCACGTCCAGCACGTACGACGGCACTATAAATGGGAAGATCGATTTTCTTGGCGCCACCCCTTGGGCTGCTTTTGCTGATCTCGTGTTACCGCGTGTGAAGTAAAAGTTTGGGAAGAGACGATTCGCGCTTTTCAGTCTTCGTGCTTTTCAGTTCGTTTTCTGAGGTTCAGTTTGTGCTTGTGGGTTCGTATCTTGACTTTCAGGGCGTCTAGGCAGGTCGTATCTGTTTTACAGTGCGTTCTTGCCCGTTCGTTTCTGATTTTCAGTTCGTTATTCATAGGCCTTGCTGTTCTAAAGTGCGTTCTGTTCTGTACGTTCTGATCAGACGACCGTTTCCTAGCCATGTCGCCTGGACGTTCTCGTCGTCGAGTTTGTGCTGTGCGTGCGCTTGGTGTTGGTCTGCTTGTTTTGGACCAAGACCAGTCCATGAATGGTGTGAGGAGGAGTTCATGGACCAAGAATTGGTTGCTCCAGCGGGACCAATTCTGCCACATGCCTCTGCTGCGGGAGATAGTCGAGAATAATCCTGAGGACTACAGGAATTTTCTGCGGATGTCTGACCCCGTTTTTCAGGAACTGTTGGCTTTGGTGTCCCCCTATATTACCAGGCAGGACACCGTTATGCGGGAAGCCATCAGTGCTGAGCAGAGGCTCATCGCCACCTTACGTTATCTGGCGACAGGGAGAAGTCTTCAGGACTTGAAGTTCACGACAGGCATCTCCCCCCAGGCTCTGGGCCTCATAATCCCAGACACCTGTTCTGCCATTATACAAGTCCTGCAGGAGGACTATATTAGGGTAAGTTTTCTCCTTTAACATCACATTTTATGTATTTCATGTATGCTAATGTATTGTATTTCTTTCATCCTTCCCTAATTACCATGATTGTAATATGCTGAGAATGTCCCCTTTGTCCCCATGCATGCTGGAAGCTTTAGATTGCCCCTTTTTTCTCCTCCATGCATATTTCCCTTTACTAACCTTTCCAGCAGGGGCGTCTGTTGCAACAAATGTTTGGGGGTCCAACCCCAATTTAGGAAATAAACTTCCTCCATTTTTGCAAAGGTGCCTATTAAACGCCCCCAGTTGTCCCCTCCAATGCAGCCATTTTGTCCCCTCCAATGCAGCCATTTTATTCCCTCCAATGCAGCCATTTTGTTCCCTCCAATGCAGCCATTTTGTTCCCTCCAATGCAGCCATTTAATTTCCCTCCAATGCAGCCATTTTGTCCCCTCCAATGCAGCCATTTTGTCCCCAGCCCTGCACATACCTTCTTGTGGTCAGCACCATCCTTCTTCTGTCCTTGATGTCTTCTCCTTCCCTTGATGTTGCATCAGCCAATCATGTTACCATTAAACAGACTTGGTGAACATGATTGGCAGAGCAGCCTGTCAGTGTTTACCCAAGGAATGCTCCCCCCCCCCTGCATCCCCTATTTAACTTTTATGAAGCCAATTACATCCCTCAGGCTGTAATGTGCAAGCCTATTTGCCTCCCTGTTTCTGATATGCAATTTTCACCCCATAAATGACGCAGTTATTCATATGTTGGTCGCTTAACAGGGGGCCATCCACCTGAATAGTGGGCGGCATTGACAATACATAGGTTAATGCAAGGCAAGAACCTATGTATTGTTCTGAGTGTTGGGCACAGGAGAGAGGGGGCAGTGTTCCAGCGCCCACTCTGGACGCACCGCCACTGCACTGCTATCCTGTGGCCAAACACATCTCCCCCCCCCCAAAATCATGTATTAATGGACCATCAGAGGGGGTGATGAATATGAAACATGAGCCTTCCATTATACTTATTGAAAACACCTTAATAAACGTAGAATTTGATTGATGTTGGCCTCTAATGTTTTTTATTATAATCTCCTTGTAATGTAATATTTTTTATTTCTAATTTTCTTTCATCTTGTTTGACTCCCCAGCTTCCTTCCACGCCACAGGAATGGCAGACTGTGGCATCGGAGTTTGCCACGCGGTGAGACTTCCCCAACTGCGGTGGTGCCATAGACGGGAAGCACATCCGCATCGTGCCGCCACCCCGTTCTGGGTCCTACTACTTCAATTACAAGGGGTTTCATAGCATTGTGCTGATGGCGGTGGTGTCAGCACTGTATGAATTCCTCTATGTTGATGTAGGGAAGAATGGCCGGATGTCCGGATGCAGGGAATATTGAAGGACTCCCCTTTGTTTTCTTGGCTGATGAAGCCTTTGGACTCGGGCCGCATCTTATGAGGCCATTTCCTCACAGGACCCTGACCCCAGAGAAGAGGGTGTTCAATTACCGGCTGGCCAGGGGCCGAAGAGTCGATGAAAATGCCTTCGGCATAATGGCCAGCCGGTTCCGCATTTTTATGACTTCCATACACTTGGCGGACTACAAAAAAAACTATGTAGTTTAATGCTGCTGTGTGCTACACAATTTTCTCAGCAGAAAATCAAATTCATATATGGCCTCAGTATTGCCTGAGGCTGGACTTTCACCTGCTAATCCCCTGCCGGGCCTGGAATCTGCCCGTCCTGGCTTGCCCCCCCAAAATGCCCGTGAGGTTCGGGACAAATATATGGAATATTTCACGGGTAGGGGGGCAATTCCTATGCCAGGCTATGGCTAAAGATTCCTGGAGAATGATTAAAATAAAAATCAGATTTTTAATTTTAACTTAGGTTTGTTTCCTGTCTCCTAGTTTGTCTTAGTGCATTTGTAGTGCCAAGTGTATTTTCTTTTAGTAAATAACAACCATTTCACTATGTAACCTTAAAAAAAACACAAATCAGGTTAGAGCATATTGAAAAAAGAAGCTACACGTTGTTTCTGTTCAAACATTTTACTCTGTGCACATTCACACACATGTTTCCTTTTTTAAATTTATTTTATTTTTATTTTTTTCCTGGCCACAAACCGCCAATTATTTTCTTAGGAAAATACAAAAACAGTTGCATTCCAAAAATTACAACATTGGATACCTCTGAGAAATCTGACACATTCACTTACACAAACTATGTCTCTATGTGCCCGTCCTAATATGGGGTCTTGCCACCCCTTGCCCAGCCAAAAATTGAATATGCACACATTTTGTATTAATTTCCACTAGGGATTTGAGACTCCTGATCCCTATTGTCAACATGTGCTATCTGCCATCAGGGGTGATCAATGGACGTGTTTTGGGGGTGCAACCCCTTCCTCAGTTCACCTACTTTAGATACGAGGAAGGGGTTGCACCCCCAAAAGACGTACATGGATATCCCCTGATGGCAGATAGCACATGTTGACACACTGTGTGCATATTCAATTTTTGGCTGGTTGCATTGTCAAAAACAGTATAAAAGGTTGATGAACAGTCATTACTGAAAACAAAATGGGGATTTGGTTGACTTATTCGATTCTCCCCAAAACATCTAGAATGTCTTTAAATGTTTGATCCATCACATGAATTATTTGTTTTATTCTGACCAGTTCCGTGCTACATTCCATCACTTGCTGTATTACTCGGAGGGCACTGTCAGCAGAGAAACGTGTACTATCCTTCACCACAACATTTACATCCCCTAAAAACAAAATAAAAAGGTATTATAACTCTGCAGGCCTACATCTCTTACCTGAAGCTGTGGTGTCAGATACTGACCTGTTGTGGTGACCAGTTCCACAACGTCATCCACCTCTCCTTCCTGCACTTCTCCTTCCTCCACCTCAACTTCCTCAACATCCTTCGGTTGTGGGTCTTTGGGAGTTTGGGGTTGTTGTGAAGCTGTGGGGTTCCTGTGCTCCCTGGAGTGTTCTCCTCCCAGTCTTCTCTCCCCTATGAGAATCAAACAAAAGGTCTATTTATCACACTGAAATTCTCTATGAAAAATAAAAACAGGCTAAATTGTTTGGAAGTGGGGTACAAGTGTGTGTTTGGGCGGAAGTTAAAGATGAATGCATTATTTCTGACCAATAATATGTTTAGTATTCACCTTTGGCTGTCAGTTTTTAGACATGGAGGCACCACAAAAAATCACTAATGCACCTGTGTGGGACACCCAAAAAAAGGCGGGTCTGGTGGCCCACACTATAGTGCTCCAAAGTACAGATGTGGTACCAGCTGCTGAGTGTCCTCTCCTTTACACTGACTAAAGTTTGCATTTCATTCTCTTTACAAACACATCATCTAGCCTAAAAATTTTGAACACAATTGTTAAAAAAACACGCAGATGTCTAATTACTTTTGTGGCTATAAAATAAGCCAAAACAGCGGATAGTGTCTGTAACGTAACGAACGATTACTGTGCCAAACCAAGTTCAAATTATTAAATTATGGAAGGGAGTCCAATATGATAAAATCAGAAAAAGGAGCAACATGTAAGTTGAGAAAAACATTAATAGCCGAAAAGTGTACATTTTACTTACTTTTTGCTAGCATTCTCTTAATGCTCCTTAACTGCTCTGGCTCCCTCAGTTTGAGGTCTGACCACCTCTTTCTGAGCTGCTCATTTGAGCGTTTCACCCCGAAATTCGTCTTCAGAATCTTCACGACTTTAGTGAGGATTTTGGCCTTCCTTCTATTTGGTTTGCTATACGGCCCATGCTTTGCGTCATAATCAGACTTGAGCAAGATGTCCACCATCTCCGCCATCTCCGCAAAAGACATATTAGATGCCTTGAATCTCCTCCTTGATCGTGACGTTTCCTCGGTCTCCGGGCTTGTCTCCTCCTCGTTAGTTGCGGAATTATCAGACACCTGCTGTAACTCCGCCATATCTGTCTGCGCACCGAAAGAGAAGGGGCGGGGAAAAGATGTTAGTTAGAACGTCATGGGCGGGTGAAGTGTGCGGAGCGACGTGTTCGTAGTTTGACGCATGCGTGGTGTATATATAGCAAACACACATGTGACTATACTACGTTCGGTGTGCGGAGAGAGGAGTTCAAGTTACGGACGTGCGAACGAAGGTATGTGATTTTGTGACTTGGACAAATAGTTGGCCTATACTGTCTTGAGAATGTTGTAGAATATATATGGTGACTACGATGTTAAGGAGGTTAGACTGTGTGCCTCACATTAGTTATATATTATTTATTTTACTTGCAGACCCAAAATGAATGTCTTTATAAGTGACAAGGAATTCCTTGCGGAATTTATAGACCGGGTAAGGGAGCTGCCCACTCTGTGGGAGACGAAAAACCCCATCCACAAAAAAAGAGGGGTGAGAAAAGCAGCGCTGGAGACCCTGCTCCCATTTGTGCATACCAAGGTGCCCACAGCCACAGCAAAACAGGTGGACACTAAAATTGGGAGCTTGAGAGGCACCTACAGGACTGAACGCTCTAAGGTCCTGGCTTCTCAGAGGTCAGGAGCAGCAGCAGATGATGTGTATGTCCCGAATTTGTGGTACTACAGCAGGATGTCCTTTCTGGATGACCACATTGAGGCAAGGCCATCACTCTCCACTCTTCCCCCCAGACTTCCCTGCAGCCAACCTGAGCCTTCTCTGGAGCAAGAGGAGGCAGCCGTCCTGGATGATCCTGATTTGGCCATCTGGAGCCAGGTATAGTATTAAATGAAAATGTATTGGGATAAAATTAATGTTTGACAAATATGTCAAGATGACAAACATAAACTATTTAGAGTTCCACAAGTGAAATCAAGATCTCTAGACATTAGTCTGCACTTAATTGGGTAGTCAATCTGATGTAGTTGTAAATGTTAGAAACTGATTTCAGGATTTACATTCTAATTGGTTCAATCATGATTATAAATTTGGAGGCAAAGATTAAAGCAACATATTAAACTATGTCCCTTTTTCATACACAGGATGAAATCAGCCAGGAGGAGGGTCTGGAAACTGTCAGGCAGGAGGAGGAAGGGCCCAGTGGCAGCCAGGAGGTGGCAGGGCCCAGTGGAAGGCAGGAGGTGGCAGGGTCCAGTGGAAGGCAGGAGGTGGCAGGGCCCAGTGGAAGGCAGGAGGTGGCAGGGCCCAGTGGCAGCCAGGAGGTGGCAGGGCAAAGGAGAAGCACCAGATCACAGGTGCCTCCCATCCGATTTCCCAAAAGAGGCAGGAGGGACAGGACCACCAGTGAGGCAGCAATGGCCCTTATTAAAGAGGCCCATGCCACCCTCAAAGAGCCCACATCCCCTGAAGAGGCCATTGCCGGCCTAGTGGAGGCAAAGTTCAAGGTGATGAGCATGGAGCAACGCCTCCTATGCAAGCCCCTGCTCATCACCTTGCTCAACAAGGGGGTGATGGGAAAAATTACCCCCAATACTGCAATTTGTGAGGTGGCACAACTGTCCCAACCTCAACCTCCTCCTCCACCTCCTTCTTCTGCCCCACCCCCTCCACCTCCACCTTCTTCTTCTGCCCCACCCCCTTCTCCTCCAACTCCACCTTCTTCTTCTGCCCCACCCCCTTCTCCTCCACCTCCTCCTCCGCCTTGTTCTTCCGCCCCACCCCCTTCTCCTCCACCTCCACCTTCTTCTTCTGCCCCACCCCCTTCTCCTCCACCTCCACCTTGTTCTTCTGCGCCACCCCCTTCTCCTCCACCTCCTCCTCCTCCTGACAGGAGTACCCCTCCAGTGGCCCAGCCTCCAGCCAAACGAAGAAGGAAGGCTGCAGGGAAGGCTTCAGGAAAGGTTGCAGGGAAGGTTGCCAGGAAGACGAGGAAGTGATGGCCTTGCTTCATTGTGGTCGGACAGAAGGCAGCCTGTTGTAGTACCACACACTTGGGACATATATCTCACCTGCTGCTGTTCCTGACCTCTGGGAGGCCAGCATCAGATTGTGCTCAGAAATGTTGGCCTTCTCAAGCTCCCAATTTTAGTGTCCACACAGGGTTGATGTGTGGTCTGGGGTCCCTGGGATGCACAAATGGCAGCAGGTTCTCCAGCGCTGCCTTCTCTTTATTTTATTTGAAACATGAATAAATGTTATTTTTGTTTAAGTTCATACTTGACTATGTGTATTTGTAAAAAATTTAAATTTAGCTTTGGAGTAAGCAGAGACATTTGACTGACAAAAAAAGGGACAGATAACAACCCCCCTAAAAAATAAAATAATCTGATTTCCCAAAAAGAGGGTGTTAAATTTTACAACTATATATTAAAATATTCAATGGGAGATCACTATCAAAACATTGCGAAATTAAAATTAACATCAGTTTGAAAAATATAAAAATGTAAAATATTCATAAAAACTTGCACGATATAATATACATAAATCTTCTTAAGAGCAGCATGAAAAAGGTTAAAAAAAGATAGTCATAATTCTGTGTGAATATCAGCAGCAAAAGAAGTTCTTTCGTTTTGATTAATGTAACATTCTAAAGAAGATTTCAATGCACAACATTTAAATGATGCAATAATTTTGAGCGTGACGAATGTGCTATCTCCATTACGAAGGCTTGTTTTACCAGAAGATGCGCTCCTGATTCATACTTGCTTCTGAGCATGCGCGCTTTTGAAAGACTCGTTAAAGCATACACACAAACCATTTTCTCGTCACAAAAGAGGCCGACGAGAAACACGACGAGGAAATCTGGAATCCTGACGAGAAAATAGAGAGCAGGTTCTCTATTTTCTCGTCGAGATTCACGGCAATTTTCTCGTCGTAAAACCATACACACAAACGTTTTTCTCGATCAAAAAGCTCTCGCGGCACTTTTCTTGCCGGTTTTGGATGAGAAACTCGGTCGTGTGTACGAGGCTTAAAGATAGTTTGTGTGTTAGATTAGATTTTAACAAATACATAATAAATGTTCATTATGTTAAAGTTTTCACTTCTGGTCAAAAGAACTCTTATTTAACCCATATCATATCTTTGAGATATTAAATCTTAAATATAGATTTAGACCCCAAGACCCCTTCTGGGGCCTTCGGGCAACACAAACAAACCGTCAGTCTTCCGCATTTGGGCAGTTGCTTCTAAATAGAAATTAACTGCCCTTACTACATTCAGAGAATGTAATAATTCCTCTTCTGCAGAACATGGTTCTGGAAAAAACGAAGGTAGGGAAATATCCTGGTTCATATGAAAACTGGATACTACTTTAGGCAAAAAGGACAGGCGAGGACGTAACACCACCTTGTCCTTATGAACCACTAAAGCCTCGTACACACGATTGAATATCCTATGGATTCTAATCCGATGGTTTTGTCCATCGGAAATCCGATGAAGCTGACTTCCATCAGTCTTGCCTACACACCATCAGTCAAAACACCGACCGTTCCAAACGCGGTGACGTAAAACACTCCAATGAGCCGAGAAAAATGAAGTTCAATGCTTCTGAGCATGCGTCGACTTGATTCTGAGCATGCGTGGGTTTTTTATCCGATGGACTTGCCCATAGACGATCTGAGTTTTCGATTGTTTTTTTATCCATCGGAAAAAAGACCGATGGGTACCATACACGATCGGTTGGTCTGATGAAAACCATCCATCGGACGGTTTTCATCAGTCAAACCGATCGTGTGTACGGGGCTTAAGAATGGCTCTTTACAAGAGAAAGCTGCTAATTCAGAAACTCTTCTAATTTCTTTGTCACAAGGTCCATCTTCCATTGGCTCAAAAGGAGACTCCTGGAGGAACGACAAGACTAGATTCAAATCCCATGGGCATAGAGGTGATTTAATCGGCAGATTTATACATGTTACTCCTTGTATAAAGGCCCAAACCAAGGAATGTGAAGCAAGAGGCCTTTGGAAAAAAACTGACAAGGCCGAGACTTGACCCTTGATAGTACTCAAGGCCAGCTTCATTTCCACTGCAAACTGTAGGAAAGAGAGAACTTTACCTATGTCATACTTGCAAGGGTGCCAACCCTTGTTTTCACACCAGGAAACATAGGCCTTCCAGACCCTATAGCAGGGATATGCAATTAGCGGACCTCCAGCTGTTGCCAAACTACAAGTCCCATGAGGCATAGCGAGACTCTGACAGCATGACACCCAGAGGCAGAGGCATGATGGGACTTGTAGTTTTGCAACAGCTGGAGGTCCGCTAATTGCATATCCCTGCCCTATAGTAAATAGCCCTGGAGGCTAGCTTTCTTGCATTAATCAGGGTAGTTACCACTGAGCCTGAAAGCCCCTGACCATTCAGAATGAGGGCTTCAACAGCCAAACCGTCATTTTTTGCGTTTGTAAGGCAGGGTGGAACACTGGTCCCTGCAACAGCAGATCTGGACAGGACGGAAGAGTCCAAGGATCCCCTACTGCCATCCTCACAATCTCTGCATACCAGGATCTCCTGGGCCATGCCGGAGCAACTAGGACTACCAGCTTCTGTTCCCCCTTGATCGTGCGTAGAAGACGTGGAAGCAACTGAACTGGAGGGAACGTATAAATCAGTGAGAACTGATCCCAAGGAGTTACTAAGGCATCCGTCCCGCAAGCGAGTGGATCCCTTGTCCTTGACACAAAGCTTTCCAACTTTCTGTTGAACCTGGACGCCATTAGGTCTACGTCCGGGGTACCCCATTTCTGGCATATGGCCAAAAAGACATCTGGATGTAGAGACCATCCCCCTGGGAGCAATTGTTGGCGGCTAAGGAAATCTGCCTGCCAATTCTCCACTCCTGGAATGAACACTGCAGACAGGCACGGCACATGCTCTTCTGCCCGAGCCAGATTATGGTTTACCTCTTTCTGGGCAGTGCGACTTTTGGTGCCACCTTGGTGATTGATATGGGCCACTGCTGTGGCATTGTCGGATTGAATCCTGACAGGATAATGCTGTAACCTGCCCATCCAGGCCTTTAGGGCCAGACGTGCCGCCCAAATTTCTAGAATATTGATGGGCAAAGTTTTCTCGGATTCCGACCACTTCCCCTGGATAGTGACTGGCATGAAGGTTTTCCCCTTCTGCAGATTCTTGGCTAACAACCACCAATTGAGACTCTGGCATATGCCTGGAATCAAGCATATTGGGCAATCCAAATCCTGTTTTTTCCTGCTCCAAGCAGACAGGATATTGTTTTGCAACAGCCTTGAATGGAATTGAGCATAGGGAACTGCCACCATCTTCCCCCAACAACCTCATGCAAAGGCGGATGAAGGGCCTTTCCCTTGTCCTGACTGTGTGAACCAGTTCTATTATAGCGCATTCCTTTGCCTGGGGTAAGAACACTCTTTTGTGGGCTGTCTATAATCAGACCCAAATACTCCAGCCTTTTTACTGGCCGTAAGGACGATTTTTCTAGGTTAAGAATCCAACCTAGATGTTCCAGATACCTGACCGTGCTGATGACACTCTGATGTAGCCCTGCCATGGACTGATCTATTAGCAGCAGGTCGTTTAGGTATGCCACTATTGCTATACCCTGGGCCCTTAGTCTCACCAAGAGTGGAGCCAGGACCTTTGTGAAAAACTCGAGGTGCGGTGGCCAACCCGAAAGGGCAAGGCCACAAACTGAAAATGTCGCTGTTCTACTGTGAATCGCAGGAATCTTTGATGAGCAGGAAATATTGGCACATGGAGATATGCATCCTTGATGTCTATGGATGCTAGAAGTTCTCCCCCTCAAAAGGGTGGATACTACTGACCGGATTGAATCCATGCAAAATGAGTGGATGTTCAGGAACCGGTTCAGACCTTTGAGCTCTAAAATGGGTCTGACATCTCCATTCGGTTTTGGCACTGTAAAGAGATTTGAATAAAACCCCATTCCCTGTTCTTCTAAGGGAGTCTCTATGATCACCCCTTGGGATAGAAGCCGGTCGAGTGCCTGAAACAAAGACCCTCTCTTTATTGGGTCCTTGGGAACGCTCAATCTTAGAAAACGAGGCAGAGGAAACTTCCGAAACTCTAGCTTGTATCCGAGAGATACTGTGGAGATGACCCATCTGTCCTGTATTTCCTGCCACCAGGCTTCTGCAAACTGCCGAAGCCTTCCCCCGACTCGATCAAGCGGGGGCGCCCCTTCATAAGGGGGCCTTGGGACTCTGCTTTGCAAATTTCTGCCTCCAGGACTTTTGCTGGCCCTGAGCTTGGTTCTGAGGACTTCCCCTCGGAGCTGATGGCAGAGGCCGTCGTGACTGCCTGGAGGCTGTTTCCCCAGGCGACAGAGAAGCAGAACGCTTAAATGAAGGACGCCTACTCCTTCTCTTTACTGGAAGAAGGGTACTTTTTCCACCCGAGATATTCTGGATGTACTTATCTAAGTCATCCCCAAACAATCGTTCTCCATGAAAGGGAAAACCAGCCAGCAGTCTTTTACAAGGCAACTCCGCTGACCGATGCTTAAGCCACAGAACCCTCCGCATGTGTTTTAACATGAGGGCAAGGCAAGACGTCTGATGAATAGTATCTTTAATAGCATCAACCACAAAACAAAGAGCCCTAGGCAGTTCTGCTAGGTCTGGGACCTCTTCCCCTTTGATGACCTGCTTTATCTTGCCTTTAAGGGATTGACAGATGCCAATTGCTGCTACCGCAGGCTGTGCTACAGCACCAGCCATGGCAAACGAGGCTTTAAGCAATGATTCCAGCCTCTTATCCACTGGATCCTTAAACACTTGAAAATTGTCTACTGGACAAGTAAGACTTTTGTTCAGGGATGAGACAGCATCCACTGCTGTTACACTCCACTTCTTAGAGAATTTCTCCTCCATAGGATAAATCTGAGAAAATCTTTTAGGAGGAATAAAATGCCTGTCTGGGTGATCCCAGTCCGCATAAATAAGCTGTTCCAGCAATGGGTGCATAGGAAAAGCGTGAGAACCCCGGGGAGGCTTTAAAGAACCAAGTGAGGAGAAGGGGACTTCAGCCGTCTCTGTCAGGGGCAACTTATAGCCAAACCGCACTGTCTCAGTGAGAGACTGAATCAACAATCTTTGAGACTGCAAAGCTGTGAAAGGTTCCTCTGGAACTAAGTCTTCAAATGAGGAACCCTCATTATGCCCTTCTAGAGGATCCCCTAAGGGCACATCCGAATCCCCCACCCAGTCCTGGTCCGCAGAAGATGGGCCCCGAACAGGGGAAGGGGACTTGTCACGCTTCTTCCCAGCCTGGGAGGAGGATGCAAACAGGCTAGCTATCTTTCCCTCCAAACCAGCCAAAGCTGAGGCCAAGTCATTATTAGTGACATATGCAGGGGCTGGAGTGTTTGAGGTAGCTACAATGCCTGACAAATCTGCTGGCTCCGTTTGGTCATCCGTTTTAGGACTTTCAGTGGAGGATGGTACTGTGGAGGTGCGACTAGGACCCCCAGAGCCTGACTGCTGCATCTTTGCGCCCCTTCTCCCTGTTTTAGTCCCTCTCTTTCGGGAATACATAGTCCTAAGCACAAAGCAGAGGTACTGTTAAACATGCGTCTGTTGCTGAGCTCAGTCTTAGCAATGGTTAATATGCCGCTGTTAAATGCCAGCCAGATGCTGAGTAGATGGATCTTGGAATGCCTGTGTCCAACAGCCAGCTTACATGCCCCTGGATAGTGTCTGTGCCCCCCCCCCCCCCGTCAGCCACCGTTTACTCACACAGCCTGAGCTTTAATGAAGCCGTCTGTCTGAGCCTGCGCCGTGAGAAAATGTGCACGCCAATCCCTGTGCAAGCCGGCGGTGCCGAGACCCACCCCCCCGTGACGTCCTCTCTACTCAAAGAAATATAAGGAGGGAACCCACGCACCCGCGACGATTCATATCAGGAATCCGAGGGGGGGAGGAGGAGAGGAGCAGCAAGCGGAACTTTCGTGGCAAATGGCCCCTATATTCTCACCCCTTTCAGGTGGCTGACGACCAGGGAGAGGTAGGCTGACACCTTCATCCATACAGACAGGCATGGGATGTTTGACCAGATATGTCTATACACACCCTCTAGTGGTAACACAGGCAGAGCACACCTACTCATTAAAAAGGAATTTCCCAGGATCTTCTTAACTTACATAGTTACATAGTTAGTCAGGTTAAAAAAAGACCATCCAGTTCAACCATAAAAATAAATAAAATAAAAATAAAAAATATCGTACAATCCCATATACCCAATTCTATACCCACAGTTGATCCAGAGGAAGGCAAAAAAGCCCAGCAGAGCATGATCCAATTTGCTACAGCAGGGGAAAAATTCCTTCCTGATCCCCCGAGAGGCAATCGGATCAACTTTACCAATAAATGTCAGTACCCAGTTATATTATGTACATTTAAGAAAGAATCCAGGCCCTTCTTAAAGCAATCTACTAAGCTGGCCAGAACCACCTCTGCAGGGAGTCTATTCCACATTTTCACAGCTCTTACTTTGAAGAAACCTTTCCGTATTTGGAGGTGAAATCTCTTTTCCTCTAGACGCAAAGAGTGCCCCCTTGTCCTTTGTGTTGACCGTAAAGTGAATAACTCAACACCAAGTTCACAATATGGACCCCTTATATATTTGTACATGTTGATCATATCACCCCTTAATCTCCTCTTCTCAAGAGTGAATAAATTCAGTTCCTCTAATCTTTCCTCATAGCTGAGCTCCTCCATGCCTCTTATCAGTTTGGTTGCCCTTCTCTGCACTTTCTCCAGTTCCCCAATATCCTTTTTGAGAACTGGGGCCCGAAACTGAACTGCATATTCCAAATGAGGTCTTACTAATGATTTGTACAGGGGCAAAATGATATCTCTCTCTCTGGAGTCCATACCTATCTTAATACAAGAAAGGACTTTGCTTGCTTTGGAAACCGCAGCTTGACATTGCATGCCATTATTGAGCTTATGATCTACCAAAACCCCCAGATCCTTCTCCACTACGGATCCCCCCAGTTGTACTCCCCCTAGTATGTATGATGCATTCATATTCTTAGCCCCCAAGTGCATAACTTTACATTTATCAACATTAAACCTCATCTGCCACATAGTCGCCCAATTAGACAGAGCATTGAGGTCGGCTTGTAAATTGGCGACATCCAGTAAGGACGTTATTCCACTGCATAGCTTAGTGTCATCTGCAAAGACAGAAATGTTACTTTTGATCTCAGACCCAATATCATTTAATAAGATATTAAAAAGTAAGGGTCCCAACACTGAACCTTGGGGTACACCACTGATAACCTTGGACCATTCAGAGTAAGAATCATTAACCACTACTCTCTGAATTCTGTCTTTTAGCCAGTTTTCTATCCATTTACAAACTGATATTTCCAATCCTGTAGACTTTACCTTACACATGAGCCGTGTGTTGGGAACTGTATCGAACGCTTTTGCAAAATCCAAGTATACCACGTCAACAGCCACCCCTCTGTCCAAGGTTTTACTTACCTCTTCATAAAAAGAAATCAGGTTTGTCGGACAACTTCTGTCTTTTATGAATCCATACTGTCTGTTGCTTAAAATATTTTTTTCCAGCAAGAACTCATCTATGTGGTCTTTTATTAATCTCTCCAGTATCTTCCCAACTATAGAAGTTAAACTAACAGGTCTATAGTTACTTGGTAAAGACTTTGTTCTCTTTTTAAATATAGGTACCACATTGGCCCTGCGCCAATCCAGTGGTACTATTCCCGTCATTAATGAGTCCCTAAAAATTAAATACAATGGCTTTGAAATGACAGAGCTCAATTCTTTTAGGATCCGTGGGTGTATGCCATCTGGTCCAGGTGCTTTATCCTCCTTTATTCTGTCTAAATATTTGTGGACCATATAACCTTTGAGCCATTGTGGATTTGGGTCTGTGTCACTACCACCCCCATTTTGGACATGAGCTCCCCCATGCTCCTTTGTATACACAGAGCTGAAGAAAGTATTTAATAAACTAGCCTTCCCGCCGCAGGGTACAACTGGAATATCACAGTGACCCAATCTTCACCCATCATGGTGGGCTTGGTGTCATGCCAGACTTTCAAGGATGGGGTCCCCTCTGAACCTAGGGTCCACTGCCTTGGACCTGTATAGTGCCCTGGCAGAGCAAACCTGTGGTATAGCAATGTGACCAAGGTGCCGGATCCCAGGGCCCAGCTCTCCTGAGAGAAACGTTACAGGCAAGACCTCGTTCTTCCATACCGAGGCTTGGGTACCATCCACTTTTGTCTTTGTTTATAGACTTTTTGAATGGATCCGATAGCATAGCTCTCTGACCCTGACCAGGCTATCTATGGAGAATCTTTAACAAACTATTAACCGTGACCAACACCTTAGACACTGGTGAAAAAACTGAGGTACTCCTGGTATGGGAGGGGTTATATAGGGGGGGGGGACTTTCTGTCTTGATTATGCCAGTGTCCATCACCTGAAGGTGGGCTTATAACCCATATAGTAATTACTATAGTGCTCTGTGTCCCGTGATGTACGAAAAATAAATCCATTTTCTCAAGTGCTCCAGATCCCTTATAATATAGAGGTCACTGGCATATGGTAAGGAGCTGGAGCACTTAGTGGTGTGATTCACGGAAGGAAGCACTGGATTGCATAGTGTTTGACATATCACAATGCGTGAATTGAAACGATCTGCATTCCCAAAGTACATTTAAAGGTATATGCACTTATTTTATTTTTATGTTACTAAGTTTTATTTACTTTTTTAAATTATTCTCTTGTTATTTTTCCGCTTTACATTGCAGTATATGTACTTATTCATATATTATTTTTTTTTTTTTTGTTGCTGTAACAAAACATATTTACTTGTCTTCATGTGCAGTGTATGATTTCTTTCTAATATTTCACAGAGTTGTGAACTCTTTGTTTAATACTGCATATTTGTAGAGATTGTTAAACTATGTATTGCACTGGTTTAGTAAGATGTAACATAAACTGCAATATTTTTTCCAGTATTCATTCAAAACTGCTGATATAAACTATATTACCATATGGGAGTTACCATTTTTCTATTGTGCACATCAATTTGTTGGGTTGCTGAATGTTAAAAAAAGGCCTCTCCAATAAGGGAAACAGGCAAGGTACATTAGCTCACAGTGACCCACATTAATCATTTTAAACATGATTCACTTAAAGTTAACTTAAATGTAGTTGGTTACTTTGGATTACTGCACTTCACACATTCTCACTATGATTTGTAATAGGTAAACAAATAAACCTGACAGAGTCTATTTCCAGTGCTATAGAGCGCAAGGTATCAGAAGTTGGATAAGAGTCAGGTTTAGATCAAAGTCTGAGTTCAAAGCAGTGGCGGCTGGTGCTCCAAATTTTTTTGGGGGGGCGCAAACAAACTGAAAGATTCTGAAAAAACAAACAAACATCAATTGCAGCCACTGTTCCAATAAAATGCAGCCACTGTGCCTATCAAACGCAGCCACTGTGCCTATCAAACGCAGCCACTGTGCCCATCAAACGCAGCCACTGTGCCCATCAAACGCAGCCACTGTGCCTATCAAACGCAGCCACTGTGCCCATCAAACGCAGCCACTGTGCCCATCAAACGCAGCCACTGTGCCCATCAAACGCAGCCACTGTGCCCATCAAACGCAGCCACTGTGCCCATCAAACGCAGCCACTGTGAGCATCAAACGCAGCCACTGTGAGCATCAAACACAGCCACTGTGCCATCGAATGCCGCCAGCTCTTTACAACACTTCAGCAAAACTCTTTCACACCTGTGCAGATAAATATGGTTGGTTCCAAAAGTTCTATGTAATACAGTTAGGAGGCATTATACAGTGGCGCTCCTACTCGCAGTGGTCTGCTGGAGTGCCATATAGTTATCACATCATCCTCCCCCTTCAGCAGCCATATAGACTGCATTTCTTAACATGAACAACCATGTAGATTATCCCATGGAACTACTACTTCCAGCATGCACTGGCAGCTCTGAGAAAGGATGGGAGATACACAGACATGGTCTACTTACCTCTGACATATAGGCAGAACCCAATCAGCTTCCAGATGCTCTCTGTCTATCTCCACTAATCAGTTAACGATCCGTCCATTCAGAACGCCCACCAAACAGGACATGTTTATCCAGCTGCATTGTGTCTGCCAACTACAAGTAATCAGGTGTCAGTCCTCTGTGTACTAAGTGTCAGAGCAGCACACTGGGGGTATATCAGCAATAGGGATGAGCTTCGTGTTCGAGTCGAACATACGTTCGACTCGAACATCGGCTGTTCGATCGTTCGACGAAGATCGAACGATTTGGGCCGTTCGCGCCAAATTCGAGTGACGCGAACGGCCCACAATGCACTACGCCATCGCAGTGTCATCCAGGCGCTGTGATTGGCCAAGCATGCACTGTGACCCCGCATGCTTGGCCAATCACAGCGCCGGCAGCGAGGAGAGCAATGATTGGCCACAGGCAGGATGCCTGTGGCCAATTATTGCTGAGGGTGTTTAGTACACGCCCCACACTATAAAAGGCCGCCAGCACAGCGGCCTAGTGTAGTGTGTTCCGGAGCAGGGATAGAGCAGCATAGGCAGGGACAGTGACTTTTATTTCTTTCTTGCTTAACCTGGATTCCTTTAGTTTAGGGAAAGAGAAGGATAGGTAGGGAGAGTGTCAGTGTGTTTTGTGCTTGTGCAATAGTGTGCTTAAAAAAAACATTTTTTCTAGGGACAGAAAACTGTAGGTAGGGAGAGTGTCAGTTTCTTTCACTGTGCAAGTCCTTGTTTCCAGGGACCTGGAAGGACAGTGAGTGAATTCTCCTTGTGCTATATTGTGCTTAAAAAAAACATTTTTTCTAGGGACAGAAAACTGTAGGTAGGGAGAGTGTCAGTTTCTTTCACTGTGCAAGTCCTTGTTTCTAGGGACCTGGAAGGACAGTGAGTGAATTCTCCTTGTGCTATATTGTGCTTAAAAAAAACATTTTTTCTAGGGACAGAAAACTGTAGGTAGGGAGAGTGTCAGTTTCTTTCACTGTGCAAGTCCTTGTTTCCAGGGACCTGGAAGGACAGTGAGTGAATTCTCCTTGTGCTATATTGTGCTTAAAAAAAACATTTTTTCTAGGGACAGAAAACTGTAGGTAGGGAGAGTGTCAGTTTCTTTCACTGTGCAAGTCCTTGTTTCTAGGGACCTGGAAGGACAGTGAGTGAATTCTCCTTGTGCTATATTGTGCTTAAAAAAAACATTTTTTCTAGGGACAGAAAACTGTAGGTAGGGAGAGTGTCAGTTTCTTTCACTGTGCAAGTCCTTGTTTCCAGGGACCTGGAAGGACAGTGAGTGAATTCTCCTTGTGCTATATTGTGCTTAAAAAAAACATTTTTTCTAGGGACAGAAAACTGTAGGTAGGGAGAGTGTCAGTTTCTTTCACTGTGCAAGTCCTTGTTTCTAGGGACCTGGAAGGACAGTGAGTGAATTCTCCTTGTGCTATATTGTGCTTAAAAAAAACATTTTTTCTAGGGACAGAAAACTGTAGGTAGGGAGAGTGTCAGTTTCTTTCACTGTGCAAGTCCTTGTTTCTAGGGACCTGGAAGGACAGTGAGTGAATTCTCCTTGTGCTATATTGTGCTTAAAAAAAACATTTTTTCTAGGGACAGAAAACTGTAGGTAGGGAGAGTGTCAGTTTCTTTCACTGTGCAAGTCCTTGTTTCAAGGGACAGAGAAGGACACCTGAAGGTAGCCCTTATTGCTTTTTTCCCATCTCCCTGCAGGCCATCTATTAGAATGTCTGGAAGGCAAACAAGGAGAGGCAGACAGTCAGGAGGCAATAAAAGAGGGCAAGCAGGCTCTGTGTCTGGGGGCAACAGTGCTGGTCGTGGACGCGGTGCATTGTCATCAGCACATGGCCATGGGACACGCTTGTCCTTCTTTTCGGCAGCTGGACATGTTGAGCCACATCATGCCGAAGACTTGGTAGAGTGGATGACCAAGCCCTCCTCCTCCTCCTCATCCTCTCTCACCCAGGCTCAGGGTACTGGCAAAGCAGCTGCCAAAGCGTCCTCTTCCCTGGTATCAATGTCAGACTCATCATCAGTCACTCCTTCCCTAGACCCACCATGTCCTCCTCCTGAGGAGTCCCCCGAACTGTTTGAGCACAGTGTTGGGTACATGCTCCAGGAGGATGCCCAGCGTTTCGAAGGGTCTGATGATGAAACCCAGCTACAGGAAGGCAGTAGGGTGAGAGCAGACAGAGGGGATGCTCAAGAAGGACACCAATCTGGCAGTCATGTTCCAGCAGCTGCAGCATACTGCCAGATTGGCTCCAGTGATGAGGAGGGAGGGGATGATGAGGTCACTGACTCCACGTGGGTGCCTAATAGGAGAGAGGAGGAGGAGGATGAGGAGGAGGCACATCTCCAACGAGACAGGATGCCCTTTGGTGGCCAGCGTAAGGGCAGTACACCGACGGAATCACACCGCAGAGCTCCGCCTGTGCAGGGCGCTGCCTCTGCCCGTCATTCAAAAAGTTCCTTGGTGTGGGCCTTTTTTGAGGCTAGTGCATCAGATCGCACAGCTGCTGTTTGCAACATATGTCTCAAGCGTATATCGCGTGGCCAAAACATCAGCCGCTTGGGTACCACATGCCTGACCAGACATATGTTGACCTGCCATGCAGCTCGTTGGCAAGCCTACCTCAAAGACCCACACCAAAGAACAAAGCGGACCTCTCCTTGCACCGCATCAGCTGGGATCTCCAACCCCACTATAACTTCAGTCCTCTCAGAAACATGCACTGAGAGGAATGAAGGTGTAGAATTAGGTGTGTCACAGCCAAGTACTTGCGGCCACTCTGCTAGCAGTACACCGACGTCCGATTCTAGCAGGCAAATTTCCCTGCCCCAGCTGCTGGACCGTCGAAAGAAGTTCACTCCCAGCCATCCACATGCCCAGCGGTTGAATGCTAGCTTGGCTAAATTGCTAGCGCTTCAACTGCTGCCTTTTCAGTTGGTAGACTCGGCCCCCTTCCGTGAGTTTGTGCAATGTGCGGTTCCTCAGTGGCAGGTTCCCAAACGCCACTTTTTCTCACGGAAGGCTATTCCGGCTCTCTACCGGCATGTGGAAGGCAATGTCTTGGCCTCGCTGGACAGGGCGGTCAGCGGTAAGGTGCATATTACCGCTGACTCATGGTCCAGCAGGCATGGACAGGGACGTTACCTTTCTTTCACGGCCCATTGGGTCACTCTTTTGGCAGCTGGGAAGGATGCAGGACAAGGTGCAGTAGTGTTGGAGGTTGTCCCACCGCCACGCCTCCAAAATGCTACTACTGGTTGTGACACACCTCTCTCCTCCACCCCCTCCTCTTCTTCTTCCTCCATGGCCTCTTCCTGTGGTTTGTCCTATGAACCAGTGGTGCTCCGTAGCCGTTCACGGGGCTACGCAAGTACGCAGGCAAAAAGATGCCATGCCGTGCTTGCGCTGGTGTGTTTGGGGGACAGAAGCCACACTGGGGCAGAGGTCCTGTCTGCTCTGCAGGGCCAGGCCGAGAGGTGGTTGACGCCACGCCAGCTTAAGCCAGGAATGGTGGTTTGCGACAATGGCACCAACTTCCTCTCCGCCCTCCGACAGGGACAACTGACCCATGTGCCCTGTGTGGCTCACGTCCTTAACCTGGTGGTGCAGCGGTTCTTGGGCAGGTACCCGGGCTTACAGGATGTCCTGAGGCAGGCCAGGAAAGTCTGTGTGCATTTCCGCAGATCTTATAATGCCAGTGCTCGCCTGGCTGAGCTGCAAAAGGAGTTGAACCTGCCCAAGAACCGCCTTATATGTGACATGCCCACCAGGTGGAACTCAACGTTGGCCATGCTGCAGCGGCTGCACACGCAGCAGAGGGCCATCAATGAGTACCTGTGCGACTACGGCACCAGGACAGGGTCAGGGGAGCTTGGTTTTTTTTCTCCACGCCAGTGGGGCATGATCAGGGATGCATGCACTGTCCTGGCACCATTTGAGGAGGCCACGAGGATGGTGAGCAGTGACAGTGCATGCATCAGTGACACTGTACCTCTTGTCCACCTGTTGGAGCACACGCTGCGTGGAATAATGGACAGGGCACTTGAGGCAGAACAGAGGCAGGAAGAGGAGGACTTCCTTGCCTCTCAAGGCCCCCTTTACCCAGACAGTGTTCCTTCTGTCCCACCCATCGCACAGGAAGAGGAGGAGGAGGAGGAGGAGGATTGTGTCAGCATGGAGGTGGAGGCTGGCACTCAGCATCATCAGCAGCAGTCTTTTAGGGATGATTTACAGTCCCAAGAAACCAGTGGACTTGTACGTGGCTGGGAGGAGGTGACTGCGGATCATGTCGTCCTTAGTGACCCAGAGGACTCCGGAGCGAATGCCTCAGCAAACCTACGCTGCATGGCCTACCTGATCCTGCAAAGTCTGCGGAAGGATCCTCGTATTCTTCGGATCAAGGAGAGGGACCATTACTGGCTGGCCACTCTCCTTGATCCACGGTACAAGGGTAAGGTTGCGGACCTTATGTTACCGTCGCAGAGGGAGCAGAGGATGAGACAACTCCGGGAGGCCTTGCAGAAAGGTCTGTGCAACGCGTTCCCAGAGACTGGGAGGTTACAAACTCCTGGTCCAGGACAACGAGTTGCTGAGGCTTCGGCCAGTCAAAGAAGGAGCGGTGGGGAAGGTGGCCGTCTGACCGATGCGTTCAGACAATTCTTTAGTCCGCAGCCCCAAAGTATGATTGGTTCCAGCAACCATCGCCAGCGTCTGATAAACATGGTGCAGGAATATCTAGGGGCAAGGTCAGACTTGGACACCTTCCCCACCGAAAATCCTCTGGCTTACTGGGTCTTGAGGATGGATCACTGGCCAGAGCTTGCACAGTATGCAATTGAGCTACTGGCCTGTCCTGCATCCAGCGTTCTTTCGGAAAGCACATTCAGTGCTGCTGGAGGATTTGTCACGGATCACAGGGTGCGCCTGTCCACCGACTCGGTTGATCGACTGACTTTCATCAAGATGAACCAGTCTTGGATCACCACCAGCTACCACACACCTGATGCTGATATAACAGACTAATTGATTTTAACATGTCACGTCCCTTCAAGACTGATGCTGATGCTGAGTGCCTGTGCTGTTATGTTGACTGGCTATCCTCCTCCTCCGAGTCCTCAATGATACGATTGATGATGATAGCTTGGAAGATCATTTTTGTTTATGGGTGCCGCCACCAGTGGCTAAGGCCCAATTTTTCAGCCCCTGTTTTACAGGGGCGTGTACTTACAATTTTTTTAGCAATAATTTGCCATAGGGCTCATTGCTGTGCTCCAAGTACAGTATCTGTGAGGGGTTGTAGTGTTGTGCCACCAGTGCCTAAGGCCCAATTTTTCAGCCCCTGTTCAACAGGGGCATGCAATTACAATTCTTGATGTAATAATTCACAGCAGGGCCCATTCCTGCACCCACCAAGAGTAAGTCTGAGGGCTTACAGTGTTGTGGCAACGCCACCACCACCACCACCACGAAAGGCCCAATTTTTCAGCCCCTGTTCAAAAGGGGCATGTAATTACAATTCTTGATCTAATAATTCACAGCAGGGCCCATTCCTGCACCCACCAAGAGTAACTCTGAGGGCTTACAGTGTTGTGGCAACACCACCACCACCACCACCACCACGAAAAGCCCAATTTTCAGCCCCTGTTCAACAGGGGCATGCAATTACAATTCTTGATCTAATAATTCACAGCAGGGCCCATTGCTGCACCCACCAAGAGTAACTGTCAGGGCTTACAGTGTTGTGGCACCAGCACCACCATCAAAGGCCCAATTTTTACTACCACTGTTCAACAATTATATGTAATTAAAATTCCTGATATAATAGTTGACAGCAGGGCGTTCCAGCACCAACCAAGAGTAACTGTGAGTGCTTACAGTGTTGTGCCAACACCAACAACTAAGGGGCCTATTTCTGCAGAGTATATACGGCAGGTCCCTACTTTCAAACATCCAACTTACAAACGACTCCTACTTGCAAACGAAAGAAGACAACAGGAAGTGAGAGGAAATCTACCCCTAGGAAGGAAAATTCTCTCCTGTAAGAATAAATATGGGAGAAAGGTGTCTCCTCTGTACTGATGCTTTATCAGCAATCCTTGTTTCAAGAAAAACACCACATTTCAAAAACAGTTGTCATTGGGACGGAAAGTGAGGTGAAATGTTCTGAACAGGGGGCACAGACAGCAAAACAAATGTTACAGGGGTGATAACCCTTACCTATGTTTCCCAAAAAGTTTAAAAATAGATTTTTGGGCTGGAGCTACACTTCAACAATGTACCTGTTCAAAATTACAAACACATTCTACATAAGAACAAACCTACAGTCCCTGTCTTGCATGCACCGCCTGTATACGGCTGTTCAGAGTATATAGGGCCTTTTTTATTTTATGTGCGGGGTTCCCCTTAATATCCATACAAGACCCAAAGGGGCTGGTAATGGGCTGGGGTAGGGGGGGGGGTCATGGGGTAGCTATGCCATTTTTCTTAAAGATTTTCATCCATATTACCGGGACCAGACATTACATTAAAGCCGCAAGAAGTTTTAAATGGCTTTTTTTTCCTTTAGAAGTGTCATTTTGTGCAGGGACAGTTCTAAACACGGGAAACACGTGGCACTTCACAGGCATACTTTAGACACCCCCCAGGTACGATATTTAAAGGAATATTTGACTTTTTTTTTTCACTTTATGCATCATTAAAATGACTGCTCCCGAAAAACGACCGTTTTTAAAACTTCTTTTTGCATTGATACATGTCCCCTGGTGCAGAACCCGGGTTCCCAAACCCTTTTTAGGACAATAACATGCATAATAGTTGTTATAATTAGCACTTTAGAATTCGAACGTTCGCATCCATTGTATTTAATAGGGTTCTAATGTTCGTACGAACTTTCGGTCCGTTCGCGGGTTCTGGTGCGAACCGAACCCGGGGGTGTTCGGCTCATCACTAATCAGCAAAGCCCCTGTGGGAGTCCAGCCTGCAGGTTTGTCACCCACTCACCTTCTGATCAGGACATATAGAAGCGATCTGTCACAGATCACCAGGAGAAAGTGCAGAGCTCTTCTAACACCACATCATGTACTCTGCCAGCCCCACCTTCTCATCACAACATGACTCTTCTCTTCTCGTCCTGGAGTGGCTCTGCCAGAGATGGAATCGCTCCAATTCACCACTTATAGACTGGCTATTAAAGAGGCAGCGGTGGGGCTGGGAGCCGTATGTCCCAAGAGAGAGCGCCGACATCCCACACACAGCAGTCCTTCTCAGCGGCGGCTGGTGAGTCGGCCGGTCAGTGGGTGCAGCCGGGACACCTCCTCTTCAGACAGTGCAGAGTGCGCACAGGGAAACGGATGTGACGTCGTAACTCAAAGAACAAAGCACCCGACCGGAAGTTGTCAGGTGTGATGAAGTGTGCCCCAGGGCAGGTCAAAACCCTGCAAATGAAGCGTCTTGTCTGCAATCTCGTGATTTCATAAACGTTGCTCTTCTAATAGTGCACCGTGTCCGGCTCCTGAATACAGTGCACTTAAAAGGACATTTTATATATACCGTATTTATCGGCGTATAACACGCAAAGGCGTATAACATGCACCCTAATTTTAAGAGGGAAGTTTCAGGAAAAAAACTTTCCACAGCCCTCTATACAGCACTGCACAGAACACGGACCCCCTGCATATCACTGCACAGAACACAGACCCCTGCAAAGCACTGCACAGCACACGGACCCCCTGCAGGGCACTGCACAGAACACGGACCCCTGCACAGCACTGCACAGCACACGGACCCCCTGCACAGCACTGCACAGAACACAGACCCCTTGCACAGCACTGCACAGAACACGGACCCCTGGACAGCACACGGACCACCTGCACAGCACAGCACACGGACCCCCTGCAGGGCACTGTACAGAACACGGACCCCCTGCACAGCACTGCACAGCACACGGACCCCCTGCACAGCACTGCACAGAACACGGACCCCCTGCACAGCACTGCACAGAACACGGACCCCCTGCACAGCACTGCACAGAACACGGACCCCCTGCACAGCACTGCACAGAACACGGACCCCTGCACAGCACACGGACCCCCTGCACAGCACATGGACCCCCTGCACAGCACTGCACTGCACATGGACCCCCTGCACAGCACAGCACACAAACCCCCTGCACAGCACTGCACAGCACATGGACCCCCTGCACAGCACTGCACAGAACACGGACCCCCTGCACAGCACAGTTTACAGCCCCCTTTCATTATAAAGTCCCCCCCTTGCACTCCCAGAAGACCACCAGTCTCCTGGGACAGCATTTCTAGCCTACTCTAGAGTTGAGAGAAGATCCCTGCCAGCCCCTTCTACACCGCTCCTGTGTCGTTGCCATTGTAAAACAAAGTTTCTGTTCTGTGTACCTCAATTGACTCTGCTCTCTCATGCACCCGGTCATGTGACTCCTCTGCTGTTTCATTGATGGTCACATGACCACTCTCCTCCTCCAATCAAAAGCTACACTCGAGGAGGAGGAGGAGCGGGAGGAGTAGAGCGGCGTTACTTTAGGTATTACAGAATTCTATTTTTTATTGAGAGTGACACAGGAGGAAGGGCTGGCTGTGATGCTTTATCCCAGGGTCAGGAGAGGCGGGGCGGCCTACCTGACACTCTCCCAGTGGGGTGGACTGCCCGATCCCCGCCCCCCCCGTTGGTAAAAAAATACATTGCGTATAACACGCAGGCACGGTTTACCCTCTATTTTCAGGGTAAAAAGTGCGTGTTATACGCCGATAAATACGGTATATATATTTTTAAAGGGCCTCTTTTTTATTATTTTTTTGTGACTGCCTGGGGGGGGCGCCCCTCCCCCCTTATGGTCGGGGCACCACTGGTTCAAAGCAAACCCAGCCTGTTTGCAGTTAGCAGACCTGCTAAACTAATGCAAAATTTCACTGCCATGGCAACCAACTACTAATATTGAACTTTCTGACCTTTGACTATAGACCAGATGGCTTAGAAGGGTCAATAAGGGGCTTTTGGAGAAGCCAGTTCTAACTATAAAAGTCTAGGTTCCCAGAAGCCATATAAACAAGGTGTTTAGCTGTAATTAGGGATTCCCCAATGATGTCACTGACCATATATGGTCAGTGACATCAGCTGGGAGACTCTGGCCCCTTGCATATAGTGTAACAGCTGGTTCGTTTGTTTTGGTTGTGGATAACCGACTGATAAGATATAGCACCAAATCCCTAAATTGGTAAATAGATGGGAGCAAAGAAAATAGGATTTTTAATGGTGCAGAAATGACAAAGTATCAAGCAGATTATAATAAATTATTTTTATTTTGACACCAAAATAAAAACAATGGTAAAAAACGGTGTAGAGAGTGATTGTTACAAACAGTACAGTTGAATTGGACAGTTGGATGGCCTAACTCCCGACATGTTTCGCCCCTAAATCGGGCTTCTTCAAAGGGGAAGCACTGTCCAATAGGTGACATACACCTTCTAAAAAATACAGAAAAAGACACACACAAATACATATACAATCCATTAATAATGATAACCAAAAACATATATTATAATATTAGTGATAAAAAGGTCTATGCATGCACAATTCACCCCCCTATGGTCAAGCCCCTTACCTCTCTATACACTCCAGCCAGCCCAGATGGTCGCGTCCCCAACGGTAGCACCGGAACCCCGCCCAGGGCACATCCAAGGATCACAGGGGGCAGCAAAAAAAACCGCAAGGGGAGAAAAAATGACCCGTGGCCTGGGTAATATCTAAAGTTGAAAATTAAAGATATGTCCAGTGAGAAGGAAATACACATAGACACACAGATCCCCATAAATCCATATATATGTGGCCCCAGAAAACACATTGCCTAAGCAATGCGTCTCCTGGCAATAATATTACCCAAAAGTAGAATAAATTGTTGTTGATGATGGTAACTTACACAAGCTACAGGGGTTATTGACTTGATTCCTGGGACGGCAAGGACAAACGATTCACATATTTATAAGCAGTAGTTCCCAAGTGCTGAAAAAGTAATTTGTGATATACAGTAAGAAAATAGTTAATGAAGCTCTAACACAGATGTGAGAATAGACTCGGAAAGAAATAGATTTAGTCACTAGACAAGATTTAAACAGGGGCAAACCATGCCTCCAAATCAGATTTCTCAAAAAGAGAGTACTACAACAAACATACTTAGATGAAGCAGAAAGGAACAGAAGAAGAATAAGCCTGCATACTATAGCAATGAGAAACGATTTACCTTGTAAACATAAAGCGATCGTATGGTCCCAGGGGCTCAGCAGTATCTATGCACTGAAATCCCTGGTCTATATATACCCCCCATCCGGTCACATGGACCGGAAGTTGACACAGGCTGTACTGCACATGCACCGGCGCCATTGTATGATGTCATTCCGCATCGCCACTCTGAACCAGAGTTAAGGAGAGCAAAGAGACAGGAAGCAGTGGAGCACTCTTGTGGTGGAATTAGAGAAGACACCCCGAAGGGGCTTTTCAAGGAATGAATGTTACAGTGGAAAGCCTGCATGCCAGTCAGCAAAATGGGCGTCCAGTCGCAACTGTAACACCCTTGGGTGTCCATATGATCTTGAAAAAGTGCTAAGCAGAGTCCGGGGCATCCACCAGGGACAACGCCACCCCGAGTAGTCCGATGGGTGAAGAGAGAGGCTTGGCACCAATAGCTGTACCCGGGTGGCGAAGAAGCATGCATATAATGAAAAACATTGATAATAAGACAATAACCAAAGTAAACAACAATGTACAAACAAGAAACATTATTATAAATGTGTATATAAGTGAATAAGTGATAATGTAATGCCGCGTACACACGATCATTATTCACGGCGGTTAAAAAACCGCCATGAATAATGTCATTAAGAACGAGGGAACGGCTTGTTCCCCACACACGGTAGTTTTTCACGTCGTTTTTTCTCTTGTCGAGAAAAACGACCGTCTGTGGGCTCCACGGCAGTGTTTCCCTATGGGAAACACTGCCGCGGAAAACATGTCAAAAAAAACTACGAGAAAAATTAGAACATGTTCTAATTTTTCTCGTAGTTTTTAATGCCGTTTTTCTCATCGAAAAAAACGACAGAAAGCCCACAGACTATCGTTTTTCTCGTCGAATGGGAAAAATGTTGTTTTTCTCGACGAGAAAGACGGCCGTGTGTACGCGGCATAATACATGAAAATTCCATAATATCTTCATATTTGCAAAAAAATACACATTACACAAAGACTCTTGATTACATATATAAAAAAAGATATATATGGTTTGTATATAAGAAAAACATTATTTTATAAGGAGAAAGAGAGTGTCTACATTTTGTTATCTACAGATTTGTTGTCTCCATATATAGATCACTAAATGAAATATAGTCCATATGATTGGTCGACTAATGCGATAAATGAAACAATGGACCATAGATTTCACATAGACTTGTGGGCCAAAGGAAGGACTGAGTTGTTAAATTAGCCCTAAAGCTCGTGGGGGATAATAGAAAGGTAGGGAAGAGAAGATGTTGTCCCAATTCAGTATTGACCAAAATATTAGAACAAGGGCGAAGAAAGAAAGAAAATGGGGATGGAGGGTGAAAAAATGATAAGAGGAGGGGGTAAGGGAGAGGAAAAGAGGGGAAGGAAAAAAAAAAAAAGGAAGAAAGGGAAGGGGAAAAGGGGGAAGAGCAGTAAGGAAATAGGGGGAAAAAAGATTCATCCTCCCATAATTCCATCAGGTCCTGTATTGCTTGAATCTCTCTAATTGTAAGATCGTTGGTCCCACTAGAGGTAGTGACATGATCAATACTGTGTGGTTTGTGATAAATTGTCTTAAACATTAGACGACGTGCAAATAGGTGAATGTCCTTGATGACGTCAAAGGCATCCACCTTTGCTTCAGGGCAAAAAGTTAATCCCAGCTGTAGTACCTCAAATTCTTCGGGGCTAAATTGACATGAAGAAAGGTTTAGAATCTGAAATTGTTTGTCCCTAACTTCCATTGGTATTGTCTCACAGAATCTTACTGATTTACCGGATTTGGGTTTTCCGGTGTTCCCAAAGCTAAAAAAATGGGAGCAATCTTGGGATCATTCTTAGCAGTAACAGACTGGGCCGAAACATTTGCCTTATTCAAAGGCTGAGTAGAAACCAACACTGAAGAAGAGAGGGATGAAGATGGTGTACCCCTGGGGTCAGAATTTATTGCCCCATGGTAATATTATTGCCGGGAGACGCATTGCTTAGGCAATGTGTTTTCTGGGGCCACATATATATGGATTTATGGGGATCTGTGTGTCCATGTGTATTTCCTTCTCACTGGACATATCTTTAATTTTCAACTTTAGATATTACCCAGGCCACGGGTCGTTCTTTCTCCCCTTGCGGGTTTTTTTGCTGCCCCCTGTGATCCTTGGATGTGCCCTGGGCGGGGTTCCGGTGCTACCGTTGGGGACGCGACCATCTGGGCTGGCTGGAGTGTATAGAGAGGTAAGGGGCTTGACCATAGGGGGGTGAATTGTGCATGCATAGACCTTTTTATCACTAATATTATAATATATGTTTTTGGTTATCATTATTAATGGATTGTATATGTATTTGTGTGTGTCTTTTTCTGTATTTTTTAGAAGGTGTATATCACCTATTGGACAGTGCTTCCCCTTTGAAGAAGCCAGATTTAGGGGCGAAACATGTCGGGAGTTAGGCCATCCAACTGTCCAATTCAACTGTACTGTTTGTAACAATCACTCTCTACACTTTTACCATTGTTTTTATTTTGGTGTCAAAATAAAAATATTTTGATATAATCTGCTTGATACTTTGTAATTTCTGCACCATTAAAAATCCCATTTTCTTTGCTCCCATCTATAGTGTAACAGCTGTCATCCACCAAACTTGTCATTTGGCAGACAACAAGCACACACGGGAGGTGTCTCGGCGGTGGACAGTTTTTCTTTTGGCAGTTTGATGGTATTCAGGCATCATGACTGATGTGGATTTGCATCTCTGGACAACATCACTGATTATGGAATTACAACCTGGGAATTTTTTGGGATTTTATTTTTTTAATAAGGGATTTTTTTTTTTACAAGGGACCAGTGTTTTGGTGTCTTTATTTCTAAGTTACAACTTCTTTTGTGAATGAGGGTACTATGTACCCCATACACATAGATGGAAGCCGGTATCTGGGTGTCCGCTTATTGATAATAGGGATGAGCCCGATGTTCGAGTGAAACGTAAGTTCGATTCGAACATCGGGTGTTCGCCTGTTCGCCGAATAGTGAACAATTTGGGGTGTTCGCGGCAAATTTAGAAAGCCGCGGAATACCCTTTAAAAGTCTATGGAAGAAATCAAAAGTGCTAATTTTAAAGGCTTATATGCATGGTACTGTCATAAAAAGTGTTTGGGGACCTGGGTCCTGCCCCAGGGGACATGTATTAATGCAAAAAAAAGTTTTAAAACTGTATTTTTTTCAGGAGAAGTGATTTTAATAATGCTTAAAGTGAAGCAATAAAAGTGAAATATTCCTTTAAATTTCGTACCTGGGAGGTGTCTATAGTATGCCTGTAAATTGGTGCATTTTTCCCGTGTTTAGAACAGTCCCTGCACAAATTGACATTTCTAAAGGAAAAAAAGTAATTTAAAACTACTCGGGTCCCGTCAATACAGATAAAAAGTAATTGAAAAAAAAATGGCATGGGTTCCCCCCCCCAGTCCATTACCAGGCCCTTTGGGTCTGGTATGAATATTAAGGGGAACCCTGCGCCAATTTTTTTTTTTAAACGGCATAGGGGTCCCCCTCAAAATCCATATCAGACCCTTATCCGAGCACGCGACCTGGCAGGCCGCAGGAAAAGAGGGGGGGCGAGAAAGCAGCCCGCTCCTGAACTGTACCAGGCCACATGCCCTCAACATGGGGAGGCTCTCTCCATGTTGATGGGGACATGGGCCTCATCCCCACAACCCTTGCCCGGTGGTTGTGGGGGTATGCAGGTGGGGGCTTATCAGAATCTGGAAGCCCCCATTAACAAAGGGGACCCCCAGATACCGGCCCCCTATGTGAATTGGTAATGGGGTATATTGTACCCCTACCATTTCACAAAAAAGTGTAAATTTTAAAAAAAACCACAGTAGACAGCTTGGGATAAGTCCTTTATTAAAAATTAAAAAAATATATTCTAGCGATGTACATCCATTCTCGAGTGGAGGATATGGAGAAAAAAAAAAACGCCTACACGATCCGCCTCCATGGGTGGTTCCCATCGAATGACACTACACCCGCCATGACAGCTGTTAAATAGCTGAGGTCGGGGCCACCTGTGACGTGCATGGGTGTCCCCGCCCCCCTCTGACGCAACGGGGAAACGCAGCAGGTTACCCAGTGACATGTACGGGTAATCCCGCCCCTTCTGATGCAATGGGGGTTTCCTGTGGTGTCAGAGGGGGGCGGGGTCACCCATACATGTCACTGGGTAACCCTGCGGGTTTCCCTGTGGCATCAGAGGGTGCGGTATCACCCGTGCACATGACAGGTGACCCGGCCTCAGCTATTTAAGAGCTGTCACGGCGGGTGTAGTCTCATTCGATGGGAACCACCCATGGAGGCGGATCGTGTCGGTAGTTTTTTTTTCTCTGTATACTCCGTTCGAGAAAGGATGTACATCACTGGAATTTTTTTTTTAAGGACTTGTCCCAAGCTGTCTACTGTGATTTTTTACCACTTTTGAAACTTTTTTTGTGAAATGGTAGGGGTACAATGGTACCCCGTTACCAATTCACATAGGGGGGGCGGGATCTGGGGGTCCCCTTTGTTAAAGGGGGCTTCCAGATTCTGATAGGCCCCCCACCCACATACACCCACAACCACCGGGCACGGGTTGTGGGGATGAGGCCCTTGTCCCCATCAATATGGGGACATCCTCCGCATGTTGAGGGCATGTGGCCTGGTACGGTTCAGGAGGGGGGCGCCATTTTTTTTTATTTTGGCGCAGGGTTCCCCTTAAAATCCATACCAGACCTGAAGGGTCTGGTATGGATTTTGAGGGGGACCCCTACGCCATTTATAAGAAAAAAAATGGCGCAGGGTTCCCCTTAATATCCATACCAGACCTGAAGGGTCCTACAGGGTCCTGAATTTTGGTTTGGGGTTCCCCTTAATATTCATAACCAGACCCAAAGGGCCTGGTAATGGACTGGGGGGAGCCCATGCCATTTTTTCAATGACTTTTATCTGTATTGCCGAGACCCGACAATTCATTATAGCAGTTTTAAATGACTTTTCTTTATCGTACATCACGGGACACAGAGCGACATAGTAATTACTATGTGGGTTATAGAGATTACCTTCAGGTGATGGACACTGGCACACCCAAGACAGGAAGTCCCCTTCCCTATATAACCCCTCCCATACTGGGAGTACCTCAGTTTTTGTCAGTGTCTAAGGTGTTGGTCACGGTTAAACATGTATTCAAGTTAGCTTTGCGTTTGGTTCTTGTGGCCTAAGGCAAGCTATTCCAGGTCCGTCCAAAGTGCTTAAAAGCCAAAATGGACGGTACCCGGGCCTCGGTGAAGAAGAACGAGGTTTGGCCTGTAATGCCTCTCTTAGGAGGGCTGGACCCTGGGATCCAGTACTCTGGTCAGACCCAATACCAAGGATTTTCTGGCAGGGTGCTATACAGGTCCAGGGGAGTGGTGTTCCTTTCAGTAGGACCCCGGTCCCTGAAGGTCAGAGGACATTGCCCGCCAAGAGGGGTGAAGTTTGGGCTTTCTGTTCCGAACAGGGTCCTGCGGCGGGGACAGGTAAGTGAGGGTCTCTGATGGACTTGGTTCAGCAGGGAACCCTCAAACTAATGTGTTTTTGCCTGTAAATTTACCTATGTGGTATTGTTTCCCGCTGTATCCTGGTGCCTAAGTTCTTGTAAAACCTGAAATTATTTCAACTGGTTTTTATGTACTGGACATTATAGTAGTACCCCTGTTTGACCACTAGAGGGTGATACCTTATGAGATGTCTAAAAGCCGGGCTATACCTTTTCACATGTGTAATACCTGGACAGATGGAGTAGCTTCTTTTTTCTCTAAGTACAGCTCCAAGGGCCCATCTGAGAATGTTGTCACATCATACCTGAGGGGAGACCTGGATTGCAGTATGAGCTGCGCGGCGGTCCCCCTGTATTGCTCAGCCAAAGGGTTGGAGCAGTCCACAGCCTCCCTCTCTCCACCCCTCCATGGGGAAGCGTTGCGGCGCACACGTGCACGGAGGTTCCAGATATGTGGAATGAGTCACAGAGGGGGGCGGGGCTTAGCGCAATGACGCTCCGTCTTTCCCGGCATGCTTCTGCGCATGTGCGGGCGTCCTCTACTTCAAAAGTACAGTCTCTGAGAGACACACAGCTAAGAGGACGGACACAGGAGCTAGAAAAGTGGTGACTTTTAACTTGGCATACAACAGGCGGTGATACAGGCATCTCCAAGGCACATTCGTTTAGACACCTGACTAACTCATATAGCAAGCTTGTACGCTAGACTATAGTTAGTAGTGGGTGCATTTTTGGCTGTGAGTACCTCGGCTTTGAGCTTGGGACTATGCCTGCCAAATGCTCTGGGAATAAACATCCCAAGAAGCAAAGGGGTTCACCACCGGGCTCTGAGGATCTAGGACATGCTCCCACTGTTCCATCCTCCCCTGATAAATCAGAGGTAGCTACCCGAGGGGAGCCATCAGGAGTGTTAGGTGCTGCGGCTGTCCTCAGCTCACCTGCTCCTGTATATGTGACAGAAGAGGCTTTTACCTCAGCTCTGGGAGGATTAGAGCAGAGATTGGCAACATTAATCTCTTCCTCCCTGCCGGGAAAAAGCGCGCCAGATCTCCATCTCCCCCGTTAGAATACCTAACAACAGAGCAATTATCCCATAGTGAGATTGGGTTGCCTGCAGAAGATCAGACTGAGGATGATTCTGCCTCAGAAGAGTCTACATTAGAAGAACCGTTTTCAGCCTCACAAACTGAAAGATTGTTAGTTCAGTCTCTAACAGACATGATTCGTCAGCTTTTAAGCTCCCCCTTTCTGAACCAGCAGCTACATCGGTTTCTTCATTGGGGTCTTTGAAAGCCCCGCAGACTAATGGGTCCTTTCCGGTGCATCCATTATTAGAGGGACTCATTTATCAGGATTGGGAACATCCTCATAGGCTTTTCCTTCCTCCTAAGAATTTTTCGGTGGTGTATCCTATGGAGAAAAAGTTCACCAAAAGATGGAGCCTCCCTATAGTGGACACTGCCATCTCTTCTGTGAACAAATCCCTGACTTGTCCAGTGGACAATGTACAGATGTTTAAGAACCCAACAGATAAAAAGTTGGAAACCTTATTAAAGACTGCTTTTTCTACAGCCGGTGCTGTAACTCAGCCTGCAGTGGCAGCCATTGGCGTCTGTTAAGCTTTAACCACTTAAGGACCGGACCAATATGGACCATAATGACCAGAGGTGATTTCACAATTTGGCACTGCGCTGCTTTAACTGGAAATTGTGCAGACATGCAATGTTGTACCCAAACGAAATTTGCGTCCTTTTCTTCCCACAAATAGAGCTTTCTTTTAATGGTATTTGATTGCCTCTGCGATTTTAATTTTTTGCGATATAAACGGAAAAAGACCGAAAATTTAGAAAAAAAAAAACATATTTTCTACTTTTTGTCATAAGAAAAATCAAATAAACTAAATTTTAGTCATACATTTAGGCCAAAATGTATTCAGCCAAATGTCTTCAGTAAAAAAAATGTCAATAAGCGTATATTTATGGGTTTGCGCAAAAGTTATAGCGTCTACAAACTAGGGTACATTTTCTGGAATTTACACAGCTTTTAATTTATGACTGCCTATCTCAAAACCCACCCAAATGACCTCATTTTGGAAAGTAGATACCCCAAGCTATTTACTGAGAGGCATGTTGAGTCCATGGAATATTTTATATTTTGCCACAAGTTGCGGGAATATAGCAAACTTTTTTTTTTTTTGCACAAAGTTGTCACTAAATTATATATTGCTCACACATACCATGGGCATATGTGAAATTACACCCCAAAATACATTCTGCTGCTTCTCCTGAGTACGGGGATACCACATGTGTGGGACTTTTTGGGAGCCTAGCCGCGTACGGGACCCCGAAAACCAAGCACCGTCTTCAAGATTTCTAAGGGCATAAATTTTTGATTTCACTCCTCACTACCTATCACAGTTTTGAAGGCCATAAAATGCCAAGATGGCACAACCCCCCCCCCCCCCCCAAATGACCACATTTTGGAAAGTAGACACCCCAAGCTATTTGCTGAGAGGCATGTTGAGCCCATTGAATATTTTTTTTTTTTGTCCCAAGTGATTGAATAATGACAAAAAGAAAAAAAATGTACAAAAAGTTGTCAGCATTATATATTGCTCACACATGCCATGGTTATATGTGGAATTACACCCCAAAATACATTTTGCTGCTTCTCCTGAGTACGGGGATACCACATGTGAGGGACTTTTTGGGAGCCTAGCGGCGTACAGGACCCCGAAAACCAAGCACCGCCTTCAGGATTTCTAAGGGCGAAAATTTTTGATTTCACTCCTCACTACCCATCACAGTTTTGAAGGCCATAAAATGCCAAGATAGCACAAAACCCCCCCAATTTTGGAAAGTAGACACCCCAAGCTATTTGCTGAGAGGCATGATGAGTATTTTACAGCTCTCATTTGTTTTTGAAAATTAAGAAAGAAAATTTTATTTTTTTATTTTTTTCAATTTTCAAAACTTTGTGACAAAAAGCGAGATCTGCAAAATACTCACCATACCTCTCAGCAAATAGCTTGGGGTGTCTACTTTCCAAAATGGGGTCATTTGGGGGGGGGGTTTGTGCATCTGGGCATTCCATGACCTCCGAAACTGTGATTGTGACAGTAATTTTCCTTTCCTGATGCAAGCATGACAGCATATACGTATGGGAAGGCTCCGCCTCCCTGCCCAATTCAGGACCGGTTATATTATAAAAGTAGGTCTCCTCCCTTCCTGCAGTATTCTCGTAACTCAGTATCACTGCGAAGGCCTTTATTATATTTTCGTGATATTTTTTTTTTATTTTTATTTATTTTTTTGGGAGGGGACCTATATGCTGTCATGCTTGCATCAGGAAAGGAAAATTACCGTCAGGTAAGTATAAAATTTTCCCTTTTCCTGACACAGCATGACAGCATATACGTATGGGATGTACCAAATCACCAGACAACAAGGGTGGATACTGCTCAAGTGTTTAAGAGGATTAGCTCTATCCCCACTAACGACTGAGATGTATTGTAGTTAAGACTGCTGGGTCCACAAGAATGGACCCCCAAACGTGTTGAATGTAGACCAGGTCGTAGTTTACATATTAACTCTGGAGGAACTATTCTGGAGTTACGTCAATGCATGCGCAATCAGACTGGAAGAGCGGTCTCTGCCCTCATCTGATGGGTTTTTCCTAGTCATCTAAGCTTTGACTAACTTGATCCGCACCACTGCGATTGTCTTCATTAGACAGTGATTGTCTTTTTCCGATGCCGTTAGGCCTGATGAGTCTATCGTTTTTCTCCTAGAAGAAGGGCCAATTCTATGTCTCTTTTAAACCTTGACTATTTTCAATGTTCGTGGTACTTCAAACACTTTAGTTTGGATATGCCAGAAGGCTGATGTTCTATCCCAGATTGCAAAGATACCAACCTTTGTATAGTGTTGAGTAGGGATGAGCTTCGTGTTCGAGTCGAACATACGTTCGACTCGAACATTGGCTGTTCGATCGTTCGACGAAGATCGAACGATTTGGGCCGTTCGCGCCAAATTCGAGTGACGCGAACGGCCCACAATGCACTACGCCATCGCAGTGTCATCCAGGCGCTGTGATTGGCCAAGCATGCACTGTGACCCCGCATGCTTGGCCAATCACAGCGCCGGCAGCGAGGAGAGCAATGATTGGCCACAGGCAGGATGCCTGTGGCCAATTATTGCTGAGGGTGTTTAGTACACGCCCCACACTATAAAAGGCCGCCAGCACGGCGGCCTAGTGTAGTGTGTTCCGGAGCAGGGATAGAGTAGCATAGGCAGGGACAGTGACTGTTATTTCTTTCTTGCTTAACCTGGATTCCTTTAGTTTAGGGAAAGAGAAGGATAGGTAGGGAGAGTGTCAGTGTGTTTTGTGCTTCTGCTATAGTGTGCTTAAAAAAAACATTTATTCTAGGGACAGAAAACTCTAGGTAGGGACAGTGTCAGTTTCTTTCACTCTGCAAGTCCTTGTTTCCAGGGACCTGTAAGGACAGTGAGTTAATTGTCCTTGTGCTATATTGTGCTTAAAAAAAACATTTATTCTAGGGACAGAAAACTCTAGGTAGGGACAGTGTCAGTTTCTTTCACTCTGCAAGTCCTTGTTTCCAGGGACCTGTAAGGACAGTGAGTTAATTGTCCTTGTGCTATATTGTGATTAAAAAAAACATTTATTCTAGGGACAGAAAACTCTAGGTAGGGACAGTGTCAGTTTCTTTCACTCTGCAAGTCCTTGTTTCCAGGGACCTGTAAGGACAGTGAGTTAATTTTCCTTGTGCTATATTGTGATTAAAAAAAACATTTTTTCTAGGGACAGAAAACTGTAGGTAGGGAGAGTGTTTTTTTTCTTTCACTCTGCAAGTCCTTGTTTCCAGGGACCTGTAAGGACAGTGAGTTAATTGTCCTTGTGCTATATTGTGCTTAAAAAAAACATTTATTCTAGGGACAGAAAACTCTAGGTAGGGACAGTGTCAGTTTCTTTCACTCTGCAAGTCCTTGTTTCCAGGGACCTGTAAGGACAGTGAGTTAATTTTCCTTGTGCTATATTGTGATTAAAAAAAACATTTATTCTAGGGACAGAAAACTCTAGGTAGGGACAGTGTCAGTTTCTTTCACTCTGCAAGTCCTTGTTTCCAGGGACCTGTAAGGACAGTGAGTTAATTTTCCTTGTGCTATATTGTGATTAAAAAAAACATTTATTCTAGGGACAGAAAACTCTAGGTAGGGACAGTGTCAGTTTCTTTCACTCTGCAAGTCCTTGTTTCCAGGGACCTGTAAGGACAGTGAGTTAATTTTCCTTGTGCTATATTGTGATTAAAAAAAACATTTATTCTAGGGACAGAAAACTCTAGGTAGGGACAGTGTCAGTTTCTTTCACTCTGCAAGTCCTTGTTTCCAGGGACCTGTAAGGACAGTGAGTTAATTTTCCTTGTGCTATATTGTGCTTAAAAAAAACATTTATTCTAGGGACAGAAAACTCTAGGTAGGGACAGTGTCAGTTTCTTTCACTCTGCAAGTCCTTGTTTCCAGGGACCTGTAAGGACAGTGAGTTAATTTTCCTTGTGCTATATTGTGATTAAAAAAAACATTTATTCTAGGGACAGAAAACTCTAGGTAGGGACAGTGTCAGTTTCTTTCACTCTGCAAGTCCTTGTTTCCAGGGACCTGTAAGGACAGTGAGTTAATTTTCCTTGTGCTATATTGTGATTAAAAAAAACATTTTTTCTAGGGACAGAAAACTGTAGGTAGGGAGAGTGTTTTTTTTCTTTCACTCTGCAAGTCCTTGTTTCCAGGGACCTGTAAGGACAGTGAGTTAATTGTCCTTGTGCTATATTGTGCTTAAAAAAAACATTTATTCTAGGGACAGAAAACTCTAGGTAGGGACAGTGTCAGTTTCTTTCACTCTGCAAGTCCTTGTTTCCAGGGACCTGTAAGGACAGTGAGTTAATTTTCCTTGTGCTATATTGTGATTAAAAAAAACATTTATTCTAGGGACAGAAAACTCTAGGTAGGGACAGTGTCAGTTTCTTTCACTCTGCAAGTCCTTGTTTCCAGGGACCTGTAAGGACAGTGAGTTAATTTTCCTTGTGCTATATTGTGATTAAAAAAAACATTTATTCTAGGGACAGAAAACTCTAGGTAGGGACAGTGTCAGTTTCTTTCACTCTGCAAGTCCTTGTTTCCAGGGACCTGTAAGGACAGTGAGTTAATTTTCCTTGTGCTATATTGTGATTAAAAAAAACATTTTTTCTAGGGACAGAAAACTCTAGGTAGGGACAGTGTCAGTTTCTTTCACTCTGCAAGTCCTTGTTTCCAGGGACCTGTAAGGACAGTGAGTTAATTTTCCTTGTGCTATATTGTGATTAAAAAAAACATTTATTCTAGGGACAGAAAACTCTAGGTAGGGACAGTGTCAGTTTCTTTCACTCTGCAAGTCCTTGTTTCCAGGGACCTGTAAGGACAGTGAGTTAATTTTCCTTGTGCTATATTGTGATTAAAAAAAACATTTATTCTAGGGACAGAAAACTGTAGGTAGGGACAGTGTCAGTTTCTTTCACTGTGAAAGTCCTTGTTTCAAGGGACAGAGAAGGACACCTGAAGGTAGCCCTTATTGCTTTTTTCCCATCTCCCTGCAGGCCATCTATTAGAATGTCTGGAAGGCAAACAAGGAGAGGCAGACAGTCAGGAGGCAATAAAAGAGGGCAAGCAGGCTCTGTGTCTGGGGGCAACAGTGCTGGTCGTGGACGCGGTGCATTGTCATCAGCACATGGCCATGGGACACGCTTGTCCTTCTTTTCGGCAGCTGGACATGTTGAGCCACATCATGCCGAAGACTTGGTAGAGTGGATGACCAAGCCCTCCTCCTCCTCCTCATCCTCTCTCACCCAGGCTCAGGGTACTGGAAAAGCAGCTGCCAAAGCGTCGTCTTCCCTGGTATCAATGTCAGACAAATCATCAGTCACTCCTTCCCTAGACCCACCATGTCCTCCTCCTGAGGAGTCCCCCGAACTGTTTCAGCACAGTGTTGGGTACATGCTCCAGGAGGATGCCCAGCGTTTCGAAGGGTCTGATGATGAAACCCAGCTAGAGGAAGGCAGTAGCGTGAGAGCAGACAGAGGGGATGCTCAAGAAGGACACCAATCTGGCAGTCATGTTCCAGCAGCTGCAGCATACTGCCAGATTGGCTCCAGTGATGAGGAGGGAGGGGATGATGAGGTCACTGACTCCACGTGGGTGCCTAATAGGAGAGAGGAGGAGGAGGAGGATGAGGAGGAGGCACATCTCCAACGAGGCAGGATGCCCTTTGGTGGCCAGCGTAAGGGCAGTACACCGACGGAATCACACCGCAGAGCTCCGCCTGTGCAGGGCGCTGCCTCTGCCCGTCATTCAAAAAGTTCTTTGGTGTGGGCCTTTTTTGAGGCTAGTGCATCAGATCGCACAGCTGCTGTTTGCAACATATGTCTCAAGCGTATATCGCGTGGCCAAAACATCAGCCGCTTGGGTACCACATGCCTGACCAGACATATGTTGACCTGCCATGCAGCTCGTTGGCAAGCCTACCTCAAAGACCCACACCAAAGAACAAAGCGGACCTCTCCTTGCACCGCATCAGCTGGGATCTCCAACCCCACTATAACTTCAGTCCTCTCTGAAACATGCACTGAGAGGAATGAAGGTGTAGAATTAGGTGTGTCACAGCCAAGTACTTGCGCCCACTCTGCTAGCAGTACACCGACGTCCGATTCTAGCAGGCAAATTTCCCTGCCCCAGCTGCTGGACCGTCGAAAGAAGTTCACTCCCAGCCATCCACATGGCCAGCGGTTGAATGCTAGCTTGGCTAAATTGCTAGCGCTTCAACTGCTGCCTTTTCAGTTGGTAGACTCGGCCCCCTTCCGTGAGTTTGTGCAATGTGCGGTTCCTCAGTGGCAGGTTCCCAAACGCCACTTTTTCTCACGGAAGGCTATTCCGGCTCTCTACCGGCATGTGGAAGGCAATGTCTTGGCCTCGCTGGACAGGGCGGTCAGCGGTAAGGTGCATATTACCGCTGACTCATGGTCCAGCAGGCATGGACAGGGACGTTACCTTTCTTTCACGGCCCATTGGGTCACTCTTTTGGCAGCTGGGAAGGATTCAGGACAAGGTGCAGTAGTGTTGGAGGTTGTCCCACCGCCACGCCTCCAAAATGCTACTACTGGTTGTGACACACCTCTCTCCTCCACCCCCTCCTCTTCTTCTTCCTCCATGGCCTCTTCCTGTGGTTTGTCCTATGAACCAGCGGTGCTCCGTAGCCGTTCACGGGGCTACGCAAGTACGCAGGCAAAAAGATGCCATGCCGTGCTTGCGCTGGTGTGTTTGGGGGACAGAAGCCACACTGGGGCAGAGGTCCTGTCTGCTCTGCAGGGCCAGGCCGAGAGGTGGTTGACGCCACGCCAGCTTAAGCCAGGAATGGTGGTTTGCGACAATGGCACCAACCTCCTCTCCGCCCTCCGACAGGGACAACTGACCCATGTGCCCTGTGTGGCTCACGTCCTTAACCTGGTGGTGCAGCGCTTCTTGGGCAGGTACCCGGGCTTACAGGATGTCCTGAGGCAGGCCAGGAAAGTCTGTGTGCATTTCCGCAGATCTTATAATGCCAGTGCTCGCCTGGCTGAGCTGCAAAAGGAGTTGAACCTGCCCAAGAACCGCCTTATATGTGACATGCCCACCAGGTGGAACTCAACGTTGGCCATGCTGCAGCGGCTGCACACGCAGCAGAGGGCCATCAATGAGTACCTGTGCGACTACGGCACCAGGACAGGGTCAGGGGAGCTTGGTTTTTTTTCTCCACGCCAGTGGGGCATGATCAGGGATGCATGCACTGTCCTGGCACCATTTGAGGAGGCCACGAGGATGGTGAGCAGTGACAGTGCATGCATCAGTGACACTGTACCTCTTGTCCACCTGTTGGAGCACACGCTGCGTGGAATAATGGACAGGGCACTTGAGGCAGAACAGAGGCAGGAAGAGGAGGACTTCCTTGCCTCTCAAGGCCCCCTTTACCCAGACAGTGTTCCTTCTGTCCCACCCATCGCACAGGAAGAGGAGGAGGAGGAGGAGGAGGAGGAGGAGGAGGAGGATTGTGTCAGCATGGAGGTGGAGGCTGGCACTCAGCATCATCAGCAGCAGTCTTTTAGGGATGATTTACAGTCCCAAGAAACCAGTGGACTTGTACGTGGCTGGGAGGAGGTGGCTGCGGATCATGTCGTCCTTAGTGACCCAGAGGACTCCGGAGCGAATGCCTCAGCAAACCTACGCTGCATGGCCTCCCTGATCCTGCAAAGTCTGCGGAAGGATCCTCGTATTCTTCGGATCAAGGAGAGGGACCATTACTGGCTGGCCACTCTCCTTGATCCACGGTACAAGGGTAAGGTTGCGGACCTTATGTTACCGTCGCAGAGGGAGCAGAGGATGAGACAACTCCGGGAGGCCTTGCAGAAAGGTCTGTGCAACGCGTTCCCAGAGACTGGGAGGTTGCAAACTCCTGGTCCTGGACAACGAGTTGCTGAGGCTTCGGCCAGTCAAAGAAGGAGCGGTGGGGAAGGTGGCCGTCTGACCGATGCGTTCAGACAATTCTTTAGTCCGCAGCCCCAAAGTATGATCGGTTCCAGCAACCATCGCCAGCGTCTGATAAACATGGTGCAGGAATATCTAGGGGCAAGGTCAGACTTGGACACCTTCCCCACCGAAAATCCTCTGGCTTACTGGGTCTTGAGGATGGATCACTGGCCAGAGCTTGCACAGTATGCAATTGAGCTACTGGCCTGTCCTGCATCCAGCGTTCTTTCGGAACGCACATTCAGTGCTGCTGGAGGATTTGTCACGGATCACAGGGTGCGCCTGTCCACCGACTCGGTTGATCGACTGACTTTCATCAAGATGAACCAGTCTTGGATCACCACCAGCTACCACACACCTGATGCTGATATAACAGACTAATTGATTTTAAAATGTCACATCCCTTCAAGACTGATGCTGATGCTGAGTGCCTGTGCTGTTATGTTGACTGGCTATCCTCCTCCTCCGAGTCCTCAATGATACGATTGATGATGATAGCTTGGAAGATCATTTTTGTTTATGGGTGCCGCCACCAGTGCCTAACGCCCAATTTTTCAGCCCCTGTTTAACAGGGGCGTGTAATTACAATTTTTGAAGCAATACTTTGCAACAGGGCTCATTGCTGTGCTCCAAGTACAGTATCTGTGAGGAGTTGCAGTGTTGTGCCACCAGTGCCTAAGGCCCAATTTTTCAGCCCCTGTTTAACAGGGGCGTGTCATTACAATTTTTGAAGCAATACTTTGCAACAGGGCTCATTGCTGTGCTCCAAGTACAGTATCTGTGAAGGGTTGCAGTGTTGTGCCACCAGTGCCTAAGGCCCAATTTTTCAGCCCCTGTTCAACAGGGGCATGTAATTACAATTCTTGATCTAATAATTCACAGCAGGGCCCATTGCTGCACCCACCAAGAGTAACTGTCAGGGCTTACAGTGTTGTGGCACCAGCACCACCATCAAAGGCCCAATTTTTACTACCACTGTTCAACAATTATATGTAATTAAAATTCCTGATATATTAGTTGACAGCAGGGCGTTCCAGCACCAACCAAGAGTAACTGTGAGTGCTTACAGTGTTGTGCCAACACCAACAACTAAGGGGCCTATTTCTGCAGAGTATATACGGCAGGTCCCTACTTTCAAACATCCAACTTACAAACGACTCCTACTTGCAAACGCAAGAAGACAACAGGAAGTGAGAGGAAATCTACCACTAGGAAGGAAAATTCTCTCCTGTAAGAATAAATATGGGAGAAAGGTGTCTCCTCTGTACTGATGCTTTATCAGCAATCCTTGTTTCAAGAAAAACACCACATTTCAAAAACAGTTGTCATTAGGACGGAAAGTGAGGTGAAATGTTCTGAACAGGGGCACAGACAGCAAAACAAATGTTACAGGGGTGATAACCCTTACCTATGTTTTCCAAAAAGTTTAAAAATAGATTTTTGGTCTGGAGCTACACTTCAACAATGTACCTGTTCAAAATTACAAACAGATTCTACATAAGAACAAACCTACAGTCCCTGTCTTGTATGCACCGCCTGTATACGGCTGTTCAGAGTATATAGGGCCTTTTTTATTTTATGTGCGGGGTTCCCCTTAATATCCATACAAGACCCAAAGGGGCTGGTAATGGGCTGGGGTAGGGGGGGGGGGGGTCATGGGGTAGCTATGCCATTTTTCTTAAAGATTTTCATCCATATTACCGGGACCAGACATTACATTAAAGCCGCAAGCAGTTTTAAATGGCTTTTTTTTCCTTTAGAAGTGTCATTTTGTGCAGGGACAGTTCTAAACACGGGAAACACGTGGCACTTCACAGGCATACTTTAGACACCCCCCAGGTACGATATTTAAAGGAATATTTGACTTTTTTTTTTTCACTTTATGCATCATTAAAATGACTGCTCCCGGAAAACGACCGTTTTTAAAACTTATTTTTGCATTGATACATGTCCCCTGGTGCAGAACCCGGGTTCCCAAACCCTTTTTAGGACAATAACATGCATAATAGTTGTTATAATTAGCACTTTAGAATTCGAACGTTCGCATCCATTGTATTTAATAGGGTTCTAATGTTCGTTCGAACTTTCGGTCCGTTCGCGGGTTCTGGTGCGAACCGAACCCGGGGGTGTTCGGCTCATCACTAGTGTTGAGGAAGAGACTAGAGCCATTTTGCCTGATAATTTCAGCAACAAGGTAGTTTATAGCTTGAAACTTGGATGTCTGAGATCTTTCTAGACCTATTCGCCAAAAGGAATACTTATTCCATGTTACTGGCCATATTTAGGATGTCCTATCCCTCTAAATGGAGAGTGAGATAATGTGTCTCACACTATTTGGAAGACTAAATGGGGAAAAGAATAACTTGCCCAGGTCTTTCGGAATTGGTTGCTAATATGTAACCGTTACTGGATCCCACCGTTACTGGATCCCACCGTTACTGGATCCCATAGAGTGAGGAAACGACTGAGTTTCATGTATCCTTTAATGCCGTATCTAGGCTTACTTGTATACAATGCAATCCTTACAGTAAGGAGTAGAGAATTCCATCCTTTAAATTCTGTAGGTTTTTCTTGTATCTAATGTACTTGAAGTTTGGAGTAGGCACTCTGACCTCCATAGGATTTCAAACATTAAACGGTGAGACCTCTACTTCTTGGTCTCCAGCCTCTAGATATAACTTGTATGAAATTTGGAAGATACCGTTGGCTACGCTGTATGAGGTGTTGGATCTCAGGAAGGAGAATAGGAGGAGGTTCTCAGATCTGAGACTGTACCCGCGGATATTATGGCCTGCAAGCCACAGGGCAATTATTGTTATCACCACCGAATGACTGCGAATCCGGATAAGGATCCTGGAGAGTATTAGGTTTGTTGAATATACATATTGGCGAATTTGCCGACCCAGTTGGCTGTCATTAGTTTCTCTGCTTCCACCTCTGGGAAGCCACCCAGGTTACAGTCAGACCAATATCTTGATAGTCTTATTTGTTGCCGATCTCTTGACCAGCTTTTTGTTTTGGAGACCGTCCCTTGTCATCCGACCGCTTTTGTATCTTACGCCATCTGGCCGTAAGTTCTAGAAAACCCTACTTAACGTGCTGGGAGATACATCTGACAGAAGTTGACTAGTTTTGCATTCCTTCTTGACAGCGAAGATAGGACTTCCCCATTTTTCTGAGTCTTTTCAGCATAGTTGAGGCTTATTTGTTGCGTTTCGGAAAGACTCCAGTCTGCGACCGCTATAACTCTGACTTTTGGACACCTTGTCCTCCATTGGCATGAATACCCGACGAGTAACCACTTGGGATGATTGGTATGTCTAATAGCTGATACGCTGAAAGATTAGTTCGTTTAGCTACCTCCCCAAGAGGGGACTTTTCTCTTGTGTGGAGTTACTGTTTCTAGTGCAGGAAGTAAGTCTTTCCTTACTACAAAACCAGTTAACACAATTGTCAACCTTCCCTTGGGCACCTCGGACCTCATGGATTACTACCGGCTACTTTATTGCTCTTGTGACCGTGGGATGCAACCAATGGGTAAGAGCCATTTGTTCAAGTGAGATACTTATACTGTTGCTCTCTCTGAGTGTAACTTTATTGTATTTATTTTTAGAGATTCAGAATTGCTTCCCGGTAGGTCATTGTTGTGATGAGACTAGTTGGTCTCTCGATGATGGTCTCTTGATGATGGTTCCTCCCAACTCGATCAGAGTCTGTACTGGGACTCTTTTCCCATAATCTGGAAGTCATTGCACCAGTCTGTTGTCCAGACAAGGCTCACCAGAAGTCCTTGGTCCCGCAAGTCGGCCCTTACTGGACCCAATATCCCAGGAAATGTCCGGAGTTTGTGGAAAGGTCACAGTCTGCCAGATGAACTCGTAGTGAACTCTAATTGCCAAGCGAAGGTACTTGCTGCAACATGGGTATTTTTGAAGTGTGTATACAGTATACACACACACACACACACACACACTTGTGGATGACCACAACATACAGGATATATAAGGTAATATAGACATATAATCACACATAGGTTGGACTTGATGGACCTGTGTCCATCCTCAACCTCACCCCCTATGCAACCATGCAAATATACAACTTGCTAGGTCTAAAGACCATCGACAGTCTTAGCCTAGGTTTCCACTATTGCGACCTAAAATTGTGCAATTTACTGCGATTTCTATGTGTCTTGAATCAATGCCTGTGTATTCTTGATGTCTATGGCCCCAAGTTAGATCACAGTGGGTTTAAAAGTAGTGTAGGGACTACTTTACCGTTGCAGCGACTTGGGGGGTCGCACCGCTATGAACGATACTCCTTGGAAATCATGGGGTATGATTTGTGGAGGTCAAGCCTTCCTGACGGCTGGAGAGATTAATTGCAACGATGGCCTGTGCAATTTTTTGGATCCTTAACCTTCCGCCTGTTATTCAAGTCTTACTTTTGACTAACGACCATGTAATCACAACCCTTGAGCTCTGATGCATCATGAAGGGAATGCAATGAATTGGTAGAGAAATGAAAAAATTCCATTGGCTTCCTTAATGCACAGGACCCATGGATCCTAAGCTCAAATTTACATATAACTGTCAGCTGACCCTATCGGGCGGCTTGGGTTTAGGCAAATAAAGATAATTCTTGATTCTTTATTCTCCGCTATAGTTCTCCCAGGTCTAACCTGTCATTCACTCTGTTACTTTGCCTTTTGGCCATCCTCTGGTCATTGGTGATTAACATAAGGAATTAATCCTCCTTCTAAATATCACCAGATCCGACTTGAACAGTCACCACTCTGACTTAAAGCGGCATGTGTTTACTTGTGGGATGGGACATAGGGGTTCACTGACCACAATGATTACTGGTGAAACCGCATATAGTTTTGTATCCGTAGTGTCTGAACTGCATCATTGGCTACTCCATTTTCAATCTAGGATCCGCCATCATAGAGATTTTATCACAGAACAGAGCTCTGCTTTCATCCTGTCTGGGGTCCTGACAGTCTGGCTATTCGGTGAGCTCAATCGCAGGACACAAAACACTACTTAACAGCAGTATGAACCTTCTTCATCTCTGGCTCTATTTGCTGTCCCAGGGTCTCTGCAAAGGATATTACCTCTTCTGTTGGAAGAATGGCACCCTTGATTAATCTGATGCAGCCTGTTTGGCCGGCTGCTTTTGAGGCAGAGGTACCCTTTAGATGCCTTTGTTTGAATAGCTTAGTCCCCGAGCTCCACACAGTCAGCTTGGATGGGGTTAAAGTATCCACCTTTTGCTTCTGATATGCCAACTTGTCATAGCAATTTCCCAGAAGCAAGCTCTGAGGTAGAGGTTGCCTTTAAACAAACACAATTGTTTGATTAGGCTTGGTATGGAACCATTAGTGACTGTAGGCCTTTTCAGTCTCTGCCCCTTTGTCACTGTCTTTGGCCTGCAACCTTGTTTTGCATTTTGGCCGACACACCAGTTACCACCAGACCACTATGATTACTGTAGAGACTTCTTGATCTGCCTCCACTGGCAGATAACTACATAGTGGTTCTTTCAGGGCTGAAGAGGATCTGTCCCCTGTTGCAGAAGTAGGTTGACTGGTGTTGGTGTTGAGGGCTGGAGAGATTTACGCTCATTATGCCCATAATGTGCACTCTTTTAGGATATACTATATACCTACCTGCCCTCACCTTAGTTAAAGTTGCTGGTCTCTAGGAAGGCTGATTGCTACTGGTTCACAGATGAGCTGAAGCCTGGAGCCATGCCTGGGGTATTTGCCATAAGTAGTAACCACTACAAACCACATATCTTTCTGTGGGGTACCCCAAATAACACAAGCAATTACATATTGCTAACAGGTAAGTACTAAGGAATGTGACTAAACAGATCCTGACTTTTATTTTAGAACAAAGGTCAGCATGTAAATGCATGGAAATAAACACATCACAGTCACACTGTAGAGTTAATGTAATCATAGACAAGCAGCGCAAGTTAATAGTCATCTGACAATTAGCACTAGCAGGTTAAACCTACCTTAGACACATGTACCACCAAGGATCATACCACAACTAAGCATCAATACACAGTGAGCCCAGCCTGCAGGGCCAGGCCCTGCATTAAAAGGAAAGGGCTCAATATCACCTGTTATCAGTTCAAGCATTAGCAAAACTGCAGACACAGACTCCAATCTGTGAAACATTAGTAAACAAAGTGGCACGTTGGATAGCCCGTTAGATTCACATGTGTGATATATGCTTTTCAGAAATGCAAACCAACAGCATACCTGCAGAAAATAAGTCAAGACTGTAGGGCCAGGCTTGTTCAGTTAGTAGGAAGGCTTCAGCCCAGCACAGCACACCTGCTATCATCATTAGCAGTATTGCAGACACAACCACAACCCTTCAGAAATGCAAGTTTAACCACATACTTGCAGCAGTAACTGAATGGAATTGTGCACCATGTGGTGCCTTACCACCTGCATGCTTCATGTCCAAACAGAAAGTCCAATGAATGTCCATCCATGGCATCATGATAAAGGAGCAATCCCTAGAGACCAGATGCCCTCACCCCCATATCTTCCTGGATCTTGAGGGGGGGTGGGGTCTCCCCCATATAGGCATTCATGTCTGCCTTTACAGCGGGGAGCTTCGTCACAGGAGAGGCTTGAACCTGTGCGGCTTGGCCAGAAGCGTCCGGCAAGGTGAGGGAAAAATAAAAATTCTGCTTTTTAGCAGTAGCATAACCGGCTGTAGCAGTGAGGAAAAAAAAGAGAATACTGCAGGAAGGGAGGAGACCTACTTTTATAATATAACCGGTCCTGAATTGGGCAGGGAGACGGAGCCTTCCCATACGTATATGCTGTCATGCTGTGTCAGGAAAGGCAGTGAGGAGTGAAATCAAAAATTTACACCCTTAGAAAGCCTGAAGGCGGTGCTTGGTTTTCGGGGGGTCCTGTACGTGGCTAGGCTCCCAAAAAGTCCCACACATGTGGTATCCCCATACTCAGGAGAAGCAACAGAATGTATTTTGGGGTGCAATTCCACATATAACCATGGAATGTTTGAGAAATATATCATTTAGTGACAACTTTTTGTAAAAAAAAAATTTTGTCACTATTCAATCACTTGGGCCAAAAAAATAAAAAATTCAATGGGCTCAAGATGCCTCTCAGCAAATAGCTTGGGGTCCTACTTTCCAAAATGGGGTCATTTGGGGGGGTTTTGAACTTTCCTGGCATTTTATGCACAGCATATGTCACACATCATCCACTCTTCTAACCACTTGAAGACAAAGCCCTTTCTGACACTTTTTGTTTACATGAAAACATTTTTATTTTTTTTGCAAAAAAATTACGTTGAACCCCCAAACATTATATATTTTTTTAAAGCAAAGGCCCTACAGATTAAAATAGTGGGTGTTGCATTTTTTTTTCACACAGTATTTGCGCAGCGATTTTTCAAACGCATTTTTTTGGGAAAAAATACACTTTTTTTAATTTCAATGCACTAAAACACACTATATTGCCCAAATGTTTGATGAAATAAAAAAGAGGATCTTAGGCCGGGTACATGGATACCAAACACGACATGCTTTAAAATTGCGCACAAACGCGCAGCGGCGACAAACTACATACATTTTTAAAAGCCTTTAAAAGCCTTTACAGGTTACCACATTCGATTTACAGAGGAGGTCTACTGCTAAAATGACTGCCCTCGATCTGACCTTTTCAGTGATACCTCACATGCATGGTGTAATTGCTGTTTACATATGACGCTAGACCGACGCTTGCGTTCGCCCTTGCGCAAGAGCAGGGGGGGACAGGGGTGCTATTTTTTATTTTTATTTATTTTTTACTATTTATTTTGCTTTTTTTTTTTTTTTAAACTGTTCCTTCCTTCCATTTTTTTTTTTTTTTTTTTTTTTACCATTTTTATTGTTATCTCAGGGAATGTAAATATCCCCTATGATAGCAATAGGTAGTGACAGGTACTATTTTCTTTGAAAAAAATTGGGGGGTTAGACCCTAGATCTTTCCTCTGCCCTCAAAGCATCTGACCACACCAAGATCAGTGTGATAAAATGCTTTCCCAATGGCACTGTTTATATCGGGGGGGGACATTCCCTCCCACTGCTTGTAAAAGCAGTCTAGAGGCTAATTAGCTGCTATAATTGCTTTTACATAAAAGCCGACCGCTGGCTGAAAAGAATGATACCAAGATGATACCTAAACCCGGCATCATTCTGGTATAACCATTCAAATTCCAGCAACATACCAGTACGTTGCTGGTCCTTGTTGAACATGTATTGTAATCTTTTTTTTCATGCAGCCTGTTGGCTGCATGAAAAAAAGAGATTGATCGGTGGGTATGCCCACTATTAGAATACCTCCCTTCATCCACCCACTTCTAATGATGGGCATACATGCACCACTTATATATGCCGAAGCATGGGGGCATCCTCCCGCAAAAAAGTTATGCTGCGTACACACGGTCTGACTTTTCCACGGGCGAGCCTCCGTCGGAATTTTGACTGTATGTACGCGTCATAAAAGGTTATGCCGCATACATACGGTCAGACTTTTTCACGGACATAAGGAAAACTCCTCTCATGCAGCCGGCTTACTGCATTTGGTAGGGGATGGTGAGGTGCAGAACTGCCTGGATACAGGAGTTCTGTGACTATCTCATTTTGGAATTTTAGGAGAGATAAAGTCCCGCCTGAAGCTCTGTATAGCACATGAGCGTTCAGCAAAGCCAATTGGAATAAGGATAGAGACACTTTTTTGTACCAGCATCTCGCCTTACGGGCAATGTGATACAGCGCCAACTTCTGGTCGTTGAGGTCCACCCCTCCCATATTTTGGTTATATTCGTGGATACAGAGGGGTTTCTCCACAACACCAGTCGCCGTACGAATTTGGACTGTCATGTCTGCATGAAGGGAGATAAGAAGGAAAACATTCTTATTATCCCTCCACTTCACAGCGAGCAAATTATTACACTTCAAGCAGGCTCTCTCCCCCAGCCTAAGACGGGAATCTACAAGCCCCTGGGGAAAGCCCCGGCGATTAGGTCGCACGGTGCCACATGCTCCAATCTGATGATCAAACAAGTGACTAAACAGTGGCACGCTCGTGTAATAATTGTCCACATACAAGTGGTACCCCTTTCCGAATAAGGGTGACACCAAGTTCCACACTATCTTGCCAGCGCTCCCTATGTAATCCGGGCAGTTGACCGGCTCAACCTGACTATCTTTTCCCTCATAAACCGTAAAGCTCCATACATAGCCTGTTGCCCTGTCACAGAACTTATAGAGCTTGACCCTGTATCTGGCACGCTTGCTGGGAAGGTACTGCTTGAAAGACAAGCGGCCAGAAAATTTAATCAGGGACTCATCAATGCAGACAACTTGATCAGGAATAAACAAGGCTGCAAAACGTTTGTTGAAGTGGTTTATGAGGGGCCGAATTTTGTAGAGCCGGTCGTATTCAGGGTCTACACGTGGACGACAAAGTTCATTGTCGTTGAAGTGCATGAACCGCAAAATCTGTTTGTATGGTTTCCTGGGCATGGAGGCAGAGAACACGGGCATGTGGTCAATTGGGTGCGTGGACCAATAAGCACATATTGACGAAAATTTATGTGTGCCCATTTTGAGGGAAAGGCCCAGAAAGGTCTTAAATTCGGAAACCGTAATTGGTTTCCAATCTCTGGCAATGGAAGGCAACTGGGGATTAGCGGCGATGAATTGACCAGCATATAAATTACTCTGGTCCACAATAGATCTATAGAGATCTTCCGTGAAAAACAGCGAATAAAAATCAAGTGGCATAAAATCAGCTGTTTCCACCTGAATACCGGGTTGGGCAGAGAATGGGGGAAGTACGGGTGCTGCAGAAGTGGTGGGGACCCAATCAGGATAGGCAAATTCTGCAGGAAGGGCACTATGGGCACAACGGGCCTGCCTTTGTCTTCTTCTTCTTGGTGGCAGCGGGACACTACTTGTGCTTGCCACCTCGCCAGCTTGAACTGCACTTATGGGACTCGCCACGTCACCACGTGATACTGCAGTGCTGGATGTACGCCCAGGCTGTACTAGGCCGCTGGTGCTTGCCAGTTCACCAGAAGGAATAGCGGCGCTAGTACTACTCTGCTCCATGATACGAGAGACCTGCGGTTCTTGCTCCTCAACAACCTCAGGGGATCAGGTGCGCCTGACCTTAGCAGGGACCTCATCTTCATCGCCCGGGCTATCTGACATGGAGCCGCTGTCTTCTACGGGAAGGTATTCTGAGCCTGAATCTGACAGATCCGTGACCTCCTCTTCACTATCTGTCATGCTCAGAATTTCGTAGGCCTCTTTACTAGTGTACCTTCGATTTGCCATTTTGGGCTCTAAATTTAGGGGTACACTAGTAAGATTCACAGGAAAAAAAGCACCTGACTGTCGTCAGCAAATATATCAAACGCTACAAAAATAACTGTTAGCGATCGCAGGGATCAGGCCTGACTCTGAAAACGCTGCAGTTATGTGTGTTGTGTTTGGTAAGTTACAGTGATCGATCGATAATGCACTTGGGTGGGCTGGGCAGAGGGGCTAAACGCAGGTGCTTGCAGGTATCTGGGCTGATCCCGCTAACACTGCGTTTTTGGGAACCCTAAACCGCTGGGGACGCTAGTATAGATCTGATCAGATCAGATATTGATCTGTTCAGATACTATACCACTAAGGGAGGTGTATGCTTTGCGCGTGGGTGTTGGCGTTACTGGCACTAGCCTAACGCTGCCTGGGGTGACGCAGACCCTCTCTGGCGCTAAAACCTAATTGATATCACCCGCCGAGGCGATCAGGGGGTTAAACCTTTATTGGGTTTTATATGGCGGGTGCCCTGATGCTATAAAAAGCAAACTAACCAACCAGCGTCACCCGTAACACTTATACGGTGATAACTGGTGAAAGGGTTAACTATGGGCAATCAGGGGGTTAAATCCTTTATTAGGTAATATATGGGGGTACTTGGCGCTATATAAAAACCTGACGGGTAACCTAAATAACTAAATAACTAACTGGCTAACCAGTGTCACCAGTGACACTTATTACAGTGATCACTGGTAAAAGGGTTAACTCTAGGGGCAATAAAGGGGTTAAACCTTTATTATATAATATATGGGGGTACCTGATGCTATAAAAACCTGCGGCAAACCTAAAAAAAAAAACTTGCTACCTAGGGGCACCACTGACACTAATACAGCGATCGGAAAAACGATCGCTTAGTGACGCTGGCGATAGGGGATGAAAAGGTTACCTGGGGGCCAATCAAGGGGTTAAACCTTTATTAGGGGGGGTTAGGGGGCTACCCTGGACCTAAAGGGGCCTAAACCTAACTGCCCTGCAACTTTTTACTGTCACAGATGACACTAAATGCAGCGATCAGTAAATAAATGATCACTGCAATCAGTGACAATGTGACTGGGAGCTGGGGGGTGACCTGGGGGGTGATCTGGGGGTGACTGGGGGGTGAAATGTGTGCCTATGTGTGCCTACGTGTCAGTTGGCTGTTGGTGCACTAACCTTCTTCTCTCCTCGGAGCTGCGGACGAAAAGACCGCCACAAGGAGAGATGACATCACTTCCTCTGCCTGTGTTTACATTTACACAGCAGAGGAAGCATATCATTCGCTGGGAGCGATCGCAAGGGGGTGGCCAGAAACGAATGGCCGCTCCCTCATCACGGATCGCTCCCGAATGGATAACCACCGCTCACTGTACCGGAGGGGGGTCCGATCGGACAGGTTAGTAACTCAAGTGCATATTGGACCACATCCAGCCAATAGTTCACCCTTGACTACTTTAGTCCATGGATAAGCAATCTCTAAATAATGTAAATAAAAGTTGTTAGCATCTGGGCCTGCTTTTGTTACTTAATACTATCAAAGTTCTTGTTTCTGCCCATTCTCTCTGTGATTCAGCAAAAGGCAGTCCCCAAGTTACGAACATCGGAGTTGCGAACGACTCCTACTTACGAACAGAGGCGGCGTTACGTCACTGTCGGCTGGGAGTATTTTTATACAGTACCTGTTTTATTAGAATAAATTGGTAATACATTGGCTGGCTGCTACACTTTTTTTTTCTTGTTGTTGTTGTTCACTTCTAGACATTTTTTGGTCTTTAACCGGCAATGATACCTCCGAAAAACAAATTTGATGGAAGTGCTAGTGATACAGCAAAGAAAAGAAAAACCATCACCATCAAAAATAAAGTAGAAATAATAACTAGATCAGAGAAAGGTGAAACTCCATCATCCATTGGCAGAGCATTAGGCTACTATTGGTCAACAATCACAACAATTAGGAGAACAAGGTAGAATAATGGAGCATGTGAAAGGCCATACCCCAATGCATTCTATGAGTATGTCGAGATGGAAAGACTGCTGACAATTTGGATAGAAGACCAAAATCAGCGTAACAGGTCTATCAGTCTTTCTTTAGTCAAAGAAATGGCTTAAAGCGTTTTCAAAGATTTAAAAGCTGACCATTCAGCAAATGAAGATGATTGCAATGAAGAATTTGTTGCAAGGAGGGGTTGGTTCAATCGCTTTAAAAAAATAGCTAATTTGCATAACATTAAAGTTCAAGGTGAAGCAGCGAGTGCCCATGTAAGCGCTGCAAATGATTTTCTCAAGATATTGGAAGATATTATTGACAACGGAGATTATTTGCCAGAACAAATTTTTTATGTAGACAAAACTGGCTTGTTTTGGAAAAAAATGTGAGGGAGGACCTACAATTCAAAAGAGGAAAAATGTGCACCAGGACATAAGGCATCAAAGGACAGGCTGACTATATTACTTGGCGGTATCTGGGCATCTTCAAGCCTTTGCTAGTGCATCACTAATTAAATCCAAGGGCACATGTAATGTCACTAAGGCATCTCTTCCTGTTATTTGGAGGGCAAATTCAAAGGTTTAGGTTACAGTTACAATCTTTGAAGAATGGTTTTTGAACCATTTTGTCCCTGCTGTTCAGAGTTATTGCTTGAGCAAAAACATTCCCTTCAAAATTCTTCTTCTCCTTGACAATGCCCCTAGACATCCAAACACTTTAGCTGACATGCACCCCAATGGAAAGATGGTATTTCTACCCACCCAACACCACATCACTACTTCACACAATGGATCAAGGCGTCATAGCCTCCTTTAGCCCTGGTTCACACTAGTGCGTTTTGACATACGATTTGGCATGTCAAATCGCATGTCAAAACGGCGGTATTTGCCGCAAATAGCCGGCAATGGCACCATCCTAATCGGTGCGACGCCGCATCTGCGGTGCTGCACCAATTTCAAAAAGTAGTTTCTGTACTACTTTTTGCGATTTCGGGCCGCGATTTACATTGACATCTGTGCAGAAACCTGCACAGATGTCTTTGTAATCGCGGCTGAAATCGGGACTGACCAGCGGGAGTGAAATTGTGCGAGTTCAGCTGAATTCGCACGGCTTCACTCCCTCAGCCCAGTGTGAACCTGGGCTTCAGGCCTATTATTTACAGAGGACATTCTCACAAGCTGTCAGGGCTACCCAAAGGGATGAGATGACCTTAAGAGAGTTCTGGAAGAATTATTACATTTATGATGCCATCAAGCATATTGCTGATCCTTGGAATGAAGTGAAAGAAACAAATATAATAGTAGTTTGGAACAAATTGTGCCTCCCATTCACACAAGAATTTCTGGTGTTTACCGATGAAGAAATCGCCAAAACCAGGCAAGCTGTGGTTGCTATTGGAAATCAACTACAGTGTTGGACATCAGTGAAAATGATATCATCGAGTTACTCGACTCCCAAGGCAAAGAACTAACCAATGAAGACCTTATTGAACCAGGGCAGCAGATGACATCATTTAGGGAAGAAAACCAGGACCTAGAAACTCCAAAATTAAAAAAAGTTTTCTACAAAACAGTTAGCTGATGCTTTTCATCTCATTGAAACAGGAGTCGCAAAGTTAGAGGAGCAAGATCCTGATACAGAGAGGTTTACCAAAGTTTACCGTACAGTTACTGAAGGCCTGAGATGCTACAGGGCTATTTATGATGAGATAAAGAAAAGCGCTGTACAAACATCCTGTGATGCCTACTTCAAGAAACTGACTCCAGGTAGTGAATCTGATTCTGAAGCCTCATACACACGACCGAGTTTCTCGGCAAGAACCAGCAAGAAACTTGCTGGCAGAGCTTTCTTGCCAAGTAACTCGGTCGTGTGTACGCGGCTATTAGGTTTCTCGTCAAGAAAACCGACAAGAATCTCGACGAGAAAAATAGAGAACCTGCTCTCTATTTTCTCGTCGAGATTCTTGTCAGCATGTTTCTCGACGAGAAAAGTGTGTGTGTGTACACTTACCTTTCGCCGTGGAAACCCGCGCATGCTCGAAATGACTTAGCTTCCTAGGCATAGGTAGGGTGTAGGAAGATGGCGGCGACGGCATCGAATGTGACGAGCGCACGCTCGTCGTAGTCGATGACATCACCGCGTTCGCTCCATTCAAAGAAATGCGGGTTCTTTGAATGGAGCGTCTGTACACTCGGCCGGGACAAGTTTCTTGTCCAAGACTCTCGTCAAGAAAAACAACGTGTTTTTTCTTGATGAGATTCTCGGCCGTGTGTACGAGGCTTGACTCTTTAATAGCAGTCCCATCCTCTTCAACAAGCCCATCATCCTCTACCATGATTGTTTAAGGTTGTACTGTACTGTACAGTGTTTGAAAATGTTTAAGCATTTACATGCATCTGCATCTACATGCACAGGTAAACATAAATATTTTTTTACAGCAAACACCTGTCTAAGTTGTATTTATTAATTTGTTTTGGCTAGTACAATACTATATGGTGTGGAGTTAGAGCCACTGTGAGGTTTTTACTGCTGTCTCTATCCTCATTAGATGGATTTAATCTCACTTCCCGTGTCTGAGACAAAAGGAAGTGAAAGGGAATCTACCCTAAGGAAGAGAAAATCACTCCTGTATTTATTTTGGCTGGAGTTACACTTAAAAAATGTATTGTTCTGACTTACAAACAAATTTGACTTATGAACAAACCTACAGTCCCTATCTTGTTTATAACCCGGGACCGAGACATTCTTCTCTCTTCTATCACCTACAATGTAAGATTACTTTTAGCCATTGCCTCTGCAATGCCAGTGTGTTATTTTGCAGTAATGTTTGTCTGTCAGCTTACCTCTCTATGTATTCAGCTTAAGAGACCAGCCACCCTTCACCTGGCTGCCTAAGTAATCTCTCCTCAAAGCATGGATCTACCCCAGCCACCTATCAGGGAACACTATCCTAACCTGTACACTGCAAGCCATCTCTCCTCAAAGCATGGATCTACCCCAGCCACCTATCAGGGAACACTATCCTAACCTGTGCACTGCAAGCCAGACCTGCTGATCAATATTGTGTGTTTTTCGCTTCTGTGTGCTCCTTGCTGTGTGTTCTAAGTCTGATTCTAGTTACCGATCTTGGCTTGTTCTTGACTGTCCTTGTCTGCTTCATATCCTGTCCTTGGCGTGTTCCTTGACTATCCTTACCTGCTTGTTGCCCCGACCTTTGGCTATCTCCTGACTATTTTTTGCTGTTGCAGTCTGTTGCTTCCTCTCTACCTTCCTGTAGTCTACCTTGAGCGTGAGATGGGAGGCCTTGGGGTCGTGATCTGGAGCCAGACTGCAGCTAAATCCATCCCCACCACTAGGGGCCTCTGGTGAACACTGGCTCTTAGATTCCAGGCCTTGGGAAATCTCATGCTCTAGCTCCGAGTGTGATCCGTGTTGGTGCTCCAGAATACCTGCTCTCCTGAATCACCTAGAGCTCCATCAGCAGCAGTCAGCCGTAGGGTCCACTACCTTGCGGTGCACTCCTGACCCCAATGGGGTGCATCTGTTACCTGTACTTAGGTGACCTGACAGGGAGTTTTTTTATTTTTCCACTTGAATAAGTTGGTGTTAGGACCTAGGGGGTCTTTTTTCCTTAAGGTAGAACCCATTTTGCCTTGCCCTCCCTGCCCACAATAGGGCAGGAAAGGCTTACAAGGAATAAACAATCAAAAATGCAAATAATAAATAAATAAATAAAATTTCTGTATACACCTTCCACAAACACAGGATACACAACCTCCAGTCTATGACAATTATTGCCCTCCTTCAGGCTGCCTCTGTTCAGTTCACCTCCACTAGGGATGAGCTTCATGTTCGAGTCAAACTCATGTTCGACTCGAACATTGGCTGTTCGCCTGTTCGGCGAACAGCAAACAATTTGGAGCGTTCGCGGCAAATTCAAAAAGCCGTGGAACACCCTTTAAAAGTCTATGGGAGAAATCTAAAGTGCTAATTTTAAAGGCTTATATGCAAGTCATTGTCATAAAAAGTGTTTGGGGACCTGGGTCCTGCCGCAGGGGACATGTATCAATGCAAATTTTTTTTTAAAAACGTGCGTTTTTTCGGGAGCAGTGATTTTAATAATGCTTAATGTGAAACAATAAAAGTGAAATATTCCTTTAAATTTCGTACCTAGGGGGTGTGTACAGTATGCCTGAAAATAGCACTTGTTTCCTGTGCTTAGAACTGTCCCTGCACAAAGTGTCATTTCTGAAAAAAAAGTCATTTAACCACTTAAGCCCCGGACCATTTTGTAGCTAAAGGACCAGAGGTGTTTTCAGAATTTTGCACTGCGCTGCTTTAACTGGAAATTGTGCGGACATGCAATGTTGTACCCAAACGAAATGTGCATCCTTTTCTTCCCACAAATAGAGCTTTATTTTAATGGTATTTGATTGCCTCTGTGATTTTTATTTTTTGCGATATAAACGGAAAAAGACCGAAAATTGTGAAAAAAAATGATATTTTCTACTTTTTGTTATAAGAAAAATCGAATAAACTCAATTTTAGTCATACATTTAGGCCAAAATGTATTCAGCCACATGTCTTTAGTAAAAAAAATGTCAATAAGCGTATATTTATTGGTTTGCGCAAAAGTTATAGCGTTTACAAACTAGGGTACATTTTCTGGAATTTACACAGCTTTAAATTTATGACTGCCTATCTCATTTCTTGAGGTGCTAAAATGGCAGGGCAGTAGGGATGAGCTCGGTGTTCGAGTCGAACATACGTTCGACTCGAACATCTGCTGTTCGATCGTTCGCCGAACAACGAACGATTTGGGCCGTTCGCGCCTAATTCGCGGCCCACAATGCACTACGCCATCGCAGTGTCATCCAGGCGCTGTGATTGGCCAAGCATGCACTGTGACCCCGCATGCTTGGCCAATCACAGCGCCGGCAGCGAGGAGAGCAATGATTGGCCACAGGCAGGATGCCTGTGGCCAATTATTGCTGAGGGTGTTTAGTACACGCCCCACACTATAAAAGGCCGCCAGCACGGCGGCCTAGTGTAGTGTGTTCCGGAGCAGGGAAAGAGAAGCATAGGCAGGGACAGTGACATTTTTTTTTTCTTGCTTAACCTGGATTCCTTTAGTTTAGGGAAAGAGAAGGATAGGTAGGGAGAGTGTCAGTCTGTTTTACTGTGCTAAACCTTGTTTGTAGGGACAGGGAAGGACAGTGAGGGAAATTCTCATTGTGCTATACTGTGCTAAAGCATTCCTCATCAACCATCTTTAAAACAAAAAAAAATATAGGGACAGAAAACTATAGGTAGGGAGAGTGTCAGTGTGTTTTACTGTGCTAAACCTTGTTTGTAGGGACAGGGAAGGACAGTGAGGGAAATTCTCATTGTGCTATACTGTGCTAAAGCATTCCTCATCAACCATCTTTAAAAAAAAAAAAAATATAGGGACAGAAAACTATAGGTAGGGAGAGTGTCAGTGTGTTTTACTGTGCTAAACCTTGTTTGTAGGGACAGGGAAGGACAGTGAGGGAAATTCTCATTGTGCTATACTGTGCTAAAGCATTCCTCATCAACCATCTTTAAAAAAAAAAATTTTTATAGGGACAGAAAACTATAGGTAGGGAGAGTGTCAGTGTGTTTTACTGTGCTAAACCTTGTTTGTAGGGACAGGGAAGGACAGTGAGGGAAATTCTCATTGTGCTATACTGTGCTAAAGCATTCCTCATCAACCATCTTTAAAAAAAAAATTTTATAGGGACAGAAAACTATAGGTAGGGAGAGTGTCAGTGTGTTTTACTGTGCTAAACCTTGTTTGTAGGGACAGGGAAGGACAGTGAGGGAAATTCTCATTGTGCTATACTGTGCTAAAGCATTCCTCATCAACCATCTTTAAAAAAAAAAATTATAGGGACAGAAAACTATAGGTAGGGAGAGTGTCAGTGTGTTTTACTGTGCTAAACCTTGTTTGTAGGGACAGGGAAGGACAGTGAGGGAAATTCTCATTGTGCTATACTGTGCTAAAGCATTCCTCATCAACCATCTTTAAAAAAAAAAAAATTATAGGGACAGAAAACTATAGGTAGGGAGAGTGTCAGTGTGTTTTACTGTGCTAAACCTTGTTTGTAGGGACAGGGAAGGACAGTGAGGGAAATTCTCATTGTGCTATACTGTGCTAAAGCATTCCTCATCAACCATCTTTAAAAAAAAATGTTTTATAGGGACAGAAAACTATAGGTAGGGAGAGTGTCAGTGTGTTTTACTGTGCTAAACCTTGTTTGTAGGGACAGGGAAGGACAGTGAGGGAAATTCTCATTGTGCTATACTGTGCTAAAGCATTCCTCATCAACCATCTTTAAAAAAAAAAATTTATAGGGACAGAAAACTATAGGTAGGGAGAGTGTCAGTGTGTTTTACTGTGCTAAACCTTGTTTGTAGGGACAGGGAAGGACAGTGAGGGAAATTATCATTGTGCTATACTGTGCTAAAGCATTCCTCATCAACCATCTTTAAAAAAACATTTTTTATAGGGACAGAAAACTATAGGTAGGGAGAGTGTCAGTGTGTTTTACTGTGCTAAACCTTGTTTGTAGGGACAGGGAAGGACAGTGAGGGAAATTCTCATTGTGCTATACTGTGCTAAAGCATTCCTCATCAACCATCTTTAAAAAAAAAATTTTTTATAGGGACAGAAAACTATAGGTAGGGAGAGTGTCAGTGTGTTTTACTGTGCTAAACCTTGTTTGTAGGGACAGGGAAGGACATTGAGGGAAATTCTCATTGTGCTATACTGTGCTAAAGCATTCCTCATCAACCATCTTTAAAAAAACATTTTTTATAGGGACAGAAAACTATAGGTAGGGAGAGTGTCAGTGTGTTTTACTGTGCTAAACCTTGTTTGTAGGGACAGGGAAGGACAGTGAGGGAAATTCTCATTGTGCTATACTGTGCTAAAGCATTCCTCATCAACCATCTTTAAAAAAAAAAAAAAATATAGGGACAGAAAACTATAGGTAGGGAGAGTGTCAGTGTGTTTTACTGTGCTAAACCTTGTTTGTAGGGACAGGGAAGGACAGTGAGGGAAATTCTCATTGTGCTATACTGTGCTAAAGCATTCCTCATCAACCATCTTTAAAAAAAAAAAAAAATTATAGGGACAGAAAACTATAGGTAGGGAGAGTGTCAGTGTGTTTTACTGTGCTAAACCTTGTTTGTAGGGACAGGGAAGGACAGTGAGGGAAATTCTCATTGTGCTATACTGTGCTAAAGCATTCCTCATCAACCATCTTTAAAAAAAAATTTTTTTATAGGGACAGAAAACTATAGGTAGGGAGAGTGTCAGTGTGTTTTACTGTGCTAAACCTTGTTTGTAGGGACAGGGAAGGACAGTGAGGGAAATTCTCATTGTGCTATACTGTGCTAAAGCATTCCTCATCAACCATCTTTAAAAAAAATTTTTTATAGGGACAGAAAACTATAGGTAGGGAGAGTGTCAGTGTGTTTTACTGTGCTAAACCTTGTTTGTAGGGACAGGGAAGGACAGTGAGGGAAATTCTCATTGTGCTATACTGTGCTAAAGCATTCCTCATCAACCATCTTTAAAAAAAAAAATTATAGGGACAGAAAACTATAGGTAGGGAGAGTGTCAGTGTGTTTTACTGTGCTAAACCTTGTTTGTAGGGACAGGGAAGGACAGTGAGGGAAATTCTCATTGTGCTATACTGTGCTAAAGCATTCCTCATCAACCATCTTTAAAAAAAAAAAAATTATAGGGACAGAAAACTATAGGTAGGGAGAGTGTCAGTGTGTTTTACTGTGCTAAACCTTGTTTGTAGGGACAGGGAAGGACAGTGAGGGAAATTCTCATTGTGCTATACTGTGCTAAAGCATTCCTCATCAACCATCTTTAAAAAAAAATGTTTTATAGGGACAGAAAACTATAGGTAGGGAGAGTGTCAGTGTGTTTTACTGTGCTAAACCTTGTTTGTAGGGACAGGGAAGGACAGTGAGGGAAATTCTCATTGTGCTATACTGTGCTAAAGCATTCCTCATCAACCATCTTTAAAAAAAAAAAATTATAGGGACAGAAAACTATAGGTAGGGAGAGTGTCAGTGTGTTTTACTGTGCTAAACCTTGTTTGTAGGGACAGGGAAGGACAGTGAGGGAAATTATCATTGTGCTATACTGTGCTAAAGCATTCCTCATCAACCATCTTTAAAAAAACATTTTTTATAGGGACAGAAAACTATAGGTAGGGAGAGTGTCAGTGTGTTTTACTGTGCTAAACCTTGTTTGTAGGGACAGGGAAGGACAGTGAGGGAAATTCTCATTGTGCTATACTGTGCTAAAGCATTCCTCATCAACCATCTTTAAAAAAAAATTTTTTTATAGGGACAGAAAACTATAGGTAGGGAGAGTGTCAGTGTGTTTTACTGTGCTAAACCTTGTTTGTAGGGACAGGGAAGGACATTGAGGGAAATTCTCATTGTGCTATACTGTGCTAAAGCATTCCTCATCAACCATCTTTAAAAAAACATTTTTTATAGGGACAGAAAACTATAGGTAGGGAGAGTGTCAGTGTGTTTTACTGTGCTAAACCTTGTTTGTAGGGACAGGGAAGGACAGTGAGGGAAATTCTCATTGTGCTATACTGTGCTAAAGCATTCCTCATCAACCATCTTTAAAAAAAAAAAAAAATATAGGGACAGAAAACTATAGGTAGGGAGAGTGTCAGTGTGTTTTACTGTGCTAAACCTTGTTTGTAGGGACAGGGAAGGACAGTGAGGGAAATTCTCATTGTGCTATACTGTGCTAAAGCATTCCTCATCAACCATCTTTAAAAAAAAAAAAAAATTATAGGGACAGAAAACTATAGGTAGGGAGAGTGTCAGTGTGTTTTACTGTGCTAAACCTTGTTTGTAGGGACAGGGAAGGACAGTGAGGGAAATTCTCATTGTGCTATACTGTGCTAAAGCATTCCTCATCAACCATCATTAAAAAAATAATAATTATAGGGACAGAAAACTATAGGTAGGGAGAGTGTCAGTGTGTTTCACTGTGCTAAACCTTGTTTGTAGGGACAGGGAAGGACAGTGAGGGAAATTCTCATTGTGCTATACTGTGCTAAAGCATTCCTCATCAACCATCTTTGAAATCCTTGTTTTTTGGACAGTCAGGGAAATTGTCATTGTGCTATTCTGTGCGAAAGCAATCATCCTCAACCATATTTAGAAATCCTTAAGTAAAGGGACAGAGAAGGACACCTGAAGGTAGCCCTTATTGCTTTTTTTCCCATCTCCCTGCAGGCCATCCATTAGAATGTCTGGAAGGCAAACAAGGAGAGGCAGACAGTCAGGAGGCAATAAAAGAGGGCAAGCAGGCTCTGTGTCTGGGGGCAACAGTGCTGGTCGTGGACGCGGTGCATTGTCATCAGCACATGGCCATGGGACAGGCTTGTCCTTCTTTTCGGCAGCTGGACATGTTGAGCCACATCATGCCGAAGACTTGGTAGAGTGGATGACCAAGCCCTCCTCCTCCTCCTCATCCTCTCTCACCCAGGCTCAGGGTACTGGCAAAGCAGCTGCCAAAGCGTCCTCTTCCCTGGTATCAATGTCAGACTCATCATCAGTCACTCCTTCCCTAGACCCACCATGTCCTCCTCCTGAGGAGTCCCCCGAACTGTTTGAGCACAGTGTTGGGTACATGCTCCAGGAGGATGCCCAGCGTTTCGAAGGGTCTGATGATGAAACCCAGCTAGAGGAAGGCAGTAGCGTGAGAGCAGACAGAGGGGATGCTCAAGAAGGACACCAATCTGGCAGTCATGTTCCAGCAGCTGCAGCATACTGCCAGATTGGCTCCAGTGATGAGGAGGGAGGGGATGATGAGGTCACTGACTCCACGTGGGTGCCTAATAGGAGAGAGGAGGAGGAGGAGGATGAGGAGGAGGCACATCTCCAACGAGGCAGGATGCCCTTTGGTGGCCAGCGTAAGGGCAGTACACCGACGGAATCACACCGCAGAGCTCCGCCTGTGCAGGGCGCTGCCTCTGCCCGTCATTCAAAAAGTTCTTTGGTGTGGGCCTTTTTTGAGGCTAGTGCATCAGATCGCACAGCTGCTGTTTGCAACATATGTCTCAAGCGTATATCGCGTGGCCAAAACATCAGCCGCTTGGGTACCACATGCCTGACCAGACATATGTTGACCTGCCATGCAGCTCGTTGGCAAGCCTACCTCAAAGACCCACACCAAAGAACAAAGCGGACCTCTCCTTGCACCGCATCAGCTGGGATCTCCAACCCCACTATAACTTCAGTCCTCTCTGAAACATGCACTGAGAGGAATGAAGGTGTAGAATTAGGTGTGTCACAGCCAAGTACTTGCGGCCACTCTGCTAGCAGTACACCGACGTCCGATTCTAGCAGGCAAATTTCCCTGCCCCAGCTGCTGGACCGTCGAAAGAAGTTCACTCCCAGCCATCCACATGCCCAGCGGTTGAATGCTAGCTTGGCTAAATTGCTAGCGCTTCAACTGCTGCCTTTTCAGTTGGTAGATTCGGCCCCCTTCCGTGAGTTTGTGCAATGTGCGGTTCCTCAGTGGCAGGTTCCCAAACGCCACTTTTTCTCACGGAAGGCTATTCCGGCTCTCTACCGGCATGTGGAAGGCAATGTCTTGGCCTCGCTGGACAGGGCGGTCAGCGGTAAGGTGCATATTACCGCTGACTCATGGTCCAGCAGGCATGGACAGGGACGTTACCTTTCTTTCACGGCCCATTGGGTCACTCTTTTGGCAGCTGGGAAGGATGCAGGACAAGGTGCAGTAGTGTTGGAGGTTGTTCCACCGCCACGCCTCCAAAATGCTACTACTGGTTGTGACACACCTCTCTCCTCCACCCCCTCCTCTTCTTCTTCCTCCATGGCCTCTTCCTGTGCTTTGTCCTCTGAACCAGCGGTGCTCCGTAGGCGTTCAAGGGGCTACGCAAGTACGCAGGCAAAAAGATGCCATGCCGTGCTTGCGCTGGTGTGTTTGGGGGACAGAAGCCACACTGGGGCAGAGGTCCTGTCTGCTCTGCAGGGCCAGGCCGAGAGGTGGTTGACGCCACGCCAGCTTAAGCCAGGAATGGTGGTTTGCGACAATGGCACCAACCTCCTCTCCGCCCTCCGACAGGGACAACTGACCCATGTGCCCTGTGTGGCTCACGTCCTTAACCTGGTGGTGCAGCGGTTCTTGGGCAGGTACCCGGGCTTACAGGATGTCCTGAGGCAGGCCAGGAAAGTCTGTGTGCATTTCCGCAGATCTTATAATTCCAGTGCTCGCCTGGCTGAGCTGCAAAAGGAGTTGAACCTGCCCAAGAACCGCCTTATATGTGACATGCCCACCAGGTGGAACTCAACGTTGGCCATGCTGCAGCGGCTGCACACGCAGCAGAGGGCCATCAATGAGTACCTGTGCGACTACGGCACCAGGACAGGGTCAGGGGAGCTTGGTTTTTTTTCTCCACGCCAGTGGGGCATGATCAGGGATGCATGCACTGTCCTGGCACCATTTGAGGAGGCCACGAGGATGGTGAGCAGTGACAGTGCATGCATCAGTGACACTGTACCTCTTGTCCACCTGTTGGAGCACACGCTGCGTGGAATAATGGACAGGGCACTTGAGGCAGAACAGAGGCAGGAAGAGGAGGACTTCCTTGCCTCTCAAGGCCCCCTTTACCCAGACAGTGTTCCTTCTGTCCCACCCATCGCACAGGAAGAGGATGAGGAGGAGGAGGAGGAGGAGGATTGTGGCATGGAGGTGGAGCCTGGCACTCAGCAGCATCAACAGCAGCAGTCTTTTAGGGATGATTTACAGTCCCAAGAAACCCGTGGACTTGTACGTGGCTGGGAGGAGGTGGCTGCGGATCATGTCGTCCTTAGTGACCCAGAGGACTCCGGACCGAATGCCTCAGCTAACCTACGCTGCATGGCCTCCCTGATCCTTCAAAGTCTGCGGAAGGATCCTCGTATTCTTCGGATCAAGGAGAGGGACCATTACTGGCTGGCCACTCTCCTTGATCCACGGTACAAGGGTAAGGTTGCGGACCTTATGTTACCGTCGCAGAGGGAGCAGAGGATGAGACAACTCCGGGAGGCCTTGCAGAAAGGTCTGTGCAACGCGTTCCCAGAGACTGGGAGGTTACAAACTCCTGGTCCTGGACAACGAGTTGCTGAGGCTTCGGCCAGTCAAAGAAGGAGCGGTGGGGAAGGTGGCCGTCTGACCGATGCGTTCAGACAATTCTTTAGTCCGCAGCCCCAAAGTATGATCGGTTCCAGCAACCATCGCCAGCGTCTGATAAACATGGTGCAGGAATATCTAGGGGCAAGGTCAGACTTGGACACCTTCCCCACCGAAAATCCTCTGGCTTACTGGGTCTTGAGGATGGATCACTGGCCAGAGCTTGCACAGTATGCAATTGAGCTACTGGCCTGTCCTGCATCCAGCGTTCTTTCGGAACGCACATTCAGTGCTGCTGGAGGATTTGTCACGGATCACAGGGTGCGCCTGTCCACCGACTCGGTTGATCGACTGACTTTCATCAAGATGAACCAGTCTTGGATCACCACCAGCTACCACACACCTGATGCTGATATAACAGACTAATTGATTTTGTCACATCCCTTCAAGACTGATGCTGATGCTGAGTGCCTGTGCTGTTATGTTGACTGGCTATCCTCCTCCTCCGAGTCCTCAATGATACGATTGATGATGATAGCTTGGAAGATCATTTTTGTTTATGGGTGCCGCCACCAGTGCCTAACGCCCAATTTTTCAGCCCCTGTTTAACAGGGGCGTGTAATTACAATTTTTGAAGCAATACTTTGCAACAGGGCTCATTGCTGTGCTCCAAGTACAGTATCTGTGAGGGGTTGCAGTGTTGTGCCACCAGTGCCTAAGGCCCAATTTTTCAGCCCCTGTTTAACAGGGGCGTGTAATTACAATTTTTGAAGCAATACTTTGCAACAGGGCTCATTGCTGTGCTCCAAGTACAGTATCTGTGAGGGGTTGCAGTGTTGTGCCACCAGTGCCTAAGGCCCAATTTTTCAGCCCCTGTTCAACAGGGGCATGTAATTACAATTCTTGATCTAATAATTCACAGCAGGGCCCATTGCTGCACCCACCAAGAGTAACTCTGAGGGCTTACAGTGTTGTGGCAACGCCACCACCACCACCACCACCACGAAAGGCCCAATTTTTCAGCCCCTGTTCAAAAGGGGCATGTAATTACAATTCTTGATCTAATAATTCACAGCAGGGCCCATTCCTGCACCCACCAAGAGTAACTCTGAGGGCTTACAGTGTTGTGGCAACACCACCACCACCACCACCACCACGAAAGGCCCAATTTTTCAGCCCCTGTTCAACAGGGGCATGCAATTACAATTCTTGATCTAATAATTCACAGCAGGGCCCATTGCTGCACCCACCAAGAGTAACTGTCAGGGCTTACAGTGTTGTGGCACCAGCACCACCATCAAAGGCCCAATTTTTACTACCACTGTTCAACAAATATATGTAATTACAATTCCTGATATAATAGTTGACAGCAGGGCGTTCCAGCACCAACCAAGAGTAACTGTGAGTGCTTACAGTGTTGTGCCAACACCAACAACTAAGGGGCCTATTTCTGCAGAGTATATACGGCAGGTCCCTACTTTCAAACATCCAACTTACAAACGACTCCTACTTGCAAACGCAAGAAGACAACAGGAAGTGAGAGGAAATCTACCCATAGGAAGGAAAATTCTCTCCTGTAAGAATTAATATGGGAGAAAGGTGTCTCCTCTGTACTGATGCTTTATCACCAATCCTTGTTTCAAGAAAAACACCACATTTCAAAAACAGTTGTCATTGGGACGGAAAGTGAGGTGAAATGTTCTGAACAGGGGCACAGACAGCAAAACAAATGTTACAGGGGTGATAACCCTTACCTATGTTTTCCAAAAAGTTTAAAAATAGATTTTTGGGCTGGAGCTACACTTAAACAATGTACCTGTTCAAAATTACAAACAGATTCTACATAAGAACAAACCTACAGTCCCTGTCTTGTATGCACCGCCTGTATACGGCTGTTCAGAGTATATAGGGCCTTTTTTATTTTATGTGCGGGGTTCCCCTTAATATCCATACAAGACCCAAAGGGGCTGGTAATGGGCTGGGGCAGGGGGGGGGGGGTCATGGGGTAGCTATGCCATTTTTCTTAAAGATTTTCATCCATATTACCGGGACCAGACATTACATTAAAGCCACAAGCAGTTTTAAATGGCTTTTTTTTTCTTTAGAAGTGTCATTTTGTGCAGGGACAGTTCTAAACACGGGAAACACGTGGCACTTCACAGGCATACTTTAGACACCCCCCAGGTACGATATTTAAAGGAATATTTGACTTTTTTTTTTCACTTTATGCATCATTAAAATGACTGCTCCCGAAAAACGACCGTTTTTAAAACTTCTTTTTGCATTGATACATGTCCCCTGGTGCAGAACCCGGGTTCCCAAACCCTTTTTAGGACAATAACATGCATAATAGTCGTTATAATTAGCACTTTAGAATTCGAACGTTCGCATCCATTGTATTTAATAGGGTTCTAATGTTCGTACGAACTTTCGGTCCGTTCGCGGGTTCTGGTGCGAACCGAACCCGGGGGTGTTCGGCTCATCACTACAGGGCAGTACAAAACCCCCCCAAATGACCCCATTTTGGAAAGTAGACACTCCAAGGAAATTGCTGAGAGGCATGTTGAGCCCATAATGACAAAAAAAAATAAAAAATTACAAAAACTTGTCACTAAATGATATATTGCTCACACATGCCATGGTTATATGTGGAATTGCACCCCAAAATACATTCTGCTGCTTCTCCTGAGTATGGGGATACCACATGTGTGGGACTTTTTAGGAGCCTAGCCACGTACGGGACCCCGGGAAACCAAGCACCGCCTTCAGGATTTCTAAGGGCGCAAATTTTTGATTTCACTCCTCACTATCTATCACAGTTTCGAAGGCCATAAAATGCCAAAATAGCACAAACCCCCCCCCCCCCAAATGACCCCATTTTGGAAAGTAGACACCCCAAGCTATTTACTGAGAGGCATGTTCAGTCCATGGAATATTTTATATTTTGCCACAAGTTGCGGGAATATGACAAACTTTTTTTTTTTTTGCACAAAGTTGTCACTAAATGATATATTGCTCACACATGCCATGGGCATATGTGAAATTACACCCCAAAATACATTCTGCTGCTTCTCCTGAGTACGGGGATACCACATGTGTGGGACTTTTTGGGAGCCTAGCCGCGTACGGGACCCCAAAAACCAAGCACCGCCTTCAAGATTTCTAAGGACATAAATTTTTGATTTCACTCCTCACTACCTATCACTACCTATCACAGTTTTGAAGGCCATAAAATTCCCAGATGGCACAAAACCCCCCCAAATGACCCCATTTTGGAAAGTAGACACCCCAAGCTATTTGCTGAAAGGCATGTTGAGCCCATTGAATATTTTTTTTTTGTCCCAAATGATTGAATAATGACAAAAAGAAAAAAAAAATACAAAAAGTTGTCACTAAATGATATATTGCTCACACATGCCATGGTTATATGTAGAATTGTACCCCAAAATACATTCTGCTGCTTCTCCTGAGTACGGGGATACCACATGTGTGGGACTTTTTGGGAGCCTAGCCGCGTACGGGGCCCCAAAAACCAAGCACCGCCTTTAGGATTTCTAAGGACGTAAATTTTTGATTTCACTCCTCACTACCTATCACAGTTTTGAAGGCCATAAAATGCCAAAATAGCACAAACCCCCCCCAAATGACCCCATTTTGGAAAGTAGACACCCCAAGCTATTTACTGAGAGGCATGTTCAGTCCATGGAATATTTTATATTTTGCCACAAGTTGCGGGAATATTACAAACTTTTTTTTTTTTTGCACAAAGTTGTCACTAAATGATATATTGCTCACACATGCCATGGGCATATGTGAAATTACACCCCAAAATACATTCTGCTGCTTCTCCTGAGTACGGGGATACCACATGTGTGGGACTTTTTGGGAGCCTAGCCGCGTACGGGACCCCAAAAACCAAGCACCGCCTTCAAGGTTTCTAAGGGCATAAATTTTTGATTTCACTCCTCACTACCTATCACTACCTATCACAATTTTGAAGGCCATAAAATGCCAAGATAGCACAAAACCCCCCAAAATGACCCCATTTTGGAAAGTAGACACCCCAAGGAAATTGATGAGAGGCATGTTGAGCCCATTGAATATTTTTTTTTTGTCCCAAGTGATTAAATAATGACAAAAAAAAAAAAAATGTACAAAAAGTTGTCACTAAATGATATATTGCTCAAACATGCCATGTTATATGTGGAATTACACCCCAAAATACATTTTGCTGCTTCTCCTGAGTACGGGGATACCACATGTGTGGGACTTTTTGAGAGCCTAGCCGCTTACGGGGCCCCGAAAACCAAGCACCGCCTTCAGGATTTCTAAGGGCACAAATTTTTGATTTCACTCCTCACTACCTATCACAGTTTTGAAGGCCATAAAATGCCAAGATAGCACAAAACCCCCACAAATGACCCCATTTTGGAAAGTAGACACCCCAAGCTATTTGTTTTTGAAAATGAAGAAAGACATTTTTTTATTTTTCAAGTTTCAAAACCTTGTGACAAAAAGTGATATCTGCAAAATACTCAACATACCTCTCAGCAAATAGCTTGGGGTGTCTACTTTCCAAAATGGGGTCATTTGGGGGGGGGGGGGGGGGGTTTTGTGCCATCTGGGCATTCCATGGCCTCCGAAACTGTGATAGGCAGTGAGGAGTGAAATCAAAAATTTACACCCATAGAAATCCTGAAGGCGGTGCTTGGTTTTCGGGGTCCTGTACGTGGCTAGGCTCCCAAAATGTCTCACACATGTGGTATCCCCATACTCAGGAGAAGAAACAGAATATATTTTGGGGTGCAATTCCACATATAACCATGGCATGTTTGAGCAATATATCATTTAGTGACAACTTTTTGTACATTTTTTTTTTCTTTTTGTCATTATTCAATCACTTGGGACAAAAAAAAATATTCAATGGGCTCAACATGCCTTTCAGCAAATAGCTTGGGGTGTCTACTTTCCAAAATGGGGTCATTTGTTTTTTTTTTAACTGTCCTGGCATTTTATACACAACATTAGGAAGCTTACATCCACTCTTCTAACCACTTGAAGACAAAGCCCTTTCTGACACTTTTTGTTTACATGAAAACATTTTTTTGTGCAAGAAAATTATGTTGAACCCCCAAACATTATATATTTTTTTAAAGCAAAAGCCCTACAGATTTAAATAGTGGATGTTGTATTTTTTTTTTCCACACAGTATTTGCACAGCGATTTTTTTCAAACACATTTTTTGGGGAAAAAGCACACGTTTTTTTATTTTTAATGCACTAAAAAACATTATATTGCCCAAATGTTTGATGAAATAAAAAAGATGATCTTAGGCCGAGTACATGGATACCAAACACGACATGCTTTAAAATTGCGCACAAACGCACAGTGGCGACAAACTACATTCATTTTTAAAAGCCTTTAAAAGCCTTTACAGGTTACCACGTTAGATTTACAGAGGAGGTCTACTGCTAAAATTACTGCCCTCGATCTGACCTTCGCGGTGATACCTCACATGCATGATGCAATTGCTGTTTACATAAGACGCTAGACCGGCGCTTGCGTTCGCCTTTGCGCAAGAGCAGGGGGGGACAGCGGTGCTTTTTTTTTTTTTTTTTTTAATTTATTTTGCTTTTTTATTTTATTTTTAAACTGTTCCTTCCATATTTTTTTTTTTTTTACCATTTTTATTGTTATCTCAGGGAATGTAAATATCCCCTATGATAGCAATAGGTAGTGACAGGTACTCTTTTTTTGAAAAAAATTGGGGGGTTAGACCCTAGATACTTCCTCTGCCCTCAAAGCATCTGACCACACCAAGATCGGTGTGATAAAATGCTTTCCCAATTTCCCAATGGCGCTGTTTATATCCGGGGGGGGGCATTCCCTCCCACTGCTTATAAAAGCAGTCTAGAGGCTAATTATCTGCTAGAATTGCTTTTACATGAAAGCCGGCCACTGGCTGAAAAGAATGATACCAAGATGATACCTAAACCTGCAGGCATCATTCTGGTATAAACATTCAAAGTCCAGCAACATACCAGTACGTTGCTGGTTCTTGTTGGACATGTATTGTAATCTTTTTTTTCATGCAGCCTGTTGGCTGAACAAAAAAAAGAGATTGATCGGTGGGTGTGCCCACCATTAGAATACCTCCCTTAATCCACCCACTTCTAATTATGGGCATACATGCACCATTTATATATGCCGAAGCATGGGGGCATCCTCCCGCAAAAAAGTTATACCGCGTACACACGGTCTGACTTTTCCACGGGCAAGCCTCCGCCAGGAATTTCGACCGTATGTACGCGGCATAAAAGGTTATGCTGCGTACACACGGTCAGACTTTTCCACGGGCAAGCCTCCATCGGAATTTTGACCGTATGTACGCGGCATTAGGAGCAAAATCGCTCCTCCGCCCCTGCTGCCCCCATGCTTCGGCATATATGCTCTTTTTTTTAACTGTGGTGGTGAAATCACCTCCTACAGCGTTGGAGTCACGGCTTTATGTATCGTGGGAGCAAACGCTGTTGCTGTCAAGATAAATAGATCCGCGCTGCAACTGAATGGCGTACCTGCTAAGCAAATGATGGTTAACATTAAAACAAAGTAACATTACAGTACAACAGTAAGACCTTACCATACCATACCTGCAAAGCAAATACCAAAACAAAACCTAGTAAAAAATAAAAAATTTTTTTAACGCAACCTGTGCCTAAAATATATATATGCCGAAGCATGTGGGCATCCTCCCGCAAAAAAGTTATGCCGTCGGACTTTTCACGGGCAAGCCTCCGTCGGAATTTCGACCGTATGTACGCGGCATTAGGAGCAAAATCGCTCCTCCGCCCCTGCTGCCCCCATGCTTCGGCATATATGCTCTTTTTTTTTTTTAACTGTGGTGGTGAAATCACCTCCTACAGCACTGGAGTCACGGCTTTATGTATCGTGGGAGCAAACGCTGTTGCTGTCAAGATAAATAATTCCGCGCTGCAGTTGAATGGCGCACCTGAAAATCGTTGGGTAGGGGTACTCTGGAGGGCATACGGATAATGCCTCTCATGCAGCCGGCTTACTGCATTTGGTTGGGGATGGTGAGGTGCAGAACCGCCTATACAGGAGTTCTGTGACTATCTCATTCTGGAATTTTAGAAGAGATAAAGTCCCACCTGAAGCTCTGTATAGCACATGAGCATTCAGCAAAGCCAATTGGAATAAGGATAGAGACACTTTTTTGTACCAGCGTCTCGCCTTACGGTCAATTAGATACGGCGCCAACAACTGGTCGTTGAGGTCCACCCCTCCCATATTTTTGTTATATTCGTGGACACAGAGGGGTTTCTCCACAACACCAGTCGCCGTACGAATTTGGACTGTCGTGTCTGCATGAAGGGAGGTAAGAAGGAAAACATTCTTATTGTCCCTCCACTTCATAGCGAGCAAGTTATTACACTTCAAGCAGGCTCTCTCCCCCAACCCAAGACGGGCATCTACAAGCCGCTGGGGAAAGCCCCGGCGATTAGGTCGCATGGTGCCACATGCTCCAATCTGATGATCAAACAAGTGACTAAACAGTGGCACGCTCGTGTAATAATTGTCCACATACAAGTGGTACCCCTTTCCGAATAAGGGTGACACCAAGTTCCACACTATCTTGCCAGCGCTCCCTATGTAATCCGGGCAGTTGACCGGCTCAACCTGACTGTCTTTTCCCTCATAAACCGTAAAGCTCCATACATAGCCTGTTGCCCTGTCACAGAACTTATAGAGCTTGACCCCGTATCTGGCACGCTTGCTGGGAAGGTACTGCTTGAAAGACAAGCGGCCAGAAAATGTAATCAGGGACTCATCAACGCAGACAACTTGATCGGGAATAAACAAGGCTGCAAAACGTTCGTTGAAGTGGTTTATGAGGGGCCGAATTTTATAGAGCCGGTCGTATTCAGGGTCTCCACGTGGACGACAAAGTTCATTGTCATTGAAGTGCATGAACCGCAAAATCTGCTCATATCGTGTCCTGGGCATGGAGGCAGAGAACACGGGCATGTGGTCAATTGGGTGCGTGGACCAATAAGCACGCAATGACGGGAATTTATGTGTGCCCATGTTGAGGGAAAGGCCCAGAAAGGTCTTAAATTCGGAAACCGTAATTGGTTTCCAATCTTTGGCAATGGAAGGCAACTGGGGGTTAGCGGCGATGAATTGACCAGCATATAAATTACTCTGGTCCACAATAGATCTATAGAGATCTTCCGTGAAAAACAGCGAATAAAAATCAATTGGCATAAAATCAGCTGTTTCCACCTGAATACCGGGTTGGGCAGTGAATGGGGGAAGTACGGGTTCTGCAGAAGTGGTGGGGACCCAATCAGGATAGGCAAATTCTGCAGGAAGGGCACTATGGGAACGATGGGCCTGCCTTTGTCTTCTTGGTGGCAGCGGGACACTACTTGTGCTTGCCACCTCGCCAGCTTGAACTGCACTTATGGGACTCGCCACGTCACCACGTGATACTGCAGTGCTGGATGTACGCCCAGGCTGTACTAGGCCGCTGGTGCTTGCCAATTCACCAGAAGGAATAGCGGCGCTAGTACTACTCTGCTCCATGATACGAGAGACCTGTGGTTCTTGCTCCTCAACAACCTCAGAAGATCGGGATCGGGTACGCCTGACCTTAGCAGGGACCTCACCTTTGTAGTCAGAGCTATCTGACGTGGAGCCGCTGACTTCACTGTCTTCTACGGGAAGATATTCTGAGCCTAAATCTGACAGATGCGTGACCTCCTCTTCACTATCTGTCATGCTTAGAATCTCGTAGGCCTCTTTACTAGTGTACCTTCGTCTTGCCATTTTGGGCTCTAAATTTAGGGGTACACTGGTAAGATTCACAGGTAAAAAAAGCACCTGACTGTCAGCAAATGTATCAAACGCTTCCAAAAAAAACTGTTAGCGATCGCAGGGATCAGGACTGTCTCTGCGAATGCTGCAGTTATGTGTGTTGTGTTTGGTAAGTGACAGTGATCGATCGATACTGCACTTGGGTGGGCTGGGCTGGGCTGGGCAGGGCGGAGGGGCTAAACGCAGGTGCTAGCAGGTATCTGGGCTGATCCCACTAACACTGCGTTTTTGGGAACCCTAAACTGCTGGGGACACTAGTATAGATCTGATCAGATCAGATATTGATCTGTTCAGATACTATACCACTAAGGGAGGTGTATGCTTTGCGCGTGGGTGTTAGCGTTACTGGCACTAACCTAACGCTGCCTGGGGCGACGCAGACCCTCTCTGGCGCTAAAACCTAATTGATATCAGCCGCCGGGCGATCAGGGGGTTAAACCTTTATTGGGTTATATACGGCGGGTGCCCTGATGCTATAAAAAGCAAACTAACCAACCAGCGTCACCCGTAAAACTTATATGGTGATCACTGGTGAAAGGGTTAACTAGGGGCAATCAGGGGGTTAAAACCTTTATTAGGTTATATATGGGGGTACCTGAAGCTATATAAAAACCTGACGGGTAACCTAAATAACTAACTGGCTAACCAGTGTCACCAGTAAAACTTATACGGTGATCACTGGTGAAAGGGTTAACTCTAGGGGCAATCAGGGGGTTAAAATAATATATGGGGGTACCTGACGCTATAAAAATCTGCGGCGAAACTAAAAATAAATAACTGGCTATCTAGGGCACCACCGGCACTAAATACAGCGATCGGAAATACGATCGCTTAGTGATGCTGGCGTTAGGGGTGAAAGGGTTACCTGGGGGGCGATCAAGGGGTTAAACCTTTATTAGGGTGGGTTAGGGGGCTACCCTGGACCTAAAGGGGCCTAAACCTAACTGCCCTGCAACTTTTTACTGTCACAAATGACACTGATTGCAGTGATCAGTAAAAAAATGACCACTGCAAATGGTGCACTGTGACTGGGGGAACTGGGGGTGATCTGGGGGGTGATCTGGGGGTGACTGGGGGGGTGAAAAGTGTGCCTACGTATACTGGTGTCAGTGGGCTGTTGGTGCACTTACTGTGAGATGTCTTCTCTCCTCGCGCCGGATTGAAAAGACCGACACGAGGAGAGATGACATCACTTCCTCTGCCTGTGTTTACATTACACAGGCAGAGGAAGGTTTTCATTCGCCGGGAGCGATCGCAAGGGGGTGGCCGGAATCAAACGGCCGTCCCATCATCCCGGATCGCTCCCGAACAAATAACCACCGCTCACTGTATAGAAGGGGGGTCCGATCGGACCCCCCAACTATACAAAGGCAATCACGTACCGGTACGTGACTTTGCCTGACGGTGCCATTCTGCCGACGTATAATTACAGTGGGCGGTCGTTAAGTGGTTAAAAGCACTCGCTCACGGCAATACAGAGAACAGTCATTGAAAGTCATTGATAAAAAAAAAAAAATCAAAATTCAATTACCAGACCCTTCAGGTCTGGTATGGATATTAAGGGGAACCCTGCGTCAAATAAAAAAAAATGACGTGGGGTTCCCCCCAAATATCCATACCAGACCCTTTATCCGAGCACGCAACCTGGTAGGCCGCAGGAAAAGAGGGGGGATGAGAGAGCGCCCCCCCCCTCCTGAACCGTACCAGGCCACATGCCCTCAACATGCCACAAAATTGTAGGGGTAAAATGTACCCCGTTACCAATTCGCATAGGGGGGCGGAATCTGGGTGTCCCCATTGTTTAAGGGGGCTTCCAGATTCAGATAAGCCCCCCGCCCGCAGACCCCCACAACCACCGGGCAAGGGTTGTGGGGATGAGGCCCTTGTCCCCATCAACATGGGGATATGGTGCTTTGAGGGGTCACAGACCCCCAAAGCATCCTCCTCATGTTGAGAGCATGTGGCCTGGTACAGTTCAGGAGGGGGGCGCTCTCTCGTCCCCCCCTCTTGTCCTGCCACCTGCCAGGTAGCATGCTTGGATAAAGGGTCTGGTATGGATTTTTGGGGGGAACTCCACGCCATTTATTTTTTAAATTTGGCGTGGAGTTCCCCTTAAAATCCATACTAGACCTGAAGGGTCTGGTATGGATATTTGGGGGAACCCCACATATTTTTTTTTTTATTTGACGCAGGGTTCCCCTTAATATCCATACCAGACCTGAAGGGCCTGGTAATTGAATTTGGGGGGACCCCTACGCATTTTTTTTTTATCAATGACTGTTCTCTGTATTTCCAGGAGCCGACAATTTATTATAGCCGCGAGTGCTTTTAAATTTTTTTTTTTCCTTCAGAAATTACACTTTGTGCAGGGACAGTTCTAAGCACGGGAAACAAGCGCTACTTTACAGGCATACTATATACACCCCATAGGTACGAAATTTAAAGGAATATTTCACTTTTATTGTTTCACTTTAAGCATTATTAAAATCACTGCTCCCGAAAAAACTGCAGTTTTTAAAACTTTTTTTTGCATTGATACATGTCTCCTGGGGCAGGACCCGGGTCCCCAAACACTTTTTATGACAATAACTTGCATATAAGCCTTTAAAATTAGAACTTTCGATTTTTCATGTTCGAGTCCCATAGACTTTAACAGTGTTTGGATGTTCGAACAAATTTATTGCCTGTTCGCATGTTCTGATGCAAACCGAACTGGGGGGTAATCGACTCATCCCTAACCACCACATAAAGATTTGAAGAAGGTACAAGGTAGTGTAAAGGCCTAAGACTTCTTTTCAGTGTCACCTTTGCCCATGTTTGCTTCACTGGGACAAGGACGGCCTTACTGAGTGTGTAGGGTCCTCTCGCCAGAACATCACAACCAGCGTCTGCCAGCTCTCCCGCGGCCGGATCTGCACACCAGAGCCTGCCTCTTCCCCTGCGGTGGTATGTCACTGAAGAGAAAAGACGACCATCGCCCGTGCACACCAGGGCTAGTTCCCCAGCATTAGGGATAAGCTCGATGTTCGGGTCGAACATAGGTTCGACTCGAACATCGGGTGTTCGCCCCGTTCATCGAAAAGCAAACATTATGGGGCGTTCGCGGCAAATTCGAGCGGCGCGGAACGCCCCATAATGCACTGCGAGATCGCAGTGGATTGCTGTATGATGATTGGCCAAAGCATGCACCGTGACTCTGCTAAGAGACCCATGACTGGCCAAAGGCAGGGTGCTTTTGGCCAATCATGGCTCAGGGGGACTAAGTCCACGCCCCAAACTATATAAGGCTGCCTGTACATCGGCCCTGTGTAGTGTGTTGTTGGCGTGGACGGAGAGATAGTGTGATTTACATTGAGCAGGCAGGAAGGCAGGTTATTCAGTTAGCTCAGCTGCAGTCAGTGTATTTAATATATATATACAGCCAGTCTTGTGTATATATATATATATATATATATATATATATATATATATATATATATTTACTCTGCATCCAGTGTAGCCTATATCTGATTGCAGACCATTCCTGGTGTACTTTTTCTAATATACTTCAGGCAGTGTATTTAACCACTTCAATACCGGGCTTTTTTTACCACATCAATATCAGGCCTATTCTGGCACTTCTCTCCTACATGTACAAATCATCATTCTTTTGCTAGAAAATTACTCAGAACCCCCAAAAATTATATATTTTTTTTTAGCAGACACCCTAGGGAATAAAATGACGGTAATTGCAACTTTTTTTCTTGCACGGTATTTGCGCAATAATTTTTCAAACGCCTTTTTTTGGGAAAAAAATGGTTTCATGAATTAAAAAATAACAAAACAGTAAAGTTAGCCCAATTTTTGGGGAAAATATAAAAGATGATGTTACGCCGAGTAAATAGATACCTAACATGTCACGCTTTAAAATTGCGCACACTCATGGAATGGCGCCAAACTACAGGTACTTAAAAATCTCCATAGGCGACGCTTTAATTTTTTTTACAGGTTACCAGGTTAGAGTTACTAGGAGGTCTAGTGCTAGAATTGTTGCACACGCTCTAACGCACGCGGCGATACCTCACATATGTGGTTTGAATGGCGTTTACATATGTGGGCGGGACTTACGTGTGCATTCGCTTCTGATCGCGAGCTACCTGGGACAGGGGCGTTTTTTTTTTTTATTATTATTTATTATTTTTTTTACTTTTTTTTTTTTTTTTTACACTTATTTTACTTTTTTTTTTCACTTTTATTCCTATTACAAGGAATGTAAACATCCCTTGTAATAGGAATGTGTGTGACAGGTCCTCTTTATTGAGAGATGTGGGGTCAATAAGACCCCACATCTCTCCTCCAGGTTGGAAAGCATGAGATCGTGAATTTTTTTCACTGATCTCATACTTACTAGCCGCAATGGTGGCTTTGTTTACATCTGAGGACCCGGACCTCGGACGATCATAGAGATGACTGGTGACCATCTGGTCACCAGTCATCTCTATGCTCGTCACGTGACCCACCACCGGTGCCGGACGATTCTCTCCGGGTCCCCGATGGCACGGGAGAGCCCGGAGAAGCACCGGATGGTGGCGGGAGGGGGGGATGTCCCCTCCCGCCGCCTATAAGAACGATCAAGCGGCGGAACCGCCGCTATGATCGTTCTTATGGTGCGCAGATTCGCCGGCACAACAAAAGGATATCTGAATGATGCCTCTAGCTGCAGGCATCATTCAGCTATCCACCCACAAACCGAGGACGTCATATGACGTCCACCCAGGATGGAAGATCCCATCTGTGGACGTCATATGACTATGGGCGGTAGAGAAGTGGTTAATATATATATACAGCCAGTCTCGTATATATATATATATATATATATATATATATATATATATATATATACACTGCATCCAGTGTAGCCTATATCTGATTGCAGGCCATTCCTGGTGTATTTTTTCTAATATACTTCAGGCAGTGTATTTAATATACACTGCTCAAAAAAATTAAAGGAACACTTTGAAAACACATCAGATCTCAACAGGGCAAAATCTCATGCTGGATATCTATACTGATATGGATTGGGTAATGTGTTAGGAATGAAAGGATGGCACATTATTTGATGGAAATTAAAATTATCCACCTACAGAGGGCTGAATTCAAAGACACCCCGAAAATCAAAGTGAAAAAATTATGCAGCAAGCTAGTCCATTTTGCTGAAATTTTATTGCAACAACTCAAAATGGTCCTCAGTAGTTTGTATGGTTCCCAAGTGCTTGTATGCATGCCTGACAACATCGGGGCATGCTCCTAATGAGACAACGAATGGTGTCCTGGGGTATTTCCTCCCAGATCTGGACTAGAGCATCACTGAGCTCCTGAACAGACTGAGGTGCAACCTGGCAGCACCTGATGGACCGAAACATAATGTCCCAGAGGTGTTCTTTTTGATTTAGGTCAGGTGAGCGTGGGGGCCATTCAATGGTATCAATTTCTTCATCCTCCATGAACTGGCTGCATGCTCTCGCCACATGAGGCCAGGCATTGTCGGGCATTGCACCAGGAGGAACCCAGGACCCACTGCACCAGCGTAGGGTCTGACAATGGGTCCAAGGATTTCATCCCGATACCTAATGGCAGTCAGGGTGCCATTGTGTAGCCTGTAGAGGTCTGTGCGTCCCTCCATGGATATGCCTCCCCAGACCATTACTGACCCACCACCACACCGGTCATGCTGAACGATGTTACAGGCAGCATAAAGTTCTCAGCGGATTCTCCAGACCCTTTCACATCTGTCACATATGCTCAGGGTGAACCTGCTCTCATCTTTGAAAAGCATGGGGTACCAGTGGCGGACCTGCCAATTCTGGTGTTCAATAGAAAATGCCAATCGAGCTCCACAGTGTCCGGCAGTGAGCACAGGGCACAATAGAGGACGTCGGGCCCTCAGGCCACCCCCATGAAGTCTGTTTCTATATGTTTGGTCAGAGATATTCACACCAGTGGCCTGCTGGAGGTCATTTTGTAGGGCTCTGGCAGTGCTCATCCTGTTCCTCCTTGCACAAAGGAGCAGATACCGGTCCTGCTGATGGGTTAAGGACCTTCTATGGCTCTGTCCAGCTCTCCTAGAGTAACTGCCTGTCTCCTGGAATGTCCTCCATGCTCTCCCTTGTGCAGGGAGACACGGCAAACCTTATGGCAATGACACGTATTGATGTGCCATCCTGGAGGAGTTGGACTGCCTGTGCAACCTTTATAGGGTCCAAGTATTGCCTTGTGCTACCAGTAGTGACACTGACCCTAGCCAAATGCATAACTAGTGAAAAACAGTCAGAAAAGATGAGTAGGGAAAAAAAATGTCAGACACCTCCACCTGAAAAACCATTCCTGTTTTGGAGGTCGTCTCATTGTTACCCATATAGTGCACCTGTTGTTAATTTCAATTAACAGCAAAGCAGCTGGAACTGATTAACAACCCCCTCTGCTACTTAACTGACCAGATCAATATCCCAGAATTCTGATTCAAAAGTGTTCCTTTAATTTTTTTGAGCAGTGTATATATACAGCCAGTCTCGTATATATACAGTATATATATATATATATATATATATATATATATATATATATAAATATATACTGAATCCAGTGTAGCCTATATCTGATTGCAGGCCATTCCTGGTGTACTTTTTCTAATATACTTCTGGTGGTGTACACAGTACACAATACAGTGTAGTGTGGTGTTGCAAAACAAAATTGACAGCATGTCCGGAAGGCCACCAAGGAGAGGCAGAAGCTCACAGGACACTAAAAGAAGGCAAACAGGCTCTGTGTCTACAGTCAACAGTGCTGGTCGTGGACACGGTGCATCCTCTGCACGTGGCCATGGGGCACACTTGTCCTTTTTTATGCTGTTGGCCGTGTTGTTGAGCCACAACATGCAGAAGAGTTGGTGGAGTGGATAACAAAGCCGTTCTCATCCTCCTCATCTTCTGTCACCCAGGCTCAGAGTAGTTTGCCTGCCAATGCAGCTGCCAAAGCGGCCTCCTCCATTGGCTCCTTGTCAACCGTCACTCCTTCCCTAGCCCCACCATCATGCATGGAAGAGTCCCCCAAACTATTCCACCACAGTGTCGGGTACATGGTGCTGGAGAATACGCATCGATTTGAAGGCTCCGATGATGGTACCCAAGTTGAGGAAGGGAGTAACGTGAGCCTAGAGTGAGGGAGTGCCCAAGAAGGACAAGAAACTGGCAGGCATGTTCCCCCAGCTGCAGCATACTTTCAAGTTTGCTCCAGTGATGAGCAGGGAGGGGATGATGAGGTCACTGACTCTACTTGGGTGCCTGATAGAAGAGAGGAGAAGGAGGAGGAGGAGGCACATCTCCAATGAGGCAGGATGCCCTCCAGGGTGCAGCTTAAGGGCAGCCACCCTATTGCATTACACCACAGAGCTAAGCAGGTGCAGGGCGCTGATGACTCCCCGCTTATTTTGAAAAGTTCTTTGGTGTGGGCCTTTTTTGACATGTGTGCAGCAGATCGCACCGTTGCTGATTGCAACCTATGTCTGAAGCGGATCAAGCGTGGCCAAAACAGCAGCCGCTTGGGCACCACATGCTTGACCAGACATATGACGACCTCCCATGCAGTCCGTTGGCAAGAGCACTTGAAAGACCCACATCAAAGAACATGCTCCTCATCTATGATCTCCAACCCCACTATACCTCCAGTCCTCTCAGAAACCTGCACTGAGAGGAATGCAGGTATAGCAATAGGTGTCCCAAGTACTTGCGGCCAATCTGCTAGCGGTACACCACCATCCGATTTTAGCAAGCAAATTTCCCTACCCCAGTTGGTAAACTGTAGAAAGAAATTTGCTCCCAGCCATCCACATGCTCAGCGTCTGAATGCTAGCTTGGCCAAATTGCTAGCACTGCAGCTGCTACCTTTTCAGCTGTTAGACTCTGCCCCCTTTCGTGAATTTGTGGAATGTGCAGTACCTCAGTGGCAGGTTCCCAAATGCCATTTATTTTCACGGAAGGCCATTCCGGCTCTCTACCGGCATGTGGAAGGCAACGTCTTGGCCTCGTTGGACAGGGCGGTGAGCAGTAAGGTGCACATTACTGCTGACTCATGGTCCAGCAGGCATGGACAGGGACGTTACCTTTCTTTCACGGCGCACTGGGTAACTCTGCTGACAGCTGGGAAGGATGCAGGACAGGGTTCAGTATTGTTGGAGCTTGTTCCGCCACCACGCCTTCAAAATGCTAGTAGTGGTGACTCTACCACAGCTCTCTCCTCCACCCCCTCCTCTTCTTCTTCCTCTTTTGCCTCTTCCTCTGCAGATTTGTCCTCTGAACCAGCGGTGCTCCGTAGGCGTTCAATGGGCTACGTAAGCACTCATGCAAAAAGATGCCATGCAGTGCTTGAGTTGGTCTGCTTAGGGGACAGGAGCCACACTGGGGCAGAGATTCTGTCAGCTCTGCAGGGGCAGGGGCAGAGGTGGTTGACGCCACGCCAGCTTCAGCCAGGAATAGTTGTATGCAACAATGGCACCAATCTCCTCTCTGCCCTCCGACAGGGACACTTGACCCATGTTCCCTGTTTGGCTAAAGTCCTGAATTTGGTGGTGCAGCGGTTCTTGAGCAGGTACCCGGGCTTACAGCATGTCCTGAGGCAGGCCAGGAAAGTCTGTGGTCATATAATGCCAGTGCTCAGCTGGCTGACATTCAAAGAGAATGCAACCTGCCCAAGAACCGCCACATCTGTGACATGCCCACCAGGTGGAACTCAACATTGGCAATGCTGCAGCAGCTGCACACGCAGCAGAGGGCCATCAATGAGTACCTGTGTGAGTATGGCACCAGGACAGGGTCAGGGGAGCTTGGCTTTTTTTTGCCACACTAGTGGCTACTGATCAAGGATGCATGCACTGTCCTGTCACCATTTGAGGAGGCCACGAGGAAGGTGAGCAGTGACAGTGCATGCATCAGTGATACTGTCCCTCTTGTCTTCCTGTTGGAGCACACACTTTGTGGAATAATTGACAGGGCACTTGAGGCAGAACAGCGGGAGGAAGAGGAGGACTTCCTTACCTCTCAAGGCCCCCTTTTTCCAGGGGCTCACCAAACACACAGGAAGAATAGGAGGAGGAGGAGGATTGTGTCAGCATGGAGGTGGAGGATAACACTCAGCAGCAGTCTTCAAGGGATTGTTTTCAGTCCCCAGAAACCCATGGAGTTGTACGTGGCTGGGAGGAGGTGGTTTCGGATCATATAATCCTTAGTGACCCAGAGGACTCAGGCTGCATGGCCTTCCTGATCCTGCAAAGCCTGCAAAAGGACCCTAGGATTCATGGTATCAAGGAGAGGGATCATTACTGGTTGGCAACCCTTCTTGATCCACGTTACAAGGATAAGGTTGCAGAACTTATCCTGCCTTCGCAGAGGGAGCAGAGGATGAAACATCTTTAGGAGGCCTTGAAAAAGGTTTTGTGCAATGCGTTTCCAGAGCCTGGGAGATTACAATTTCCTGGTGCTGGACAACGTGTTGCTGAGGCTTCGTTCAGTCACAGAAAGAGCGGTGGAGAAGGTGGCTGACTAACCGAAGCCTTCAGACAATTCTTCGGTCCTCAGTGCCAAGGTCTGATCGGTTCCAGCAACCATTGCCAGCATTACATGGTGCAGGAATATATAGGGGCAAGATCAGACTTGGAGACCTTTCCAACGGAGCATCCCCTGGGTTACTGGGTCTTGAGGATGTACCACTGGCCAGAGCTTGCTCAATATGCAATTGAGCTACTGGCCTGTCCTGCATCCAGCGTTCTTTCTGAATGCACATTCAGTGCTGCTGGAGGGTTTGTAACCGATCACAGAGTGTGCCTATCCACAGACTCTGTCGATAGGCTCACATTCATAAAAATGAATCAGTCTTGGATCACCAGCTACCAAGCACCTGATGTTGATGTAACCGATTGATTTTTCTATGGATGTGGGATCCCTTGAAGACTGCCTATGCAGAGTGACTATCCTATTATGCTGAGTGACTATCCTTTTCCTCCTCAATCTTGATGACGCTAGCTTCTAAGAATATTTTTGGTTCAGGGCACCACCACCACTGCATAATGCACAATTTTTCTGCCCCTGTTTAACAGGGGCATGTAATTACAATTTTTGATATAATATTTCACAGCAGGGCTTGTTCCTGCGCTCAACAAGAGTATCTGTGAGGGTTACAGTGTTGTGGCACCACCACCACTGCCTAAGGCCCAATTTTTCTGCCCCTGTTTAACAGGGTTATGTAATTACAATTTTTGATCTAATATTTCACAGCACGGCTCGTTCCTGCGCTCAACAAGAGTATCTGTGAGGGTTTACAGTGTTGTGCCACCACCACGACCACCACCAAAGGCCCAATTTTTCGGCTCCTGTTTAACAGGGGCATGTAATTACAATTTTTTATATAATATTTCACAGCAGGGCCTGTTCCTGCACCCACCAAGAGTAACTGTGAGGCTTTACAGTGTTGTGCCACCACCAGCACCACCACTGCCTAAGGCACAATTTTTCTGCCCCTGTTTAACAGGGGCGTGTAATTACAATTTTTGATCTAATATTTCACAGCAGGGCTTGTTCCTGCGCTCAACAAGAGTATCTGTGAGGGTTACAGTGTTGTGGCACCACCACCACTGCCTAAGGCACAATTTTTCTGCCCCTGTTTAACAGGGGCGTGTAATTACAATTTTTGATCTAATATTTCACAGCAGGGCTTGTTCCTGCGCTCAACAAGAGTATCTGTGAGGGTTTACAGTGTTGTGCCACCACCACGACCACCACCAAAGGCCCAATTTTTCGGCTCCTGTTTAACAGGGGCATGTAATTCCAATTCTTGATATAATAGTTCACAGCAGGGCCCATTCCTGCGCTCAACAAGAGTAACTGTGAGGACTTACAGTGTTCTGGCGCCACCTATACCAAATGCACAATTTTTCTGCCCCTGTTTAACAGAGCCACGTAATTACAATTTTTGATCTAATATTTCAGGCCGTATAGTATATACAGGCAGTCCCCTACTTACAAACATCCGACTTACAAACGACTCCTACTTACAAACGGAGGGAGACAACAGGAAGTCAGAGGAAATCTACCCCTAGGAAGGGAAATTCTCTCCTGTAAGAGTTAATATGGGAAAAGTTGTCTCCATAACCCCTAAATTTTCAAAATCCGATTGTCATTGGGAAAGAAAGTAAGGTGACATCTTCTGAACAGGGACACAGACAGCAAAACAAATGTTACAGGGGTGATAACCCCTCCCTATGCTATCCAAAAAGCTTAAAAATAGATTTTTTGGCTGGAGCTACACTTAAAAAATTTACCTGTTTCAAATTACAAACAGATTCAACTTAAGAACAAACCTACAGTCCCTATCTTGTTTGTACCCCGGGGACTGCCTGTATACTGCTGTTCTGAGTATATAGGGCCTGGGGGCCACACGCCTTTATTTTTTAATTTGGTTTGCTTGATTTCCCTAATATCCATACCAGACGCAAAGGGACTGGTAATGGACTGTGGGGGGGGCATGCCGTTTTTCTGAATGATTTTCATCTATATTGCCGGAACTCGACAATACATTACAGCCGTGTAGCGCTACTCCCAGTTAAGAGAGCCGCTGGATTTGTTTTCGGGCCCTGTGTACAGCACCACCAACCCCCAGCAATCTGCTCGACCCACTCTGGCACAGCTAGTCTAGGGGTTATATTTGTATCACATTCAAATAGTATTGCAAGGAATAATCTCTTAGCAGTAAGACAACACACTGAGGCAAGAGATTAAATATAACAGTTTACTCTTATATTAAAGGTAGCATAGGCAGAACACAACACATGCAATTGGTTAGCAGAGCCCTGCAGAATTCAATACAGCATACAATAATGGCGCTGCGCGGTACTTCACCATGTGTAGCTATTATGGTATGCGCGCCCTATGGCGCACTAAACAATATCCTAACTTCCCACCCTGGTCAGGCCTGACATGGAGTAAATCTCAGTCACCTCCTATATGGATTTCTTCGCATGCCAGCTTTCGGTGGTGCACTTGATAATTAGCAATTTGTAATCCACAATCGGGCAATACTTGAAACACTATACTGGGGGGACACTTCAACTCTGTCCTGCTACCGGTCCCCCCGGGAACAGCAAATAAGCGAAACTGTGGGCCTATGCAGTCTATAGGCCTGAACACGGCACAGTCTATTGGTCTGGGCAGGTGCCCGCTCACCACTCCGGACGCGATCCCAGTCTGGAACGTCCACCCTGCTGTGTATCCGCACACAGCGTCTGCAACGATCGGGTCCCCGATCCAACTGATGTCCTCACTCGACAAGTCAGATGCCACCCAGGCTCCGCAGTGGGGTGGAAGGCTCTTTGGAAGTTGCGCAAGGCCCAGGCTTCAGGCCTTGCACTGCAGCAAACCCCTCCACAAACCTCCTGTAATAGGAACAGAACCCCAGAAAGGATCTGAGCTCTGTCACCGTGGTGGGCCTGGGCCAGGAGGTGACTGCCTCCAATTTTTCGGGGTCTGTGGCTACCCCATCTTCAGACACTATATGTCCCAGATAGTTGACTGATGACTGATAGAATTGGCACTTTTCAGGTGAGAGCTTGAGTCCTTCCTCACTCAGTCTCTTCAAAACTTTCTCCAGTCTCTCCTCATGCTTTTCCAAGGTTCTTCCGAAGACAATGATGTCATCCAAGTATACGAGGACTTCGATGAGGTTCATATCTCCCACAGTCTTCTCCATGAGACGTTGGAAGGTGGCTGGAGCTCCAGACAGACCTTGAGGCATTCGGTTGAATTCAAAGAACCCCACCGGGGTTATGAAAGCCGTCTTCTCCTTGTCTTCTGGATGCATCGGGATCTGATAGTACCTGCTCTTGAGGTCCATAACACTGAACCACTTGGCTCCAGACAAACTCTGTAGGGCATCCTCTATCCTTGGAGTGGTATATTTATCCGGTATGGTTCTCCTGTTGAGGGTCCTATAGTCTATGCACAGCCTCAGTGACCCATTCTTCTTCCGGACCACCACTATAGGGGAGGCATAGGGACTTCTAGATTCTCGAATCACCCCTGTTTGCTTGAGCTCGGCGAGCTGCTCCCTCAAGTCTTCGAGGTCTGCTAACGGAACCCGCCTAACCCTTTCCCTGAAGGGTTTGTCTTCCTGGAGGCGGATCCGGTGGGTGGCACTCCTAGCACACCCCACATCGAATTCATCTTGGGAAAAGATCCTCTCCCACCTGGTCAACTGGGCCTTGGCTCTCTCTTTCCAAGCCCTGGGCAGATTTGGATTCTCCATGGAGAGCTTCTCCCACACAGTACTTTCTCCATCTGTCTTCTCCACATCTGATGAAGCAACTGGGGTAGCTGGGCTCACCCTGCCCAGCAACAGCCTGGCTGGGATTTCCATGGGACCATCAGTGGTATTTCTGACACTCACAGGCACTTTACAGTTAGCCTTCTTCAGGGCCCGCACCGGGACCACTTCTGGGACTACTTCTAAGCCCGAATGTTCTTCCCTTGGGTCGGGTTCCAACATGACAAAAGGGCCAGGCTGCTCCCAAGTGAGTTTCACTGTGGCTTTCAAGCAGGTTACTTCACCGGGCTGCAGCACTATTCCCCTTCTTCCCAGCCTCCAGACCTTCCCTACCCCCTCTTCCGGGGCCATCTGTTCCAAGATCAGCCATTGGTAGGCTGTCTTCAACATTGGGTGGATCTCAGTGACCGTGGGGTCTTTCCTTCTTGTCAGAGGGGCCAGAAGTCTTCGGACCAGATCCGTGTTCGTCCCTATTATCAGGGAACTCTTGTTAGCTCCAGGCGGTCGGGGGCACACCACAGCTAAGGTGTCGAACACTTCAGCCTTTCCTCCGGCTATGGATGGGTCAAAAGTCAGTTTTATAGGCAGATAGCCATCATAAGGGAAGCTCTCCGTCCCAATTCCCCATATCTCCAACGCTTCAATCTTCTGGATGGGTAGGTGACTTAAATGCTTGTCATAAAAGTCCCGGTACAACAGGGTCACTTGCGCCCCAGTATCCAATATGGCTCTTGTGTACACTCCCTCCACTTGAACTGGTACTATCGGGGAGGGACCCACAAGCTTCTCTGGATATCGCTTTGTAGGGGTCTCTTTCCTTTGATCTTTGCATTTTCCCTTTTGGCTTTCTTTCTTCCATTTCTCTCTGGACTTAAGCCTCTCCTGGGCCTGGTATGCATTGATCTCCCTCCTTTTGATGGGTGTAACTACCCGCTGAGGGACACTACTCTCTTTCTTTGGGGTGCGTTCCTTCTGAGGAACTTTGCGTTTCTTCTGAGGGGTTTTCTCCACTCTTTTCATGTGCTTCTCATTCAGTTTGGAGCTCACTGGAGATGATGGGCACCCGGTTGACTCCTTCACCGGGGCCCGCTGAAGTTTTCCAGCGGCTTGCGGTTATTCATCTTTTTTTTCTTCAGGCTGGCACACACTTTGGCGAAATGGCCAGCTCCTCCACAATTGAAACAAATCACATCCCCCCAATCTTCCAGGGATGCGGGCGCTGAGGTGTTGGGAAACAGCTCCTTCCTCGGACTTTCCCACTCTGGTTCCCTTGACTTCTTTTCCATCAGGGAGGTCAGCATCCCCAACACTTGGGACATCTGTGACTTCAAGGTATCCACCTCTGAGTCTCTTTCCAGGGTCATGGCCGTCCTGACCATCACTGGAGGAGGATTTACCGACTCAACTGGTAGGCTCCTCTTCTTCTCCTCCAGCATAGCTTCTTCCTCTCTGACTACTCGGATCAATTCAGGGTACTCCAGGCTCTTCCCGCCAATGCGATGGGGTCCAGGGGCTGAGATCCTCTCATCACCTGTTGAACACGGGCCTCATCCACCTTCCGTGGGTCAATCCCCTTCTTAAGAATCATCTTATGCAGGATCTTATCCAGGTGCCTCATGAACTCTGACAGCTTCTCTCCTGTCTTCTGGTAGCAATGCTCCAGCTGGTAAGTGAGCTCAGTGATTTTCTCTGTTCCACCGAACACATTCTGCAGAATGTCCAGATAGTCCTGTGCATTACAGTCTGTCTTACTCATCTTGAGATTGTGTATGGCCTCTAGAGCAGGCCCCTTCAAGCTCTCAGCAATTCTCTGCTTCTTTCTGTGGTCTGGGACTTCCCATTCTTCAAGGGCCTGAGTGGCACCGTCTAACCACTCTTCGAACCCCTCTTCACCTGAGGGTACAGGTTTCCTTCCTGAGAATATTCTAAGCTTTCTGTATCCTGACATCTGGTAATCTGTAGGATCTTTCATGCACTGGGCTACAAGTTCCCCCAGGACCGCGCACAACTCTGCGCCAAGAATGGTAGATGGCGACCCGGGACTTTCCCTTTTCACCTGTCTTGCTTCTTTTGGGGTGGGTGATGGAGACAGTTTCGGTGTCTGAGACCGTTCTCCTGGCTTAAGTGGCAGCGCGTGTATCAGGCTATAAGTCTGGTCATCTATAGCTTCTACACTTGGATTCTTGAAATGTTCTGGGACTCCGTCCTTCCATTCCACTAATGCGTGGGTCAGTGAGGAATTCGTCCTGACATCCACCACCCATGCTTTCTGATATGGTGACAGTGACATCACTAGCTGCTTCACCGCTTCTTCTTGCCAGATCCCTGGGAGTTCTATGACTACTACCCCGGCTGGATCTGTGTTGACCGTTTTACACCACTGTCCTACTTCTAGTGGGTCCATGCTGGTACTTTTGGAGCGTTGCTTGCTGCAACAGGATCCCGGACGAGCCCCCACGTGTAGCGCTACCCCCAGTTAAGAGAGCCGCTGGATTTGTTTTCGGGCCCTGTGTACAGCACCACCAACCCCCAGCAATCTGCTTGACCCACTCTGGCACAGCTAGTCTAGGGGTTATATTTGTATCACATTCAAATAGTATTGCAAGGAATAATCTCTTAGCAGTAAGACAACACATTGAGGCAAGAGATTAAATATAACAGTTTACTCTTATATTAAAGGTAGCATAGGCAGAACACAACACATGCAATTGGTTAGCAGAGCCCTGCAGAATTCAATACAGCATACAATAATGGCGCTGCGCGGTACTTCACCATGTGTAGCTATTATGGTATGCGCGCCCTATGGCGCACTAAACAATATCCTAACTTCCCACCCCGGTCAGGCCTGACATGGAGTAAATCTCAGTCACCTCCTATATGGATTTCTTCGCATGCCAGCTTTCGGTGGTGCACTTGATAATTAGCAATTTGTAATCCACAATCGGGCAATACTTGAAACACTATACTGGGGGGACACTTCAACTCTGTCCTGCTACCGGTCCCCCCCGGGAACAGCAAATAAGCGAAACTGTGGGCCTATGCAGTCTATAGGCCTGAACACGGCACAGTCTATTGGTCTGGGCAGGTGCCCGCTCACCACTCCGGACGCGATCCCAGTCCGGAACGTCCACCCTGCTGTGTATCCGCACACAGCGTCTGCAACGATCGGGTCCCCGATCCAACTGATGTCCTCACTTGACAAGTCAGATGCCACCCAGGCTCCGCAGTGGGGTGGAAGGCTCTTTGGAAGTTGCGCAAGGCCCAGGCTTCAGGCCTTGCACTGCAGCAGATCCGCACAGGAAGAAGCTCTTGCTTGCAGCGCGGTGTCCAAAGAGGCCGAGCTCCGCCTCGCCTCCTCCTTAAATAACCCCTCCCATGAGTCTCTGCGGTGGCTAACTGCACTCTGGGTGCCGAACAGGGTTCTGGGCAACGTAGTCCTGGGCCCTTAAAGGAGACCCCGCTACAGCCGCAAACAGTTTTAAATTACTTTTTTTCCTTTAGAAATTTCATTTTGCTGCAGGGAGTGTTCTAAACATGGGAACATGTCAGCATGGAGGTGGAGGATAACACTCAGCAGCAGTCTTCAAGGATTGTTTTCAGTCCCCAGAAACCCATGGAGTTGTACGTGGCTGGGAGGAGGTGGTTTCGGATCATATAATCCTTAGTGACCCAGAGGACTCAGGCTGCATGGCCTTCCTGATCCTGCAAAGCCTGCAAAAGGACCCTAGATTTCATGGTATCAAGGAGAGGGATCATTACTGGTTGGCAACCCTTCTTGATCCACGTTACAAGGATAAGGTTGCAGAACTTATCCTGCCTTCGCAGAGGGAGCAGAGGATGAAACATCTTTAGGAGGCCTTGAAAAAGGTTTTGTGCAATGCGTTTCCAGAGCCTGGGAGATTACAATTTCCTGGTGCTGGACAACGTGTTGCTGAGGCTTCGTTCAGTCACAGAAAGAGCGGTGGAGAAGGTGGCTGACTAACCGAAGCCTTCAGACAATTCTTCGGTCCTCAGTGCCAAGGTCTGATCGGTTCCAGCAACCATTGCCAGCATTACATGGTGCAGGAATATATAGGGGCAAGATCAGACTTGGAGACCTTTCCAACGGAGCATCCCCTGGGTTACTGGGTCTTGAGGATGTACCACTGGCCAGAGCTTGCTCAATATGCAATTGAGCTACTGGCCTGTCCTGCATCCAGCGTTCTTTCTGAATGCACATTCAGTGCTGCTGGAGGGTTTGTAACCGATCACAGAGTGTGCCTATCCACAGACTCTGTCGATAGGCTCACATTCATAAAAATGAATCAGTCTTGGATCACCAGCTACCAAGCACCTGATGTTGATGTAACCGATTGATTTTTCTATGGATGTGGGATCCCTTGAAGACTGCCTATGCAGAGTGACTATCCTATTATGCTGAGTGACTATCCTTTTCCTCCTCAATCTTGATGACGCTAGCTTCTAAGAATATTTTTGGTTCAGGGCACCACCACCACTGCATAATGCACAATTTTTCTGCCCCTGTTTAACAGGGGCATGTAATTACAATTTTTGATATAATATTTCACAGCAGGGCTTGTTCCTGCGCTCAACAAGAGTATCTGTGAGGGTTACAGTGTTGTGGCACCACCACCACTGCCTAAGGCCCAATTTTTCTGCCCCTGTTTAACAGGGTTATGTAATTACAATTTTTGATCTAATATTTCACAGCACGGCTCGTTCCTGCGCTCAACAAGAGTATCTGTGAGGGTTTACAGTGTTGTGCCACCACCACGACCACCACCAAAGGCCCAATTTTTCGGCTCCTGTTTAACAGGGGCATGTAATTACAATTTTTTATATAATATTTCACAGCAGGGCCTGTTCCTGCACCCACCAAGAGTAACTGTGAGGCTTTACAGTGTTGTGCCACCACCAGCACCACCACTGCCTAAGGCACAATTTTTCTGCCCCTGTTTAACAGGGGCGTGTAATTACAATTTTTGATCTAATATTTCACAGCAGGGCTTGTTCCTGCGCTCAACAAGAGTATCTGTGAGGGTTACAGTGTTGTGGCACCACCACCACTGCCTAAGGCCCAATTTTTCTGCCCCTGTTTAACAGGGGTATGTAATTACAATTTTTGATCTAATATTTCACAGCAGGGCTCGTTCCTGCGCTCAACAAGAGTATCTGTGAGGGTTTACAGTGTTGTGCCACCACCACGACCACCACCAAAGGCCCAATTTTTCGGCTCCTGTTTAACAGGGGCATGTAATTCCAATTCTTGATATAATAGTTCACAGCAGGGCCCATTCCTGCGCTCAACAAGAGTAACTGTGAGGACTTACAGTGTTCTGGCGCCACCAATACCAAATGCACAATTTTTCTGCCCCTGTTTAACAGAGCCACGTAATTACAATTTTTGATCTAATATTTCAGGCCGTATAGTATATACAGGCAGTCCCCTACTTACAAACATCCGACTTACAAACGACTCCTACTTACAAACGGAGGGAGACAACAGGAAGTCAGAGGAAATCTACCCCTAGGAAGGGAAATTCTCTCCTGTAAGAGTTAATATGGGAAAAGGTGTCTCCATAACCCCTAAATTTTCAAAATCCGATTGTCATTGGGAAAGAAAGTGAGGTGACATCTTCTGAACAGGGACACAGACAGCAAAACAAATGTTACAGGGGTGATAACCCCTCCCTATGCTATCCAAAAAGCTTAAAAATAGATTTTTTGGCTGGAGCTACACTTAAAAAATGTACCTGTTTCAAATTACAAACAGATTCAACTTAAGAACAAACCTACAGTCCCTATCTTGTTTGTACCCCGGGGACTGCCTGTATACTGCTGTTCTGAGTATATAGGGCCTGGGGGCCACACGCCTTTATTTTTTAATTTGGTTTGCTTGATTTCCCTAATATCCATACCAGACGCAAAGGGACTGGTAATGGACTGTGGGGGGGGGGGGGGGGGCATGCCGTTTTTCTGAATGATTTTCATCTATATTGCCGGAACTCGACAATACATTACAGCCGTGTAGCGCTACCCCCAGTTAAGAGAGCCGCTGGATTTGTTTTCGGGCCCTGTGTACAGCACCACCAACCCCCAGCAATCTGCTCGACCCACTCTGGCACAGCTAGTCTAGGGGTTATATTTGTATCACATTCAAATAGTATTGCAAGGAATAATCTCTTAGCAGTAAGACAACACACTGAGGCAAGAGATTAAATATAACCGTTTACTCTTATATTAAAGGTAGCATAGGCAGAACACAACACATGCAATTGGTTAGCAGAGCCCTGCAGAATTCAATACAGCATACAATAATGGCGCTGCGCGGTACTTCACCATGTGTAGCTATTATGGTATGCGCGCCCTATGGCGCACTAAACAATATCCTAACTTCCCACCCCGGTCAGGCCTGACATGGAGTAAATCTCAGTCACCTCCTATATGGATTTCTTCGCATGCCAGCTTTCGGTGGTGCACTTGATAATTAGCAATTTGTAATCCACAATCGGGCAATACTTGAAACACTATACTGGGGGGACACTTCAACTCTGTCCTGCTACCGGTCCCCCCCGGGAACAGCAAATAAGCGAAACTGTGGGCCTATGCAGTCTATAGGCCTGAACACGGCACAGTCTATTGGTCTGGGCAGGTGCCCGCTCACCACTCCGGACGCGATCCCAGTCTGGAACGTCCACCCTGCTGTGTATCCGCACACAGCGTCTGCAACGATCGGGTCCCCGATCCAACTGATGTCCTCACTCGACAAGTCAGATGCCACCCAGGCTCCGCAGTGGGGTGGAAGGCTCTTTGGAAGTTGTGCAAGGCCCAGGCTTCAGGCCTTGCACTGCAGCAAACCCCTCCACAAACCTCCTGTAATAGGAACAGAACCCCAGAAAGGATCTGAGCTCTGTCACCGTGGTGGGCCTGGGCCAGGAGGTGACTGCCTCCAATTTTTCAGGGTCTGTGGCTACCCCATCTTCAGACACTATATGTCCCAGATAGTTGACTGATGACTGATAGAATTGGCACTTTTCAGGTGAGAGCTTGAGTCCTTCCTCACTCAGTCTCTTCAAAACTTTCTCCAGTCTCTCCTCATGCTCTTCCAAGGTTCTTCCGAAGACAATGATGTCATCCAAGTATACGAGGACTTCGATGAGGTTCTTATCTCCCACAGTCTTCTCCATGAGACGTTGGAAGGTGGCTGGAGCTCCAGACAGACCTTGAGGCATTCGGTTGAATTCAAAGAACCCCACCGGGGTTATGAAAGCCGTCTTCTCCTTGTCTTCTGGATGCATCAGGATCTGATAGTACCCGCTCTTGAGGTCCATAACACTGAACCACTTGGCTCCAGACAAACTCTGTAGGGCATCCTCTATCCTTGGAGTGGTATATTGATCCGGTATGGTTCTCCTGTTGAGGGTCCTATAGTCTATGCACAGCCTCAGTGACCCATTCTTCTTCCGGACCACCACTATAGGGGAGGCATAGGGACTTCTAGATTCTCGAATCACCCCTGTTTGCTTGAGCTCAGCGAGCTGCTCCCTCAAGTCTTCGAGGTCTGCTAACGGAACCCGCCTAACCCTTTCCCTGAAGGGTTTGTCTTCCTGGAGGCGGATCCGGTGGGTGGCACTCCTAGCACACCCCACATCGAATTCATCTTGGGAAAAGATCCTCTCCCACCTGGTCAACTGGGCCTTGGCTCTCTCTTTCCAAGCCCTGGGCAGATTTGGATTCTCCATGGAGAGCTTCTCCCACACAGTACTTTCTCCATCTGTCTTCTCCACATCTGATGAAGCAACTGGGGTAGCTGGGCTCACCCTGCCCAGCAACAGCCTGGCTGGGATTTCCATGGGACCATCAGTGGTATTTCTGACACTCACAGGCACTTTACAGTTAGCCTTCTTCAGGGCCCGCACCGGGACCACTTCTGGGACTACTTCTAAGCCCGAATGTTCTTCCCTTGGGTCGGGTTCCAACATGACAAAAGGGCCAGGCTGCTCCCAAGTGAGTTTCACTGTGGCTTTCAAGCAGGTTACTTCACCGGGCTGCAGCACTATTCCCCTTCTTCCCAGCCTCCAGACATTCCCTACCCCCTCTTCCGGGGCCTTCTGTTCCAAGATCAGCCATTGGTAGGCTGTCTTCAACATTGGGTGGATCTCAGTGACCGTGGGGTCTTTCCTTCTTGTCAGAGGGGCCAGAAGTCTTCGGACTAGATCCGTGTTCGTCCCTATTATCAGGGAACTCTTGTTAGCTCCAGGCGGTCGGGGGCACACCACAGCTAAGGTGTCGAACACTTCATCCTTTCCTCCGGCTATGGATGGGTCAAAAGTCAGTTTTATAGGCAGATAGCCATCATAAGGGAAGCTCTCCGTCCCAATTCCCCATATCTCCAACGCTTCAATCTTCTGGATGGGTAGGTGACTTAAATGCTTGTCATAAAAGTCCCGGTACAACAGGGTCATTTGCGCCCCAGTATCCAATATGGCTCTTGTGTAGACTCCCTCCACTTGAACTGGTACTATCGGGGAGGGACCCACAAGCTTCTCTGGATAACGCTTCGTAGGGGTCTCTTTCCTTTGATCTTTGCATTTTCCCTTTTGGCTTTCTTTCTTCCATTTCTCTCTGGACTTAAGCCTCTCCTGGGCCTGGTATGCATTGATCTCCCTCCTTTTGATGGGTGTAACTACCCGCTGAGGGACACTACTCTCTTTCTTTGGGGTGCGTTCCTTCTGAGGAACTTTACGTTTCTTCTGAGGGGTTTTCTTCACTCTTTTCATGTGCTTCTCATTCAGTTTGGAGCTCACTGGAGATGATGGGCACCCGGTTGACTCCTTCACCGGGGCCCGCTGAAGTTTTCCAGCGGCTTGCGGTTATTCATCTTTTTTTTCTTCGGGCTGGCACACACTTTGGCGAAATGGCCAGCTCCTCCACAATTGAAACAAATCACATCCCCCCAATCTTCCAGGGATGCGGGCGCTGAGGTGTTGGGAAACAGCTCCTTCCTCGGACTTTCCCTCTCTGGTTCCCTTGACTTATTTTCCATCAGGGAGGTCAGCATCCCCAACACTTGGGACATCTGTGACTTCAACGTATCCACCTCTGAGTCTCTTTCCAGGGTCAAGGCCGTCCTGACCATCACTGGAGGAGGATTTACTGACTCAACTGGTAGGCTCCTCTTCTTCTCCTCCAGCATAGCTTCTTCCTCTCTGACTACTTGGATCAAGTCAGGGTACTCCAGGCTCTTCCCGTCCTGTCTTGTGCGTAGCGCCAATGTGATGGGGTCCAGGGGCTGAGATCCTCTCATCACCTGTTGAATACGGGCCTCATCCACCTTCCGTGGGTCAATCCCCTTCTTAAGAATCATCTTATGCAGGATCTTATCCAGGTGCCTCATGAACTCTGACAGCTTCTCTCCTGTCTTCTGGTAGCAATGCTCCAGCTGGTAAGTGAGCTCAGTGATTTTCTCTGTTCCACCGAACACATTCTGCAGAATTCCAGATAGTCCTGTGCATTACAGTCTGTCTTACTCATCTTGAGATTGTGTATGGCCTCTAGAGCAGGCCCCTTCAAGCTCTCAGCAATTCTCTGCTTCTTTCTGTGGTCTGGGACTTCCCATTCTTCAAGGGCCTGAGTGGCACGTCTAACCACTCTTCGAACCCCTCTTCACCTGAGGGTACAGGTTTCCTTCCTGAGAATATTCTAAGCTTTCTGTATCCTGACATCTGGTAATCTGTAGGATCTTTCATGCACTGGGCTACAAGTTCCCCCAGGACCGCGCACAACTCTGCGCCAAGAATGGTAGATGGCGACCCGGGACTTTCCCTTTTCACCTGTCTTGCTTCTTTTGGGGTGGGTGATGGAGACAGTTTCGGTGTCTGAGACCGTTCTCCTGGCTTAAGTGGCAGCGCGTGTATCAGGCTATAAGTCTGGTCATCTATAGCTTCTACACTTGGATTCTTGAAATGTTCTGGGATTCCGTCCTTCCATTCCACTAATGCGTGGGTCAGTGAGGAATTCGTCCTGACATCCACCACCCATGCTTTCTGATACGGTGACAGTGACATCACTAGCTGCTTCACCGCTTCTTCTTGCCAGATCCCTGGGAGTTCTATGACTACTACCCTGGCTGGATCTGTGTTGACCGTTTTACACCACTGTCCTACTTCTAGTGGGTCCATGCTGGTACTTTTGGCGCGTTGCTTGCTGCAACAGGATCCCGGACGAGCCCCCATGTGTAGCGCTACCCCCAGTTAAGAGAGCCGCTGGATTTGTTTTCGGGCCCTGTGTACAGCACCACCAACCCCCAGCAATCTGCTCGACCCACTCTGGCACAGCTAGTCTAGGGGTTATATTTGTATCACATTCAAATAGTATTGCAAGGAATAATCTCTTAACAGTAAGACAACACACTGAGGCAAGAGATTAAATATAACAGTTTACTCTTATATTAAAGGTAGCATAGGCAGAACACAACACATGCAATTGGTTAGCAGAGCCCTGCAGAATTCAATACAGCATACAATAATGGCGCTGCGCGGTACTTCACCATGTGTAGCTATTATGGTATGCGCGCCCTATGGCGCACTAAACAATATCCTAACTTTCCACCCCGGTCAGGCCTGACATGGAGTAAATCTCAGTCACCTCCTATATGGATTTCTTCGCATGCCAGCTTTCGGTGGTGCACTTGATAATTAGCAATTTGTAATCCACAATCGGGCAATACTTGAAACACTATACTGGGGGGACACTTCAACTCTGTCCTGCTACCGGTCCCCCCCGGGAACAGCAAATAAGCGAAACTGTGGGCCTATGCAGTCTATAGGCCTGAACACGGCACAGTCTATTGGTCTGGGCAGGTGCCCGCTCACCACTCCGGACGCGATCCCAGTCCGGAACGTCCACCCTGCTGTGTATCCGCACACAGCGTCTGCAACGATCGGGTCCCCGATCCAACTGATGTCCTCACTCGACAAGTCAGATGCCACCCAGGCTCCGCAGTGGGGTGGAAGGCTCTTTGGAAGTTGCGCAAGGCCCAGGCTTCAGGCCTTGCACTGCAGCAGATCCGCACAGGAAGAAGCTCTTGCTTGCAGCGTGGTGTCCAAAGAGGCCGAGCTCCGCCTCGCCTCCTCCTTAAATAACCCCTCCCATGAGTCTCTGCGGTGGCTAACTGCACTCTGGGTGCCGAACAGGGTTCTGGGCAACGTAATCCCGGGGCCTCAAAGGAGACCCCGCTACAGCCGCAAACAGTTTTAAATTACTTTTTTTCCTTTAGAAATTTCATTTTGCTGCAGGGAGTGTTCTAAACATGGGAAAAATGTTCCACTTTACAGGCATACTATAGACACCCCCCAGGCACTAAATTTAAAGGAATATTTCACTTTTATTGTTTCACTTTAAGCATTATTAAAATCACTGCTCCCGAAAAAACTGAAATTTTTTAAACTTTTTTGCATTTATACATGTCCCCTGGGGCAGGACCCAGGTCCCCAAACACTTTTTGTGACAATAACTTGCATATTAGCCTTTTAAAATTAGCACTTTTGGTTTTTCATGTTATTGTCCCATAGACTTTAATGGTGTCCGCGTGTTTGCACAAACTTTTTGACAGTTTGCATGTTCTGCCGCAAACCGAACCGGGGGGTGTTCGGCTCATCCCTACCCAGCATCTCCACCAGAGATTCCTGTCTCCAGAAGCCCAGCTAAGGCAAGGATGAGGCTGAATTTGCCAGCCATGGACAGCCACAAGGTGAGCCATCCCTTCCCCTAACAGGGACTCCAGGGTGCACAACCAAACCCTGTAACTTCCTATCCCACTGTGGGGCAACCTTTTATGGATACTATTTACAGAGGATTTTAATGGTGCCATAGGGATAACAAAAAAAACATTTATATTATAAAACATAATTTTTAATTAGTACATAGTTAAAAATCCATGATCATAGGCCATTGAAATGCAGCCTTTATGCCTTATTTTGTAAACTTTGGGAGTCATGTCTGCTATTGCCAAGCCATGGTGCAGGTCGTGATTATGCCATGTTGCATTTTGCACTGTCAGTTCATACACTATGTGTGCCGTTCTGTTGTGGTCCGACCCATGGTGATTGTAGCCAGATCGTCTCATGCCCCTTTCCCATATGAAGCCAGTCATGAGCAGCTGCATGAAGGGATGCTGCTGCGGGCAGTTTTTGGTGTGGACGCTATGTCAGCATTGGGTGTTGGTGCCCTCCCACTAGTGGCAGCGCACTTTCCCCTTGCTGGTATTGTCCTTTTTGTGTGGACCAAAGTTGCCTCTTTGTTCATGTAGTCTGCAGACTTATCTGGACCCCGGTGTTCTGTTAAATTCTCCAACCCGTCAGAAACTCCCACTACTTAATTTTCCGGTTTCTTTAAACCAGCAGTAATTGCAGTTTTTGATGAATTGGTGGTTGGACACAACACCGGCAACTGAATAGAGTCCAGTGCAGGATATTATGGACGGTGATTCTTACTCTGCTCCGATACTAGCCAACAAAATGGCCACCTCCGAGACGCTGACAACTTTGTCCTTGTTAGCCGCTCTGCTGTCAAAACAGCTCAATCTTCCTGTACCGGACTCTATTCGGTTGTCAGTGTTGTGTCCAACAACCAATTCATCAAAATCTCCAATTACTAAGGGTTTAAATAAACTGGAAGTGACGTGGTTGGAGTTTCTGATGGGTTTGAGAAGTTGAGAACACCGGAAAATGCACGTCAGCATACAGGAGTCCGCACCAGATAGACAATATAAAATTGCCGCATACGTGGACGATGTTCTCTTGTTCCTGAGAGACCCTATAATGACCATTCCCAACCTACTGGCTGATTTTACTCTTTTCAAATCCTTGTCCAATCTTCAAATTAATTTCACAAAGTCTAAAGCGTTGAATGTGACACTTCCCCCTACCCTAGTTACGCAATGTAAACATAACTTCCCCTTTGGATGGGAACCCGCTGAACTTACTTATCTTGGTATCCGAATTCCCACCAAATTATCCGAACTCTATGCAAAGAACTTCCTGCCCACTCTTCACACACTCCAGGGTGACCTGCACAAATGGCACTTTGGCAACTTCTCATGGTTGGGAAGAATTGCCATACTGAAAATGAACATCCTCCCCAGACTCCTGTACCTCCTTCAGGCTATCCCCATTAAACTTCCAGCTTTCTTTTTTACACAATACAAACACATTTTTAGGGCCTTCATTTGGTCCTCCCGCACCCCCAGACTAAGTTGGACTAGACTAACACTACCTAAATTATTGGGGGACCTTGGACTCCCAGACATATTAAATTACAATTGGGCCTGCCACTTAACCAGGATCGCAGATTGGCACCTACATGCCCGCAACAAGGATTGGATGGCACTTGAGAACGCTTTCTCACACGTCCCGTTATCTCACTTACCTTGGATCACACGCAAATCCATCCTGAAGGACCACTCTATGCACCCACTAGTTGGAGCTACCCTGTCCTGCCTGGGTTTAGTTGGCAAACACCTATCCACCTCATTTGCCCCAGGTCCAATGACCTCTCTAAACCGCAACCCTGACTTCCAGCCAGGCCTCTCTCGCAGTGCCACAAACGAGGATCCCGGCGACTCCCCCGTATGGTCCCGTGTCTTTTTCCTTGATAATGACCTATTATCCCACCAGGCACTAACCTCCAAACTCACTGACTATGATGTTCCTTTTTTAAAATATCTACAACTCAGACACTTTCTCAATTCTGCAGACTCATATTCTATCTGGACTCGAGACCTCACGCCCTTTGAAACACTATGTAATAGCGGTGAACCTCTTCGACACCTCATATCGTCCCTTTATGCACTCCTGTTTTACAAACATGATGTTAAATACGACAAACTGGTACAACACTGGGAGTTGGAACTGACACTGCAACTTTCTTTGGCCGAATGGGAACGCATTTTCACTCACATGCACAAGGGCTCCATTAACCTATCCACTCAGGAAAACAGATACAAAATCTTCTCAAAGTGGTACAGAACACTGGATAGAATCCACAAATACCACCCCAGTGTCCCACCAACCTGCTGGAGATGTAATGCGCATCCCGGCTCCCTCATCCACATCTGGTGGGATTGCCCCTTAATACAACCATTTTGGACCGAGGTCCATCGCCTAATATCTTGAATCACCACCTTTACCCCCGAATTTAGTCCTGCACAATTTCTACTGCACCACACCTCCACGTCCCTCTCAGCTTATAAAAAATCTCTCACACTGCACCTTATTAATGCAGCCAATCTATGTGTGCCAGTACGCTGGAGGAGCACCACTCCCCCAACGGTCTCTGATTGGCTTCGGAGAGTGGACAGAACGGCGGAAATGGAAAGGCTGGTGCACCAAGCACATGACAACCCTACAAAATTCACTGATGCATGGGCTGGACTCACCCTCTCTCACTTCTTCCACACCAGCCTGAACCTCCTCCCCCATAATCAATCACTATAGGTCATCCGCCGCCCTCCAGCCCTCTCATTTCCCTAGTCACCCCCCTCTTCGCACCCCCCTCTTCGCACCTTCCCTCTTGGAACATCGTGACCTTGGCTCACCAACACCCCCCACCTAGCGCTTCGTTACGGCATGATTAAGTACACATACATCCCCACTGGGTCTGCGACACCCCACTTCCACTTACAATAGGAAGGGCCTATCCCAGTATAGAACTTCCATTTTACCCTATAGCATTGTCCTAACTTGCCATGACTGGGTGTCCCCCCCTCCCCCCCTTCCCTTGGCCCTTTTGAAAAAATAAATAAAAACACAGGAGTCTGCACCCGACCAGTGAAGTTAGACGCTGGCCGTGTGGGAGATGTAAAAAGCCCGCGTCTCCAGGGGGCATTTTGCTTGAGCCACGAGGGCGACCTTTACAATATACCAATGTATCAACATCTCTACAGGTATTATTCCAGACATTATTCCAGTTTTGTTAACAACGGATTACCTGAGCTGCTATTTTGTGTTGTGTAAGCACCCCTTTAGATTACTTGATGAATGATATCCTTGCTTGGCAGCCCTGTTTCTATATATGATGAGTAGTTTTTGCATAGCTTGGCTATCTGGACCCAGACATTATCGTTGGGTTCAAACAGTAATAGATAAGATAATGTGCTAATGTTTATACACATGGGAATAATTGCACAGCATTATTGCTCTTTTTCTAAAAATACTGTGCAGAGCTAGCTGTTGCCGACGCTTAAGTCATCTTTTATGTGCCATCACACAATATATTTGTTTACCCCTTTTTTCAGTTCATTTACACTGGATATTGGTCCTGGCTTAGAAATCAGGCGCCCTCGGTTAAAGTTTTAATAAATGTGCATTGTGTGAGTACAACAATAAGCTAACATCAGTTATGTATTAATATTCATTTTATGGATATTTGTTTACTATAGCTTGGTCTTGGTGTATCTCCTGTGGCCACGCAGCAGCTCTTTCCCTGTACTGTGCAGACGGCTGTTGTCTTTCGGTATAGCAAATGTATAAGTAGTTGTCTTCAAATGCCCCAAAGAAGCCCTAGGTGGTGAAACATGTTGGGGATATGTGCCACGCTAATACTGTTAGTGTAAATACACCATTGATCATGTATTTCACATGTGTTGGATTTTAGTTTGCTTGATTTTAACTATGTACTAATAAATAATGAAGTTTTATACTACAAATGGTTTTTCTGTTATCTCTATGGGATTTTAAAATTCCACTAAATGTTTTTTGCTCTGTGAATATTATTCCAGGCATGTGGTGCCTGATATAGCTATGTCACCTAACCACACTACAGAGAGACTGTCATGGATAATACCCTTAATAAAATGCTCATGTCAGTGAGGAGCTCCCCCAAACAGACATGCTCTCCCTCCTGCAAAAATGTGGTCACAACACTAATGCTATAGAGGACAGGGTCTCACATATTGAAGCTAATTTGGGAGACATCGCTACTACTGTTAATGATCTCATCGATGCACACAATGATTGCAAGGAGGGTCATAAGTAGATCAAAGATAAATTGTCAGACATGGAGGATAGGTCTCACTGCAACAACATTAATTAACCCATATGCTCAGCTACAACTTTTTGCGGACCTATCCCAACATATCTTACAATGCCGCATACAGCTCAATACGACCACAAAAGCTTTGCGCAATCATTACATTCAGCATCAATGGGCAGCACCAGCAAAAATGTTAATCACGTATAACGGTGCCAAACATATTGTGCCATCGCTTCAGGATGGTCTGTGCCTTCTACAAGGATGGGGTATAATCCCTGACTCCTCTACCTCTACACCAATGGAACAGAGTACGAGAGGGGAACACCAGGCTCACCCGCTGCCTCAACTCACCAACAAATTTCGGCCTCACCATTGAGCTGCAATGGGAATGCCCACAAGTTTGTCAACCTATACGGTTAATGGCCTTTGGAACTCTTTACCCCGCTTTTTCCCTTCCTTGGCACTGGATGTGCAAGCTGTTCAGAAGGTGTTATAGGGCATCAGTCCTGTTTTTGTTTGTTTAGTTCTGTTTTATTAGACCTTAAGTTTTCACGCACTATTTGGTTGCCTACAGCCTTGATATTGTTTCTTTACACTGATACCTCCAGCATCTCCAGTGACTCCTCAGTGAGAACCCTAATCATAGCTCCTTTTGAGTAACCCTCTGACCACCCCACAGCACCTACATATTCTCTCATCAGAGGACATAACTCTATGTCCATCAAGTTACTATCCATCAACGCCAAAGGTCTTAATCATCCGTCAAAAAGAGCATCACTATGGAAACTGGCCATACAAAATCACTATCATACCCTGTGCATGCAGGAGACTTACATGCAGCTAACCCACCCACTTGCACTAATAAGAACTTCACCAATATTTTCACAGCCAACGTTCCAGCTTAAAAAAAGAGCATTCTTGTTGCCATTAACAACTCTGTCTCCTTTCAACTCCAACAATACATCAAGGATCCTGAAGGGTGTTACCTTTTTCTTCTGTGTTCTATCAATGTTTCATTCACTATTGTAACAGTCTATGCACAAAACATCTATCAGTTACATTTCCTACTTAAACTTCTCAAGAAAGTCATCGCACTACAGAAGGGATCAATAATATGGTGTGGGGACTTCAACGTTACTCCTGACCCACACATGGACTTCTCCTCACTTCCTAAAAGATACAAACCTACTTTGAACTCTCTTCTAGCACCCTTTTGACTGTACCACGTATGGAGGTGTCAGCACACAGAAGAGCGCGACTACACATTCTTTCCCCCTGCCATAACTCCTACTTCTGCATTTATTTATTCCTCCAAAATCAATGGACCCTACAGAAAGTCTCATCCTCCACTATTTTTCCTACTATTTGGTCTGACCACTCTCCAGTGTGTATTACCATAGAAGACAGCACAAAACCTTCTCCCACCTACCTATGGTGATTAAATACCCAAATTCTGCAATTTGACCCTTTTGTTGATACTCTCCGCAACAATCTCAAGAACTTTTTTTCACTGAATAAGGACTCGGTCTCTGATCCAAGTATTGTGTGGACTATAAATAAAGCTTTTATGCGAGGCCTTTTCATCCAATTGGGGACTAGGGACAGAAGGCAAAGGAAGCAGAACACTGACAATCTCCTAGAGGATATTCAGGCCACTGACTCACTTAACAGCCATGTACCAATCTCAAAACCAAATTGCTTAAACTACGCCCAGAGTTGAGGTCCCTTATACTGGAAAACTTTGATAAATATATAAATAAAATGTACTTTTATGTTTCTGGTAACAAAGCAGGTAAACTTCTTGCCCACCAAATCAAGGGTTATCAAGCCTAAACTCATATCTTCTTTCTTTACCACCCTACCACCAAATTATATATCTTTAGCCACAAGCCATAGCAAATTCATTTAGCACTTACTATAGTGCTCTTTATAACCTAAAAAGGTGAGGTGTCCTTAGACCAACCTGATATTTCCGCCATTTAGTCTTTTTTGGATACGTTACACTTCCCATGCTTAACCCCTGAAAAATTATAAGCCCCTAATATCCCAGTCACTGCCTCTGAAATAGGTAAGGCCACTGACTCCCTACCAAATAACAAAGCCCCTGGTCCTGATGGATTTGTAGGGGAATATTAAAAACACTTTAAACCTAACCTTGTTGAGCACATTACCCACTTATTTAATGATGCTGCTTCCTCTGCCTCCTTCCCTCATGAAATGTTAAAAGCGTTAATCATCACTTTACCGAAGCCAGGGAAAGTGTCCACTTCACTCCAATATTTGTGCCCATTTCCTCTGCTTGTGTAGAATAAATGGTTAGGGGGCGCTAATAAGTGCAAATAAAAAACCAATAATGATGAAATGGTTATACATGTACCAATACCTCAATTTATACAAATGCAATATTGAATACTCTATATAAGTGTCCCAATATATGGTATAAACAAAAGTTCAACAGAAAAGATGTCCAAATTTTGCTGCTGAAAGAGAAATCAAGTTTTCATGTGACTCCAATACTCAGTGCTGACAACTCAGTGCTGACAAAAAACTTGAAGTGATGTAAATTGTGCTCCTTCACCAAGGAAAAAAAACGTACACCCAACGTGCTGTAGTAAATCCTGCTTACCAGAAGTAGTTGACCACTTTAACTAAAAAGTAGGTCAAAATCGCTTTTACAGGGTAGTGCCTGTCCACATGGATTGGACCTGGAAAAAATCCTTCCTCCTCATACAGCCATGACCGGAAAATTAAGATGGAAACATTCCATAGTGTAAAACTGTTTTTTATTCGTAAAAAACATAAAAAAAGCCAAATGGCTACTCACATTCACAAGTGCCTATTCCCGGCACTGGGGCTGCAGGCTCTCAGAGGAATTGGATGGGAAAATCCGCTGCGATCAGTCCACTTGCATGGACGGCGTGCGTTCCACCTCCCTCCTTCCGCTAGCCACACAGGCCGGATGTGGGCGTAAAAACACGTGACCAGATACTGCCTCAACGTATGTTTCGTAGGATACTACGTCATCAGGAAGCGTATCTGGTCACTGGAGGTCACGTAATATATACTGTGTGTAATAAAATACCCGGGAAAACCAAATTTGAACTGCGCAGCCTCAGTCTCGGTTCAAACTAAACAAAACAAAGATCGCGTTTACATAGATAAATATACTGGATATGTGGATATACCTTAACAACATGCCCAACCTAAACCAAACACTAATTGTTTAATAATATAACAAAGATTAGTAGTCCGAACACTCTCTTCAGAGAATATTCAGGCTCATTGTTTTTTATCCACGGAGACACAAAAAACGTACTCTAGTGTCCCCTAGTGGAGATATTCCAAACTTCGCCCGAAACCACATTATTGGAAGTATGCTAACTCATATAGCCATATATGAAAAATTATCTATATAGGAAGATGGTGTGTATAAAGATTCTTTCCACAAAGAAAAAATATATTTTATCTATGTAAATTTTGGTGGATAATCTGGATATCATCCACCACATACTAGAAATATTGATGCCTTAAAATAAAATAAAATAAAATAAAATACTAGAGGTTACCCTTCCCCTTCAACTTGGTGCCAATGGACACCGCAAGAGAACTACATATATAGAGACGAGATAGACTTCATCAGTCTCTAATCCATATGCAGTTAAAATGGATCAAAAGTCATAAAAAAATTATTAAATATGAAAACATACATATATATACATACATACATATACATATAATCATTGTATATATGGAAGACTGCTAATCATTGGAGAGGAAACAATTAAGATCTAGTTCTATATTCATACCAAGCGGATGCATACACTTTAGTCCATATAGCCACTTGGTCTCGTTTTTTGAGACCTCTCTGGTCATATGTGTACCTCTCCAGTGTCTAGCAATTTTATCAATCCCATAGAATTTACACAACGAGGGGTCACTATTATGGAACATTTTAAAATGTCTGGAAACACTATGATTAGGATAGCCATTTTTTATGTTTTTAAGATGTTCATTAATTCTAATTCTCAGGTTTCTGGTAGTGCGGCCTACGTACTGAAGGGAGCAAGGACACTCTAGCACATATGTCACATGATGTGAATTGCACGTGATAAAGGATTTAATATCAAAATTTTTTTGAGTAACTTTGGACTGAAAATTTGAGATTTTTTTTAGGTGCCCCTGCTTTTCTAGTCGTTTTACAGGCTTTGCACCTAGTGCAATAATAGAAGCCTACACTATCAAGGAAGGTGGAGGTTTTTTTGGGGGGATCTGGTACATTCTTAGCAATTTTTATTCTGAGCCCTGGGGCTCTTCTATAGATAAATTTGGGTTTTACAGGAATAATGGATTTCAAATCAGGATCCTTAAGCAGGATTGGCCAATGTTTTTTGATGATAGCTTCGACCTGCTTATACTGTCTATTGAATCCTGACACAAATGCTACTTCCCCTTTAAATTCAGATTTTACCTTGGTTTCTAGGAGGGATTTTCTGTCCATGGCAGATACTTGTGCTAATACCTGGGTGAGTGCCCCCATAGGAAATCCATTATTCCTGTAAAACCCAAATTTATCTATAGAAGAGCCCCAGGGCTCAGAATAAAAATTGCTAAGAATGTACCAGATCCCCCCAAAAAAACCTCCACCTTCCTTGATAGTGTAGGCTTCTATTATTGCACTAGGTGCAAAGCCTGTAAAACGACTAGAAAAGCAGGGGCACCTAAAAAAATCTCAAATTTTCAGTCCAAAGTTACTCCAAAAAAAAAAATTTGATATTAAATCCTTTATCACGTGCAATTCAGATCATGTGACATATGTGCTAGAGTGTCCTTGCTCCCTTCAGTACGTAGGCCGCACTACCAGAAACCTGAGAATTAGAATTAATGAACATCTTAAAAACATAAAAAATGGCTATCCTAATCATAGTGTTTCCAGACATTTTAAAATGTTCCATAATAGTGACCACTCGTTGTGTAAATTCTATGGGATTGATAAAATTGCTAGACACTGGAGAGGTACACATATGACCAGAGAGGTCTCAAAAAACGAGACCAAGTGGCTATATGGACTAAAGTGTATGCATCCGCTTGGTATGAATATAGAACTAGATCTTAATTGTTTCCTCTCCAATGATTAGCAGTCTTCCATATATACAATGATTATATGTATATGTATGTATGTATATATATGTATGTTTTCATATTTAATAATTTTTTTATGACTTTTGATCCATTTTAACTGCATATGGATTAGAGACTGATGAAGTCTATCTCGTCTCTATATATGTAGTTCTCTTGCGGTGTCCATTGGCACCAAGTTGAAGGGGAAGGGTAACCTCTAGTATTTTATTTTATTTTATTTTATTTTAAGGCATCAATATTTCTAGTATGTGGTGGATGATATCCAGATTATCCACCAAAATTTACATAGATAAAATATATTTTTTCTTTGTGGAAAGAATCTTTATACACACCATCTTCCTATATAGATAATTTTTCATATATGGCTATATGAGTTAGCATACTTCCAATAATGTGGTTTCGGGCGAAGTTTGGAATATCTCCACTAGGGGACACTAGAGTACGTTTTTTGTGTCTCCGTGGATAAAAAACAATGAGCCTGAATATTCTCTGAAGAGAGTGTTCGGACTACTAATCTTTGTTATATTATTAAACAATTAGTGTTTGGTTTAGGTTGGGCATGTTGTTAAGGTATATCTACATATCCAGTATATTCATCTATGTAAACGCGATCTTTGTTTTGTTTAGTTTGAACCGAGACTGAGGCTGCGCAGTTCAAATTTGGTTTTCCCGGGTATTTTATTACACACAGTATATATTACGTGACCTCCAGTGACCAGATACGCTTCCTGATGACGTAGTATCCTACGAAACGTACGTCGAGGCAGTATCTGGTCACGTGTTTTTTACGCCCACATCCGGCCTGTGTGGCTAGCGGAAGGAGGGGGGTGGAACGCACGCCGTCCATGCAAGTGGACTGATCGCAGCGGATTTTCCCATCCAATTCCTCTGAGAGCCTGCAGCCCCAGTGCCGGGAATAGGCACTTGTGAATGTGAGTAGCCATTTGGCTCTTTTTATGTTTTTTACGAATAAAAAACAGTTTTACACTATGGAATGTTTCCATCTTAATTTTCCGGTCATGGCTGTATGAGGAGGAAGGATTTTTTCCAGGTCCAATCCATGTGGACAGGCACTACCCTGTAAAAGCGATTTTGACCTACTTTTTAGTTAAAGTGGTCAACTACTTCTGGTAAGCAGGATTTACTACAGCACGTTGGGTGTACGTTTTTTTTCCTTGGTGAAGGAGCACAATTTACATCACTTCAAGTTTTTTGTCAGCACTGAGTTGTCAGCACTGAGTATTGGAGTCACATGAAAACTTGATTTCTCTTTCAGCAGCAAAATTTGGACATCTTTTCTGTTGAACTTTTGTTTATACCATATATTGGGACACTTATATAGAGTATTCAATATTGCATTTATATAAATTGAGGTATTGGTACATGTATAACCATTTCATCATTATTGGTTTTTTATTTGCACTTATTAGCGCCCCCTAACCATTTATTCTACACATCACTGGGAGTCATTCACTTCTCAGGGGAGCGGCTTTAGTTTTAGTTTTTGAGGTCAATATATTTGACCCGGGTGATCATACATTTATTATTTATTATTTTGTCGCGGAGTTTACTCAAAAATCACACATTTCCTCTGCTTAATCACGACACAAAACTATATGCCAAGGTAATTGCGAATGGATTCATTGACTTGCTCCCGATCCTCATCCACCCCAACCAATCTGGTTTCCAGAAGGGGGGTCAAACTTCAGACGCCAATTGTGATCAATATCATTCACCATGCTGAGAATCACAAAGTTTGCTTAATGGAATTCTTTAATTGGATGCAGAGAGGGCATCCAAAAGTTCCATTGGCAGTACCTGGCTATGACATTGCAAAAGTTTGCCTTTCAGGACCATATTTTCTTTGTAATAATGGCATTATACTCATGCCCCTCTGCCCAAGTATACTGCTCCTCCATGGTATCCATGCCCTTTTTCATCTCTAATGGCATGAGACAGGGGTGTCCCCTATCACCCCTAATTTTTAATTTGATAATGGAAATTAAGATTAAAAAAAACCATTATGATAGGCTTTACAGAGCACAAAAGCAATTTGTTTGCGGATGATATTTTCCTTATGCTGACTAGTCCTGTCTCTTCCCTGGTTCAGTACAATGGACACTGGCTGGATTTAGCTTTGTCTCTTATTACAGGAGGAGGTCGGACAAACAGAGGGTTTTTTCACTTACATGCTGTAACCTCACAGCAATGAGGTAAGGGGCCATCCATATATCTTAGGAGTCACAGTGTGGCAAGCACAAAGTTTAAACCACCCATCACCTAGCACTTATCACAGCACTGCTTTCAGTCCATAAGGAATCCTCCTGGTGTTTTGGACTTTCTTACAGCAACATAGTTGCTCTGTTGCACGCTTATTTTTAAGTCTCAAAAGGATTCATGCACCTTTGCACATTATTGGTAGTATAGGTACTGCTTAGTACCATTCCTTCTCCCTCCACGGATATTTATGCACCTTTATTTCTGTCTCAGATATTTAATTTTCCTGTGTCACGGATCATTTGCACTTTTGCACTTCATCATTGTTCCAGCACTTGCTGGTAATACAAGCACCTTATTAATACAGGAGTATACCAAGGCACAATTTTTATGTTTTATGTTTTAATCTTATTTTTATTTTATGCTATCTCAATAAGTATTTATGGATGACATTTTTCAGTAAATTTTATTGGATAATTGAGAACAAGCAATATTGACACAGAATATCACATATTTTTCATCAGCTCAGCACTATTTTTATACACATCTATTCACACTCAGGGTCACGGAATTCACCTTTCAGTGCTTTGCAGCAGATGATCTTTCTATTATATTATAGTAGCGTGGAATTACTTTCTATACACATACTTTGTTTATGGAGAACTGTATCAAATGCCTTTGCAAAATCCAGATACACCACGTCTACGGGCCTTCCTTTATCTAAATGGCAGCTCACTTCCTCATAGAAGGTTAAAAGGTTGGTTTGGCAAGAACGATTCTTCATGAATCCATGTTGATTACTGCTAATGATATTGTTTTCATTACTAAAATCTTGTATATAGTCCCTTATCATCCCCTCCAAGAGCTTGCATACTATTGATGTTAGGCTAACTGGTCTGTAATTCCCAGGGATGTATCTTGGCCCTTTTTTTAAATATTGGTGGTACATTGGCTTTTCTCCTATCTGCTGGTACCATTCCAGTTAGTAGACTCTTTGTAAAAAATTAGGAACAATGCACTGGCAATTACTTGACTGAGTTCCTTAAGGACCCTCAGGTGCAAGCCATCTGGTCCCAGTGACTTATTAATGTTAAGTTTTTCAAGTCTATTTCTAATTCTATCCTCTGTTAGCCATGAGGGTGCAATCTGTGATGTGTCATGAGGATAAACATTGCAGTTTTGGTTACTGAAGCCCCCCGTTTCCATGTGATGACTGAGGAGAAGAATTAATTTAATACCTTCGTCATCTCTCTATCCTTAGTAACCAGATTCCCTTCATCATTCTTCATGGGACCAATATGATCTGACCTTTCTTTCTCACTATTTATATACTTTCTTGGGATTTTTTTACTCCCCCCCACTATGTGCTTTTCGTGTTCTATCTTAGCCGCCCCTATTGCACCCTTACATTTCTTGTTGCATTCTTTGTAAAGTTGGAATGCTGATGATGATCCCCCAGCCTTGTATTTTTTGAAGGCCTTCTCCATTGCTTTTATATGCATTTTTATGTTGGAGTTAATCCACCCAGGACTTTTATTAGCTCTTTTAAATGTATTTCCCATTGGGATGCACTGGCTAATACCCTTATTTAATATACCCTTAAAGCGTACCCATTTTTCCTCTGTGTTCTTTGTTCCTAAGATTTTATCCCATTTAGTATCTTCTAGCAAGGATCGTAGTTTAGGGAAGTTGGCTCTTTTGAAATTCAGTGTCTTTGTAATCTCCTTATGTTTCCTATTTGTGTGATTTATACTGAAACTAATTGACCTGTGATCGCTGTTTCCTAAATTCCCCCATATTTCCACATCCATGATCAGGTCTGTATTGTTGGTAATCAGTAGGTCTATAAACGCTTTGTTTCTTGTTGGTGCATTTACCATCTGACCCATGAAATTGTCCTGCAAGACATTTAGGAAATGGCAAGCTTTAGATGAATGGGCGGTTCCTTCTGCCCAGTCTATGTCTGGATAATTAAAATCCCCCATGATAATGACACTTCCCATCCTTGCCGCTAATGTTAGTGTTGGGCGAACGGTTCGGCCCGAGCATGAATATGGGCCGAACATTGGCTGTTCACCTGTTCAATAAACACTCAAGTTGCTGGGATGTTCTACCATTTGTTCAGCCTGCCAAGCACCCCACAATGTTTTGCATGCCACACAGTGCATTGGAAGCCCTGAATGGTTAAAGCAATGATGACTGTGCCCAATCATGGCTCATTGCTCATAGACCCACCCCCTCTATAAAAGGATCCTTCCCAGAACAGCCATTTGCAGTGTGATATTGGAGTGGAGATAGATAGAACAGGGCTCTGTTAGTGTGCTATTGTGATTCTATTCTGAGTGTAGAGTGTGATGCCGCGTACACACGACCGCTTTTCTCGACGAGAAAAACTGCATTTTTTTTTTCGCCGAGAAAAACGATCGTCTGTGGGCTTTATGTCGTTTTTCTCGTCTCGAAAAACGGCATAAAAAACGACGAGAAAATTTAGAACATGTTCTAAATTTTCTCATCGTTTTTTCCAGCATTTTTTTCCGCGCCAGTTTTCCCATAGGGAAACACTGCCGCGGAGCCCACAGACAGTCGTTTTTCTCGTCAAGAGAAAAAATGACGGGAAAAACGACCGTGTGTAGGGAACCAAGCGGTTCCCTCGTTTTTCCTGTCATTATTCACGGCGGTTTTTTAACCGCCGTGAATAATGATCGTGTGTACGCGGCATAAGTGTAGTGTGAATATAGTGATAGTGTAGTGCCACCATTCATTTTTAATTTAGTGTCAGTTTAGTGTTTCAGGGCAGGTATACTGCAGTCTATTGACATGCCTTAGTGGACATTTACTGCAGTATATTTTGGTGCATTAGTGTACATTTACTGAAGCATATTGAACTGCGTTAGTGCACCCTTAGTGCAGTAAATTGAGACAAGTTAGTGCACGTTTACTGCAGTATATGGAAAACTGCATTAGTGCATGTTTTCTGCAGTAAATTGAACAGCCTCAGTGCACGTTTACTGCAGTATATTGAGGTGCGTTAGTGCATGTTTACTGCAGTATATTGATGTGCATTAGTGCATGTTTACTGCAGTGTATTGAACTGTGTTAGTGCATGTTTACTGCAGTATATGGAACTTTGTAAGTGCACATTTACTGCAGTAAATTAAGGTGTGTTAGTGCACGTCTACTGCAGTAAATTGAGATGCGTTAGTGCACGTTTACTGCAGTATATTGACGTGCATTAATGCACATTTACTGCAGTATATTGAACTGCGTTGGTGCACGTTTACTGCAGTACATTGACATGCGCTAGTGCACGTTTACTGCAGTATATTGATCTGAGTTAGTGTACGATTACTGCAGTATGGGGGGTGTGTCCGGATGTAAACCGAGAAGGACGTGCTGCCAAGGAGCTCCACTGATCTTGCCTCAATCTGCTGCCATCCTGCACTTCTGCTAACCCAGGGAGCCTCCTGGACTTCCATCCAGGTTCCTGAGCATCCCCTCCATCGGCCCTGACCTGTATTTTGGATCCCGGCAGGCCTGCTGCCTTGCTACCCGGCCCGCGGCCGGCTCCATATCATCCGGACAGCCGCCATCTTGCGGCCTGCGGGGCCTCCGCAGCCTCTGCACTCGAGTGCCGCGATACGCGGGGCGAGAGGCAGCCCCATCCTCAGTAGCAGCTTCCTTGGAGCGGGTGTCTGCCATCGGGGGACCGCCAGAGGATCCACTATAGGCGGATTCCCCGCGCCCGCGGCCCGCCGCCATCTTGAGGCCTCCGGAGTTTGCTGCATCCTCCAGGTGGGGTAAGCTGATCATCCTCTCCTTGAGCTGGCAATCCCAGGGGGGGGAACCGACTGCCACATCTTCACAGGGGGTTGATAGTTTGTGTGGAGGGAGGACGCATCCCACTGGATCTTTGCCCCTGTGCCTCAACACTGACACAGCCTCTCTCCTGCTCCCCGGACCTGGGCTCACTGCCCACAGCCTCCTCAGGACCCCCCACCATCTCAGGTCACACCTCGGATGGGCCATCCTAGGACCCGCTACTCTAAATCTGGTCCAAAGGCTCCCCGTGCCCCGCCGGTGGCTGCGTGGCGGTCTGCGGTTGGAATGGCGGCCGCGGAATTGGGGGCGGTGGTGGCTCCCACGGGCGCAGAGATCCTAGCGGCCATCACATCCTGTAAGGAAACCCTGACAGCCAAGATCGACTTTCTGACAGTAGATGTTGGTCTCTTCCGCCAGGATATGGATACATTTCGGTCCCGCATGGCGGAGGTGGAGGACAGGGTCTCCACGGTGGAGGACACGGTCCGGTCAGACTCCAGGGAGGTGAAGGCTCTGCAGCTCCAAGTGAAAGCGCTCCAGGAGCATGCAATAGACACTGAGAACCGCCTCAGGCGGAACAATATCCGCGTACTTGGATTGCCCAAGAGGGCTGAGGGCCCTAGACCCGCAGAGTTTACTGAACAATTACTCTCCAATCTGTTTCACCTGGGTAACACGCCGCCCACTTTCATAGTGGAGAGAGCCCACAGGGTCCCTTCCTGCTGCGGCTGTTGAACTACCGTGATCCTGGCTGCGGCTCGTGCCATGCCTGAAATTAAATACGAGAATACCAAACTGCTCTTTTTCCCGGATTTCTCTCAGGAGGTGCAGCAACGACGCAAGGCTTTTACTGATGTGAGACGCCGGCTCCGGGAGAAGGGAGTACGCTTTGGCCTTTTGTATCCCAGCAGACTGCGGGTCACTGATGGCGACGACACCCATTTCTTTGACACCCCGGAGGCTGCGGCGGCATGGCTGGATACCCGCTAACTACATAAGGCCGAGGACCCATGGTCGACTACATCCAGCAGGGAGCAGCTGAATATCACTTCCCTCCCTCAACAGGACTGCCTTTTGTTTTCTGACGAATTCCAGCATCGCCCGCTTTATGTCCCCAGTCCTTCTTCTCCCTGCTGGTTTCTACCCAATTCCACCTTCATCCCATTTGTATGACAGATATAATTTGCTGACTAGATTGCCGCTTACTCCTGCCTAAGGAGCTCCAACAGCACCTACTGAATTAACCCCACCCTTGAACCGAAGTGCCCCGGCTGTCCCTTGTCTCTCTCCCCACACTTTGGATCCCCCACCCACAGCCAAGACGGGCTTTCCCGGAGAGTGCTCCTCCACCTCCGGGCCAATTTCTTGAGGTCTCAGTGACCTAAGGATACGATTACTGCAGTATATTGAACTGCGTTAGTGCACCATTACTGTAGTAAATTGAGGAGTGTTGGTGCATGTTTACTGCAGGATATTGAACTGCATTAGTGCATGTTTACTGCAGTATATTGAAGTTCCTTAGTGCACAGTTACTGCAGCATACTGAGGTGTGTTGGTGCACATTTACTGCAGTATATTGACATTATTTAGTGCACATTTACTGCAGTATATTGATGTGCATTAGTGCATGTTTACTGCAGTATATTGAGGTGCATTAGTGCACGTTTCCTGCAGTGCATTGACATGCGTTAGTGCATGTTTACTGCAGTAAATTGAACTGAGTTAGTGTAGTCCAATCACAGCTGGTCACATGTAAATACAGGAAGTGACAGTATTCAGCTCTCATCGCCTCACACTGACAGAGTGTGTGGCAAGTCGAGCTGATCAACGTCATCTCCTCGCAGGGGACAACAAGACATGTAATCAGTGCCCTGATTACACTAAAGCGCCACCAGTGACAGCAATCAGTGCCCACCAGTGCCAGCAATCAGTGCCAACCAGTGCCACTAGTGCCCATCAGTGCTGGCTTTCATTGCAAATCAGTGCCACCCATCAGTGCTGCTTATCAATGCTCATCAGTGTCACATATCAGTGCCACCTATCAGTGCCCATAAGTGCAGCATATTAGTGCCTCCTCATCAGTGCCACCTAATTAGTGCCCATAAGTGCTGCCTCATCAGTGCCTATAAGTGCCACCTCATCAGTGCCCATCAGTGCAGCCTATCAGTGCCCATTAGTGCAGCCTCATCAGCGCACATCAGTGAAGAAGAAATAATATTTATTTACAAAATTTACTGACAGAAACTAAGAAAAACTTCTTTTTTTTTTCAAAAATTTTCTGTCTTTTTTTGTTTTGTTTTTTGTAAAAAAAAAAAAAAAAAACAACAGTGATTAAATACCACCAAAAGAAAACTCTATTTGTGTGAAGAAAATGATATAAATTTTACATGGTTACAGTGTAGCATGATCGCGCAATTGTCATTCAAAGCGTGACAGCGCTGAAAGCTGAAAAATGGCCTGGGCAAGAAGGGGGTAAAAGTGCCCTGTATTGAGGTGGTTAAAGTTCATTGTGCACTTTTACAGCAGTATATTGAAGTGAGTTAGTGCACTTTTACAGCAGTATATCATAGTGCGTTAGTGCAGTTTTACTGCAGTATATAGTAGTGTCAGTGGGGTGTGTCTGTGTAGTTAGTGCACCAAACACCACTTCTTATTGATTGAAATGCATTTCCACTTCTCTATTACATTTCAGTAATAACTAAAAAAAGATTGTGCCCCTCCCAAACACTAATGAAACCCCTAGCCAAACACACAGCCAAACACACAGCAAGCCAGCCCATGAAAGGGGGGTGGATGCTTGGGGCAGGAGGGGCTCGGGCACCCCAAAAGTCAACCACCTTTTTCCCATATACAGGGGGACAAGGACCTCTTCCACACAACCCTAGGCTGGGGTTGTGGGGGGCTGCAGACAGGGGTCTATACGGAATGTGGAAAGCCCCTTTAAACTAGTGGGTACAAGGTGCTTTGTGATTGGTATTGGGCTGAGCCCAACATGCCCCCAACGGCAGACAGCTATGTTGAGTGCATGTGGCCATGTATGGTTCAGGAGGGGGTTTGGCGCTCACTCTTCTCGCCCCTTTCCTAGCTGGCCCTGTTGTATGCTCTGGAAAAAGGATGTGGTTTGGTTTGGTGAAGGCAGCTCACTGCCTTTTGAAAATGCAGTGGAGTGTGGAGTTCCCTTTTAAAAGCAAAAGCTAGCCCAAGGAAATCAAAGGGATTAGAGGGGGGAGATCAGAGCATTGGAGAATGGAGTGGAGTGTGGAGTTACCCTTAATGTAACATGCTCATATGACCTGTGCGAAAATCTCCTAAAAATAAAACATAAAGGTGAACCAGCTTAAAAAAATTGTTGTCAAGATTAGAGGTGCGCCCTTACAACGCATGCAACTGCATGTACGTTGCTTAACATTTACTAAGATTTTTGGCGAGCAAAAAAACCCTTACGTAAACGGGCGCAAGAGCCGCTCGCGCATGCGCAATGCTTACATGGATCTCACGCAGCTCTAATTGCAGCAGGTTATCTCTGAAAAAGTTACTTTCTTATTCTATTTTGGGCATGTCCGTTACTTGGGCAGTTGTTACTAAACTTCCTCACATCACCCCATAATTAAGGGGAGTGGTTAATTGTTCACATGTGAGTAGGGTTGAGCGAACCCGAACTGTAAAGTTCGGGTCCGTACCGAACTTTAGCTTTTTCCCGAACCCGAACCCGGACTTTGCGCAAAAGTCCGGGTTCGGCAATCTAATTACGCAGTTAGAAATGCTTCAGGGGCCAGCCAATCACCTTTTGATTAGCTGGTGTGCCCTTAGAAGCCATCATAGCCATGCCTACTAATGGCATGGCTGTGATTGGTCAGTGCAACATGTGACCCAGCTTCTATATAAGCTAGAGGCACACAGCACACACGTCACTCTGCTTCAGAATAGATAGGGAGAGGATCTTGTCTGCTGCTGCTGCTTTTAGGGAGAGATTGAAAAATACATGAGTTAGTCCTGATTCTGGAATCTGAGGGAAAAGATAGAGAGACAGTGTAGTGTAGGGCCAGGTTCCTGTTGGTGCTTTCAGGGAGAGAGATATATTATATACGAATAGGAGTCCAGATTCAGAGATATAACTCAGCGATCTGCATAGGTTTACCTGTTTGTGTTGCAGTGCAGTCTTTTTACACTGCCATGAGCCCAGTGTCAGAGAAAATCTACCTTTTATCTGCAAGCTCAGTGCACCAGCACTGCATATATTACGTTGAGAGATACACCGTTTCCATACTGTGGGTGTATTCTGCTCTTGGAAAAAGATCCATTTAGGGCAAAAAAAAGGCACTTTATTGTGCTCTTTTCCAAAAGACCCATTAAGGGCAAAAAAAACCAAAAAATTTGCATTTTATTTTGCTCGTGCAAAAAAAGACCCGTTTAGGGCAAAAAATAAAAAATAAAAAATTGCACTTTAATGTACGCTGCAAAAAGACCCATTTAGGGCCACAAAAAATATTTTGCAGTGTGTTATACATATGTGGAGGTGTGTGAAATAAACAATTTCTACATAGTTTTCTTCTACTGTGCTATACTAAAAAAACAACATTTTTTTTGAATAGCATTTTCTGCAGTTCTGTAGCTGTGCGATTCAGCGGTTACGTACTGTGGGTGTATTGTGGTCTTCCAAAAAACGCCATTTAGGGCCACAAAAAATATTTTGCAGTGTGTTATACTTATGTGGAGGTGTGTGAAATAAACAATTTCTATATAGGTTTCTTCTACTGTGCTATACTAAAAAAACAATTTTTTTTTGAATAGCATTTTCTGCAGTTCTGTAGCTGTGCGATTCAGCGGTTACGTACTGTGGGTGTGTTGTGGTCTTCCAAAAAACGCCATTTTGGGCCACAAAAAATTGTTTGCAGTGTGTTATACATATGTGGAGGTGTGTGAAATAAACAATTTCTATATAGTTTTCTTCTACTGTGCTATACTAAAAAAAAAAAAACATTTTTTTTGAATAGCATTTTCTGCAGTTCTGTAGCTGTGCGATTCAGTGGTTACGTACTGTGGGTGTGTTGTGGTCTTCCAAAAAACGCCATTTAGGGCCACAAAAAATATTTTGCAGTGTGTTATACATATGTGGAGGTGTGTGAAATAAACAATTTCTATATAGTTTTCTTCTACTGTGCTATACTAAAAAAACAACATGGTTGAGCAGTATGTGTCCACAGGCCTACACGTACTGGATGACGGGTCTGCCCCCTTTAACTTCTGGGTCTCCAAATTGGGCACATGGCCTGAGCTTGCCCTTTATGCCTTGGAGGTGCTGGCCTGCCCTGCAGCCAGTGTATTATCTGAACGTGTATTTAGCACGGCAGGGGGCGTTATCACAGACAAGCGCAGCCGCCTGTCCAGAGCCAATGTGGACAAGCTCACGTTCATTAAAATGAACCAGGCATGGATCCCACAGGACTTGTCCGTACCTTTTGCAGAATAGACATGTATACCGGTGTTGTGACAAAAACTGTCCGGCCATCGGATTGTGTCCGGCCCATACTGCGAAGGCGCAGCGCTTGCGCAGTACAGAGGACAAGGAGATTCACAAAATCTCCGAAGATGAACGGCGCCTGCGCAGTGAGTGCAGGTTCAAGCCCCACCATCCAAGTGGACATACGGTAGCACATAGTAACAGGGCCCCTCACGGGCTCGGTTCGATCGCCACGCTTCGGGCACGGCCTCACTTGGCTCGGCTTGAACCACGGATGGTGTGGCCTTCACCTGAACTCACCACGCAGGCGCCGTTCGTCTTGGGAGATTTTCGAAATCCCCTTGTCCTACATACTGAGCAAGCGCAGTACAGGGTGGACACTATTTGACGGGGGACAGAATTCGACACATCACCGGCCTTACCCAGCCATTGTTGTATTTTTGAACCAGTGTTGGCTACCTCGTCCTCCTCCACCGCCGCTTCCACCTACACAGCCACATCCACCGCTACCTCAACCTCCTACTCCATATGGACCTCGTCCTCCTAGGTCAAGATTATAATTTTTATTTTATTTTTTGTAGCGCACAGATCCTTTCCCCCTTACCTGCCTTTATGTTGTTGGCTCCTCGCAGGAGGGAGAAAGGCACACCGCACTACCAGCCCAGCCCGTACCCTCCTATATAAAGTAGTTGAGCGGTGTACTTGACGGGCCGTGTCCACAGCCGGAGTCAAAACTCCTCCAGAGGATGATTCTCACCTCTACTGTAGGTAGAGGCAAGTCCTTTAATTCCCAGTAAAGTCAATGTCCACACCAGCTGAAATTACAACTCTTATTCTCTCATGGCAAAATAAACTCTACTCGGATAGAAAAGGTTAGAGCAAAGAAACAGGACAGCTTAAGGTGTGGAGGAGGTCCAGGCACAAACGTAGCACATTCACTTCACTGCTTAGGTTTCTCAAACAGTTTTAGGTGCACGGTCTCTGCCACAGACCTTGAGGTTGGTCTCTGCCACAGACAGGGTGTACAAGGCCCCTGCCACGGACCTGGAGAACTTTGGTCTCTGCCACAGACCAGGGTGTATAAGGCCCCTGCCACGGGCTGGGTGAATAAGGCCTCTGATACAGTCAAGATGACCTTGAGCTTCTCCTTCTACGAACCTAGCCCATATCAAGGGGAAGACATCTCTCCAGGGAGTCAACAGACCCTTCCTTCACCGTGACTCCTGCATCGGTCAATCAGAATGATCCTCCCTTCCCTGGAACATGGTCCCCTACACGAGGCGGCACCCTAAGACTCCTCGACCCTTAGCGGACTCCAGACGAAGGCTCTGGACTCCAGGCTTTACTCCCGCACCTAGGCCTCCATACCCAGGGCAGCAGGAACTCCAGGATAGTACCTCACCCCGGGCTAAAGGTACCCAAGATGGAACAGGAACACTTAATTTCAATAAAGCAAATTTTCCAAGGATGAGGGCTGCTCTCCAGGACTTTGAGGGAATATTGGCATCGATTAACACAGAACAGAAATGGGAATTCTTCAAAAAGACTGTTTGGGACCTCACTGCAAAGTATATTCCCATGGGCAATAAGTTTAAAAGGCTAAAAATAAAACCTATGTGGCTCACAGTTAAAGTTAAAAAAGCTATAAACAATAAGAAAAGAGCTTTTTAAAAAAATATAAAAATGAAGGAACACTAGTGTCATTTAAATGTTACAAAGAATATAACAGGAAATGTAAAAAGGAAATCAAGGATGCAAAAATTCAAAACGAACGACAGATTGCAAAAGATAGTAGATCAAACCCCAAAAGATTCTTCAAATATATTAATAGTAAAAAGGTCAAGTCTGAGCATGTAGGCCCTTTACAAAATAATCTAGATTGGGTGACTGGGGAAAAAGAGAAGGCTAATTTATTAAATACTTTCTTCAGCTTTGTGTATACAATAGAACATGGGGGAGATCATGTCCATAATGGGGGTGGTAGTGACACAGCCCCAAATCCACAATGGCTCAAAAATGATATGGTCCAGAAATATTTAGACAGAATAAAGGTGGATAAAGCACCTGGACCAGATGGCATCCACCCACGGATCCTAAAATAATTGAGCTCTGTAATTTCAAAGCCATCTAATTGTATCTAATTTTTAGGGACTCATTAATGACAGGAATAGTACCACTGGATTGGCGCAGGGCGAATGTGGTGCCTATATTTAAAAAGGGAACAAAGTCTTTAACAAGTAACTATAGACCTGTTAGTTTAACTTCTATAGTTGGGAAGATACTGGAGAGATTAATAAAAGACCACATAGATGAGTTCTTGCTGGAAAAAAACAATTTAAGCAACAGACAGCATGGATTCATGAAAGACAGAAGTTGTCAGACACACCTAATTTCTTTTTATGAAGAAAAAGGACAGATGAGTGGCGGTGGATGTGGTATACTTGGATTTTGCAAAAGCGTTCGATACAGTTCCCCACGCACGGCTCATGTGTAAGGTAAAGTCTACAGGATTGGAAATATCAGTTTGTAAATGGATAGAAAACTGGCTAAAAGACAGAATTCAGAGAGTAGTGGTTAATGATTCTTATGCCGCGTAGACATGATAATTTTTCCCGTCAGGAAAAATTTTATTTTTTATTTTGGATGAGAAAAACGACCGTGTGTGGGCTTATTGTCATTTTTCCAGACGGGAAAAACGGCATTAATCATGACGAGAAAAATTAGAACATGCTCTAATTTTTCTCGTCGTGATTCCCGTCATTTTTTTCCACTGCAGTTTTCCCATAGGGAAACACTGCCGGGGAGCCTACACACAGTCGTTTTTTTCGACCAAGAAAAATTTTTTCATTTAAAACGGCTGTGTGTAGGGGAACAAGCTGTTCCTCGTTTTTCACGTTGATTTTCTCAACGGTGTTTTCACCATCGAAAAAATTGATCGTGTGTACGCGCCATCACTCTGAATGGTCTAAGGTTCTCAGTGGTGTACCCCAAGATTCAGTGCTGGGACCCTTACTTTTTAATATCTTTATAAATTATATTTGGTCTGGGATCAAAAGTTAAATTTCTGTCTTTGCAGATGACACCAAGCTATGCAGTGGAATAACGTCCTTACAGGATGTCGCCAATTTACAAACCGACCTCAATGCTCTGTCTAATTGGGCGACTATGTGGCAGATGAGGTTTAATGTTGATAAATGTAAAGTTATGCACTTGGGGGCTGAGAATATGAATGCATCATACATACTAGGGGGAGTACAACTGGGGGGGGGGTCCGTAGTGGAGAAGGATCTGGGGGTTTTGGTAGATCATAAACTCAATAATGGCATGCAATGCCAAGCTGAGGTTTCCAAAGCGAGCAAAGTCCTTTCTTGTATTAAGAGAGGTATGGACTCCAGAGAGAGAGATATAATTTTGCCCCTCTACAAATCATTAGCAAGACCTCATCTGGAATATGCAGTTCAGTTTTGGGCACCAGTTCTCAAAAAGGATATCGGGGAACTGGAGAAAGTGCAGAGAAGGGCAACCAAACTGATAAGGGGCATGGAGGAGCTCAGCTATGAGGAAAGATTAGAGGAACTGAATTTATTCACTCTTGAGAAGAGGAGAATAAGGGGGGATATGATTAACATGTACAAATATATAAGAGGTCCATATAGTGAACTTGGTGTGGAGTTATTCACTTTACGGTCAACACAAAAGACAAGGGGGCACTCTTTACGTCTAGAGGAAAAAATATATCATCTCCAAATACGGAAATGTTTCTTCACAGTAAGAGCTGTGAAAATGTGGAACAGACTCCCTCCAGAGGTGGTTCTGGCCAGCTCAGTAGATTGCTTTAGGAAAGGCCTGGATACTTTCCTAAATGTACATAATATTGCTGAGTACTAACATTTATAGGTAAAGTTGATCCAGGGTAAATCCGATTGCCTCTCGGGGGATCAGGAAGGAATTTATTCCCCTGCTGTAGCAAATTGGATCATGCTCTGCTGGGGTTTTTTGCCTTCCTCTTGATCAACTTTGTGTATAGAATTGGGTATATGGGATTGTACGATATTTTTTTTTTTTTTTTTTATGGTTGAACTGGATGGACTTTGTCTTTTTTCAATCTGACTAACTATGTAACTATATAATTTTGGCAACTCCATCTTATTTTAATATTGGATTGCAGATGCCGAGCGCCATGTCCATAAAGGCTCACAGATTGGATTCTCACGTGCACCAAGATCACAATAGTAAATGGTGGATTTGAGCTCTGTTACTGCACCATGTCGTAAATATGGAAATGCGCGTTGCGCCTTGCCGTGTGCCTCTACTGACGGCGCACTGCTTTAGTAAATAAACCCCTAAGTTTTTGAGTTGTGTAGTAATAACTCACGGTTGGAGATGTTTCTCAGGAGAATGCTGGGATGAAGCAGGAAGTGTTCTTATGTTGGAAGTTCCGTTGTTCTGCCAATATGGTTCCTCCTATCGATATGGTTCCCCCTTGACTGCGCAGGCACAATCCGAGCTGATGGAAATCACTTAACCTGATCAGCTGTTTTCAGGTGTACCCTCCCTTCATTTGTTATTGCAACAGGTCCAGGGCGACGTGGACCTCGCTGTAAGTGGCCGGTCGGCCTCACTTCCTCGCTTCGCTCGGACAGCTCGCTTCTCTCTCGATCGGCCTCCTGGCTCTTTTTTTAACATGCTCCAAGTCCATAGGGATGGTAAGGAATGAGCCTGGATGCCGCCCTGAGCCACGCATGCGCCGTGTACACCTGAAGAACAGCTGATCAGGTTCGGAGATTTCCGTGGGCTTCGTCTGCATCTGCGCAGTCGAGGCCAGACCCTATCCGATAGGGTAACTAGCTCGACAAGACACCGGATAAGACAAAAGCACAATATTGTCAAGGAGTCTATGGTATGATAAGGAAAGCGTTAGTTATTGCACTGCAGGAGTTAACTTGTGAGTCCTGTAATCTGCAAGTACATAGTTCAGCTAAAATTGAACAGTGAACACTGAAAAAGGAAAAGGAAAAAGAAAATAGGCAAACAAATCAGCAGCGTATAAATGTGTCTGTGCTGACCAAACCTAGGGGGAAAGTTTGAGAGTAGGATGTAAATGGGCATAAAGCCTGACTGGACGCTAAGGCTAATGCTTAATGTGGAAAGGGCATGATCATTTATACTTTGATTTATGGCTTCCACGAGTTTGCTCATGTTGAGAAGGTTTGAATTGTTTTAAGCCTGACTGGACGCTAAGGCTAATGCTTAATGTGGAAAGGGCATGATCATTTATACTTTGATTTATGGCTTCCACGAGTTTGCTCATGTTGAGAAGGTTTGAATTGTTTTGAGGTGTCCGAGTTATTATGCGGTAACTCTGGAATAATACCCCCATGAGTAGAGGAGCTTCATTCCACCTTCTTGCATGGGAGGCCCCATTGTGGATGACTAAGATAGTAGTCGGGTGACGTCATTTATAGGTTAGCTTGTGGTTGGGGAGGGCTTTAGGCACCATTTTGAATCGTCTCCTCAGATGCAAAGTATATTGTGATAAGTCTGCGAATATCTGAATGTCTGAGTATGGTGCTGGTAGGTAGTGTATTTAGTATTCTTGCTTTGGAAAGAATTTGCTCTTTGGCCTGGTAAAAGTGAACCTGCAGGAGGACATCTTTGGGGATTGCATCTTCTAAGTGGTGTGGTTTAGGATTTCTGTGAATACGATCGATTGTCAGTTCTATCGGAGATAAACGTGTCGAATAGACTGTTGGCGTACTTACTGTATGAAGCTCTGGGGGTGGGATGGATTCAGGTATGCCACAATTTATTTATATTTTGGCGGGAGCGGTCTTCAAGGTCTGCTAATTTTGCTTTTATCCACATGGTGTCATCTTTTTGCTCCATATAAGCATCTACTAGGTCATTCACTGTATCTGTGCATTTCTCTATTTTATTTTCCATGTATTGCACCCTTTCTCCCATGTATCTCATATCCGTGGAGAATTTATGGATCAGAGATGAAAAATTAGCCATGAGAGAAGATTGTAATGATAAGAGCATGTCCTTCATTGTAGTATCTAGGACAGGTTGCCCTGATGTGGGAAATGCTGCTATGGAGGATTGCAGGGATGAATTGAATTCATATGTTGTTGGTCTGTACTCACTGTGGCCTCAGCCTGGTGTGGGGAATTTATCTGCATCCTGGCCTTTGATGGGCTCTGTGAAACTGGAGTAGATGGAGGAGAGTTGTGGAGCGAGAAGGGAGCCTGTCCTTGGTCTAGTTCCTCTGGATCGGCATCCAGTAGGTCTGTGTAGGATGCAGGGATCTGTGAGGCCTTGCCGGCAGTGCCATATTGTCTCCTTCCTTGCTGATGAGCGGGGTGAGGGAAGAAGTCTGTCAGCTTCTTCGGGCACCGCTCCTCCTTTCTCTTGGAGAACATCGTGTCTGTGGGCTCCATGGGTATAGGGTAGCCGCTGGTGGGTCTTGATGGTGCTGGAATCCTGCCCATTTGCTGTGGTTGTCCGGTTGGCTGAGGAGAGCGCATGGCTTAGGCTACCATCTTGTGCTTGCGTAAGCCATGCCTCCAATTGTTTTCATCACTTTTATTCCTATTACAATGCAATGTAAACATAACAGGAATAGGGCATGACAGATCATTTATGGAGAGATGTGGGGTCTACAAGACCCCACATCTCTCTAGGCAAGAAAGGCTGAGAAAAAAAAATCTCTTTCCAGCCAAGTACACGGCAGTGTTTACAACTGCCGGGCCGGATGTGGCGTAATAACGTCACGCCCGGGCCTCCGAAGATCATAGAGACTGCCGGGGACCTTCTGGTCACCGGTATACTCTATTGTGAACTTCCACCGCCGGTGGATTCCTTCTCCGGCTCGCTGATCACACGGGGGCGAGGCGGTGGAAGCACTGGAGGGTGGAAGTATAAAAGTTAAGGTCCAGTGCTCACTGCAAAATCTGAAACATTCGGCTATTGATCTTGGATCCTACTGTGTAGGACTAACAAGAGAACTTTTGCTTGTCTATAGGAACTTCTTTCATTTTTAAACCTGAATTGCAGCTATCATAGTTTTACACTGACTGATTGCTTTGGGCAGCAAACATATTTTTTCCTAGCTTACTTTTTATAGATCAGCCTTGTGGACATATTCAGCAAAGGGTCCATGTGTGAAAACAATTTTCAGGCCCACCTATTTATTCAAGGCTCAACTATAAACACTTATATAGTGTGTATAGATAGGTTGAATAGATGCTACCAAAAAAAGGATTACAATGCTATGAACTCTCTGAAAATCCGGATTGTGTGACTTGGTTCAGACTTGGAACATTTCATTATGGCGTAGCAGAGAAGACACATTTTGCATGGGGTAGGTGAGGGTGAGGGCGATTGTTGTCACTGGTTAAATGGCCTTGATATTACAAACTGGAAGAGCAGTAGGGACATTAGGTAGAATGCCATGTGATGGTTACCTGTCATAGTAGTGTGCCATGTCCAAGTTTGTGTAGTCCCTAAACACTGGAAAACTTCTGTGCAGATGCACAGATTGTAAATTTGCCCCACTTCAAATACAGTATTATATTAGAAAAAGGTAAAAGACATTGTTTTTATTTACAAAGTCTTAACAGAAAAATATGTAACCATTCAAAAAATAAGAAATATGTCAACTTATAGATTTATTAATTAAGAGTTTTGATTAAACAAATAATAATCCAGATCTTCTATGGACTTTGCAAGCCGTTAAGCCTTACCTACTGAGAATTATTTATTGTGATCTGTGAAATTCAGAGAAATTGCGATACTGACACATTTTACTTAGCTAAAAATGCATGTGCTTTGAATTCTAAAAAGCAAATGTCTTGATTGTGTGACAGCTAAAACAGTTAAAATGGATAGTAAATGCTTCAATGTCATTTTCCTGTCTTTGAAGTCAAGGCTGAAGCCTGTCTTTTTGTGTTTAGGTTTAAAAGCATTTAGCAAAACTCAAATAACTCAGAAAATATCAAAATCCTTAAAGACTGGATGTCAACAATAATTTTTTTTTTCCTAAAATGGGTGACATAAAGTTTGATCCTGTGAGCACCACTGCTAAATATTATTTCTTCAGAATGACATAATAATGACATGCTCAACATTTCCTCAACTTATAGTTATCTTAAAGGGGTTGTAAAGGTTTGTCTTGTTTCACCTTAATGCATCCTATGCATTAAGGAGAAAAAAACACCTGGCAGTGACGGCACCCCAGCCCCCCCACGTTTTACTTACCTAAGCCCGTTCACCTGCTGTGCTAGCCCCCGATGTCCTCTTCTCCAAGGAGTCTGGCTGTTGATTGGCTAGATTGGATAGATTGATAGCAGAGCAGCCATTGGCTCGCGCTGCTGTCAATCACATATAGCCGCCGGCTGTATCACGGGAGCGTGCCCGCAAGCTAACCCCCTAGGGAGAGAGTCTCCCATGAAGGGGGTTAGCTCTTGCGAGGAGGAGCCGAGACAGCCGCAGAGGGACCCCAGAAGACCAGGATCGGGGCCACTCTGTGCAAAACGAACTGCACAATGGAGGTAAGTATAACATGTTTGTTATTTATTAATATTTTTATTTGGAGGAAGGTTTATCTGGGATTTTTAGGAAGCCACGGCCTGGTAAGGCCAGTAATTTCCATCCCAGGGGACTTTAAATGAGAGACATGGCATGGTAATGCCATGTCTCTCCATCCCAAATCATTTGAGCAAAGGGGGCGGGACTTTGAGTGAAGCATGTGTAAGCAAAGGCATTATAAGGTAAAACAATTGGAATTTATTTCATATTTCAATTTAAACACGCATACAAAATTGATTACATAGACATCAGTTAGTCATAGAATATACAGTTACTATAATTACAATGCGGTTGAGCATTACAAGTTCATTCCACAGACATCATTTGGTCATGGACTATGCAATGGGTAAAAAGGTGGCAAAAGTTATGTCATGGTACATCCAAATTAAATTCCATAGTTCACCAAAACACATTAAGGTAAAAGCATAAGAGAGAGTAGTGCCTGCAGGGCATATGGCCTCTCTGATCCTAGAAGGGTAGGGAAGAATAATACCATAATAGCTGGGTATTTATTGTAAAGAAACGGCTTCAGGTAGCTCGTCGCATTTCATGGCTTCATCAGGAGCAAGCCAGTTATCTAAAACAAAATTGATATGGATAAACCAATAAATAAAAAGAATAAAAAGGCATGGGCAAGAGTGGGTTATAAATAACCACAGGTCAAGTGCATGCTGACTAACTAGGGTTCGTATGTTGATACTGTGGTAGTCGGGTATTGTAGACGACCAGTGATACCCTCACCCGGGAGCCGCAGCGGATATCCCCGCAGAGGCGGCCCACGGGCCAAAAATGTTTGTTATTTAAAAAAATAAAAATAAATGAAGCTTAACAACCACTTTAAGGGGAAACCATAGTGTGTTTTGAATAAGTATTCATTGTGAGTTTAAAGTGATTGTAAAGTCTTTTTTTATTTTAGTTAATATAAATGTTATGGATATAGAAAAAGTAGCGCTATACAGTGAGAGTGAACACAAATCAATGTCTCTCTAAGTAGGTGAAACCTGAGTGAAAAAAATATTGGTAAATATCTAATCATAAAGTGTATGCATGAATATAAAAGTCCATGATATCTGACATGGAAAATCATACAATTAAATATGAAGTGTCCATTCAAAACATATATCAATTGTGATGAGAAGAAGGACATGTAGGCCTTATTGGTCGTCAGGGTCATCAGGGAAAAAACATCTTCCAACTCTATAAAATTAGATGAAGTACTCTTACCAGAGCCCGTGGATCTGCCTGTCGATGACAGCAGATCACATAAGCGTAGAAAATCGAACTCCAGGACCAGTCGACTTGTCTGAAGACTCGTGTGTTTTCGGAATCTCAGTCTCAGTCGTGGCAACTCAGTAGTCCTCGACTCCAAATCTTGATAAGAAATCCAGAGTATTTGGGACCAACCTGGATTCACCGGATGTCAGCCGTATTCCAATGGGTATCAAGATGATAGGACCCAAACATACCCCCCAATGGAGGATAGTAAAGAAATATAAAGTGGTTCCAAAAGAAGCTCTCTCCAACTTAAACCAGTGGTCATCAACACTGTTATCAGAGCACGTGCTCTGATGACAGTGTTGATGACCACTGGTTTAACCACTTAACGACCGCCCACTGTAAATATACGTCAGCAGAATGGCACCGACAGGCAGAATCACGTATATGTACGTGATTGCCTTTGTATAGTTGGGGGGTCCGATCGGACCCCCCTTCTTTACAGTGAGCGGTCGTTTTACCTTCGGGAGCGATCCGACATGAGGGGACGGCCGTTCGATTCCGGCCACCCCCTCTCGATCGCTCCCGGCGAATGAGAGAGCTTCCCCTGCCTGCCAGGAAGGAGGAAGTGATGTCATCTCTCCTGGGGCGCTCACATATACCGAGCGCCGTACAGGAGAAGATGCCAGGTTAGTACACAGAACAGCACACTGACACCAGGACACATAGGCACATAAATCACCCCCCAGGCCCCCCCAGACACCCCCAGATCACCCCCAGCCCCCCCAGCCCCCAGTCACAGTGTCACTGATTGCAGTGACCATTTATTTAGTGATCACTGCAATCAGTGACATTTGTGACTGTAAAAGTGTCAGTATATTTAGTTTTAGGTCCAGTGTAGCCCCCTAACCCCCCCTAATAAAGGTTTAACCCCCTGATCGCCCCCCAGGTAACCCTTTCACCCCCTATCACCACTGTCACTAAGCGATCATTTTTCTGATCGATGTCTTAGCGTCGGTGATGCTGATCGGTAGCCAGTAATTTTTTTTAGGTTCGCCGCAGGTTTTTATAGCGTCGGGTACCCCCATATATTACCTAATGAAGGTTTAACCCCCTTGATCGCCCCCCAGGTAAACCTTTCACCCCTATCACCACTGTCACTAAGTTATAATTTTTCTGATCGATGTCTTAGCGTCGGCGATGCTGATCGGTAGCCAGTAATTTTTTTTAGGTTCGCCGCAGGTTTTTATAGCGTCGGGTACCCCCATATATTACCTAATAAAGGTTTAACCCCCTTGATCACCCCCCAGCTAACCCTTTCACCCCCTAGCACCGCCGTGGCTATGCGATCATTTTTCTGATCGATGTCTTAGCGTCGGTGATGCTGATCGGTAGCCAGTAATTTTTTTTAGGTTCGCCGCAGGTTTTTATAGCGTCGGGTACCCCCATATGTTACCTAATAAAGGTTTAACCCCCTTGATCGCCCCCCCAGGTAACCCTTTAACCCCTTATCACCACTGTCACTAAGCGATAATTTTTCTGATCGATGTCTTAGCGTCGGCGATGCTGATCGGTAGCCAGTAATTTTTTTTAGGTTCACCGCAGGTTTTTATAGCGTCGGGTACCCCCATATATTACCTAATAAAGGTGTAACCCCCTTGATCACCCCCCAGGTAACCCTTTCACCCCCTAGCACCGCCGTCACTATGCGATCATTTTTCTGATCGATGTCTTAGCATCTGTGATGCTGATCGGTAGCCAGTAATTTTTTTTAAGTTCGCCGCAGGTTTTTATAGCGTCAGGTACCCCCATATATTATCTAATAAAGGTTTAACCCCCTGATCGCCCCCCAGGTAACCCTTTCACCCCCTATCACCACTGTCGCTAAGCAATCGTTTTTATGATCGTTGTCTTAGTGTCGGTGATGCCGATAGGTAGCCAGTAATTTTTTTTTAGGTTCGCCGTCAGGTTTTTATATAGCGTCAGGTACCCCCATATATTACCTAATAAAGGTTTTAACCCCCTAATTGCCCCTAGTTAACCCTTTCACCAGTGATCATCATATAAGTGTTACGGGTGACGCTGGTTAGTTAGTTTGCTTTTTATAGTGTCAGGGCACCCGCCGTATATAACCCAATAAAGGTTTAACCCCCTGATCGCCCGGCGGGTGATATCAGTTAGGTTTTAGCGTCAGAGAGGGTCTGCGTCACACCCCAGGCAGCGTCAGGTTAGTGCCAGTAGCGCTAACACCCACACGTGAAGCATACACCCCCCTTAGTGGTATAGTATCTGATCAGCTCAATATCTGATCTGATCAGATCTATACTAGCGTCCCCAGCAGTTTAGGGTTCCCAAAAACGCAGTGTTAGCGGGATCAGCCCAGATACCTGCTAGCACCTGCGTTTTGCCCCTCCGTCCAGCCCAGGCCACCGAAGTGCAGTATCGATCGATCACTGTCACTTGCAAAACACAACACACATAACTGCAGCGTTCGCAGAGACAGGCCTGATCCCTGCGACTCCAGTGCTGTAGGAGGTAATTTCACCACCACAGTTAAAAAAAAAAAGCATATATGCCGAAGCATTGGGGCAGCATGAGCGGAGGAGCGATTTTGCTCCTAATGCCGCGTATATACGGTCGAAATTCCGACGGAGGCTTGCCCGTGGAAAAGTCTGACCATATGTACGCGGCATAACTTTTGCGAGAAGATGCCCCCATGCTTCGGCATATATAAATGGTGCATGTATGCCCATCATTAGAAGTGGGTGGATGAAGGGCGGTATTCTAATGGTGGGCATACCCACCGATCAATCTTTTTTTTTCGTTCAGCCAACAGGCTGCATGAAAAAAAAGATTACAATACATGTCCAACAAGGACCAGCAACGTACTGGTATGTTGCTGGACTTTGAATGTTTATACCAGAATGATGCCTGCGGGTTTAGGTATCATCTTGGTATCATTCTTTTCAGCCAGCGGCCGGCTTTCATGTAAAAGCAATCCTAGTGGCTAATTAGCCTCTGGACTGCTTTTACAAGCAGTGGGAGGGAATGTCCCCCCCCCGGATATAAAAAGCGCCATTGGGAAATTGGGAAAGCATTTTATCACACCGATCTTGGTGTGGTCAGATGCTTTGAGGGCAGAGGAAAGATCTAGGGTCCAATATACCCCAGTTTTTTCAAAAAAGAGTACCTGTCATTACCTATTGCTATCATAGGGGATATTTACATTCCCTGAGATAACAATAAAAGTGATAAAAATAAATAAATATGGAAGCAACAGTTTAAAAATAAAATAAAAAAGCAAAATTAATAATAAAAAATAAAATAAAAAAAAAAGCACCCCTGTCCTGCCCTGCTCTTGCCCAATGGCGAACGCAAGCGTCGGTCTGGCGTCATATGTAAACAGCAATTGTACCATGCATGTGAGGTATCACCGCGAAGGTCAGATCGAGGGCAGTAATTTTAGCAGTAGACCTCCTCTGTAAATCTAACGGGGTAACCTGTAAATGCTTTTAAAGGCTTTTAAAAATGTATGTAGTTTGTCGCCAATGCGCGTTTGTGCGAAATTTTAAAGCATGTCGTGTTTGGTATCTATGTACTCGGCCTAAGATCATCTTTTTTATTTCATCAAACATTTGGGCAATATAGTGTGTTTTAGTGCATTAAAATTAAAAAAAGTGTATTTTTTCCCAAAAAAATGCGTTTGAAAAATCGCTGCGCAAATACTTTTTATTCTGTAGGGCCTTTGCTTTAAAAATATATATAATGTTTGGGGGTTCAATATAATTTTCTTGCAAAAAAAAAATATGTTTTCATGTAAACAAAAAGTGTCAAAAAGGGCTTTGTCTTCAAGTGGTTAGAAGAGTGGATGTAAGCTTCCTAATGTTGTGTATAAAATGCCAGAACAGTTCAAAACCCCCCCAAATGACCCCATTTTGGAAAGTAGACACCCCAAGCTATATACTGAGAGGCATGTCGAGTCCATGGAATATTTTATATGTTGACACAAGTTGCGGAAAAATTATTATTTTTTTTTTTTTTTTTTTGCACAAAGTTGTCACTAAATGATATATTGCTCAAACATGCCATGGGCATATGTGGAATTACACCCCAAAATACATTCTGTTGCTTCTCCTGAGTACGGGGATACCACATGTGTGAGACTTTTTGGGAGCCTAGCCGCGTACGGGACCCCAAAAACCAAGCACCGCCTTCAGGCTTTCTAAGGGTGTCAATTTTTGATTTCACTTCTCACTGCCTATCACAGTTTCGGAGGCCATGGAATGCCCAGATGGCACAAAACCCCCCCAAATGACCCCATTTTGGAAAGTAGACACCCCAAGCTATTTGCTGAGAGGTATTGTGAGTATTTTGCAGATCTCGCTTTTTGTCACAAAGTTTTGAAAATTGAAAAAAAAAAGAAAAAAAAAAAAAATGTTCTTTCTTCATTTTCAAAAACAAATGAGAGCTGTAAAATACTCACCATGCCTCTCAGCAAACAGCTTGGGGTGTCTACTTTCCAAAATGGGGTCATTTGGGGGGGGGGTTTGTGCTGTTTTGGCATTTTATGGCCTTCAAAACTGTGATAGGTAGTGAGGAGTGAAATCAAAAATTTGCACCCTTAGAAATCCTGGAGGCGGTGCTTGGTTTCCGGGGTCCCGTACGTGGCTAGGCTCCTAAAAAGTCCCACACATGTGGTATCCCCGTACTCAGAAGAAGCAGCAGAATGTATTTTGGGGTGCAATTCCACATATAACCATGGCATGTGTGAGCAATATATCATTTAGTGACAACTTTTTGTAATTTTTTTTTTTTGTCATTATTCAATCACTTGGGACAAAAAAAAAAAATATTCAATGGGCTCAACATGCCTCTCAGCAATTTCCTTGGGGTGTCTACTTTCTAAAATGGGGTCATTTGGGGGGGTTTTGTGCTATTTTGGCATTTTATGGCCTTCAAAACTGTGATAGGTAGTGAGGAGTGAAATCAAAAATTTGCGCCCTTAGAAATCCTGAAGGCGGTGCTTGGTTTCCGGGGTCCCGTACGTGGCTAGGCTCCTAAAAAGTCCCACACATGTGGTATCCCCGTACTCAGGAGAAGCAGCAGAATGTATTTTGGGGTGCAATTCCACATATAACCATGGCATGTGTGAGCAATATATCATTTAGTGACAACTTTTTGTAATTTTTTTTTTTTTTGTCATTATTCAATCACTTGGGACAAAAAAAAAATATTCAATGGGCTCAACATGCCTCTCAGCAATTTCCTTGGGGTGTCTACTTTCTAAAATGGGGTATTTTGGGGGGTTTTGTACTGCCCTGTCATTTTAGCACCTCAAGAAATGAGATAGGCAGTCATAAATTAAAAGCTGTGTAAATTCCAGAAAATGTACCCTAGTTTGTAAACGCTATAACTTTTGCGCAAACCGATAAATATACGCTTATTGACATTTTTTTTACTAAAGACATGTGGCTGAATACATTTTGGCCTAAATGTATGACTAAAATTGAGTTTATTCGATTTTTCTTATAACAAAAAGTAGAAAATATCATTTTTTTTCAAAATTTTCGGTCTTTTTCCGTTTATATCGCAAAAAATAAAAATCGCAGAGGCAATCAAATACCATTAAAAGAAAGCTCTATTTGTGGGAAGAAAAGGACGCAAATTTCGTTTGGGTACAACATTGCATGTCCGCACAATTTAGAGTTAAAGCAGCGCAGTGCAAAATTCTGAATTCACCTCTGGTCCTCTAGCTACCAAATGGTCCGGGGCTTAAGTGGTTAAGTTGGAGAGAGCTTCTTTTGGAACCACTTTATATTTCTTTATTATGCTCCATTGGGGGTATGTTTGGGTCCTATCATCTTGATACCCATTGGAATACGGCTGACATCCGGTGAATCCAGGTTGGTCCCAAATACTCTGGATTTCTTATCAAGATTTGGAGTCGAGGACTACTGAGTTGCCACGACTGAGACTGAGATTCCGAAAACACACGAGTCTTCAGACAAGTCGACTGGTCCTGGAGTTCGATTTTCTACGCTTATGCGATCTGCTGTCATCGACAGGCAGATCCACGGGCTCTGGTATAAGTACTTCATCTAATTTTATAGAGTTGGAAGATGTTTTTTCCCTGATGACCCTGACGACCCATAAGGCCGACACGTCCTTCTTCTCATCACAATTGATATATGTTTTGAATGGACACTTCATATTTAATTGTATGATTTTCCATGTCAGATATCATGGACTTTTATATTCATGCATACACTTTATGATTAGATATTTACCAATATTTTTTTCACTCAGGTTTCACCTACTTAGAGAGACATTGATTTGTTTTCACTCTCACTGTATAGCGCTACTTTTTCTATATCCATTTCCGTTCACAATTCTAGTCACATTGTTGTGTAGCAGCTTTTTATTTGATATTTTATTTTTCACATTAGCGCAATATTTATTCTTATTTCCAATATAAATGTTATACTTACCTGCTCTATGCACTGGATTTGAACAGAGCAGCCCAAATCCTCCTTCTCTGGGGTCCCTCTTCGGTTCTCCTGGGCCCTCCCTCCTGTTGAGTGCCCCCACAGCAAGCAGGTTGCTATGGGGGCACATGAGCGGAGCTGCAGCTCCCTGTGTCTATTCAGACACAGAGCCACTGCCAGGCCCCACCCTTTTTCTCTCATCATTGGCAGACTGACTTTGATTGACAGCAGCGGGAGCCAATGGTACCGCGCTGCTGTCTCACCCAATGAGAAGGGGAGTCCCGGCCAGCCGAGACAATCCTACAACATCGCTGGATAGAGAGAGGCTCAGGTAAGTATTAGGGGGTCTGAGGGGGGCTGCTGCACACAGAAGACTTTTTATCTTAATGCATAGAATTTACAACCACTTTAAACTGCAACATTTATCTGACAGTGGTTTTTGAGAGGACTATTTTATTCCTAATATTTTTTGCTGTTCTATGTTTTGATTATTGTAATTTATTAATGAGTTTGTAAGCGCTTCTCCAATAGAATCTGTGACAAGCAATGTTTTCTTAATGGCTATTTATGAAAGTTCAGATAACCTATAAATACAGGCACACGCGTGTAAGGGGTGCTTGCCCATTTTCTACACTGTAGTATAATAACAGAGGTGTCGTTTAATGATTGGAGGAAATCTTCACTCAATTTTAATTATGTTACATCTCCCCATCCATGAGAAGGGACCTTGTTGCCATTTAGATAGTAATAGCTTAACCCAATAATTAGGGGTGGGAAGTTCCTCTCATACACTTGTTTTAAATTAGGGGGGGATATACGTACCCAGGTACTTAAGTGCTATATTAGTCCATCTAAAATTGAAATTTGTTTTTAGGTTATTTACCTGTGATGTCGACATTGATACTCCCATTGCCTCTGATTTGGTCATATTTATTTTAAGATGGGATAGTTCCCTGTACTGATCCAGTTCTTTTATGAGGTTTGGTAATGATATCGCCGGGTTGGTCATGGAAAATAGAAGATCATCCGCATATGTGGATATCCTATAGTTTGCGTCTCCTGTTCGTATCCCTGTTATATCTGGGTTCTTTCTTATTTTACACAAAAATGGTTCCAGTGAAATAGCGAATAAGAGGGGTGATAGGGGGCACCCTTGCCGGGTTCCATTAGAGATCGAGAACGTTTCTGATAGCATCCTGTTTATTTTGATTTGTGCCCTAGGTCTCAAATAGATACATGAGATCCACCCCATCGTCTTCTCTCCCATTCCTACATATCTTAGGACCGACATCATAAAAGACCAATTAACCCGGTCGAACGCTTTTTCCGCGTCTGTACCGAGGAATACCGCAGGTGTTTTAGTGGAATCCGCCAAGTGGACAAGGTTCAACACTTTAATAGTGTTGTCTCGTGCTTCACGAGTTGGAATAAAACCCACTTGGTCGGGATGTACCAGGGTGGACAGATGTGGTTGAATACGTGTAGATAGAATTTTAGCAAATATTTTAAGATCCACATTTAATAAAGATATAGGACGGTAACTACCACAGACTGATAAGTCCTTATCTTCCTTTGGGATGAGCGTAATATATGCTTTTAAAGCTTCAGGAGAAAATCCTGTTTTATGTCCTAGTGCATTAAACGTTTGTATCATATATTTACCTAATTGTGAGAAAAACGTTTGATAATATTTGTATGTAAAACCATCCGGGCCTGGTGATTTCCCTGGTTTAAGTGCCCTAATTGCTTCCTGTAGTTCCTCGATAGAAATATCCATTCCCAGTTCCTCTTTTATTTGCTCTGATAACTGGGGAATCCATGAGGAGGCTATGTATTCCTCAATCCTATTTTGTGATTGTATTTGTGAGCTATTTGGTAAGTTGTAAAGGGATTTATAAAATTCACAAAAGGCCTCCGCAATCTGATTAGTTTTGTGTACTTTTCTACCGCCTGTATCCACTATATGTGGAATGTAGGTTTGTACTCGTTGGTCCTGTAGGGCTCTTGCTAATTGTTGGCCGCATTTATCGCCACTTTCATAGTAATATTTTCGACATGATTGCAATGCTGCCTTTGCTCTGTACTGAAGGATCGTCGTTACCTGTCTACGTAAATTAATTAATTCTGCCTCCCCTCCAGATCTGGTATTCTGTTTATGTTGTATTTCTAAGTTATGTATTTCTGTCAATAATTTCTTTAGTTCGGCTTCCCTCTCCTTTTTAATTCTGGACCCATGTTTAATAAGTACCCCCCTTATCACTGATTTGTGTGCTTCCCATATAGTCCCTATGTCCATCTCAGGAGTATTATTCTCTCGAAAATAATATTGTATTTCTTTGATTAAATCCTCTACTACCATCTTATCTTCCAACAAGCTCTCATTGAGTCTCCACTGTCTAGTGTTTGGTTGTACATTCTCGTTCATATTCAGAGTCAGTATCACAGGTGCGTGGTCTGACCATGTAATATTCCCTATGTCTACTGTTCTAACCATAGATAACATGTAGTGAGGGATGATAAACCAATCTATACGTGTATATACTTTGTGTGGGCCCGAGTAGAAGGTATAGTCCCTCTCGTCAGGATGGTGTATTCTCCATGCATCAGAAAGTTGATGTTCATATAGAGTACACGTAACTTTCTTCCTAGAGCTTGTAGTAGTTGATGAGTTTCCTGTAGACTTATCTATCCTCGGATCTAATGTAAAGTTGAAATCTCCCCCCAACACCATCTTCCCCTCTGCAAATTTCATTAATTTGTTCACCACCGAGCAGATAAATCGATCCTGATTGTCATTTGGGACATAGACAGTGGCCAACGTCACTTTAATAGCCCCCATTATGCCCTTCAAGAATAAAAATCTACCCTCCGGATCCATCTTAGCGTCTAGTAGCTTCCAGGGTGTCTGCCTTGATATCAGAATAGTTACACCTCTTGATTTGGACATCTTGCTACATGCATGATACACAAAGGGATAGAAATTATTCCTCAAGGTTGGTATCTTTCCTTTTTTAAAATGGGTTTCCTGAATATAAGCCACATCTGTATGTGAACGTTTTAATTCTTGTATAAGCATCTTTCGTTTCTCTGGTATGTTAAGGCCCTTTGCATTAAAAGAGGTTACTTTCAACGTTTCCATTCTTAACTACTGTATTGAGGAAAAGGTGGAACCAGGGGTAGGAAGGTAATGGCGTGAGAAATAAAAAACAAAAAAACAAAAAAAAACAAAAGGGACCCCTCAAAAAAACAAAAACAAAAAAAACAAGGGGAGGAGTCCCCCTTTATCTATTTCCTCTCTCTGTGGCCCCTCCAGGAGGTTTACATGCTTCTCCGCTTTATACACTCTACTATCCTCCTGCTCCTATTCTCCCTATTCTTGTGAGTGTTTACCTAATAGGGGAAAGTGGCTGAGCATGGCCCAGAGTGAGCCTTCCCGGGCATCTCCCCAACCCACCCGCTCCTTTTATCTACCCTTCAACCCATCTCAAACTTAACTACAATATTGAGATCATACTATATCTATTAACTGTATCTCTTATCTCTTATCTCAGCCTTCAATATCCCCTTTTCGTATTCTTGCCTTGTGCCTGTTTGTACCTTTACAAGTGTCTATATCGACCAGATTCATGTTTCTTCATACTCATTAGTGATGAGCCGAACACCCCCGGGTTCGGTTCGCACCAGAACCCGCGAACGGACCGAAAGTTCGAACGAACATTAGAACCCTATTAAATACAATGGATGCGAACGTTCGAATTCTAAAGTGCTAATTATAACAACTATTATGCATGTTATTGTCATAAATAGGGTTTGGGAACCCGGGTTGTGCACCAGGGGACATGTATCAATGCAAAAAGAAGTTTTAAAAACGGTCGTTTTTCGGGAGCAGTCATTTTAATGATGCATAAAGTGAAAAAAAAAAAGTCAAATATTCCTTTAAATATCGTACCTGGGGGGTGTCTAAAGTATGCCTGTGAAGTGCCACGTGTTTCCCGTGTTTAGAACTGTCCCTGCACAAAATGACACTTCTAAAGGAAAAAAAAGCCATTTAAAACTGCTTGCGGCTTTAATGTAATGTCTGGTCCCGGTAATATGGATGAAATTCTTTAAGAAAAATGGCATAGCTACCCCATGACCCCCCCCCCTACCCCAGCCCATTACCAGCCCCTTTGGGTCTTGTATGGATATTAAGGGGAACCCCGCACATAAAATAAAAAAGGCCCTATATACTCTGAACAGCCGTATACAGGCGGTGCATACAAGACAGGGACTGTAGGTTTGTTCTTATGTAGAATCTGTTTGTAATTTTGAACAGGTACATTGTTGAAGTGTAGCTCCAGCCCAAAAATCTATTTTTAAACTTTTTGGGAAACATAGGTAAGGGTTATCACCCCTGTAACATTTGTTTTGCTGTCTGTGCCCCTGTTCAGAACATTTCACCTCACTTTCCGTCCCAATGACAACTGTTTTTGAAATGTGGTGTTTTTCTTGAAACAAGGATTGCTGATAAAGCATCAGTACAGATGAGACCCCTTTCTCCCATATTTATTCTTACAGGAGAGAATTTTCCTTTCTAGGGGTAGATTTCCTCTCACTTCCTGTTGTCTTCTTTCGTTTGCAAGTAGGAGTCGTTTGTAAGTTGGATGTTTGAAAGTAGGGACCTGCCGTATATACTCTGCAGAAATAGGCCCCTTAGTTGTTGGTGTTGGCACAACACTGTAAGCACTCAGTTACTCTTGGTTGGTGCTGGAACGCCCTGCTGTCAACTATTATATCAGGAATTTTAATTACATATAATTGTTGAACAGTGGTAGTAAAAATTGGGGCTTTGATGGTGGTGCTGGTGCCACAACACTGTAAGCCCTGACAGTTACTCTTGGTGGGTGCAGCAATGGGCCCTGCTGTGAATTATTAGATCAAGAATTGTAATTACATGCCCCTTTTGAACAGGGGCTGAAAAATTGGGCCTTTCGTGGTGGTGGTGGTGGTGGCGTTGCCACAAGACTGTAAGCCCTCAGAGTTACTCTTGGTGGGTGCAGCAATGGACCCTGCTGTGAATTATTAGATCAAGAATTGTAATTGCATGCCCCTGTTGAACAGGGGCTGAAAAATTGGGCCTTAGGCACTGGTGGCACAACACTACAACCCCTCACAGATACTGTACTTGGAGCACAGCAATGAGCCCTGTTGCAAAGTATTGCTTCAAAAATTGTAATGACACGCCCCTGTTAAACAGGGGCTGAAAAATTGGGCCTTAGGCACTGGTGCCACAACACTCCAACCCCTCACAGATACTGTACTTGGAGCACAGCAATGAGCCCTATGGCAAATTATTGCTAAAAAAATTGTAATTACACGCCCCTGTAAAACAGGGGCTGAAAAATTGGGCCTTAGCCACTGGTGGCGGCACCCATAAACAAAAATGATCTTCCAAGCTATCATCATCAATCGTATCATTGAGGACTCGGAGGAGGAGGATAGCCAGTCAACATAACAGCACAGGCACTCAGCATCAGCATCAGTCTTGAAGGGATGTGACATGTTAAAATCAATTAGTCTGTTATATCAGCATCAGGTGTGTGGTAGCTGGTGGTGATCCAAGACTGGTTCATCTTGATGAAAGTCAGTCGATCAACCGAGTCGGTGGACAGGCGCACCCTGTGATCCGTGACAAATCCTCCAGCAGCACTGAATGTGCGTTCCGAAAGAACGCTGGATGCAGGACAGGCCAGTAGCTCAATTGCATACTGTGCAAGCTCTGGCCAGTGATCCATCCTCAAGACCCAGTAAGCCAGAGGATTTTCGGTGGGGAAGGTGTCCAAGTCTGACCTTGCCCCTAGATATTCCTGCACCATGTTTATCAGACGCTGGCGATGGTTGCTGGAACCGATCATACTTTGGGGCTGCGGACTAAAGAATTGTCTGAACGCATCGGTCAGACGGCCACCTTCCCCACCGCTCCTTCTTTGACTGGCCGAAGCCTCAGCAACTCGTTGTCCAGGACCAGGAGTTTGTAACCTCCCAGTCTCTGGGAACGCGTTGCACAGACCTTTCTGCAAGGCCTCCCGGAGTTGTCTCATCCTCTGCTCCCTCTGCGACGGTAACATAAGGTCCGCAACCTTACCCTTGTACCGTGGATCAAGGAGAGTGGCCAGCCAGTAATGGTCCCTCTCCTTGATCCGAAGAATACGAGGATCCTTCCGCAGACTTTGCAGGATCAGGGAGGCCATGCAGCGTAGGTTTGCTGAGGCATTCGCTCCGGAGTCCTCTGGGTCACTAAGGACGACATGATCCGCAGCCACCTCCTCCCAGCCACGTACAAGTCCACTGGTTTCTTGGGACTGTAAATCATCCCTAAAAGACTGCTGCTGATGATGCTGAGTGCCAGCCTCCACCTCCATGCTGACACAATCCTCCTCCTCCTCCTCCTCCTCCTCTTCCTGTGCGATGGGTGGGACAGAAGGAACACTGTCTGGGTAAAGGGGGCCTTGAGAGGCAAGGAAGTCCTCCTCTTCCTGCCTCTGTTCTGCCTCAAGTGCCCTGTCCATTATTCCACGCAGCGTGTGCTCCAACAGGTGGACAAGAGGTACAGTGTCACTGATGCATGCACTGTCACTGCTCACCATCCTCGTGGCCTCCTCAAATGGTGCCAGGACAGTGCATGCATCCCTGATCATGCCCCACTGGCGTGGAGAAAAAAAACCAAGCTCCCCTGACCCTGTCCTGGTGCCGTAGTCGCACAGGTACTCATTGATGGCCCTCTGCTGCGTGTGCAGCCGCTGCAGCATGGCCAACGTTGAGTTCCACCTGGTGGGCATGTCACATATAAGGCGGTTCTTGGGCAGGTTCAACTCCTTTTGCAGCTCAGCCAGGCGAGCACTGGCATTATAAGATCTGCGGAAATGCACACAGACTTTCCTGGCCTGCCTCAGGACATCCTGTAAGCCCGGGTACCTGCCCAAGAACCGCTGCACCACCAGGTTAAGGACGTGAGCCACACAGGGCACATGGGTCAGTTGTCCCTGTCGGAGGGCGGAGAGGAGGTTGGTGCCATTGTCGCAAACCACCATTCCTGGCTTAAGCTGGCGTGGCGTCAACCACCTCTCGGCCTGGCCCTGCAGAGCAGACAGGACCTCTGCCCAGTGTGGCTTCTGTCCCCCAAACACACCAGCGCAAGCACGGCATGGCATCTTTTTGCCTGCGTACTTGCGTAGCCCCGTGAACGGCTACGGAGCACCGCTGGTTCATAGGACAAACCACAGGAAGAGGCCATGGAGGAAGAAGAAGAGGAGGGGGTGGAGGAGAGAGGTGTGTCACAACCAGTAGTAGCATTTTGGAGGCGTGGCGGTGGGACAACCTCCAACACTACTGCACCTTGTCCTGCATCCTTCCCAGCTGCCAAAAGAGTGACCCAATGGGCCGTGAAAGAAAGGTAACGTCCCTGTCCATGCCTGCTGGACCATGAGTCAGCGGTAATATGCACCTTACCGCTGACCGCCCTGTCCAGCGAGGCCAAGACATTGCCTTCCACATGCCGGTAGAGAGCCGGAATAGCCTTCCGTGAGAAAAAGTGGCGTTTGGGAACCTGCCACTGAGGAACCGCACATTGCACAAACTCACGGAAGGGGGCCGAGTCTACCAACTGAAAAGGCAGCAGTTGAAGCGCTAGCAATTTAGCCAAGCTAGCATTCAACCGCTGGGCATGTGGATGGCTGGGAGTGAACTTCTTTCGATGGTCCAGCAGCTGGGGCAGGGAAATTTGCCTGCTAGAATCGGACGTCGGTGTACTGCTAGCAGAGTGGCCGCAAGTACTTGGCTGTGACACACCTAATTCTACACCTTCATTCCTCTCAGTGCATGTTTCAGAGAGGACTGAAGTTATAGTGGGGTTGGAGATCCCAGCTGATGCGGTGCAAGGAGAGGTCCGCTTTGTTCTTTGGTGTGGGTCTTTGAGGTAGGCTTGCCAACGAGCTGCATGGCAGGTCAACATATGTCTGGTCAGGCATGTGGTACCCAAGCGGCTGATGTTTTGGCCACGCGATATACGCTTGAGACATATGTTGCAAACAGCAGCTGTGCGATCTGATGCACTAGCCTCAAAAAAGGCCCACACCAAAGAACTTTTTGAATGACGGGCAGAGGCAGCGCCCTGCACAGGCGGAGCTCTGCGGTGTGATTCCGTCGGTGTACTGCCCTTACGCTGGCCACCAAAGGGCATCCTGCCTCGTTGGAGATGTGCCTCCTCCTCATCCTCCTCCTCCTCCTCTCTCCTATTAGGCACCCACGTGGAGTCAGTGACCTCATCATCACCTCCCTCCTCATCACTGGAGGCAATCTGGCAGTATGCTGCAGCTGCTGGAACATGACTGCCAGATTGGTGTCCTTCTTGAGCATCCCCTCTGTCTGCTCTCACGCTACTGCCTTCCTCTAGCTGGGTTTCATCATCAGACCCTTCGAAACGCTGGGCATCCTCCTGGAGCATGTACCCAACACTGTGCTGAAACAGTTCGGGGGACTCCTCAGGAGGAGGACATGGTGGGTCTAGGGAAGGAGTGACTGATGATGAGTCTGACATTGATACCAGGGAAGAGGACGCTTTGGCAGCTGCTTTTCCAGTACCCTGAGCCTGGGTGAGAGAGGATGAGGAGGAGGAGGAGGGCTTGGTCATCCACTCTACCAAGTCTTCGGCATGATGTGGCTCAACATGTCCAGCTGCCGAAAAGAAGGACAAGCGTGTCCCATGGCCATGTGCTGATGACAATGCACCGCGTCCACGACCAGCACTGTTGCCCCCAGACACAGAGCCTGCTTGCCCTCTTTTATTGCCTCCTGACTGTCTGCCTCTCCTTGTTTGCCTTCCAGACATTCTAATAGATGGCCTGCAGGGAGATGGGAAAAAAGCAATAAGGGCTACCTTCAGGTGTCCTTCTCTGTCCCTTGAAACAAGGACTTTGACAGTGAAAGAAACTGACACACTCTCCCTACCTACAGTTTTCTGTCCCTAGAAAAAATGTTTTTTTTAAGCACAATTTAGCACAAGGAGAATTACCTCACTGTCCTTCCAGGTCCCTGGAAACAAGGACTTTGACAGTGAAAGAAACTGACACACTCTCCCTACCTACAGTTTTCTGTCCCTAGAAAAAATGTTTTTTTTAAGCACAATTTAGCACAAGGAGAATTACCTCACTGTCCTTCCAGGTCCCTGGAAACAAGGACTTTGACAGTGAAAGAAACTGACACACTCTCCCTACCTACAGTTTTCTGTCCCTAGAAAAAATGTTTTTTTTAAGCACAATTTAGCACAAGGAGAATTACCTCACTGTCCTTCCAGGTCCCTGGAAACAAGGACTTTGACAGTGAAAGAAACTGACACACTCTCCCTACCTACAGTTTTCTGTCCCTAGAAAAAATGTTTTTTTTAAGCACAATTTAGCACAAGGAGAATTACCTCACTGTCCTTCCAGGTCCCTGGAAACAAGGACTTTGACAGTGAAAGAAACTGACACACTCTCCCTACCTACAGTTTTCTGTCCCTAGAAAAAATGTTTTTTTTAAGCACAATTTAGCACAAGGAGAATTACCTCACTGTCCTTCCAGGTCCCTGGAAACAAGGACTTTGACAGTGAAAGAAACTGACACACTCTCCCTACCTACAGTTTTCTGTCCCTAGAAAAAATGTTTTTTTTAAGCACAATTTAGCACAAGGAGAATTACCTCACTGTCCTTCCAGGTCCCTGGAAACAAGGACTTTGACAGTGAAAGAAACTGACACACTCTCCCTACCTACAGTTTTCTGTCCCTAGAAAAAATGTTTTTTTTAAGCACAATTTAGCACAAGGAGAATTACCTCACTGTCCTTCCAGGTCCCTGGAAACAAGGACTTTGACAGTGAAAGAAACTGACACACTCTCCCTACCTACAGTTTTCTGTCCCTAGAAAAAATGTTTTTTTTAAGCACAATTTAGCACAAGGAGAATTACCTCACTGTCCTTCCAGGTCCCTGGAAACAAGGACTTTGACAGTGAAAGAAACTGACACACTCTCCCTACCTACAGTTTTCTGTCCCTAGAAAAAATGTTTTTTTTAAGCACAATTTAGCACAAGGAGAATTACCTCACTGTCCTTCCAGGTCCCTGGAAACAAGGACTTTGACAGTGAAAGAAACTGACACACTCTCCCTACCTACAGTTTTCTGTCCCTAGAAAAAATGTTTTTTTTAAGCACAATATAGCACAAGGAGAATTCACTCACTGTCCTTCCAGGTCCCTGGAAACAAGGACTTTGACAGTGAAAGAAACTGACACACTCTCCCTACCTACAGTTTTCTGTCCCTAGAAAAAATGTTTTTTTTTAGCACAATTTAGCACAAGGAGAATTACCTCACTGTCCTTCCAGGTCCCTGAAAACAAGGACTTTGACAGTGAAAGAAACTGACACACTCTCCCTACCTACAGTTTTCTGTCCCTAGAAAAAATGTTTTTTTTAAGCACAATTTAGCACAAGGAGAATTACCTCACTGTCCTTCCAGGTCCCTGGAAACAAGGACTTTGACAGTGAAAGAAACTGACACACTCTCCCTACCTACAGTTTTCTGTCCCTAGAAAAAATGTTTTTTTTTTAGCACAATTTAGCACAAGGAGAATTACCTCACTGTCCTTCCAGGTCCCTGGAAACAAGGACTTTGACAGTGAAAGAAACTGACACACTCTCCCTACCTACAGTTTTCTGTCCCTAGAAAAAATGTTTTTTTTTAGCACAATTTAGCACAAGGAGAATTACCTCACTGTCCTTCCAGGTCCCTGGAAACAAGGACTTTGACAGTGAAAGAAACTGACACACTCTCCCTACCTACAGTTTTCTGTCCCTAGAAAAAATGTTTTTTTTAAGCACAATTTAGCACAAGGAGAATTACCTCACTGTCCTTCCAGGTCCCTGGAAACAAGGACTTTGACAGTGAAAGAAACTGACACACTCTCCCTACCTACAGTTTTCTGTCCCTAGAAAAAATGTTTTTTTTAAGCACAATTTAGCACAAGGAGAATTACCTCACTGTCCTTCCAGGTCCCTGGAAACAAGGACTTTGACAGTGAAAGAAACTGACACACTCTCCCTACCTACAGTTTTCTGTCCCTAGAAAAAATGTTTTTTTTAAGCACAATTTAGCACAAGGAGAATTACCTCACTGTCCTTCCAGGTCCCTGGAAACAAGGACTTTGACAGTGAAAGAAACTGACACACTCTCCCTACCTACAGTTTTCTGTCCCTAGAAAAAATGTTTTTTTTAAGCACAATTTAGCACAAGGAGAATTACCTCACTGTCCTTCCAGGTCCCTGGAAACAAGGACTTTGACAGTGAAAGAAACTGACACACTCTCCCTACCTACAGTTTTCTGTCCCTAGAAAAAATGTTTTTTTTAAGCACAATTTAGCACAAGGAGAATTACCTCACTGTCCTTCCAGGTCCCTGGAAACAAGGACTTTGACAGTGAAAGAAACTGACACACTCTCCCTACCTACAGTTTTCTGTTCCTAGAAAAAATGTTTTTTTTAAGCACAATTTAGCACAAGGAGAATTACCTCACTGTCCTTCCAGGTCCCTGGAAACAAGGACTTTGACAGTGAAAGAAACTGACACACTCTCCCTACCTACAGTTTTCTGTCCCTAGAAAAAATGTTTTTTTTAAGCACAATTTAGCACAAGGAGAATTACCTCACTGTCCTTCCAGGTCCCTGGAAACAAGGACTTTGACAGTGAAAGAAACTGACACACTCTCCCTACCTACAGTTTTCTGTCCCTAGAAAAAATGTTTTTTTTAAGCACAATTTAGCACAAGGAGAATTACCTCACTGTCCTTCCAGGTCCCTGGAAACAAGGACTTTGACAGTGAAAGAAACTGACACACTCTCCCTACCTACAGTTTTCTGTCCCTAGAAAAAATGTTTTTTTTAAGCACAATTTAGCACAAGGAGAATTACCTCACTGTCCTTCCAGGTCCCTGGAAACAAGGACTTTGACAGTGAAAGAAACTGACACACTCTCCCTACCTACAGTTTTCTGTCCCTAGAAAAAATGTTTTTTTTAAGCACAATTTAGCACAAGGAGAATTACCTCACTGTCCTTCCAGGTCCCTGGAAACAAGGACTTTGACAGTGAAAGAAACTGACACACTCTCCCTACCTACAGTTTTCTGTCCCTAGAAAAAATGTTTTTTTTAAGCACAATTTAGCACAAGGAGAATTACCTCACTGTCCTTCCAGGTCCCTGGAAACAAGGACTTTGACAGTGAAAGAAACTGACACACTCTCCCTACCTACAGTTTTCTGTCCCTAGAAAAAATGTTTTTTTTAAGCACAATATAGCACAAGCACAAAACACACTGACACTCTCCCTACCTATCCTTCTCTTTCCCTAAACTAAAGGAATCCAGGTTAAGCAAGAAAGAAATAAAAGTCACTGTCCCTGCCTATGCTGCTCTATCCCTGCTCCGGAACACACTACACTAGGCCGCCGTGCTGGCGGCCTTTTATAGTGTGGGGCGTGTACTAAACCCCCTCAGCAATAATTGGCCACAGGCATCCTGCCTGTGGCCAATCATTGCTCTCCTCGCTGCCGGCGCTGTGATTGGCCAAGCATGCGGGGTCACAGTGCATGCTTGGCCAATCACAGCGCCTGGATGACACTGCGATGGCGTAGTGCATTGTGGGCCGTTCGCGTCACTCGAATTTGGCGCGAACGGCCCAAATCGTTCGATCTTCGTCGAACGATCGAACAGCCGATGTTCGAGTCGAACGTATGTTCGACTCGAACACGAAGCTCATCCCTAATACTCATACCTATGTTTTCTTATATCAATATCATTTCCTAGATTTCTTATGTCTTTTATAAATCTTAATGTCTATATATATATATGTATTTCCCCTCTCTCCTCCTCCAGGTTTTCCAGATTTTCCTTCTTCTTCCTCCCTTCCCTCACTCCCTCCCCCCACCCCTCCTCTATGTCTCCCGTCTCCCTTATCAATCTACCACGTTACTCCGACCAATGGAAGGAGGTAGAGGAGAGAGAGAACTTACATAAAAAAGAAAGAAAAAAAAAGGATAGTCATCATGGGCAATGATATTCATATAAATCACATACATGTGGGATAAACCCCATCCCTCTTGAAGTCTACAGAGGGGGAGAGGCCACCTAACTTATACATTCCTTGTATTTTCCGGGATATATCAACATACATCATACATCTCCACAAAAAAAAAAAAAAAAACCCGAATATATATATCTCCAGTTAATTGACCTTCAATGGGGACAGCATCCCTCCTCATCTCTCCCTCTGCCCCCCGTCCCCCCTCCCCCCTCTCATTTATTCCCGTGTCCCGTACTCTCTTATCCCGTCCTCCCCCTGTTCCCCCTACCCCTTCCCTACCTAATTCTATTGAGTGATTTCCACAGTGTAGTCATAATCCTATTCCTTAACCCTTAGTGTATTTTGGTGTATATACCCCCAGAATTTTTTAAGCAAGTAAATGCAATAATTACAAAATTTATTTGGGCAAATAAGAGACCTAGAATAAGACAACGACTTTTGACAATGCCCAAACAATATGGGGGGTTGGCAGTACCTGACATAAGGAAATACTATCAGGCAGCCCATATGGGGAGATTAATAGATTGGTGTAGGCACACAGAGCTTAAATTATGGCCAAAAATTGAACAATCACAAAGCAGGGCCCTATTGCGACGAGCGGTGTGGTGTTTTTCAGACATTGATCCCACTATTAAGAAACATCCAATTATAGGGACTACGCTACAGATTTGCTCTAAGATCTGTAGGACAACCTCACTGTCACCACTATACTCCCCCCTCTACCCTATATTAGGGAACCCACGTTTCCCTCCAGGAATAGACCAGGGTAACTTTAGAAGACTACTAGATTTACAATGCTATCAAGTCTCACATTTTTCACAATCAGTGACATGGCCCTCAATGGAGGTTTTGACAGCACCAAACGACCAATATTGTTTAGATTTCTGGAGTGGAATTCAGTTGAGACATTTTTTCAATACTTTACCCCCACTGAGTAGGTTTCAGCGACCACGTACCACACTGGAAAAAATGTGTGAAGAGGTGGGACCTTCCTCTCATACACTCTCACAAATGTACGCCTTATTGATTGCTCCCGCAGATGAATATGTACCCCCGTTTTTAAGGAAATGGGAAATAGAACTGGGAAGATCCCTTTCCCCCTCACAACAAAGACAGATTATAAATAATACCTTAAAATCATCAATAAGTACACGGGTACAGGAAACAAATTTTTAAATATTGACGAGATGGTATTGTACACCCTCAGTGCTCCATAAGTATTCACCATCGATATCAGATAGATGCTGGAGATGCAAATTAGATAGAGGGACGTTACTTCATATTTTTTGGGCATGCCCGAAATTGGAATACTTATGGAAGGAGGTGCATCGAACATCTCAGAAATTCACAGATTATAATCTCCCGATAGACCCAGCGCTATTTTTATTACATGTCTCTAGCATACCAGGGAAATTGTACAATAAACTGATTCTCCGGCATCTTTTTAATGCCGCCAGGTCGTGCATAGCACGACGATGGAGGGACACAAACCCCCCGACAGTACCGGAGTGGCTTAAAAGAGTCGAAGAGATTAACAAAATGGAAGAGTTGGTATTATTAGGTCAAAATAAATACGAGAGGTATTCCCAGACGTGGGCTGAGTGGAATGTATTTAAATCATCAGAAGAAGGAAAGGCCCTTTTTGTATTATGATTCTTAAGAGGTAGAATAGGAGACAAAATAGACTACTTTGCAATTTCGTCAATATTTCCTTAAAATTAAACGTGGAGATTGTGGAGGGGGGGGGGGGCGGGGAAGGAGAGGTGGGAGAAAGGAGGGCTTTTTTTGTTTGTTTTGTGTGTTTTTTTTTCTTGTTGTTTAGTTTCTTCTTTTTTATTTAGGTGATTTAAGGGAAAGGAAAAGGAAAGAAAAAACGGTTGTTTAAAGGACTAGGGTGGGTAAGATGGAAGGGACTCAGAATACGAACCATCCTTAAATTAAAGGATAGGCCCTGATGAATACAGAATAGAGGAAACCCAAGTATAGTAGCATATACAGGGTGTTATTGTTTGGCATGATGTTAGATAATGGAATATGTAAAAAATGCATGTAATATTTGACGGATGTGAAGCGCCAAAAGGAAAAAAGCAATATATGTAATATGTTATAAGGAATATCCACCCTTTGTATAATGAATAACCGGAAAGAAAAATAAAATAATAAAAAATAAATAAAAGAAATCTTCACTCAAACAGCAGTCTTGGTGCTGGTTGATGAAGGCCATTCTACAGAGATAGTGGTTGAAGTATGGATATATGGAAAGAACCTACACTCTGGAATCCATCCAAATAGTGGTTGAAGTAATATACTTTCTTTACATGGTGATAGAGACCCAGGCTTGTCATATGATTGCTTGATTAATTTTCCTGTGACCTGTGTGGAGCATGGGCCGGGGCTCATCAAAACTTCTATGTATATTGGGAGTGCTTAATGAATCACTTTACCTTCATATACTGTAGATAATCTTTAATAAATGGCCGATTGGTTCGGTCGGCTGATCATAGAGGCAAACAGAGAACAGAATGGCTCTGTTTGCCTCTATTATATAGAAACCTGGAAGCAACGAGCATGCATCACTTCTGGTTTTAAACAACACCATTTTTAAAAATGAAAAGCAATCTTGATGGGATCAAATGCTTTTAAGGGCAGAGGAGGGATCTGGGGTCTAATAGACCCCAGATCTCTCCATAAAGAGTACCTGTCACTGCCTATTGCCATTGCAGGGGAATTTTATATTCACTGTGACAACAATAAAAGTGATAAAAAAAGGCGACAGTGTAAAAAACTAATTATTTAATTTAAAAAAATAATGAAACCACCCCTGTCCCCCCTGTGCTCTCATGCAAAGGTGAACCTACATATTGGTCACAAACAGTGATTGTCACACACATGTAAGGTAAAACCAAGAACGTGTCACCTATGGATAGTAACATTTTTGTTTGCTGCCGTTGCACAGGTGTGCACAATTTTAAAGCATGACATGACTGTTATCTTTTTTTTTTTAACCACTTCAGCCCCAGAAGATTTGGCTGCTCAATGACCAGGCCATTTTTTGCTAATTTTTTAAGGCCTAAAACAGCATGGGCTCCCCCCTCTAATCCATATGATTTTCTTTGGCTAGCTTTTGCTTTTAGGGGGGAACTCCACACTCCTCTACATTCTCCAATGCTCTTGTCTCCCCCCCTAATCCATATGATTTCCTTTGACTAGCTTTTGCTTTTAAAGGGGAACTCCACACTCCACTACATTCTCCAATGCTCTTGTCTCCCCCCTCTTATCCATATGACTTCCTTTGGTTGTCAAAATTGGTAACATTGATATATGCATATATATATTTGTGATAGCTGCATTTGTATTGTTCTGGGCATGCTCCTGGACTTAGTTTTTGTTAGTGTGGCTTTTGGTGTTTGAAATGCATTTGGGTTGTTCTGGGCATGCTCAGGGACCCATATTCTGTTAGTGTCTCAAATTAACCAGTTGCTGACCCCCGCACGCCGATATACGTCGGCAGAATGGCACGGGCAGGCAAATGGGCGTACCTGTACGTCCCTCCCTCCCAGCGGGCAGGGGGGCACGATCGCGCCCCCCGGTGCCTGCAGCAGTCGGATTTGTTACAGGAGTGATCCAACGTCAGGTCCAGGCCAATGATTCATGGCCTGAACCTGCTGATCGTTCCTGATGAATGAAAATGCTTCCCCTGTCTAAGTGTAAACACAGACAGGGGAAGTGATGTCATCTCTCCACGTGGGGGTCTTTTGGATTCCAGTAAGAGGAGAGAGGACATCCAAACGTGAGTTGCACAACACTAAACTAAAACTAGGACACATAGGCACATATTTACCCCCCGATCACCCCCCCCCCAGTTAACCCCTTCACTCCCTGTCACAGTGTCACCAATTTCAGTTTTCATATTTTTCACTGATCACTGCATTGGTGTAATTTGTGACTGTAATAAGTGTTAGGGCAGTTAGTGGTAGGCCCCGTTAGGTCTAGGGTACCCCCTAACCCCCCCAATAAAGGTTTAACCCCTTTATCGCCACCATTTAACCCATTCACCCCCTGTCGCCAGTGTCACTAATAGATCTTTTTTCTGATCGCCGTATTAGTGTCACGGGTGACGCTAGTTAGCCAGTTAGTTGATTAGTTTCACCGTCAGGTTTTTATAATGTCATATACTACCATAATATGACATATACTATCTAATAAAGGTTTTAACCCCCTGATTGCCTCCTAGGAAACCCTTTCACCCCCTGTCACCAGTGATCACCGTATTCGTGTTATGGGTGACGCTGGTCAGTTAGTTTGTTTTTTATAGCATCAGGGCACCCGCCGTATATTACCCAATAAAGATTTAACCCCCTGATAGCCTGGTGGGTGATATCAGTTAGGTTTTAGTGCCAGATAGGGTCTGCGTCGCCACAGGCAGCGTCAGATTAGTGTCAATAGTGATAACATCCACACACGCACCATATACCTCCCTTAGTAGTATAGTGTCTGAACGGATCAATATCTGATCTGATCAGATCTATACTAGCATCCCCAGTAGTTTAGGGATCCCAAAAATGCAGTGTTAGCGGCAATGACATCACTAGGGGGGAAGAGGGGGCCCTGACCCCCCCAACATTATGCTGTGCCCCACCATGTGCACCCCCCAATTAAAATGCCTTTTTGTTTGCATTCGTAACGGATGCGCCACATCTTGCTTGGGCCGCCAATGGAGTAACACAGTCTCTCCTGAGAGGGAGAGCGCCCCTCCCTCTGCTCGCTGACACTGCATAATGCGAGCGCTCACACAACCACAGCCGCTCGATCTGCTACTTCCCCTGCATCCTCATTGGCAGGGAGAAGAGCGAGTTGCAGGAAGGACTCCACAAGCACTGTGGGGGGGGGGGGGGCGGGCACCCAAGTCTTCATCTCAGTTACTGAAAAAACAGACTGATTTCTCCCATCCTTAGGACAGGAGAACCAGCCTGTAAATTCCAAGAGTGGTTACTGCAAGCTGAGCCGAGTGTCAGTCTATGACACTCTTTCACAGCCCAGCGAGTCCAGCCACCCCCTCACTCTTCTCACGTACGTGAGAGCAGGGAGGAATACAGCTCCTCCTCCTCCTCCTGTGTCTTCCAGTCCCGCCCACACTATCCCGGCGTGCACCTGTATCTGAAGAGAGGAGATGTCGGGGCGGGAAATATGAAAATCAGCAGCATTCCTGGCTGTGTGTGAATGATGCCTGAGCTTCTAGCCTGGACCCGTGGGTAAGTGTGTGCACTGTAGACTGCAGTACACTGTAATCACTGAACTGTATTATCTCCATCCCTTCTCTCCCCCATCTGTCCCTCCCCCTCTCCTGTTCTTTCAAGACCTTCACAATTTACTTTCACTTTCAGTTAGGCATGTAATATACAGTGCAAATTTCTTTCCTGCATCCACAGATTGCAAGAAAGAAACTTGCATGATTCCCCTATCAACACAGACAGTGGTGACAGGGAAATATCCCTCCTGCCCAGCAATCATATTCTCCCAACAAAGAGTCATTATCACTAGTGGCTATAGTAAACACTAGTGATAATCATAAGAGAATCTGCTCATTAACGGTTCAAATCTCAGCCAATTCCTGCTAAACCAGCAGAGATTTAAACTGTCTATTGCCGCGTACACACGATTGGAAATTCCGACAAGAAAAGTCCGATGTGAGCTTTTGGTCGGAAATTCCGACCGTGTGTATGCTCCATCAGACTTTTCCTGTTGAAAGTTCCGCCAACAAAAGATTGAGAGCAGGTTCTCTATTTTTCAGACGGAAAAAGTTCTTGTTGGAAATTCCGATCGTCTGTATGCAATTCCGACGCGCAAAAAACACACATGCTCAGAATCAAGCAGAAGAGCCAAACTGCCTATTAAACTTCATTGATCTCGTCTTGTCGTAAGTCTTGTACGTCACTGCGTTCTTGACTTTCATAATTTCAGACAAGATTTGTGTGACTGTGTGTATGCAACACAAGTTTGAGCCAACATTCCGTGGGAAAAAATCCACGGTTTTCTTGTCGGAATTTCCGATCATGTGTACGCGGCATATGGCTGGTCTTAGCTCTTAGGCAGCCCATACATCATTTTTTTTCATTCAAATATTAGGTTGAATGAAAAAAAAAAGAAATGATCCAATTCCCCATCTACACATTATAGGTGGATGGGGGAATCCTCCCAGTGTGGACCAGTGGTGGAACTACCAGGGCTGCTGTCCTGTCCTGGCTATTTACAGCGCTGGTCTCTGTCTCCATGGCAGCGGCGACAGCACATTGGAACCCAGTGCTGGTTACTTTATGGGGCTGATGTACAGGAGGGCCAGCACAATTTGTTGTTAGAGATGGGCTGGGCATGTTCGAAATTCCACATGCCAGAGCCTGCCAGGAAGCCCACACTGCACAGCGCTAATCACGGGCAGTGAGACAGTGAGGGCCTGGGCCAGAGGTGGTGGAACTAAGATCCAACAAGTTCCATCTGAAAAAAAGCCCTGCATATACCAATATTATGTAACCTAGTGCCCCAAACTCTCTCTTCCTTTTCATGGAGGCATGGGTGAGATAATTAGAAGCACCTTAATGGCATAATTTTCATACAATTCCTCTTCCCAAGAAGAAAGATTGTCCCTTGATTTTCCTTGTCAAAGTATTTTATTGATTGAAGAAGCAAGTAAATTACAATACTGTTGTAATAAATATTACAATGAGCCATACGTGTTTAACAGAAATGGTAAAACTCTAAGGTCCGTCAGTAAATACTGGTAGGTAGATTATTTAACTTCTATAGAAAAAGAAAAAGTAAGTTTAGTTAATACAATGTAAGATAACTATTTACAGTGAAAATGATGCTACCGTAATGGGTAATAGCTTGGACCAGATCTATTAAAATAGTTAAGTAGAATAATACGTTATACTCTTCAGAAAAAAGGAAAAAATTGAACCAAAAATAAAATTTTAAAAGAAAAAAGAGAGAGAAGAGAGAAAAAAAGAGTAGAAAAGAGTAGTAGGAGAGATAGAGAAGAAAGTGCAGGAGTCCACTGGATTGGATTTGGCACAGGTGACATGGCTTTTTGTCTGAGGATGTAAAAAGAGCATTATGATCTTCACAATCAGGGATGAGCTGAACACCCCCCTGTTCGGTTCGCACCAGAACCTGCAAACAGACAAAATGTTCGTGTGAACTTTAGAACCCTATTAAATACAATGGACTCGAACGTTCGAAATCTAAAGTGTTAATTATAAAGGCTAATATGCAAGTTATTGTCCTAAAAAGTGTTTGGGGACCTGGGTCCTGCCCCAGGGGACATGTATCAATGCAAAAAAAAGTTTTAAAAACGCCCGTTTTTTCGGGAGCAGTGATTTTAATAATGCTTAAAATGAAAAAATAAAAGTGAAATATTCCTTTAAATTTCTTACCTGGGGGATGTGTATGATATGCATGTGAAGTGGCGCATGTTTCCCGTGCTTAGAACTGTCCCTGCAAAAAATGTAATTTTTGAAAGAAAAAAAGTCATTTAAAACTCACTCGCTGCTATTAATGAATTGTCGGCTCCCGGCAATACATTCAAAAGTCATTGATAAAAAAAAAAAAAAAGCGTGGGGGTTCCCCAGAATTCAATTACCGGGCCCTTCAGGTCTGGAATGGATATTAAGGGGAACCCCGCCGCAAATTTAAAAAAAAAATTGACGTGGGGTTCCCCCAAATATCCATTCCAGGCCCTTCAGATCTGGCATGGATTTTAAGGGGAACTCCACCCCAAATAAAAAAAAAATGGCGTGTAGTCCCCCTAAAAATCCATACCAGACCCCTTATCCGAGCACGCAACCTGGCCGGCCGCAGGGGAAAAGGGGGGATGAGAGAGCGGCCCCCCCTCCCTCCTGAACCGTACCAGGCCACATGCCCTCAACATGGGGAGGATGTCCCCATGTTGATGGGGACAAGAGCCTCATCCCCACAACCCTTGCCCGGTGGTTGTGGGGGTCTGCGGGCGGGGGGCTTATCGGAATCTGGAAGATCCCTTTAACAAAGGGGACCCCCAGATCCCGGCCCCCCCCTATGTGAATTGGTAAGGGGTACATTGTACCCCTACCATTTCACGAAGAAAGCGTAATTTTTTTTTAAAAAAAAACACACAAACACCTTGAAAAAGTCCTTTATTTAAAAAAAAAAAAAACATTCCAGCGGTGAAATCCAGTGTCCCGCGGCGATCCCGATGTCCAGCGCTGTCCTTCATTGGTTGTGCCTGAGCGGACCTGATGGGGAACTCCCTCTCAGTGTTTTAAATGTATAGACCCGCCCCTTCTAAAGTTCCCCATCAGGTCCGCTCAGCGGACCAGATGCGGAACATGAGAAGGGGCGGGTCTATACATGTATTACCAAAGTGAGAGAAGTTCCCCATCAGGTCCGCCCCCTCGGTATGTCGGACCCGCCTACGTCTTTTGCTTGAGCGGGGAACTTCCTTCACTGTGTAATTTAAATTTACATAGTGAAGGAAGTTCCCCGCTCAAGCCAATGACGTAGGCGGGTCCGACATACCGAGGGGGCGGACCTGATGGGGAACTGCTCTCACTTTGGTAATACATGTATAGACCCGCCCCTTCTCATGTTCCGCATCTGGTCCGCTGAGCGGACCTGATGGGGAACTTTAGAAGGGCGGGTCTATACATTTAAAATACTGAGAGGGAGTTCCCCATCAGGTCCGCTCAGGCAAAACCAATGAAGGACGGCGCTGGACATCGGGATCGCCGCGGGACACTGGATTTCACCGCTGGAATGTCTTTTTTTTTTTTTTTTAATAAATTACTTTTTCAAGGTGTTTGTGTGTTTTTTTAAACATTTTTTTACCCTTTCTTCGTGTAATGGTAGGGGTACAATGTACCAATTACCAATTCACATAGGGGGGGCGGGATCTGGGGGTCCCCTTTGTTAAAGGGGTCTTCCAGATTCCGATAAGCCCCCCGCCCGCAGACCCCCACAACCATCGGGCAAGGGTTGTGGGGATGAGGCCCTTGTCCCCATCAACATGGGGACATCCTCCCCATGTTGAGGGCATGTGGCCTGGTACGGTTCAGAAGGGAGGTGGGCCGCTCTCTCGTCCCCCCCTTTTCCCCTGCGGCCGGCCAGGTTGCGTGCTCGGATAAGGGTCTGGTATGGATTTTTAGGGGGACTCCACGCCATTTTTTTTTAATTTGGGGTGGAGTTCCCCTTAAAATCCATGCCAGATCTGAAGGGCCTGGAATGGATATTTGGGGGAACCCCACGTCAATTTTTTTTTAAATTTGCGGCGGGGTTCCCCTTAATATCCATTCCAGACCTGAAGGGCCTGGTAATTGAATTCTGGGGAACCCCCACGCTTTTTTTTTTTTTTTTATTAATGACTTTTGTATGTATTGCCGGGAGCCGACAATTCATTAATAGCCGCGAGTGAGTTTTAAATGACTTTTTTTCTTTCAAAAATGACTTTTTTTGCAGGGACAGTTCTAAGCACGGGAAACATGCGCCACTTTACATGCATATCATACACACCACCTACGAAATTTAAAGGAATATTTCACTTTTATTTTTTCATTTTAAGCATTATTAAAATCACTGCTCCCGAAAAAACGTCAGTTTTTAAAACTTCTTTTTGCATTGATACATGTCCCCTGGGGCAGGACCCAGGTCCCCAAACACTTTTTAGGACAATAACTTGCATATAAGCCTTTATAATTAGCACTTTAGATTTCTCCCATAGATTTTTCGAATTTGCCGAACACCCCAATTTGTTCGCTGTTCGGCGAACGGGCGAACAGGCAATGTTCGAGTCGAACATGAGTTCGACTCGAACTCGAAGCTCATCCCTATTCACAATAAAGAGTAGGGTAACAGCTGGGTTCTAAGAGTTTGGGCTTGTAAGTCACTTCTATCTGAGTAAGGTTGTCAGATACCATGGCATGAGAATTTTGTTATTGCAGAATGGTGATAATTGGTAGTTAATCCAAGGATTCCATGTTTTTTCAAAAACAGGAATTTGGTCTCTTTCTATTGCCAGCATCTTGGCATGAGACATAAAAACATTTAGTCTGCTTTCAGGCTCGGGTATCTCTAGGTCAGAGGTCCTCCATGCCCTAGCAATTGTTTGCTTAGCCGCTGTGGTAAGTTGGATATGGAGTTTAAATTGTCTGTATGAGGTTAGCGCTGGATACTGTTCCCACCGGTCCCTCGATCCCGCAACACAGACGTGCAGGGCCATCCAACAGAAACATTCTCAGATCACCACCTACAGGCCCACATTCTAGAGAGATGTGAATTGTCCTATATACTGCAAAGAGCCTGCTCATGTGACTCTACCTTATTGCCTTCTTCAACGACGTATGGATGACACCTCGCCCCCTTGATAAAAAACCTTACCACCTTGCTATTCCGTTCTCTAGGGGGAGTAGACAGTACCTTTACTGTTGGATCAACAATGCACTGCCCAACACGATACAACGGACTGTAAATACGGGTTAAAAGCTTCAGAGGTGACTATAAATGCGCTGCCAGAGTTATGGCCTTAAATTACATACAGACATAGACACAACTACAATGCTTGGCCTTCTTATAGGGAACCCTCAAGGTCCCATGCTGACCGGAACTTCATTCAGAACTACGTGTTCAGCTTACACTCAGCAATGGATACAGCGTCAATGGGACTAAACATCGCCCTGGACTGCTTCACCCCCGATACCAATCCACGAATCGTGGAGGCCAATATTGCAACCTGGGGGGGGGGGCTCTATTACATTTACAGAAACTTGCCAAAAACATGTGATGGTTCTTCCTTTACTGTATAGCTTCCTGCAATTTACTATTGAGTAATGCCCAGAACCCTAGTCTTAGATTTAGTGCAACGCCTATATGTCTAATGGTGCTCCCTCATTTGCACTTAGAATTTATTGGAAGTATTGAGGCAGGCTCTGTTAACTTAGGATTGTTTTCTGTCTGGCTTAGACTCCAAGAGGACCCCTGGGTGAGACCCCAAAGGTATCCCAAATTCCCCTCTAGTTGGGGTGGATGATTCTTGCCCTATTACCATAATACTGTTCGATGAACCAATTGACGGGTAAATTCCCTTATGGAACATATTGTCTATACTGTTCTGAGGCGTATCCCTCCCCATGTTTTTTGTGGTTTGTTTTATGGTTTCTCTCCCTTCAGAATTCTCCTCTCGTGAGTCCAATAAGACAGATGCTATAGATAGGATGTGTTTACCTACTGTTTTTATCTCCTCAAATGTAAAAGGGTTCTTAACGACTTAGCCACTCTAATTCTGGCGAGTCCTCTTCCTTTATTATGTACTATAACTTGTTTTATGGCAATGTTGGGTGGTACTCAGGCAAGCTGAATTTAGTGTTTCTGCCTGTTCTGATCTTTCGGGACAGGTTGAATCCTATTGGCCTACACGGCCACCTCTGATTAGGGTACTTGATTGGTGCTAGACTCTATACTAGCATCTGGGTTACTTTTTTTTTTGTCTTTTCTCCCCCATCCCTCTTCCTCCTCCTCCCCTCTCCCCCTCTTTTTCTCTTATCCCCCCCTTTTTCATCTCGCTGCCATGGGAGGCCCTCGGGACGCGGCTACCCTCCACCTGTGCTAATTCAATGCCCGTGGCTTGAATGAACCAACTAAACGATCACAAATACTGTATGACTTTCACAAATCCAAAATTTACATAATTTTCTTCCAAGAGACCCATTTCCGTACAAATCATATTCCAAAGTTGCAAAATAAATATTACCCAACCTGGGTACATAGCACATACTCCCAATCTAAATCTAGAGGGGTGGCGATTGCCCTCCACAAATCAGTAAATGATACTCTGTTAGATTCCTGTTTGGACCCCGACAGCAGATACCTGTTTTTGAAAATCTGTCCCAGCGGTAAAACGTACACCCTGGCTAATATGTATATTGCTAACCAGGACCAGATAACCAATACTATTCAATATCTCCACAAGCTAATGGACTTTGCCGAAGGGGTGATCCTCGTTTCTGGAGATTTTAATGGTGTTTTAAACCCAGCGTTGGATACCTCCTCAGGTAGAAGCTCTATCTCCTATACCAAATCAATAAACTGAAGAGATTCCTAATCCAACATAATCTGATGGATGTCTGGTGCATCCTCCACCCCACAGATAGGGATTATTCCTTCTTTTCTGCAGCTCATAACTCCTACTCCCGCATTGATTTTTTTCTTATCCGTCAATATGCATTGACATACCATCCCCAGACTAGGATCGGGAATATATTATGGTCCGATCACGCACCAGTGTTTCTGTCCCTCTCCCTACCTGATCTACCTGGTCATGACTGGACTTGGAGACTTAATGACTCACTATTACAGGACGACATATGCTCTACAGATATCCAGACCACTATATCAAACTTTATCTCTGACCATAGTAATGACGATACTTCTGCTCCAATAGAATGGGAGGCATTGAAATGCGTATTACGCGGGGTCTTTATTAAACATGGCTCTAGACTCAAACGACTCCGTCTTGCCCAGATTCAGGAACTGTCTCTTCGGATTGTTAACCTGGAACGTTCCCATAAATGTATCCAATCTCCGACCACCCAACTTGCCTTCTCCGACGCAAGACTTAAACTGTTGAACTTGTTCGAACAGAAGGCCTTGTCTATTAGGGACAGATCACATAAACTGTTTTATGTCGAAGCTAACCAACCAGGTAGAATGTTGCCCTCCATGCTAAAAATAGCATTGCTTCCATTCCTAAACTCAAGCGACCTGATGGCCAACTCACCCACCATCCTAAGGAAATTAACGAATTGTTTTGTTCATTCTACACCTCACTATACAACCTTCCCTCACGCCCTCCAAACATGTCGCCTGAAGACTTTCAATCTAAAATTGACAATTACATTGCTGCCACAGCACTTCTGACTATCCCTACAGATCTAGTACAGGATCTCGAGTGACCATTTATCGAGGACGAACTTGTGCTCCCTCAAACCTAACAAAAGTCCAGGTCCGGATGGCTACTCAACCCGTTTCTACCGTATAAATCCTTCCATGATTCCCTTACACCACTTCTTAAAAAGATGTATAATAACATCTCCAGGGACTCACCTTTCCCGACACAGGCTCTGGAAGCCCATATCATAGTTATACCAAAACCCAGGAAAGATCCTACACTATGCGGTAGCTTTCGCCCCAGTTCTCTCACCAACATTGACATTCGCTTATACTCCAAACTATTAGCCAATCTCCTCCTGCCAGCGATACCCGACCTAATACACCTCGACCAGGTGGGGTTCACCCCAAAGAGGGAGGCCAGGGATAACATCTTTAAAACCATTTCCCTGATGGAATATGCCCAAAAATGCAGAATCCCAGCTTTCTTGATCTCGGTCGACGCTGAAAAAGCGTTCGACCGGGTTCATTGGCAATTTCTAGAGAGAACGCTTCAACAAGTGGGCCTAGGGCCCAACATGCTATGCAAGATCCCTTGCTCTCTATGACAACCTTATGGCAAGGATCCGATCTAATGGCCTCCTATCTGACCCAATATGGATTTGTAATGGAACCCGCCAGGGATGTCCCCTGGCTCCATTGTTATACATACTCACAATGGAACATCTTGCCACGGCCATCCGGCACGACTCCAATATTCAGGGTCTTTCTATAGGCCATCGTCAATATAAATTGTCCCTATATGCGGACGACCTCTTATTATATGTTACTAAACCCCACACATCTATACCAGCCATTATTGAGGCATTCACAAAGTTTGGACTGGCTAGTAACTTTAAAGTAAATTACGATAAAACTGAGGCCCTTAACATCTCCCTACCCAAACCTACAGTAACCCGATTTCAATCCTCATTTGAATTTAAATGGCAGCAAAAAGCTGTCAAGTATCTTGGAATCCAAATCCCTACCTCTCTAAGTAGGAAGGGGTTTTGTTTAAGTGACACAGAAGGGCACAGGAGAACACACGACTCAAGTAGAAGGAATGGAGTGGGTAGGGACAGAGCAGACTTATTCCACTGCAGCCAGGGATGCCATGAAGGGGGGGGGTGAGGGAATTACTGTATTTATTGGCGTATAACACTCACTTTTTTACCCTGAAAATAGAGGCTAAACTATAACACGCAGGGGACTGTGGAACGTTTTTTTCTTGAAACTTCCCTCTTAAAGTTAGGGTGCGTGTTATACGCCTGTGCGTGTTATACGCCGATAAATACGGTACTTTATTTTCCATGTCCTTTTTTTTTTTCTTCTCTTTTCTTCTTTTTTTCTTTCCTTCTCTTGGGGTGGAGGGGGGGGGGGGTAGTATAATTGATAAACTTTTGATAAGACAATTTTGTGCCTAGTTCTTTTCTGTAATGTTCATTTGTGTCTTTTATGTAAATGATGGAATACAAGAATGTACAATACTGAATGGAAAGGTTGAAATTTATAATAAAATAAAAATTTGATTATAACAAAAAACGAACATCTCCTGGTTTGGCCGAATGAACGCCAACAAAATGGACATTCTGCCCAAAGTTTTATACATTTTTCAGGCAATTCCTAATCCACCTCCTCGTGGCTTCTTCCAATCGATCAACAGGGCTTTTCGGGACTTCATATGGCGTCATAGGAAGTCCAGGATTGGCTTTAACGTTTTAGCTTTACCTAAAAATAGAGGGGGTATTGCCCTCCCTGACCTACAGCTGTACTTTCACGCTGCATCGTTGATCAGAATAGTCGATTGGTACCACGGTTCCTCCACTAAATTGTGGACGTCATTAGAAAATGACCGAATATCTCCCAAACTCACATCCCTTCCATGGACACACCCGAGACACAGACCCCCTACAGACCTATTACCCCTTGTGACTTCTGCTACGCTGCGAATTTGGGACAACTACCTTACCAAAGGTTTATTGTCCTCGAGACCCAGCCCCTTGACTCCATTATTTGATATCAACTCTTTCCCTCCGACTTGTGCTAAATCTAAATTTCTTGTGTGGCAAAAATCAGAGGCTCCTCTGAGTCATATGCTTCACTCTAGACAACCAATTCCCCTACTGGACATGCTCTCTTCCTGCCACAGCCCTTCTATGGCTTGGCTTGAACACACTCAATTAACACACTTTATGAACAAAATACCAAACGTTGACGATATGACTAGACCACATGCAGCCTTTGAGTCATTGCTATCCCAGTCGGACAGACCAGAGCATTCGCTATCCCTGATATATAAGTTACTGATTCAGGTCTCCTATCCAAACTGACCGTCATTCCTCTCAAAATGGGAAAGGGAGATGAATATGTCTCCGGAAGATATGGAGTGGGGCAAAACACTGGCGCTCTCTTTTAAATTATCTATCTCATCTCATGCCCAAGAACGGAATTACCATATTTTCTCTAGGTGGTACCGCTGCCCCACTATTCTACACAAGTTTGATCCTAATGTTTCTGACGTATTTTGGAGATGTTTGCAGGCCCCGGGGAACATGAAACGCATTTGGGGTACGTTCCCACGTGTTACCCCCTTTTGGGACAAGATTCTCAAGCTATATGACAAACGTGTTAGGTGACAAATAGGGATGAGCCGAACACCCCCCCTGTTCAGTTCGCACCAGAACCTGCGAACGGACCAAAAGTTTGTGCGAACTTTAGAACCCAATTAAATACAATGGATGTGAACGTTCGAAATCAAAAGTGCTAATTATAATGGCTAATATGCAAGTTATTGTCCTAAAAAGGGTTTGGGGACCCAGGTCCTGCCCCAGGGGACATGTATCAATGCAAAAAGAAGTTTTAAAAACGGCAGTTTTTTCGGGAGCAGTGATTTTAATGATGCATAAAGTGAAAAAAAAAAGTTAAATATTCCTTTAAATATCATACCTGGGGGGTGTCTAAAGTATTCCTGTGAAGTGGCACGTGTTTCCCGTGTTTAGAACTGTCCCTGCACAAAATGACATTTCTAAAGGAAAAAAAGTCATTTAAAACTGCTTGCGGCCTTAATGTAATGTTTGGTCCTGACAATATGGATGAAAATCATTGAGAAAAATGGCATGGGTACCCCGCCCCCACACCCCAGCCCACTACCAGCCCCTTTGGATCTTGTATGAATATTAAGGGGAACCCCGCACCCAAAATAAAAAAAGGCCCTATATACTCTGAACAGCAGTATACTGGCGATGCAAACAAGACAGGGACTGTAGGTTTGTTCTTAAGTACAATCTGTTTGTAATTGGGAATAGGTAAATTTTTAAGTGTAGCTCCAGCCAAAACATCTATTTTTAAGCTTTTTGGAGAACATAGGGAAGGGTTATCACCCCTGTAACATTTGTCTGTCTGTGCACCTGTTCAGAATATTTCACCTCACTTTCCGTTCCAATGACAAATGTTTTTGTAAAATTTGGTTTTTTTATTGAAACAAGGATTGGTGATAAAGCATCAGTAGATAGGAGACACCTTTTTCTCATATTAACTCTTACAGGAGAGAATTTCCCTTCCTATGGGGTAGATTTCCTCTCACTTCCTGTTGTCTCCTTCCGTTTGTAAGTAGGAGTCGTTTGTAAGTTGGATGTTTGAAAGTGCCGTATATACTCTGCAGAAATTTGCCCCTTAGGTGTTGGTGTTGCCACAACACTGTAAGCCCTCACAGTTACTCTTGGTGGGCGCTGGAACGCCCTGCTGTGAACTATTATATCAGGAATTGTAATTACATGCCATTGTTGAACAGTGGTAGGAAAAATTGGGCCTTTGGTGGTGGTGCTGGTGCCACAACACTGTAAGTCCTCACAGTTACTCTTGGTGGGCGCAGGAATGGGCCCAGCTGTGAAATATTAGATCAAGAATTGTAATTACATGCCCCTGTTGAACAGGGGCAGGAAAATTGGGCCTTAGACACTGGTGCCACAACACTGCAACCCCTCAGATACTGTACTTGGAGCGCAGCAATGAGCCCTGCTGCAAAGCATTGCATACAATTTTTTAATTACATGCCCCTGTTAAACAGGGGCAGAAAAATTGGGCCCTAGGCACTGGTGCTGGTGCCACAACACTGCAACCCCTCACAGATACTGTACTTGGAGCGCAGCAATGAGCCCTATTGCAAAGTATTGCATCAAAAATTATTGGGTGGCGGTGCCCAGAACCAAAATGTTCTTTCAAGCTATCAGCATGATTATTGAGGAGGAAGGGGATAGTCACTCAGCATAACAGGATAGTCACTCTGCATCAGCATAGGCAGTCTTGAAGGGATCTGACATTTAAAAGAAAATTATTCTGTTACATCAGCATCAGGTGCTTGGTAGCTGGTGGTGATCCAAGACTGATTCATGTTTATGAAGGTCAGTCGTTCGACCGAGTCGGTTGACAGGTGCACCCTGTGATCGGTTACAAAGCCTCCAGCCGCACTGAATGTGTGTTCCAAAAGAACGCTGGATGCAGGACAGGCCAGTATCTCAATTGCATACTGTGCAAGCTCTGGCCAGTGATCCATCCTCAAGACCCAGTAACCCAGAGGATTTTCGGTGGGAAAGGTGTCCAAGTCTGATCTTGCCCCTAGGTATTCCTGCACCATGTAAACCAGATGCTGGCGATGGTTGCTGGAACCGATCATACCTTGGGGCTGCGGACCAAAAAATTGTCTGAACGCATCGTTCAGACGACCACCTTCTCCACCGCTCCTTCTTTGACTGACCGAAGCCTCAGCAACATGTTGTCCAGGACCAGGAATTTGTAACCTCCCAGTATCTGGGAACGCGTTGCACAGACCTTTCTGCAAGGCCTCCCGAAGATGCCTCGTTCTCCTTCTGCGATGGCAAGATAAGGTCCGCAATCTTACCCTTGTAACATGGATCAAGGAGGGTTGCCAGCCAGTAATGATCCCTCTCCTTGATCGCATGAATACAAGGATCCTTCCGCAGGCTTTGCAGGATCAGGGAGGCCATGCAGCGTAGGTTTGCTGAGGCATTCAGTGCGGAGTCCTCTGGGTCACTGCAGCCACCTCCTCCCAGCCACGTACAAGTCCATGGGTGTCTTGGGACTGTAATTGACCCCTTGAAGACTGCTGCTGATACTGAGTGCTAGTCTCCACCTCCATGCTGACACAATCCTTCTCCTCCTCCTCCTCCTCTTCCTGTGTGACAGCCGGGCCAGCAGGAACACTGTCTGGATAAAGGGGGCCTTGAGAAGTAAGGAAGTCCTCCTCTTCCTGCCTCTGTTCTGCCTCAAGTGCCCTGTCCATTATTCCACGCAGTGTGTGCTACAACACGTGGACAAGAGGGACAATGTCACTGATGCATGCACTGTCACTGCTCACCATCCTCGTGGCCTCCTCAAATGGTGCCAGGACAGTGCATGCATCCCTGATCATGGCCCACTGGCGTGGGGAAAAAAATCCAAGCTCCCCTGACACTGTCCTGGTGCCATATTCCAACAGATACTCATTGATGACCCTCTGCTGCGTGTGCAGCCGCTGCAGCATGGCCAACGTAGAGTTCCACCTGGTGGGCATGTCACAGATTAGGCGGTTCTTAGGCAGGTTGTAATCCTTTTGCAGATCAGACAGCCGAGCACTGGCATTATATGACCAGCGGAAATGCCCACAGAGTTTCCTGGCCTGCCTCAGGACCTCCTGTAAGCCCGGATACCTGCACCACCAAGTTAAGGACGTGAGCCAAACAGGGCACATGGGTCAGTTGTCCCTGTCGGAGGGCGGAGAGGAGGTTGGTGCCATTGTCGGAACTCACCTTTCCTGGCTTAAGCTGGCGTGGCATCACCCACCTCTGAGCCTGCCCCTGCAGAGCTGACAGAATCTCTGCCCCAGTGTGGCTCCTGTCCCCCAAGCACACCAGCTCAAGCACCGCATGGCATCTTTTTGCCTGTGTACTTGCGTAGCCCCTTGAATGCCTACAGAGCACCGCTGGTTCCGAGGACAAATCAGTAGAGGAATAGGCCATGGAGGAAGAAGAGGAGGGGGTGGAGGAGAGAGGTGTGTCAGAATCAACAGTGGTAACATTTTGGAGGCGTGGTGGTGGAACAACCTCCAACACTACTGCACCTTGTACTGCATCCTTCCCAGCTGCCAGCAGAGTCACCCAATGCGCCGTGAAAGATAGGTAACGTCCCTGTCTATGCCTGCTGGACCATGAGTCAGCGGTAATATGCACCTTACCGCTGACCGCTCTGTCCAGCGAGGCCAAGACATTGCCTTCCACATGCTGGTAGAGAGCCGGAATTGCCTTCCGTGAGAAAAAGTGGCATTTGGGAACCTGCCACTGAGGAACCGCACATTCCACAAACTCACGGAAGGGGGCAGAGTCTACCAACTGAAAAGGCAGCAGTTGAAGTGATAGTAATTTAGCCAAGCTAGCATTCAACCGCTGGGCATGTGGTTGGCTGGGAGCGAACTTCTTTCGGCGGTGCAGCAGCTGGGGCAGGGAAATTTGCCTGGTACAATCGGACGTTGGAGTACCGATAGCAGATTGCCCGCAAGTACTTGGCTGTGACACACCTAATTCTACACCTTCATTCCTCTCAGTGCAGGTTTCAGAGAGGACTGAAGGTACAGTATAGTGGGGTTGGAGATCCCAGCTGATGAGGAGCAAGGAGAGGTCTGCTTTGTTCTTTGGTGTGGGTCTTTTAGTGAAGCTTGCCAACGGACTGCATGGCAGGTCGACATATGTCTGGTCAAGCACGTGGTGCCCAAGCGGCTGATGTTTTGGCCACACGAGATGAGCTTTAGACATACAGTGGGGCAAAAAAGTATTTAGTCAGCCACCAGTTGTGCAAGTTCTCCCACTTAAAAAGATGAGAGAGGCCTGTAGTTGTCATCATAGGTATACTTCAACTATGAGAGACAAAATGTGGAAACAAATCCAGACAATCACATTGTCTGATTTGGAAAGAATTTATTTTGCAAATTATGGTGGAAAATAAGTATTTGGTCACCTACAAACAAGCAAGATTTCTGGCTCTCACAGACTTGTATCTTCTTCTTTAAGAGGCTCCTCTGTCCTCCACTCATTACCTGTATTAATGGCACCTGTTTGAACTTGTTATCAGTATAAAAGACACCTGTCCACAACCTCAAACAGTCACATTCCAAACTCCACTATGGTTAAGACCAAAGAGCTGTCGAAGGACACCAGAAACAAAATTGTAGACCTGCACCAGGCTGGGAAGACTGAATCTGCAATAGGCAAGCAGCTTGGTGTGAAGAAATCAACTGTGGGAGCAATAATTAGAAAATGGAAGACATACAAGACCACAGATAATCTCCCTCGATCTGGGGCTCCACGCAAGATCTCACCCCGTGGGGTCAAAATGATCACAAGAACGGTGAGCTAAAATCCCAGAACCACACGGGGGGACCTAGTGAATGACCTGCAGAGAGCTGGGACCAACAAAGGCTACTATCAGTAACACACTATGCCACCAGGGACTCAGATCCTGCAGTGCCAGACGTGTCCCCCTGCTTAAGCCAGTACATGTCCGGGCCCATCTGAGGTTTGCTAGAGAGCATTTGGATGATCCAGAAGAGGATTGGGAGAATGTCATATGGCCATATGAAACCAAAGTAGAACTGTTTGGTAGAAACACAACTCGTCGTGTTTGGAGGAGAGAGAATGCTGAGTTGTAACCAAAGAACACCATACCTACTGTGAAGCATGGGGGTGGCAACATCATGCTTTGGGGCTGTTTATCTGCAAAGGGAACAGGATGACTGATCCGTGTACATGAAAGAATGAATGGGGCCATGTATTGTGAGATTTTGAGTGCAAACCTCCTCCCATCAGCAAGGGCATTGAAGATGAAACGTGGCTGGGTCTTTCAGCATGACAATGATCCCAAACACACCGCCCGGGCAATGAAGGAGTGGCTTCGTAAGTAGCATTTCAAGGTCCTGGAGTGGCCTAGCCAGTCTCCAGATCTCAACCCCATAGAAAACCTTTGGAGGGAGTTGACAGTCCGTGTTGCCCAGTGACAGCCCCAAAACATCACTGCTCTAGAGGAGATCTGCATGGAGGAATGGGCCAACATACCAGAAACAATGTGTGACAACCTTGTGAAGACTTACAGAAAACGTTTGACCTCTGTCATTGCCAACAAAGAATATATAACAAAGTATTGAGATGAACTTTTGATATTGACCAAATACTTATTTTCCACCATAATTTGCAAAAAAAAAATCTTTCCAAATCAGACAATGTGATTGTCTGGATTTGTTTCCACATTTTGTCTCTCAAAGTTGAGGTATACCTATGATGACAATTACAGGCCTCTCTCATCTTTTTAAGTGGGAGAACTTGCACAATTGGTGGCTGACTCAATACTTTTTTGCCCCACTGTATGTTGCAAATGGCAACGGTGCGATCTGCTGCACACGTCTAAAAAAAGGCCCACACCAAAGAACTTTTTGAATAACGCGCAGAGACAGCAGCGTCCTGCACATGCGGAGCTCTGCGGTGTGATGCAGTCAGTGTGCTGCCCTTAAGCTGGCTCCTGGAGGGCATCCTGCCTCGTTGGAGATGTGCCTCCTCCTCCTCCTCCTCCTCTCTCCTATCAGGTACCCACGTGGAGTCAGTGACCTCATCCCCTCCCTCCTCATCACTGGAGCCAATCTGGCAGTATGCTGCAGCTGGCGGAACATGACTGCCAGATAGCTGACCTTGTTGGGCACCCCCTCTCTCTGGGCTCACGTTACTACCCCCTCTCTCTGGGCTCATGTTACTGCCTTCCTCCAGCTGGGTTCCATCATCGGAGCCTTCAAAACGCTGGGCATCCTCCTGGAGCATGTACCCAACACTGTGCTCAAACTCCTCAGGAGGACATGGTGGGGCTAGGGAAGGAGTGACTGATGCCATTGAGCCAAGGGAAGAGGCCGCTTTGGCAGCTGCTTTGCCAAACAAAGTACCCTGAGCCTGGGTGAGAGAGGATGAGGAGGAAGAGGACGGCTTGGTCATCCACTTTACCAAGTCTTGGGCATGTTGCGGCTCAACATGGCCAGCTGCCAAAAAGGACAAGCTTGTCCCACGGCCACGTGCTAATGAGGATGCACCGTGTCCACGACCATCAGCACTGTTGCCTCTAGACACAGAGCCTGCTTGCCCTCTTTTATTGCCTCGTGACTGTCTGCCTCTCATTGTTTGCCTTTCAGACATACTAATGGCCTGCAGTGAGATGTAGCTGCGCAAAGGTGGGATGTGTATATATATATATATATAATTTGTCTGTACTGATAATGCAGCTATCAGAATCAACTGCCTGCTGTGGTGTTAGTATGGGAAAAGCAGCAATTGTTTTCAGTTAGTTTTAGGTGAAAACTGTGCAGAGGACACAGTACACTGAAAATACTTGCAGCTCTCTGCTTGTGGTTTTATTATGAGAACACCACTATAATAGTCACTAACTGTATTCAGGTAAGCTTTAGTTGAACGCTATGCAAAGCACACAGTACACTAAGTGAAACACTGACTGTCTGCAGCTAGCACAATCACCTGCCTGCCTGTCACAGTATAGAGACTAACTTTAATCTAGTGAGCTTTAGGTGAACGCTATGCAAAGCACATAGTAGTACACTAAGTGAAACACTGACTGTCTGCAGCTAGCACAATCACCTGCATGCCCTTCACAGTATAGAGACTAACTGTATTAAGGTGAGCTTTAGGTGACCGCTATGCAAAGCACACAGTACACTAAGTGAAACACTGACTGTCTGCAGCTAGCACAATCACCTGCCTGCCCTTGACAGTGTAGAGACTAACTGTATTCAGGTGAGATTTAGGTGAACGCTATGCAAAGCACACAGTAGTACACTAAGTGAAACACTGACTGTCTGCAGCTAGCATAATCACCTGCCTGCCTGTCACAGTATAGAGACAAACTGTATTCAGGTGAGCTTTAGGTGAACGCTATGCAAAGCACACAGTAGTACACTAAGTGAAACACTGACTGTCTGCAGCTAGCACAATCATCTGCCTGCCTGTCACAGTATAGAGACTAACAGGAATGGATCTAGCTAAACTCAATACAGTGTATAAATATATATACAACACCTAGGATGCATATATATCCTCTACACGCTGTAACTGCAGCTAACTGGCTCGCCTGCCTGCTCTATCTAACTCAATATAAATGACACTGTCTCTGTAAACTCTCTCTTTTCACAACTCCAACACACTACACAAGGCCGCAGAGTCCGCGGCCTTATATAGTGTGGGGCGTGTACTAAACCCCCATAGCCATAATTGGCCAAAGCCACCCTGGCTTTTGCCAATTACGGCTCTCTGTTCAGACGGCGCTGTGATTGGCCAAGCATGAGGGTCATAGTGCATGCTTGGCCAATCAACAGCCAGCAATGCACTGCGTTGCCGCAGTGAATTATGGGCCGTGATGCGCCACTCGAATTTGGTGTGAACGGCCCATTATGTTCGATCTTCGTCACGATCGAACAGCCGATGTTCGAGTCGAACATGGGTTCGACTTGAACTCAAAGCTCATCCCTAGTGACAAATATCCCAATGAACCCTGCTTAACAGTCCTATCTATGTTACCGGGGTCATACAAACAAATTAAGAAGAGCTTAATTCGCCGTTTGCGGACGGCTGCATGTTCAGTTATTGCCAGAGTGTGGCGTCAACCTGTGATCCCCTCTCTAGCTGATTGGGCCTGCTGATTGGGCCTGTCAAATGGACAGGATCAAATATATTGAAAGAATGTTAGCGTGGCGTTAGCCGATAAGAGTGAGGACCACACTATTACGTGGACCGTTTGGTTACACTTCCGGTTCTCTGTTGATTTTGACTCTTTTGTAGCGGATACAGCTCCTACTGCTTCCCCAGGGCCCTCTCATGAGTAGCGTGATATCCCTTCTCCCCACTTCACCTATTTTTTTTCTCATTCCCAGCCTCCCCTTCCCCCACCCCCCCTCCTCCTCCTGTACCTTTATAAGTTTGCAGTAATCTTACCGGTAGATTCACCGCACTTTCAGGCCATATGTGTTGAGCCTTGTTTTCTTTTTCGTTTTCTACACCACTGTTTATAGTGGTCTACTGGTTACTTGATTTACCATTACTTGGTTGATTTCACTTATTTCTATGTTCATTAAGGATATCTACCAGACTATGCATATGTGATACATGTTCTTTTAGTGTCCTTCCAATCCTAATGTAGACTTCTACACTCAATGGACATATGTTATTCCTGACCTATGTAGCGGGGTTCCTTTAAATGCTCTCGAACTACTGATCCCAGAACCCCACTGGTTCCCAGGATGTTTTGCTTCTGCCCCAGAGACTCATGGGTGGGGATATATAAGGGAGGGGCGAGGCCTGGCTCGGCCTCTTTGGACACGGGACGGCAGAGACGGATACACCTGTGCGGACCTGTGCTGGGTAAGGCCTGAAGCCTGGGGCCTTCCGCAGCCGACCAAAGAGCCTTCCACCCCACTGCAAGCCTGGGTGGCATCCGACATCTCTACTTACAGCCTGGATGGGATCGGGGACCCGATCGCAGCCACCACTGTGGGCGAGTGAAGTCACAGCCGGTGGAAGTTCCGGACGGAGATCGTGTCCGGCGGGTGAGCGAGCGTAAGCTCATTCCCTAACCTGTTTGCTAGTACTGTGCCTATAAACTGCCGAGGCCTACTACCTCATGTTAAAGACTCTCACTGGAGATTCACAGCAGGACTGATCCAGAGGATCTCCAGTGAAGTGTTGTCAGTTATCAACTTTCCCTTTTCCTGGATTACAATTGTTGTTTATCCTTAAGTGCACCACCTCTACAGATGCCGGTGAAGAATCCATCATTCATACAGGACTGAGTTCTAGAGTTAGGAATCAGGCCTGATTCATTAGGGACCTAGTTTAGTTATTGCGCCACAGGGCGCCTAGTTAACAGTCGCCCCACGTGGCGTCTCCTTATCCTCCTCCCCCCTTTCCCCATGGTGTAGTGTGACTGATATTTTAATATTGCAGGGCTCTGTGAATATTCTAATGGTCAAGTTGTTATCACTGTTCATTCCCTTTGCATAGCTGAAATTAAAAATCTGTTATTCCTTTATAACTACTCCGTGTCTGAGTCTCTCATAAAGTATAAGTATTAAATGTGTATACCCCTAAACTAACTGTGCCAGAAAGGGTCGAGTAGATTGCCGGGGGTTGGCGGAGCTGTACTCAGGGCCCAGACCAAATCTGCGGCTCTCTTAGTTGAGGGTAACGCTACACGTGGGGGCTCGTCCGGGATCCTGATAGAACAGAAAACCCGCCAGTACCGGCATGGACCCGAAAGACATCAGAACATGGTGTGGAGTAGCTAAGACAGATCCAAGCCAGTCAGTGGTCATTAACATGCCCGGTCAGGAATGGTCGACCGAGACGGTGGAAGGATTAATGAAGTCAGTGACCCCAGATGGTACACCGTGGGTGATGGGAACAAAGTTAGACCCAGACACCTCACACCAGTATGCACTAGTGGAGTATTCAGATGGGAAGCCAGAAGTTTGCAAGCGCAAATATACGCAGACGTCGGATAACAGATCTTATAGTCTGGCGCATGCTATTAAGAAGGAGCCACCCCTAACGGGACCACCGCAGACTGCGGCCCGTACCTCACCAGAGAGGAGAGATGGAGCGACACCTCCGGTGACGCCTGCACCTGCCACGGCCATATCACCCGAACTGATAAAGGCGCTTGGGGACCTACTAACAAACTGTCAGAAGGCAAGCACGGTGCACATAGAGACTAGCTACCGGAGACTAAAAGCATTCTCGGGGAAGCTCCCCGTCCCTGCGGGGGAGGAAGATTTTGACACTTGGGTGGAACAGGCATTGCAGGCAGTAGAAGCATGGGAGGTGCCTGAGGCACAGAAGAGACAGCGAGTCTTAGAAAGTCTGAAAGGTGCCGCGGCAGAAGCGGTGAAGAGCTTCAGGTTTGGAAATGAAAACTGTACAGCTCAAGATTGCCTGGCCATGCTGCAGGAAGAGTTTGGTCAACTGGAGAAGGTGTCAGAGATGATCTATCAATTTGAACACACTCTCCAGTAGCCGAATGAGAAACTGTCAGAATATGTTAGAAGGCTGAACAGGCAGTTATGCAAGATTGTACTGAAGAAGGGAATGCTGCCCAAAGATGCAGATGAAGCACGCATGAAGCAGATCATGAGGGGAGCGCGGCGCTCAGACCCGGTCTGGCTGCACCTGAAAACCTCAGGAGGAGGAATGTCACTAACCTACTCTGATCTAATAAAAATTATTAGGGACGAAGAGGCGCTGCAGGAAGATCAGCAGGTGGCCAAGGCGAATGTCACACCTGTACCAGTGTTGGTCCATTCGGTCAAGAGCCCGGAAAGAGATGCGGAGGTTGACACTTTGAAATCGCAAATGGCCCAAGTGTTGGAGATGCTGACCTCTTTGATGGAGAAAGATCAGAGAAGACCAGAGAAACCAAGCCCAAGAAAGGAGTTGTTCCCGAACACCTCAGCACCGGCCTCCCTACAGGACCGAGAAGAGGTGATTTGCTATAACTGCGGAGGGAGTGGCCACTTTGCTAACGTATGCTCCAGCCCAAAGAAGAAGAGAACAGATAATTGCAAGCCGGCGGGAAACTCCAAAGGGCCCCGGTGAAGGAGTCAACCGGGTGCCCATCATCTTCAGTGCGCTCCAAACTAAAAAAAAGGCCAAGAATGGAGGAGACAAAACTCCTAGGAGGAGGTATAGTACCCCCCACCAATATGTACCCGAGAGGGAGGGGGCAAGACCCTTCAGTGGAAATACAGCACCCCAAAGAAGGAACATCCACCTAAGAGGAACAATAACATCCCTCAGCGGGTTTGTGCCCCCATTGAGAGGGAGAAAGTCAATGCATGCCAGGCTCAGGAAAAATTTAAGTCAAAAAGGAGCAGGGCAAGGAAAAGCCCAAAGAAGAAAGTGACCCCGGTCCAGCCATACCCAAAGGAACTGGTGGGCCCGTCTCCTACTGTGCCCATTCAAGTGGAAGGAGTCTATACTAAAGCTCTTCTGGACACCGGAGCACAGGTGACTTTACTATACCGGGACTTCTATGATAGGCACTTGAGTCATCTGCCTATCCAGAAGATAGAAGAGCTGGAGATATGGGGACTTGGAACCCAGAGTTTCCCTTACGATGGGTACCTGCCCATAAAGATGACTTTCGACCTATCCATGGCTGGGAAGGCTGAAGTGTTTGACACCCTGGCAGTTGTGTGTCCTCGGCCGCCTGGAGCCAGCAAGATTTCTCTGATCATTGGGACAAACACGGATCTAGTCAGGAGACTCCTGACCCCTCTAGTGAAAGAGAGAAACCATTCAGCCACCAAAATCCATCCCATGCTAAAGACGGCCTACCAACGACTGGTCTTAGAGCAGAAGATCCCGGGAGAGGGGATAGGGAAGGTGTGGAGACTTGGCAGAGAAGGAGTAGTGCTACAGCCCGGAGAAGTAACCTGTCTTAGGGCCACTGTGAAGCTTACGTGGGAACAACCTGGCCCCTTTGTCATGCTGGAATCCGACCCAAGGGAAGAGTCCTCAGGCCTGGAAGTGATACCAGAAGTGATTCCGTTCAAGGCCCTGAAGAAGGCCCATGGCAGAGTTCCGGTGAGTGTTAGGAACACTACGGGAGGGCCCATGGAGATTCCTGCCAGAGTGTTGCTGGGTCAGGTGAGCCCTGCTGCCCCGGTCACTTGGTCCGAAGTCAAAGGGACGGGTGACGGAGGAGATGTTTGGGAGAAGCTGTCCGTGGAAAACCCGAACCTACCCAGGGCTTGGAAAGAAAGAGCCAAGGCACAGCTGATTAGGTGGGAGAAGATCTTTTCCGAAGATGAATTCGATGTGGGGTGTGCAAGAAGTGCCACCCATCGGATCCGCCTCCAAGAAGATAAGCCCTTCCGAGAGAGGGTCAGGCGGGTCCCCCTGGCAGATCTGGAGGATCTGAGGGAACAACTTGTAGAACTAAAGAAGACTGGTGTGATCCGGGAGTCTAGAAGCCCCTATGCCTCCCCAATCGTGGTGGTCAGAAAGAAGAATGGATCGTTGAGGCTTTGTATCGATTACAGGACTCTCAACAGGAGAACCATCCCTGACCAATACACCACGCCAAGGATAGAAGATGCCTTACAAAGTTTGTCTGGAGCCAAATGGTTCAGTGTGATGGACCTCAAGAGTGGGTACTATCAAATCCCTATGCACCCAGAAGACAGGGAGAAGACAGCCTTCATAACCCCGGTGGGATTCTTCGAATTCAATAGGATGCCTCAGGGTCTATCTGGAGCTCCTGCTACCTTTCAACGCCTTATGGAGAAGACTGTTGGAGACATGAATCTTATAGAAGTCTTTGTGTACTTGGACGATGTCATTGTCTTCGGGAGAACCTTGGAAGAACATGAAGCCAGGCTGGAGAAAGTATTGAGAAGACTCAGTGAAGAGGGACTTAAGCTTTCCCCCGAGAAGTGTCGGTTCTACCAGTCTTCTGTGAACTATCTGGGGCACATAGTGTCTGAAAAAGGGGTGGCCACAGATCCTGAGAAGTTGGAAGCAGTCACTTCCTGGCCACGACCCACCACAGTAACAGAGCTCAGATCCTTCCTGGGGTCCTGCTCCTATTATAGGAGGTTTGTGGAGGGGTTTGCTCGGATTGTCCGCCCGTTGAATGAATTGCTAAAGGCAGAAGGGGAAGAGGATGACTCAGGGCCCAGGAGGCCTGGTGAGTCAGTTCAAGATCAGTGGCACCCAAGGTGTGAAGAGGCCTTTCAGGCCCTGAAGAGGAGCTTAACCACTGCCCCAGTCCTGGCCTACGCCGACCCTACCAGACCTTATGAATTACATGTGGATGCCAGCCATGAGGGTCTAGACGGTGTGCTTTACCAAGAACATGAGGGACAACTGCGACCAGTGGCCTATGTGAGCAGGAGCCTGACCCCCTCAGAAAAGAATTACCCCACTCATAAGCTGGAATTCCTGGCCCTCAAATGGGCGGTAGTAGACAAGCTAAAAGACTACCTGTATGGGGCAGAGTTTACTGTGAAGACAGACAACAACCCCCTGACCTACCTTTTCACCACCGCAAAACTAGATGCCACCGGACACAGGTGGTTGGCCGCATTGTCTGGAATCAACTTCAGTCTGAAGTACAGACCAGGAGCTGGAAATAGGGATGCAGATGCCCTGTCCCGGAGGTCTCATGCCACGACAAATGACTGGGAAGATGTTCCTGACACTTGCGCAGAGGAGGACCCTAGAGATTCCATACGTCAGTCGACTTCTGAATCCGAGGTTCCAGAACCAGCAATGTTACCTGAACTTATTCCTGAAGAAGAGCCTGTGGTGCCAGAGTCAGAAGCACCAAGAGAGCAGAGGGCTCGCAGAGTCATCAGGCCTCCCAAGAAACTAACTTACCCCCAAATGGGGACGAGCTCAGAGGACTCTGTTGTAACGGCTAGGAGAAGTGTTGAACAACCTGATCCTTCCACTGTCCATTTGGTGGAGGGCAACCCCAGCTCACTCTCTGGCACAGTTAGGCAGGCCACTCATGGTAGTGTGACCTGTGGGCAAGAGAGTTCCATCCCAAAGTTTTGGTGGGAATTCCCTATGCCAACATCATGCTCGACATTGTCCAAAATGGTAAACAGTATTTGTTGAAATTTATCTTTGGGGACCAAAGAGTTTAAGTGGGGGGAGTGTGTAGCGGGGTTCCTTTAAATGCTCTTGAACTACTATTCCCAGAACCCCACTGGTTCCCAGGATGTTTTGCTTCTGCCCCAGAGACTCATGGGTGGGGATATATAAGGGAGGGGCTCGGCCTGGCTCGGCCTCTTTGGACACGGGACGGCAGAGACGGATACACCTGTGCGGACCTGTGCTGGGTAAGGCCTGAAGCCTGGGGCCTTCCGCAGCCGACCAAAGAGCCTTCCACCCCACTGCGAGCCTGGGTGGCATCCGACATCTCTACTTACAGCCTGGATGGGATCGGGGACCCGATCGCAGCAACCGCTGTGGGCGAGTGAAGTCACAGCCGGTGGAAGTTCCGGACGGAGATCGTGTCCGGCGGGTGAGCGAGCGTAAGCTCATTCCCTAACCTGTTTGCTAGTACTATGCCTATAAACTGCCGAGGCCTACTACCTCATGTTAAAGACTCTCACTGGAGATTCACAGCAGGACTGATCCAGAGGATCTCCAGTGAAGTGTTGTCAGTTATCAACTTTCCCTTTTCCTGGATTACAATTGTTGTTTATCCTTAAGTGCACCACCTCTACAGATGCCGGTGAAGAATCCATCATTCATACAGGACTGAGTTCTAGAGTTAGGAATCAGGCCTGATTCATTAGGGACCTAGTTTAGTTATTGCACCACAGGGCGCCTAGTTAACAGTCGCCCCACGTGGCGTCTCCTTATCCTCCTCCCCCCTTTCCCCATGGTGTAGTGTGACTGATATTTTAATATTGCAGGGCTCTGTGAATATTCTAATGGTCAAGTTGTTATCACTGTTCATTCCCTTTGCATAGCTGAAAGTAAAAATCTGTTATTCCTTTATAACTACTCCGTGTCTGAGTCTCTCATAAAGTATAAGTATTAAATGTGTATACCCCTAAACTAACTGTGCCAGAAAGGGTCAAGTAGATTGCCGGGGGTTGGCGGAGCTGTACTCAGGGCCCAGACCAAATCTGCGGCTCTCTTAGTTGAGGGTAACGCTACACCTATGTTTAGTCGATATGTTTTACAAATGCTTGAAACTCAATAAAACAGATTTAACATAAATTGTCTGTATGAGATATAGTCTGGTTTTAGGTTGAGCAAGGCAGTGGCTGGGTCTGGTTGCACATTGAGATTAAACATTCTGGAGGCAATTCCAAATATCTTTTTCCAATGTATCTGTACCAATGGGCAGAGCCACCATATGTGCAAGTAGGTGCCCGGGTCAGAACATCCTCAAAAGCATTGAGCTGTGTGGTTTGGCGTAAATTTGGCCAACCTGGAGGGGACGAGATACCATTGAGTTAAAACCTTATAGTTGGTTTCTACCTCCAAGATGTTTGGGGATGAAGATTTTGTTGCTGACCAGATTTGTGAACAATCAGCCATATCAAATGTTCTTTCCAGGTCCTCCTCCCATTTGCGGGCATATGGAGGTGTATCGAGGCCAGGGTAAGTAGAGCTTTGGGAGGAGTATATAGAAGATATCATACCTCTTCAGTGGGGATTTTTCAGGTAGGCTGATTCAAAATTCGTAATTTGGGACAAAGAGGTAGTAGTACTTAGTAGTGGTGCATAAAAAATTTTGATTTGGAGGAATCTAAAGAGTTCGGGATTCGGTAGCTTATAGGTGTAGCATAGGGTTGGAAATGTAAAGAAGGATGTAGGAGATATAAGGTTACTAAGCCGTGTAATGTTCAGTGAGGTCCAGACTAGGGATGAGCCGAACACCCCCCAGTTCGGTTTGCATCAGAACATGCGAACAGGCAATAAATTTGTTCGAACGTCCGAACACCGTTAAAGTCTATAAGACACGAACATGAAAAATCTAAAGTGCTCATTTTAAAGGCTTATATGCAAGTTAGTCATAAAAAGTGTTTGGGGACCCGGGTCCTGCCCCAGGGGACATGTATCAATGCAAAAAAAGTTTTAAAAATGGCAGTTTTTTTCAGGAGCAGTGATTTTAATAATGCTTAAAGTGAAACAATAAAAGTGAAATATTCCTTTAAATTTCGTACCTGGGGTGTGTGTATAGTATGCCTGTAAAGTAGCGCTTGTTTCCTGTGCTTAGAACTGTCCCTGCACAAAATGTAATTTCTGAAGGAAAAAAAGTCATTTAAAAGTACTCGCGGCTGTAATGAATTGTCGGCTCCCGGCAATACAGAGAAAAGTCATTGAAAGTCATTGATAAAAAAAAAAAAAACAATTACCAGGCCCTTCAGGTCTGGTATGGATATTAAGGGGAACCCTGCGCCAAATAAAAAAAAAAAATGACATGGGGTTCCCTCCGAATATCCATACCAGACCCTTCAGGTCTGGTATGGATTTTAAAGGGAACTCCGTGCCAAATGTAAAAAAAATGGCGTGGAGTTCCCCCCGAAAATCCATACTAGACCCTTTCCGAGCACGCAACCTGGCAGGCCGCAGGAAAAGAGGGGGGGAAGAGAGAGCGCCCCCCCTCCTGAACCGTACAAGGCCACATGCCCTCAACATGGGGAGGATGCTTTGGGGTCTGGACCCCAAAGCACCATGTCCCCATGTTGATGGGGTCAAGGGCCTCTTCCCCACAACCCTTGCCCGGTGGTTGTGGGGGTCTGCGGGCGGGGGGTTAATCAGAATCTGGAAGACCCCTTTAACAAAGGGGACCCCCAGGACCCGCCCCCCTCTATGAATTGGTAAGGGGTACATTGTACCCCTACAATTTCACAAAGAAAGTGTAAAAAAATGTAAAAAAACACAGACACAGTTGGTCCTTCAGTCCTTTATTAAAAATAAAAATAAAAAAAGATTCCAGCAGTGGAAATCCACTCTCGATCTCCACTCCAGTGATGTCGGTATCCAGCGACGGATGATCTGCAGGCTCCAGCGATGATGTCCAGCGAGGAACAGCACACGATCCTGTCTCCACCGGAGACACCCCGGGAATGACGTTGTGGCAGCCTGACAGGTCTTATGTAGCTGAGGACGGGGCCACCCGTCACGTGACTCCGTCCCCCTCTGACGCAAGGGGAAACCCGGGCTTTCCCAGTGACGTGACGGGTGACCCCCGCCCCCCTCTGATGTAACACAGGTTTCCCTTTCCATCAGAGGGGGACGGGGTCACCCGCACGTCATTGCGAAAGCCCGGGTTTCCCCTTGCATCAGAGGGGAACAGGGTCACGTGACGGGTCACATCACTGGAGTAGAGATCAAGAGTGGATTACCACCGCTGGAATCTTTTTTAAATTTTTATTTTATTTATTTTTAATAAAGGACTTATCCCAACTGTGTCTGTGTTTTTTTTTTATTTTTTACACTTTCTTTGTGAAATGGTAGGGGTACAATGTACCCCTTACCAATTCACATGGGGGGGCGGGATCTGAGGGTCCCCTTTGTTAAAGGGGTCTTCCAGATTCCGATAAGCCCCCCGCCCACAGACCCCCACAACCACCGGGCAAGGGTTGTGGGGATGAGGCCCTTGTCCCCATCAATACGCGGACATGGTGCTTTGGGGTCCATACCCCAAAGCATCCTCCCCAAGTTGAGGGCATGTGGCCTGGTACGGTTCAGGAGGGGGGCGCTCTCTCGTCCCCCCCTCTTTTCCAGCGGCCTGCCAGGTTGCGTACTCGGATAAGGGTCTGTTATGGATTTTTGGGGAAACTCCTCGCCATTTTTTTTTATTTGCCGCAGGGTACCCCTTAATATCCATACCAGACCTGAAGGGCCTGGTAATTAAATTTGGGGGGACCCCCACGCGTTTTTTTTTGTTTGTTTTTTATCAGTGACTTTCAATGACTTTTCTCTGTATTGCTGGGAGCCGACAATTCATTGCAGCCTCAAGTACTTTTAAATTACTTTTTTTCCTTCAGAAATGACATTTTGTGCAGGGACAGTTCTAAGCACAGGAAACAAGCGCTACTTTACAGGCATACTATACACATCCCCAGGTACGAAATTTAAAGGAATATTTCACTTTTATTGTTTCACTTCAAGCATTATTAAAATCACTGCTCCCGAAAAAATTTCAGTTTCTAAAACTATTTTTTGCATTGATACATGTCCCCTGGGGCAGGACCCAGGTCCCCAAACACTTTTTATTACAATAACTTGCATATAAGCCTTTAAAATTAGCACTTTAGATTTCTCCCATAGACTTTTACAGGGTGTTCCGCGGCTTTTCGAATTTGCCACGAACACCCCAAATTGTTTGCTGTTCAGCGAACAGGCAATGTTCGACTCAAAGCTCATTCCTAGTCCAGACCTTGAATGATTTGGGGGAGACCCAAGCTGGGTAGAAATCAGGTTTTTTGGAGAATGATAATAGAGGGTTGTGGGGAGATTGTAGTTGGTGTTTAAATTTAAATTTATCCCATAGGGATAAAAAATATTTGGTAATGGGATTACGCAGGGTTTTACGTTCTTTGGGGAGGAGCCATAACAAATTGGAGATGGAGATGGGGTCACATTCTGCGGCTTCTATTATTACCCATAAAGGAATTTCATGAGTAGCATGATATTTGGAGAGGCTGGCAATGTGTGCAGCTCTATAGTAGTTTGCAAAATTTGGAAAGCCAAGACCACCTCTGAGTTTAGGTAAATGTAATGTGTGTAATGATATACGTGGTTTGGTGGAGCCCCACACAAAATTTGCTGTTCTTTTGTGAAGTAATCTAAGGTAATAAAATGGGATTGAGATTTGCAAGACTCTAAATAAGTAAAGTAGTTTTGGGAGAATTGTCATTCTGATTGCATTCATTTTACCTATCCAAGAAATAGGGAGATGTGTCCATTGCTGTAAAAGTTTTGTGATTTTTTTTTTTTTAGAAGTGGAGAATAATTTGCTGCAAAGAGGTCGGAGTATGAGGCTGTTAGGTGAATCCCCAATTAAGGAATTAACCTCTCTGCCCATATAAATGGGAGTGCATGTTTAACCACTTCCATACAGGGCATTTTCACCCCCTTCCTGCCCAGACCAATTTTTAGTTTTCAGCGCTGTTGCACTTTGAATGACAATTGCATGGTCATGCAACACTGTATCCAAATGAAATCTTTATGGTTCCCCCCCCACAAATAGAGCTTTCGTTTGGTGGTAAATAATCATATCTGCGGTTTTTATTTTTTGCGCTATAAACGAAAGAAGAGCATCAATTTTGAAAAAAACACAATATTTTTTACTTTTTGATTTAATAAATATCACAATTTTTTTTACATTTTAGACCGATATGTATTCTTATATTACATATTTTTGATTAAAAAAATCGCAATAAGCGTATATTGATTGGTTTGCGCAAAAGTTATAGTGTCTACAAAATATGGGATAGATTTTTGGCATTTTTTTTTTTTTTACTAGTAATGGCGGCAATCTGCTATTTTTATTGTAACTGTGACATTGCGGCGGACATATAGGACACTTTTGACATGTTTTTGGGACCATTCACATTTATACAGCGATTAGTGCTATAAAACTGCACTGATTACTGTGTAAATGTGACTGGCAGGGAAGGGGTTAACACTAGAGGGCGCTGAAGGAGTTAATATGTTCCCTATTGAGTGATTCTAACTGTAGGGGGAGGGGACTCACAAGGGGAGGACACCGATCTGTGTTCCTCTGTACTGGGAACACACATCGGTCTCCTCACCTGACAGGAGGTGGATCTGTGTGTTTACACACACAGATCCACACTCCTGCCATGATCGCGGGCAATCACGGGTCACGAGCGGTGCCGCGGGTGCCCCCTATACGGCCGGGAAAAAAAGACATCATATAACGTCCACCCGGAGGGAGGGAGGGTTCCTGCCGGCATCATATTATGGCCCGGTAAGGAAGGGGTTAACCGAGTCTGACTCTAATTTGGAAAGGGATATATCAAGGACTTTTTAGGGTTTATTAAGAGCCCTGAAATCATCCCAAAGGTGTTAAGGATGGGTAGGAGGTTGGGTCCTGAAACTTGTGGGGATGTCAAAAATAGTAATATGTCATCTGCAAATAGACATCGTTTATGTTGGTATCCAGCAGTTTCTATACCAGTGATTGTAGGGTCTGAACGGATTCGTTGGACTAATGGTTCCACTAAAAGGGTGAATAAAAGGGGAGAAAGTGGACATCCCTGGCGAGTTCCTTTTTCTACACCCTGTTCCAAATTATTATGCCAATTATATTTTTCTCATTTACCTAAATAATTGATGTAAACAACTGTCATCATAATTCTCATGTTATCAACTATTAAGAGTACAATTCAAATTTTATTGAACAAACCTCCTAATGATAACAGTTTTTTTTTTCAAAATAAAAAACTTACAATGCACTGTTCCAAATTATTACGCACAGTAAATTTCAAAACACTTCATAGGTTGTAAAGAACAAAGAACAAATTGTCATTTGTTGTGTTTGCAGCATATTTACTGAAATCAAAAGCTATTTCAATCAAACTTTGAACAACATTTTAACTTTTTAAACATTTTAACAGGTCACATTACATTTTAACATAGGACCCCTTATTTGATAGCAGATTCACAAGTCTTGCATCCATTGAACTTGTGAGTTTTTGGACAGTTTCTGCTTGAATTTGTTTGCAAGATGTCAGAATAGCATCCCAGAGCTGCTGTTTGGATGTAAACTGCCTCCCACCCTCATACATCTTTTGCTTGAGGATGCTCCAAAGGTTCTCAATAGGATTGAGGTTAGGGGAGGATGGAGGCCACACCATGACTTTCTCTCCTTTTATCCCCATAGCAGCCATTGATGAAGAGGTATTCTTTGCTGCATGAGATGGTGCATTGTCATGCATAAAGATGATTTTATTACCGAAAGTATAGTTCTTCCTTTTGTACCAGGGAAGGAAGTGGTCAGTCAGGAACTCCACATACTTTGCAGAGGTCATCTTTACACCTTCGGGGACCGTAAAGGGGCCGACCAGCTCTCTTCCCATGATTCCGGCCCAAAACATGACTCCACCACCGCCTTGCTGATGTTGCAGCCTTGTTGGAACAGGGTGGCTGTCCACCAACCATCCACTACTCCATCCATCTGGACCATCCAGGGTTGCACGGCACTCATCAGTGAACAGGACTGTTTGAAAATTAGTTTTCATGTATTTTTCTGCCCAATGCAGCCGTTTCTGCTTGTGAGCATTGGTTAGTGGTGGCGGAATGGAAGGTTTATGCACAGTTGCAAGACTCTGGAGGATTCTACACCTTGATGTCCGTGGGACTCCAAAGGCACCAGCAGCTTCAAATATCTGTTTGCTGCTATGTAATGGTGTTTTAGCAGCTGTTCTCTCCCCCCTCCCCCCACTTTCCTCCTCCCTTTCTTTTCCCTTCCTCTCCCCTCTCTTCTCTTTTCTTTTTTTTCCTTTTCTCCTTCCCGTTCCTTTTTAATCCTCTCCCCTTTCCTTTCCCCCTCTCCCCCCTTCCCCCCCCCCTTTTTTCCCCCTTTTCCCTCCCCCCCTTCCCCCTTCCCTCCTTTCTTTCCCTCTCCCTTTCTTCCCCATTCCCTCCCTCTCTCCTCGCCTTTTTTCTTTTCTACTTTCCCTTCCCTGCTTTTCCCTTTTCCATTTCCCCCCTTTTCCAACCCTCCCCCTCTCCCCCCCTTTTCTCCATTTCTCCTCCCGCCCCCCTTCTCTCCTTTCCCCCTCCCTTACTTCCCCATTTTCTCTGTCCTCCATCCATATGGTTCCCTCTCCTTCACACCCTTTCTGGGCCCTTCCTTTCCTTTTAACCTTTTCTTGCCACTGTTTTTTCTTCACGTTTCCTCACCACATCACTCCACTTCCCTTCCTTGTTATAAATATTTTTCCTAATAGTGTAACCATCTCAATATATGTTGGGATCCGCCTTTGCATATCCACGCAGACCTTTTTAGGGGGGAGAATCCTCACAGGCACGTAAGCCTCTACTGTCCGCCACACTGTATCTGTGCATTTACAGTTCTTCGGTAAGTGTTTCCTTTAATGGACCCTTAATACACACTTTTGCATATGAAATCATGCCAACACATTTTAATTATGTGTACCTTTGAAGTTTTGATGCATTTTTCCTATACGTGGGACATTGCTGCGCATGCACAGAGTCATACACACAACTAAAAATGGTTTCCTTTGTAGACATCCAACTTGTATTAATGTTTAAAGGATAAATATGAATATACCATGTGTGGGCACCTAGGGGCACATTAGATGCACTCCTATGTGTACACTCATACCCCTTAATTGGATTAAATATTTGTACAATGTTGATTTTTACATGTTTCTTTCCTTCTTTAAATGCATAGGGTGTGATATATGTATATGTATACCTCATCAACCTTTTGTTTAGTTATAGAATTTCTATATTAACTCATTGTGCTACATTCAAAGGCCCTGACGAAGCGGGAATCCGCGAAACGCGTAGGCCCTCACTTTCTTCCTTGTATGGGAATTGCACATCCCGTTATTTGATTGTCTGAACTGTAATGTGATTTTATCTCATATTTCTTTGTAAGATAATATTTTTTTATATCACTGCCACTAGGCAGGAAAATAAAAATTGTTTATTTTTCTATATATTCTGGTATTCCTATTTTTATTTACTCCACTGAGGCACAAGTCCCACCCTGCTCAACCTTTTCTTGACACATAAATCTCTTAATAGTGCGATGATCATGCTTAAGTTTTGGTGAAATATCGAATGTTTTCATACCTCGTCCAAGGCATTGAACTATTTCACTCTTTTCGGCAGCAGAGAGATCCTTTTTCGCCCCCATATTGCTTGAAAATGGTGCTCTGCTTAACCACTTCCTACCGGGTCATAGACATATGACGCCGGCAGGAACCCTCCCTCCCTCCGGGCGGACGTCATATGACGTCCTTTTTTCCCGACCGTCTATGGGGCGCGCGCGCGCCGCCGGCGGTGCGCGCGCGCACCCGCGGCAACGCTCGTGACCCGGTGAGTGTGCCCGGCGGTCGCGATGTCCGCTGGGCACCCGCGATTGCCCACGATCATGGCAGAAGTGTGGATCTGTGTGTGTAAACACACAGATCCACCTCCTGTCAGAGGTGAGGAGACCGATGTGTGTTCCCAGTACAGAGGAACACAGATCGGTCTCCTCCCCTTGTGAGTCCCCTCCCCCTACAGTTACAATCACTCAATAGGGAACATATTAACCCCTTGATCGCCCCCTAGTGTTAACCCTTTCCCTGCCAGTCACATTTACACAGTAATTAGTGCAGTTTTATAGCACTAATCGCTGTATACATGTGAATGGTCCCAAAAACGCGCCAATAGTGTCCGATGTGTCTGCCGCAATGTCACGGTCACAATAAAAATCGCAGATCGCCGCTATTACTAGTAAAAAAAATAAAAAAAATAAAAATGCCATAAATCTATCCCCTATTATGTAGACGCTATAACTTTTGCGCAAACCAATCAATATACGCTTATTGCAAAAAAAAATTACCAAAAATATGTAGAATACGTATCGGTCTAAACTTAGAAAAAAAATTGTTTTAAAAAAAAAAAATTGTGATATTTATTAAATCAAAAAGTAAAAAATATTGCATTTTTTTCAAATATGTCGCTCTTCTTTTGTTTATAGCACAAAAAATAAAAACCGCAGAGGTGATCAAATACCACCAAAAGAAAGCTCTATTTGTGGGGGAAAAAGGACGTCAATTTTGGTTAGGTTCAACGTCGCACGACCGCGCAATTGTCAGTTAAAGCGACGCAGTGCTGCATCGCAAAAAGTGCTCTGGTCAGGAAGGGGGTAAATTCTTCCAGGGCTGAAGTGGTTAATAATGTGGAACACCCTCCTTTAGTAGTTTTTCCTTTAATTGGGTTCACCTGGAAATCTAATTATCACAGGTGTCCGAGACTGTTTTTAGTGTTTAAAAGAGCCCTGAGACACAATGCCATCCATGAGTTAAACTGAAAAACTAAATATTTAATCTTTGTGACACTGAAATAGAATTTGCATAATAATTTGGAACAGGGTGTATATTAAATGGATTGGATTTGTAACCTGCATATTTAACATATGCAATTGGTTTGTTATAGAGTGCCTCGATTCAAGTCAGAAAGTGGGGGCCAAAACCCAATTTTTGTAATGTGTAGCGCAGGTAAGGCCATGATACTGAATCAAAAGCCTTTTTTAAGGCAACGGATAGGAAACAGGAGGGTATATGTCTATCTTTAGCTATCTGTGCTAGTAGAACTGCCCGGCGGACATTGTCTCCTGCTTGGCGTGTTGGCATGAAACCCACTTGATCTTTGTGGATGAGATTCCCTATTATATTGTTTAATCTGTTGGCTAAAATTTTAGCTAGAATTTTGATATTGAGGCTTAGAAGCGAAATTGGGCGGTAATTTGTACATAGGGTGTCATCAGTGAGAGATTTGGGGATCATGCAAACTATGGCCGTTAATGTTTCCTGTCTAAAAGATTTACCTTCTAGCAGTACAGTAAAAGCTTCAGCTAAGATCGGTGATAAAGTGTCAGTGTATGTTCTGTAATATAAGGCAGAGTATCCATCCGGGCCCGGACTTTTTATTTAACTTTAGGTCTTTGATAACCATGGTGACATCTTCTGGTGTAATTTTTTCTTCTAAGACATTCTTTTGGCTAAGGGAAAGTTTTTGTAGATTTATATCAGAGAAGAATGCATCTGCTGCTTTTGGATCAAAGTTGTTGGGGGATGTATATAGGGAAGTTAAGTGGGAATGAAATCTCTGAACTATTTTGGTAGGGTTACTCGTGTAAACATCTTTCGCCAGTTTCAAGCGGATTGGCTTAAATGGTTTATTCAAAGAGTTAAGCATGCGTGCTAGGTAAGTTCCCGATTTATTTGATTTCAAAAAATAATTATGTCTTGATCGTTTAAGATTTTTCAACTGCTTCGGTCAGGAATAAATCATATGCGACACAAGATTTGTCTAAGCGGGATTTTGTTAGTGGTGATGGATTGTCTTGATGGGATAAAAACGCAGCATTAAATTCAGATTCCAGTTTATGGGCAAGGGTTTTCCGTTCACGTTTGAATATGGTGGATTGTTTCTGTATTGTATTGCGGATCACTGGCTTCCCAAAGTGTAATGCCTTGTACACACCATCGGTTTTCCTGACATGCCAAAACAAAGTTTTTCCTGATGTGATTCCTCTCAAGCCTGCCTTGCATACACACGTTCATGCAAAAAAAAGAAAGCGCTCGACCAAAGCGCGGTGACGTACAAAACATACGACGGGATTATAAAGGGGAAGTTCCATTCAAATGGCACCACCGTTTGGGCTGCTTTTGCTGATCCTCGTGTTAGTAAAAGTTTGGTGAGAGACGATTCACGCTTTTTAGCCTGGTGCTTTTCAGTCCGTTACAGCGTGACGAATGTGCTATCTCCATTACGAACGCTAGTTTTACCAGAACGAGCACTCCCGTCTCATACTTTATTCAGAGCATGCACGTTTTTTCCCCTTGGAAAAGCATACACACGAGCGGTTTTCGCGACGAGAAAAAGACTGACGAGAAACACGACCGGAAAAAATAGAGCAGGTTCTAATTTTTTTGCGGGCAGTTTTCTCATCGGGAAAACTTGTATGGAGCATACACACGACCGGTTTTCCCGGCCAATGTAAAAAATGGCAGTTTTTTCGTCTGGAAAACCGGTTGTGTGTACGGGGCATTAGTGTATTTATTTTGGGGCTGGTATTAAGAGATAGATAGTCTTTAACCACTTAAGCCCCGGACCATTTGGTAGCTAGAGGACCAGAGGTGATTTCAGAATTTTGCACTGCGCTGCTTTAACTGTAAATTGTGCGGACATGCAATGTTGTACCCAAACTAAATTTGCGTACTTTTCTTCCCACAAATAGAGCTTTTTAATGGTATTTGATTGCCTCTGTGATTTTTATTTTTTGCGATATAAACGGAAATAGACCGAAAATTTTGAAAAAAAATGATATTTTCTACTTTTTGTTATAAGAAAAATCGAATAAACTCAATTTTAGTCATACATTTAGGCCAAAATGTATTCAGCCACATGTCTTTAGTAAAAAAAATGTCAATAAGCGTATATTTATTGGTTTGCGCAAAAGTTATAGCGTCTACAAACTAGGGTACATTTTCTGGAATTTACACAGCTTTTAGTTTATGACTCATTTCTTGAGGTGCTAAAATGGCAAGGCAGTACAAAACCCCCCAAATGACCCCATTTTGGAAAGTAGACATCCCAAGGAAATTGCTGAGAGGCATGTTGAGCCCATTGAATATTTTTTTTTTTTGTCTCAAGTGATTGAATAATGACTAAAAAAAAATAAAACAATTACAAGAAGTTGTCACTAAATGATATATTGCTCACACATGCCATGGTTATATGTGGAATTGCACCCCAAAATACATTTTGCTGCTTCTCCTGAGTACGGGGATACCACATGTGTGGGACTTTTTGGGAGCCTAACCGCGTACGGGCCCCCGAAAACCAAGCACCGCCTTCAGCATTTCTAAGGGCGCAAATTTTTGATTTCACTCCTCACTACCTATCACAGTTTCGAAGGCCATAAAATGCCAAAATAGCACAAAACCCCCCCAAATGACCCCATTTTGGAAAGTAGACACCCCAAGCTATTTGCTGAGAGGCATGGTGAGTATTTTACAGCTCTCATTTGTTTTTGAAAATGAAGAAAGAAATGTATTTATTTTTTTTTATTTTTTTTTTCAAAACTTTGTGACAAAAGCGAGATCTGCAAAATACTCACAATACCTCTCAGCAAATAGCTTGGGGTGTCTACTTTCCAAAATGGGGTCATTTGGGGGGGTTTTGTGCCATTTGGGCATTCCATGGCCTCCGAAACTGTGATAGGCAGTGAGAAGTGAAATCAAAAATTTACACCCTTAGAAAGCCTGAAGGCGGTGCTTGCTTTTTGGGGTCCCGTACGCGGCTAGGCTCCCAAAAAGTCTCACACATGTGGTATCCCCGTACTCAGGAGAAGCAGCAGAATGTATTTTGGGGTGTAATTCCACATATACCCATGGCATGTTTGAGCAATATATCATTTAGTGACAACTTTGTGCAAAAAAAAAAAAAAATTGTCTTTTTTCCGCAACTTGTGTCAACATATAAAATATTCCATGGACTCGACATGCCTCTCAGTATATAGCTTTGGGTGTCTACTTTCCAAAATGGGGTAATTTGGGGGGGTTTGAACTGTTCTGGCATTTTATACACAACATTAGGAAGCTTACATCCACTCTTCTAACCACTTGAAGACAAAGCCCTTTTTGACACTTTTTGTTTACGTGAAAATATATTTTTTTTTGCAAGAAAATTATGTTGAACCCCCAAACATTATATATATTTTTAAAGCAAAGGCCCTACAGATTAAAATGGTGGGTGTTGAATTTTTTTTTTCTACACAGTATTTGCGCAGCGATTTTTCAAACGCATTTTTTGGGGAAAAAATACACTTTTTTTAATTTTAATGCACTAAAACACACTATATTGCCCAAATGTTTGATGAAATAAAAAAGATGATCTTAGGCCGAGTACATAGATACCAAACATGACATGCTTTAAAATTTCGCACAAACGCGCATTGGCGACAAACTACATACATTTTTAAAAGACTTTAAAAGCCTTTACAGGTTACCCTGTTAGATTTACAGAGGCGGTCTACTACTAAAATTACTCCCCTCGATCTGGCCTTCGCGGTGATACCTCACATGCATGGTGCAATTGCTGTTTACATATGACGCCAGACCGACGCTTGCGTTCGCCATTGGGCAAGAGCAGGGCAGGACAGGGGTGCTTTTTTAATTTTTTTATTATTCATTTTGCTTTTTTATTTTATTTTTAAATTGTTCCTTCCATATTTTATTTTTTTTAATCATTTTTATTTTTATCTCAGGGAATGTAAATATCCCCTATGATAGCAATAGGTAGTGACAGGTACTCTTTTTTGAAAAAACTGGGGTCTTCTAGACCCTAGATCAGGGATATGCAATTAGCGGACCTCCAGTTGTTGCCAAACTACAAGTCCCATGATGCATAGCGAGACTCTGACAGCATCAAGCATGACACCCAGAGGCAGAGGCATGATGGGACTTGTAGTTTGGCAACAGCTGGAGGTCCGCTAATTGCATATCCCTGCCCTAGATCTTTCCTCTGCCCTCAAAGCATCTGACCACACCAAGATCGGTGTGATAAAATGCTTTCCCAATTTCCCAATGGCGCTTTTTATATCTAATTAGCCACTAGGATTGCTTTTACATGAAAGCCGGCCGCTGGCTGAAAAGAATGATACAAAGATGATACCTAAACCCGCAGGCATCATTCTGGTATAAACATTCAAAGTCCAGCAACATACCAGTACGTTGCTGGTCCTTGTTGGACATGTATTGTAATTTTTTTTTTTTCATGCAGCCAGATTGATCGGTGGGTATGCCCACCATTAGAATACCGCCCTTCATCCACCCACTTCTAATGATGGGCATACATGCACCATTTATATATGCCGAAGCATGGGGGCATCCTCCCGCAAAAAAGTTATGCCGCACACACATGGTCGGACTTTTCCACGGGCAAGCCTCCGTTGGAATTTCGACCGTATGTACGCGGCATTAGGAGCAAAATCGCTCCTCCGCTCCTGCTGCCCCTGCTGCCCCAATGCTTCGGCATATATGCTTTTTTTTTTTAACTGTGGTGGTGAAATCACCTCCTTCAGCACTGGAGTCGCAGGGATCAGGCCTGTCTCTGCGAACGCTGCAGTTATGTGTGTTGTGTTTTGTAAGTGACAGTGATCGATCGATACTGCACTTGGGTGGTCTGGGCTGGACGAAGGGGCAAAATGCAGGTGCTAGCAGGTATCTGGGCTGTTCCCGCTAACACTGCGTTTTTGGGAACCCTAAACTGCTGGGGACGCTAGTATAGATCTGATCAGATCAGATATTGATCTGATCAGATACTATACCACTAAGGGGGGTGTATGCTTCACGCGTGGGTGTTAGCGTTACTGGCACTAACCTGACGCTGCCTGGGGTGTGACGCAGACCCTCTCTGACACTAAAACCTAATTGATATCACCCGCCGGGCGATCAGGGGGTTAAACCTTTATAGGGTTATACAGGTCCTTCTCAAAAAATTTGCATATTGTGATAAAGTTCATTATTTTCTGTAATGTACTGATAAACATTAGACTTTCATATATTTTAGATTCATTACACACAACTGAAGTAGTTCAAGCCTTTTCTTGTTTTAATATTGATGATTTTGGCATACAGCTCATGAAAACCCAAAATTCCTATCTCAAAAAATTTGCATATCATGAAAAGGTTCTCTAAACGAGCTATTAACCTAATCATCTGAATCAACTAATTAACTCTAAACACCTGCAAAAGATTCCTGAGGCTTTTAAAAACTCCCAGCCTGGTTCATTACTCAAAACCGCAATCATGGGTAAGACTGCCGACCTGACTGCTGTCCAGAAGGCCATCATTGACACCCTCAAGCAAGAGGGTAAGACACAGAAAGAAATTTCTGAACGAATAGGCTGTTCCCAGAGTGCTGTATCAAGGCACCTCAGTGGGAAGTCTGTGGGAAGGAAAAAGTGTGGCAGAAAACGCTGCACAACGAGAAGAGGTGACCGGACCCTGAAGAAGATTGTGGAGAAGGACCGATTCCAGACCTTGGAGGACCTGCGGAAGCAGTGGACTGAGTCTGGAGTAGAAACATCCAGAGCCACCGTGAACAGGCGTGTGCAGGAAATGGGCTACAGGTGCCGCATTCCCCAGGTCAAGCCACTTTTGAACCAGAAACAGCGGCAGAAGCGCCTGACCTGGGCTACAGAGAAGCAGCACTGGACTGTTGCTCAGTGGTCCAAAGTACTTTTTTCGGATGAAAGCAAATTTTGCATGTCATTCGGAAATCAAGGTGCCAGAGTCTGGAGGAAGACTGGGGAGAGGGAAATGCCAAAATGCCTGAAGTCCAGTGTCAAGTACCCACAGTCAGTGATGGTCTGGGGTGCCATGTCAGCTGCTGGTGTTGGTCCACTGTGTTTTATCAAGGGCAGGGTCAATGCAGCTAGCTATCAGGAGATTTTGGAGCACTTCATGCTTCCATCTGCTGAAAAGCTTTATGGAGATGAAGATTTCATTTTTCAGCACGACCTGGCACCTGCTCACAGTGCCAAAACCACTGGTAAATGGTTTACTGACCATGGTATTACTGTGCTCAATTGGCCTGCCAACTCTCCTGACCTGAACCCCATAGAGAATCTGTGGGATATTGGGAAGAGAAAGTTGAGAGACGCAAGACCCAACACTCTGGATGAGCTTAAGGCCGCTATCGAAGCATCCTGGGCCTCCATAACACCTCAGCAGTGCCACAGGCTGGTTGCCTCCATGCCACGCCGCATTGAAGCAGTCATTTCTGCAAAAGGATTCCCGACCAAGTATTGAGTGCATAACTGAACATAATTTGAAGGTTGACTTTTTTTGTATTAAAAACACTTTTTTTTTATTGGTCGGATGAAATATGCTAATTTTTTGAGATAGGATTTTTGGGTTTTCATGAGCTGTATGCCAAAATCATCAATATTAAAACAAGAAAAGGCTTGAACTACTTCAGTTGTGTGTAATGAATCTAAAATATATGAAAGTCTAATGTTTATCAGTACATTACAGAAAATAATGAACTTTATCACAATATGCTAATTTTTTGAGAAGGACCTGTATATACGGCGGGTGCCCTGACACTATAAAAAGCAAACTAACTAACCAGCGTCACCCGTAACACTTATATGGTGATCACTGGTGAAAGGGTTAACTAGGGGCAATTAGGGGGTTAAAACCTTTATTAGATAATATATGGGGTACCTGACGCTATAAAAACCTGCGGCGAACCTAAAAAAAAATTACTGGCTACCGATCTGCATCACCGATGCTAAGACAGTGATCAGAAAAATTATCGCTTAGCGACAGTGGTGATAGGGGGTGAAAGGGTTACCTGGGGGGCGATCAAGGGGGTTAAACCTTTATTAGATCATTTATGGGGGTACCTGACGCTATAAAAACCTGCGGCGAACCTAAAAAAAATAACTGGCTACCGATCGGCATCACCGACAATAAGACAGCGATCAGAAAAACGATCGCTTAGCGACAGTGATGATAGGGGGTGAAAGGGTTACCTGGGGGGGCGATCAAGGGGGTTAAACCTTTATTAGATAATATATGGGGGTACCCGACGCTATAAAAACCTGCGGCGAACCTAAAAAAAATTACTGGCTACCGATCGGCATCACCGACGCTAAGACGGCGATCAGAAAAATAATCGCTTAGCCACAGTGGTGATAGGGGGTTAAAGGGTTATCTGGGGGGCGATCAGGGGGTTAAACCTTTATTAGGGGGGTTAGGGGGATACACTGGACCTAAAACGAAACTTTGGTGACACTTTTACAGTCACAAATGTCACTGATTGCAGTGATCAGTAAATAAATGGTCACTGCAATCAGTGACACTGTGGCTGGGGGCTGGGGGGTGATCTGGGGGGTGATCTGGGGGTGTCTGGGGGGGCCTGGGGGGCGATTTATGTACCTATGTGTCCTCCTGGTGTCAGTGTAGTGTTTTGTGCACTAACCTGGCATCTTCTCCTGTACGGCGCTCGGTATATGTGAGCGCCGCAGGAGAGATGACATCACTTCCTCTGCCTGTGTTTACATTACACAGGCAGGGGAAGCTCTCTCATTCACCGGGAGCGATCGAGAGGGGGTGGCCGGAATCGAACGGCCGTCCCCTCATGCCTGATCGCTCCCGATCAGTTAACCACCGCTCACTGTAAAGAAGGGGGGTCCGATCAGACCCCCCAACTATACAAAGGCAGTCACGTAGATATACGTGATTCTGCCTGTCGGTGCCATTCTGCCGACGTATATTTACAGTGGGCGGTCGTTAAGTGGTTAATGGCTTGTTCAATGGTTTGACAGTAAAATGGGTGCTTGAGCAGAATGTCTGGGAGATACCAAGTGGGGTCATGGCCTTTGGGTAATGTCGATTTAATAGAGGTAATTACTGCATTATGGTCAGACCATGGGATGGGGATTATGTCTGCTGTGATTATTTCAGGGATCATACCGATAGTTAGGAGAATATGATCGATCCGTGAGAATGTTTTATAAGGGTGAGTGTAGTATGTATATCTAGGTTTTGTGGGATTACATTCTCTCCATGAGTCTACTAAATTATATTTGGATAGTAGTTGGGAAAAAGACAATTTGGATGTAGTGTGGAGTGGGGTATACAGGGATTTATCTAGAAATGGGAGGAGGACCTGGTTGGAGTCTCCACACAGCATGACTGTTCCTGTTTTGTGATCGTTCACGACTTGTAATAAGTGTGACACAAACGGGTTTGGTTGCTTATTGGGTGCGTAGTATTAAACTACAGTAATTTCAGTGTCCATAATATGGCCTGTGAGGATTAAGTAGCGTCCTTCTGGGTCTTTAATTTGAGATTGGAGGGTAAATGGAGTAGAGCGGTGAAAGGCTATGAGGGTGCCTCGCTGCCTAGAGGTAGCTGAAGCCGTAAAGGTTTGCGGATAAAAGTGGAACATAAATTTGGGTGTGGAAGTGTTCGTGAAGTGGGTCTCTTGTAGATAAACTATATGCACCTTTCTGGCATGGAATGCACGGAAGGCCTTGGTAAGTTTCTGGGGGATGTTTAGTCCCTGAACATTCAAATGTTTAGTGGTGCCATGGTACCTGAGTAGACAAAAGAAACTTACCCCAAAGCAGGTTGCTCTGGTCAATTGGTGCAATCCAGGTGAACTTGAAGGAGGAGGAGAAAAAAGAATTAGAGATGAGTACTGAGGCGGAGAAAAGAAGTAAAACAGAAAGTTAAAGAAAATAATTTGTAAATCAACATAAAGATACATTCAAACATTTCCTGTGAGTGGAGACAAAAATCATCCTCAGGGGAAAGGATGCTTCCGTCAGACTTCCACATAATATATGTGGCCGAATGAGGGGGGCAGAATAGGGCGCACAGATCACCCGTTTGTGGGAGGAGAGCCTTCTAATGAAAACATCTTATTGATGTACTTAATTATAAACCACACAAATTGTAATAGAAACTATTAATGTTATAATTAATTATATTATGGAAGGGGTGGCAGGGGTAATGGGAAATAAGGGGATGACAACTGACTGTCCCTATGTTTCCAGATAGGGAGGTAAGATAAGCTTAAAGCCTCGTACACACGGCCGTTTTTTTCGACGAGATTCTTGTTAACCTTGACAATTTTCTCGTCAAGCTTTCCATGCGTACACACTGACATTTCCCAATTTCCTCGTTGTTCTCCGTGGTCACGTCCAGCACGTACGACGGCACTATAAAGGGGAAGATCGATTTCCCTGGCGCCACCCCTTGGGCTGCTTTTGCTGATCTCGTGTTACCGCGTGTGAAGTAAAAGTTTGGGAAGAGACGATTCGCGCTTTTCAGTCTTCGTGCTTTTCAGTTCGTTTTCTGCGGTTCAGTTTGTGCTTGTGGGTTCGTATCTTGTCTTTCAGGGCATCTAGGCAGGTCGTATCTGTTTTACAGTGCGTTCTTGCCCGTTCGTTTCTGATTTTCAGTTCGTTATTCATAGGCCTTGCTGTTCTAAAGTGCGTTCTGTTCTGTACGTTCTGATAAGACGACCGTTTCCTAGCCATGTCGCCTGTACGTTCTCGTTGTCGAGTTCGTGCTGTGCGTGCGCTTGGTGTTGGTCTGCTTGTTTTGGACCAAGACCAGTCCATGAACGGTGTGAGGAGGAGTTCATGGACCAAGAATTGGTTGCTCCAGCGGGACCAATTCTGCCATATGCCTCTGCTGTGGGAGATCGTCGAGAATAATCCTGAGGACTACAGGAATTTTCTGCGGATGTCTTACCCCGTTTTTCAGCATCTGTTGGCTTTGGTGTCCCCCTATATTACCAGGAAGGACACCGTTATGCGGGAAGCCATCAGTGCTGAGCAGAGGCTCATCGCCACGTTACGCTATCTGGCGACAGGGAGAAGTCTTCAGGACTTGAAGTTCACGACAGGCATCTCCCCCCAGGCTCTGGGCCTCATAATCCCAGACACCTGTTCTGCCATTATACAAGTCCTGCAGGAGGACTATATTAGGGTAAGTTTTCTCCATTAACATCACATTTTATGTATTTCATGTATGATAATGTATTGTATTTCTTTCATCCTTCCCTAATTACCATGATTGTAATATGCTGAGAATGTCCCCTTTGTCCTCATGCATGCTGGAAATTTTAGATTGCCCCTTTTTTCTCCTCCATGCATATTTCCCTTCACTAACCTTTCCAGCAGGGGCATCTGTTGCTCCAAATGTTTGGGGGTCCAACCCCAATTTTAGGAACTAAACTTCCTCCTTTTTAGCGACTGTGCCTATTAAACGCCACCAGTTGCCCCTTCCAATGCAGCCATTTTGTCCCCTCCAATGCAGCCATTTTGTCCCCTCCAATGCAGCCATTTTGTCCCCTCCAATGCAGCCATTCTGTCCCCTCCAATGCAGCCATTTCCCCCCAGCCCTGCACTTACCTTCTTCTGGTCAGCGCCATCCTTCTTCTGTCCTTGATGTCTTCTCCTGCCCTCGATGTTGCATCAGCCAATCATGTTACCGTAAAACAGACTTGGTGAACATGATTGGCAGAGCAGCCTGTCAGTGTTTACCCAAGGAATGTCCCCCCCCCCCCCCCTGCGTACCCTATTTTACTTTTATCAAGCCAATTACATCCCTCAGGCTGGATTTTGCAAGCCTATTTGCCCCCCTGTTTCTGATATGCAATTTTCACCCCATAAATGCCGCAGTTATTCATATGGCCGTCGCTCAACAGGGGGCCATCCACCTGAATAGTGGGCGGCATTGACAATACATAGGTTAATGCAAGGCATGAACCTATGTATTGTTCTGAGTGACGGGCACAGGTGAGAGGGGGCAGTGCTCCAGCGCCCACTCTGGACGCCCCGCCACTGCAATGCTATCCTGTGTCCAAACACATCTACCCCCCCCCCCAAATTTTGTTAGAATGGACCATCAGAGGGGGTGATGAATATGAAACATGAGCCTTCCATTATACTTATTAAAAACACCTTAAACTGAGATTTTTATTGATGTTGGCCTCTAATGTATTTTCTTATAATCTGCTTGCAATGTTCTATTTAAAATTTCTAATTTTTTTTCATCTTGTTTGACTCCCCAGCTTCCTTCCACGCCACAGGAATGGCAGACTGTGGCATCGGAGTTTGCCACGCGGTGGGACTTCCCCAACTGCGGTGGTGCCATAGACAGGAAGCACGTCCGCATCGTGCCACCACCCCGTCCTGGGTCCTACTACTTCAATTACAAGGGGTTTCATAGCATTGTGCTGATGGCGGTGGTGTCAGCACGGTATGAATTCCTCTATGTTGATGTAGGGAAGAATGGCCGGATGTCCGATGGGGGATCCTTCATCCAGACAGAGTTTGCCCTCCGTCTCCAGAGTGACGACCTTGCATTGCCACCGGATGCAGGGAATGTTGAAGGATTCCCCTTTGTTTTTTTGGCTGATGAAGCCTTCGGACTCGGACCGCACCTCATGAGGCCATTTCCACAGAGGACCCTGACCCCAGAGAAGAGGGTGTTCAATTACCGGCTGGCCAGGGGCCGAAGAGTCGTTGAAAATGCCTTCGGCATAATGGCCAGCCGGTTCTGCCTTTTTATGACTCCCATCCACTTGGCGGAGTACAAGATAAACTATGTTGTTTTATGCTGCTGTGTGCTCCATAATTTTCTTTGCCGAAAATCAAGTACTTATATGGCCTCAGTATTGCCTGAGGCTGGACTTTCCCATGCCAATCCCCTGCCGGGCCTCGAATCTGCCCGTCCTGGCTTGCCCCCCCAAAATGCCCGTGAGGTTCGGGAGAAATATATGGACTATTTCACGGGTAGGGGGGGCAATTCCTATGCCAGGCCATGACTAAAGAATTGTGCATAAACAACTCATTAAAATTCTTTTTTAATCTGGTAACTTTGTTTGTTTCCTGTCTCCTAGTTTGTCTAAGTGCATTTGTAGTGGCAATTGTTTTTTCCTTTAGTAAATAACAACCATTTCACTATGCAACCCAAAAATATACACAAAAAAGGTTAGAGCGTATTTGAAAAAGAAGCTACACGTTGTTTGTGTTCAAACATTTTACTTTGTGCACATTCACACACATGGTAATTTTTTTATTTTTTTTTGTTTTTTGGCTGGCCACAAACCGGCAATTGTTTTCTTATGAAAATACAAAACCATTAGTTGCATTCCAAAAAGTACAACATTGGATACCTCTGAGCAATATGAGACATTCACTTACACAAACTATGTCTCTATGTGCCTAATATGGGGTATTGGCACCCCTTGCCCAGGCAAAAATTGAATATGCACACATTTTGAAGTAATTTCCAATAGGGAGTTTAGACTCCTGATCCCTATTGACAACATGTGCCATCTGTCATCAGGGGTTATCAATGGACGTGTTTTGTGGGTGCAACCCCTTCTTCAGTTCACCTTCTTTAGATATGATGAAGGGGTTGCACCCCCAAAAGGCGTACATGGATATCCCCTGATGGCAGATGGCACATGTTGACACACTGTGTGCATATTCAATTTTTGGCTGGTTTGATTGTCAAAAATAGATTAAAAGGGTGAATAACAAACTGAAAACAAAAATGGGGGTTTTGAGGCCTTATTCAATTCTCCCCAAAACATCTAGAATGTCTTTAAAGGTTTGATCCATCACATGAATTCTTTGTTTAATTCTGTCCAGTTCTGTGCTACATTCCATCACTTGCTGTATGATTCGTAGGGCACTGTCAGCAGAGAAACGTGTACTTTCTTTCACCACAACATTTACATCCCCTAAAATATATAAAAAAAAGGTATTATAACTCTGCAGGCCTACATCTCTTACCTGAAGCTGTGGTGACAGATACTGACCTGTTGTGGTGACCAGTTCCACCACGTCATCCACTTCTCCTTCCTGCACTTCTCCTTCCTCCACCTCTTCAACTTCCTCAACACCCTCAGGTTGTGGGTCTTGGTGAGGTTGGGGTTGTTTCGAAGCTGTGGGTTTCATGTGCTCCCTGGAGTGTTCTCCTCCCAGTCTTCTCTCCCCTATGAGAATCAAACAAAAGGTCTATTTATCACACAGAAATTTTCTCTAAAAAATAAAAACAGGCTAAATTGCTTGGAAGTGGGGTACAAGTGTCTGTTTGTGCAGATTATTTTGTCTAAAAAATATGTTTAGTATTCACCTTTGGCTGTCAATTTTGAGACATGGAGGCACCACAAAATTTCACTGATGCACCTGTGTGGGACACCCAAAAAAGGCGGTTCTGTTGGCCCACACTATAGTGCTCAAAAGTACAGATGTGGAACCAGCTGCTGAGTGTCCTCTCCTTTACACTTATTAAAGTTTGCATTTCATTCTCTTTACAAACACATCATCTAGCCAACAATGTAAGAACAACAATTTTATCAAAACAGGCAGATGTCTAATTAAATTTGAGCCTGAAAAATAATCAATAAACGAGGATAGTGGCCGAACGATGTGTCTGTAACGAACTCTTACTGTGCCCAACCAAGTTCAAAATATTACATTTTGGAAGGGAGTACACTTGTAAAAAAAAAAAATGTAAGTTGAGAAATACATTAATAGCATAAAAGTTTCAAAAGTACTTACTTTTTGCTAGCATTCTCTTAATGCTCCTTAACTGCTCCGGCTCCCTCAGTTTGAGGTCTGACCACCTCTTTCTGAGCTGCTCATTTGAGCGTTTCACCCCAAAATTCTTCTTCAGACTCTTCACGACTTTCTTCATGATTTTGGCCTTCCTTTTATTAGGTTTGCTATACGGCCCATGCTTTGCGTCATAATCCGACTTTAGCAATATGTCCACCATCTCCACCATCTCCGCATAAGACATATTAGATGTCTTGAATCTCCTCCTTGATCGTGACGTTTCCTCAGTCTCCGGGCTGGTCTCCTCCTCGTTATTTGAGGAATTATCAGACACCTGCTGTAAATCCGCCATATCTGTCTGCGTGCCGAAAGAGAAGGGGCGGGGAAAAGATGTTAGTTAGAACGTCATGGGCGGGCGACGTGTGCAGAGCGACGTGTGCGTAGTTTGACGCATGCGTGGTGTATATATAGCAAACACACATGTGACTATACTACGTTCGGTGTGCGGAGAGAGGAGTTCAAGTGACGGATGTGCGAACAAAGGTATGTGAATTTGTGACTTTGAAAAATTGTTGCCCTATACTGTCTTGAGAATGTTGGAGGATATATATGGTGAATAAGATTTTAAGGAGGTTAGACTGTGTGCCTCACATTAGTTATATATTTTTTATTTTACTTGCAAAGCCAATATGAATGTTTTTATTAGCGACAAAGAATTCCTTGCGGAATTTATAGACCGGGTAAGGGAGTTGCCCGCTCTGTGGGAAACCAAAAACCCCATACATAAAAAAAAAGGGGTGAGAAAAGCAGCGCTGGAGACCCTGCTCCCATTTGTGCATACCAAGGTGTCCACAGCCACAGCAAAACAGGTGGACACTAAAATCGGGAGCTTGAGAGGCACATACAGGACTGAACGCTCTAAGGTCCTGGCTTCTCAGAGGTCAGGAGCAGCAGCAGATGATGTGTATGTCCCGAATTTGTGATACTACAGCAGGATGTCCTTTCTGGATGACCACATTGAGGCAAGGCCATCACTATCCACTCTTCCCCCCAGACTTCCCTGCAGCCAACCTGAGCCTTCTCTGGAGCAAGAGGAGGCAGCCATCCTGGATGAACCTGATTTGGCCATCTGGAGCCAGGTATAGTATTTATAGAAAATGTATTGGGATAAACCTAATGTTTGAAAAATATGTCAAGATGACAAACATAAACTATTTTGTGTTCCACACGTAAAATCAAGATCTCTAGACATTAGTCTGGCCTAAATTGGGTGCTAAATAGTCAATCTGATGTAGTTGTAAATTTTTTGAAATTTTTTCTTGATCAGGATCTGAAAGTTGTATGAAAATAATAAACCAAAATATTAAACTATGTCCCTTTTTCATACACAGGATGAAATCAGCCAGGAGGAGGGTCTGAAAACTGTCAGGCAGGAGGAGGCAGGGCCCAGTGGCAGCCAGGAGGTGGCAGGGCCCAGTGGCAGCCAGGAGGTGGCAGGGCCCAGTGGCAGCCAGGAGGTGGCAGGGCCCAGTGGCAGGCAGGGGGTGGCCGGCCAAAGGAGAAGCACAACATCACAGGTGCCTCCCATCCGACTTCCCAAAAGAAGCAGGAGGGACAGGACCACGAATGAGGCAGCAATGGCCCTTATTCGAGAGACCCATGCCACCCTCCAGGAGCCCACATCCCCTGAAGAGGCCATTGCCGGCCTAGTGGAGGCAAAGTTCAAGGTGATGAGCATGGAGCAACGCCTCCTATGCGAGCCCCTGCTCATCACCTTGCTGAACAAGGGGGTGATGGAGAAAATTACCCCCAATACGGCCATATGTGAGGTGGCACAACTATCCCAACCTCAACCTCCTCCTCCACCTCCACCTTCTTCTTCTGCCCCACCCCCTTCTCCTCCACCTCCTCCTCCACCTCCACCTTCTTCTTCTGCCCCACCCCCTTCTCCTCCACCTCCTCCTCCACCTCCACCTTCGTCTTCTGCGCCACCCCCTTCTCCTCCACCTCCTCCTCCTCCTGACAGGAGTACCCCTCCAGTGGCCCAGCCTCCAGCCACACGAAGAAGGAAGGCTGCAGGGAAGGCTTCAGGGAAGGCTGCAGGGAAGGCTGCCAAGAAGATGAGGAATTGATGGCCTTGCTTCATTGTGGTCGGACAGAAGGCAGCCTGTTGTAGTACCACACACTTGGGACATATATATCACCTGCTGCTGTTCCTGACCTCTGGGAGGCCAGCATCAGATTGTGCTCAGAACTGTTGGCCTTCTCAAGCTCCCAATTTTAGTGTCCACACAGGGTTGATGTGTGCTCTGGGGTCCCTGGGATGCACAAATGGCAGCAGGGTTCTGCAGCGCTGCCTTCTCTTTATTTTTTACAAAACATGAATAAATGTTATTTTTGTTTAAGTTCATACTTGACTATGTTTATTTTTACAATTTTTTAATTTAGCTTTGGAGTAAGCAGATACATTTGACAGCCAAAAAAAGGGACAAATAACAACCCCCCAAAAAACAAGAAAAAAATAATGTAAAAAATATAGGGTGTAAAATTTACAATAAAAAAATTCAAATATACAATGGGAGATCACTAGCAAAACATTGCCAAATTACAATTAACATCTGTTCGAAAAATCTAAAACAGTAAAATATTCAGAAGATCTTCCACGATATAATACACCTAAATCTTCTTAAAGTGGTTGTAAACCCACTCACTTTTTTTTTCTTTTTGGCCAACCTGTAAGAGAAAGGCATAATGAGCAATTATGACTAGCATAATAGCTCATTATGTACCACTTACCTTAGATCGGGGCCCCCCGAGGCAGTCCGCGTCCCTCTGTCCAGCCACAGACATCACTGCGGCGATAGCCGGAATGTTACTTCCGGGTATCGCCGCACCAGCCAATCACAGCGCCGCTCCGGCGCTGTGATTGGCCGGAGCGGCGGAGACGTCACTCTGCGCATGCGCGCGAGAGCCTTTTCATTCGGCTACGCCCAGCGATTGCTGGGAAGTAGCCGATTTTGTGAATGGGATTAACCCCATGAATGCGCCGTTGTCTACGGCGCGCATGCGCTGTAGACAGCGGCGCCTGTCTTTTTAGTAAATATCTCCTAAACCGTGTAGGTTTAGGAGATATTTCTTGCACCTACAGGTAAGCCTAAATCTAGGCTTACCTGTAGGTGCAAGTTGAAAAAGTGGGTTTACAACCACTTTAAGAGCAACATGAAAAAGGTTAAAAAAACATAGTCATAACTCTGTGTGAATATCAGCAGCAAAAGAAGTTCATTCGTTTTGATTAATGTAACATTCTAAAGACGATTTCAATGCACAACATTTAAACAATGCAATAATTTAGAGCGTCACGAATGTGCTTTCTCCATTACGAAGGCTTGATTTAGCTGAAGATGCGCTCCCGTCTCATACTTGATTCTGAGCATGCGCGCTTTTGGAAGAGTTGTAAAAGCATACACACGAACCATTTTCTCGTCACAAAACAGGCCGACGAGAAACACGACAAAGAAATCTTGAATCCTGGCGAGAAAATAGAGAGAAGGTTCTCTATTTTCTCGTCGAGATTCACGGCAGTTTTCTCGTCGTAAAACCATACACACGAACGGTTTTCTCGACAAGAAAGCTCTCGCGGCACTTTTCTTGCCGGTTTTGGACGAGAAACTCGGTCGTGTGGCTTAAGGAAGTAATTATGGGAATTGGGGGGTGAAACATGGTCAAATAACCTCAATGTTAACAATGGGGGTATAACAAAGATACTACCAGGAGAAGGAAAAAGTGAGGAGTTCCCAGTGTTATAGTACTAATACTACATTAAGTTAAGACTTTCTAATGAAAGGTTGAAGGTCAACTAGTAGTATGTGCAATTCGTTTCGTAACAAATCAAAATTTGTCAGAATTTAGCAACTTTCGGATATTCGGAAGCATTCGAATTTCCGAACAAAGCAATTACGAATAAAGCCAAATCCGAAATAAATTATATCGCAAATAGCGAATGCCCGAATGTCTTCGGCATAATTCGTTATGAAAAAAGTTACGAAAAAAAGTTACGAATGTACGAATCCATTCGAAGCACAATAACACTCTGCTCTGCTCTGCTCTCTGCTTCTCCCTCACCGTGCTGAACTCCCTCTCAAAATGGTGTACAGGGGCGGAGGCTATAGCCGCATGTAAAAAACGAAAATAAAATACAAAATTTCTAATCGTTACAAATAACCTCTATGTATTTAGAAAAGTACAAATCCATTCGAAGCACATTAGGCATAATAGGCAGCGTCGTTGTGAGAGAGACACGGAAAATTACAAATCAACTAACCCAAAAAAAGTTACGAAAGTAGGAGTTGTGTCCAGAATCAACTAAAAACAATGTACTCTACCGAAAGTACGAATTATAAATCAACGAAAAATAAGGCTTACATTAATACGAATCATTCCGATTCAACGAAAAATGTTGCTTGCGAAAATACGAATTAGTCCGAACACGAAAAATCCCGTCTAGCAAAATTACGAACGATTACGAATCAACAGGACCGAAAAGAAACGAACCGAAACTAAACAAATTTTTCCGTTGTGCACAAGTCTATCAACTAGATCTTAAAAATTAAAACAGATTAGACCTTTGGCTATAAAATTTCTTATAAATGCCAAAAAGAGCTTTTAGCTATGCCTGTAATATAGGTCCAAAAATTTTTTAAAATATCTAGGGTAATAAACACTATGCCTGTGATAGGCTATGAAGAAAACTTAGGACTGTGGCTGCAGTTTGCATATGCCAATCTGGAAAATCATCTGATGTGAGAATAATCAAAGTAAACATTGGGCATACGATTCTGGAGGGCAAAAAGGGAAACAGAGTGTGGCAGATTATGTTATTGAATTAAACAGTATAAGGTGTGACACTAAAAGTCTTTAAAAAGACTAGTAGGAGGGTGAAGAGTGAAGCAAGTACTCTGTTATAGGAGCATCTTTCAATCCATAGAAGCATCACGTTCCTGAGGAGGAGAAGAGAAGCGGCCTCTCTTATAGTTAGGATGGTTTCCATTTTTCAGGTTGGGTTGAGAAGAATTTCCTGCGGATGAGAGAGATGTTAATCTTCTGCGGGTTGGAGTGTGTTGTGGTGCTGGTTCCATGAGATTTAGGTCTGTAAGAGTTTGCTGGAGTTCATCAAAAGATCTGCAAGTATATTTTTTCCCCCTGTGAGCAAAGCGTAGGGAAAATGGGAACCCCCATTGATAAATGATGTTATGGCGCTGTAATTCCAGGAGAAGGGATTTCATTGCTCTCCTGCTTGCAATCGTTAGCTGAGACAGGTCAGCAAATAATTGATAGTCATTGCCTTGGAAATGTAGCTGTTTTTTATCTCTGGCAGATGTTAGAAGCTGTTCCTTCATACGATAATAGTGTAATTTCACTACTATATCACGTGGGGGACCGTCAAGTTTTTTTGCAACAAGGGCACGATGAATCCTGTCAAATTCCTAGAACAAAGCAGTTATGGTGGATTGTAGGTCAGTGATGGACTCAGAAATTCCCCTGATATGTAGGTTTGACCTTCTGGCCCTGTTCTCTTGGTCTTCAGTTTTGGTTTTAAGCATTAGGTTTTCTTCTTTGAGCTTTTCCTTTTCCATAGAGTGCTCAAGTGAGACATTTTCAAAATCATCTGTTATAAGTTCCGGTGCTGCTGTGCGCTTGCCAAGTTCTCTTATTTCTCTAGTGAGATTACCTGTAATTTGATCAGATGTTTGTTTTAGGGCTTTGTTCAGCATATGTTCAAATTGTTTTATTATAGCTGGAGCTACATGAGAAACCTGTTGGGGGTCTTGTGAAGTAAATTGTTCACTATCAGACTCTGCTGGGGAATCAGGTTGTGTCATTCTTTGCCTGTGTGTGTGCACAGAGGCTGTATATGAACAAAAGGGGGGCGGCACCATTTTAGCTGCGGCTTTCCCCTTAGAGTCCTTAATGAGGGGATTCTTTAACTTCGCACGGCCGCCTCCTGACGCCATAATTTCCCCCATAAATTGTCCAGCATAGTCCCGGGTACTATCTTTACCCCGTGGGTATGTTAAAATACTTGCGGGTTGTAAGGAAATTGCGTCTCTCCTCCCAAACGGTGCGGAGCTCTAACACCACATACCCGCACCGCTAGAGTCCGCGCATGCGCCTCTGATTGTCCCTATGATTCTATGATAACTACAAAACACATTTTTAAACATTATAACAGGTAAGTCCATTTACACATTTAATTATATTTAGCAATAGTAATGTGGGTGGGAGTAATCACAAGTTATATATTTTTTATATTTCTAGTTGCACAATATACAATTTCAGATTTATAGTATTGTATCCAATTCCAAAACTGATTATCATAACTTGGAGAAAAATATTTAAAGCTTCTGTCAAACCATGTATCCCCACCTGGAGTCTACCATTCTATTTGAATGTGTCAGTACAGATATAGAATGAGCACAGAAACCCCTGATACCCTGTCTAAAACATTTTAATTTGGTTTCCCTGCTTTTCAAATTCAAACATGAATTGTTCAAATGAGATAAATTGTTATACACTTGATTTGGATGCTATAGAATTTTTAGATGAATCATCTTCCTGGAATTTTGTATTTACTACAGAATTTGTCATATCTCACCCGTCTTCTTTTGATCAATACAGCAGACCAGTTTAACTTTTATCTGAGCTTAAAAGTGTCCATGGTTCCATAGCAACTGAAATGTAATGCCAAGAGGAAGCCTTCTATATGTAAAATTATATTATGCAGTAACTATAAAGTTAATGAACTAATTTAAATTGAACACATTTACACTCTGAATTTCTTTTAAAATATATTTTCCACATTCTTGGCAACAGTACTTCAACAGAGATTTAGATAACCCACCATTGGCCCAAAAGATACAGTACTGTGCAAATGTTTTAGGCATGTGTTATAAAGTGCTGAATATTAAGAATGCTTTCAGAAATAGAAGTATTAATAGTTTATTTTTATCAATTATCAAAATGGAAAGTAAAATGAACAGAAGATAAATCCAAATCAAATCAATATTTGCTGTGACTACTCTTTTTTGTGTCAGGAGCTTGTAGCGCTTCTGATCCTTGATAGCTGCTGGTTGCAGCATCCTCGTTTTGGCCAGGGATGAGCCGAACACCCCCCTGTTCGGTTCGCACCAGAACCTGCGAACAGACAGAACGTTTGCGTGTACTTTAGAACCCTATTAAATACAATGGACTCGAACGTTCAAAATCTAAAGTGCTAATTATAAAGGCTTATATGCAAGTTATTTTCCTAAAAAGGGATTGGGGACCCGGGTCCTGCCCCAGGGGACATGTATCAATGCAAAAAGAAGTTTTAAAAACGGCCGTTTTTTCGGCAACAGTGATTTTAATAACGCTTAAAATTAAAAAATAAAAGTGAAATATTCCTTTAAATTTCGTACCTAGGGGGTGTGTATGATATGCATGTAAAGTGGCGCATGTTTCCCGTGCTTAGAACTGTCCCTGCATAAAATGTCATTTTTGAAGGAAAAAAAGTCATTTAAAACTCACTCGCGGCTATTAATGAATTGTCGGCTCCCGGCAATACATAGAAAAGTCATTGATAAAAATAAAAAAAAAGCGTGGGGTCCCCCCAAATTCAATTACCAGGCCCTTTAGGTCTGGTATAGATATTAAGGGGAACCCCGCCGCAAATTTAAAAAAAAATGCGTGCGGTTCCCCCAAATATCCATACCAGGCCCTTCAGATCTGGCATGGATTTTAAGGGGAACTCCACCGCAAATTTAAAAAAAATGGCATGGAGTCCCCCCAAAAATCCATACCAGACCCTTATCCGAGCACGCAACCTGGCAGGCTGCAGGAAAAGAGGAGGGGCTGAGAGAGCGCCCCCCTCCTGAACCGTACCAGGTCACATGCCCTCAACATGGGGAGGATGTCCCCATGTTGATGGGGACAAGGGCCTCATCCCCACAACCCTTGCCCGGTGGTTGTGGGGGTCTGCGGGCGGGGGGCTTATCGGAATCTGGAAGATCCCTTTAACAAAGGGGACCCCCAGATCCCGCCCCCCCAATGTGAATTGGTAAGGGGTACATTGTACCCCTACCATTTCACGAAGAAAGTGTAAAAAAAAAACAAAAAAAACACACCAACACCTTGAAAAAGTCCTTTATTAAAAAAAAAATAAAAAAAAAATAAAAAAAACATTCCAGCTGTGAAATCCAGTGTCCCGCGGCGATCCGATGTCCAGCGCTGTCCGTCATTGGCTGAGCCTGAGCGGACCTGATGGGGAACTTCCTCCACAGTCTATTACATGTATAGACCCGCCCCTTCTAAAGTTCCCCATCAGGTCCGCTCAGCCAATGACTAGGTGTAAGGCTGAGGACCTGATGCGGAACATGAGAAGGGGCGGGTCTATTCATGAATTACACAGTGAAGGAAGTTCCCCATCAGGTCCGCCCCCTCGGTATGTCAGACCCCGCCTACGTCATTGGCCTGAGCGGGGAACTTCCTTCACTGTGTAATTTACACAGTGAAGGAAGTTCCCCATCAGGTCTGCTCAGGCAGGAGGACATCCTCCCCATGTTGAGGGCATGTGGCCTGGTATGGTTCAGGAGGGGGGGCGCTCTCTCGTCCCCCCTCTTTTCCTGCGGCCTGCCAGGTTGCGTGCTCGGATAAGGGTCTGGTATGGATTTTTGGGGGGACTCCACGCCATTTTTTTTTAAATTTGGGGTGGAGTTCCCCTTAAAATCCATGCCAGATCTGAAGGGCCTGGTATGGATATTTGGGGGAACCGCACGCATTTATTTTTTTTAATTTGCGGCGGGGTTCCCCTTAATATCTATACCAGACCTGAAGGGCCTGGTAATTGAATTTGGGGGGACCCCACGCTTTTTTTTTATTTTTATCAATGACTTTTCTATGTATTGCCGGGAGCCGACAATTCATTTAGGCCTGGTTCACACTGGGGCGACAAACGCTCCGACATTGGGAGCTCATGTCGCATGACGTGTGAAAATCAATGTTTCCCTATGGAAGCCGTCTTAACTGGTCCGACACATGTCGGTCCGACTTTGAGAATGCTCCCTGTACTACTTTGGTCCGACTTTGATCCGACTTCAGCCCATTGACTATCATTGAAGTCGGATCAAAGTCGGACCGCAGTCTTGCATGGTCCGACTTTGGCATGCGACTTGTGCTGTACTGCTCTTGAGGGGGAACTCCAGGCCAAATTTTAAATAAAAAAACGGCGTGGGTTCCCCCTCCAGGAGCATACCAGGCCCTTGGGTCTGGTCTGGATTTGAACGGGCACCCCTACGCCGAAAAAACGGCGTGGGGGTCCCCCCAAAATCCAAACCAGACCCTTATCCGAGCACACAACCTGGCAGGCCGCAGGGGAAGAGGGGGGGACGAGAGAGCGGCCCCCCTCCCTCCTGAACCGTACCAGGCCGCATGCCCTCAACATGGGGGGTTTGGTGCTCTGGGGCAGGGGGGCGACCTGCGGCCCCCCCACCCCAGAGCACTCTGCCCCCATGTTGATGAGGACAGGGCCTCTTCCCGACAACCCTGGCCGTTGGTTGTCGGGGTCTGCGGGCAGGGGGCTTATCAGAGCGGGAGCCCCCTTCAATAAGGGGACCCCCAAATCCTGGCCCACCACCCTATGTGAATGAGTATGGGGTACATTGTACCCCTACCCATTCACCTGGTGGAAAAAAATGCAATAAAAAAACCACACAGCTTTTTAAAGTATTTTATTGCACAGCTCCGGGGGTCTTCTTCCGACTTCGGGGGTCTCCGGTGTCGTCGCCGCGCTCTCCGGTTCTTTCTTCCGCCGGGCCTCCGCTAACTTCTTTTTAGCTCTTTTGCTAACGGACGCCCGGACTTCTCCGTCTTCTCGTCCGCCTCTCCGTTGTCCTTCTGCCGGCCCCTCCACTAACTTCTTGGTAGCTCTTTCGCTAGTGGAGGGGTGTGGTCTTCCCGTCATCGCAGTCGGCGTCTTCTACCCTCTTCTCCTCCTCGATGTTGACGCGTCGCTTCCTCCCGCTGTAATACTGGCTCTCCGCTCCGCTCCGCATTAATATAGGCTTCCCATGATGTCACAGTCACATGTTCCCATGACGTCACAGTCACATGCTCCGGGGCCATGTGCCCCGGAACATGTGACTGTGACGTCATGAGAAGCCTATATTAATGTGGAGCGGAGCGTAGAGCCAGTATTCAAGCGGGAGGAAGCGACGCGTCAACATCGAGGAGGAGAAGAGGGTAGAAGACGCCGACGGCGACGACGGGAAGACCGCGCCCCTCCACTAGCGAAAGAGCTACCAAGAAGTTAGTGGAGGGGCCGGCAGAAGGACAACGAAGAGCCGGACGAGAAGATGGAGAAGACCGGGCCTCCGTTAGCAAAAGAGCTAAAGAGGTTAGCGGAGGCCCGGCGGAAGAAAGAACCGGAGAGCGCGGCGACGACACTGGAGACCCCCGAAGTCGGAAGAAGACCCCCGGAGCTGTGCAATAAAATACTTTAAAAAGCTGTGTGTTTTTTTTATTGCAATTTTTTCCACCAGGTGAATGGGTAGGGGTACGATGTACCCCATACTCATTCACATAGGGTGGGGGGGCGGGATCCGGGGGCCCCTTTATTAAAGGGGGCTCCCGGATTCCGATAAGCCCCCCACCCGCAGACCCCGACAACCAACGGCCAGGGTTGTCGGGAAGAGGCCCTGTCCTCATCAACATGGGGGCAGGGTGCTCTGGGGTGGGGGGGCCGCAGGTCGCCCCCCTGCCCCAGAGCACCAAACCCCCCATGTTGAGGGCATGCGGCCTGGTATGGTTCCCCTTTTCCCCTGCGGCTTGCCAGGTTGTGTGCTCGGATAAGGGTCTGGTTTGGATTTTGGGGGGACCCCCACGCCGTTTTTTCGGCGTAGGGGTGCCCCTTCAAATCCAGACCAGACCCAAGGGCCTGGTATTCCTCTGGAGGGGGAACCCATGCCAGTTTTTTATTTAAAATTTGGCCTGGAGTTCCCCCTCAAGATTCATACCAAACACAGTGCCTGATATTGGCGGGGATCCAAGTCGGATCCCCGTTCATTGAAAGTCGGACATATGTCGGCTTCATGTCGCAGGGCAAAGTCGGATCCAAAGTAGGACGGCTGTCGTGTCGCACTAGTGTGAACCCAGCCTTATAGCCGCAAGTGAGTTTTATGACTTTTTTTCCTTCAAAAATTACATTTTATGCAGGGACAGTTCTAAGCACGGGAAACATGCGCAACTTTACATGCATATCATACACACCCCCTAGGTACAAAATTTAAAGGAATATTTCACTTTTATTGTTTCACTTTAAACATTATTAAAATCACTGCTCCCAAAAAAACGGCATTGATACATGTCCCCTGGGGCAGGACCCGGGTCCCCAAACACTTTTTATGACAATAACTTGCATATAAGCCTTTATAATTAGCACTTTAGATTTCTCCCATAGACTTTTCGAATTTGCCGCGAACACCCCAATTTGTTCGCTGTTCGGCGAACGGGCTAGTTTTGGCTCTGATGCATTCTTTCTGTCTGCCTGCCCACCTACAAAGGTGATTGATGCAGCCATCCTCTGGGTGGAGACCAAACCTGATTTAAGCCAGCCAAGCCTGCAGTCTCATGCTTATAATAGCCTGTGTAACACGTTCTCAAGGTCTCTGTCTGACTGTCCTGCTCGGCTGTTTGGTAGGGATGAGCCAAATGCCCCCCCCCCCCCGGGTTTGGTTCGCACAAGAACATGTGAACAGGCAAAAAGTTTGTGCGAACACTGTTAAAATCTATGGGGCACGAACATGAAAAATAATTAATTTTAAAGGCTTATATGCAAGTTATTGCCATAAAAAGTGTATGGGAACCTGGGTACTGCCCCAGGGGACATGTATCAATGCAAAAAAAAAAAGTTTTTAAAATGGCATTTTTTTCCAGAGCAGTGATTTTAATAATGCTTAAAGAGGAAAAAAAAATGAAATATTCCTTTAAATATCGTGCCTGGGGGTCTCCTTAGTCTGCCTGTATACTGGCGCATCTTTCTGATGTGTTTTACTGTGCCGCAGCAAAATTACATTTTTAATGTCATTTAAAATTGCTTGCAACTGTAATTTATTGCTGGATAAAAATCAATTAAAAAAAGTGTGCCCCACCCAGTCCATACCAGGCCCTTTGGGTCTGGTATGGATATTAGGCGAACTCCACGCCAAAATTAAAAAAAACAGTGTGGGGTCCCCCCAAAATTCATACCAAGCTCCCCTGACACTGTCTTGGTGCTATACTCGCAGAGGTACTCATTGATGGCCCTCTGCTGTGTGTGCAGCCGCTGCAGCATTGCCAACATTGAGTTCCATCTGGTGGGCATGTCACAAATGAGGCGGTTGGTGGGCAGGTTGCATTCCCTTTGAATGTCAGCCAGCCGAGCACTGGCAACGTATGACCGGCGGAAATTACCACAGACTTTTCTGGCCTGTCTCAGGAGATTTTGTAAGCCTGGGTACCTGGTCAAGAAATGCTGCACCACCAAATTCAGGACATGTGCCAAACATGGAACATGGGTCAAGTGTCCCTGTTGGAAGGCGGAGAGAAAGTTGGTGCCATTGTCGCATACAACCACTCCTGGCTGAAGCTGGCATTCCGCTCTCTCCCAGGGGGTTAACTGAGATCTCTCCATATTCTTAACTCATTTGAGGACACTATATGGCTTTGAGTGCACTATAGTATTTTGCTCAGGCGCAGGCGACCCTTTATACTGGAGGACTTTATCACCATTGATATTTTGGACTGAAGGATTATATCCATTCACATCTTGGTTATTAATCTATGATTACCCCCTGCTTTCTGACAAGTTTTTATATACCATCCCTTGTTTGAGGCCACTGTATGAGGATACCTGTAATGTATGAGCTGCTGGCCTGCATGAATCCTTGTTACGAGATTTTTTGGAGCCAGCCCTTTTTCCTTCTCTGCTGCACATCACCCCTTCTTTAACTACTTGTTGAACAAGGCTGACTCTCTTGCAAGACAGTGAGACCCGCTTTCCCTTTTCTTGCAACCAACAAACCCCGAATGTGTCCTGACGAAGCTTAACAGCGAAACGCGTTGTCGCACAAGGGCTCACTATATATTATATATCTTAATATATATGCTTTTTAATTTGTTTTTCATGCTCCTTTTCATATCATGTATGTATTTTTGTCTTAATAAATGTAATAATTTTTCTACATCCTTCATTGTTTACTGTGCCTTTAAAGTCCGACCCTGGGTCACCTTCTGGGACCCATCAATTACCTACAGTTAGACCAGTTATTTTGGGGTGCGTAAATATGTGGCTAGGGGTTCCATCGATAAGTTAAACATCAATGGGGAGAGGGGACATTCCTGCTGTGTCCCATTGGAAATCTCAAAGGGTGTTGATAAGGCTCCTGAGATGTAAACTGAGATGTAAACTTGGGCCGATGGATTGGGGTATAATGCTATAATAGCTGAATAGATGGAGCCTGTGAACCCAAATGTAGTTAGCACTTGTGCTAGAAATTCCCAATGTATCCTATCAAATGCCTTCTCTGCATCCAGTGCCAGGAGCAGAGAAGGTGTTTCCTGTTTGTTGGCTAGGTGAATCATATTTATTAAGCGTCGGGTGCGTCGGCTGTCTGGCGCCCTTTGGTGAATCCAGACTGGTATTTGTGTATAAGGGAAGGCAGAATGTCCACTAGTCCACTAGTCTGGTGGCCAATAGTTTTGCATGAATTTTGAGATCATTATTGAGTAGGGATGAGCCCAACATTCACATGAAATATCAAAAGTGCTAATTTTAAAGGCTTATATGCAAGTTATTGTCATAAAAAGTGTTTGGGGACCTGGGTCCTGCCCCAGGGGACATGTATCAATGCAAAAAAAGTCCAAATTCTATACCAGGCCCTTCAATTAAAAAATTAAGTAAAATAAAAAAAAAATAAAAAAAAATATATTAAAAAGCCCCTGTCAGAAGCGAGCGCACACGTAAGTCCCGCCCACATATGTAAACGCCGTTCAAACCACATATGTGAGGTATCTCCGCGTGCATTAGAGCAATTCTAGCACTAGACCTCCTCTGTAACTCTAACCTGGTAACCTGTAGAAAAAATTAAAGCGTCGCCTATGGAGATTTTTAAGTACCGAAGTTTGGCGTCATTCCATGAGTGTGCGCAATTTTAAAGCGTGACATGTTAGGTATCTATTTACTTGGCGTAACATCATATTTCATATTTTCCCAAAAAATTGGGCTAACTTTACTGTTTTGTTATTTTTTAATTCATGAAACCATTTTTTTCCCAATAAAAGGCGTTTGAAAAATACTGTGCAAGAAAAAAAGTTAGAATGACTGTCATTTTATTCCCTAGGGTGTCTGCTAAAAAAAACATATATAATGTTTGGGGGTTCTGAGTAATTTTCTAGCAAAAGAATGATGATTTGTACATGTAGGAGAGAAGTGCCAGAATAGGCCCAGTATTGAGGTGGTAAAAAAAGCCCGGGGTTGAAGTGGTTAAAGGAATATTTCACTTTTATTGTTTCACTTTAAGCATTATTAACCACTTCAGCCCCGGACCATTTTGCTGGCCAAAGACCAGGCCACTTTTTGCAATTCGGCACTGCGTCTCTTTAACTGACAATTGCGCGGTCGTGCGACGTGGCTCCCAAACAAAATTTACATCCTTTTTTTCCCACAAATAAAGCTTTCTTTTGGTGGTATTTGATCACCTCTGCGTTTTTATTTTTTGTGCTATAAACAAAAATAGAGCGTCAATTTTTTTAAAAATGCAATATGTTTTACGTTTTGCTATAATAAATATCCCCAATTTTTTTTTTTAAAAACATTTTTTTTTCTCAGTTTAGGCCGATTATGTATTCTTCTACATATTTTTGTTAAAAAATATCGAAATAAGCGTATATTGATTGGTTTGTGCAAAAGTTATAGCGTCTACAAAATAGGGGATAGTTTTATGGCATTTTTATTATAATTTTTTTTTTTTACTAGTAATGACGCCGATCTGCGATTTTTTTATTGTGACTGCGACATTATGGCAGACACATCGGACACTTTTGACACATTTTTGTGACCATTGTCATATTTTACAGCGCTCAGTGCTATAAAAATGCACTGATTACTGTGAAAATTACACTGGCAATGAAGGGGTTAACCACTAGGTGGCACTGAAGGGGTCAAGTCTTTCCTAGGGATTGATTCTAACTGTTAGGGGGAGGAGTAGATCAGTGACATGTCACTAAGCAGAACAGGGGAATGTCTTGTTTACAAAGGCATTCCCCTGTTCTGCCTTTTCCGACCGCAATCGCGGGCCACCCGGGAACATCGAGTTCCCGGGACCCGCGAGCACACTCACGAGGCTCGCGGCGGGCGTGCGCGTCACCGCTGGGTGGCAAATCTAAAGAGACGTACAGGTACGCCCATTTGCCTGCCCGTGCCATTGTGTCAACGTATATGTGTGTGTGGCGGACGGCAAGTGGTTAAAATCACTGCTCCTGAAAAAACTGCAGTTTTTTAAAACTTTTTTTGCATTATTACATGTCGGCAGGACCAGGTCCCCAAACACTTTTTATGACAATACCATGCATATAAGCCTTTAAAATTAGCACTTTTGATTTTTCATGTTCGTGTCCCATAGACTTTACCGGTGTTTGCGTGTTCAAACAAATTGTTTGACTGTTTGCAAGTTCTGGTGTGAACCGAACCGGGGGGTGTTCGGCTCATCCTTAGTATTGAGTAATGATATGGGGCGAAAGTTTTGTGGTGTGACTGGATCCTGGCTTCGGCAGTGCAACTATCATGGCATTAAGCATTTCTGGTGGGAATGAGGAAGAGGCAGCAGCAGAACCAAAAATCTCCACTAGGTGTGGAGTTAGGTAATCCTCAAAGGTTTTTTAATACTCTCCTGTAAAGCCATACAAGCCTGGTGATTTGTTGTTGGGTAATGAGTTGATAATACAATGGACCTCAGATTCAGTGATAGGGGAATTAAGGTTGTTGAGTTGGCTGTCTAAAAGCTTGGGGAGTTTAAGTGATTTTAGAAATGCTTCAATGATGGCTGGTCTAGATTGTGGCAGTGTTGCCAACCGTACGTCTTTTTACGTACAGCCCGCGATTTAACCCCTTTTTCGGGCTGTACGTTAAAGTCCGTTTATGGGCAACGGCGTCCATAAAAAAGATGGCCGCGAGCCGGCCATACAACTGCACATGCGCCATTCCGAATGCGCCGGCCGAGCTCAGGGAAACTTGTTTGTGCTCGGCCGGGCGGCGCACACTCAGTAACGTGATGGCGCCGCTGGCGCCATTTTTGAAAAGGCCACAGCGGCTGGCGGCAGTGGTGGGACACCTGCAGTGAGTGCATGCCATGCACTCATCATAGGTGGAGGACTCGGAGCACTGACAGGGCCCAGCCAGGGGTGAGGAGGACGGACTCGAGGTCAGTGAAACTGGGGGGATACAAGGGGACAGCGTCATCAGTGTGCTGTGTCCTCCTCTGGTTCCTGTGTCCCTTTCACCTCTTCACAGGTCAGGGCAGCACAGTGCTGCCCTGACCTGTGGAGTGGTGAAAGGGGCACAGGAGGAGGACACAGCACACTGATGATGTGCAGAAGTAATAGGTGGTGGACAGAGGAGGAGGCTGTGAGGGGGTGAGGAGGGCACCATCATGTCCACAGCCTGTCTCCACCGGCACCTCCTGTAGTATGTCCGCAGCCTCTGTCCCTCTCCTGTAGTATGTCCGCAGCCTCTGTCCCCCTCCTGTAGTGTGTCCGCAGTCTCTGTCCCCCTCCTGTAGTGTGTCCGCAGCCTCTGTCCCCCTCCTGTAGTATGTCCACAGTCTCTGTCCCCCTCCTGTAGTGTGTTCGTAGCCTCTGTCCCCCTCCTGTAGTGTGTCCGTAGCCTCTGTCCCCCTCCTGTAGTGTGTCCGTAGCCTCTGTCCCCCTCCTGTAGTGTGTCCGCAGCCTCTGTCCCCCTCCTGTAGTGTGTCCGCAGCCTCTGTCCCCCTCCTGTAGTGTGTCAGCAGCCTCTGTCCCCCTCCTGTAGTGTGTCCGCAGTCTCTGTCCCCCTCCTGTAGTGTGTCTGCAGTCTCTGTCCCCCTCCTGTATCGTGTCCGCAGCCTCTGACCATCTCTTGTCATGTCTACAGTCTCTGAGGGGATCCTAGAAAGGAGTCAAGAGTGGGAGTGCCGCCGGGATGGGGGTTACGGCCCAGGAAGAAACAGACGTGTGGACTGGGAAGAGGAGATCAGAGCCACCAAGCTGGAGCCGTCTGACTGAGCCCCACACTGTGCACCTGAGAGGAGGTAAGTGACAGTGCCGCCAGGCCATTCTGAGGGTGGGGGGTCACTGATGTAAGGAGGTGAATGAATACAATAATGTAAGGGGGCACTGATATAAAGGTTTCCCCCTTATATTAGTACCCCCCTTACCTTAGTGTATTCACTCTGTGGAAGGTGGTCTCTATTCACCAGAGCCCCCCTCCACATCAGAGTTCCCCCTTACATCATGATCTGCAGAGTTCCCCTTTACATAAGAGTTCCCTTGCACTGTAAGGGGGCATCCTGCAGACTCTGATGTAAGAGGGAACTCTGTGCTGGCTGGGTTATAGTAACCTAACCTTCATGTGAATTGAGAAATATGTTTTTTTTACTTTTGTTTAACTTAAACACATTGATATTAGCATTAGCTGTGTGTTTATAGTTGAAATATTGATATTTGCACTGTTTAGCACTAAAAACAGTAATTTTAGGTACTTTTTTGCAGCGTCAGTAAAAAATGCGGCTCTGCCAGTAATCTTCATTATTTTTGCCAGTAAGAAATTGGTGCCGTACAGAAATTTTGGCATCCTTGCCAGTAAATTTCACTTCAGGGGGTTGGCAACACTGGATTGTGGTATGGTGGAATAATTTTTAAGGTTGTACAACAAACCATAGTAATGGCTAAAGAGAGCTTCTGTTTAACAGTGACTTTTAAGTCATCAGCAGGGACGGCTCTTCATAAAATGGTTGGGAGGCTAGGGGAGCCTCCAGATTCCTGAAATGCACAGGTAGCTGTCATGGTATTTTGTAGGGAGGATTTTAGTAACAAAGTGGGACCATTTGTTTCCGAAACAGGGTGTTGAACCATGTTGAGACAAATCTGCGTCCAATTTTTCCTTTTCGTAGTAGACTCATGAGTTCATGTTTCACATCTGAAAAAAAAAGGGGGAGTGGAAGCCCAATTTCTCAGGATAGGATGTCTCACAGACATGAAACAAGTCGATAGCCAGGCTTTGTTGTGCTGGATATGAAGCCGCTGGGTTTTAGATTGGTCTGCAGGAATTGCATCCAGGTACTCGAAGAGCAAGGGGAAAAATTCCTCTGATGGGGGTCTCCCTGTGACAGAGCCTGCAAAGCTTTCAATTTGGTCCCAGAAGTTAGAGATGGGGGGACAAGTCCAGAGTCTGTGAAGCAGGTCCAGGGGCCGCAGGGAACTGAACACCAACGAAGTCCTCTACGAATACACAAAGGTCCTGAATTCCCTAACAATCAGTGCATCTGGGTCATGCTACCACCTAGATGCTCCCCCTAAATTTAAATACCTGCTACAAGTACATAAGAGAAGTGAATGAGTAATCTCTTATAAAGATATAGTAATAAGATATAAAAACATTAAAAGGCACAACTTGAGTTTCATCAGGGTATAAGAGTCAGATTATCCTGTGCAAGGAACAATGGAAGCAAAAGAGTAGCAAGGAGGTGCGTAACTGTAATACCTGGTTGAGTGAAACAGATTTGGATAACAATTGTATCTCAACAACCTATAGTATACTTTAATTATGGTTTATTGGTAAGGGCATATATTGGTAGGGACATAGTCCCATTAGACAAGGTTCTTGGTGTCTTGTAGTTATACCATGTAAATTGTATTGGAAGAGCAGGAATCGGGATAGTGTTTCCAAGGCCAGATTAAACAGGAGTGGCGAAAGGGGGCAGCCTCGTCCTGGTTCCCTTATGAAGTTTGATACCTCCCGAAATCTATCGAGCCACAACAATATTTGCCAAGGGGGCTGAATCCATAGCGGAAACCAAATGTAAAAAGGGACCTGAAAATCCAACCGTTGAAGGACTAGAGACAGCCAAGTAAATCTGATGTTGTCAAAAGCCTTCTCCGTGTCAAGTGAAATTATAGCAAAGTCCCCAGCAGGGTTGGCTTTAGCGTGTTCAAGGTCTACTCTGTAATGATCTTGTGGGTGTTGGAAGAGGCTGAGCGGCCTTGGGTAAATCCTGCCTGTGAGAGATGAATAAGGGAGGGCATTAGTTTAGCTATGATTTTTGAGAGTATTTTGGAGTCTAGGTTAAGGAGGGATATAGGCCTATAGGAACTTGGTTCTGGTCTAGGAACCCTCAAGTGTGTGATCTATTTCACCTTTAGGATTCATCATTGGACTTTCCTTCTAAGAATTTTCATTTATTCACTTTTTATTTCACACCAGTGATGGACTGTGGGATTGGCTAATTTCAATACACCACCATTGTGTTTTTTTATGAATTAGTCACTGTATTGTAGCACAGCTTTTAAATTTTCCTATGTATTTTATGCATTTGTACATATAGTTTTTGCACTATTCACAAGGTGTAAGGATCACATGTTCATTGCACTTTTTATTGCAAATTGTGGTTTCACACTTATTTTTAATTTAGTGCAGCTTTCTTAATTTTATTTCTGGTTTATATGTGGTATCTTACGTTGAAGCTGCAGCTGACTATTATTGTTTATTTACTTGTTAGCGCGGTATCACTGTTTACATTCTTCTTTGTTTAAAGGAGGCCAGGGTAAATAACCCCATTGTTTCAAAGGCTGAGATCGTCCCTTAAAGTAAAGCAACCAGTATTGACTGAGCTTTTCCTAGACAATGGCATAAGACTCCAGTTAATTATACGCCAGGATGACACCAGTCACCAGTGAAACAGAATCAACTGTAAATGTAATATCCATATAGATATATAACATCTATATATAATATGTTATATTACAATGTTGCCATGCATTTTGTAACAATCAATGTGTACTGTAGTCATCCATGTCTCTGACCAGGATTTGGCGCCAGTCTGTTATGGTTAAAAGGTGATGTCTGATCCCATCAAACTCTGTCAATCTCAATATATGTGGTTAGGTGGAAATTTCTTATAGCCGGTAAAATACACGAGATGGGGACAGCAAATGTCAGCAATCGCCATATTATATTAACAGGAAACATGTTAGAATATATTTCATAATAACACTATGGGGCTGATTTACTAATAACAGTGCGCTGCGCTGCTTCTAACCTTAATTGGTGCGCCTGATAACTCCTTCACTGGGCGCAGGAAGCAGCGGCGCACTGTTATAGTAAATAGAAATGTCAGCGGCGCTCTATTGAAAATGAATGGTTCCCTATGGGAGCCCATTGATTTGAATAGAGGTCGCCCGGGAAGACGGATCCGACTTGCGGGCGACTCGTGTGCCAGCTGACACAGGGACAGCGCGACTCTGCCAGGCGACCTGGACACGACCTGAGCGCGTGAAGCAGCCGCTCAAGTCGTGTCCTAGAGGAGACTAGCCGGCCGAGAATGTGTCCAGCGCGATGTCATCGTGCTGGTCCTCGGCAGCCTCGCTGTCCCATGTTTGGTATGAATCATGAAGGGGAACTCCAGGCCAAATTTTAATGAAAAAACCGGCATGGGTTCCCTTTCAGGAGCATACCAGGCCCTTAGGTCTGGTCTGGATTCTAAGGTGAACCCCCTAAGCCGAAAAACGGCATGGGGGTCCCCCCAAAATCCAAACCAGACCCTTAGGTCTGGTCTGGATTTTAGGGTGAACCCCCTTAAGCCGAAAAACGGCATGGGGGTCCCCCCAAAATCCAAACCAGACCCTTATCCGAGCACGCAACCTGGCAGGCCGCAGGGGAAAAGGGGGGGACGAGAGCGGCCCCCCTCCCTCCTGAACCGTACCAGGCCGCATGCCCTCAACATGGGGGGTTTGGTGCTTCGGGGCAGGGGGGCGACCTGCGGCCCCCCCCACCCCAAAGCACCCTGCCCCCATGTTGATGGGGACAAGGGCCTCTTCCCGACAACCCTGGCCATTGGTTTTCGGGGTATGCGGGCGGGGGGCTTTTCGGAATCAGGGCGCCCCCTTTAAAAAGGGGGCCCCCAGATGCCAGCCCCCACCCTATGTGAATGAGTATGGGGTACATCGTACCCCTACCCATTCACCTGGTGGCAAAATAAGTCAATAAAAAAAGACAACACAGGTTTGAAAATTAATTTATTGGGCAGCTCCGGGGGTCTTTCTGCCGGGCCCCCGCTATCTTCTGCTAGCTCTTTTGCTAGCGGGGGTCCCCGGCTTCCTCGCCATCTTCTTTTGACTTCGGGGGTCTTTCTGCCAGGCCCCCGCTATCTTCTGCTAGCTCTTTTGCTAGCGGGGGTCCCGGGCTTCCTCGCTGTCTTCTTCCAACTTCGGGGGTCTCTTGTTCTGTTCTCCGGTTGTTCTCCCGCTCTCCACGATCTCCGGTTCTTTCTGCCGGGCCCCGCTATCTTCTCGTAGCTCTTTTGCTAGCGGGGGCCGGTCTTCTACGTCGGCCTTCTTCCTTCTTCTCTTCGCCCGATGTTGCCTCGTCGCTGTCCACCGCCGCAATGATCTGTCCGAGCAGCGGTGCCACTTTTATTGGCATGGGGCGTGGTCACCGGATGATGCCACTGCTGACCCCGCCCCCGTTTCACGTCACAGTCCCATCATTCCCCGGGACTGTGACATCATACGGGGGCGGGGTCAGCGTTGGCATAAGCCGGTGACCACGCCCATGCCAATAAAAGTGGCACCGCTGCTCGGACAGATCATTGCGGCGGTGGACAGCGTCGAGGCAACATCGGGCGAAGAGAAGAAGGAAGAAGGCGACGTAGAAGACCGGCCCCCGCTAGCAAAAGAGCTGCGAGAAGATAGAGGGGGCCCGGCAGAAAGAACCGGAGATCGTGGAGAAGGCGTCGGAGAGCGGGAGAAGAACCGGAGAACAGAACAAGAGACCCCCGAAGTCGGAAGAAGACGGCGAGGAAGCCCGGGACCCCCGCTAGCAAAAGAGCTAGCAGAAGATAGCGGGGGCCCAGCAGAAAGACCCCCGCAGCTGCCCAATAAATTACTTTTCAAACCTGTGTTGTCTTTTTTTATTGACTTATTTTGCCACCAGGTGAATGGGTAGGGGTACGATGTACCCCATACTCATTCACATAGGGTGGGGGGCAGGTATCTGGGGTCCCCCTTATTAAAGGGGGCTCCCGTATTCCGATAAGCCCCCCGCCCGCAGACCCCGACAACCAACGGCCAGGGTTGTCGGGAAGAGGCCCTTGTCCCCATCAACATGGGGGCAGGGTGCTTTGGGGTGGGGAGGGCTGCAGGTCGCCCCCCCTGCCCCGAAGCCCCCATGTTGAGGGCACGCGGCCTGGTACGGTTCAGGAGGGAGGGGGGGCGCTCTCTCGTCCCCCCCTTTTCCCCTGCGGCCTGCCAGGTTGAGTGCTCGGATAAAGGGTCTGGTGTGTATTCTAAGGGGACCCCACGCAATTTTTTTTGTTTGTTTGGCGCGGGGTGGCCCTTAAAATACATGCCAGACCTGAAGGGCCTGGTATGGATTCTGGGGGGACCCCCACGCCATTTTTTTTTTATTTTTTTGTATCCATACTAGACCCAAGGGCCTGGTATGGACCTGGGGGGGGACCCCACGCTGTTTTTTTTTTTGGTTTTGTTTTTTGAACCGTTTTTTTTTTTAACAACCAGCTATAAACAGGTCAAACAAAAAATTGCGGTACTTGCGCTTTGGATGCGGGTCCATTGAATTCTATTACATCCAAAACACTGTTTTTGTCCTGGCAAAAAAAATCAGCAGTTGCGTTTAAAATCGTTTTTCACAAACCCTCAAAATGCCTTCAGACGCCAAAGATTTCCACGTTTCAGACGTGGTACCAGCGTTTAGCCGCATTTTAGTTTAGAAGCGTTTTTAAAGGTGACCTATTTTTTTACATTGATAAACTCCAAATTTATGGCAAATGATGAAAAACCATAATATATATATATACATATATATATATATATATATATATATATTGTGACAGCAGGAAGGTAAAGTCACCTGGTTGCATCCAGGGGGGTAGATATATTTCGCCCAGATTCAGGCTTTACGCCGACTTATACAACTAGGTGGAGAGTTGTATAAGGCTAGTGGGCTCATGGATGACTCATACCTCTAGGGAGAGTGTGGGGCGTCGTGCAGACAGAGATGAGGAGACCAGCTGAACCTTGTCAGCTCATTTAGGCCTCTATAAGAACTCCCAGCTTCATTAGATGTTAGCTCATGCCTGGAACCAGACCTGTGTGGACTGTCTAGGGAGAGTGAACCCCTGTGCGGTGAGGCAAAGCCTGTGTGGCTATTTGTTTGGACTTTTACTAAACCAGGGACTTAGGGACTAGGACAGCACTAGGCTGATCCCAGTTGTTAGTTAGGAAACCTGTATGTTTAGTCAGAGGTCAACTTGACCAGGATTTATTTTGGTTATGTTTCTTTTGCTTTGCTGTGTTTTGTCACTGTAAATAGAAAATAAACCGCACCTTTTTTTGATTTTGAAAACCACAACCTCCGTTTGCTGGGCCTGTTTTGTGTGGGGAGCCCATCCCGGGGGTCACACACACCCGCTGCCGAGCTAACCCCCCTCACAGTTGGTGGAGAACCAGTGGCAGTTTTTTTTAAGCCAGCATGGAGGAGATACTGAAGCAGCTGGCTCTAGCAAATGCCAATCAACAGCAGACAAATGCAGGTTTGCAAAGGAGCCTTGCAGCCCAGCAGCAGACAAACGCAACTTTGCAACAGAGTCTGGAGGCTCAGCAACGAGCCCAGCAGCAATCTGAGGCCCGCTTCATAGACCTGTTGCAGAAGCAAGAGCAGAGACTACAACAACAGATGGAAGCAGTAATGCAGCAACGTCCGCAGACCAGTGAGGAAAGCCGTCCCACTAATATCGCGTCCTTTGGGGTGAGTCGTTTATTGACAAAAATGACTGGAGAGGATGATCCAGAGGTATTTTTGACCACATTTGAAAGGACCGCTGAAAGAGAAAAGTGGCCTGAGGAGCAGTGGGCTGGACTGGTGGCTCCTCTGTTAACTGGTGAATCGCAGAAAGCTTACTATGACCTAGAGCCTAACCAAGCAAAAGACTATGTGATGCTAAAAGCTGAAATATTGGCAAGGCTGGGTGTCACCCAGGCTGTCCGGGCTCAGCGTGTGCATAACTGGACTTTCCAGCTTGGAAAACCCCCCAGGTCTCAAATGTATGATCTCATTCACCTGAGCAGAAAGTGGCTACAGCCAGAGACTTTGTCCGCACCAAAGATTGTGGAACGTGTTGTAATGGATCGGTTTTTGAGAGCTCTTCCTACTGCCATCCAAAAGTGGGTAAGCCATGGAGACCCAGAGACGGCCGATGGTCTTGTGGATCGTGTGGAGAAATACTTGGCTACAGAGAACCTGACGGCCTCTTCCAGAGACACTCGGACTTTCCACCCTAAGACCAGACCATCCCCAGGGGCGGATAAGAGGATTCCAAGGGGTGAGGGTGGAGAGAGTGAGAGGGTGGGAGCTCTACCCCAAGTTTGGCGAGAACAGCCTGGGAAATCAGCGGCTCAAGAGGCGGCAAGAAGGATCGTTTGCTACCGCTGCCGGCAAGCGGGACATATTGCAGCCAATTGCCCGGTTGTGGAGGAACCCATGCAGTGTGACTTTCTGACGGGCAGACGTCAGTCGCTGTGTGCGACAGTCGCATGCACTGCCATTCGAGGAACTGAGAAACATTTATGCAAAATGTGTGTTAATGGTAGAAATGTTGTGGTATTGCTGGATTCAGGTAGCCTTGTGACCCTGATAAAGGCTGAGTTAGTTAAAACAGAGGTCTCTGGGAATAGCAAGGTAGCTGTTATTTGTGTGCATGGGGACACCCGAGAGTATCCAGTGACTACAGTGTGTTTCGAGACCCCCAAAGATACCCTCTCTCATCCAGTGGGCTTAGTATCTCAGTTACCGCATGACGCCATTGTGGGAAGGGATTTTCCGAAGTTCTGGGAACTGTGGGATGATCCTGAGCCCCTCACTGGTGCCCCTATGTACCAGGAATGTGATAGCCAGAACTCCCCTGAGAGTGGTGAGGACTCTCCGGAATTTCCCTTATCAGTATTGGCAGGGGAGACTCAAGAAACTGGAGAGGAGCCCACCTCCTCAGACGAAAACCTACCGTCTGTGGAGTTTTCTGATCTTGAGGTTCACAGGGAAAACTTTGCCACAGAACAGTTGAAAGACCCCGCCCTAATAAAGGCACGGGAAAACGTAGTGAAAATAGATGGTGAGTTAGTGAACCCAGATAATACCTGCACTTACCCATACTTCAGCGTAGAGAAGGACCTACTGTATCGGGTGGCAAAAAGGGCAGAAGAAACCGTTGAGCAGCTTGTGGTGCCCAAACCTTACAGGAAGTTGGTGTTGGAGTTGGCCCATGGGCACATTCTTGGAGGTCATCTGGGGACAGAGAAAACCCGAGAGAGGGTATTACAGAGATTCTATTGGCCGGGGGTGATGAAGGACGTAGAAAATTATTGTTCCTCCTGCCCTGTGTGTCAGAGGTTGGCCCCGATGCCACATTTCCGTAGCCCGCTGGTCCCTCTACCCATCATTGAGGTCCCGTTTGAGAGGATCGCCATGGATTTGGTAGGTCCTATAATCAAGTCCGCTAGGGGGCACCAGTACATATTAGTTATAATGGACTATGCCACCCGTTATCCAGAAGCGATCCCTCTCCGAAATACCTCGGCCAAAACCATAGCCAAAGAGCTATCTCTTGTTTTTAGCCGGGTGGGTATTTGTAAAGAACTGCTTACGGACCAAGGTACACCCTTTATGTCCCGGGTTATGAAAGAGCTGTGTAAATTGTTCAAAGTGACGCAATTGCGTACGTCTGTGTATCACCCCCAAACCGATGGGCTGGTTGAAAGATTCAACAAAACCCTAAAACAAATGTTGAAGAAAGTGGTGGATAGAGATGAAAAGGATTGGGACTGTTTACTTCCTTATTTGATGTTTGCTATTAGGGAGGTGCCCCAATCCTCTACGGGATTCTCCCCCTTTGAGTTACTGTATGGGAGACACCCAAGAGGGCTGTTGGATATTGCCAAGGAAACTTGGGAAAGTGAGCGTTCTCCCCACAGGAGTGTGATTGAGCATGTCGCCCTGATGCAAGATCGAATTGCACAGGTAATGCCCATCGTGAAGGAACATTTGGCCCAAGCGCAGTTGGCACAGCAGAGAGTGTACAACCGTGGAGCCAAGACCCGTACCTTTTCCCCGGGGGATAGGATATTGGTACTTGTCCCTACGGTTGAAAGTAAATTCCTTGCCAAATGGCAAGGCCCCTACGAGATAATGGAAAAAGTGAGCGAAGTGAATTACAAGGTCAGACAACCAGGAAGGCGAAAGCCCGAACAGATCTATCACGTTAATCTGTTGAAAGCCTGGAGGGATAGAGAGTCCCTAGTCGCAGACACTTGGTCACCAGCTCAAACTGGTTGCGTGATTCCTGAGGTTGGAATAGCAGCCACCTTGTCACAACCCCAACAACAGGAGGTTAAGGAGTTTGTGCTTCGCAACAAGGAGGTATTCTCTGAGCTGCCGGGACAAACATCTGGGGTAGAGCATGACATCATTACCCCGCCCGGTGAAAGGATGAAGTTAAAACCCTATCGGATCCCAGAGGCTCGACGGGAGGCAATACGGGAGGAAGTACAGAAAATGCTGAACTTAGGGGTGATAGAGGAGTCCCAAAGTGATTGGTCTAGTCCCATCGTGTTGGTGCCTAAACCGGATGGGAGCTGGCGATTTTGTAACGATTTTCGTCAGTTGAACAAAGTTACAAAATTTGACACCTACCCCATGCCACGTATAGATGAGTTGATCGACCGGCTGGGAACAGCCCGATACATGACGACTCTTGACCTCACAAAAGGGTATTGGCAAATCCCCCTGGCCAAGTCGGCCAAAGAGAAAACCGCATTTGTAACCCCAGACGGGGCGTTCCAATATAAAAGAATGCCGTTCGGGTTACAGAATGCGCCGGCCACATTCCAGCGGAAAATGGACCAGATGCTGAGGCCCCATCGGAAGTATGCTGCGGCTTACCTGGATGACGTAATTGTCCATAGCACAGATTGGGCCTCACATCTGCCAAAAGTGCAAGCAGTCCTGGACTCTGTTCGGGAAGCGGGGTTTACGGCTAACCCCAAGAAGTGTACCATTGGGCAGGAGGAGGCCAAATATCTTGGGTACACCATTGGGAGGGGAGTAATAAAACCCCAACTCAACAAAGTCGAGGCCATCCAGAGTTGGCCACGTCCCAACAGCAAGAAGCAGGTACGAGCCTTTCTGGGAATCGCTGGGTATTATCGGCGATTCATTCCCCACTTTGCTTCTAAGGCTGTGCCCCTAACCAACCTGACGAAGGGGAAAGGGTCGGTCATGATTAAATGGACCCCCGAGGCTGAGGCAGCATTCCAATTCTTGAAACAAGCCTTATGTAGCCAGCCAGTGTTGTACTCACCCGACTTCTCTAAAGACTTTGTCGTACAAAGTGATGCGTCAGATGTGGGGTTAGGAGCAGTATTGTCCCAGGTCTGGAACGGGGAAGAGCACCCAGTCATTTACCTCAGCAGGAAGTTGAAGTCCCATGAGGTAAATTACGCCACCGTTGAAAAGGAGTGTTTAGCGGTGAAGTGGGCTCTAGATTCCCTTCGGTACTACCTGCTAGGTAGGCACTTTGACATGGTTACGGATCACGCTCCGTTAAAGTGGATGGCTCAAAACAAGGAAACAAATAGAAGAGTGAATAGGTGGTTCCTGGCCCTCCAGGAATTCAACTTCACAGTAAAGCATCGCCCTGGCGTTCAAATGGGGAATGTGGATGCTTTGTCTCGAGTACATGAATGCCTGATTGCTGGTGTTCCAACCCCGAGGTTAAAACAAGAGGGGGGGGTATGTGACAGCAGGAAGGTAAAGTCACCTGGTTGCATCCAGGGGGGTAGATATATTTCGCCCAGATTCAGGCTTTACGCCGACTTATACAACTAGGTGGAGAGTTGTATAAGGCTAGTGGGCTCATGGATGACTCATACCTCTAGGGAGAGTGTGGGGCGTCGTGCAGACAGAGATGAGGAGACCAGCTGAACCTTGTCAGCTCATTTAGGCCTCTATAAGAACTCCCAGCTTCATTAGATGTTAGCTCATGCCTGGAACCAGACCTGTGTGGACTGTCTAGGGAGAGTGAACCCCTGTGCGGTGAGGCAAAGCCTGTGTGGCTATTTGTTTGGACTTTTACCAAACCAGGGACTTAGGGACTAGGACAGCACTAGGCTGATCCCAGTTGTTAGTTAGGAAACCTGTATGTTTAGTCAGAGGTCAACTTGACCAGGATTTATTTTGGTTATGTTTCTTTTGCTTTGCTGTGTTTTGTCACTGTAAATAGAAAATAAACCGCACCTTTTTTTGATTTTGAAAACCACAACCTCCGTTTGCTGGGCCTGTTTTGTGTGGGGAGCCCATCCCGGGGGTCACACACACCCGCTGCCGAGCTAACCCCCTCACAGTATATATATATATATATATATATATATATATATATATAAATGCAATTGCTTCCATTGCATTGTGGACAATCCACAACTTGGGGCAGCTGACGTGGCAAGTGACACGCTAAATACAACTACACTGCTGCTCTCAGCTGCTCATATCACTCTGGTCTCACTAAATAGCTAAAATCGTAAATAATACTGTTTTTGGAGCTTAGGGCGGCTCCTTATCATATACACGCAAATGTGGTAAAACACGACATGCAAACGCCACAAAGCGCGCCTTTCTAAACGCCACTTTCAACCTTACTTCTGAACACTTTGCACCAGCGTCCCGTCTACATGGGGCCTAAAAACGCCTATGCCATTTACAGCTCAAAAATGCCATGGTGGCCATGAGGCCATAGGCTAACATGGAGAGATGTTTTTAAGCTGCAAAAAACGCTCAAACAAGCGGCTTGAAAAACGTCCGTGTGCATGTAGCCTTATATTAACCACTTGTGCACTGCCCAGACCAAGTTTCACATTTCAGTGCTGATGCACTTTTAATGACAATTGCGCGCTCATACAACACTGTAACCCAATGAAAATGTTTTATTTGTTGGCACACAAATAGAGCTTGCTTTTGGTGCTATTTGATCACCTTTGTGTTTTAGTTTTATTTTTTTTCTATAAATACAAAAGACCGAGTTAAAAAAAAAAAAAAATGGATATTTTACCCACTTCAGCACTGGGCCTATTCTGGCACTTCTCTCCTTCATGTAAAAATCATAAATTTATGGCTATAAAATTACTTCAAAACACCAAACATTATATATTTTTTGGGAGCAGACACCCTAGGGAATAAGATGGCGGTCATTGCAAATGTTTATCTCGCTCGGTATTTGCGCAATAAATTTTCAAACGCCTTTTGTTTGCTAAAAATATTACAAAACAGTAAAGTTACGGCCAATTTTTTGGTATAATGTGAAAGATGTTGTTATGCTGAGTAAATAGATACCTAACACTTCACGCTTTAAAATTGCGCACACACATGGCATGACACCAAACTTCAGTAATTAAAAATCTCCCTAGGCGATGCTTTAAAAATTTTACACGCTACCATTTTGGCATTACAGAGGAGGTCTAGTGCTAGAATTGTTGCACTCGTTCTAACGCACGCAGCAGTAACTCACATGTGTGGTTTGAACGGCGTTTACATATGTGGGCGGGACTTACGTGTGTGTTCGCTTCTGAGCGCGAGCTACCGGGGACATGGGCGTTTTTTTTTTCTTTTTTTTTTTTTCTTTCTTTTTTGTATTTCTTACTCTTTTTTTTTTTTTTTTTTTAATTTTAGGGGATCACTTTTATTCCTATTACAAGGAATGTAAACATCCCTTGTAATAGGAATGTGTGTGACAGGTCCTCTTTATGGAGAGATGCAGGGTCAATAAGACCCCGCATCTCTCCTCCAGGCTGGAAAGCATGATATTGTTCCAAAAAAATCACCAATCTCATGCTGACAGCCGAGATCACGGCTTGGCTAACATACGGGAACAGGGCGTGATGTCATAACATCGTGCCCGCGCCTCCGACGGTCATAGAGATGACTGATGACCATCTGGTCACCAGTCATCTCCAAATCGTTCTCCGAGCCCCAGATGGCACGGGAGAGCCCGGAGAAGCACTGGATGGCGGCAAGAGGGGGGGGGACGTCCCCTCCCCCGCCTATAAGAACAAACAAGCGGCGGAACTGCCACTATGATCGTTTTTATTGTGCACAGAATCACTGGCTGAAAAGAATGATATCTGAATGATGCCTGCAACTGCACCCAACATTCAGATGTCACCGCACAAAGCCAAGGATGTCATTTGATGGTGGGCGGTAGGAAACTGGTTAATATTTTTAAAAAAGGTAATTTTTCTTCTTCATTGATGTACACTGAGACTGCACTGATGGGCACCGATAAGGTGGCAAGGGTGGGCACTGAGAGGTGGCATTGCTATTTGGCACTGGTGGGCAGTGAGAAGTGGCACTGCTAGGTGGCAATAATAGTTGGCAGTGATGGGCACTGATAGGCAGCACTGCTAGGTGCCACTGATTGGCACCAGTGGTGGGCATTGATAGGTGGCACTGGCAGGGGCTACTAATTGTCACAGATGATGCAGAATTGCCTCTTCCTCTTCGGGCCCCATGTCCCTTGCACATAAGCCGGTGATTGCCTTTTTTTTATGCTCACGCTGTCAGCACAAGGAGAAAACAAAAACCATTACCCAGATTTTGTTTACATCACGTGATCAGCTGTCATTTGCTGACAGCTGATCACATGGTAAAGGGCAGGGATCGGCCCCTTACTCGGATCTGTCATCACCTGAGTCTCAGTGACTCTGTGACCACAGCGCGTGCAAAGGGGAGGACGTTTATTGACTGACTCTCGGCAATTGAGGACCATGCTGTGGCCGTCGATCAGTTATAGCGCTGATCTCAAGTGATTAAAGAGGGTCTAAATGGGCCATTGACATGCATCACAATTCAACTTAGGAATGAGTCTTTGAAAAGTTAAACTAAATAATTTGGCCACTTTATCCTTCCAAATAATTCACTTTCTGCCACATAGCCACACAGGAAGTGAGGGAAAATCCCTAACAATGTCTTTCCTTTGGGACACACAGGTCAGTCTAAATACTTTCCCCATTATGCACATTGCACTCCAGCATATTGCGGGGTACACCACAATTTATTAGGTAGTTTGGACTGTGGGGTTTATTTACTAAAGGCAAATCTTCTTTGCACTACAAGTGCACTTGCTGTATATCTGGGGGGGACATGCAAGCCAAAAAAAAACATCTTTGCTTTTACATGATTGTAACATCCAATCACCAGTACTTTCCCTCAGATTTTCAGCAGCTACACTTTTACTGCAGAGTGGATTTGTCTTTACTAAACCCCAAACTACCCAATGGGTGTACACAACAAAGTGCTAGAGTGCAATTTGCTTAATGGGGACACTAGTTAGATTGATTTGTGTGTCCCCAAGAAAAGCCATTGGTAGGGTTTTACCTTCACTTCCTGTTTAGCTGTGTGACAGGAAGTGAAGCCAATGTTAAAAGGAGACCAAGGCCAAACTACAAAAAAAAAAAAAAAAAAAAAAAACTACACACGCAGGGGTTCTAACACTTACTTTGTTTCCCTCAAAATGCCCACAATTAGAATTGTATGGCCTTGAGCTATTTTTAAGTGCAGTGCTCTAAATCAGTGCTTCTCAAGTACCCCCAACAGGCCATGTTTGCAGGTTTTCCTTCATCTTGCACATGTGCTTTAAATCACAGTCAATGGTTTTGATTTTTGGACAGCAATTCTCGATAAGCTAAATTCACAAAACATGTCCTGTTGGGGGTACTTGAGGACTGAGGCTGAGAACCACTGCAGTAAAAAAAGGAAAATTGAATACTTACCGCTCTGTATTTTTCATTTCCTGGTGACTTTCCATGGCAGCACACAATACAATCCATGCATATACTACCATGAAGGCACCAGGGTAGACAAATTACACCTGTTTTGTTTTGACATGCCAATCAGCTGTCACATTTGTTGCAAAGAAAACACAAAACAAACATCAAAATCTTGCATCTAATTTTATTGTTCAACAAAACAAAAGGGAAGGCAAAATAAAAAAACATGGTCAATTTGAAACAGTTACAGACTCAACATCTTGAGCAATTTTTGGCCCAAAAAATGCAGCAGACAATTAAATCAAAGTGAACAAACAACACACATTAACAACATCAGAATTATTTCAGGGGAATATTATCCCCACACAAAAAATATACAATCCACAAAATAAACCAAACACCTGTTTTGCAAAGACATAACAAAGAAAATACATGTGTTACAAACTCGATAAGGACACCAACATGTACATTTTGCCCCCCCACACTTGCCTCTTCTCAAGGCAAGCGACCGAATGCTCTGTGAGCTTTATATAACATATGTTTGTGTGCTAATGAGGCAATTGAAAACACATGCACAGTCCATGAAACACCCAAAATGCAAGTTCTCCCAATGTAGAGACTGAAATTCAAAGTGGGTACACCTGTTAAGGATGTCCTTCAATTTCTAACCCATAAAAACACTCTCTGAGTGAGCATGCCCAGAAATATCCAAGCACTGTTCACACACAAAAAGCATGCCCAAAAAAAACTAACTGGCTGGGCATGTGCAGAACAACACCAATGCAGCTAGCAAAAAATAACCCCCCCCCCCCGTCCAAAATTAAGCACATCATCCAGCATGCTACAAAATTAGAGATGGGACAATCACCCCTCCCCCCCACCAACAAATCCCATTGCAGTCTATGGGAACTGACTTGTTAATTTTGCTAGTCCCCACTTGGCTGGCTTATCTTCTAGTTATTGGCCTTAAAATGGGGGCCCAGGTCCCACCCTAAGGGACATATATCAATGTCACCAATTTGGAAAACACCAAAAACAAAACAAGGAGAAGTGCCTTTAAATATGCCAAATTGCTTAAGGGCCATTTCACACCACATGCAGTGCATTGCGTTTTTTATGCATCCAAAATGCATGGAAAGTTGGTTATATGGTTCTAAATGGCAGTGTTTGTTCCAGTGCGTTCCAGTTCCACCAAAAAAGTAGAACATGCTGCATTTTACCTGCACTGGACTGTACTGGAACGCATCAAAACACATCATAAACGCACTGGAACGCACAGGAACACACCTAAATGCACCAAAAACGCACTGGAACACACTTGTCCTTATCTATGGTTAATAAAAAAGAGGGGTCAAAAAAAGCACTGGACTGCATCAAAAACGTACCAAAAATGCACTAGAATGCCTGAAAAACGTGCATGCAGAAAAGCACCTGAAACGCATCCTGATTGTGTTTCTATGGTGTGAACTGGCCCTAGTTCACACCATAGAAACGCAGTCTGGGTGCGTTCCAGGTGCTTTTCTGCATGCGCGTTTTTGACACATTCCAGTGCATTTTTGAGGCGTTTTTGATGCAGTCCAGTGTTTTTTTCCCCCTCTTTTCACTTAGGACAAGTGTGTTGCAGTGCGTCTTTGGTGCATTTAGGTGCGTTGCGGTGCATTCTAGTGCATTTTTGGTACGTTCCGTTGCGTTTTACTGGGGTCCAGTACAGTTTTGTACCTAAAAAATGCAGCATGACCAATTATTTTTTGGCTTTCTGAAATGCACTGGAACGGACTGCAGTGGTGTGAACTATGCCATTGGCATTAATGTGATCAACTTTCTTTGCGTTTTTCAGGCATCAAAAAAACGCTCTGCACTGCATCCGGTGTGAACTGGCCCTATATATCATCCCTGGGGGTGTCTATAGTATGCCTGTAAAGTAGCACATGTTTTCCATGTTTATAACAGTTGGAGAGCAAAATGACATTTCTAAAGTAAAATAAAAGTAATTTAAAAGTCCTTGCGGCTGTAATGAATTGCTGGTTCCCGTCAATACAGATAAAAGTCATTGAAAGTCTTTGCTAACCAAAAAAAAAATGCGTGGGGGTCCCCCAAATTCCATAACCAGGCCCTTCAGGTCTGGAATGGATATTAAGGGGAACTCCACCCCAAATAAAAAAAAAATGGCGTGGAGTCCCCCTAAAAATCCACACCAGACCCTTATCCGAGCACATAACCTGGAAGGCCGCAGGAAAAGAGGGGGGGACGAGAGCGGCCCCCCCTCCCTCCTGAACCGTACCAGGCCACATGCCCTCAACATGGGGAGGATGTCCCCATGTTGATGGGGACAAGGGCCTCATCCCCACAACCCTTGCCCGGTGGTTGTGGGGGTCTGCGGGCGGGGGGCTTATCGGAATCTGGAAGACCCCTTTAACAAAGGGGACCCCCAGATCCCGCCCCCCCCTGTGTGAAATGGTAATGGGGTACAAATGTACCCCTACCATTTCACAAAGAAAGGGTAAAAAATGTAAAAAATGACAAGAGCCTGTTTTAGACAATTCATTTATTAATGTGTTTTCCTTTCTTCCATCTTCTTCTTCCTTCTTCCATCTTCTTCCATTTTCTTCCTTCTTCCATCTTCTTCCTTCTTCTTCCATCTTCTTCTTCCATCTTCTTCTTTTCTCCATTCGGGTTTCTTCCTCCATCTTCATCTTCCTCTTCCTCTTCATCTTTATCTTCATCTTCCTTCTTCCTTCGGTGTTCTCGTCCGCATCTTGCCCCGGCGTCTTCCCTTCTTCTTTCTTCTCCGCCACTCCGTTTGAATTGGAGGTTCCCGCTGTGCGACGCTTCAGTTCTTCAGTTCCCCATCGGGTCCGCTTACACCCGGTGACCCCGCCCCCTCTGACGCACATGGATTTCACTGGGACTTTCCCCGTGGTGACAGAGGGGGCGGAGCCACCGGGTGGTTAGCGGACCAAGTGGAGAACTGAAGCGTCGCACAGCGGGAACCTCCAATTCAAACGGAGCGGCCGGAGAAGAAAGAAGAAGGGAAGATGCCGGAGCAAGATGCGGACGAGAAGACCGAAGGAAGAAGGAAGATGAAGATGAAGAGGAAGATGAAGATGGAGGAAGAAACCCGAATGGAGAAAAGAAAAAGATGGAAGAAGATGGAAGAAGAAGATGGAAGAAAAGAGAAGACATTAATAAAGGAATTGTCAAAAACCGTCTCTTGTCATTTTTTACATTTTTGACAGTTTCCTTGTGAAATGATAGGGGTACAATGTACCCCATTACCATTTCACACAGGGGGGGGGCGGGATCTGGGGGTCCCCTTTGTTAAAGGGGTCTTCCAGATTCCGATAAGCCCCCCGCCCGCAGACCCCCACAACCACCGGGCAAGGGTTGTGGGGATGAGGCCCTTGTCCCCATCAACATGGGGACATCCTCCCCATGTTAAGGGCATGTGGCCTGGTACGGTTCAGGAGGGAGGGGGGCCGCTCTCGTCCCCCCCTCTTCCCCTGCGGCCGGCCAGGTTGTGTGCTCGGATAAAGGGTCTGGAGCCGACAATTCATTATAGCCGCGGCTGCTTTTAAATGGCTTTTTTTTCCTTTAGAAATGTCATTTTGCAGGCGCACTGTGAAGTTCAGAGCTGCGCCGGTTCAACTTATGCAAATTGATTTACGTGACTTGACATTTACTAAGATTTTGCCGGCGCAGTGTCTTGGCGCATTTAAACCATTGAAATTCCCGCGCTGAGTTAAAAAAAAACTCCCGCAGCTCGAATCGTACTTGCCGGCGCAGCGGGCTGGTTTTGAAAAAGTTACTTTCCCACTCTATTTTGGGCATGTTTGTTATTTGGGCAGGTGTCACTACACTTCCTCAGATCACCCCATGTCACCCCCAATATTTTCTCACTTCCAGCTTCTTTATATTTAGATTTTAACATGCCCTGCGCCAGGTCCATAGTAGCGCACTGAGCGCCTCCTCCCGGGTGCAGAGAACACTATAGTAAATGGGAAATAGGGCTGCGATACCGGCGCTAATGTTTTGTAAATACCAAAACAGCCATTGCGCACGCAGATGCGCCAATACTCATGGCGCAAACGTTTGGTAAATCAGCCCCTATACATCATATTCTGATTACACAGATGGGCGGGTGAGAACCAGGGCAGTTACCTCCCATATTTGAAACCAACCAATCACCAGAGGGTCAACATAAAGTGAAGGAGGTAGCCAGCCAAGTTTTTGCACCATAAAAAGGGAGATATGACATGTTAGAAAGGAAGAGGACCACAGACCCACACGCTGACGTACGGTCGCTGGGCATCGCTGCTAGGACAAATCCTTTCCTTTAAACAGGGGTGAGATACTGACCATATAAATATTGATAACATTTTCCTCCCAAAATTATAGGAATTGTATGTTACTGTTTATATTTTAATCATATCTAGTACTGTGTGAAGGGGAGTTTAGTATTTTAATATTGTTCCATTTTATTGGTTTTGTGTGTTGAAGTCGGGCGTGTGGGTGAAATTAAGATCAGCCTGTATTACAACTAATTTGGCTATTGTGGTCCCAGGGAGATTATTTATCGCCCAATACAATCTGGTAGCCCTGTTGAATTAATATTTACTTAAAATCGATAATATCTATCTGTTGGCTCCGCGAGACATATTTTGCATTCCTTCCGGCCGGAGGAATTCTGAAGATTGTTTTTCCGAGCGATAAGAGATATTGTGTTTTTGAATTTAAGGCGCGATTATCGCAATTTAGGTTAACATAGTAATTTGAACAACCCTTGGGTTATTTGTCACATCTTCAAGAAAATAGCTTCATTGCCGCATTGATAATTTTAATAAAGCATATAAAATATTAATCACCAGAAATTCCGATTATGTATGAAATTGTGAACAAAAAACAAAAACCGCTCAGGTGTAGATGTCCTCTAGGTGGTTATCTCCTCCCAACAGCCAAGGGTGCAGGCAATGCAATTTAAGGCAAAACAAAAGATCAAGTCTTCTGGACAGCAGCACTCCAATAAAGAGCATTTATTATGTAAAATCTTCAAAAATCCAAATACAGCACAGAAAGTCACAAAACTATGATTAACCACTTCCCGCCCCGTCAATAGCAGATTGACGTCCGGGAAGTGGTTGTGTTATCCACACTGGACGTCATATGACGTCCTGCGGGATAACAGCCGCCGCGCGCCCGGGGGGGCGCGCATCGCGGCGATCGGTGGAGCAGTGGGTCAGTCTGACCCACCGCTACACTGATCTCGGTAAAAAGCCTCCAGCGGAGGCTTTTTACCACGTGATCAGCCGTGTCCAATCACGGCTGATCACAATGTAAACAGGAAGAGCCGTTGATTGGCTCTTCCTCACTCGCGTCTGACAGACGCGAGTAGAGGAGAGCCGATCGGCGGCTCTCCTGACAGGGGGGGTTCGCGCTGATTGTTTATCAGCGCAGCCCCCCCTCGGATACCCACACTGGACCACCAGGGAAGCCCCCCAGGATCACCAGGGAACCCCAAGCATGTGGATGGCCAGGTAAGTCCCCCATGGCCATCCACATGCACAAAGAGATCAAAAATATATGCCAATCAGTGCCCACAAATGGGCACTGATTGGCACCATCATGACACAAAAAAAAAATGCATGATGCCCAGAAATGCCAGCCACCAGTCATCAGTGCCACCTACCAGTGTCCATTAGTGCCACCTATCAGTGCCCATCCGTGCCCATCTGTGCCCACAAGTGCCCGCCTATCAGTGCCACCTATCAGTGCCACCCATAAGTATCCATCAGTGCTGCCTATAAGTGCCCATCAGTGCCGCCTATGAGTGCCCATCAGTGCCGCCTATGAGTGCCCATCAGTGCCGCATACCAGTGCCACATATCAGCACCCATCAGTGCCGCCTATCAGTGCCCATCAGTGCCGCCTATCAGTGCCCATCAGTGCCCATCATCAGTGCCACCTCATCGGTGCCACCTCATTGGTGCCACCTCATCAGTGCCCATCAGTGTCACCTTATCAGTGCCCGTTAGTGCCGCCTTATCAGTGCCCGTCATTGAAGTAGAAAAGGTACTTATTTACAAACAAAAATAAACAGAAACAAAGAAAAACTTCGTTTTTTTCAAAATTTTCACTCTTTTTTATTTGTTATGTAAAAAATAAAAATCGCAGAGGCGATCAAATACCACCGAAAGAAAGCTCTATTTGTGGGAACAAAATGATAAAAAAATTGTTTGGGTACAGTGTTGCATGACCGTGCAATTGTCATTCAAATTGCGACAGCGCTGAAAGCTCAAAATTGGCTTGGGCAGGAAGCTGTATAAGTGCATGGTATTGAAGTGGTTAAACACTAAGAAAGTGTGAAACTAGTCAGCTCTATACCAGAATTTTGTGACTTGCTGTGCTGTATTTGGATTTTTGAAGATTTTACATAATAAAGGCTTTTTATTGGAGTGCTGCTGTCCAGAAGACTTGATCTTTTGTTTTGCCTATGTATGAAATTGTATAATTATACTTGTAAATTAATAAAATTATTTATTTACTTATTAATTTTATTGGGAGATATTTATACATTGGTAAGAATTTCCAATAGATTAACAAACTCTGGAAATTATTGTGGTATGTTACTGGTAGTCTGAACTAAGTTCACAATTTTTATAATTGCCGTAACTGGCTGGAGGCACTGAGAATTTAAATTCCCCACATTTATTATCAGTAAAATTCCATACCATACCCACAACATAAATTGGAGGCACTGATGAGATATTTTGTAAGAGGGAATCTTACCACATTACAGAACATACCGGTGATTGTATTTTCAGATACGTTGTTAAGGACATCAGTTGTATAGTAACATGGCAAGAAGTGATAGTGAATCAAGTTTATCTAGAAACAGCCGGGATGGTAATACCGCCCCAGCTGTAGCTACCTCAAACTTGAAAAAGGCTACTGAGCCTCAGGAAAACTTGAGGGGAGTTCTTGACTATGGTGTAACCGAATATATCCATAAGAGATTAGACCTAGGAGGCAATTTGGAGGAGTATATCAAAGAGGAGATAGAACAGGCCCAGAGGTTAAGTGATAATTTTTTTATTGAAGATGGCAGGGTTTACCAACTGATTATGGCTTTTGCTGGTGCAAAAGACACAAAAAATTGGAGGCGCATGCGCGGATGCCTGAGGGAGAAGTCGCATCCCCTTAGAGCTCCGCTCCCGGGTTAAACAAACCGGAGAACCGACCGCTGCTTTTTACTGCAAACGGCACCAGCTCCCGCGAATCCACACCAGGTACACTTCGGCGTATTGAGGATGGTCACGAGGGGCCCAAAAACGAAGTATAAGATTGGTACCTCTAAAGATACACTGGCCCGGCAGACATCCAAGATGGCGGCGCCTGGTACCTCACAGACTCGCACACAGCGGGTTCCTAAATCCCTGTCACACAGTGTCAAAACTCTGGACACAGCTGGTGAGATTGATTCTGACTATGAAACACCTGGAAATGTTATTCAGTCTAACATGTTTAGACAATTTGAGAAAATGCTTCAGAAAGCTTTGAAACAAACTTCAGACCAGATAACTGAGAAGCTGACAAGTGAGATTAGGGAGCTGGGGCATAGAACAGCTGAACTGGAAATGCGGGTAGATGATATAGAAACCACCACACAGCATTATGATGCTACTATTGAACAGCTTAAGGATGAGAACTCTTTATTACAAAACCGTTTGGAAGACCAGGAGAATAGGGACCGTCGCTCCAACCTAAGAATCAGAGGTCTCCCTGAATCAATCATAGACCTACAGGGAACTATATGTGCACTGTTTCAAGAACTGTTACCAGGTATTTCACCTGAGAGATTGGAAATGGACAGAGTCCACAGGGCCCTAACTCAACGCAAACCCAATGGACCCCCTAGGGATATTATAGTTAAATTTCATTACTATAAAACAAAGGAGCAAATACTTGCTGCTGCTAGAGGTAAAAACACTCTTGAGTTCCAGGGCAATATCTATCAGCTCTTTACAGACCTCTCCCCTCTAACTGTGACTAAGAGGCGTTCTATGAAACCACTGCTGCAAGTACTTCAAAAGCACCAAATCATATACCACTGGGGGTTTCCATTCTCTCTCCGCTTTACACACTTGGAAACTAGATATACCTGTCGCACGTCCGATGAACTACAGTCAGCCTTGAATGATCTAGGCCTGATGGATCACACCAATTCTAAGGAGCAACCTCGTAGACGAGCGGCTTCTAGATCACCTCCAAATGAAACCGACTTGGACCCAAACCCCTCTGGTTATACCAGACAGAATCTTCATAAAAGAGGACGTTTTGATAGTCAGGCACCGATAAATGTCGACTCAATGGATTGATTGTTCAACTTTCATTAATCTTATCCATGTTTCTCCCTTTTTATAGGGTACTAGCCCCATTGCTTTATTCTGAAAAGCATTGCACTATCTATGATTGAAGAGTTAGAATCCTGTTCTCCATTTTATTTTATTTTATTATTTTTTTTATTTATTTTTTATTTATTTTTTTGGTGGTGTCTCGTTACTGACAAATATGTCTATTTCTTTAATTTATATGCACATTATATATGCATATTAAATTGTACTTATGAAATATAAATTTAGGTATTTATTTAGGGTTTTAGTCAGCCAGAAGGTTTATATTTCATTTACATTTTTGAGACAAGTGTTTCTAGTTTTTTTTTTTTTTTTTTTTGCTCGTCTCCTTACTGACAAATATGTCTATTTAGTAAATTATATGCATATTATATTGTACTTATGAAATATAAATTTAGGTATTTATTTATTGTTTTAGTCAGCCAGAAGGTCTATATTACATTTACATTTTTGAGACAAGTGTTTTTTTTTTCTCTTTCCTATTTATGTAATATAAATTTATGTATTTAATTTATGTTTTTGTCAGCCAGAAGGCTAAAATTTCATTATTACTTCTTGAGACAAGTGCTTCTTGTTTTCTTTGTTTGTCTCCTTATAGACAAATACGTTTATTTCCTTGACTTATATGGTCATTGATATAGATAGATTATCCTCCTCCCTCCCCCTCCCCCTTTTTTTTTTCCCTTTCCCCTATATTTGCGAGCTTGTTTATTAATTATTTCACTTGAGTAGACGGTTTGCTTTACAAGTGTTAAGATTAATAATTTCTAGCCTCCTTATGGACGCATTCATCTAAATATTGACTCAACATAATTCCCGACGTTGGTATGTTTCCTTTCTCTCTCTTTTTTGTTTATTGCATCTCCAGTCTTCTTGATAGAGAAATATATAAGTTTACTATTATAATACTTAAGTGTTCTCCGGCGTTTTTCCCTCCGGAACTTCTTGCGGCCCCCTACATACCCCCTGACTCCTGCTACTATTATGCAGGAGTCGGTCGGTGACCATGGAACCCCTCGGAGATTTTTTGTTATCTCTCCGAGATGTTCCTACGCCCTACTAGTACATCATTATTTTATGACATTAAATGCAGTCATTAGGGCTACCTATTTATTTGGTTTCTTCTTTATTCTTTCTTTTCTGTCTTTCATTTCTTCTCCTCTTCTGTCTCCCTTGGTGGCGGTTCGAACTCCTAATATGGGTTTTATTAACCCTTATATAAAACTTACCCTTACTATGTCATGGCTCCCATAAACATTTTGTCCTTAAATGTACAAGGCTTCAACGTTCCACAAAAAAGAACTAAAGCTCTACGTTCCTTTTCAGCTAGAAAAGCTCACATCCTTTTCCTTCAAGAAACACACTTTATCAATAACGCCTCCCCTAAATTTCTTTCCTCCTCCTACCCTCAATTCTACACAGCATCAGCTACAACTAAGCAACGTGGGTCCCTGATTGGATTCCACCGCTCTACACCATTTACCCTTAATACACAAATATGTGACCCTGAGGGTAGATATGTTTTATTAACAGGCTTTATTGCTGATACTGAAGTCACATTAGTATCATATTACGCCCCAAATAAGCGTCCTGAAGCTTTTCTATCACATCTTTTCCAACTAATCGAATCACATAAATTTGGAACAATAATATTATGTGGCGACTCCAATACTACCATCTATCCCTTCTTGGATAAATCACCATCATCTCCTAACTCTCCTACCCATAAACGGTCCTTCCAATCTCTACTTACTTCTTTTAATTTTGTTGATACCTGGCGGGAACTTAACCCAACTTCCAGAAATTTTACACATTATTCTTATCCACACAAATCCTTTTCACGAATAGACCATATTTTCCTCCCCTCTAGTATGCTCCCTGAAGTAATATCCTCTAATATAATCCCATTTCCATGGACAGACCATTGTGCGGTTACTGCTACAATTACCTCTCCAATACCTAGGTCACATGACACCACTTGGTGTATTAACGACTCCATCCTAACTCACCCCTCACACCGCTTAGATATTGAATTGGCTCTTAATGATTATATCTCATTTAATGACACTACTGATGTCTCTGCCCTTACACTATGGGAAGCCCATAAAGCTGTCATTCGGGGCAGCTTGATACAAAAGGCGAGATCTATTAAAAGAGATCGCAAGATTCTGTTCACCAAACTTGAAGCAAATTTTAACGCTTGTCATTTGGCTCATCAAGCTACCCCAAATGCAAACACTAACACTAAATTGGAAAAGGCCCGGCTCGAGTTGGATCTTTTTCTGACAGATTCGGCAGACAAACTCTTACGCAAGCGGCAACATACCCTATACCGCAAAGCCAATAAGCCCGATACCCCTATGGCCCGCAGCCTCAAGTCTATTGATTGTTCACAGACTGCATTCCGCCTTAGAACCTCCAGAGATGCATACACCAGTAACCCATTAAAGATCTTGGAAATCTTTCAATCTAAATTAGCTAAGCTCTATGACCCTGGCTTAATCTTTGATAAAAACAAAGCAGACATGTTGTTCTCAGATGTTACACTTCCCACAATGACACCTGAACAGTGTGAATATTTGGAGAGTCCCATAACAGCCTTGGAAGTTAAAGCTGCTATTAAAGAATTGAAGCCTCACAAGAGACCGGGCCCCGACGGGTTTTCTGCACTATACTACAAACAATTTGATTCGATTTTAACGCCTCTATTGACTAGAGCCTTCAATTCTTTGTTAGCTGGTCATTCGTTCAAAACCGAAACACTAACTTCCATCATAGCAATGATTCCCAAACCTAAATCTGACACTACCTCTTGGTCTAATTACCGCCCCATATCTCTTTTAAATCTAGACATTAAGTTATTAGCTAAGATCCTGGCAACTAGATTAAATAGCATTATAGGTAAACTTATCCATCGTGACCAAACTGGCTTCATGCCCTTGCGTCAAGCAGGGGATAATGTCAGAAGAGCACTTTTATTAATTCATGCCGACAAAAAAAGACATATCCCAACTTGCCTTATATCATTAGACATTAGGAAGGCGTTCGACTCAATCAGCTGGCCATATCTACAATATACTCTTCAAAAATGGGGTTTTGGGGAAAATTTCTTAACTTGGGTCTCCTCACTATACAGCACTCCGAAAGCTTATATTAAATATATGGGTTACAAATCAGCTATGATAGATATTAGGAGAGGTACTAGACAGGGTTGCCCTCTATCCCCTTTGCTTTTTGCCCTACTTATTGAACCCTTAGCATGTATCATTAGAGATAATCCTAATATCAAAGGAGTAGAATTAGGTGGACATCACCACAAATTGAGTCTTTTTGCAGATGACATCCTGATTTTTTTATCCCATCCCCATGTGTCAGCCCCAAATCTAGTAAATACTTTGGACAAATTTGAAAAGATTTCTGGATTGTGTGTTAATCATGCCAAATCTAATGCCCTTAATATTTCCCTTTCGCCATCTGAGTTACAACAAGCTCAAACGTCTTTACCTTTCAATTGGGAATTGCACCATATTTCATATCTCGGAGTCCAACTCACTTCTTCTATATCCGACTTATTTTCAGCTAACTACTTACCCTTATTGAAGTCAACTACTAATCTGATGAAACAATGGTCTTTTCTCCCTTTATCTTGGATTGGGAGGATTAACGCTACTAAGATGTCAATCTTACCAAAGTTCCTTTACCTATTCCGAGTTCTCCCCATACATATACCTCCTTACTTCTTGAGACTCACTCAAAAGAGAGTGATGTCTTTTATATGGGGCTCTACAAAACCCTGTATACCCAGATCGACTCTTTATCTTGATAAATTGAAAGGTGGTCTGGGAATTCCTAACTTTTCCTCATACTACTTTGCTGCTCAGCTAGCACAACTCCCCAAATACCATTCTACAACAGAATCCCCTCTATGGGTAGCAATTGAATCAGTTGATATTGACCCCATTTCTGTGAATAATTTGCTCTGGTTAGCTCCTAAAGATAGACTAAACTTATCTAACCCCGTAACCAAACATTCTATAGCTATCTGGGACAAATATAGATCCACAAAAAGCCTACAATCCACTCATAACCCTCTACTCTCTTTTCTTCGAAATCCCTCATATTACCCCGCCTGGAAATTCCCCCTATCATTTGCAGCCTGGTCCAAAAGAAACCTACTTCAATTTCACAATCTAGTTTCCTCCAATGATATTCTTACGTTCCCAACATTATGTGATTTATACAAACTCCCCATGAAGGAGCTCTTCCGCTATCTACAAATTAAGAACTTTTATACACCCCTCGTTGATACGGGATCCCCTCTTACCCAAATGACTCAATTTGAACGTATCTGTAACAGTGATCCCCATACTAGAGGATTAATATCACTTTTGTATAAACGCATCAATTCCACATCCGACGATACTTTACCATCCTATACGACTAAATGGGCACATGACATGGATAGAACATTCAGTAAAAGTGACTGGGATAATATATGGTCAGCTACTAAGCATTCCTCGCCAAACTGTTTTGCGTTGGAAACAAATTATAAGGTCCTTTCTCGATGGTACCTGGTTCCAGCCAGGATTGCCAAATTTGCCCCCATGTACCCAAATTTATGTTTCAGAGGCTGTTCTGAACCGGGCACGCATTTCCATATTTGGTGGCAATGTCCAATCGTTCAATCCTTCTGGAGTAAAATATTTAACATGGCCTCTACGGCCTTGGAAATACCAATCCCGCCAGACCCAGCACTGGCTCTCCTCAACCTCAAACCTCCTGAATTGAATAAATCACAATTCATACTACTACTACATCTCACCACGGCGGCTAAACAATCTATAGCTAAGGCCTGGAAAACCCAAACTTTAGTTGTGGCTGAAACTAAACATAGAATTAACAGAGCCCTTATCTTTTCCAAAATGTCTGCTATTGAAGATAACAACATTACTACATACAATAAAATATGGAAACCATGGATTAAACACTTCCTACCCCCTGATTTTGATCAATTATTGTTGATGCCTTGTTGAAATACGTTAATTTATCTATTGATATAATATTTGAACGGGGCCTTGATCTGTCTGGACCGCCACCCAGGGAAACAACCTTTACCTTTATCTCTATTTTTCTATACCCATACCTTCTTTTCTATATATTTTATTTTTCTCCCATATTTCTTCTTCTTCTCTCTGTACTTCTTCTGTCTTTCTGCTCTGGTTAGTTTTGTTACTAGTGTAATACGGATTTTATACATATGCGTTGTTCCATTACATGACTTATATACAGTATATACCTTTTAAGTTTAACTTTATCAATCACTAATATCTTTGTGTGTTAAAGATTTGTTAGAAAGGTCTATCACTAAACAATCGAGGTATGACAACGTTCATCTGGTGTATCCTTCTGGATAATCCAGCATACTCTCTCATACTTAAGCGTGCCCCCATCTGCTCACAGCTTGCTCCCTTTTGGGGTGAGCGGATGGTCTGGAGGCAAGATATTCTATCCTGAATATTGCTTATTTTCATTGCTCTAATCTTTTATACCTCTATTTGTATTGATATAATTGTTAATGAGGTTTATCCTCTACTACTTTTCTTTCAATATGTATTTTTAGTGATTGCTGTATTTATTTACAATTCTATACTTGATCAGAATGTAATGTTCATTATACTTGCTATTTACTTGTAAAATCTAATAAAAATATTAAACAAGAAAAAAAAAAAAAGACACAAAAAATTGAGACCAGCTCATTATAGAGTCTTGGCCGATCTTGTGGTTTTTGTGTAATGAAGTTGCCAAACAGATGCCATCCCTTAAGAAAGAATTGCTGGAAACCCATACCAACCTTAAATAAAACAAAGAGAAGATAGAATCCCTGTCAATCGAGATCCAACAGGCTGAGAGTAGACTCAGACAATCTAGAGAAGGTCAAGAAGAATTAGCAGGCCAGATCCAAAATACTCAGGCCTTATATGAAGAGTGCCATCACCTATTGAAAAAATTGCAAGAGAAATATCAAAAATGTAAGCAAGAAATAGAACATTACAAACAAGAAAGACAAGGCCACATTGAAGCAAACTCCGCTACTGGAGATGAAGAGAGTAAAGCAGAAATTGAGAGACTCAAATCTGAGCAGAGAGTAATGGAGGAACGGATAGAAAGATTAAAGTCCCAGTTAGACTATGAGTCCACAAGCCGAGGTCGCTTAGAGGAATGGGAAATGGAAAGACGGAAATATTCATATTTGCAGGGGACACAGGTAAATCACGATGAGACGGGGTCATTATACAGGTCACCCCATAAGCTTCAAAAATACTCACCAGAGTGTACAGACGAGGAAGTAGAAAGGGCTTCATATGGGCAGAAAAGGAAGCCTAGGACCCCAGTTAAAAGGTATGATAACCCCAAAATGATAAAATTCTTAAAATAAACTGTTCCCGTTTTTTCCAAGAAAGGATCCCCAACTATCACTGACCATCTAGGAACATAGAAACGTACCTTAAAATCTTAGACATTCAGGACGATCGTACCAAAATTGAGTTACTACCATGGATATTTGAAGAAAAGTACAGACAATTCTTTGATTCATTACAGGCCCTGTATGGTCAGTCATGGAGGGAGATTAAACATAGGTGTCAAATGGAGTTTGGACCCTACAAATCTGTCACCGCTGCCAAAGCCACGGCCTACAATTTAAAACGTGGCCGTAATCAGTGTCCCACAATTTCTGGCCGTATTGAGATGCGCTTACTTTCTGGCTGAAAAGGACCCCAATCCGGACCAGCCAGAATTCCAGACTCTATTTCAGTGTTTCTCAACTCCAGTCCTCAAGGCACACCAACAGGTCATGTTTTCAGGATTTCCCCTCAGATGAGACAGCAGTAGTAATTACTAAGGCAGTGAAACTGATCAAATCACCTGTGCAAAATAATGGAAAGCCTGAAAACATGACCTGTTGGGGTGCCTTGAGGACTGGAGTTGAGAAACACTGCTCTATTTTATGAAGCATTACCTGCTTATTTAAAATTGGGGCTGGCAAGATACTTTAAAAAGGGATGTTCCCTGGATTGGCTAGTCAGAGAGAGTGATCACCTGTACTCAATCCAGCAATCTAGCGAAGGTGGGGTAAAAAGAGAAGCCAAACCCAATCCTAAAACCGTAGCAGCCACTACTATGACCCCTCAACCTCTTGGTCTGCAAACAGAGAGAAAATCATATGCTTAGGCAGTCCGAGATGGGAAACCCACAGGACATCTCAGAGTTACGCCCCAGCCACAGCAGATGATGGGGGACAGACAGAGGTTACAAGGTTATGGTAGTGAGGGTGAAAGGGGCCCGGGCACAGAAATAGCCACAGGGGATATCCGCAGGGGACCCAGAACAACCAACATTCAAATTTTAATAGAGATCCCAATTTTTATAGATACCCCTACTTTACCAGGAACTAGGGCTGTTACTGATTACAATTTTCGTGTTCGATTAATCGATTTTTGTTTTAATCGATTAATCAACTAATTTTGATTAATTATAACGCACATACAGATCCAACAAATTTTAGCTGATCTCCTTGCAGACTGATTCCCAGTGCAGCTACCAACCACTGGAATAATGATTAGCAGGATACAAAAAACACACAAAGGCAGCGCTCGATGGGAATAGCATTAAAACTTTTATAGTCTTCAAGTAGGTAACAAAATAAATATTGCACTGGAGATAAAATCGATGTAGCTACATAAACTGTAAAAATTGTGCGAGTAATACCAAATGGTAGCAAAAGCAGTCATAAAAACATGTAGACAAGTATGATACTGGTATAAAAATGTGTATAACGATACCACTGCTGAATCCAGATGAGGAGGGGTTAACATCAGTCCGTCGGCATGTAGATGTCCGTGAAGGGAACTATCATAACTCCCAGTGGATGGCTGTAGAATCCCAGGTTGATAGAGGGAAGTGATAGAGGGAAGTGTAACAGCCCTTGCGTGTGGCAGATAGTAAGGTCCCGCCGGCATGCAGATATGAAGGCACAGCAAAGGAGCCCTTCAGATGGACACGGCAAGCCCCGCCGGTGTCTGTGGCATCACTGGATCTCCAACGGAACTCCCTGAAGACCCGGAATTTTGATCGATGGGAATAGCAGCGCAAAGGCAGCGCTCGATGGGAATAACATTAAAGTGGTTGTAAACCCACTTTCTAAACAAACACCTACAGGTAAGCCTAGATTAAGGCTTACCTGTAGGTGCATGAAATATCTCCTTAACCTACACGGTTAAGGAGATATTTGCATTTAAATGCGGCGACGGTGACGTCACGCGCATGCGCATGGGGTTAATCCCATTCACAAATTCGGCTAGGTCGCAGTATTCGACGACGTAGCCGAATTCGACGGGTCATGCGCGCATGCGCAGAGTCACGTCTTCGCCGCTCCGGCCAATCACAGCGCCGGAGCGGCGCTGTGATTGGCTGGTGCGGCGATACCCGGAACTAACATTCCAGCTATCGCCGCAGCGATGGACACGTCTAGATGGAGGGACGCGGACTGCTTCGGGGGCCCCGATCTAAGGTAAGTGGTACATAATGAGCTAATATGCTAGTCATACTAGCTCATTATGCTTTTCTCTTGCAGGTGGGGGAAAAACAAAACAAAACGAAAAGTGGGTTTACAACCACTTTAAAACTTTTATAGTCTTCAAGTAGGTAACAAAATAAATATTGCACTGGAGATAAAATCGATGTAGCTACATAAACTGTAAAAATGGTGCAAGTAATACCAAACGGTAGCAAAAGCAGTCATAAAAACAAGTAGCTAAGTATGATACTGGTATAAAAATGTGTACAACGATACCACTGCTGAATCCAGATAAGGAGGGGTTAACATCAGTCCGTCGGCATGTAGATGTCCCGTGAAGGGAACTCTCACAACTCCCAGTGGATGGCTGTAGAATCCCAGGTTGATAGAGGGAAGTGATAGAGGGAAGTGTAACAGCCCTTGCGTGTGGCAGATAGTAAGGTCCCGCTGGCATGCAGATATGAAGGTACAGCAAAGGAGCCCTTCAGATGGACACGGCAAGCCCCGCCGGTGTCTGTGACGTCACCGGATCTCTGGCGGAACTCCTTGAAGACCCGGAATTTTGATCGATCAAAAGAATTTTGATCGATCAAAAAACTTAATCGATTAATCGAGGAATTAATAGTTAATTTCCACAGCCCTACCAGGAACCCTAACTTTGACAGAAACCCACGCTTTAACAGAGACCCCAACTTCCAAGGACACCCCGGTTACTCCAGAAACCCCAGCTTTAACTGAGATCCCAACTTCATAAGAGACCCTAATTTTAATTAAAATCCTGATAATCGCAGGTCACCTCCCAATCAGGAACACGTCAGTAACCCCATGGTGGGTGTAGATCCCCTAATGCCCCAAAACCAAAGGGAACCACAGGAACTCCCAAGAGAAAGGCCGCAGCATCAAGACCAGAGGAGTGGTGATGAGTCTGATGCATCTCTGCAGTCCCATCATGAATGTAACCGGGTCTGGCAAAAAAAGGCAAAGTGCCATGGGCCGGCGAATTGAACAGGTAGAGGCCCAGATTAATCAAATGTGTGAACAAATGACACACCTAATTAACCGTCAATCTGCTGACCCGTCTTTTTAGGGGCCACTCCTGTGGCCAACCCTGGGTCACAGAATGCGCAAAACCCCAGACAGTCCTCCAGCCGGGGACAACCCTGGGTGCGATGACAGGAGACACACACCATACCCCTGACATGCCCCTAAACAAAGGGGGCCAGTGTTGGATTGTTAATTCTGCTCCTATTTTTCAGTATCCTTCTAACCCCTCTAATGTAGCTGAGCCGCTGGGAGTTGTTGTAAATGACCAATCGGGCAGGATGCCTCCTACTCCTTGTGTTTCCGTCTCGAATAGGCCCCGCAGGCCATCCCGCAGGAATCATAAGCGCAAAGAAGCTGTGACAGGCGGTGAGATAAATGCCAACTATAAATTATTTGAAAGCCCACAGATCCTCAACCACGCTAATTTCATGTGTGAGTTGACTGAATCTGATGGAAGATATTTCACTACAGTGAAGGTACATGAGGCCGGTGATCACCCCATTTCAGGTTTAATTGACACGGGATCCCAAGCCACCATCCTGTCACAGGAACAATTTAATGAAGTAGTAAATTCAATGCCTAACAAACCAAAACTTAGGAGCTTTGATTGTTCACCAATCGAGGTGGGGGAGAGCCACTGCAAGTCACGGGTACTGCCTGGCTTAAACTTAAATTAGGTAAGAAGGAAATTAGGCACCCTATTATTATTGCAAATCTCCCACACCACCATATGATAATTGGAATGGATCTCCTTAAGACAACACAATTGTTGACTGTGTGAATCAAGTAATGTAGTCACAAGTCAACTCCCCGATTAAATATGAGAGACTTAAAACTCCCCATTCCCGGAGACACTGCCACCTGGTGGAAGAAAGGCCTGGTTCCCTAGAAATCCACTTCAGGAATAGTCAGTTCCCCGATGTTACAGTTATCCAACCTGACAATCATGGCTTGGGAGTAGGAGATGATGACCATATTTTTAAAATTCCCTGTGAGAAAATAAAAGAGATCCCCCTCCAAGATAACATACTGACCATATCCTTCCATCAGGAAAATAAAACAAAAAAAGGGGGAAGTCACGCCCAGTTCCTGACAGAAGTGGAAAAGGTTAGCAGTGACCTATTTATCCCTATCCGGATAAATGGTCTTAATAGTTCAATAAATGCCAAAATTGATTTAAAGCAAGAGCATAGCTTTGTGAGCCATGGGCTGGTTAGTCATCTTTCCGAAATGGTAATTATCCATTTCTCCACTCCTCAGCGATAGGGATGAGCTCGGTGTTCGAGTCGAACATAGGTTCGACTCGAACATCGGCTGTTCGCGCGTTCGGCGAACAACGAACGATTTGGGGCGTTCGCGCCAAATTCGAGTGATGCGAACGGCCCACAATACACTGCGCCATCGCAGTGTAATCCCGGCGCTGTGATTGGCCAAGCATGCACTGTGACCCTGCATGCTTGGCCAATCACAGCGCCGGCAGCGAGGAGAGCAATGATTGGCCACAGGCAGGATGACTGTGGCCAATTATTGCTGAGGGGGTTTAGTACACGCCCCACACTATAAAAGGCCGCCAGCGCGGCGGCCTCGTGTAGTGTGTTCCGGCGCAGGGAAAGAGAAGGATAGGCAGGGACAGTGTCAAATTTTTTCTTTGCTAAACCTTGTGTGTAGGGACAGAGAAGGATAGGTAGGGAGAGTGTCAGTGTCATATTCTTTGCTAAACCTTGTTTGTAGGGACAGAGAAGGATAGGCAGGGAGAGTGTCAGTTTCATATTCTTTGCTAAACCTTGTGTGCTGAACCATATTGCTAAACCTTGTGTGTAGGGACAGACAAGGATAGGCAGGGAGAGTGTCAGTGTCATATTCTTTGCTAAACCTTGTGTGCTGAACCATATTGCTAAACCTTGTGTGTAGGGACAGACAAGGATAGGCAGGGAGAGTGTCAGTGTCATATTCTTTGCTAAACCTTGTGTGCTGAACCATATTGCTAAACCTTGTGTGTAGGGACAGACAAGGATAGGTAGGCAGAGTGTCAGTGTCATATTCTTTGCTAAACCTTGTTTGTAGGGACAGAGAAGGATAGGCAGGGAGAGTGTCAGTGTCATATTCTTTGCTAAACCTTGTGTGCTGAACCATATTGCTAAACCTTGTGTGTAGGGACAGACAAGGATAGGCAGTCGAGAGTGTCAGTGTCATAATCTTTGCTAAACCTAGTGCGCTGAACCATATTGCTAAACCTTGTGTGTAGGGACAGACAAGGATAGGCAGTCGAGAGTGTCAGTGTCATAATCTTTGCTAAACCTAGTGTGCTGAACCATATTGCTAAACCTTGTGTGAAGGGACAGACAAGGATAGGCAGTCGAGAGTGTCAGTGTCATAATCTTTGCTACACCTAGTGCGCTGAACCATATTGCTAAACCTTGTGTGTAGGGACAGACAAGGATAGGCAGTCGAGAGTGTCAGTGTCATAATCTTTGCTAAACCTAGTGTGCTGAACCATATTGCTAAACCTTGTGTGTAGGGACAGACAAGGATAGGCAGTCGAGAGTGTCAGTGTCATAATCTTTGCTAAACCTAGTGTGCTGAACCATATTGCTAAACCTTGTCTGTAGGGACAGAAAAGGATAGGCAGTCGAGAGTGTCAGTGTCATAATCTTTGCTAAACCTAGTGCGCTGAACCATATTGCTAAACCTTGTGTGTAGGGACAGACAAGGATAGGCAGTCGAGAGTGTCAGTGTCATATTCTTTGCTAAACCTAGTGCGCTGAACCATATTGCTAAACCTTGTGTGTAGGGACAGACAAGGATAGGCAGTCGAGAGTGTCAGCGTCATATTCTTTGCTAAACCTAGTGCGCTGAACCATATTGCTAAACCTTGTGTGTAGGGACAGACAAGGATAGGCAGTCGAGAGTGTCAGTGTCATAATCTTTGCTAAACCTAGTGTGCTGAACCATATTGCTAAACCTTGTGTGTAGGGACAGACAAGGATAGGCAGTCGAGAGTGTCAGTGTCATAATCTTTGCTAAACCTAGTGCGCTGAACCATATTGCTAAACCTTGTGTGTAGGGACAGACAAGGATAGGCAGTCGAGAGTGTCAGTGTCATAATCTTTGCTAAACCTAGTGCGCTGAACCATATTGCTAAACCTTGTGTGTAGGGACAGACAAGGATAGGCAGTCGAGAGTGTCAGTGTCATAATCTTTGCTAAACCTAGTGTGCTGAACCATATTGCTAAACCTTGTGTGTAGGGACAGACAAGGATAGGCAGTCGAGAGTGTCAGTGTCATATTCTTTGCTAAACCTTGTGTGCTGAACCATATTGCTAAACCTTGTGTGTAGGGACAGACAAGGATAGGCAGGGAGAGTGTCAGTGTCATATTATTTGCTAAACCTTGTGTGCTGAACCATATTGCTAAACCTTGTGTGTAGGGACAGACAAGGATAGGCAGTCGAGAGTGTCAGTGTCATAATCTTTGCTAAACCTAGTGTGCTGAACCGTATTGCTAAACCTTGTGTGTAGGGACAGACAAGGATAGGCAGTCGACAGTGTCAGTGTCCTATTCTTTGCTAAACCTTGTGTGCAGGGAGAGAGAAGGATAGGCAGGGGACAGTGTCAGTGTCATTGTTGCTAAGCCTCCTGCACAGTATACACCTGAAGCTACCCCTTATTGCTGGTTTTCCCATCTCCCTGCAGGCCATTAGAATGTCTGGAAGGCAAACAAGGAGAGGCAGACAGTCAGGAGCCAATAAAAGAGGGCAAGCAGGCTCTGTGTCTGGGGGCAACAGTGCTGGTCGTGGACGCGGTGCATTGTCATCAGCACATGGCCATGGGACACGCTTGTCCTTCTTTTCGGCAGCTGGACATGTTGAGCCACATCATGCCGAAGACTTGGTAGAGTGGATGACCAAGCCCTCCTCATCCTCCTCATCCTCTCTCACCCAGGCTCAGGGTACTGGCAAAGCAGCTGCCAAAGCGTCCTCTTCCCTGGTATCAATGTCATCATCAGTCACTCCTTCCCTAGACCCACCATGTCCTCCTCCTGAGGAGTCCCCCGAACTGTTTGAGCACAGTGTTGGGTACATGCTCCAGGAGGATGGCCAGCGTTTCGAAGGGTCTGATGATGATACCCAGCTAGAGGAAGGCAGTAGCGTGAGAGCAGAGAGAGGGGATGCTCAAGAAGGACACCAATCTGGCAGTCATGTTCCAGCAGCTGCAGCATACTGCCAGATTGGCTCCAGTGATGAGGAGGGAGGGGATGATGAGGTCACTGACTCCACGTGGGTGCCTAATAGGAGAGAGGAGGAGGAGGAGGATGAGGAGGAGGCACATCTCCAACGAGGCAGGATGCCCTTGGGTGGCCAGCGTAAGGGCAGCACACCGACGGAATCACACCGCAGAGCTCCGCCTGTGCAGGGCGCTGCCTCTGCCCGTTATTCAAAAAGTTCTTTGGTGTGGGCCTTTTTTGAGGCAAGTGCATCAGATCACACAGCTGCTGTTTGCAACATATGTCTCAAGCGTATATCGCGTGGCCAAAACATCAGCCACTTGGGCACCACATGCTTGACCAGACATATGTTGACCTGCCATGCAGCTCGTTGGCAAGCCTACCTTAAAGACCCATACCAAAGAACAAAGCGGACCTCTCCTTGCACCGCATCAGCTGGGATCTCCAACCCCACTATACCTTCAGTCCTCTCTGAAACCTGCACTGAGAGGAATGAAGGTGTAGAATTAGGTGTGTCACAGCCAAGTACTTGCGGCCACTCTGCTAGCAGTACACCGACGTCCGATTCTAGCAGGCAAATTTCCCTGCCCCAGCTGCTGGACCGTCGAAAGAAGTTCACTCCCAGCCATCCACATGCCCAGCGGTTGAATGCTAGCTTGGCCTTTTCAGTTGGTAGACTCGGCCCCCTTCCGTGAGTTTGTGCAATGTGCGGTTCCTCAGTGGTAGGTTCCCAAACGCCACTTTTTCTCACGGAAGGCGATTCCGGCTCTCTACCGGCATGTGGAAGGCAATGTCTTGGCCTTGCTGGACAGGGCGGTCAGCGGTAAGGTGCATATTACCGCTGACTCATAGTCCAGCAGGCATGGATAGGGACGTTACCTTTCTTTCACGGCTCATTGGGTCACTCTTTTGGCAGCTGGGAAGGATGCAGGACAAGGTGCAGTAGTGTTGGAGGTTGTTCCACCGCCATGCCTCCAAACTGCTACTGCTCGTTGTGACACACCTCTCTCCTCCACCCCCTCCTCTTCTTCTTCCTCCGTGGCCTCTTCCTGTGCTTTGTCCTCGGAACCAGCGGTGCTCCGTAGGCGTTCAAGGGGCTACGCAAGTACGCAGGCAAAAAGATGCCATGCCGTGCTTGCGCTGGTGTGTTTGGGGGACAGGAGCCACACTGGGGCAGAGGTTCTGTCTGCTCTGCAGGGGCAGGCTGAGAGGTGGTTGACGCCACGCCAGCTTAAGCCAGGAATGGTAGTTTGCGACAATGGCACCAACCTCCTCTCCGTTCTCCGACAGGGACAACTGACCCATGTGCCCTGTGTGGCTCACGTCCTTAACCTGGTGGTGCAGCGGTTCTTGGGCAGGTACCCGGGCTTACAGGATGTCCTGAGGCAGGCCAGGAAAGTCTGTGTGCATTTCCGCAGATCTTATAATGTCAGTGCTCGCCTGGCTGAGCTGCAAAAGGAGTTGAACCTGCCCAAGAACCGCCTTATATGTGACATGCCCACCAGGTGGAACTCAACGTTGGCCATGCTGCAGCGGCTGCACACGCAGCAGAGGGCCATCAATGAGTACCTGTGCGACTACGGCACCAGGACAGGGTCAGGGGAGCTCGGGTTTTTTTCACCACGCCAGTGGGGCATGATCACGGATGCATGCACTGTCCTGGCACCATTTGAGGAGGCCACAAGGATGGTGAGCAGTGACAGTGTATGCATCAGTGACACTGTACCTCTTGTCCACCTGTTGGAACATACGCTGCGTGGAATAATGGACAGGGCACTTGAGGCAGAACAGAGGCAGGAAGAGGAGGACTTCCTTGCCTCTCAAGGCCCCCTTTACCCAGACAGTGTTCCTTCTGTCCCACCCATCGCACAGGAAGAAGAGGAGGAGGAGGAGGAGGAGGATTGTGTCAGCATGGAGGTGGAGCCTGGCACTCAGCATCATCAGCAGCAGTCTTTTAGGGATGATTTACAGTCCCAAGAAACCAGTGGACTTGTACGTGGCTGGGAGGAGGTGGCTGCGGATCATGTCGTCCTTAGTGACCCAGAGGACTCCGGACTGAATGCCTCAGCTAACCTACGCTGCATGGCCTCCCTGATCCTGCAAAGTCTGCGGAAGGATCCTCGTATTCTTCGGATCAAGGAGAGGGACCATTACTGGCTGGCCACTCTCCTTGATCCACGGTACAAGGGTAAGGTTGCGGACCTTATCTTACCATCGCAGAGGGAGCAGAGGATGAGACAACTCCGGGAGGCCTTACAGAAAGGTCTGTGCAATGCGTTCCCAGAGACTGGGAGGTTACAAACTCCTGGTCTTGGACAACGAGTTGCTGAGGCTTCGGTCAGTCTAAGAAGGAGCTGTGGGAAAGGTGGCCGTCTGACCGAAGCGTTCAGACAATTTTTTAGTCCGCAGCCCCAAGGTATGATCGGTTCCAGCAACCATCGCCAGCGTCTGATATACATGGTGCAGGAATACCTATGGGCAAGGTCAGACTTGGACACCTTCCCCACCGAAAATCCTCTGGCTTACTGGGTATTGAGGATGGATCACTGGCCAGAGCTTGCACAGTATGCAATTGAGCTACTGGCCTGTCCTGTATCCAGCGTTCTTTCAGAACGCACATTCAGTGCTGCTGGAGGATTTGTCACGGATCACAGGGTGCGCCTGTCCACCGACTCTGTTGATCGACTGACCTTCATAAGATGAACCAGTCTTGGATCACCACCAGCTACCAAACACCTGAAGCTGATATAACAGACTAATTTATTTTCAAATGTCACATCCCTTCAAGACTGATGCTGATGATGAGAGTTTGTCCTGTTATGTTGACTGACTATCCTCCTCCTCCTCAATGATCCGATTGACGATGATAGCTTGGAAGAACATTTTTGTTTCTGGGTGCCGCCACCAGTTGCTAAGGCCCAATTTTTCAGCCCCTGTTTTACAGGCGTGTGCTATTACAATTTTTTATGCAATGCTTTGCAGCAGGGCTCATTCCTGCACTCCAACTAGAGTATCTGGGAGTGGTTGCAGTGTCGTGGCACCAGCACCAGTGGCTAAGGCCCAATTTTTCAGCCCCTGTTTAACAGGGGCGTGTAATTAAAATTTTTGATGCAATACTTTGCAACAGGGCTCATTGCTGTGCTCCAAGTACAGTATCTGTGAGGGGTTGCAGTGTTGTGGCACCAGTGCCTAAGGCTCAATTTTTCTGCCCCTGTTTAACAGGGGCATGTAATTACAATTCTTGATCTAATAATTCACAGCAGGGCCCATTCCTGCGCCCACCAAGACTAACTGTGAGGCCTTACAGTGTTGTGTCAACACCACCACCACCACCACCACCAAAGGCCCAATTTTTCAGCCCCTGTTCAACAGGGGCATGCAATTACAATTCTTGATCTAATAATTCACAGCAGGGCCCATTCCTGCGCCCACCAAGACTAACTGTGAGGCCTTACAGTGTTGTGTCAACACCACCACCACCACCACCACCAAAGGCCCAATTTTTCAGCCGCTGTTCAACAGGGGCATGCAATTACAATTCTTGATCTAATAATTCACAGCAGGGCCCATTCATGCGCCCACCAAGAGTAACTGTGAGGACTCACAGTGTTGTGGTAACACCAACATGTAAGGGGCAAATTTCAGCTGAGTATATACGGCAGGCCCCTACTTTCAAACATCCAACTTACAAACGACTCCTCCTTGCAAACGGAAGGATACAACAGGAAGTGAGAGGAAATCTACTCCTAGGAATGCAAATTCTCTCCTGTAAGAGTTAATATGGGAAAAAAAGTGTCTCCTCTCCACTGATTCTTTATCACCAATTCTTGTTTCAATAAAAACCCCAAATTTTCAAAAAACATTTGTCATTAGGACGAAAAGTGAGGTGAACTGTTCTGAACAGGTGCACACTGCACAGACAGCAAAACAAATGTTACAGGGGTGATAACCCTTCCCTATGTTTTCCAAAAAGCTTAAAAATCTATTTTTTGGCTGGAGCTACACTTAAACAATGTACCTGTTCAAAATTACAAACAGATTCTACATAAGAACAAACCTACAGTCCCTGTCTTGTATGCACCGCCTGTATACGGCTGTTCAGAGTATATAGGGCCTTTTTTATTTTGTGTGCGGGGTTCCCCTTAATATCCATACAAGACCCAAAGGGGCTGGTAATGGGCTGGGGTAAGGGGGGGGGGTGTGATGGGGTAGCTATGTCATTTTTCTTAAAGATTTTCATCCATATTACCGGGACCAGACATTACATTAAAGCCGCAAGCAGTTTTAAATGGCTTTTTTTCCTTTAGAAATGTAATTTTGTGCAGGGACAGTTCTAAACACGGGAAACACGTGGCACTTCACAGGCGTACTTTAGACACCCCCCAGGTACGATATTTAAAGGAATATTTGACTTTTCTTTTTTCACTTTATGCATCATTAAAATGATTGCTCCAGAAAAACGGGCGTTTTTAAAACTTATTTTTGCATTGATACATGTCCCCTGGTGCAGAACCCGGGTTCCCAAACCCTTTTTAGGACAATAACATGCATAATAGTCGTTATAATTAGCACTTTAGATTTTGAACGTTCGCATCCATTGTATTTAATAGGGTTCTAAAGTTCGTGCGAACTTTCGGTCCGTTCGCGGGTTCTTGGATGTCAGTTGCCCTTGATGACTCAGAGGACCATAACTCAATTGCAAGATGCCTTTTAGATATCACTATAGGTAATAAGACAACCACCCACATGTTCATAGTACTTAAAGTTGATGTAAACCCACTCTCATTAATTATAAAGTACTGCCATAGTGCTGAACTATAAGGATATACATGCCTCCTGCATGTATCCTTACCTGTCAAATGTGTCCCGTTTAGCAGTTTAAAGCCCCCAAAAACAGCAGATTCAGTGGGCGGGTCTGTTATTGGCGCTTGATGGGCGGAGTCATGATGTCAGCAGACTCCCTGCCCACCTCTACACTCCCCTTGGCCAGAGCGTGCAGGAGAGGCAGAGCACGTTCTGGATAAAAGCAGAGCGCGCTCACCACCCCCTATCAAAACGTTCATACACACACCAATGTCCAGTGACAGTGGGGGATGAACGGTGCGATGTAGACAGCTGTGAGCATCGATCCCCCCTGCATGCTTTTCATCATCTGCTTCTCTCCCTCCCGCGGCTTTCACCTGAAAAGCCATGCAGGGGGGATCGGTGCTCACAGCTGTCTACGTCGCACCGATCATCCCCGACTGTCCTCAGTGTCTTCCTCCAGCGCCGTGTCCTCCTCCGCCCCCCTTGTCCCTCTCCATGTGTACACATCCCCCCCCACTGTGTCTTCCTCCTCCGCCCCCTTATCCCTTTCAGTGTGTACACATCCCCTGTGTCTTCCTCCTCCGCCCCCCCTCGCCCCCGCAGCCGCCGGCTTCCTCTCCTCTCTCTTTTCTCCCACGGGCTGCGAGGGGGGGAGGGGGGGCACTGGGGATCTGTCAGGATGGGGAGCGGAGAAATGGGGGTCTGGTATGTAAATTACCAGCCCCTTACTTTTCTGAATGGGACACAGAGCGTTCGTTATCTATCGCTCTGTGTCCTGTGACACTGACACCGACCACTGACACCGACCACTGCCCCATCCCCCCACCCCCTTTCCCAAAAGAACTGTGAAAAAATATATTTAAGAAACAAAACCCCACCCTCCCATCATTGTTAAAATAGTACAAAAATAAATTGTAAAAACAAATAAAAAAAATTAATTGTAAAAATTTATAAAAATAAAAAAATACACTGGTCCCAAAAAACCTTTTGAAATTTTTTTTTTATTTTTTTATTGTAAAATAAAAAAATAATCTGACACTGTCCACTATCCTGACAACATCCTGCACGTACTACCCACCACTGTACACTCCGCATTCCTGTGATTCGCACTGCATTGCTGTTCAGATCACATGCGATGTCTGTGCGATGCGATTTCAGCCATACAAACTGTATGGCTGAAATCGCATCACATTTGGACCAAACACGCACAGGACCCTTTTTTTGGTCCGCACCAGAATCGCATGGGTGTTCTCACCTATGCAATCCGATTCATGTCCTGTCAGTTTGCAGTGCGATATGCAAGCTGAAATGGGGGTGTCATTACCATTGTATGACACTCCCCAGCAATTTGCATATGGCAGTTATGGTAGTAGTGTAGTGACCCATAATTCTCAACTGGACGGGTTGAGGGGCTCCAGGGAGCTTATAATGTACAGAGGAAACTGGCGTTTCAGTTTCCTCATTATTTAATAAAGTCCACTTTGGGACCTGGAGCCCGGGGATTTCTTAGAGATCCGGGTGGGATGAAATCCCCAGTCCTGGGTCCGGGTTTTAAGATTCAACTGCACACTAATGGTTCAGGTGTGTGGGGACCTGATAGGAGAATCAGGACCAGGATTCTGGGCTCCACCCTCCCGGAGGAGACCAGGCTTGCAAGGGAGAACCCAGAGTGTGCAGGTGTGCACTGGAGTAGCTAGAGAAGCTGGAGTAGCTAGAGAGTGCAGGCTGCACTGTGAAACCCAGGGACCTGAGTCTGAAGCCTCGTACACACGACTGAGTTTCTCGTCAAGAAAAAACACGTAGTTTTTCTTGACAAGATTCATGGACAAGAAACTTGTCCCGGCCGAGTGTACACACGCTCCTTTCAAAGAACCCGCGGTTCTTTGAATGGAGCGAACGCAGTGACGTAATCGACTATGATGAGCGTGCGCTCGTCACATTCGATGCCGTCGCCGCCATCTTTCTACACCCTACCTATGCCTAGGAAGCTACCGCGCATGCGTCAAAGTCATTTCGAGCATGCGCGGGTTTCCACGGCGACGGCGACAGGTAAGTGTACACAAACACCCTTTTCAGCAGGTTCTCTATTTTTCTCGTCGAGATTCTTGTCGGTTTTCTTGACGAGAAACATAATAGCCGTGTACACACGACCGATTTACTCAGCAAGAAAGCTCTGCCAGCAAGTTTCTTGTCGTTTTTTGACGAGAAACTCAGTCGTGTGTACGAGGCTTGAGTCTGAGGTTGCTGACAGGAGTCAGGAGGGCCCCATGCGGGAGCCTGAGCAGTGGTGCTGCTGCTGAAGAGAGCCAGGCGGCTCTGTATTTTCATTTGCACTTTTGCATGTGTGAGCCAGGAGGCTGAACATACAACTGTTTAATGTTGATGGTGAAAACCCCCTGCGAGGGAAACCACATCTGTTTTCATTTCTGGAACTTTGTTTGATTCTTTTTAATAAAAGTGGGCCAACAAGCCCTCAAAAGGAAACATTTGTGTGGGACTGTTCTCGCTAGCGGGTGCTACACTTGAGCTCAGCTAAACAACCCCCAACATTACACAGTGTAAGTTTGCATATGGCAGTGTAAACTGCCATGCGAGTCAGGTGCGATGTGGGAACCCACAGTGGATTTGCATGGTTACCGAATTGCACCAGTGTGAACCGGGCCTTGGTGGGAGCAGTCAGGTGACATTTGTAGGCTGTATGCTTTGAGGCTCGGTTCACACTGGTGCGATTCGGGAACCCTGTAAATCCACTGCTGGTTCCCACATTGCACCCGACTCGCACGGCAGTTCACACTGTCATATGCCAACTACTGGGGAGTGTCATACAATGTTAACGACACTCCCATTTCAGCTTGCATATCGCACTGGGAACTGACAGGACATGAATCGGATCGTATAGGTGTGAACACCCATGCGATTCTGGTGCTGACCAGAAAAAGGGTCCTGTGAGTTTGGTCCGAATGTGGTGCGATATCAGCCATACTATCTGTATTTCTAAAATCGCACTGCACGGACATCGCATGTGATTTGCGCTGCAGTGCGGTGCGAATCGCATGCGATCTCGCAAAGCGCACTAAGCTCATTCAGCCTTACTGGGTGCAATTAGAAAAAGTGAGAAATCCACCCCTCCCCCACATAACACATCCTGGTAATGTAAAGGATCAGGTGACCTCACACACACACTGCAATATAACAAGAATAATATCACTTGAGCTTCTACTCTGCCCAGCTCTGACTAAATACATCTCCCCTAATCACTTGTCTATGTATATATTCTGCTTGCTGTTTACTGCAGCATACATTTCCTTGTCGCCCTGATCTGTGGATCACACCCCATAATGAGAAGCATCCAGTCAAAACACAGGAAAGGCAGCCAATCCAGGGAGAGCTGGAGGGGAGAGGAGGGGAGGGGGATGTGAATTGTGAACTTTTTACACAGGATGTGCATGTCTTAAGTTAGTGCACGAGATATGTAAATAACCTGTCACTCGAAGCAAGGGGGGCGGAACGGACAAAGGCTCTTCTCTCTGTCTGTTTTATCTCACTGAAAAAGAAAAAGAGGATTGCTCAGAGCTGGATTAACTCTGTGTGGCAAGACTGGGCTCAAATGATAGGAAATCTTATACTCTACATTGTGACAGCAAAATAAATAAATAAATAAATTTGGGTTTACATCCACTTTAATAATCCCCAATACCAAATTTACCTTGGCAATGACTTACTGCATCGTTTTGACACCCAAATTGACCTGATAAATGACTGCTTAGGGCAGTGTTTCTCAACTCCAGTCCTCAAAGGCGCCCCAACAGGTCATGTTTTCAGGATTTACGTAAGATGAAGCAGCTGTGGTAATTACTTAGGCAGTGAAATTGATCAAATCACCTGTGCAAAATAATGTCAAGCCTGAAAACATGACCTGTTGGGGCGCCTTGAGGACTGGAGTTGAGAAACACTGGCTTAGGGAGTCGACTAAAGGGGGACCCGAGAAATACCAGGATCTGACCTCAGACCTGAAATTCCAGCAACAGATGCCTTATGCTGTTGAAATTAAGGTAGCTTGAGAAATTATCATCCCCAGGGACATTAAAAATTTCCTACTCCCTATAAATGTAAAAAAGGGACAAAAACTGAAAGGGTCAGATGCATTAGTATGCCTGTCCTAGAGAATACAGGAGGAGGGAATAAAAATGACTCACGCATCTTTGATCAACACACATCAGTCTACAATATCCATCTACGTCCACAACCTCTCAAATCAGGACCTTAACCTAACCAAGGGCACCCTTATCGGCCTTGCGGTAGAGACGGGGTATTATACATTTGGAGTCACCAACCAAGTGATTGGACTCATACCAGATGAATATTTATCTGAGGAGAAATTGATTGAACAATTGTTCAGTTCTTTACCCGAGGGTATTTTCACCATAGAGTCCATTTACCCCTTCGATTCTAATGCCCCGTACACACGATCGTTTTTAATGTCATTTTTTAAACCGACGTTTTTCTCCTCGTTTTTTTTCATGTTTCCTCTCAAGCCTGCCTTGCGTACACACCATCATTAAAAAAAACGATCAAGCAAAGCGCAGTGACGTTCAACACGTACGACGGCACTATAAAGGGGAAGTTCCGTTCGAATGACGCCACCCTTTGGGACGCTTTTGCTAATTCCGTGTTTCCGCGTGTTAGTAAAAGTTTGGTGAGAGACGATTCGCGCTTTTCAGTCTTCGTGCTTTGAAGATCGTTTTCGGGAGTTCAGATTGCGCCTGTGGGTTTGTATCTGTTTAGCACTGCTTGTAGTCAGTTCGTATCTGTTTATTCAGTGCGGCCTGCTCTGCACGTTCGTGTTTTTCAGCTTGTTCTTCATAGGCCTTGCTGTTCTTCCGTGCGTTCTTCTAGTACGTTCTGTTCAGCCGACCGTTATCTAGCCATGTTGCGGCTACGTACTCGTAGTAGAGTTCGTGCTGTAGTTGGTGCAGGGGTTCATGCTGTATCCCGACTCCATGCCATGAACAGGGTCAGGAGGAGTTCATGGACCAAGAATTGGTTGCTCCAGCGGCACCAATTCTGTCACATGCCTTTGTTGCGGGAGATCAGGGAGAATAATCCTGATGATTTCAGGAATTTTCTCAGGATGTCTGACCCCGTATTTCAGCAGCTGTTGGCTTTGGTGTCCCCCTATATTACCAGGCAGGACACCGTTATGCGGGAAGCCATCAGTGCTGAGCAGAGGCTCATCGCCACGTTGCGATACCTGGCTACTGGGAGAAGCCTGCAGGACCTTAAGTTCTCCACAGGCATATCCCCCCAGGCTCTGGGGATCATTATACCAGAGACTTGTTCTGCCATCCTTCAAGTTTTGCAGGAGGACTATATTAAGGTAAGTGTTCTTCTTCAAAAATTCACATTGTATGGTTTTTATTTTGGGATATTTTTAATTTGCTTTATTTGCAGTCCCTAATTCACATGATTCTTAGCTGCAGGGAATGTCCCCTTTCTCCCCATGTTTTATTATTTAAAGTTTGGTGTTTGAGGCCTACCTGTAAATTTGGCTTACCTAACCTCTCCAGCATGCTATCCTGGGGCCATACCTACCTTGCCTAGTCATTTCCATGTTTTTTATTATATGTTCCATCGTAGTGCTTTACCCAAAACGCACTCTAAATTTTGCCTAGGAATGTTTCATTTTTGTTAACTTCAATACAGAGTGCTACAGCCTTCATGTGTGATAGTCCCAACTCATCTTCAACCCTTCCCCCCCCCCCCCCCCATAATTATTATTATTTTTTTTTTTTCTTGCTTCCAATTTTTTATGTTTTTAACAGTTTCTACCAATGTTGGCCATGAATGTGTGTATGAAATCAGCTTGCAATGTTTCTGGCTCCAAGTATTAATTTGTTATTTCTTTAATTCCACAGTTCCCTTCTTCGCCACATGAATGGCAGAATGTGGCTTCCGAGTTTGCCCAGCGATGGAACTTTCCGAACTGTGGAGGAGCCATCGACGGCAAACATGTTCGGGTCGTCCCACCACCCCATTCGGGATCCTTTTATTATAATTATAAGGGGTTCCACAGCGTCGTGATGATGGCAGTGGTGTCGGCCACCTACGAGTTCCTCTATGTGGACGTTGGCAAGAATGGCAGGATGTCTGATGGAGGAGTTTTTGCCCAGACGGAGTTTGGAGAACGGCTCCTTTTGGATCTGCTGGCCTTGCCACCCGCGGAGCAGAATGTGGAGGGACTACCTTTTGTGTTTGTGGCGGATGAGGCGTTTGGCCTGGGACCCCATTTGATGAGGCCATTCCCGCAACGCACCCTCACCCCTGAGAGGAGGGTTTTCAATTATCGGCTGGCCAGAGCCAGAAGGGTGGTGGAAAATGTGTTTGGGATCATGGCCAGCCGATTTCGCCTCTTCCTTACCTCCATCCACCTTGCCCCATACAAATGGAACCATGTGGTTATGACGTGCTGTGTGCTGCATAATTTCCTAAGGGTGCATTCAACGAGTTATATATCTTTGAGTGGGCCTGAGGCCTCTTTAATCAATGCAGAAACTTTGGTGGCCCTGGAACCTGGCCGTCCTGGCTTGGCCCCCCCAACCGGACGTGAGGTCCGTAACCAATATGTGGACTATTTTATGGGTAGGGGGGCCATTGAAATGCCAGACAATCTCTAATAATTTTAGACCAAAAAAATAAAACTTTTTAAAAAAGTAAAGATTGGTTTGTCATTTTTATTGTATAATGTTTGATGTTTCTGGTAGGTTTACCTAGTGCATTTGTTTTGCCATGTGGATTAAAAAATCTTTTAATTAGCCTTCATTGTCAGTGTAAACACCAAACATTAATTAGTTCACTCAGCACCACATTTACATAATGAAGCCACAATGATTTGTTATGTAAAAATACCTTTATTTTTTTTGTTTAGGTGGGCAACTTCCATAGAAATGTGGATGTTCCCTTAATTTCAGGTGTATTAAAACGCATGACCAGCCATGCATAAACAAACTATAGTTCTCCAAATTTTGAAAAAGCTAAACATGTGCTAGTCATTAAAGGGTAAAATAACCAAAAAAAAATAGAAAACTCTGCAAGTAAAACGTTATTTGGTGTAAAAACATTAGACACGCCCAAGCACAGCCATGATATTTTGGAGCCTTTCCTCCACCCGCTTTGTATTTGCCCTGATCTCTCGCAAATCTCCCTTAATTTTTTCGAGGTCACGACAGCAGACCATCAGGTATTGGATCAGGATCTGGGCACTGTGATGTGACAACTTATTGGGGTCTTCGGCCAGAACTGCACCTAAATGTAAAAAGAAATATGTAGGATAGAATATGTAGGCCTACATCTATTTAACATGCATGTGTCTGGTTTCTCTCTGACTTGTGGTGGTGCCACTTTCAACTTCCACAACATCACATTCCTCTCCATCCTGGGGTTCTGGGGGTATTGTTGTAGGTATTGCAATTCTCGTCTCATCTGAGGTAGCTTTTCGAATCCCTAGGGAGATTGAAATAAAAGGAATAGTTTCATTAGTAGCGACTCAATTTTGCTAAAATAAGAAACATGGAAAAAAACTTTTTAATCATTCTTTTGAAGCATGCTCCATTTTAATTTTTAACCCCTGTGCCAACCGGGACAAATGATTGGATACATAGGCCAAAACAGAGCATATACATTTTGTGAACAAATTTGAAACATTGTAACACCCCAAAGTATCTACACTGGATCACCTGTGTGTGACTCCATCAAGCTTTTTGGCTTTAGGCCCACACTTGTACTACTGCGTTCAGATGTTTCATCAGCTGCTGAGCATTCACTCCCTTTAACATTACCATGCATATCGTTTTTCAAAATGAACAAATCTCCTTTGGATTAGCACACCAAAAATAAGTGTGGCCCAAATGTACTCCCCCAAATAAACAAAAAACATGGGTGTTCACACTGGATGATCCTAAAACATCGTTTGAGGAAATGTACGGAGAAAGAGGTAAAATACGTCCGTTTACTATGCGGACGAACCTAAAAAAGATGGTATCTTTCAGTGTACTATATGAAAGTTAAAAATACACGACAGAATACAAGAAAATAATATGTACCATGGAAACTCAAAAAAAACAACTTACTTTTTAATATAACTTTCTTGATTCTTTTATATTGGTCGGCCTCCCGCAACTTCAGATCTGACCATCGTTTTCTGAGCTGTTCCTTCGTTCTGCACACCCCAAATTTTTGGTGGAGACTTTTGACCACTTTGCCCATAATTCTGGACTTGACCAGATTAGGCCTTTTATACGGACCATGCTTGGCATCATAATCCTCCTTCTTTAAAATGGCGACCATCTCCACCATTTCCTCGAATGACATGTTGGATGCCTTATATCTCCTGGGTCTTGATTTGGGCTCCTCTGTAATTTCATCCTCTGTAGAGGTAATCTCAGCCACCTGTGTCTCCGCCATGTTTTTTTCAGCACTACGAGCGAGAAGGGGCGGGGAAAGTACAATATCGAACGTCAGGGGCGGGGAAAGCGTGCGGAGTTTCACGCATGCGCTGTGTATATAAAGTGAAGATCCATGTCTGGGAAATACGTTCATTTTTCGGGAGAGAGAGTTAGCAACGAACGTCGTGACCAAGGTACCTAACAATTTTACTTTTTGAGGTTCATCAGACGAGGAGATTTGTGTGCTCAAAATATGTAGACAATGCACAGTTGAGGAATGTTGCCTGAAATATATTTTTATTTTGGTTTCTCGCTTTTACAGATATCATGAATACTTTTAAAAACCCAGACTTCATGGGGGAGTTCATCGACAAATGGCAAGAGCTCCCTATATTATGGCAAACCAAAAGTGGCGGAAATAAAAATAAAGACGCCAGGAAAGCAGCACTGGAGAGCCTGCTTGCATTTGTGCAAACAAAGATACCCACAACAACTCTCCAAGATGTCAAAAACAAAATTGGGACCATCAGAGGGACATACAGGACCCAGAGGACTATGGTCCTGAGGTCCCAGAGGTCAGGTGCACCAGCAGATAAGGTTTATAAACCCAGTCTGTGGTACTACAGTAAGCTTGCTTTTCTGGATGACCAGCTGGAAGTGCGGGAATCTCTCTCCACCCTTCCCCCCAGAGGTCAATCCAGCCTTCCTTGTACCCAACCCTCCAGCCTTCCCTGCAGCCAGTCCTCCAGCCTTCCTGTCAACCCTGCTCTGGCTTCCTCTGAGGATCAAGATCAGGGCCTTGAGGAGGCAGATTTGGAGATATGGAGCCAGGTAAAGTTTTGCTATCTATATTTCTATCGTACAAAATTGTAGATTTTAAATAGATGTTAGTATTGTTAAAGGTATGTACACTTCTACCAATAAAGTTTGTGAAGAGCAAGATACAGTAGTGGCCTAATTTTATGTGTCCAAGACAACAAAACCAGGATGCGTAATCAATGAAAAGGACATAACTTTTGGCATTGATTTCAACAATGTCTAGAGGTGAACAATGTCTGTGAATGATGATGTGGCAAAATAAATAATGTCCCTTTCTTTTTTTACAGCCAGAGCAGAGCCAGGAAGAGGGTGATGTTGGGGATCAGGAGGAGGCTGGGCCCAGTGGCACCCAGGAGGAGGCAGGGCCCAGGGGCACCCAGGAAGAGGCTGGGCCCAGTGGCACCCAGGAGGAGGCTGGGCCCAGCACAAGAGCCCAGATGCCTCCCCTGGTAGTTAAACCACGAGGGCCAAGGAGAGGTAGGCAGGTGGAGGAGGAAACCAGGGCCTTCCTCAGAGAGGCAACAGCGGCCCTCAGAGAGGCACCCTCTGTTGAAGAGGGATTTGCCGCAGTCCTCGCCCACAAACTAGGGCAAATGGAGTTGCAGCAAAAAATTTACAGTGAGACCCTGCTATTGAAAGTCATCAATAAGGGCGTGCTGGGTGAACTCACTAGGTACACGGACATAACGGAGGTTGTCCCTACTCCTCCACCTCCTCCTCCTACTACTCCTCCTGCCACAACCTCTCCTCCTGATCCCCAGCCTCCAAGGAAGAAACCAACCAAGGCTGCAGAGAAGGCTGGAGAGAAGGCTACAAGGAAGAGAAGAAAATAATGCCTGCTGTAGTACCACAGACTGGGGACATATAGGACTTATCTGCTGTGGCTCCTGACCTCTGGGAGCTCAAGACAAGATTGGGCTCATTTTTTTGGGGGGATCTAATCTCTATTTTGGTTTGGACATCTTGTATGGTTGTTGTGGGGTCAAAGGGATGCACAAATGCAAGCAGGCTCTCCAGTGCTGCCTTCCACTTTAATTTGTTAATGTTCTGAAATAAAAAAAAATTGAGTGCCCTTTAAATACTTGACTATGTGATTTGTATTTCAAAAGAGAGCTTGCTAGGAAGCAGGCAGGGACATCTCAAATTATATTATTGTTATTATCAGGGGACACAAACCTCCCTGAGGCCAAATGAGACACATTTGGAAGGTTGTTGTGGTAACTTTACACAAGAATAATTTAAGCCAAAATACTTAAAAAAAGGCCAAAAAAAAATAACCAAAAATAATATAAAATTTAAAGAAAAAAGGAGAATTAACTTATTTTATTATTATTAGTATTATTTAGGAGGGAGGTGCGGCTTATAAATAATATTTTAAAATCATTAGAGAAATTTGGAATTACTTTAGAAACAAGTTTGGCATAAAACTCTCAATGTCAAAAGAAGAACGGAATGCGCTGCATTAAAACGATGCTATTAATTCCACCGTGACGAATGTGCCATCTCCATTTCCAACATTAGCTTTACCAAAACGAGCGCTCCCGTCTCATAGTTGCTTCTGAGCATGTGCGTTTTTTTTCACGTCGTGAAAGCATACACACTATCGTTTTTCACGTCGTTAAAAAAAAACGACATGAAAAACGACGTGAAAAAAAAGAGCATGTCCGGAATTTTTAATGGCCGTTTTTCACGTCGTTAAAAATGCTCTGGAGCCTACACACGATCATTTTTAATGGCCATTTTTAAAAATGGCATTTTTAACGGCATGAAAAACGATCGTGTGTACGGGGCATAAGGATGGTACCTGTAGAATTGAGGAGACGTCTCTCGTCTTTGACCAACCAATCAAAGAACAAGAGTACCCCAAGGGACCTGACTGGGAGAGAAGTACACATCACATACCCAATGACTTGCCCACCAGGCTTGAAGAGGCCTATGAGATAGGGCAACCTGAAATATTTCCTGGATTCAAAGAGATAGTCGAGGAAATAATAGCCTTAGCCGATGCATGCACCAATGATCTTGAGCGACAATTGCTCCGCAAGCTTCTTTTTGAATTCCAGGAAGTCTTTGCTCAGGATTCTTACAATTGTGGGAGTACTGAACTCCACATCGCCCGAATCCAGACCGACCCTCAGGCCCCACCAGTTTTTGTAAAGCAGTATAGACTTCTGCTAGCCTCCTATGTGTCTCTAGCCGAGATCATCAGGAAATTACACGAACGGGGTATAATTAAGCCTATTCACAGCTCGTACAATCACCCCACCCTGGGTATTTTGAAACCCAACGGACAGTGGCGCTTGTGCGCTGATCTCGACAACTCAACAAGCGTGTCTACATGTCAGGATGGCCCGTACCCTACATAGACCAGTGTCTTGCCCAACTCCAAGGGTCCCAGGTATTCTCGGCCCTTGACTGTGCACAGGGGTACTGGACCATAAAAGTCAATGAAGAAGATCAGTATAAACTAGCATTCAGTTTTGGGAATAAACAGAACTGCTGTGTGCGTATGCCTTTTGGCTATATTAATTCTGGCCATGAATTTGCCGTCTTCATGCACAAGGCTATGCCAAATGCCTTAGAGCGAGGAACATTGGCATACGTCGATGATATCCTCATCAAAAGTACTGATATGACCAAGCACCTTACAGAACTCCGACATATCTTGGGCCAGTTAAAGACAGCCGGAGTGAAGTTATGCATTCAGAAAGCACAGTGGTGTCGCACCCGGGTAAATTTCTTAGGCCATGAACTTACCCAGAAGAAAAAGGTTGAGGCAGTACTCAACTGTAAGGTCCCTACTAATCTTAAATAATTAAGATAATTTCTAGGAATGGTTAACTATTCGTGTAAGCTCATCGACAATTACAATTACAATTACGAGATTAGCAAACTGTTGCTTCATCTGCTGAAGAAAGACACCGAATGGTCATGGTGCAAGGAACAAGCTGACGCTGTAAAGGAACTGAAGGTTTGACTCACCCAGGCCCCCTGCCTTGTGTATCCAGAAGGAGGTTAACCCTTTTTTCCTTGAGACAGGGTACACGCAGGTGAGTATGAGTTCCGGTCTTTACCAAAAGCAAGAAAATGTCAGTAAGGTTATCGCCTATGCCAGTAAAATATTGTCCTCTTTAGAGATGACGTTTTCCGACTGCGAAAAAACTTTATTGTCCACTGTCTGGGCATTACAGAATTTCCGCAGTTATATTCAAGGTGAAAGAATTATTGTTGAGACCGCACACCAGCCTTTACAGTATTTACAGAGTGAACGAATCAGGGATGGAAATGTGTCTAATAGCCGCATCCCCGCTTGGACTTTGTCCTTGCAAGGGTGGCCCCTGGAAATTCGATACAAACAGAACAAGAAAAGTCCAGTGGCCCAAGGCCTTGCTGAACTGCATGATTCTTCTGCCCCCGATCCCTGCGCAGGATGCTGACCTTTTAGATGAACAACTGTTGTCTCCCTACAAGGTTTATGATGATTAATACTGTAAAAAGTTGCCGTGTGTATATGTAGATGGCTGTGCTTATCGTCATAAGGACAAAGAACAGCTCCAACTAGTGGCTGGTATCAAGATCATATGGACCCAAGGTGTAGCCCCAATCTCTGTGGGATACAAGCTTGGGCCAAGAAGAAGCCAAGTTGCTGAACTCGCTGCAGTCCTGAAAGCTGTTAAGATGGCCATAGATTACCGCCTTAAAGAATTTGCCATCATCACAGATTCAAATTATGTCAGGAATAGTATTGTTGAGTATCTTCCCCGATGGAAAAGGAACAACATGGTAAAAAGTAACCATAAACCTGTCAAACATGATAAGTTGTTTTGTCAAATCGACCAATTGGTAAGGGAACACGAGATCACTCTGTATTTTAAGAAAACCAAGGGCCACTTCAAAGTTCTAGGTGAAGAAAAGGAAGGGAATGATCAGGCTGATTCCATAGCCAAAGAAGGGGCCCTAACAGGTGAGTTGCTAGATATAGATCATCTCTTAGGTTCAGTACAGTTAGAAGCTGTCACTAGACAACAAGCTAGGATGAATGATGATTCAAATGTATTGCAATGGTGTCATGAAAACCCCAGTGAAGATTTAATCACAGCCCAAAAAGAAGACCCAATAATTGGCATATTTTATAACCATTTAGAACACCCGGACCAGAAATCCCCTTAGTCAAGAAAATTATACTGGCAAGGAAGACATACGTATATTAATGAAATCCAAATCCCAGTTTACGCTGCATCAGGGATTGTTGATCCGCACCTCAAAAGGGGGTATCCAACAATGGGTAGTCCCACCTAAATTCAGAGGTTTAATGCTACATGATGCCTCCACGTCTGGGCACCACGGAGAAAAGATCACCTATGAGATCCTCTGGGATTACGCCTAATGGCCTCATATGCTGCGTGATGTGAAGGCCTACTGCCAAGGCTGCTTAATATGTGCTCAATTTCAACCAGCTTTGCATAGGGCACTCCTTCAGAAAAGGGGGATCTGCATGCCTTGGTCAGACCTTCAAATGGATTTCATCTGACCTGTGACTAAATCTTCACGAGGGAATCAATATATGTTAACCATGACATGTTTATTTACCAAGTATGTTGAGTGTATTCCAGCACCAAATAACAGCTCAGACACATGTACCGCTCTATTGATAAATCATATATTTTCATGCTTCGGCCTTCCCCAGAGGAGTCTGATAGGGGTACACACTTCACTAGTGAAGTAATGACTAAACTGTGGAAAATATTGGGCATAAAAAGGAAACTACACATCGCCTATCGACCCGCCTCTAGTGGTGGAGTAGAACGGTATAATCAGACAATTGTAAACATACTCAAGAAATTTGTCAAGGAAACGGGCAAGGACTGGGATGTAAAGCTTCCCTTAGTCCTGATGGCCATAAGGGCAACCCCGAATACGGTCACAAAAATGTCACCCTTTGAACTCTCAGGACCGGAAGACGGATGGTCCTGCCCCAACACCTCTTGTACCGCACCACTGATCATAATTTGGTCAATGCCACCACAACTCACCAATACGTAGAGGATTTACGAAAACACTTACAAAATGCGTTCTCCTTCGCCCAGAGAAATATTTAAGAGCCGCAACTAGCGCTAAGTCATAGTATGATCTTAAGACCACCAAGAAGGAGTATGAAATTGCAGGATCTCCCCCGTGGCATATAAATTGCATATTCCACGTAATGGTGAAAGTAGTGAGAGATGGGTGCAGATCATGATGGGCGACCTCTAAGTTAAAGATGAATTAAAAATGTTACACCAGAATATAAATATCTTTCTATACCTACGTGATACTTAAACTGTCTTTTCCCTTGCAGTATGCGTGAGCACAATCAGGTCCCTGCCGCCGTCCAAATGAGTGATTAAAAGTGGTAATGACCAGGCACTAAAAGGGGGGTCCTTCCCAAGTTAGGCCGGTCTCATCGCCCGACCAGGACCTTCCTCTGAAATCTTCATTCCACAAGATGAACCTGGAGTCATCTGAAACGACTGTCAGAAAAGGCCCTGGACCCCTACAATGTTGCCACCTATTAGTAGAGGCTACAAACAAACATCTGATCATAGCCATGTTATGGAGTGAATTCCATGCACGTTTCCCTTACGTCCCTGAAATGCAATGGGGATTTGTCATGGCCGGAATACATAAAAATGTTCATACTTCGTGAAACATTCAGCCAAGGAGTCGTCATACCAAGGGAGCGCCCCCACCCCCCCCCCCCCACCACCAGAAAAGGTTGATTGAATCATCCCCTCTAAGGAGACTGGAGGTTAAGAGACAAACCTGATGTTGACACAAAGTAATCTGAACATTGACACCTATTTGTCTAACAGTGGTCAAATTTGTGTTTTGAGTTCTAGGTATCAAGGCCTTTGTTAAAAGGAAGGCAGGGTAAATAACCCCATTGTTTCAAATGGTGAAATCGGCCCTTAAAGTAAAGCAACCAGTATTGACTCAGATTTTCCTAGACAATGGCATAAGACTCCAGTTAATTATATGCCAGGATGACACCAGTAACCAGTGAAACAGAACCAACAGTATATGTAATATATATATATATATACAGTATATCCATATAGATATATAATATATACCTATATATAATATGTTATATTACAATGTTGCCATGCATTTTGTAAGAATCAATGTGTACTGTAGTTATCCATGTGTCTGACCAGGATTTGGCATCAGTCTGTTATGGTTAAAAAAAAGGTGATGTCTGATTCCATCAAACTCTTTCAATCTCAATATATGTGGTTAGGTGGAAATAACATTATACCTCACCAAACATTATACCAATATCAAAGGCATATCCCTATTCTACAACGCCCTAAATAACAAATTAATATTTACTAAACTATCTAACATCAAAGCCTGGGAACAGGAAATAGGGGCATCCTACACCCCGGAACAATAGCAACACGCACTGCAAACCACATATTCCGCCACCAAAAGCATCAATCTTTGGGAACTTACTCAAAAACTATTATTACGCTGGTATCTAACCCCATTTAGAATATCTAAATTTGACACCCGCGTCTCTCCTCTTTGTTGGAGGAGATGTGGATGTGTGGGTACCTTGTATCATATATTGTGGGACTGTCCACACATTCGTTTGCTCTGGGACAGGGTATTTGACCTGTCTGCACAAATACTGGAGCTACAGATCTCTAAAACCCCAGGAATGGCTATTCTATCTTTGGGTATATTATTATTATTATACAGGATTTATAGCGCCAACAGTTTGCTCAGCGCTTTACAACATCAGGGAAGACAGTACAGTCACAATACAATTCAATACAGAGGCATCAGAGGGCCCTGCTCGTTAAAGCTTACAGTCTAGAAGGGAGGGTCAAGTGAAAGAAAGGGTAGTAGCTGTGGGGGATGATCAGGTGGTCAAAATGAAAATACAGTTGTTGGGTGTGAGTAGGATAGGCTTCTCTGAAGAGGAGGGTTTTTAGGGATCCTCTAAAAGCTAATAGAGAAGGAGATAGACGGACAGATTGGGGTAAGGAGTTCCATAGGTTTGGAGAGGCTCTGGAAAAGTCCTGGAGATGAGCATGGGAGCAGGTGATGAGAGAGCTAGAGAGCAGGAGGTCTTGAGAAGAACGAAGAGAACGATTAGGTTGGTATTTAGAAACTAGGTCAGTGATGTAGCTGGGGGCAGTGTTTTGGATGGCTTTGTAAGTAGTTGTTAGTATTTTGAATTTAATTTGTTGGGTGAGCAGAAGCCAGTGGAGGGATTGACAGAGAGGAGTATAAGAGACAGAGCGGTCGGTAAGGTGGATGAGTCTGGCAACAGCATTATTGATGGACTGAAGGGGGGATAGAATATGCAGAGGTAAGCCAATGAGGAGGGAGTTGCAGTAATCGAGGTGAAAGATGACCAGGGAGTGAACTAGGAGCTTTGTTGTGTCATTGGTTAGAAAGGGGCGTATTTTGGAGATGTTGCGGAGGTTGAGGCGGCAAGATTTGGACAGTGATTGGACGTGAGGCCTAAAGCTGAGTTCAGAGTCCAGGACTACTCCTAGGACCTTGGCATGTGGGGATGGGCTGATAGTTGTGCCATCAATTTTGACAGAGAGATCGGGGAAGGAGGCACGTGGGGGAGGAAAAATTATCAGTTCAGTTTTGGATAGATTAAGTTTGAGGAAGTGGTGTGACATCCAAACTGATATATCTGATAGTAAATTAGTTAAACGTGAGGAGAATGATGGAGTGAGTTGAGGGACAGAGAAATAGATTTGAGTGTCGTCAGCGTAGAGGTGGTATTGGAAGCCGTGGGAGGCTATCAGCTGACCCAGGGAGGAGGCATAGATCGAAAATAGGAGAGGTCCAAGAACAGAACCTTGGGGGACCCCAACTGAAAAAGGAAGAGGAGAGGAGGAAGTAGAGTTGTAAGTAACACTAAATGTGCGGTTGGATAAGTAGGTAGAGAACCAGCAAAGAGTACAGTCGCGGAGACCAAAGGCATAGAGTTTTTTGAGGAGGAGGGGTGGTCAACCGTATCGAAGGCAGGAGAGAGGTCCAGGAGTAGGAGTACAGAATAGTGTCCCTTAGTTTTGGCCGTTAGTATATAATTTGTTAGTTTTAGGAGAGCAGTTTCTGTGGAATGTTGAGGACGAAATCCAGACTGAAGGGGATCAAGAAGGTTATTATTAGCAAGGTGGACGCTCAGTCGGTTGAAGACTAGACGTTCAAGGAGTTTGGATAAGAAGGGGAGCAAGGAGATGGGCGTAGGTTGTCAAGATTGGATGGGTCCAGAGAGGGCTTTTTTTATTTTTTTTGTAAAATGATTATTGGGTTTTGCACAATACAGTGGTATGAAACATAATGGCTGCAAAGCACACACACGTAAATTCTCTATTCAACATAAGAGGTTTAAACCTGAGTAAGGGGGGGGGGTAAGGAAAAGGGTAGGGAAACCGGTAAATCACGTTTATCATCATGTCAGAAGTATGACAATGTGATGCCTTTATAGGCTGTACCTTACACCTTATTACCTTCAGGAGTGGAAGCAACGTTTGGATATGTTTAACTAGTGATCTCGTAAGTTGGTCTAGACATAACAGTAATACCAAGTGATGATACAGTACTGAGTTTAGAAAGAAAAGAGTCATGGATATCAAAGGGCATCATGATATTGCAGTTGTCCTATGGCAGTAAAAAGGTAGAGGGGTCAGAAACGGTGGATATCTTAAGGTGGCCAAGTGAATTGGTAAGATCTTTCTTCAAGTACCAGTCCGTCTTGTATTGCTATTTGAGTAAATGCGGCCTCCAAATATTTATGCCATCTCTTGAAAAAGCGTGAAGTAGAACGAAAGTTCAGTGTAATGGTGTCCAGTCTCTCCAAGTAGAAAAGTGATGTCATAGCTTTTTTAACTGCCGGTAAATTGGGTGGTGTCAATGAAATCCAGTGAGACATAATAGTCCTGCTAGCAACCAAAATACATAGATGAGCCCATTGTGAAATATTTAGTAGGCCCATTGTTGAGGAAGAGGATGATGGTGGTGTGTAACCAAACAAGCATAGAAGACGGTCTTTCGGTATCTTTGTTTTATCAATTTTGCAGATGAAGGCCATCACAGAGTTCCAGTATGTAGTGATAGCTGTGCATTCCCAGAGACGGTGGAGCAATGTGGGGCGGGGTATGGAGGACCAGGAGCATTGTGCTTGGGTTGGGTCTGCCTTGTTGAAGCGGAATGGGTAATAAGCTCTGTGAATGATCTTTCACACCATGTTTCTGAGGCAGTAAGTTTGCGGATATGCCTGTATCCCTCAAGGATTTTTTCCGGCAGATCGTTGTCATCCATTATGTTAAGACCATTTTTGGAATGGTATTTTTCTGATTGGTGTTGGATGAGGTAGGAGTAGAGATTGGAGATGGAGTAATCGTCTCTCTGAAGTACAGTGTCAATGAAGGACATTTGAAGTGGATCAGTCTTAGGTCCACAGCAAGATCTTAGATAGTTGGTGAGGTAATGGTAAAATAAGACATGTGTCGGTGGCAAGGAGAATTCCCGCAGCAGTGTTTGGAAAGGTTTGAATTCGCCAGGTTTGCCATGGTACAGGGAGGTTATTCTCGTGAGGCCCTTGGCTTGCCACTGACTAAAGGCTTTGTGCAGAGTGGATGGGAGAAACATAGGGTTCCCTTGGATTGGTAGATGATGTGAAATACTAGATGGTAGTCCCAGTAGTTTCCAGACCTCTCTCCAGGCGATGACTGTGTCCCTGAAGAGTACGCTTGACTTAAGGCGAGGTGGCAAAGTATTGGGATTAGAGTGAAGGATAGCTGAAAGGACATATGGGGAGGCCATAGCATCTTCGAGCACTGTATTGGAGTATTTAGACTTTCCAGCTGGCCAATCTAAGCCCTATCTAAGTAGGCATGAGAGGTTATAGAAACGTATATTGGGCAGTCCTGCCCCGCCCTCACCCTTCGGGAGACACAATTTTTGTAGAGCAATGCATGTTTTTTTGCGAGACCATATAAAGGCAGTTAACGCTCTGTGGATTTTTTGTATATCAGAGTGTCTTAGTAAAAGAGGTATGGTCTGCATTGGATAGAGTAGGCGTGCAAATGACACCATTATAAAAGGTGGCATCTCCCAAAGAGCGAAAGGGGGAGGGTCGCCCAAGCTTCCAACTCCTTCACAATTTTAGGGATCAAGGGGGGATAGTTGAGTACATATAAAGAGGAAGGCTCACACCCTATACGGACACCCAGGTATGTGATATGTTGAGTAGCAATGGAGAGCGGGGATAGATGTCTCCATTTAGTAGATAAGCATGGGTGGAGTGCTATAATTTCACTTTTGTCAAAATGTATTCGAATGCCAGAGCACAGTCGAAAGGCCACAAAAAGTTTTTGGAGTCGTCAAAGACGGAGAGGGGGTTGGTAAAAAATAGCAGTATGTCGTCTGCGAACAAAGCAGAACAGAGAATTTGGTTGCCCAAGTTGATGCCACTAATCCCGTTAGAGGAATTGAGTATTCTAGACAGAGGCTCAATGGCAATATTAAACAGTAAAGGGGATAGTGGGCATCCCTGCCTCGTTCCCTTTGCTAAGGGGATCATGTCAGAGACAAAGCCGGGGGTGACAAGGCGCGCAGTTGGAGAAGTGTACATTTGTATTAAAAATCGCATAATTGGACCCGAAAAGCCGAATTCCTCCATCACTCTGAAAAGCCAGGACAAACTGATGTTGTCGAAGGCTTTTTTGGCATCAAGAGACATAATAGCGACGCCTTGGTTAGGGTGCGTGTTTGCGTATTCCAGAGCCATCAGAACCTTGCAAATATTCAGGGTGGCCGATCGTCCTGGAACATAGCCGGATTGGGCTGGGTGTAGTAGAGAGGGGAGCAGGGGGGCTAATCATGATGCGATGATTTTAGATAGGATTTTGACGTCAGCGTTAATTAATGAAATTGGACGGTAAGTAGGGGATCTTTGCCTTTCTTGGATATCAGTTTAATGTGTCCCTGTAGGGAGATAGGGTCCCCCATCCCACATGGCCGTGTAAACGTGTTTCAGGGTGTCGGGGATAAAGTCTTTTGTCAATATATATAATTCAGCCGTATAACTGTCTGGGCCTGGGGCTTTGGCCGACACCATGGATTTGATCGTCAGCCGGATGTCGGCAGTGGTAATAGGAGCATTGAGCATTGAGCGCCTCTAGGTGGGTACTTTGAAGTTTGGGCAGACGTATCTTGGCTAGCAGGGCTTCTGCATTTGATTGGTCCGTTGGGTCAGCCGTGTATAGATTTGTGTGGTATTCTGCAAGTAGGTTGCTAATTTCAGCAGGTGAGGTAACCAGGGAGCCAGCCGCATTTCTCAGGGTAGAGATATGGGTGGGACGTCTTGGTCCAGAGCAAAGTTTAGCCAATAGTTTGCCTGTCTTGTTACCAAACTTGTGGAAATGTAATGTAGAGTATGACATTTTAGCTGCTTCTTGTTGCTCTGGCCAAAGGTCAAAAGTACTTTTAGCCTGCCACCACGCTTGTATGTTATCCGGAGTACGGTTTAGTATTAGGTGCTCGTGAGCCAAGCGTAAAGCTTCACTGGCTTGCCCGTATTGTTGTCTGGCCCGTTTTTTTAATTGAGTGGTATAGGAGATGATTTTCCCCCGCAGGAAAGCTTTACCAGCTTCCCAAAAGAGGTTTGGTTCAGTGATGTGGGCTCCATTTGTGACGGTGTATTCATTCCATGCTTCATATAATGCGTGGCGGAAGTCTTCATTATCCGCCAGGTATGAAGGAAAGCGCCACGTGAGGAGGGAGATGAGGGCTTAACATGAGTCATGTGTATTGCGATGGGGCTGTGGTCTGAGATCCTGGTGTCAGTGATTTCTGAATCGCGGACAGTAACGCAGGGGAGGCAAAAAAGTAATCAATGCGGGAAAAGGAGTTATGTGAGGGTGAAAAAAGTGTGTATTCTCGATCTGTTGGTTGCATTAAATGCCATACGTCAACCAAGCGCATGGAGGCGATGGATTGCACTAAAAGGGTAGAGTCAGGTGTTGAGGAGATAGACTTATTCGGTCTATGTGTTGGGTCACTCGTACGATCTGCCAGTGTGGACATAACAGAGTTGAAGTCTCCACCGACTAAGTGCATGGTCTCAGGGGCAGTTAGTACCCATTGCACCATGTCTCAGAAAAAGGAAGTGTCTGGGGAGTTAGGAGCATAAATGTTAGTGATAGCAATTTGCTTGTCTTCTAAGGTCATGTGAAGTCATTTTGCGGGCTGTCGAGTCAGTCTTAACATCTCTAATAGTATGTCATAGGTTTTTGTGTAGCAATATAGCTACCCCAGCCTTGCGGCCAACTGTTGGCAAGCCACCCACAGTTTTCAAAGGCAAACTAGATCATCTGCGGGCAGGTGTGTCTCCTGGAGCAGAGCCACATCCGCCCGGAGACGCTTCAAATGTCTAAGGATTGACATACGCTTACTTGGAGAGCGAAGCCCCTTAACGTTCCATGAGACAATCTTTAGGTGATTCCCATCGGTTGAAGAGGTCATGTATGGAAAAGAGTACTGTATTGGGTTGGAGGCTTGCAATAGAGCCTCCCTGCAGGTACTGTAACATCCATCTGAGAGTCACCAAAGTATTGTAGGTCTCCTGAGAGCATAGGTACAAAACAGGGAAACATGAACTTTACATAGTCCAAACTAAGAGAAAGAAAGAACAACATAGCAGATTTCAGGTGAAAAAAGCACTTAACATACATTGTAGACTTCAATTTTTTCCACATGAGGTTCAACTGCCTATCATAGCTCCCGCCAGTCGCTAGCTCCTCTCCTAGGGGCAAGGTTTGTGCTAATGGGAGTGAGGGGAGGGGGGAAAGGAGGGGGGAAAGGAGGGAAAAGGGTATTGGGCAGTCAGGAAGGATAGTCAGAGGGGTGAAGGTTAGATAGGGAGGATACCAGAGTCGGGCGATGTGGCAGGTACATAGGAGTGAGAGCTCACCCTGTGGGTCTATTTATTGAAGGGGTGGTGGAGTTGACTAGCAATAGGAGCCTTTAAAGTGACCCCAAATGCGGATGACATAAGACCTTAATGGTAACATAAACAGTTAACGAACAATCACACAAAAGTTGAGCAACAGGCTAGCACGTCAATTGCATCAGAAAGTCAAAAATAAATAAAAAATAATAATTTAAATAAAGAAATAGGGGAAGAGAAATAAAAAAAAGAGGAGGGGGGTAATACTACCCATCTCCAATGCACGGCCGGTTATAATGAGTCTCTAAGGCCCTTCAGCGATTCCCAGAGAGATCCTCCTTTTGGGTGAAACGGCTGCGTTTATATGGAGGCTTTGTCGGGCTGCGTTGTTGTTTAGCTGGTGCAGATGAGAAGGCTGCTGACGTTGATGAGCCAGCTGCTGACGTTGATGATGAGCCCTCTGCAGAGTTGCAGTGTTCCATCTCTGTGCCCAGGGCATTGATGTCGTTTTCTGCTTCGTCTGGTGTGGTGAAAGTGAGGTGTTCACCGTCATGCGTTTGGATGCGGAGGATTGCCGGGTAAGCTAGGGAGAACCGGATTTGGTTGTTGTGCAGAGTGGAGCAGATCGGTGAAAACGTTTTACGTTGTTTCATCACCTCCATGGAGTAGTCCGCAAAGAGCAGTAGTTTTGCACCATCCACAGACAGGGAACGTGTGAGGCGAAATTTCTGCATGATAGCATTCTTGTCAGCATAGTTAAGATATTTGACTATGACATGGCGAGGTTTTGTGCGACTTTATGAGTATTGACCAATGCGGTGAGCCAGTTCAATAGTGCAAGGTATGCGGAGGCCCAGTTGTTCGGGTATAATTTTAGCGCAAATATTCGTGAGCTGGGTAGCGGATACTGTTTCTGACAGGCCAATTATGCGTAAGTTGTTCTTTCTCGAACGATTTTCCAAATCGTCAAGTTTATTCCAGATATTCCTGTGCGTGGCATTAATGCGTGCTATCATGGCAGAGGTGGCTGTGGATTCATCTTCCACGGAGGAAAGGCTTTTCTCCACATGTGCGAGTCTCTGTGCCTGCGCCTGTACCTCTATGTGGAGCTGTTCCAGACCCCTGTGGACTGCTGCATCTACAGTGGCAGTCAGTGTGAGTCCCAGCAGTGTTACCACTGCTTGTACTATGCCAGTGGGGGAGGCAGGATCAGCATCCGTCAGTTCTGGGGCAGAGGGAGGCTGTGGCTGAGCCTGCAGCGTCTCACCTAAGCATGGCGCGGCCGCCATCATCCTCTGTAATGACCTGCTAGTAAATACTGTTACAACAAGCTTACTATATGAACCAATTATGTATTCATATATGTTGGTAAACTGGATTGCACAGAATTTCCTGTCAATGTTTTTACTCATTTGTGCTATTATTTTAAAATACTTGTGTGAATTTATTCCCACATAAAATTATTTGAACAGAATCATTTGTGTTTTTTTTTTCTCAATAAAATCACAAATATTTATATTTTTAGGATAATTACAAAAATCTCCAGTAGTATCAAGGCATGGGTGTATGTATATGAACATGAGTTATTATTTTCAACAGAGGCCTAACTCATACAGATGTAGAACACCTCATCCCGTTTAATTATTGAAAAAGAATAATGGGAAGATTGAGCACGTGGGTGCTCAGGGATTTTTAAACGGTGTTCAGAGATAGATCACAATGGACTAAATATATAAACAAAAAATTAACAAAGTTTATTAAATAATCTTAAAAAACAAACAAGTATATTAGAAAAAGACCATCTACATGAGGTACATAACAAAGAAGTCACAACATATGATGAGCTGTCGTCAAACGGTCACTCTACTAGTTTCTCTCAATGAGAGCTTCCTCAGGAGTTTTTATTGACAGTAAACGCAGGTCAAACTAAAAAATAAAGTTTGCATGTGTCAAACAAACATGGATGTATGGCGAGTTTGTTATACATTGAAAAAGGCATAAAAAATACATTAAGCAAATTTGATGCAGATTCGTATTAATTGAGAAAATTATTGAACTCTCAACTCAATTATGTCTATTCAATATGTGAGATGTAACGTAATAAATACCTTGGACCAGTGGTCTCCGAACTCTAGTCCTTTGCTAGCTTTTATTCGGCCCTTAGGGCACTATTTTAATCCACTGATATCAACAATGGGGCATAATTTCCTCCACCGACACAAATGAAGGGCAGAATTCCTCCCAATGACACCAACAACGGGGTGCAATTATTTCCAATATGACCAAAGATGGGGTAATATTCCTCCCAATGATACCAACAATGTGGCCCAGTAAAACCAATGATGGGGTGCAATTCCTATAACTGACACAAATAATGGGGCACTGCTCCTCCCACTAATACCAAAGATGGGGCATTGTTTATTCCTACTGACGTTGTGACCTTTTCCATTCCCAATGGCCCCAATCCGGCCCACCTTAAGTCCGAAGGACAATAAATTGTCCCTTTGTTTAGAAAGTTTGGAGAACTCTGCCTTAGACTGTCACAAAAGTCGTTATTTTGGTGGTATTTGTACTGTCCTGGCATTTTAGGGCCTCTAGCAATACTGTATGATAGACAGTCAGTACATCAGGACTGATCAATTTTCAAATGTATACATTGGTTTGAAGACTCAATAACTTTTACACAGACACTGATTTGGATTTTGTTTTTACTAATGAATGTAACATAATACATTTTTGCATAAAGTTGTAAATAAAGTAAACGTATTTACAAAATTGTATACCAGAAAGTAAGAAAAATGTATTTTTTTTTCACATTTTGGAGTATTTTTTTTATTTACTTTTTAAATAATAAAAAATATTAACATCATAACAAAGAAAGCCCAGTCAGTCTCAAGAAAATGCTAGCAATTTAATTGCAGCATGACTGAGTAATTGTCATTCAAATGTAACAGCTTAGAAAACATATAAATGGCCTTGCAGGGAGTTACTGAAAGTGTCCTTTATTGAAGTGGTTAATTTGGGCCCCATCTTGAACTTTCTTGTAGTCGAACAGCTGTTACTTTTTTTTTCCATGCTCCAGATCTTGAGTACATGCTTCAAAGCCTAGTAGGTGAGGGCAGTAAAATATATTTTCCTCGATAACGCTGTGGCTGATGTGCCCGGGTTCTGATGTGCCATCTTCCTCCACTGCTCTGCGTTGTTTTTTTTTAAATGACATTCATACTTCTTTTGCATGTTGAAGAATCAGTTAATAGAATGTTGGATGAAGAATGTCTGGTGGGACGCAGAAAATATATTTGGGATCCATAAAGAGGCTAGAGGGAGTCTGTGACGTCATCTGACAACGGTCTTTAGCCTGCTTTCAGCTGATTGCGGATCACAGTGGAGCAAAAGTATAGCACTTAGGTGACCCAAGAGAGAAGTATGACCAAACAGGATTGGTGATACTTCTCTTTCAATTATGGATTTTTTAGGTCTTCAGTAACCTCAATTTAACCACTTGCTTACTGGCCACTTAAACCCCCCTCCTGCCCAGACCAATTTTCAGCTTTCAGTGCTGTCGCATTTTGAATGATAATTGTCATGCAACACTGTACCCAAATGAAATTTTTATATTTTTTTCGGACAAATAGAGCTTTCTTTTGGTGGTATTTGATCACCTCTGCGTTTTTTTTTTTTTGTTAAAAAAAATTAAGACCGATTTAATTTTTTTTATAAATTATATTTATTTATATTTTGTTATAAAATTTTTCAAACGGGTAATTTTTCTCCTTCATTGATGTACGCTGATGAGGCTGTACTGATGGGCACTGATGGGCTGCACTGATGGGCACTGATGGGCTGCACTGATTGGCACTGATGGGCTGCACTGGTGGGCACTGATGGGCTGCACTGATGGGCGGCACTGGTGGGCACTGATAGGCGGCACTGATAGGCGGCACTGGTGGGCACTGATAGGTGGCACTGAGAGGTGGCACTGATGGGTGGCACTGAAGGGCATTGATAGGTGGCACTGGTGGGCACTGAGAAGTGGCACTAATAGGTGGCACTAATAGGTGGCATTGATAGGTGGCACTGATAGCTGGCAGTGATGGGCACTGATAGGTGGCAGTGATGGGCACTGATAGGTGGCAGTGATTGGCACTGATGAGTGGCAGTGTTGGGCACGGATGAGTGGCAGTAATGGGCACTGATCGGTTACACTGATAGGCAGCATTACTAGGTGGCACTGATTGGCATCACAGGTGGGCATTGATAGGTGGCACTTGTGGGCATTGATAGGTGGCACTGCAGGCATTGATAGGTGGCACTGTGGGCATTGATAGGTGGCACTGCGGGCACTGGCAGGTGGCAATGACAAGTGGCACTGGCAGGCAGTATTTTTGGGCACAGAGGAGGCAGATGTGCCTCCTTCCTCTTCGGGACCGATGTCCCTTGTAAACAAGCCGGTGATCGTCTTTTTTTTCTCCTCACGCTGTCAGCGTGAGGAGAAAAAAAAAAGATTACCGATCCTTTGTTTACATCATGTGATCAGCTATCATTGACTGACAGCTGATCACGTGGTAAGGGGCCAGGACCGGCCCCTTACACGGATCTGTGATCTCTCGAGTCTCAGTGATCTATTGACGGCCTCCCGGATTTTCAGGTTTGCGCTGTAGCCGTCATTTGACTATAGTTCTAGTGGTTAAAGTCTATTATGCAATTTTTACTTTTTTTTTTAAACAGTGACTTTTATTAAGGTAAGTACATTTGTAGGATCACAATAAGTGTACATTGTACAAGGTGGAAAATATACAGTACAATGAGAATAAGGAAGTAAATTGGGGATTAAAATATCCCCTACACATTTATAGTAGGCAAATCATAATAAAAGGCAACAGCATAAATAGTGATCTCATACTGCAGAAAGTTCTCAAGATCAAATTATATAATTTCACTAGACAATATTTTCATACATTTGTGATCCTATCCTGGGCTATGCTAACAGCTGCTGCTTCGACAGCTGTTACAGCTGTAAGTAGGATGGTCTCCTCAATATCAATCTTTATTGTTGTCTGAAATAAATAATTATAATAATATATATTCGATTTCAAAATGTGGGTTCATTTTGCTTACTATATAAGCATATAATGTCTCAAACGCATAAAAATTTGTAATCATGTGACAGTTGATCACTCAAACCACAGTCTTCCCCGAGCAGAAAGCTGTGACTGTCAGTCACTGCGCTCTGCTCTGTCCCCTCGAAGCGCTTTTCTGGAGCACCGGGATATGGAGCAGTAGTGCGCTGCTTAGTCTCGCTCCTAGCAGTGGCATAAAAGACTGAACCAGATGGCGGCAGGGATCTAGGTGGATCTTGACATTTTTGTTGGGATCCTTACAGAGACTTTACTGACTGTTTGATTTAAAGGGATTGTAAAGGCAGAAGGTTTTTTATTTGAATTCATTTTATGCATTAAGATAAAAAAAAAACTTCTGTGTGCAGCAGCCCCCCCCCCCCAATACTTACCTGAGCCTATCTTTATCCAGCGATGTTGCAGGAGTGTCTAAGCTATCTGAGACTCCCCTCCTCATTGGCTGAGACAGCTGTGCGATTGGCTCCCACTGCTGTCAATCAAAATCAGTCAGTCAATCAGGAGAGAGAGGGGGCGGGTCTGGATCCTGAATGCACACAGGAAGCTGTGACTCAACTCGGGTGCACCATAGCAGTCGGCTTGCTGTTGGGGCACTCAAAAGAAGGGAGGGGCTAGGAGCACAGAAGAGGGACCCTAGAAAAGGAGGATCTGGGCTGCTCTGTGCAAAACCAACTGCATAGAGCAGCTAAGCATAACATGTTTATTTAAAAAAAACAACAAGACTTTACAATCAATTTAAGCCGACACCAGGCGTTAACCTGCTCTCGGCAGATTCAGGTCACACGATTGCACAAATAAATATACTCCTGTGACCAGGGCTGCTGTTAGAAATCACAGGGTCCTGTAAGGCCTAACTGACAGCCCCCTCTTCATGAAAATATCAAATTTATATATATATTTTTTAACTTTAAGTTTTATTCAAAAATGTTATTCAAAGTTTTCTGACAATACATTAAAACATGTACAATACGGTACAAAGTACATAAGACAATAGAAGGGAAAAAAACACAGTTGTATGCATATCATTAGAGAAATTGCAAGGTGTTGACTATAGATAGTTTGATTTGGAGCACTTAAGAAAGGTATGCTGCCTATGCTAGAATGGAACGGCCATATCTGTGAGGGTATAAGATAAGATGTCTTATTGGGTGTCAGGAGTTAATCAGTAGGCCGGAAGAGAGAGCAGGAAAAGTGGTGGATCAAGGCAGAGATGGGCCTTTAGGGTAAACTAGCCAGGGGCCCATTTCTTTTGGAATGCTGGAATTTGGAGATGGTCCTTGGCATACATATATTCCACGAGGCAGCGATTGTTCAGATGTAGGATCACTTCCAGGATAGAAGGAGGATGTGGGGATTTCCAGTTTCTAGCAATAGCTAGGCGTGTCGCAATAAAGATGTGGGATATGACAGTTCAGGTGTGAGGTGGCCAAGTTTCAATGTCTAGGCCTAGGAGAACCATTTGCAGAGACAGGGAAACAGTGTTGGACATCAAGGAAGAAAGCTATCTGTCGAGAGTGGACAATAGAGGTGTTAACTTAGGGCAGGTTCATCAAATATGTAATGGTGTTCTGGGATTTCTGCAGTTTCTCCAGCAGACATCGGATGCAGAGAGGTAGATCCTCGTAGGTTTGTATGGAATTAGATACCAATTGTTAGGGATTTTCTGTACAGTTTCCCAGTGCAGAATACATTTAGAAATTTTCAGGGGTCTTTGGAGGGCTTTCTGCCACTGAGACGGTGTATAGATACAGAGGTTTTCCCAGTGCAGCATGGCAGAGGTTTTGGAATTATGTGGAGGGTTGGCTAAGAGCTTGTAGAAATGGGAGATACCCTTTTGGGTAGGTCTTTCAGTGTTGTAGAATTCCAGAATGCGCCAGATAGTTAAAAAAGTCCTTGGGGGGAATGTGATAATTATGTTGCAGATGTTGGAAAGAGGTTAGTGAAGAGTTCTAGTACAGGTCTCCAATAGTCTATAGGCCAGCAGTTTAGCATACAATTTGGTATCTGTATTTAATAATGAGATGGGTCTGTAGCCGACAGGGTTGTCTGACGGTTTGTCAGGTTTATGGATTGTCATGATGGTGGCTTCAAGAGATTCTGGGGCATGTGGCCTGTGGAAGCAAAATAGTTGAAGGAGTGGCAAAGATGTGGGGCAATCCAAGTGGAAAATTGTTTATAGTATTCATTTCTGAAACCATCAGGGCCAGGGGCTTTATGTAGTGGAAGGGAGGTGATAGCTTGTGTTAATTCAGATACCAGGAAAGGGTCTGAGAGTGATTAAATTTGTTCTGGGGACAGTGATTGCAAATGTAAGTGGACCAGAAAGTTGGCAATGTCTTCAGGTGTGGGGGCTGGGGCTTCACTAGATGTAGTATAGTTGTATAGCTCAGCATAAAACAAGCTAAATTGATTGGCAATATCTTTGGGGTTTGTGATACGGGTTTGAGAGGGGGGAGGTAAGGTATGGGATTTAAGACTGTATTAAGTGACATTTGAGTTGCTTTGCAAGGCAGGTCTCTGTTTTTTTGTTATGTGCATAGAAGTGTAGGTGGAGTCTTTTAGACGTAGGCAGGGACAGGTCAAAGTTTTGATGAAGGTGTTCACTAAGGTTTTGTCTTGTTGTTTGTAGTTCAGAATCAAGGTGTAGAGAGGGTTGGGTTTTGTTAGCAGATTCAAGGATTCAAATTTGCTCCAATAATTTATATGTGGTAGCATTGCGCTGTTTCTTCTCGTGGGCTCCTAGTTTAATAAGGAGACCACTAAGACAGGCCTTGTAAGCATTCCAACAATTTTTAGGGTTAGTTACAGAGTCAGCATTAAGCAAAAAATATTGTTCAATCTCAGATGTGACCTGTTTCTGGAGATGTGGACAGGATAGGAGGGAGGTGTTATCCCTCCACGTCATCCCCTTCTCTGTGAAGTGAGGAGGGAATTGTTTAAGTAGAATGGGAGCATAAATAGACCATGTAATGACGTCTATCTTGGTTTCTTTAACCGATTGGAGAGTGTGTTTATAAACCTGAAACATGTAAATTCGAGAGTAATGCCGCGTACACACGACCATTTTTCTTGTCGGGAAAAATTAAATTTTTTCTCTTTGACGAGAAAAACGACCGTGTGTGGGCTTTTGGTCATTTTTCCCCATGAGAAAAACGGCATTAATCACGACGAGAAAAATTAGAACATGCTCTAATTTTTCTCGCTGTGATTCACGGCATTTTTTTCCGCAGCAGTTTTCCCATAGGGAAAGCCTACACACGGTCGTTTTTCTCGACCAAGAGAAAAAATGTCGGGAAAAACGGTCGTGTGTAGGGAGCCGTTCCTCGTTTTTCCCGTCGGGATTCATGGCGGTGTATTCACCGCCGTGAATCTCGATTGTGTGTGCGCGGCATAAGACTTTTAAGTGTGCAAATGGAAGGTCTAATCTTTTTCTGTACCGTGGTAGCACCTCCATGGATCATATAGATCTTCGGTTCAGAGCAAGGTGGAAAGGGCAGTGGTTTGTTTACGGGCTGAGTTTGAGGAGTCTATGGCATGGTTGAAGTTGCCACAGATAACTAACTTAGTGTTCCGGAATGGTTCTAGTTTTTCGATCACTGATTGGTAGAACTGCCTTTGGTTGGTATTGGGGGCATAAACATTGACGATAGTCACAACATGGTTGTTAATGGAGGCATTTAAGATAATGTATCTCCCGTGTGGGTCAATTTCAGCGTGGAGCAAATTGGAAAACTACTATGGAACGGTTAGCAATGAGGACACCAGCTTTCTTTTTTGTGGATTTTGCAAAAAAGCAGTGCGGGAACTGCTTGTGGGAGCAGGACGGTGGTTTGTGGGATATTGCTGCCCTCTTACCTCTGTTTGTGGGAAAGCCATGGTTAGAGGCTAGAGTAGGTTCCATGCTATCCATGTCCCCTAAAGCATTTGTGGAATGCAGCTCCATCTTCTGCGATCGCGCATCTGCTGGCATGTGAGGAAGAGAAGGCACCGCTCTGGTGCCATCTTGGCTCTTCAGCATTGCTGTTGTGAGGAAGAAGTCTGTGAGGCGGCGTGGCTTGTGGGCAGAATTATTTTTATTTCTGGACATATCGTCCAGGTGCCGCATGTACCAGCTCTCTCCCTGGGTAGGAAAGAGGGGAAGAGAGCCCCTGTGATGGGCAAGTGGTTGCAAAAAGTTCCAAGACTGAGCGGAGCCAGTGGGTCAGATATCCATCTTGCTTCGTGGCCGGCCACTCCCCCATTAAATTATGGTGTCTGTTTAGTAAACTGAGAATTTTTTTCTCAGTTCAGTTCTCGGCAGTTCTCAGGGAAAATTATCTCCTCTGCAGCCAGTTTATTAAACTGAGAACTTCAGTTCTCAGAGGGAGAACAGAGGAGAAGTGTTTTCTCTGAAAACGGCCGAGATCAGTGTAAAAGTGGGTGGGCTGCCTGTAATCTCGTGAGATATTGTGAGATTACGGTGCAGTCGAGTTCAAAAAGTGAAACTAAAGTTTAAAAGAACATGTAATTAAATGTTTTCAGACATGTGATAACTATATATATATATATATATTGTGACAGCAGGAAGGTAAAGTCACCTGGTTGCATCCAGGGGGGTAGATATATTTCTCCCAGATTCAGGCTTTATGCCGACTTATACAACTAGGGAGTTGATGAAGCCCAGCTGAGGCTAGTGGGCTCATGAATGACTCATACCTCTAGGGAGAGTGCTGGGCGTCGTGAGGCAGGGAGTTGATGAGACCAGCTGAAGCTTGTCAGCTCGTTTAGGCCTCTATAAGAACTCCCAGCTTCATTAGATGTTAGCTCATGCCTGGAACCAGACCTGTGTGGACTGTCTAGGGAGAGTGAAACCCTGTGCGGTGAGGCAAAGCCTGTGTGGCTATTTGTTTGGACTTTTACTAAACCAGGGACTTAGGGACTAGGACAGCACCAGGCTGATCCCAGTTGTTAGTTTAGGAAACCTGCATGTTTAGTCAGAGGTCAAACTGACCAGGATTTATTTTGTTTGTTTCTTTTTGGCTTTGCTGTGTTTTTGTCACTGTACATAGAGAAATAAACCGCACCTTTTGATTTTGAAAACCACAACCTCCGTCTGCTGGCCCTGTTTTTGTGTGGGGAGCCCAACCAGGGGGTCACACACACCCGCTACCGAGTTAACCCCCTCACAGTTGGTGGAGAACCAGTGGCAGTTTTTTTTAAGCCAGCATGGAGGAGATACTGAAACAGCTGGCTCTAGCAAATGCCAATCAACAGCAGACAAATGCAGGTTTGCAAAGGAGCCTTGCAGCCCAGCAGCAAGCTCATCAACAAGCCCAGCAGCAATCTGAGGCCCGCTTCATAGACCTGTTACAGAAGCAAGAGCAGAGACTACAACAAATGGAAGCAGTAATGCAGCAACGTCCGCAGACCAGTGAGGAAAGCCGTCCCACTAATACCGCGTCCTTTGGGGTGAGTCGTTTATTGACAAAAATGACTGGAGAGGATGATCCAGAGGTATTTTTGACCACATTTGAAAGGACTGCTGAAAGAGAAAAGTGGCCTGAGGAGCAGTGGGCTGGACTGGTGGCTCCTCTGTTAACTGGTGAATCGCAGAAGGCTTACTATGACCTAGAGCCTGACCAAGCAAAAGACTATGTGATGCTAAAAGCTGAAATATTGGCAAGGCTGGGTGTCACCCTGGCTGTCCGGGCTCAGCGGGTGCATAACTGGACTTTCCAGCTTGGAAAACCCCCCAGGTCTCAAATGTATGATCTCATTCACCTGAGCAGGAAGTGGCTACAGCCAGAGACTTTGTCCGCACCAGAGATTGTGGAACGTGTTCTAATGGATCGGTTTTTGAGAGCTCTTCCTACTGCCATCCAAAAGTGGGTAAGCCATGGAGACCCAGAGACAGCCGGTGGTCTTGTGGATCGTGTAGAGAAATACTTGGCTACAGAGAACCTGACGGCCTCTTCCAGAGACTCTCGGACTTTCCACCCTAAGACCAGACCATCCCCAGGGGCGGATAAGAGGATTCCAAGGGGTGAGGGTGGAGAGAGTGAGAGGGTGGGAGCTCTACCCAAAGTTTGGCGAGAACAGCCTGGGAAGTCAGGGGCTCAAGAGGCAGCCAAATGGATTGTTTGCTACCGCTGCCGGCAAGCGGGACATATTGCAGCAAATTGCCCGGTTGTGGAGGAACCCATGCAATGTGACTTTCTGATGGACAGACGTCAGTCGCTGTGTGCGACAGTCGCATGCACTGCCATTCGGGGAACTGAGAAACATTTATGCAAAATGTGTATTAATGGTAGAAATGTTGTGGTATTACTGGATTCAGGTAGCCTTGTGACCCTGATAAAGGCTGAATTAGTTAAAACAGAGGTCTCTGGGAATAGCAAGGTAGCTGTTATTTGTGTGCATGGGGACACCCGAGAGTATCCAGTGACTACAGTGTGTTTCGAGACCCCCAAAGGTACCCTCTCTCATCCAGTGGGGTTAGTATCTCAATTACCGCATGATGCCATTGTGGGAAGGGATTTTCCGAAGTTCTGGGAACTGTGGGATGATCCTGAGCCCCCCACTGGTGCCCCTATGTACCAGGAATGTGATAGCCAGAACTCCTCTGAGAGTGGTGAGGACTCTCCAGAATTTCCCTTGTCAGTATTGGCAGGGGAGACTCAAGAAACTGGAGAGGAGCCCACCTCCTCAGACGAAAACCTACCGTCTGTGGAGTTTTCTGATCTGGAGGTTCACAGGGAAAATTTTGCCACAGAACAGTTAAAAGACCCCGCCCTAATAAAGGCACGGGAAAACGTAGTGGAAATAGATGGCGAGTTAGTGAACCCAGATAATACCTGCACTTACCCATACTTCAGCGTAGAGAAGGACCTACTGTATCGGGTGGCAAAAAGGGCAGAAGAAACCGTTGAGCAGCTTGTGGTGCCCAAACCTTACAGGAAGTTGGTGTTGGAGTTGGCCCATGGGCACATTCTTGGAGGTCATCTGGGGACAGAGAAAACCCGAGAGAGGGTATTACAGAGATTCTATTGGCCTGGGGTGATGAAGGACATAGAAAATTATTGTTCCTCCTGCCCTGTGTGTCAGAGGTCGGCCCCGATGCCACATTTCCGTAGCCCGCTGGTCCCTCTACCCATCATTGAGGTCCCGTTTGAGAGAATCGCAATGGATTTGGTAGGTCCTATAATCAAGTCCGCTAGGGGGCACCAGTACATATTGGTTATAATGGACTATGCCACCCGTTATCCAGAAGCGATCCCTCTCAGAAATACCTCGGCCAAAACCATAGCCAAAGAGCTATCTCTTGTTTTTAGCCGGGTGGGTATTTGTAAAGAACTGCTTACGGACCAAGGTACACCCTTTATGTCCCGGGTTATGAAAGAGCTGTGTAAATTGCTCAAAGTGACGCAATTGCGTACATCTGTGTATCACCCCCAAACCGATGGGCTGGTTGAAAGATTCAACAAAACCCTAAAACAAATGTTGAAGAAAGTGGTGGATAGAGATGGAAAGGATTGGGACTGTCTACTTCCTTATTTGATGTTTGCTATTAGGGAGGTGCCCCAATCCTCTACGGGATTCTCCCCCTTTGAGTTACTGTATGGGAGACACCCAAGAGGGCTGTTGGATATTGCCAAGGAAACTTGGGAAAGTGAGAGTTCTCCCCACAGGAGTGTGATTGAGCATGTCGCCCTGATGCAAGATCGAATTGCACAGGTAATGCCCATCGTGAAGGAACATTTGGCCCAAGCGCAGTTGGCACAGCAGAGAGTGTACAACCGTGGAGCAAAGACCCGTACCTTTTCCCCGGGGGATAGGATATTGGTACTTGTCCCTACGGTTGAAAGTAAATTCCTTGCCAAATGGCAAGGCCCCTACGAGATAATGGAAAAAGTGAGCGAAGTGAATTACAAGGTCAGACAACCAGGAAGGCGAAAGCCCGAACAGATATATCACGTTAATCTGTTGAAAGCCTGGAGGGATAGAGAGTCCCTAGTCGCAGAAACTTGGTCACCAGCTCAAACTGGTTGCGTGATTCCGGAGGTTGGAATAGCAGCCACCTTGTCACAACCCCAACAACAGGAGGTTAAGGAGTTTGTGCTTCGCAACAAGGAGGTGTTCTCTGAGCTGCCGGGACAAACATCTGGGGTAGAGCATGATATTATTACCCCGCCCGGTGAAAGGGTGAAGTTAAAACCCTATCGGATCCCAGAGGCCCGACGGGAGGCAATACGGGAGGAAGTACAGAAAATGCTGAACTTAGGGGTGATAGAGGAGTCCCAAAGTGATTGGTCTAGTCCCATTGTGTTGGTGCCTAAACCGGATGGGAGCTAGCGATTTTGTAACGATTTTCGTCAGTTGAACAAAGTTACAAAATTTGACACCTACCCCATGCCACGTATAGATGAGTTGATCGACCGGCTGGGAACAGCCCGATACATGACGACTCTTGACCTCACAAAAGGGTATTGGCAAATTCCCCTGGCCAAGTCGGCCAAAGAGAAAACCGCATTTGTAACCCCAGACGGGGCGTTCCAATATAAGAGAATGCCGTTCGGGTTACAGAATGCGCCGGCCACATTCCAGCGGAAAATGGACCAGATACTGAGGCCCCATCGGAAGTATGCTGCGGCTTACCTGGATGACGTAATTGTCCATAGCACAGATTGGGCCTCACATCTGCCAAAAGTGCAAGCAGTCCTAGACTCTATCCGGGAAGCGGGGTTTACGGCTAACCCCAAGAAGTGTACCATTGGGCAGGAGGAGGCCAAATATCTTGGGTACACCATTGGCAGGGGAGTAATAAAACCCCAACTCAACAAAGTCGAGGCCATCCAGAGTTGGCCACGTCCCAACAGCAAGAAGCAGGTACGAGCCTTTCTGGGAATCGCGGGTTATTATCGGCGCTTCATTCCCCACTTTGCTTCTAAGGCTGTGCCCCTAACCAACCTGACGAAAGGGAAAGGGTCGGTCATGATTAAATGGACCCCCGAGGCGGAGGCAGCATTCCAATTCTTGAAACAAGCCTTATGTAGCCAGCCAGTGTTGTACTCACCCGACTTCTCTAAAGACTTTGTCGTACAAAGTGATGCGTCAGATGTGGGGTTAGGAGCAGTATTGTCCCAGGTCTGGAACGGGGAAGAGCACCCAGTCATTTACCTCAGCAGGAAGTTGAAGTCCCATGAGGTAAATTACGCCACGGTTGAAAAGGAGTGTTTAGCGGTGAAGTGGGCTCTAGATTCCCTTCGGTACTATCTGCTAGGTAGGCACTTTGACATGGTTACGGATCACGCTCCGTTAAAGTGGATGGCTCAAAACAAGGAGACAAATAGAAGAGTGAATAGGTGGTTCCTGGCCCTACAGGAATTCAACTTCACAGTAAAGCATCGCCCTGGCGTTCAAATGGGGAATGTGGATGCTTTGTCTCGAGTACATGAATGCCTGATTGCTGGTGTTCCAACCCCAAGGTTAAAACAAGAGGGGGGGGGTATGTGACAGCAGGAAGGTAAAGTCACCTGGTTGCATCCAGGGGGGTAGATATATTTCTCCCAGATTCAGGCTTTATGCCGACTTATACAACTAGGGAGTTGATGAAGCCCAGCTGAGGCTAGTGGGCTCATGAATGACTCATACCTCTAGGGAGAGTGCTGGGCGTCGTGAGGCAGGGAGTTGATGAGACCAGCTGAAGCTTGTCAGCTCGTTTAGGCCTCTATAAGAACTCCCAGCTTCATTAGATGTTAGCTCATGCCTGGAACCAGACCTGTGTGGACTGTCTAGGGAGAGTGAACCCCTGTGCGGTGAGGCAAAGCCTGTGTGGCTATTTGTTTGGACTTTTACTAAACCAGGGACTTAGGGACTAGGACAGCACCAGGCTGATCCCAGTTGTTAGTTTAGGAAACCTGCATGTTTAGTCAGAGGTCAAACTGACCAGGATTTATTTTGTTTGTTTCTTTTTGGCTTTGCTTTGTTTTTGTCACTGTACATAGAGAAATAAAACGCACCTTTTGATTTTGAAAACCACAACCTCCGTCTGCTGGCCCTGTTTTTGTGTGGGGAGCCCAACCAGGGGGTCACACACACCCGCTACCGAGTTAACCCCCTCACAATATATACACACACACACACACACAGTACTGTATATATACAAATGTGTACACACACACACACATATATACAGTATTTATATACACATATATATATATACATATACACTCACATATACAGTATATATATATATATATATATATATATATATATATATATATATATATATATAGTCATGGTCGAAATTGTTGGCAACCCAGAAATTTTTCCAGAAAATCAAGTATTTCTTACAGAAAAGTATTGCAGTAACACATGTTTTGCTATACATGTGTTTATTCCCTTCGTGTGTATTGGAACAAAACAAAAAAAGGGAGGAAAAAAAGCAAATTGGACATAATGTCACACAAAACTCCAAAAATGGGCTGGTCAAAATTCTTGGCACCCTTTCATATTTGTGGATAAATAAGATTGTTTCAAGCATGTGATGCTCCTTTAAACTCACCTGGGGCAAGTAATAGGTGTGGGCAATATAAAAATCACACCTGAAAGCAGATAAAAAGGAGATGTGTGTGTGTATATATATATATATATATATATATATATTCATGTGTTTGTGTTAGGGTTGTCCCGATACCGATACTAGTATCGGTATCGGCACCGATACCGAGCATTTCCCCAAGTACTTGTACTCGGGGGAAATGCTCCGATGCTTCACCCGATACCTGGGCAGTCAGGGATGATCGGTGCGGTGGGGGGATTTACAAGCACTGATCTGCCTGTATACATTTCAATAAAGCCTGACAGCTTCTCCCCGGACACCCCCCCTTTTTAGCTGCTTTAGTGAAATTTATACAGCGGTGATCGGTGCTTGTAACTCCCCCCCAACACGCACTGATCACCGCTGACTGTCACTGTATCTTTCTCCGTGCTGCTATACTCCTCCACGCTCTGTGTCCCCCTCTGTGCTGTTCTCCCCCTCCGTGCTCTGTGTCCCCCTCTGTGCTGCTCTCCCTCTCTGGTTCGTTGTCCCCCTCTGTGCTGCTCTCCCCCTCCGTGCTCCCCTCGGTGCTGCTCTCCTTCTCCGGGTGTCCTTGTATCCCCCTCCGTGCTGCTGCTGTCGGCGCTCCGTGTCCCGTGTCCCCCTCCTGCTGCTCTCCCCCTCTGCGCTCCGAGTCCCCCCACCATGTCCTCCTCCACCCCCCCTGTCCTCAGTATCTCAGGATGGAGAGCGGAGGTAGGAGCCGCTAAAGCCGGCTCCTTCCTTTTCGAATGAACAGAGTCAGTGATCACTGACTCTGTTCATTCATATAACTGAAACATCGTAACCTGTGTTTACGATGCTTCAGTTTATGAATGGAGAGGAGCCTCCTGTCCATTCATTTTAGCTGAGGCTGCAGAGAAAGGGACTGGGGAATCTGTGTCCCTCATCCCTTTCTCTGTCTCATAGGGGAGATGTCAGAGGTCTGTTAAGACCCCTGAAATCTCACCAAAGCCCCCCAACAGCGCTAAAAAAAAAAAAAGGAAAAAATAATGAATTGTAAAAAATAATAAAATTAAAAAAAACACACTGACACAATCCACTCCCCCCCCCCCTAAAAAAAAATTTTTAAAATAAAGCACTGTAAAAAAAAAAATTGTAAAAAAAAAAAAAAAAAAATACTGACACATGACATTAAAAAAAAGTATCGGTAATCGGTATCGGCGAGTACTTGAAAAAAAGTATCGGTACTTGTACTCGGTCTTAAAAAAGTGGTATCGGGACAACCCTAGTTTGTGTATATGTGTGTATACATTTATATAAATACTGTGTGTGTATGTATGTATATAGGTAAAAAGGAATATTGCGCTATTAAACTAACTGGTAGAGCAGCAACAATAGTGATATACAACACATACGAAATAGAATAAAGAAAAGTTGCGCTAAAACTTGATATAAGAGATATACCATATATGGCAATGATAATGGTATATCTTTAAATTAAAAGTGTCCAATTCATAAAAAGAAAAATATGTATGCGTTTTAAAAAGTGAATAAACGAATCTGAACCAACAGTGATAATTAGGTGTTATATAAAGTTCTTTGTTTTAAAAGGAAGTCCAAAAAAACTCTCTGATGCAGTGTAACCAAATCCACAGTGCCACAACGATAAGAAAAACGTGATGACAGAAAAACACCTCCACCTCTAGCAAACAGCCGCTTACCAGATGAACATGATCTCTTATTACAGGAGATCAAACTCGCATGGGTTAATGATCCAGCCTGGGGTTCTTTACGATATACACCGCAGCATACAGCAAACAACTTGCAGGGATGCGAATTTCAGCCAATGATGTTCAAGGTCTTCGCCACATGTAATAACGAATGGATACGCATAGCGTAAAATCCTTTAAACTTTAATTCGTAAACAATAAAAATACACTTACAATTAAGTGGATAGGTGTAAGCATAAAAAGATCGAGCTGGCCGGCTCCTCGAGTGTGCAGCCCGTATCTTCCGGGTCTGTAGTAAAACGCGGTGACGTCAGAACGTCGTGCCTCCCAACGTTTCGTCACAAAGGGGACGTGTTCCGATTAGTTTCGGTTCATTTCTTGTGCACAACGGAAAAATTTGTTTCGGTTCGTTTCTTTTCGGTCCTGTTGATTCGTTCGTAATTTTGCTAGATGGGATTTTTCGTGTTCGGACTAATTCGTATTTTCGCAAGCAACATTTTTCGTTGAATCGGAATGATTCATATTAATGTAAGCCTTATTTTTAGTTGATTTATAATTCGTACTTTCGGTAGAGTACATTGTTTTTGATTCTGGACACAACTCCTACTTTCGTAACTTTTTTTGGGTTTGTAATTTTCCGTGTCTCTCTCACAACGACGCTGCCTATTATGCCTAATGTGCTTCGAATGGATTTGTACTTTTCTAAATACATAGCGGTTATTTGTAACGATTCAAAATCTTGTATTTTAAATGCGGCTATAGCCTCTGCCCCTGTACACCATTTTGAGAGGGAGTTCAGCACGGTGAGGGAGAAGCAGAGAGCAGAGCAGAGTGTTATTGTGCTTCGAATGGATTCGTACATTCGTAACTTTTTTCATAACAAATTATGCCGAAGATATTCGGGCATTCGCTATTTGCGATATAATTTATTTCGGATTCGGTTTTATTCGTAATTGCTTTGTTCGGAAATTCGAATTCTTCCAAAAGTTGCTAAATTCGGATGAATTTGGATTCATTACGAAACAAATTGCACAATCCTAGTGATCATCATGATCTCGGCTTATCACGGTTTATTAAACGGACACCTATATTTTTTAAAGACACTAATATTATTAATAGTGGACAAAAGAAAATATTCTTAAACCTAAAACTGTATTAAGTTAATAAAATTCTATGTGTGAATGAGGTCTTGGGGCTCATTCACAGGGGTGCTGTGGTCTGTACAGTGTGAACCAGTGGTTTCCTTATGTGACTGGAGCTGGGTGCTGGCAGTCTATATTACACTATGGGGATGCAGCAGCTGTTCAAACATAGCCATAGGTCCTAATTTGACAGGCGTGTGGTTGTGTTCGTGAGTCCCAAACCTAGCAGTGTACATTTGTGGCTACTCACCCGTGCCTGAAAACCTGTCAAATTAGGACCTGTGAGTGTGTTCGTACAGATAGTGCATCCCCGTACAGTAAAAGCCACATAAAGAAACCCAACGCTTCAATAGCAATGGAAGAAATTATTACTGCTCTTCATAGAGGGTAAACCTCACAGTTAACACAGTTTACTATGCTTCAGTGACGATTGGACGCAGTGAGTGATTGGTAGCGACTGCTCACTGTGTTCATTCATGAAACAAAGGGGATGGTAAATATAACATATTTACGAGAGCCAATCTCTCCATCCTGAAATAATCCTCTGTGTGCCCTCAGAAGCTGCTGGTGGGAGAGGAGAGGAGGGTAGCTGGTAGGGGCACACAGGAGGGCCCAGACAGCAGGGGGATGAGGGGCAGATAAAAAGCTGATCCCCATGCACAGAGTGATGGGAAGAAGGGATGGAAAGTAGGAAAAGCCGACAAGGCAGGGGGAGGTCTGGATATAATGCGCATATACACAGGTCCGCTGATAAGGCAGTACAGTCAGCCCTCCTGTTTGGCAGGTGACTGACTTCCCCTTTTAAACTGATGGGGCCTAGGGCTGGTACAGAAGGAAACAGGAGGGATATATAAACAGTATATATACTGTATATATAGCACCCTCTACTTAGGTAGGTGCTAGAATAGGATATTTTGTGTGATAGGTAAGGTAAATTTAGGTAGGCCTGGCTGCCAGCCAGGCCTGTTTGTTTTGATTTGGGCTGGGAGTGGCTCAGAGCAGCAGCTGGTGACTCACAGGCAGCAAAACTAAGACCTCATTCTTCTAACTAGAGCCTTTAATGAAACCCTCTGTAACTCTTAAGCCCTGTACACACGATAGGTTTAACCGATGAAAACAGTCCGATTAACTTTTTTCATCGGAAAAACCGATCGTGTATGGGCCCCATCGGTCTTTTTTCCATTGGTGTTTAAAAATAGAACATGTTTTAAATTTATCCGATGGTTAAAAAACCAATAGCGAATTACTATCGTCTGTGGGGAACTCCATCGGATAAAAAACCCACGCATGCTCAGAATCAAGTCGCGCATGCTCAGAAGCATTGAACTTCATTTTTCTCGGCTCATCGGAGTGTTTTACGTCACGGCGTTTGGAACAGTCATTTTTTTGACTGATGGTGAGTAGGCAAGACTGATGAAAGTCAGCTTCATCGGTTTTCCGATGGAAATCCGATCGTGTGTACAGGGCTTCAGTTTCACGTTCAATGCAATGACCGTGATGTGTAGGAGGGCCGCTGCTGTGGGTTCTAACATATTGCTACAACATGAGACAAATATTTAGATACAAATGTGAGGGAGATATTTCATAGTTTCCAAAACAAAAATAAAAAAAAAACAACTAGACGGAATGCTGCCTTCACTTCAGAAAAAATACAATGCGAAAAACATGAGAGCAGCTCGAAAACCGCGAGGGCAGGTAATTTCAACGAATCAAGGAAATGTGAAATTTGGGTGGGATTAGGGTTAGGGTTTGCTGTGAAGACATTTTGTTGTGGATTAATTAAATCTTCTCCTATAAGCAAATAATTCCATGCGCTAATAAGCACAATTATAGCTCTCTTGTATAATGCTGGGAAAGCGCGCTTGTTTATCTCCAAATAACACAGACAGATGCTGGTATCACGTTGAGTTTAGCAAAAACCTGCAATAGAATAATCTACTGCATTTATTTATACTGTAAACATGAATAACAAAGGAAGGTGGTGGCTTCAGAATCAGCGAATCAGACACTTGTATTCTTTCAAAAGAACCAATCACACACATGTATATATTCAAATACAATTCCAGTAGTGACCTGTGCAGATGGTCGTGTGCAGAGCCATGCGGTCATCTTATTGTGAGACACAAAGTGTCTCACAATTTGAACACTACTTACAGGTAGGGATGAGCTTCGAGTTTGAGTCGAACTCATGTTCGACTCGAACATTGCCTGTTCGCATGTTCGCCGAACAGCGAACAATTTGGTGTGTTCGTGGCAAATTCGAAAAGCCGTGGAACACCCTGTAAAAGTCTATGGGAGAAATCTAAAGTGCTAATTTTAAAGGCTTATATGCAAGTTATTGTCATAAAAAGTGTTTGGGGACCCGGGTCCTGCCCCAGGGGACATGTATCAATGCAAAAAAAGTTTTAAAAACGGCCGTTTTTTCGGGAGCAGTGATTTTAATAATGCTTAAAGTGAAACAATAAAAGTGAAATATTCCTTTAATTTTCGTACCTGGGGGGGGGGGGGGGGGGAGTATAGTATGCCTGTAAAGCAGCGCTTGTTTCCCTTGCTTAGAACTGTCCCTGCACAAAGTGTCATTTCTGAAGGAAAAAAAGTAATTTAAAAGCACTCGTGGCTATAATGAATTGTCGGCTCCCGACAATACAGAGAATACAGAGAAAAGTCATTGATAAAAAAAAAAAAAAAAATGTGTGGGGGTCCCCCCAAATTCAATTACCAGGCCCTTCCGCCTACGTCATTGGCTGAGCGGACCTGATGGGGAACTTCCTCCGCAGTGTAGGTCCGCTCAGCCAATGACGTTTCAAGTGGAGACTGCAGAGCTTGACATCGGATCGCCGCGGGACATTGGATTACATCGCTGGAATGTGTTTTTTATTTTTAATAAAGGACTTTTCCAAGGTGTCTGTGTGCTTTTTTTACATTTTTTTTACGCTTTCTTTGTGAAATGGTAGGGGTACAATGTACCCCTTACCAATTCACATAGGGGGGCCGGGATCTGGGAGTCCCATTTGTTAAAGGGGTCCTCCAGATTCCGATAAGCCCCCTGCCCGCAGACCCCCACAACCACCGGGCAAGGGTTGTGGGGATGAGGCCCTTGTCCCCATCAACATGGGGACAGCCTCCCCATGTTGAGGGCATGTGGCCTGGTACGGTTTAGGGGTGGGGGGTGCTCTCTCGTCCCCCCCTCTTTTCCTGTGGCCTGCCAGGTTATGTGCTCAGATAAAGGGTTTGGTATGGATTTTTGGGGGAACTCCACGCCATTTTAAAAAAAATTTGGGGTGAACCTCCCCTTAAAATCCATACCAGACCTGAAGGGTCTAGTATGGATATTTGGGGGGAACGTCACGTCGTTTTTTTTTTTATTTGACGCAGGGTTCCCCTTAATATCCATACCAGACGTGAAGGGCCTGGTAATTGAATTTGGGGGGACCCCCACGCATTTTTTTATCAATGACTTTTCTCTGTATTGCCGGGAGCCGACAATTCATTATAGCCGCGAGTGGTTTTAAATGGCTTTTTTTCCTTCAGAAATGACATTTTGTGCAGGGACAGTTCTAAGCAAGGGAAACAAGCGCTGCTTTACAGGCATATTTTACCCCCCCCCCCCCCCCCCCCTGGTACGAAATTTAAAGGAATATTTCACTTTTTATTTCTCACTTTATGCATTATTAAAATCACTGCTCCCGAAAAAAAACAGTTTTTAAAACTTTTTTTTGCATTGATACATGTCCCCTGGGGCAGGACCCGGGTCCCCAAACTATAACTTGCATATTAGCCTTTATAATTAGCACTTTTGAATTTGAACGTTCGAGTCCATTGTATTTAAGAGGGTTCTAAAGTTCACACAAACTTTAGGTCTGTTCGCAGGTTCTGGTGTGAACCGAACATGGGGGTGTTCGGCTCATCCCTACTTACAGGGCTCTGAACACGATCGTGTGCACATTCCCACTGCTACCAATGACGCGAGCTGTACTCTATCATGGCTCAGTGGGCCATAATTTTTGTATGGGTATGCTATGGTTCCCATATACGCAGATCTGCTTGCTAGGAGTGTTGATGCAATCGCCATGAGGTAGCCAGTCTCTTGGTGAGGCATAAACGAACATCCCTAAAAGTGCAAACAGATCTGCCGTGTCCACGGGAAGGTTTCAGCAGCCAATGGTCTTCCACCAACGTCTGTATGTGTGAACACGCTCGCATGAGCGTATTATAGCCAAACTGACTCTGGGGGACATCTGACAACATAGATTAATATATATTTCCACAACAGTCTAGTTAGAAGAATGAGGTCTTAGTTTTGCTGCCTGTGAGTCACCAGCTGCTGCTCTGAGCCACTCCCAGCCCAAATCAAAACCTTATCCATATGGGCCTAAGCTTTGTCACTAGTATCCCTGATTCAGGTACGACAATCTTTACCTATAAATTCACATAAACCCCTCTTGGATGCCAACAGATAATCCTGGGCCAACTTTTAATATAAGGGTCTTGATCTGCTGTTGTTCTTGTGGGATCTTCCTTGCAGCTTCAACAGTTACATTGAACATCCCATCCACGCTGGATGAGAAATTGTTCAATCATTTCTTAAGCTCAAGCCCCCACCCTGTACAAGCAGGAAACCATGCCCAGACCTGGTCGGGGTTGGTGAACAATTCCCTTGTAGCTGTTCCTGCCATTCTTACCTTCTCTCGTGCCATCAGATCCTCAGGATCGGCTGCGACATAAGATGCTGGGGCGAGTTTCACCCAGACGCATTAACCTCTTGCATTAGGGGGGATTACCTTATAAGCTGTAGACCGCATAAGTACCAAACTAAAGTTGAAGCACACTTGTGGGCTACCTAGCTGTCCCGATACCCAAACTGGCAAGAACCAGTGCTATTGGTAAAACTGTAACAAATTTTACCCTCCAGAAATTTATTGTTAAGTTCTATTGACAAGTATCTGTTTGGAGTTTTTTACTTGTTTTTTTTTTCAAAATTCCTCATACCAATCTGAACCTCATATATAGCATGTACCGCTGTCATCGCTGGGGTACTAAAGCTCGGTGGTGATTCAGAGAAGACCCAGCAATTGGTCCTGTTCGCTTTCTTAGCTAGTTGAAGAATACACTTTAAACAATAAGTTGGGATGCTTTTCATCGTTGCCCTTGCTAAAATATACTAAACTAAAAAAAAAAATTTACAAAGATACTCCTCATTCTTTGGTGTGGTTGAGCAGCTTCTTGCAGTGGCTGGCGTGGATCTAGTTGTCTCGTCCCTCAAACTAACGACCCAGTCACCTGGTTGGAAAGAATGTAAACCGGTTATTGTATCAGGGTCCAGGAGGGACTCATGAACCCTGTGGTGGACCATTTGAAGTTCACGTTACAGTGTCTGCACCTACCCCATCAGCTGAGAATGTCGACAGCTGCTGAGGAAAGTATAACCCTGTTTTTGGTTGACCTTCAAACAAACCTCTTATGGAGATAACCCAGACATGTGGGAACTCAATGAACCCTTTTTCACTTTTCACCGACTGTGGTCACTGAACCTGTGTGTGGCTTACCATCTGGGGTGTAATACCTGGAACCATTGACAAAAAGGTTCTTAGCATCTGGGATGGGAGCCTCCTTCATCAGACTGCTGGTTGTTGATTCAAATTCCATCAAAGAAAGACAGTCGTAGAATATGTCGTTCTACTAGGTCACAAACTTGTTTAGAATTAGAAAGGTTAGTATTATTGGTTTGAAAATGGTAATTCTTACCTTTATCCCCCCATTTTCTTCCTCATTACAAACCGGAGGAAGAGACGCAGGGTTTAAAATGGTGCAGAAAAAAACAATGACACAGCCTATTATACTTTTACCCTCTTTTAGGCATGTGTATTTATGCATGTGTACAGCTATCTACATACACCTTCAGAAACTCACTGGACCTGCAAATATACTTATAAACAAAAGTTATTACTCTATCCTTCATCTTTAACCTGCAAAGAAAGGCAACCAATACAATATTCTTGTACATTGGTAAATTTTCACTGACATTTCTCAAAACCGACATTAATGAAAACCTCTGTAACTCTTAGTTTCACGTCCCTACAAAAATACAATGGCCAAGATGCGTAGGAGGGCCGCCGCTGTGGGTTCTTACATATTGCTACATACAAACAATTAGAAGACTAAAACATGAGACAAAAATTTAGATGCAAATGTGAGGGACATATTTCATAGTTTCCAAAACAAAAATATAAAAAAAACAACTAGACGGAATGCTGCCTTCACTCTTTTAACAAAAGAAAAAAATACAATGGGGAAAAAACATTAGAGCAGCTTGAAAACCTTGCATGGGCCAGCCACACAAAGATGAAAAACAGGCGTGAGAATTTTAACCACACAAGTGTGTACTACACATCCATCAACCCACTCATCATTAAAGATTTCTGAAGACACAACTGAGGTATTTCCAAGGTATTTTTATTCTGGAGACTCGTACCTCCAGACATCAAAAGTATCTTCCAAAGGAATACACCTTACTGTACCCTCTGACCGAATATATAAGTCTTTAGGGGTCTCATGTCTGGAGCACCAAACCCAGACCTCATTTGCGGTGCAGCTGTCTGACTGGTGTGGAGCCTAATTTTTTTCCTCCAACGCATGGTCGGCAACATTACCCATGACGATTCAAATCGTTTTTTTTTGGGCAGACTCTGCGTCTAAAGAACCCTGCGTTTTACTTTCAGAGCGGTTATTGTTTGCGCCTTTATCACTATAACCGCCCCCCAGTATTCTGATTATTATACACGGCCTGACCGGAGCTGCTAGAATACTACTCCTCATGTTTTATGCTAATACAATCGGGCACTGGAATTCCGACTATTATACACGGCCTGACCGGTCTGACGATATACAACCCTCTAAACGTGTTCGTCAGACAACTACAAAGCACCCTGAAATCCTCCAAACAATATCATGGCTTGTATCTGTACCTAGATGTTACGACAATAACGTGGATGCCTCCCGTTTACTCTACCCAAAACTGTATTACAGTATAAAACTTCGCAAAACAACTGGAATTCAATTTAAAAACCAAAGTGATTTCCATCATCCTTCCAAACACAAGTCACTTTGTCCACATGCTTGTTTCAAAAGACCCAAGCTCCTCCCACCAACTTCCTGTTGATACATCAAATCCTGCAAAGAACTTCCTGTTGAATATATCACATCCTGAAAAGAACTTCCTGTTGCATACATCACATCCTGCAAAGAACTTTCTGTTGTCTGCTCAGCTCTAAAAACCCATCTAACTGGTTTATTTACATATCAATGGACACGAAGGGGGAGGGGAAGCCTGGCTTCCCTGAACTTCATATTATGTCTATCAAGTCACTAAAAAATCTATGGCTACCCCCTCTGGACTTTATAACATCATATAGGAAACTTCAACATCTTTAAAAAAACTTTTGTCCAGGAAAGGGTGGGATAAACCCCCCATATTGCAAATGGGAGGGAATACCTCTCGACTCCCATATCCCCTGGGCAGTCAGACCACAAGTTTTGAGACCGAAATTCCACACAACAACAATGCAACTAAAGCCAAAAACTGAAACTCCTGCAAAAAGATGGCTCACCCTCACTAAATGCTGAAACCTGGCCCAAAAGCAGAGCAATTCCACCCAAAACGAAAACACAGTAGACACGAAATGGCAGTTGCAACAAACAAAAATCAGGCCATGACAAAATGGTGGAAGAAATCCGGACTATTGCAAAATGGCCGACTAAAGCCGGGCCACGACCACATGGTAGATGAAATCTGGACTGCAACAAAATGGCCGATGACAATCGGACCACGACAAAACGAACAACAAAATGGCCGACCTTAAGAAATAAAAAAGAACAGTCGCTGATCCCGCCAAAAACCAACACAAACCGAGATTTCTTCTTGAGAAAACCAAAATTTCTACCCACAAAAACTGACTACACAATTGGGACCCCAAATGAACACTTAACCGTAGACAAACACTTTAGGCTACATCAACTAGGGCCCATAGGAGACCTAAAACACAGGCTGTCCAACCAAACTGCACATTCAAAAACGCCAAAATTATATACTTATCTCTGGCATCAGCTTCCACAGGAACAACACATTGAGATATACAAACAGCGATAGTTGCATGCCTGATCTTTTCATCTCAAAACAATAGAGCTCCCCCATGCTATTGTCCAGAAACCTGAGACCATCCATAGGGCTTAGCCCTTTCATCAAACAGCTCCTATTGTAAATGATGTCCCAGCAATGCATAGCCGTCCTTCCCCCCTCAGCCACATGGCCACTTGAATATGCAGCAGCCATTTTCAAACCAAACCTTTTCTAAACGACCATCAATGTCCACCAAACCATCTGTATCTTGAGTCAGTTAAACAATCTACTTGTTGGCCCCATACATAGGTAATAATCACAATTCATACATTTCTATTTCTCATAAACATCACAAGCTTATTACACAATATACAGTTACTAACTGTACACTAGGGATGAGCCGAACACCCCCCGGTTTGGTTCGCACCAGAACATGCGAACAGGCAAAAAATTTGTTCGAACACGCGAATACCGTTAAAGTCTATGGGACACAAACATGAAAAATCAAAAGTGCTAATTTTAAAGATTAATATGCAAGTTATTGTCAGAAAAAGTGTTTGGGGACCTGGGTCCTGCCCCAGGGGACATGTATCAATGCAAAAAAAAAGTTTTAAAAAAGGCAGTTTTTTCAGGAGCAGTGATTTTAATAATGCTTAAAGTGAAACAATAAAAGTGAAATATTCCTTTAAAATTCATACCTGGGGGGTGTTTCAAGTATGCCTGTAAAGCAGCGCATGTTTCCTTGTGTTTAGAATTGTCCCTGCACAAAATGTAATTTCTGAAGGAAAAAAAGTCATTTAAAACCACTCGCGGCTATAATGAATCCCCGGGTCCCCGGCAATACAGAGAAAAGTCATTGAAAAAAAATGCCAGGGGTCCCCCCCAGTACATTACCAGGCCCTTTGGGTCTGGTATGAATATTAAGGGAAACCACTGTCATTTTTTTCAATGGCTTTTATCTGTATTGCCGGACCCGACAATTCATTAATAGATGCAGTCGTTTTAAATGACTTTTTTTCCTTCAAAAATTACATTTTGCACAGGGAATCAAAATTAAAAAAAAAATGCGTGGGGGTCCCCCCAAAATTCCATTACCAGGCCCTTCAGGTCTGGTATGGATATTAAGGGGAACCCTAAACCAAAAAAAAAAAGCGTTGGGGTCCCCCCCAAATTCCATATCAGGCCCTTCAGGTCTGGTATGGATATTAAGGGGAACTCCGCACCAAAATAAAATAAAAAATCCATACCAGACCCTTATCCGAGCACGCAACCTGGCAGGCCGCAGGAAAAGAGGGGGGGCGAGAGAATTCCCCCCCCCTGAACCGTACCGTACCAGGCCACATGCCCTCAACATGGGGAGGATGTCCCCATGTTGATGGGGACAAGGGCCTCATCCTCACAACCCTTGCCCGGTGGTTGTGGGGTTCTGCGGGCAGGGGGCTTATCGGAATCTGGAAGCCCCCTTTAACAAAGGGGACCCCCAGATTCCGCCCCCCTATGTGAATTAGTAACGGGTACATTGTACCCCTACCATTTCACAAAGAAAGTGTAAAAAATTGTAAAAAAAACACACAGACACAGTTGGGAAAGTCCTTTATTAAAAATAAAAAAATTAAAAAAACATTCCAGCGATGTAATCCAGTCTGTCCAGCGTTGTTCTCTATGTCCCACGGTGATCCGATGTCCAGCGATGCTGCAGTGTCCTCCACCTCCAGTCTCCACTCCACACAAAATCTCCATGACGTACGAGGGGGCGGGGTCACCCATCACATCATAGGGCAAGCCCCAGATTTCCCCGCTTGCCGGGGAGTAGCCAATGACGTAGGCGCCTATGTAGGCGCCTATGTCACCCAACACATTGGACAGAGAAAACAAAGCCCTTTGCCTCAGGACAACAAAGTATTTCCAATGGTTTGATGTCCTTGACTGGGATCCCCTCTCCCCTCCTCCTGATCCGATATGTAGATGATTCTGTTCGCTCCATAATATCCTGGCCCACCATCATAGTCATGGAAATTCCACTATAGGCTGCATGTAATCCACGTCACTTTCAGCCTTTTTGTATAATGCATCTTAGTACGACCCTGTTTCCATATCTTCCCAAGTAACATAGACATGACCATTATCCTTACATCCTTAGCTCCACAGCTCGACTGCCTGATAATGGGAGCAATCTTTATTTATATAAAAATAGAGCCTGGTTGCAAACAGCAGGAGTTATACAAATATCAACCAATGAACAATGACTAGGGGAGTCTTTTGGGCATGTCTGGGAAGGGGAAGTGTGTATGATTTCCTGCCCCCTGTCTCTGTAAGCCATCATCTTCAGCTAGACAAAGAAATCCGCATGGCTGGTCTTGAAATCATGGACGCTGTCCCCGACCATAACAATTCAAAGACTGCGTTTTCAACTTTGGCGGTAATCCTTATTCTGCATTGTTCAGAGAACAACGCATAGCCGTATTTTAATACCATTCCTGTGGATGGGGAGATTATCTGCAGGGGCATGCCATGGTCCCCCCATGTGCTGATCACAGAAAGACAAAAGCGCGCATCCCCCATAACCAATAATGTCTTTGCAGAGTGAACACATCCCCCTCAGACGATCGTATGTGCATTGCACAGGGGCCCTTCGCTGGCGGACATATCCCCACTCTGCAAAAATTTCTCTGCATCCCCAAGAAGCTTTCCACTACCAAAACGTATCTCAACCAGCGTCAGTCTGCCCTAGTCTGCTCTTTAGAGCAGGCTGCAGGAGAACTAACACTGGGAGACACTGGGGGTGAGTTACTAATAACAGTGCGCTGCGCTGGTTGATATCTTAATTGCTGCGCCGGATGAATCCTTCACTGGGCGCAGGAACCAGCGGCGCACTGTTATAGTAAATAAAAATGTCAGTGGCGCTCTATTGAAAATGAATGGTTCCCTATGGGAGTCCATTGATTTGAATAGAGGTCGCCCGGGAAGTCGGATGAAGCCGATCCGACTCGCGGGGCGACTCGTGTGCCGGCTGACACAGGGACAGCGCGACTTTGCGAGGCAACTTGGACATGACCTGAGCGTGAAGCAGCCGCTCAAGTCATGTCCTAGAGACGACTACCTGGCCGAGAATGTATCCAGCGTGATGGCATCGCGCTGGTTCTCGGCAGCCTCGCGCTCGCTGTCCCGTGTTTGGTATGAATCATGAAGGGGAACTCCACGCCAAATTTTTATTAAAAAAACGGCATGGGTTTCCCTCCAGGAGCATACCAGGCCCTTAGGTCTGGTATGGATTTTAAGGGGAACCCCCTAAGCCAAAAAAATGGCATGGGGGTCCCCCCAAAATCCAAACCAGACCCTTATCCGAGCACGCAACCTGGCAGGCCACAGGAAAAGAGGGGGGATGAGAGAGCGGCCCCCCTCCCTCCTGAACCGTACCAGGCCGCATGCCCTCAACCTGCGGCCCCCCCACCCCAAAGCACCCTGCCCCCATGTTGATGGGGACAAGGGCCTCTTCCTGACAACCCTGGCCGTTGGTTGTCGGGGTCTGCGGGCGGCGGGCTTTTCAAAATCCGGGAGCCCCCTTTAATAAGGGGGCCCCAGATCCCAGCCCCCCCCACCCTATGTGAATGAGTATGGGGTACATCGTACCCCTACCCATTCACCTGGTGGAAAAAAAAGTCAATAAAAAACACAACACAGGTTTTTAAAGTAATTTATTAGGCAGCTCCGGGGGTCTTCCTGCCGGGCGCCCCGCTATCTTCTTCCAGCTCTTTTGCTAGCGGGGTCCTAGTCTTCATCGTCGTCTTCTTCTGACTTCGGGGGTCTTTCTGCCGGGCGCCCCACTATCTTCTTCCAGCTCTTTTGCTAGCGGGGTCCCGGTATTCATCATCGTCTTCTTCCGACTTCGGGGGGTCTCTTGTTCTGTTCTCCGGTGTCGTCTCTGCGCTCTCCGGTTCTTCTCCCGCTCTCCGGTGCCTTCTCCACGATCTCCGGTTCTTTCTGCCTTCTGCCGGGTGCCCCGCTATCTTCTTCCAGCTCTTTTGCTAGCGGGGTCCCGGTCTTCATCGTCGTCTTCTTCCCTCTTCCCTCTTCTCTCCTTCCGATGAAAGTAATGAAGACCGGGACCCCCGCTAGCAAAAGAGCTGGAAGAAGATAGCGGGGCACCCGGCAGAAGGCAGAAAGAACCGGAGATCGTGGAGAAGGCACCGGAGAGCGGGAGAAGAACCGGAGAGCGCGGAGACGTCACCGGAGAACAGAACAAGAGACCCCCCGAAGTCGGAAGAAGACGACGATGAAGACCGGGACCCCGCTAGCAAAAGACCTGGAAAAAGGTAGCGGGGCGCCCGGCAGAAAGACCCCAGAAGTCGGAAGAAGATGAAGACCGGGACCCCGCTAGCAAAAGACCTGGAAAAAGGTAGCGGGGCGCCCGGCAGAAAGACCCCCGAAGTCGGAAGAAGACGACGATGAAGACCGGGACCCCGCTAGCAAAAGAGCTGGAAGAAGATAGCGGGGCGCCCGGCAGAAAGACCCCAGAAGTCGGAAGAAGACGACGATGAAGACCGGGACCCCGCTAGCAAAAGAGCTGGAAGAAGATAGCGGGGCACCCAGCAGAAGGAGCTGCCTAATAAATTACTTTAAAAACCTGTGCTGTGTTTTTTATTGACTTTTTTGCCACCAGGTGAATGGGTAGGGGTACGATGTACCCCATACTCATTCACATAGGGTGGGGGGCCGGTATCTGGGGTCCCCTTTATTAAAGGGGGCTCCCGGATTCCGATAAGCCCCCCGCCCGCAGACCCCGACAACCAACGGCCAGGGTTGTCGGGAAGAGGCCCTTGTCCCCATCAACATGGGGACATCCTCCCCATGTTGAGGGCATGTGGCCTGGTACGGTTCAGGAGGGAGGGGGGCGCTCTCTCGCCCCCTCTTTTCCTGCGGCCTGCCAGGTTGCATGCTCGGATAAAGAGTCTGGTGTGGATTTTTAGGGGGACCCCACGCTATTTTTTTTTACGTTTGGCGCGGGGTTCCCCTTAAAATCCATACCAGACTTGAAGGGCCTGGTATGGATTTTTAGGGGGACCCTCACAGGTTTTTTTTTAAGTTTGGCGCGGGGTTCCCCTTAAAATCCATACCAGACCTGAAGGGCCTGGTATGGATTTTGGGGGGACCCCCACGCCATTTTGTTTGTTCATTTTGTTGGGGGGGACCCCACGCTGTTTTTTTTCAAGATATTTTTTTTTTGAGCCGGCAATGTTTATTTATTTTTACATTTCCTTTAACAACCAGCTATAAACAGGTTAAAAAAAATAAAAAATTGCTGCAAAATCACGGTACTTGCGTTTTGGATCCGGGTCCATTGAATTCTATTACATCCAAAACACAGTTTTTGGCCTGGAAAAAAAATCTGCAGTTGCGTTTAACACACAAAGCCTAAAAATGCCTTTAGACGCCAAAGATTTCCACGTTTCAGATGCGGTACCGGCGTTTAGCCGCATTTTAGTTTAGAAGCGTTTTTAAAGGTGACCTATTTTTTTACATTGATAAACTCAAAAATTATGGCAAATGAGGAAAAACTATTAAAAAAAAAATATATATATATATATATATATATATATATATATATATATATATATATATATATCAAAAAAATTATGAAATTGCTTCCATTGCATTGTGGACAATCCACAACTTGGGGCAGGTGACGTGGCAAGTGGACAATCCACAACTTGGGGCAGGTGACATGGCAAGTGGACAATCCACAACTTGGGGCAGCTGAGGTGGCAAGTGGACAATCCACAACTTGTGGCAAGTGATGTGGCAAGTGACACGCTAAATACAACTACACTGCTGCTCTCTCAGCTGCTGATACTCACTCTGGTCTCACAAAATAGCTGAAATGGTAAATAATACTGTTTTTGGAGCTAAGGGCGGCTCCTTATGATGTTTCCTAACTAAACGCAAACGCCACAAAGCGCGCCTTTCTAAACACCGCTTTCAAACTTAGTTCTGAAGACTTTGCACCAGCGTCCCGTGTACATGGGGCATAAAAACGCCTATGCCATTTACAGCTCAAAAACGCCATGGTGGCCATGAGGCCATAAGCTAACATGGAGAGACGTTTTTAAGCTGCCAAAAACGCTCAAACAAGCGGCTGGAAAAACGTCCGTGTGCATGTAGCCTTATATTAACCACTTGCTTACTGGCCACTTAAACCCCCTTCCTGCCCAGACCAATTTTCACATTTCAGCGCTGATGCACTTTAAATGACAATTGCGCGCTCATACAACACTGTAACCCAATGAAAATTTGGCACACAAATAGAGCTTTCTTTTGGTGCTATTTGATCACCTCTGCGTTTTTTTTTTTCGATAAATACAGAAGACCGACAAAAAAAAAAAATAGGATATTTCACCACTGGGCCTATTCTGGCACTTTTTTCCTTCATGTAAAAATCATAAATTTATGGCTATAAAATTACTTCAAAGCCCCAAACATTATATATGTTTTTTTAGCAGACACCCTGGGGAATAAAATGGCGGTCATTGTAAATTTTTAGCTTGCTCGGTATTTGCGCAATACATTTTCAAACGCCTTTTAAAAAAAAAATGGTTTAATGAATTAAAAAAAAATACAAAACAGTAAAGTTAGCCCAATTTTTGGGGATAATCTGATGTTGTTATGCTGAGTAAATAGATACCTAACATGTCAAGCTTTAAAATTGCGCACACTCATGGAATGACACCAAACTTCAGTACTTAAAAATCTCCCTAGGCGATGCTTTAAATTTTTTTACACGTTACCATTTTCGCATTACAGAGGAGGTCTAGTGCTAGAATTGTGTGGTTTGAACGGCGTTTACATATGTGGGCGGGACTTACGTGTGTGTTTGCTTCTGAGCGCGAGCTACCGGGGACATGTGCGTTTTTTTTTTTTTATTATTTTTGTTTTTGTTTTTTACTTTTTTGTATTTCTTACTCTTTTTTTAACTTTTTTGTTTTTTTGATCACTTTTATTCCTATTACAAGGAATGTAAACATCCCTTGTAATAGGAATCTATTGTGACCGGTCCTCTTTATGGAGAGATGCAGGGTCAATAAGACCCCACATCTCTCCTCCAGGCTGGAAAGCATGAGATCGGTCAAAAAAATTCACAGATTTCATGCTGACAGCCAAGATCACGGCTTTGTTTACATACGGGAAACCGGCGTGATGTCATAACGTCGCGCCCGGGCCTCCGACGGTCATAGAGATGACTGGTGACCATCTGGTCACCAGTCATCTCTATGCTTCCCATCCGACGCCGGCCAATTTGTTCTCCGAGCCCCAGATGGCACGGGAGAGCCCGGAGAAGCACCGGATGGCGGCGGGAGGGGGAATGTCCCCTCCCGCCGCCTATAAGAACGATCAAGCGGCGGAACTGCCGCTATGATAGTTTTTATTGTGCACAGAATCGCCAGCTGAAAAGAATGATATCTGAATGATGCCTGCAACTGCAGGCATCATTCAGATGTCACCGCACAAAGCCAAGGACGTCATTTGACGGTGGGTGGTAGGAAAGTGGTTAATATTTCGAAAATTTTGAAAAAATTTAATTTTTCTCCTTCATTGATGTACACTGATGAGACTGCACTGATAGGCTGCACTGATGGGCACTGATAAGGTGGCAAGGGTGGGAACTGAGAGGTGGCATTGCTAGATGGCACTGGTGGGCATTGAGAAGTGGCACTGCTAGGTGGCAATGATAGTTGGCAGTGATGGGCGCTGATAGGCAGCACTGCTAGGTGCCACTGATTGGCACCAGTGGTGGGCATTGATAGGTGGCACTGGCAGGGGCTACTGATTGTCACAGATTTGCCTCTTCCTCTTCGGGCCCGATGTCCCTTGCACATAAGCCGGTGATTGCCTTTTTTTATGCTCACGCTGTCAGCACAAGGAGAAAACAAAAACCATTACCCAGCTTTTGTTTACATCACGTGATCAGCTGTCATTGGCTGACAGCTGATCACATGGTAAGGGGCAGGGATCGGCTCCTTACTCGGATCTGTCATCAGCCGAGTCTCAGTGACTCGGTAACCACAACGCGTGCGCGAAGGGGAGGGCGTCTATTGATGGACTCCCGGCAATTGAGGACCGTGCTGTGGCCGTCAATCAGTTATAGCGCTGATCTCAAGTGATTAAAGAGGGTCTAAATGGGCCATTGACATTCATCACAATTCAACTTAGGAATGTGTCTTTGCAAAGTTAAACTAAATGAAATCCTTTCTTATTTTTGCTTGGGGATAGAGTGCAGAGGGATTAGAAGTCTAGACAGTTTTTGGGGATGTCTGCACCCCTGATAGGGTGATGACAACTCCCTAATTTGGCCACTTTATCCTTCCAAATAATTCACTTTCTGTCACATAGCCACACAGGAAGTGAGGGGAAATCCCTACCAATGTCTTTCCTTGGGGACACACAGGTCAATCTAAATACTTTCCCCATTATGTACATTGCACTCCAGCATTTTGTGGGGTACACCCCAAATTATTAGGTATTTTGGACTTTGTGGTTTATTTACTAAAGGCAAATCTACTTTGCACTACAAGTGCATTTGCTGGATATCCGAGGGGGACATGCTGCAAGCAAACAAAAAAAACACCATCTTTGCATTTACATGATTGGATGTTGCAATCACCAGTGCTTCCCCTCAGATTTTCAGCAGCTACACTTTTACTGCAGAGTGGATTTGTCTTTACTAAACCCCAAACTACCCAATGATTTGGGGTGTACACAACAAAGTGCTAGAGTGCAATTTGCTTAATGGGGACACTAGTTAGATTGATCTGTGTGTCCCCAAGAAAAGACATTGGTAGGGTTTTACCTTCACTTCCTGTTTAGCTGTGTGACAGGAAGTGAAGCCATTTTTACTAAAAGGGACACAAAGCCCAACCTAAAAAAAACAAAAAAAACAAGCAGGGGTTCTAACACTTACTTGGTTTCCCTCAAAATGCCCACAATTAGAATCGTATTGCCTTGAGCTAGTTTTAAGTGCAGTGTTCTAAATCAGTGCTTCTCAAGTACCCCCAAACAGGCCTTTTTGCAGGTTTTCCTTCAACTTACACATGTGTTTTAAATCACAGTCAATGGTTTTGAATTTTGGACAGCAATTCTCGATAAGATAAATTCACAAAACATGTCCTGTTGGGGGTACTTGAGGACTGAGGCTGAGAACCACTACAGTAAAAAGGAAAATTGAATACTTACCGCTCTGTATTTTTCATTTCCTGGCGATTATCCATGGCAGTACACAATACATGCATATGCTAGCATGAAGGCATCAGGGTAGACAAATCACACCTGTTTTGTTTTGACATGCCAATCAGCTGTCACATTTGTTGCAAAGAAAACACAAAACAAACCTCAAAACTTTGCATCAAATTTTATTGGTCAACAAAACAAAGGGAAGCCAAAATAAAAACATGGTCAATTTGAAACAGTTACAGACTCACTTGAGAAAGATTTGTCAAAATAATGCAGCACAGACAATTAAATCAAAGTGAACAAACGACACACATTAACAACATCAAAATTATTTCAGGGGAACATTTCCCCCACACAAAAAAATACAATTAACAAAATTAAAACAAACACCTGTTTTGCAAAGACATAACAAATAAAATACATGCGTTACAAATTCGATAAGGACACCAAAATGTACTTTTTGCCCCCCCCCCCCCACACACACTTGCCTCTTTTCAGGGCAAGGGAGAGGATGCTATCTGCAAGCTTTATATAACATAGGTTTGTGAGCTAATGAGGCAATTGAAAACCCATGCACAGTCCATGAAACACCCAAAATGCAAGTTCACCCAATGTAGAGAATGAACTTCAAAGTGGCTACTACACCTGTTAAGGATGTCCTTCAATTACTAACCCATAAAAACACTCTCTGAGCATGCCCAGAAATCTCCAGGTGCTGTTCACACACAAAAAGCACCATAAAAAAAAATCTAACTGCCTGGGCATGCTCAGAACAACACAAATGCAGCTAGCAGAAAATAACCCCCCGCCCCCCCCGTCCAAAATTAAGCACATCATCCAGCATGCTACAAAATTAGAGATGGGACAATCACCCCCCCCCCCCCGCCAACAAATACCAATGCAGTCTATGGGAACTGACTTGTTAATTTTGCTAGTCCCCACTTGGCTGGCTTATCTTCTAGTTATTGGCCTTAAAATGGGGGCCCAGGTCCCACCCTAAGGGACATATATCAATGTCACCAATTTGGACAACACCAAAAATAAAACAAGGAGAAGTGCCTTTAAATATGCCAAATTGCTTAAGGGCCATTTCACACCACATGCAGTCCATTGCGTTTTTTATGCATCAAAATGCATGGAAAGTTGGTTATATGGTTCTAAATGGCAGTGTTTGTTCCAGTGCGTTCCAGTTCCACAAAAAAGTAGAACATGCTGCATTTTACCTGCACTGGAATGTACTGGAACGCTGCAAAAAGCATCAAAAATGCACCGGAACACTCCTAAATGCACCAAAAACGCATTGGAACACACTTGTCCTTATCTATGGTTAATAAAAAAGAGGGGTGAAAAAAAAGCACTGGACTGCATCAAAAACGTACCAAAAATGCACTGGAACGCATCAAAAATGTGCATGCAAAAAAGCACCTGGAACGCATCCAGATTGCGTTTCTATGGTGTGAACTGGCCCTAGTTCACATCATAGAAACGCAGTCTGGATGCGTTCCAGGTGCTTTTCTGCATGCGCATTTTTGACACGTTCCAGTGCATTTTTGATGCGTTTTTGATGCAGTCCAGTGCTTTTTTCCCCCTCTTTTCACTTAGGACAAGTGTGTTGCCGTGCGTCTTTGGTGCATTTAGGTGCGTTCCGGTGCATTCCAGTGCGTTTTTGGTACGTTACGTTGCGTTTTTTATGTGTTTTACTGCGGTCCAGTACAGTTCTGTACAGAAAAAATGCAGCATGACCAATATTTTTTTTTTCCTTTCTGAAACGCACTGGAACGGACTGCAGTGGTGTGAACTATGCCATTGGAATTAATGTGATCAACTTTCTTTGCGTTTTTCATGCATCAAAAAACTGCACTGCACTGTATCCGGTGTGAACTGGCCCTAAATATCATACCTGGGGGGGGTGTCTATAGTATGCCTGGAAAGTAGCGCATGTTTTCCATGTTTATAACAGTTCGAGAGCAAAATGACATTTCTAACTGTGAGGGGGTTAGCTCGGCAGCGGGTGTGTGTGACCCCCGGGATGGGCTCCCCACACAAAAACAGGCCCAGCAAACGGAGGTTGTGGTTTTCAAAATCAAAAAGGTGCGGTTTATTTTCTATTTACAGTGACAAAACACAGCAAAGCAAAAGAAACATAAATAAAATAAATCCTGGTCAACTTGACCTCTGAGTAAACATACAGGTTTCCTAACTAACAACTGGGATCAGCCTAGTGCTGTCCTAGTCCCTAAGTCCCTGGTTTTAAATGTCCAAGCAAATAGCCACACAGGCTTTTTCTCACCGCACAGGGGTTCACTCTCCCTAGACAGTCCACACAGGTCTGGTTCCAGGCATGAGCTAACATCTAATGAAGCTGGGAGTTCTTATAGAGGCCTAAATGAGCTGACAAGCTTCAGCTGGTCTCATCAACTCCCTGTCTGTACGACGCCCCACACTCTCCCTAGAGGTATGAGTCATCCATGAGCCCACTAGCCTTAGCTGGGCTTATACAACTCTCCACCTAGTTGTATAAGTCGGCGTAAAGCCTGAATCTGGGCGAAATATATCTACCCCCCTGGATGCAACCAGGTGACTTTACCTTCCTGCTGTCACATACCCCCCCCTCTTGTTTTAACCTCGGGGTTGGAACACCAGCAATCAGGCATTCATGTACTCGAGACAAAGCATCCACATTCCCCATTTGAACGCCAGGGCGATGCTTTACTGTGAAGTTGAATTCCTGGAGGGCCAGGAACCACCTATTCACTCTTCTATTTGTTTCCTTGTTTTGAGCCATCCACTTTAACGGAGCGTGATCCGTAACCATGTCAAAGTGCCTACCTAGCAGGTAGTACCGAAGGGAATCTAGAGCCCACTTCACCGCTAAACACTCCTTTTCAACGGTGGCGTAATTTACCTCATGGGACTTCAACTTCCTGCTGAGGTAAATGACTGGGTGCTCTTCCCCGTTCCAGACCTGGGACAATACTGCTCCTAACCCCACATCTGACGCATCACTTTGTACGACAAAGTCTTTAGAGAAGTCGGGTGAGTACAACACTGGCTGGCTACATAAGGCTTGTTTCAAGAATTGGAATGCTGCCTCAGCCTCGGGGGTCCATTTAATCATGACCGACCCTTTCCCCTTCGTCAGGTTGGTTAGGGGCACAGCCTTAGAAGCAAAGTGGGGAATGAATCGCCGATAATACCCAGCGATTCCCAGAAAGGCTCGTACCTGCTTCTTGCTGTTGGGACGTGGCCAACTCTGGATGGCCTCGACTTTGTTGAGTTGGGGTTTTATTACTCCCCTCCCAATGGTGTACCCAAGATATTTGGCCTCCTCCTGCCCAATGGTACACTTCTTGGGGTTAGCCGTAAACCCCGCTTCCCGAACAGAGTCCAGGACTGCTTGCACTTTTGGCAGATGTGAGGCCCAATCTGTGCTATGGACAATTACGTCATCCAGGTAAGCCGCAGCATACTTCCGATGGGGCCTCAGCATCTGGTCCATTTTCCGCTGGAATGTGGCCGGCGCATTCTGTAACCCGAACGGCATTCTTTTATATTGGAACGCCCCGTCTGGGGTTACAAATGCGGTTTTCTCTTTGGCCGACTTGGCCAGGGGGATTTGCCAATACCCTTTTGTGAGGTCAAGAGTCGTCATGTATCGGGCTGTTCCCAGCCGGTCGATCAACTCATCTATACGTGGCATGGGGTAGGTGTCAAATTTTGTAACTTTGTTCAACTGACGAAAATCGTTACAAAATCGCCAGCTCCCATCCGGTTTAGGCACCAACACAATGGGACTAGACCAATCACTTTGGGACTCCTCTATCACCCCTAAGTTCAGCATTTTCTGTACTTCCTCCCGTATTGCCTCCCGTCGGGCCTCTGGGATCCGATAGGGTTTTAACTTCACCCTTTCACCGGGCGGGGTAATGATGTCATGCTCTACCCCAGATGTTTGTCCCGGTAGCTCAGAGAATACCTCCTTGTTGCGAAGCACAAACTCCTTAACCTCCTGTTGTTGGGGTTGTGACAAGGTGGCTGCTATTCCAACCTCAGGAATCACGCAACCAGTTTGAGCTGGTGACCAAGTGTCTGCGACTAGGGACTCTCTATCCCTCCAGGCTTTCAACAGATTAACGTGATAGATCTGTTCGGGCTTTCGCCTTCCTGGTTGTCTGACCTTGTAATTCACTTCGCTCACTTTTTCCATTATCTCATAGGGGCCTTGCCATTTGGCAAGGAATTTACTTTCAACCGTAGGGACAAGTACCAGTATCCTATCCCCCGGGGAAAAGGTACGGGTCTTGGCTCCACGGTTGTACACTCTCTGCTGTGCTAACTGCGCTTGGGCCAAATGTTCCTTCACGATGGGCATTACCTGTGCAATTCGGTCTTGCATCAGGGCGACATGCTCAATCACACTCCTGTGGGGAGAACTCTCACTTTCCCAAGTTTCCTTGGCAATATCCAACAGCCCTCTTGGGTGTCTCCCATACAGTAACTCAAAGGGGGAGAATCCCGTAGAGGATTGGGGCACCTCCCTAATAGCAAACATCAAATAAGGAAGTAGACAGTCCCAATCCTTTCCATCTCTATCCACCACTTTCTTCAACATTTGTTTTAGGGTTTTGTTGAATCTTTCAACCAGCCCATCGGTTTGGGGGTGATACACAGATGTACGCAATTGCGTCACTTTGAACAATTTACACAGCTCTTTCATAACCCGGGACATAAAGGGTGTACCTTGGTCCGTAAGCAGTTCTTTACAAATACCCACCCGGCTAAAAACAAGAGATAGCTCTTTGGCTATGGTTTTGGCCGAGGTATTTCTGAGAGGGATCGCTTCTGGATAACGGGTGGCATAGTCCATTATAACCAATATGTACTGGTGCCCCCTAGCGGACTTGATTATAGGACCTACCAAATCCATTGCGATTCTCTCAAACGGGACCTCAATGATGGGTAGAGGGACCAGCGGGCTACGGAAATGTGGCATCGGGGCCGACCTCTGACACACAGGGCAGGAGGAACAATAATTTTCTATGTCCTTCATCACCCCAGGCCAATAGAATCTCTGTAATACCCTCTCTCGGGTTTTCTCTGTCCCCAGATGACCTCCAAGAATGTGCCCATGGGCCAACTCCAACACCAACTTCCTGTAAGGTTTGGGCACCACAAGCTGCTCAACGGTTTCTTCTGCCCTTTTTGCCACCCGATACAGTAGGTCCTTCTCTACGCTGAAGTATGGGTAAGTGCAGGTATTATCTGGGTTCACTAACTCGCCATCTATTTCCACTACGTTTTCCCGTGCCTTTATTAGGGCGGGGTCTTTTAACTGTTCTGTGGCAAAATTTTCCCTGTGAACCTCCAGATCAGAAAACTCCACAGACGGTAGGTTTTCGTCTGAGGAGGTGGGCTCCTCTCCAGTTTCTTGAGTCTCCCCTGCCAATACTGACAAGGGAAATTCTGGAGAGTCCTCACCACTCTCAGAGGAGTTCTGGCTATCACATTCCTGGTACATAGGGGCACCAGTGGGGGGCTCAGGATCATCCCACAGTTCCCAGAACTTCGGAAAATCCCTTCCCACAATGGCATCATGCGGTAATTGAGATACTAACCCCACTGGATGAGAGAGGGTACCTTTGGGGGTCTCGAAACACACTGTAGTCACTGGATACTCTCGGGTGTCCCCATGCACACAAATAACAGCTACCTTGCTATTCCCAGAGACCTCTGTTTTAACTAATTCAGCCTTTATCAGGGTCACAAGGCTACCTGAATCCAGCAATACCACAACATTTCTACCATTAACACACATTTTGCATAAATGTTTCTCAGTTCCTCGAATGGCAGTGCATGCGACTGTCGCACACAGCGACTGACGTCTGCCCGTCAGAAAGTCACACTGCATGGGTTCCTCCACAACCGGGCAATTGGCTGCAATATGTCCCGCTTGCCGGCAGCGGTAGCAAACGATCCTTCTTGCCGCCTCTTGAGCCGCTGATTTCCCAGGCTGTTCTCGCCAAACTTGGGGTAGAGCTCCCACCCTCTCACTCTCTCCACCCTCACCCCTTGGAATCCTCTTATCCGCCCCTGGGGATGGTCTGGTCTTAGGGTGGAAAGTCCGAGTGTCTCTGGAAGAGGCCATCAGGTTCTCTGTAGCCAAGTATTTCTCCACACGATCCACAAGACCATCGGCCGTCTCTGGGTCTCCATGGCTTACCCACTTTTGGATGGCAGTAGGAAGAGCTCTCAAAAACCGATCCATTACAACACGTTCCACAATCTTTGGTGCGGACAAAGTCTCTGGCTGTAGCCACTTTCTGCTCAGGTGAATGAGATCATACATTTGAGACCTGGGGGGTTTTCCAAGCTGGAAAGTCCAGTTATGCACACGCTGAGCCCGGACAGCCTGGGTGACACCCAGCCTTGCCAATATTTCAGCTTTTAGCATCACATAGTCTTTTGCTTGGTTAGGCTCTAGGTCATAGTAAGCTTTCTGCGATTCACCAGTTAACAGAGGAGCCACCAGTCCAGCCCACTGCTCCTCAGGCCACTTTTCTCTTTCAGCGGTCCTTTCAAATGTGGTCAAAAATACCTCTGGATCATCCTCTCCAGTCATTTTTGTCAATAAACGACTCACCCCAAAGGACGCGGTATTAGTGGGATGGCTTTCCTCACTGGTCTGCGGACGTTGCTGCATTACTGCTTCCATTTGTTGTAGTCTCTGCTCTAGCTTCTGTAACAGGTCTATGAAGCGGGCCTCAGATTGCTGCTGGGCTTGTTGCTGAGCTTCCAGACTCTGTTGGTGAGCTTGCTGCTGGGCTGCAAGGCTCCTTTGCAAACCTGCATTTGTCTGCTGTTGATTGGCATTTGCTAGAGCCAGCTGTTTCAGTATCTCCTCCATGCTGGCTTAAAAAAAAACTGCCACTGGTTCTCCACCAACTGTGAGGGGGTTAGCTCGGCAGCGGGTGTGTGTGACCCCCGGGATGGGCTCCCCACACAAAAACAGGCCCAGCAAACGGAGGTTGTGGTTTTCAAAATCAAAAAGGTGCGGTTTATTTTCTATTTACAGTGACAAAACACAGCAAAGCAAAAGAAACATAAATAAAATAAATCCTGGTCAACTTGACCTCTGAGTAAACATACAGGTTTCCTAACTAACAACTGGGATCAGCCTAGTGCTGTCCTAGTCCCTAAGTCCCTGGTTTTAAATGTCCAAGCAAATAGCCACACAGGCTTTTTCTCACCGCACAGGGGTTCACTCTCCCTAGACAGTCCACACAGGTCTGGTTCCAGGCATGAGCTAACATCTAATGAAGCTGGGAGTTCTTATAGAGGCCTAAATGAGCTGACAAGCTTCAGCTGGTCTCATCAACTCCCTGTCTGTACGACGCCCCACACTCTCCCTAGAGGTATGAGTCATCCATGAGCCCACTAGCCTTAGCTGGGCTTATACAACTCTCCACCTAGTTGTATAAGTCGGCGTAAAGCCTGAATCTGGGCGAAATATATCTACCCCCCTGGATGCAACCAGGTGACTTTACCTTCCTGCTGTCACATAACGTAAAATAATAGTCATTTAAAAGTACTCGCGGCTGTAATGAATTGCTGGTTCCCGTCAATACAGATAAAAGTCATTGAAAGTCTTTGAAAAAAAAATGCGTGGGGGTCCCCCAAATTCCATTACCGGGCCCTTCAGGTCTGGTATGGATATTAAGGGGAACTCCGCGCCAAATTTATAAAAAAAATGGCGTGGGGGTTCCCCACAAAATCCCTACCAGGCCCTTATCCGAGCACGCAACCTGGCAGGCCGCAGGATAAGAGGGGGGATGAGGGAGCGGCCCCCCCTCCCTCCTGAAGCGTACCAGGCCACATGCCCTCAACATGGGGAGGATGTCCCCATGTTGATGGGGAGAAGGGACTCATCCCCACAACCCTTGCCCGGTGGTTGTGGGGGTCTGCGGGCAGGGGGCTTATCGGAATCTGGAAGACCCCTTTAACAAAGGGGACCCCCAGATCCCGCCCCCCCCTGTGTAAAATGGTAATGGGGTACAAATGTACCCCTACCATTTCACAAAGAATGTGTAAAAAATGACAATAGCCGGTTTTTGACAATTCCTTTATTAATGTCTTCTCCTTTCTTCCATCTTCTTCTTCCATCTTCTGCTTCCATCTTCTTCTTTTCTCCATTTGGGTTTCTTCCTGCATCTTGTTCTTCATCTTCCTCTTCATCTTCCTTCTTCCTTCGGTGTTCTCGTCCGCATCTTGCTCAGGCTTCTTCTTCCCCTTCTTCTTTCTTCGACCGCTCCGTTTCATTTGGTTGTTCCCGCTGTGTGACGCTTCAGTTCTTCAGTTCTTCTCTGGGTCCGCTGCCACCCGGTGACCCCGCCCCCCTCTGACGCACATGGATTTCACTGGGATTTTCCCCGTGGTGTCAGAGGGGGGCGGGGTCACCGGGTGGCAGCGGACCAAGAGGAGAACTGAAGAACTGAATCGTCACACAGCGGGAACCTCGAATTCAAACGGAGCGGCCAGAGAAAGAAGAAGGGAAGAAGAAGCCGGAGAAAGATGCGGACGAGAACACCGAAGGAAGAAGGAAGATGAAGATGAAGATGAAGAGGAAGATGAAGAACAAGATGGATGAAGAAACCCGAATGGAGAAAAGAAGAAGATGGAAGCAAAAGATGGAAGAAGAGGATGGAAGAAAGGAGAAGACATTAATAAAGGAATTGTCAAAAACCGGCTATTGACATTTTTAAAATTTTTGACACTTTCTTTGTGAAATGGTAGGGATACATTTGTACCCCATTACCATTTCACACAGGGGGGGCAGGATCTGGAGGTCCCCTTTGTTAAAGGGGTCTTCCAGATTCCGATAAGCCCCCCGTCCGCAGACCCAACAACCACCGGGCAAGGGTTGTGGGGATGAGGCCCTTGTCCCCATCAACATGGGGACATCCTCCCCATGTTGAGGACATGTGGCCTGGTACAGTTCAGGAGGGAGGGGGGGCGCTCTCTCGTCCCCCCTCTTTTCCTGTGGCCTGCCAGGTTGCGTGCTCAGATAAGGGTCTGGTATGGATTTTTGAGGGTACTCCACGCCATTTTTTTTTAATTTGGGGTGGAGTTCCCCTTAAACTCCATACCAGATCTGAAGGGCCTGGTATGGATATTTGGGGGAACCGCACGCATTTTTTTTTTAATTTGCGGCAGGGTTCCCCTTAATATCCATTCCAGACCTGAAGGGTCTGGTAATTGAATTTGTGAGGACCCCCACGCTTTTTTTTTTGTTTTTATCAAAGACTTTCAATGACTTTTCTCTATATTGCCGGGAGCCGACAATTCATCACAGCCGCGGGTGCTTTTAAATGCCTTTTTTTTTCCTTTAGAAATGTCATTTTGCAGGCGCACTGGCAAGTTCAGAGCTGCGCCTGTTCAACTTATGCAAATTGGTTCATGTTACTTGACATTTACTAAGATTTTGCCGGGGCAGTGTCTTGGCGCGTTTGAACAAGTAAAATTCCCGCGCTGAGCTCAAAAAAACCTCCCGCAGTTCCAAACGTAATTGCGGGCTGGTTCTGAAAAAGTTACTTTCGCACACTATTTTGGGCATGTTTGTTATTTGGGCAGGTGTCACTACACTTCCTCACATCACCCCACATCACCCTCATTATATTGGCACTTCCAGCTTCTTTATATTTTGATTTTAAGATGCCGTGCGCCAGGTCCATAGTGGCGCACTGAGCGCCTCCTCCCGTCCGCCGAGAACACTATAGTAAATGGGAAATAGGGCTGCGCTACCGGCGCTAATGTTTTGTAAATGCCAAAACAGCCGTTGCGCCGATACTCATGGCACAAACGTTTCGTAAATCAGCCCCACTGTGACAATACATATTAAATACATCTTAATAAAATTTCCACAACAATTTACAGTGGGGAAAATAAATATTTGATCCCCTGCAGATTTTGTAAGTTTGCCCACTTACAAAGAAATAAAGGGCCCAAAAATTTTATCATACGTGTATTTTTAATGATAGACAGAATATCAACCAAAAATCCAGAAAAAAACACATAAAACAAATGCTATAAATTAAGTTGCAGTTCAGTGAGCAAAATAAGTATTTGATCCCCAAGCAAAACATGACTTAGTACTTGGTGGAGAAACCCTTGTTGGCAAGCACAGAGGTAAGACGTTTCTTGTTGTTGGTAACCAGGTTTGTACACATCTCAGGAGGGATTTTGGTCCACTCTTTTTTACAGATCTTTTCTAAATCCTTAAGGTTTCTTGGCTATTGCTTGGCAACTCGAAGTTTCAGCTCCCTCCATATTTTTTATAGGATTAGGGTCTGGAGACTGACTAGGTCACTCCATGTCCTTAATGTGCTTTGTCTTGAGCCACTCTTTTGTTACCTTGGCGGTATGTTTTGGGTCATTGTCATGCTGGAAAACCCATCCACGACCCATCTTCAGTGTTTTGGCTGAGGGAAGAAGGTTCTCATCCAAGATTTTACAGTACATGGCCCCATTCATTGGCCCCTCAATGCGGCAATGTAAGCCTGTACCTTTAGCAGAGAAACAGCCCCAAAGCATCATGTTTCCACCTCCATGCTTGATTGTGTTCCTAGGTTCATAGTCAGCATTATTCTTCTACTAAACACGGCGAGTTAAGTTAATGCCAAAGAGCAAAATTTTGGACTCATCCAACCACAGCACTTTCTCCCACTCCTTCTATGAATCATTTAGATGTTCATTGGCATGACTGTACTTGTGCCTTTTTGAAGACAGAGACTTGCCGTGTTTGGAGGAAGAAAAATAATGACTATGATCCTAAAAATACCATCCCTACAGTCAAGCGCTGAGGTGGAAACATGATGCTTTGGGGTTGTTTCTCTGCTAAAGGTACAGACTGACTTTGTTCCAATTAAGGGCCAATGGATCGGGCCATGTATTGTAAAATCTTGGATGAGAACCTTCTTCCCTCAGCCAGAACACTGAAAATGGGTCATGGATGTGTCTTTCAGCATGACAATGACCCAAAACATACTGCCAAGGCAACAAAGGAGCTGCTCAAGAAGAAGCATATTAAGGTCATTGAGTCTCCAGACCTTAATCCTATAGAAAATTTATGGAGGGAGCTGACACTTTGAGTTGCCGAGCGACAGCCAAGAAACCTTAAGGATTTAGAGAAATTCTGTAAAAAAGAGTGTACCAAAATCCCTCCTGAGATGTGTGCAAACCTGGTCACTAACTACAAGAAATGTCTTACCTTGTCAACAAGGGTTTCTCCACTAAGTACTTAGTCATGTTTTGCTTGAATTGATAGGACGACGGTACATTATTTTTCTACTTAAATTTTCTCAGTACTGTCAATTAATAATGTTTTGCTTGGGGATCAAATACTTATTTTACTCACTGAACTACAACTCAATTTATAACATTTGTATCATGTATTTTTTCTGGATTTTTGATTGATATCCTGTCTCTATTATTTAAAACATACCAATGATAAAAATTATAGACCCTTTATTTCTTTGTAAGTGTGCAAACTTACAAAATCTGCAGAGAATCAAATAATTATTTTTCCCACTGTAAGTTATACAGGGAAGTGTAAACTTCTTCAAAGCAATTGCAAGGACTATGGGGTTTGTGACCCTCAGTCCTTGTTCTGTGTGCATGTAGGGTATCTTGGAGGCAGCGGCTTTGTGTTTCACCTGTTTGGCTAAGAGCCCCTGACCAATTTCCATATGCATACCAATTTACTCATAGGTGCTTGAGAGGGTAATCAAAATAATTATGTAGAAAGGTGCAAAGTTTTTCCCTAAGTTTACATAGGCGGGCAGTGTCTGAGTCTTTAGGGGAGATTTTGTTTAATTTTTTAAGTTTTTGTATCTGCTCGAGAAAGCTGTCAACTTTTCAGCTCGTGTACATTTCTCCTGGGCCCCAAGCCTTATGAAAACTCTTCTCATAAAGCAAAAGAAGACCTCTGCCCATGCCACATCTAAATTGACAATTACTGTACATAGGAAAGAAAGAAATTAGCAGGGATATACCCTGTCAATGCTGGACTTAAATAGCATAACTCGAGACAAGAACCATAAGGTATAACAATTCATTTATTTCTTAACAAATTTTAAAATTCCAGAAAATAGTAAAAATACACAACAAAACATAACATCCAAGGGATTGTGCCGAAATGAGATACATAAACCTTCCAACACCTAAATAGCCTTATGAATGGGGCGGTGTTTCCCTGTCCCTGGAGACATCTGCTGCAGTAACATGCAGGGCTTGTGCCCTTTAAAATCTCTCACAGGATGCTGGTGCACCTGTGCTCAGGCTATGGAGGTGTGCAGGCTGTGACAGTGAAAATTAGGGGTGCAACGGATCCTCATTGATCCGTGATCCGCACGGATCAACACCTTCGTGTCGGCACACACACGATCCGCTGGTCTCCTGGTCCTGCTTTGGCCATAGGAAAGGCCGCGGCTTCAGCCTAGCTCCCGAAGCGGCGGCCATCTTGGTCCTTCCGGCGGCGGTGTCTCATCACATTCGGCTCCCCATCACAGATTGCTCCGGAAGTGACTTTCCGTCGCCGCCATATTGCTACACCCCACACTCCTGTGCAGTAATGATAGAGTGAGAAGGGGGCAAGCGGACATCTTGTTACACCCACCGGAGTTTTAGATTTCACAGTTATTTTCAACACAAAACAGAGCTTATATGCTTAAGTACAGTATTTGTAAATCTGACGGACTGTTTAAATGTTAAATGTGAAAATCAGAGGTGTTCTGTCACATTAGCAACCATGTAAGGTCAGCAGGTTTGCTGCTGCTTTTAAAATGTAACATCTAAACAGTCCGTCGGATTTCCAAATACTGTATTTAAGCATATAAGCTCCGTTTTGTGTTGAAAATAACTGTGAAATCTAAAACTCCGGTTTGTATAACAAGATTTGTCTTGTCTTTTTTTTTTGCTGATCCGAAAAATGATCCGATCCGTGACTCTGATCCGAGGAACGATCCGAACCGTGAGTTTTTTAAACCATTGCACCCCTAGTGAAAATGATGTGTCACAGCCAGGGAGTGGGAGTGCCAGACGCTTAGTTTTGTGTCCATTTTTCTGTTGGTCTGATTCAGGGTCTGCTACTGCACCTGTGTAGTTTCCTTTTCCATGAATCTGCTGTGTATCTGCACAACATTTTCTTCCTCTTGATGCACATATCTCAGCTAACACCACACTCCCCTGGCTCCTACAGTACAACACAGAGATCTATGGATGTTTCCTGGGTTCAGCAATGTTTAGTGCCTAACAGCAAAGGCTGCCCTTCTTTCTCATCCAAGCATAAGGATATCATAGCCACCTTTTTCGACACGGTAATGATTGTAAACCAAATATGAAGATAATTATGTACATGCTAATTTGTATTTCTGTTATATTGTACAGAGTTTGATACTCAACCTATGGGTCTTGAAGAAGCTACGCAATCCATTGAAATGCATTGACCATGAACCTTGGAGGATTGAGCCACCTACACACCTTCAGCTTATTCAATATAAGGCTATTTAGGTGTTAGAAGGTTTATGTATCTCATTACGGCACAATCCCTTTGATGTTTTGTTTTGTAGTGTATTTTTACTATTTTCTGGAATTTTAACATTTGTTAAGAAATAAATGAGTTTTTATACCTAATGGTTCTTGTCTCGAGTCATGCCATTAAAGTCCAGCATTGACAGGGGGTATCCCTGCTAATTCCCTTCTTTCCTCTCATAAAGGCTTTGTGCATATTCCAAAGCAGTACATCATTTGATACAGTATTGTCATTCTAAGTAAAGTGGGACTCAACCTCCATCTTGATCTTTTCCTGACACGTGGGTTGGTATAAAAGAGATGTGTTCATGCACCATGTAGTAAATTGCTTGCTGTCACATTTGGTTGATAGAGTGATCGTAACAGGTGCATAGTCTGACCACGTTATTAAGCCTATCTCGGCTTAAGATATAGATTACAAGGTGTGTTTGTGTAACAGGAAAAGATCAATCCTGGAGTAGGATTTTTGTGCAACTGAGTAGAAGGTGTAGCCTTTCTCTGACCCATGTAAGCAACGCCAGGGATCATACAAATCTTCTAGTTGCAGAAGCGTGGGGAGGGCAGTGGAGCTTTGTCTGTTTGGGTTGGAAGAGTCAAGTGACTTATTGATTATATCATTGAAATCACTGCACAGAATGATGAGATCTTTTGAGTAGTGAGCGATTTTGTTGACAATTGTTTTGGAGAAATTGTTTCTGATGAGAGTTGGGGGCATAGATATTAGCTAAAACAAGTGGAGTGTTGTCAAAGAGGGCTTCTAGTAGTAGATATCTTCCGCAGGGGTCGACATCAAGATGGTTAAGTTGGTAGGATAAGGATTTGTGCACTGTGATCATGACCACTCTTACTTTTTAGAGGCGTGTGCGAAGAAGGTGTGGGGGTATAGCTGGTGGAGGCAGGAGGGGGGTTTGTCTGAGTTAAAGTGAGTTTCCTTCATGCAAAATATGTCTGTTTTTTGAGTCAGGATCTTTTGAAAGGGCTGTTAAGGCCTTTTGCGTTGATATTGATAATGCGGATAGGCATTATAGGGAGTGTAGGCGGTATTAGATGGGTGCAGAGAGGGGAGGCCTACTATTGGCAGTTATATTAAAGCTTAGCAGTTACGTAGGGGGGTAAGGAACGGTACCTGGAAGTAGAGTAGTGCCAACAAAAACAATATAGTATGGCTTAGCAAGAAGGTGTAGGATACACAGAAAATTAACAGCAGCAATTAAACTGCGCATAGGCCATGTGCTTAGCACACTTTGTGCCAGGGGTGTGTGATAACAACTATAAAACTGAATCTAACAAGTAGGCAGAATAAAGCATGTGAGACTGCTACTCATGGCTCAGATTATGTAAGCTTAAGGAAACCAGACATTATGTCCAATAAGAGTGAAACATGACAAGGCGGTCAATGAATGCACTGGGTATAGTAACTAGGGATGAGCTCGGTGTTCCAGTCGAACATACGTTCGACTCGAACATCGGCTGTTCGATCGTTCGGCAAACATCGAACAATTTGGGCCATTCGCGCCAAATTCGAGTGACGCGAACGGCCCACAATACACTGCGCCCTCGCAGTGCAATCCCGGCGCTGTGATTGGCCAAGCATGCACTGTGACCCCGCATGCTTGGCCAATCACAGCGCCGGCAGCTAGGAGAGCCATAATTGGCCACAAGCAGGTTGCCTGTGGCCAATTATAGCTCAGGGGGTTTAGCACACGCCCCACACTATAAAAGGCTGCCAGCGCGGCGGCCTTGTGTAGTGTGTTCCGGCGCAGGGAAATAGAAGGATAGGCAGGGACAGTGTTGATATTCTTTGTGCTATTCTTGTGTGCAGGGAGAGAGAAGGATAGGCAGGGAGAGTGTCAGTGTCATATTCTTTGCTAAACCTTGTGTGCAGGGAGAGAGAAGGATAGGCAGGGGACAGTGTCAGTGTCATATTCTTTGCTAAACCTTGTGTGCAGGGAGCGAGAAGGATAGGCAGGTAGAGTGTCAGTGTCATATTCTTTGATAAACCTTGTGTGCAGGGAGAGAGAAGGATAGGCAGGGAGAGTGTCAGTGTCATATACATTGATAAACCTTTTGTGCAGGGAGAGAGAAGGATAGGCAGGTAGAGTGTCAGTGTCATATTCTTTGATAAACCTTGTGTGCAGGGAGAGAGAAGGATAGGCAGGGAGAGTGTCAGTGTCATATTCTTTGATAAACCTTGTGTGCAGGGAGAGAGAAGGATAGGCAGGGGACAGTGTCAGTGTCATATTCTTTTCTAAACCTTGTGTGCAGGGAGAGAGAAGGATAGGCAGGGAGAGTGTCAGTGTCATATTCTTTGATAAACCTTGTGTGCAGGGAGAGAGAAGGATAGGCAGGGGACAGTGTCAGTGTCATTGTTGCTAAGCCTCCTGCACAGTATACACCTGAAGCTAGCCCTTATTGCTGAGTTTTCCTGGTGTGTTACACTAACAGGCATTTGCAGCACTTACAGCGGGCGGAGTGTGCCTCCTGCACATTATACACCTGAAGCTAGCCCGTATTGCTGTGTTTTCCTGGTGTGTTACACCAACAGGCATTTGCAGCACTTACAGCAGGCGTAGTGTGATTCCTGCAAAATATACTCCTGAAGCTAGGCCTTATTGCTGTGTTTTCCTAGTGTGTTACACCAACAGGCATTTGCAGCACTTACAGCAGGCGTAGTGTGATTCCTGCAAAATATACTTCTGAAGCTAGCCCGTATTGCTATGTTTTCCTGGTGTGTTACACCAACAGGCATTTGCAGCACTTACAGCAGGCGTAGTGTGATTCCTGCAAAATATACTCCTGAAGCTAGGCCTTATTGCTGTGTTTTACTAGTGTGTTACACCAACAGGCATTTGCAGCACTTACAGCAGGCGTAGTGTGATTCCTGCAAAATATACTTCTGAAGCTAGCCCGAATTGCTGTGTTTTCCTGGTGTGTTACACTAACAGGCATTTGCAGCACTTACAGCGGGCGGAGTGTGCCTCCTGCACATTATACACCTGAAGCTAGCCCGTATTGCTGTGTTTTCCTGGTGTGTTACACCAACAGGCATTTGCAGCACTTACAGCAGGCGTAGTGTGATTCCTGCAAAATATACTCCTGAAGCTAGGCCTTATTGCTGTGTTTTCCTAGTGTGTTACACCAATAGGCATTTGCAGCACTTACAGCAGGCGTAGTGTGATTCCTGCAAAATATACTCCTGAAGCTAGGCCTTATTGCTGTGTTTTCCTAGTGTGTTACACCAACAGGCATTTGCAGCACTTACAGCAGGCGTAGTGTGATTCCTGCAAAATATACTTCTGAAGCTAGCCCGTATTGCTGTGTTTTCCTGGTGTGTTACACCAACAGGCATTTGCAGCACTTACAGCAGGCATAGTGTGATTCCTGCAAAATATACTCCTGAAGCTAGGCCTTATTGCTGTGTTTTCCTAGTGTGTTACACCAACAGGCATTTGCAGCACTTACAGCAGGCGTAGTGTGATTCCTGCAAAATATACTTCTGAAGCTAGCCCGTATTGCTATGTTTTCCTGGTGTATTACACCAACAGGCATTTGCAGCACTTACAGCACTTAAGCTAGGCCTTATTGCTGGTTTTCCCATCTCCCTGCAGGCCATTAGAATGTCTGGAAGGCAAACAAGGAGAGGCAGACAGTCAGGAGCCAATAAAAGAGGGCAAGCAGGTTCTGTGTCTAGAGACAACAGTGCTGGTCGTGGACGCGGTGCATCGCCATCAGCACGTAGTCATGGGACACGCTTGTCCTTCTTTTCGGCAGCTGGACGTGTTGGGCCGCATCATGCCGAAGACTTGGTAGAGTGGATGACCAAGCCCTCCTCATCCTCCTCATCCTCTCTCACCCAGGCTCAGGGTACTGGCAAAGCAGCTGCCAAAGCGTCCTCTTCCCTGGTATCAATGTCATCATCAGTCACTCCTTCCCTAGACCCACCATGTCCTCCAGAGGAGTCCCCCGAACTGTTTGAGCACAGTGTTGGGTACATGCTCCAGGAGGATGCCCAGCGTTTCGAAGGGTCTGATGATGATACCCAGCTAGAGGAAGGCAGTAGCGTGAGAGCAGAGAGAGGGGATGCACAAGAAGGACACCAATCTGGCAGTCATGTTCCAGCAGCTGCAGCATACTGCCAGATTGGCTCCAGTGAGGAGGAGGGAGGGGATGATGAGGTCACTGACTCCACGTGGGTGCCTAATAGGAGAGAGGAGGAGGAGGATGAGGAGGAGGCACATCTCCAACGAGGCAGGATGCCCTCGGGGGGCCAGCGTAAGGGCAGCACACCGACGGAATCACACCGCAGAGCTCCGCCTGTGCAGGGCGCTGCCTCTGCCCGTTATTCAAAAAGTTCTTTGGTGTGGGCCTTTTTTGAGTCAAGTGCATCAGATCGCACAGCTGCTGTTTGCAACATATGTCTCAAGCGTATATCGCGTGGCCAAAACATCACCCGCTTGGGCACCACATGCTTGACCAGACATATGTTGACCTGCCATGCAGCTCGTTGGCAAGCCTACCTTAAAGACCCACACCAAAAGAACAAAGCGGACCTCTCCTTGCACCGCATCAGCTGGGATCTCCAACCCCACTATACCTTCAGTCCTCTCTGAAACCTGCACTGAGAGGAATGAAGGTGTAGAATTAGGTGTGTCACAGCCAAGTACTTGCGGGCACTCTGCTAGCAGTACACCGACGTCCGATTCTATCAGGCAAATTTCCCTGCCCCAGCTGCTGGACCGTCGAAAGAAGTTCACTCCCAGCCATCCACATGCCCAGCGGTTGAATGCTAGCTTGGCTAAATTGCTAGCGCTTCAACTGCTGCCTTTTCAGTTGGTAGACTCGGCCCCCTTCCGTGAGTTTGTGCAATGTGTGGTTCCTCAGTGGCAGGTTCCCAAACGCCACTTTTTCTCATGGTAGGCGATTCCAGCTCTCTACCGGCATGTGGAAGGCAATGTCTTGGCCTCGCTGGACAGGGCGGACAGCGGTAAGGTGCATATTACCGCTGACTCATGGTCCAGCAGGCATGGACAGGGACGTTACCTTTCTTTCACGGCCCATTGGGTCACTCTTTTGGCAGCTGGGAAGGATGCAGGACAAGGTTCAGTAATGTTGGAGGTTGTTCCGCCGCCACACCTTCAAAATGCTACTACTGGTTGTGACACACCTCTCTCCTCCACCCCCTCCTCTTCTTCTTCCTCCATGGCCTCTTCCTGTGCTTTGTCCTCGGAACCAGCGGTGCTCCGTAGGGGTTCAAGGGGCTACGCAAGTACGCAGGCAAAAAGATGCCATGCCGTGCTTGTGCTGGTGTGTTTGGGGGACAGGAGCCACACTGGGGCAGATGTTCTGTCTGCTCTGCAGGGGCAGGCCGAGAGGTGGTTGACGCCACGCCAGCTTAAGCCAGGAATGGTGGTTTGCGACAATGGCACCAACCTCCTCTCCGCCCTCCGACAGGGACAACTGACCCATGTGCCTTGTGTGGCTCACGTCCTTAACCTGGTGGTGCAGCGGTTCTTGGGCAGGTACCCGGGCTTACAGGATGTCCTGAGGCAGGCCAGGAAAGTCTGTGTGCATTTCCGCAGATCTTATAATGCCAGTGCTCGCCTGGCTGAGCTGCAAAAGGAGTTGAACCTGCCCAAGAACCACCTTATATGTGACATGCCCACCAGGTGGAACTCAACATTGGCCATGCTGCAGCGGCTGCACACTCAGCAGAGGGCCATCAATGAGTACCTGTGCGACTATGGCACCAGGACAGGGTCAGGGGAGCTCGTTTTTTTTTCACCACGCCAGTGGGGCATGATCAGGGATGCATGCACTGTCCTGGCACCATTTGAGGAGGCCACGAGGATGGTGAGCAGTGACAGTGCATGCATCAGTGACACTGTACCTCTTGTCCACCTGTTGGAACATACGCTGCGTGGAATAATGGACAGGGCACTTGAGGCAGAACAGAGGCAGGAAGAGGAGGACTTCCTTGCCTCTCAAGGCCCCCTTTACCCAGATAGTGTTCCTTCTGTCCCACCTATCGCACAGGAAGAGGAGGAGGAGGAGGAGGAGGATTGTGTCAGCATGGAGGTGGAGCCTGGCACTCAGCATCATCAGCAGCAGTCTTTTAGGGATGATTTACAGTCCCAAGAAACCCGTGGACTTGTACGTGGCTGGGAGGAGGTGGCTGCGGATCATGTCGTCCTTAGTGACCCAGAGGACTCCGGACCGAATGCCTCAGCTAACCTACACTGCATGGCCTCCCTGATCCTGCAAAGTCTGCGGAAGGATCCTCGTATTCTTTGGATCAAGGAGAGGGACCATTACTGGCTGGCCACTCTCCTTAATCCACGGTACAAGGGTAAGGTTGCGGACCTTATCTTACCGTCGCAGAGGGAGCAGAGGATGAGACAACTCCGGGAGGCCTTGCAGAAAGGTCTGTGCAACGCGTTCCCAGAGACTGGGAGGTTACAAACTCCTGGACCTTGACAACGAGTTGCTGAGGCTTCGGTCAGTCAAAGAAGGAGCGGTGGGGAAGGTGGCTGTCTGACCGATGCGTTCAGACAATTCTTTAGTCCGCAGCCCCAAGGTATGATCGGTTCCAGCAACCATCGCCAGCGTCTGATATACATGGTGCAGGAATACCTAGGGGCAAGGTCAGACTTGGACACCTTCCCCACCGAAAATCCTCTGGCTTACTGGGTCTTGAGGATGGATCACTGGCCAGAGCTTGCACAGTATGCAATTGAGCTACTGGCCTGTCCTGCATCCAGCGTTCTTTCAGAATGCACATTTAGTGCTGCTGGAGGATTTGTCACGGATCACAGGGTGCGCCTGTCCACCGACTTGGTTGATCGACTGACCTTCATAAAGATGAACCAGTCTTGGGTCACCACCAGCTACCAAACACCTGAAGCTGATATAACAGACTAATTTATTTTCAAATGTCACATCCCTTCAAGACTGATGCTGATGCTGAGTGACTGTCCTGTTATGTTGACTGACTATCCTCCTCCTCCTCAATGATCCGATTGATGATGATAGCTTGGAAGAACATTTTTGTTTCTGGGTGCCGCCACCAGTGGCTAAGGCCCAATTTTTCAGCCCCTGTTTAACAGGGGCATGTAATTACAATTTTTTATGCAATGCTTTGCAGCAGGGCTCATTCCTGCACTCCAACTAGAGTATCTGGGAGAGGTTGCAGTGTCATGGCACCAGCACCAGTGGCTAAGGCCCAATTTTTCAGCCCCTGTTTAACAGGGGCATGTATTACAATTTTTTATGCAATGCTTTGCAGCAGGGCTCATTCCTGCACTCCAACTAGAGTATCTGGGAGAGGTTGCAGTGTCGTGGCACCAGCAACAGTGCCTAAGGTCCAATTTTTCAGCCCCTGTTTAACAGGGGCGTGTAATTACAATTTTTGATGCAATACTTTGAAACAGGGCTCATTTCTGTGCTCCAAGTGCAGTATCTGTGAGGGGTTGCAGTGTTGTGGCACCAGTGCCTAAGGCCCAATTTTTCTGCCCCTGTTTAACAGGGGCATGTCATTACAATTCTTGATCTAATAATTCACAGCAGGGCCCATTCCTGCGCCCACCAAGAGTAACTATGAGGGCTCACAGTGTTGTGGCAACACCAACATGTAAGGGGCAAATTTCAGCAGAGTATATACGGCAGGCCCCTACTTTCAAACATCCAACTTACAAACGACTCCTCCTTGCAAACGGAAGGATACAACAGGAAGTGAGAGGAAATCTACCCCTAGGAAGGCAAATTCTCTCCTGTAAGAGTTAATATGGGAAAAAAAGTGTCTCCTCTCCACTGATGCTTTATCACCAATTCTTGTTTCAATAAAAACCCCAAATTTTCAAAAAACATTTGTCATTAGGACGGAAAGTGAGGTGAACTGTTCTGAACAGGTGCACACTGCACAGACAGCAAAACAAATGTTACAGGGGTAATAACCCTTCCCTATGTTTTCCAAAAAGCTTAAAAATAGATTTTTTGGCTGGAGCTACACTTAAACAATGTACCTGTTCAAAATTACAAACAGATTCTACATAAGAACAAACCTACAGTCCCTGTCTTGTATGCACCGCCTGTATACGGCTGTTCAGAGTATATAGGGCCTTTTTTCTTTTGTGTGCGGGGTTCCCCTTAATATCCATACAAGACCCAAAGGGGCTGGTAATGCACTGGGGTAGGGGGGGGGGGGGGTGATGGGGTAGCTATGCCATTTTTCTTAAAGATTTTCATCCATATTACCGGGACCAGACATTACATTTAATCCGCAAGCAGTTTTAAATGGCTTTTTTTCCTTTAGAAATGTAATTTTGTGCAGGGACAGTTCTAAACACGGGAAACACGTGGCACTTCACAGGCATACTTTAGACACCCCCCAGGTACGATATTTAAAGGAATATTTGACTTTTTTTTCACTTTATGCATCATTAAAATGACTGCTCCCGAAAAACGGCCGTTTTTAAAACTTATTTTTGCATTGATACATGTCCTCTGGTGCAGAACCCGGGTTCCCAAATCCTTTTTAGGACAATAACATGCATAATAGTCATTATAATTAGCACTTTAGATTTCGAACGTTCGCATCCATTGTATTTAATAGGGTTCTAACGTTCGTGCGAACTTTCGGTCCGTTCGCGGGTTCTGGTGCGAACCGAACCCGGGGGTGTTCGGCTCATCACTAATAGTAACTGTTAGTGTGTTATTATGGTCTTATGGGATGCGTTATTTCTTTTATTTTTCAGAGGTGATGGGGGTGTCCGGCCCCAGTTGTGGAGTTTTTCGTAGCCATCTTTCAGGGAGGAGATGGTGACCTGTTGGTTTTGGTATGTAACCAACAGTTTGGTGGGAAAGCCCCAGCGGCAGACGATATTGCGTTCAAGCAGTGTTGCAGTGATAAGAGAGAAATCTTTCCTTATCTTGGAGGTTGCAGCAGAGAGATCTTGTTTGAGGGTTACCCCAGCATATGAAGGAGAGAGTGAGTGAGAGGTTCTCACCGCTCTTAGTAGACGCTCCCTAATGTGGTATAAGTGGACCCGTGTTAGGACATCCCTAGGGACGATGTCAGGTAGGTGTGCTGGTTTGGGGATCCTATGAGCTCTGTCCATCAATAAATTTCTGGGTGAGAGATCAGAGATGAGCTTCTGGAAAAGCTGTTATAGATAAGGTATGAGGTCTTGCGGTTTTACAGCCTCAATTACCCCTCTAATTTTTATGTTGTTAGGGTGGGAGCGGTCCTCTAAATCCACAATCTTTAGTTGTAGTTGGCGGATTATGTCTGCCTGTTTCTCATGTACATCTACCATTTCATCATGGGCTTTTACAACCGCTCCTAGCTGGGATTCTATATTATCTGTGCGATCTTCAATACCATAATTTCCATTAGTTAGATGGGAGACAGAGGAGTGCAACTCATTTTGTAAGCCAACTTGGAGGGAGAGAAGCATTGCTTTAAGAGACTTTTCAGAAACAGGAGCATCTGAGGCAGGGAAAGCAGCTAGAGGTGTTGAGTGAACTGCTGGAGTGTCTGCCTGGGACTCAGGCATGTCTGCCCAGTGGAGCTCTTTTGCAAAGGGATGTTTCTGAGGAGAGAAGGCAGGGGAGTCTGCTGCTCTCTTACCTGAGCCACCGTTAGCATGAAGAAATCGGTCATTTGGCCCGGTCCTGATGCACAAATTATTTTTGGGGACATAGCCTGCTCGGAGCTCAATGTGAGTGTCCTTCTTTGGAGCTGAAAACAGGTGTTGGTAGTGCTGCGAGCTGCTGCTAAGACCCAGAGAGGCAGGGAGAGTTAGAGCCGAGCGGCCATCTTGGCCCTAGTATTTAGAATTTTATACAATGGGGTAGGGGATGCCAGTGAAGAGATTATTAGATTGGGGCAGCAGTCACGGAATTGTTAGTAAGGTGTATTAGTCTGGCAGCAGCATTCATAATAGACTGAAGAGGGATAGCCTGTGTAAAAGTAGGCCAGTAAGGAGGGAGTTGCAGTAGTCAAGGTGGGAAATAACCAAGGAGTGAATAAGTTGTTTTGGCGTGTCATTAGTTGGAAAGGGTCAAATTCAGGAAATGTTGCAGAAGTTAGGGTGACAAGATTTATCCAGTGATTGAATGTGGGGGCTGAAGGAGAGGTCACAGTCTAGGATTACACCCAGCACCCTGACATGCATGGAGGGACCAAAGGTTGTGCCGTTGATCTTAATGGTAAATTCATAGGGAGGGGATCGGGGAAGGGGAAATATTACAAGCTCAGTTTTAGAAAGATTGGGTTTGAGGAAGTAGTGTGACATCCATACTGATATGTTTCTGAGTAAGTTTGTGATGCATGTGGAGATTGAGGGGGTGAGTTGAGGAGTCAAGAGATAGATCTGGATGTCATCAGCATAGAGGTGGTATTGGAAGTCAAGGGAGGTTATCAACTGGCCCAGGAAAGAGGTATAGAGACAGAATAGGAGGGCCCAAGGACAGTGAATCAGTAAGGATTCAGCCTGTCAGTGATGTAATCGGATGTTTGCTTTAATGCTTTAGTAAACATACTTTCAAATTGTTTGAGCAGATCTGAATGTGAAGATTCAGCTTGGAATGCAAAGGGAGTGATCCCAAAGTCATTATCAGTCTCACTATCTGTAGCAGGCCCCAATTGTTGCTGTTTAGAAGAGCGTGGCGTGTAAGGCTGAGAAGATGGTGGAATCACCCTCTTGGAAGAGGCCCATGTGAGTATCACCCATATGGATTTAGTTTTGGGCTTCGGCTGGGTGACGTTGTATACCATTGCCGGAGGTACATGACTGGCTTTGGGGTGAGGGTTGTGAACGCCTGTGCAACCTCTTGTGGTGCGGAGCCTTAGTCAGACATGTTTGACCCGGACAGCTTTGCGCATGCGCCCCAAATATTGTGAAAACTTTTAACCACTATGCCTGTAATTTGCAGCCCTAGTCAGCTGCGGAGATGTTTATAGAGGTATCTGTAGAAGGGTCACTGATGATGTTGACGTCGCTATCTATGATGATGTTGCCTTGCCTCACCGGCACGCTCAAGACCCTAATGCTTTCTCCGTGAGCCCGACCGTGGGTCCCGCGGACTCGATTGCCGCGGGGATACCCGCGATCGTCTCACAGAGAGATAGAGCGGGTAGATGCTAGTGTAAACAAGCATCTCCCCGCTCTGCCTAGGGACAATGACACTGATCTCCGCTTTGTGTAGTCGGAGCAGAGATCAGTGTCATGTCACACACAGCCCATCCCCCCTACAGTAAGAAGCACTCCCTAGGAAACACTTAACCCCTACAGCGCCACCTACTGGTTAACCCCTTCACTGCCAGTGTCATTTTCACAGTAATCAGTGCATTTTTATAGCACTGATTGCTGTAAAAATTACAATGGTCTCAAAAATGTGTCTGCCATAATGTCGCAGTCATGATAAAAAATCACTGATCGCCGCTATAACTAGTAATTTATTTATTTTTTATAAAAATGCCATAAAACAGTCCCCTATTTTGTAGAAGCTATAACTTTTGTGCAAACCAATCAATAAATGCTTATTGCGATTTTTTTTTACCAAAAATATGTAGAAGAATACGTATCGGTCTAAACTGTGGAAAAAAAAAATTATATATTTTTGGGGGATATTTATTATAGCAAAAAGTAAAAAATATTGAATTTTTTTCAAAATTGTTGCTCTATTTTTGTTTATAGCGCAAAAAATAAAAACCGCAGAGGTGATAAAATACCACCAAAAGAAAGCTCTATTTGTGGGAAAAAAAGGACGTCAATTTTGTTTGGGAGCCACGTCGCATGACCGCACAATTGTCAGTTAAAGTGATGCAGTGCCGAATCGCAAATAGTGTCCTGGTCTTTGACCAGCAAAATGGTTGGGGGCTGAAGTGGTTAAGCAACCTTGTGGATAAGCATGGGTGAGGTGGTGCTGAAATTGGAGGGTATCTCTGACAGCTGTTACTACTCTATTCTTTTTTTTAGGGCCAGAGGCAAGGAAGACATTGTCGAAACCCTTGAGCCTGAGTGTAGATTTTTTTTGACAAGACGAAGTGCGTTTCTTGCACAAAAATAATATCAGCATGTTGTTTAGATACTTCCTTTTGGAGAGTAGCCCTCTTCTGGTGGCTTTTTAATCCCTCTGCATTTAGAGATACCAATTTGAACGGCGTGGTGAAGCAGTTGGCGTAGGTGGACAGATACTTCAAAGTTGCAAGTGGCGGGCTTGCTAGGATTGGCTACTGACAGTGTATTGTAATCTAGAACAGCTGTTTTTGAGCTGATTGTGTAAACAGATGAGAAAAAAGAAACAAACTCAAAAACTTGAGGCTGGTGTTATGGAAGGGAAAGGATGTATAAAAAAGGGAACCCGTTAACAATACGGGTTCAATGTGCAGAGTCTAACAGTGCTAACAGATTCCAGGGGGGGGGGATATCCTCCAACAGTGTCCAGAAAATTCTGAGCTGGTGAAGCAAAGATTAGGCTTTTGTAGAAGCAAGGCTCTGCATCAAACCCGGCATATAGACAAGTCAGGGTGAGAGAGGCGGGCAGGTTACATCAGGCGTCCTGGAGGGACAATTCAGGCTTCCATTTGAGGGGAAGGAGGAGAAGTCAGCCTTGGAATTTCCTCAGGGATTAGGTGCCAAGAGCATAGTATCTTGAGCCCAGCAGGAAGCATTCACACAGCATGGGGTTTAAATTGATGCGTGATCAGCCGCTTGGTGGGGAATCCCCATTTATAAAGTATGCAGTGGTTTCAAAGTGCTTTCGTAATGGTGGTCAATTAGTTAGTGGTTGTCCATGGTAGCCTTGGAGAGATCCATATAGAGGACAATTGCAGTGAACAGGTCCAGCAGGTTTGTGGCATGTTTTGCGGCAAGCATCAGCTTCTCCTATAAATTATAGCACTGGATGCGAGCCTCTGCATGGAGGTGAGGCAGCTACAAAAGCCTGTGAGCTCTGTCAATTTCTAAGTCTCTGTCTGTCAAATCTGGCACCAGTGTATGCATCAGAGTCTGTAGAAGCGCACCAGGTCAGGTTGCTGTACTGACTCAGGTTTATTATGGAACTTTATATTATTCCGGTGGCATCGGTCCTCAATTTGAGGCTGATTAGTTGCAATTCATCTTTGCGCTCTGTGTGCACGTCCACGATGTCATTATGAATAGTAAGGAGGTCAGAAAACCTGGATTCCACATGATGGAGGCATTGGTCTTGTTGTTGCACTACATTATCCAGGGAGAACACTGTGGCTGAAAGATCTGAGTATAGCGTGTGCCTTAGTGATGTAGCACCCTCTACCGTAGGTAGGTGCTAGAGTAGGATTTTTGTAAGGAAAACTGTCAGTGCAGGTAAATTTAGGCAGGCCTATGCTTCGGGCTAGGCCTGCTTGTTTTGATCTGGGGGCAGGGAGTGGTTAGTGTAGCAGTGGTTGTGACCACCTGTGCTCTAGTTCTGGGGCGCCTCCCCTGCTTCCAGGGAGAATGATCTGGAAGAGGGGCAGGGCACAGGACTGGAGCGGCAGGGAGCTCATGTGAGGAGCCCTGACCAATCCCAACTTGGAATTGGCAGGGGGCAGGCCTCCCATATAAGCTCAGGTCCCAGCCTACTGGGGAGGAGTTGTCGGGCCAGGAGACTTGGAGAATGGAGCACTAGGCAGCAGCAGAGGCCGCACCATCATCTGGGGGTTGCGAGGCCTAGTGGAGGAGCCCGGGTGAGCTGGGAGGGAGCTACATCCTTACACAGTCATGGATGGAGTATCCTGGAACAGAGGGGCTGGAGAAGCTGTCAGAACGTGTGTCCAGTTAAAGTTCTCCATCATGGACTCGGGGCAGGAGAAGGTCGGTGAGTGGACCACAGTAGATTACTGGATGAGGCATGCCAGGGGAGCTGGATGCAAGGCCAGTGGAGAGACTGTGGGGAAAGTGTCAAATCGATGTGGCCTGAGGCCTAGCTGGGAGTAGTAGTCCACCAAGTTACATGTGCTACTAAATTACGCGGCCGCCGGGGAGAGGTACTGCAGACCTCTGGATAGTAACAGCATCTATTATAGCCAGCCATTGAGACTTTTCAGAGCAGCCTCTTTTGCTCATAGAGGAGGATGTGACAGGAAAGATAAGGATCTACAGTAAAGTTTGTGCAGATAGAAGTCCTGGGAGCAACAGTCTGCAGGAGATATGCAGAGGAAGAGAAATACTCTGCATGGTGATGCAGGGGAAGTGACTGTAGATATTATCTGTGCATCAGTACTTCAAGGCTCAACCAAATTTCAAGTTCTTAATATGATGGCAAAGCAACATGTTCTATGGGCATCCCATATCCCGCTTTCTCCCAACCAAAATATATCCCTCAATAAACAAAAAAACAAAACAATGCAAATGACTCATTGTCTCTGAGGTGATAGATGGAGGTCTGGCAGCAGAGTGATATGGTGGATGTTAGTTACTAGTAGAAATCAAGAGCTACAGTGAGATCAGCATGTTTTTCATGAGATAGGCTGGTCAGAGGCAGGGAAGATATCTATGGCTGATGGTTGCTGTGTATCAGGAGAAGAGAGGGTAAATGAGACAGTGTGAGCCTGCCCTGGGGTTCCCTAATTTTGCCTGGGCTTAGATTTCACTGGACAGCCTGTGGAGAGTGAGCAGGAAGGATAATACTCACTGTCAGCTGCTGCTTGGGAGGAGAAGCCAGATTGCTGTGCTCTGCTGTATCCGGCGTGAGGAGAGAGCCATGAAGCATGCCCGTGTGAGCTGCTGGCATCATCTTAGCTGCAGCCTGCTCCGGCTGAGGGGAAGAAATTTGTGAGCTTCTAGGGAAGCTTCAGCTGCTTCCTCCTCTTGGACATCTTGCCCTGGAGTAGCTTGGTACTATAGGATGTACACTGAGTGAATTGAGCCCTGGTCATTGTGCTGTGGAGCCGCTGTATGCCAGGTGTAATTCAGAGCTGCGGGATCAGGTGACCACAGGCGTTGTCGGCAAACCTAAAAAAGGCATTTTTATTTACATCCATGTTGTGGTACAAGATTTCCTCTCACTTGCTGTCTGATGAACCTTTTATCAGCAGGATAACAAGTGATAGATCAACTTGTGTACAACCAGCTTGGCCTAACAGGGGCCACAAGGTACAGAGATGCTCTGTACTTAAAATGTAACTAAAAGCAAAACATTTTATTTAATTTTGGATACAGTAAGGGAGGGTTATAACTCCTGTCAAATTTTCTACTATCTGTGTTTCAAAAGGGAAATTTCCCTTCACTTCCTGCCCCATAGCCGAAACAGGAAGTGAGGGGAAATTTCTCAATAGTGATGATAATTTAGCTATGATCATTTCACTTTGGTATTATAATAAAATAATTTATAAGAATTTACTCAGAGTTGAGTTTTATAGTATAAATGGCTGCAATTTGTTACACATTAATGAACATGAAAGGACTGTACAATGTAGAATACTTGGCATCAGTGGGAGTTTTAAAAACATTAATTGCAGTCGTGTTAGTAATTTTGTCACATTACGGACTTAAAATTAAAAAGTGCAAACATCATTTGAGTTTCTTGTCTAAAACAAACAATTTATTACATTCTTTAGGGACTCGTGAATTCTGCTCATGGCCGCAATTTAAAGATCTAGCAGTCTTTGGAGACCTCATTTAATCTCTAAATCAGAATCTGCTACTTTCTTTAGGTTTTTTTTTTTTTTTTTTTTCTCTGAGGAAAACATTTTCTGCATCTTAACATGTTAACATGTTATATGCAGCTGGGAACATTTCCTTTTGTTACTTTGCACATTTCACATCTTTTCCATATACTTGCTTTTAGGAGGCTTGCTGTGAAGGAAGAAGTCAGAGGAAAGAAAAATGGCATAACCAGAGCATAAAAAAATCAGGAACAATTTAAAAGAATGTATATCAATCAAATTTTTGTAGTAGCAGAAATACTAAAACGTGCATACAATTGCATACAATTGCAAAGACGGTGGACTATGGTCAACAATATGCTTTCCTTCAAAGGGTAACTCCACTTTTTTGGGAAACAAATTGCAAATAATAAAAATAATGCAGCCTATATGTAGTGCTACCCCTGTAGGAGCCACTGATTAGGATGAGTCCTTTGTTCTTTGCCTTGACCTTTTAAAAAATCTCAGTCCCTCCAACAGATCAGGTTCAGTGTACAAACATAAAATGTCACAGGAAATCATTGAAAGTAATACTAAGTATCAAGTAGTAGTGCTACTGTATATCAAAGAAAACAGGCCCCAAACCAGATAGTAAAGGCAAACTTAACATATTGTCATCCAATATGGCTGGTAACTAGGCAAGCTTAACAATAGTAATAACACAATTTAGTAAACAAACAGTGACTAACAGTATGGACTAGGCATAAGATACAATTTTGCATCCAGATCAGCATAAACAGTAGCAAGGCCACCTCAAGTTCAAAAGTGAGCAGTAGGAAAGTTTACTCTACTGAGTGCTGAAACTATACTGCCAGAGCATATTTATGGAGGCAACACTAGTCCTAGACTGACTGTGTAGGCACTGTCTAAAAGAAAATTAGACTGGTAAAAGAGATGGCAAGGAACAAAGGGGACTTGCACAATATTTACTACAGAAGGGGCAGTCCTTTGAGATGTTCTTCTGCCAACTAACATTGAGGCCCTTTAAGAACATTGGTGCACTTAATGACAGTCCCAGTTAATTTGAATGCAGTATAGGTACTGCATGCACAGCACAGGTGCAAGGTACAGTACATGCGGCTCAGATACAGTAAAGGTTCAGCACAATGATGTATAGGGTTGGTATAGGTGCAGTCAAGGTTTGGAAAAATTGCGGTATAAAGTACAGTATGGGTGTCCTGCTCGCAGTGGCTCAGTCTCTGCTAGTAATATCAATATTGTGAAATAGCCATCTCACCGGTCCCCAGGATGCTAAGATAACCTCTCTCTGTAGAAGGTGGGAGGCCTTCAGTCTCTCCACACAATGCCTCTGGTGATCACTGGTGTGAAGTAGAGGGTGAGAGGAAGCCATGTTCTCCCTGCCACAATGGTGCAGATGTGATAACTGTAGTCCATGCTGTTCTGCCCCGGGTGTCTCCAGGTCTCAGTCTCTGGCTCTGGTCACTTTCCCCATGGATAATCTGTGTGCACCAGGACCGATGTGCACACCACGGCTCTCATGCTGCAAAGAAGAAGAGGTTTTGAGTGCAGTCTGGTAAAAACTGTTCCACCACTCCCCTTCCTCCTCAATGTGCTATGAAAAATGTATTGTTAAGGGCCATAAGTCTCATTCTGTGATTGATGTTTCAGACTACAATGCCCATGATCCTCAGTGTTCTGCATAGAAGTCCATTGGTTTTCCTGGCTATAGTTTTCCCTCTGCTAACTGGAGGGGATAGTGCAACACAGCATTTATCATAACAGCAGAAAGTAAAAGTAAACTGATTGTAAAGAGGGAAATGTCTCCTTCACCATGTTTCTGTAATCCAGCACCTGACTACATATACAACTGTGACACAAGCCATATTGTTATTAAGGCCCCTTTCACACTGAGGCTTTGCAAAACCGCGATAAAAATGATGAGCGCTTCTAAAGTTTTTACCGTGTTTTTGCCACGTTAGTGGTTAAAATAGCGCTAACGCCCATGCGTTTTAATAGCATTTTTGAAGCTTCAGCAAACAACCCCACCCCCTTACATCACATCCTGTGCACTTCCTGTTTTTTCATCTGAAAAGAAATAGAACAGGGAGAAGATGGAGTATTATGAGCTGCTGTTGATGTTTGTGCTACAAGTTTGGGAACATTTTCTCCAACAACAGAGAACGTAACGTCGCTTTTGGGTTCATCCCATCAAACAAATGCACTCAGAGAGAGGACAGTTTGTGCTGCTCTATCATGACCTGAGAGTGCACCCTGATAAGTTCAGAAATTACACTCGGACGAGCATCGCAACGTAAGTAACAATATCCTACTTCTCTAAACTCAGTCCCGGTAGTCCCAAACTCCCTAATCCCAGTCCCAGTAGTCCAAAAGCCCTAATCCCAGTCCCAGCAGTCCCTAACCCTAATCTCACTCCACCTAGTTCCAAACTCCTAACCCTAACCCTAATCCCACTACTCCTAGTCCCAAACCCCCAACCCTAACCCTAATCCCACTCCTCCTAGTCCCAAACTCCTAACCCTAACCCTAATCCATCTCCTCCTATTCCCAAACCCCCAACCCTAACCCTAATCCCACTCCTCCTAGTCCCAAACTCCTAACCCTAACCCTAATCCCACTCCTTCTAGTCCCAAACTCCTAACCCTAACCCTAATCCCACTCCTCCTAGTCCCAAACCCCCAACCCTAACCCTAATCCCACTCCTCCTAGTCCCAAACTTCCTAACCCTAAGCCTAATCCCACTCCTCCTAGTCCCAAACCCCCAACCCTAACCCTAATCCTTCTCCTCCTAGTCCCAAACTCCTAACAATAATCCCAGTCCTCCTATCCCTAATCCCAGTCCCTAATACCCATTTTAACAGTAAATCTTTCTTTTTCAATAGATTTGACTTTCTTCTTGATCTTCTGACACCTGACAGAATAGGAGACAGGATACTAATTGCAGGGATGCACTATCACCATGCGAACGCTTACTTATAACGCTGAGGTAATCTAAATGCTTCTATTAACATTCATAATACATAAACATACAAAAAAAAATGAAAAAATATGAACATTTATTTTATGTAATTGCACAACATATGCATAAAGTTTTATTACACAAAATATGTAACTTAAAAATGTATCATAAGATCGGAAATCTATTTAACCAGTTGTCAACCGCCCGCCGTCAATTGACAGCGGCAGGAAGACACTGTTATCCTGGGCGGACGTCATATGACGTTGCGCCTTTAAAATCCACTAGGGGCGCTGGGCACCCGCGATTGCCCAGTAACCGAGCAGGACCATGGATCTGTGTGTGTAAACACACAGATCCACGTCCTGTCAGGGAGAGGAGACCGATGGTGTGTCCCTTGTACATAGGGGCAACCATTGGTCACCTCCCCCAGTCAGTCCCCCCCCACAGTAAGAATCACTAATAGGGAACACATTTAACCCCTTCCTCGCCCCCTAGTGTTAACCCCTTCCCTGCCAGTCATGTTTATACAGTAATCAATGCATTTTTATAGCACAGATCGCTGTATAAATGTGAATGGTCCCAAAAATGTGTCAAAAGTCTCCGATGTGTCAGCCGCAATATCACAGTCACGATAAAAATCGCTGATCGCCGCCATTACTAGTAAAAAAATAATAAAAATGCTATAAATCTATCCCCTCTTTTGTAGACGCTATAACTTTTGCGCAAACCAATCAATATACGCTTATTGCGATTTTTTTTACCAAAAATATGTAGAATACGTATCGGCCTAAACTAAGGAAAAAAAAAATGGATATTTATTCTAGCAAAAAGTAAAAAATATTGTGCTTTTTTTTAAAACTTGTCGCTCTTCTTTTGTTTATAGCGCAAAAAATAAAAACCGCAGAGGTACCACCAAAAGAAAGCTCTATTTGTGGAAAAAAAGGACGCAAATTTTGTTTGGGTACAGCGTTGCATGACCGCGTAATTGTCATTCAAAGTGTGACAGCGCTGAAAGCTGAAAAATGGCTTGGGCAGGAAGGGGGTTTAAGTGCCCAGTAGAGAAGTGGTTAATATATTAATAAACACTTTATTATAAAAACTTTTCTTTCAAAAAATAAACACATAGAAACACACTATCACATTAATCGAAAATATAGTAGATTGGAAATATATTTAAACTATGAATAAAAACTTTATCAATATAAACTTTGCACTCAAAGAATCAACACATAGAAACACACTAAACACACAGGAACGGTTGCTAAAACTTTAATCAACTAACTTGTAAGAAAACTTTAATCGATATATATAATTTTTTGGATAATATATTTTCAATTATAGGTCCTGGTAAAAAGGTGGGAGAGGGTGTGATTCCTCTCGAGGGGTGAAACGAGGAGGAGGAGGAGGAGGAGGATGTGGAATTGGGGGATGATAATTAGGGGGCATGTCGAATTGACCGGCCTGCGATCTATAATTATATTGGGGGTTTATAGACATCAAATTTGGTCTAAATGCAGGCTGATAGGACATGGCACGATTATAAGACATTTCCAGCATTTGATTACCATATCCTCCATGGTATTGTTGGTTCATATTTTCAAAAGCCTGGGAGCGTACACCTGTGTTTTTTGCTGATATGTTTGAATCAGTCTTATAATGTCTACACGTAGGTCGCATTGCAAGGCCAGATCCACCTTCTCAACTTGGGGAATCAAACTTCTGAAGAAAGTTTAAATCTCACTATTTTCATTTTTTTGGGCACCAATTACATTTTTCACAACATCTATAAATTCTTGATTTTGTTGTGACTTTGGTTTGGCTTTGGCTCTATAGGTCTCCCTTTTCTTGGTGGCTCTGGTGTATTGGCTGTGGTCGATGCAGACTATAAAATCATTTATGTTGATATTGGATCATTTGGGAGCAGTGCAGACTCCGCTGTTTTCCAGCATAGTAAATTCGGAAAACGTCTTGCTTCTAATGAACTAGATTTGCCTGATAACCGACCACTGCCCAGAACAGAGGGAACCGATATGCCATTTGTTTTTGTAGCCGATGATGCGTTTGCTATCCACAAACTATCATGAAGCCCTACTCACTGAGAAATCTTGATACACGGAAGAGGATCTTCAATTACAGGCTGTTTCGGGCACGTAGACTAGTAGAATGTGCTTTCGGTATACTAGCGAACAAATGGCACATTTTTCTTAAACCAATAAAAAAACAATAAACCTTAAAATTGAAAATGCATGTAAGGTAATAAAGGCCACGTGTCTGTTACATATTTTGGTACAAGAGAGAGATGGCGTAAATTTTGAGGACACACAATATGGAACCTGATGATTTTCTTCATGTTTGTGGTCCAAGAGTGGATTTGACAATTAGGGATGCATTTGCGGACGTCTTTTTGAGTCCTGCTGGTTCACTAAATTGGCAAGAAGATATGATTTAAACCTTCAATTTATAGGCTTCATTGTATTTCAGACTACATATTTCCTTTGAATTGTTAGATGCACTGTATGTTTATCAAAGCCTTCTACTGTAATATTCGATGTATCAATTCCCTACTGGCATGTTATAATAAATTCACTTGTTAATATGTTTTGAAATGAATTTATATTTAATTAGTACATTACATTATACATTAAGGAACATAATTTCATAATTAGAGTACAGTCACATTTACAGTTAAGGGATTAAGTAGGTGTCCGGGACTAGGGGAGGTGGGATTAGGGTTAGGGTTGGGGGTTTGGGACTAGGAGGAGTGGGATTAGTGTTAGGGTTTGGGGTTTGGGACTAGGAGGAGTGGGATTATAGTTAGGGTTGGGTGTTTTGGACTAGGAGGAGTGGGATTAGGGTTGGGTGTTTAGGAATAGGAGGAGTGGGATTAGGGTTAGGGTTGGGGGTCAGGGACTAGGAGGAGTGGGATTAGGGTTAGGGTTGGGGGCTAGGGACTAGGAGGAGTGAGATTAGGGTTGGGGGTTTGGGACTAGGAGTGGGATCAGGGTTAGGGTTAGGAGTTTGGGACTAGGAGGAGAGGGATTAGGGTTAGGGTTGGGGTTAGGGACTAGGAGGAGTGAGATTAGGGTTGGGGGTTAGGGACTAGGAGGAGTGGGATTAGGGTTAGGGACTAGGAGGAGTGGGATTAGGGTTAGGCTTGGGGGTTTGGGACTAGGAGTAGTGGTATTAGGAGTTTGGGACTAGGAGGAGTAGGATTAGGGTTAGGGTTGGGGGTTAGGGACTAGGAGTGGGATTAGGTTTAGGGTTAGGGGTTAGGGACTAGGAGGAGTGTGATTAGGGTTAGGGTTGGGGGTTTGGGACAAGGAGGAGTGGGATTAGAGTTAGGAATTTAGGACTAGAAGGAGTGGGATTAGGGTTAGGGTTGGGGGTTTGGGAGTAGGAGTGGTATTAGGGTTAGGAGTTTGGGACTAGGAGGAGTGGTATTAGGGTTAGGGTTTAGGGACTAGGAGGAGTGGGATTAGGGTTATGGTTGGGGGTTTGAGACTAGGAGGAGTGGGATTAGGGTTAGGGTTAGGAGTTTGGGACTAGGAGGAGTGGGATCAGGGTTAGGAGTGGGGTTTGGGACTAGGAGTGGGATTAGGGTTAGGAGTTTGGGACTAGGAGGAGTGGGATTAGGGTAAGGGGTTAGGGACTATGAGGAGTGGGATTAGGGTTAGGGTTGGGGGTTAGGGACTAGGAGGAGTGGGATTAGGGTTAGGGTTGGGGGTTAGGGACTAGGAGGAGTGGGATTAGGGTTAGAGTTAGAAGTTTGGGACTAGGAGGAGTGGGATTAGGGTTAGGGTTGGGGGTTAGGGACTAGGAGGAGTGGGATTAGGGTTGGGGGTTTGAGACTAGGAGGAGTGGGATTAGGGTTAGGGTTAGGGATTAGGAGGAGTGGGATTAGGGTTAGGGTTGGGGGCTAGGGACTAGGAGGAGTGAGATTATTGTTGGGGTTGGGGGGTTGGGACTACCAGGACAGGGAATAGGGTAAAGAGTACCGGAATTGGGACTAGGGACTAGACTGGGATTTGAACTTACTTTTCTCGTTTTTTTTGCCTTTTTGATAGGGAAGGCCAGTTTTCTATGTGAAGGTCGGCCACAGCATTCAATCAAGCCCTTTTCTTCAACCTGTTAGAATACCATTCATGTTTCTTGTCCCAAAGTTCTGGGTGCCTCCGCATAAAACCGCCCACAAGATGTGGAAATGTCACATGACCGCAGTACCGTGGAGGATGCTGGGATAACAGGAAATCCGGTTGAGGAGACCAGACAGAGAAAGACAGATTATCATAGAGGAGGAATCTAGTAATGTAGAGATGCAGCCTACAGCTGCAAAAGTCAGAGCAGAAAGACCCTCTTGCTCTGTTGAACCCAAGGAATTCATTGATACAATGCGGAGGCACCCCTCCCGCCGCCATCCAGTGCTTCTCCGGGCTCTCCCATGCCGTCGGGGGTCAGGGGAACGAGCAATAATTCTAGCACTAGATCTCCTCTGTAACTCTAAACAGGTAACCTGTAAAAAAAAATTAAGTGTCGCCTATGGAGATTTTTAAGTACCGAAGTTTGGCGCCATTCCATGAATGTACGCAATTTTAAAGCATGACAAGTTAGGTATCTATTTACTCGGCATAACATCATCTTTCACATTATACAAAAAAATTGGACTAACTTTACCGTTTTGTTATTTTTTAATTCATGGAACCGTTTTTTTTTTTTTATAAAAAAGGCGTTTGAAAAATGATTGCGCAAATACTGTATGAGATAAAAAGTTGCAATGACCGCCACTTTATTCCCTAGGGTGTCTGCTAAAAAAATGTATATAATGTTTGGGGTTCTAAGTAATTTTATAGCAAAAAAAAAAAGATTTTTACATGAAGGAGAGAAGTGCCAGAATAGGCCCGGTATGGAAGTGGTTAAGGTTTATTGGTTTAAGAAAAATTTGCTATTTGTTCTCTAGTATACAGAAAGCACATTCTACTAGTCTACGTGCCCGACACAGCCTGTAATTGAAGATCCTCTTCCGTGTATCAAGATTTCTCAGTGAGTAGGGCTTCATGAGATGTTTTAGTAACCGTTCCTGTGTGTTAAGTGTGTTTCTATGTGTTGATTTTTTGAGTGCAAAGTTTATATTGATAACGTTTTTATTCATAGTTTAAATATATTTCCAATCTACTATATTTTCGATTAATGTGATAATGTGTTTCTATGTGTTTATCTTTTGAAAGAAAAGTTTTTATAATAAAGTGTTTATTAATATATTAAATAGATTTCCGATCTTATGATACATTTTTAAGTTACGTATTTTGTGTAATAAAAGTTTATGCATATGTTGTGCAATTACATAAAATAAATGTTCATATTTTTTCCCAAAAATTTGGAGTATATTTATGTATTATGAATGTTAATAGAAAAGCATTTAGATTACCTCAGCGTTATAAGTAAGCGTCAGATGTCAGAAGATCAAATCTATTGAAAAAAGATTTTTTATTAAAATGGGTATTAGGGACTGGGATTAAGGATTAGGAGGACTGGAATTAGGGTTAGGAGTTTGGAACTAGGAGGAGTGGGATTAGGGTTAGGGTTAGGAGTTTGGGACTAGGAGGATTAGGGTTATGGTTGTGGTTTGGGAATAGGAGGAGATGGATTAGGGTTAGGGTTAGGAGTTTGGGACTAGGAGGAGTGGGATTAGGGTTGGGGTTTGGGACTAAGAGGAGTGGGATTAGGGTTAGGGTTAGGAGTTTGGGACTAGGAGGAGTGGGATTAGGGTAAGGGACTGCCGGGCCTGGGATTAGGGGTTTTGGACTACCGGGACTGGGATTAGGGAGTTTGGGACTAACGGGACTGGGTTTAGAGAAGTAGGATATTGTTACTTACATTGCGATGCTCATCCGAGTGTAATTTCTGAACTTATCAGGGTGCACTCTCAGGTCATGATAGAGCAGCACAAATTGTCCTCTCTCTTAGTGCATTTGTTGGATGGGATGAACCCAAAAGCGACGTTGTGTTCTCTGTTGTTGGAGAAAATGTTCCCAAACATGTAGCACAACCATCAACCGCAGCTCATAATATTCCATCTTCTTGTTCTATTTCTTTTCTGACGAAAAAACAGGAAGTGCACAGGATGTGATGTAAGGGGGTGGTGTTGTTTGCTGACGCTAACGCTTCAAAAACACTTTAAAAGCGATATTAAAACGCATGGGCATTAGCGCTATTTTTACCGCTAATGCGGCAAAAACACGCTAATAGTGCTCATTGTTTTTATTGCGGTTTTGCAACTTCTCAGTGTGAAAGGGGCCTTATTGGTTTTTTTTTTATTATTTTTCCTCAACTTCCGGTTCCGGCGCCCATGTAGATGGAGAGTGAGACAGCAGCTCCGGAGGGAATAGATATAAAGCCGGACATATTTCTCACAGGTCGCAGCAATCTGACTCCTTTTCTGCCTCCCTCAGACCCCTGGGACAGCACGAATGGACCGCTACCTCATTCACAGTGGACCAGGCTCTGATCCAGACAACGTCCACGTTCAGCCGACATCAGAGATACAGACATCCAAGATGGTCGCTCCCTGCTTCAGGCTTCTGAGCCTCACATGCCATCTCGACTCCTGTGATTTCAGAGGAGAAATATGGTAAGATACGCCAGGATGTAGCTGCCCTGCTATCACCCACCATTACCACAGCAGACAGAGCTGTCACAGCCGGCATCGATCATCTTCACAAAGAGCTGAGAGACCATGCTGGCAGGCTCTCAGAGGCGGAACAACGCATCTCAAAACTAGAGGAAGAACTCCAGAGCTCACAAGCTGCTACTCACCAAACCTCTCAGACCCAGCAATACATATTAGACGAACTGGACGACTTAGAGAATCGTTCCCGTAGGAACAACCTGCGTATCATTGGCCTTCCCGAAATCTACATTTCCAGATCTCTAGTGAATCTATGCTCCACACGCCTCTCTGAGCCTTGAGGATTGCTACTTCATGTACAGTGAAAAGAGCCCACCATATAGGGGCACCCTCTAACGAATGGTGTACCCCACGCCCCCTCATTGTTCGTTACCTAAATTAATCGAACAGAGTAGCTACACTAAAATCCTTCCGAAATGCCCACACACTCCAACTGGATGACCATAAGCTAATTCTGTTTTCTGACTATTCTCAGGAGGTGTCCTGCAAGCGGAAAGTCTTCCAGCCAATTTGCTCGGCTCTGCACCTAAAGGGTGTAAATTTTACTCTGGCATACCCCGCTACCCTGAGTATAACCGATCATTCAGGGGAGCTAAAATCCTTCTCACACCCTGAGGGAGCAGCCTCCAACCACCAAACCTATCTACATATAACACAGGAGATCTCCCCGATGGAGGCAAGCCCTCTCCCCACCTGCCCCAGTGATCAACATAGCCCACACAAGGATCCACCGAAGAGGATCCATTGCTCTGATGACTCTAGGTCACATAAACTCTGTTAAAGTGGGCATTCCTGAGCCTGATGTTTCTTCTATAGGACCTTCTCTGAGTTCTAAGTAGTTACTATACTAGGTTCCACGAACATGCCTTACGCCTTGTTATCCCTTGTTGAAACCTGTTATGTTTACCTATTGTATCTCTAACTGATCTATACTTTCAGCCTTACAGGCGAAGTGGCAAATCTTCTCAGTGCAGCGGAATTGAGGGATTCTTCTTGATTCCTACCACACTTGACCCTTTGTTTCCTGCAAGATGCTACCTCTGGTAAACAATTACCACCCTCCTCTCCGGTTATGCTGTCATGTAGAAGGAGATCTATGTGTGGAAGAAAGCAAAGTCCAGGCTTCTACTGCTGTAAGTTGATTAGTATTCTCTTTCTCTCATGTTCTTTTACCTCAGAGAGGTCTAACCTCCCTCTCTATTCCCCCTTTTTCTTTCCTATCCCCACCACCTGCCCTTGCCGGTTTCAGTCTTTTTTACTTTTTGCCCCCCCTTCCCTCACCCCCTCCTTGGTACCCTAGCAACACAGTGTCCCCCATCAAAACCAGTCACCCACCTGCAGACGGTAGCTGTTACACTCTCCGCTTGGCCCATCCGAGACCTTGCTTGCACCATAAGGATCACATCTTGGAATATCAAAAGCTTACGCTCCCCTCATAAAAGGTTGGCGGCCCTTCACCACCTTAAGCGACCTAAAATGCACATTTCTTATTCCCCCTTAGGAGGATTTCAAACATATTCAAAAACTTTGGGTGGGCTAAGTGTTTGGATCTGCATCGGTAAAAAATAAGGCAGGTGTACTGATCCTTATCCATAAAAATCTACCCTGTGAGGTAATCTCAGTGAAGCAAGATAACGCAGGTTGCCTCCTAACTATACATATACGCATATCAAACAGAGATCTAGCCATCACTAATGTATATGCCCCCAATTCCCCCACTAAATCTTTCTTTCAAACAGTATCCTCACATTTATCTCCTTACCTACACTTCTCTCTCATAGTGGTAGGTAGGTATGAGCTTTATGCTCGAGTCGAACATGAGTTCGACTCGAACACTGGCTGTTCGCCTGTTCGTCGAACAGCGAACAATTTGGGGTGTTCGTGGCAAATTCGAAAAGCCGCGGAACACCCTTTAAAAGTCTATGCGAGAAATCAAAAGTGCTAATTTTTAAGGTTAATATGCAAGTTATTGTCATAAAAAGTGTTTGGGGACCTAGGTCCTGCCCCAGGGGACATGTATATCAATGCAAAAAAAGTTTTAAAAACGTCAGTTTTTTCGGGAGCAGTGATTTTAATAATGCTTAAAGTGAACCAATAAAAGTGAAATATTCCTTTAACCACTTTCCGCCAGTCAATAGCATATTGACATCCGGGAAGTGGTTCAGTTATCCACACTGGACGTCATATGACGTCCTGCAGGATAACAGCCGCCGCGCGCCCGAGGGTGCGCGCATCGCGGCGATCGGTGGAGCGGTGGGTCAGTCTGACCCACCGCTACACTGATCTCTGTAAAAAGCCTCCGGCGGAGGCTTTTTACCACGTGATCAGCTGTGTCCAATCACGGCTGATCACGATGTAAACAGGAAGAGCAGTTGATCGGCTCTTCCTCACTCGCGTCTGACAGACGCGAGTAGAGGAGAGCCGATCGGCGGCTCTCCTGACAGGGGGGGTTCACGCTGATTGTTTATCAGCGCAGCCCCCCCTCGGATACCCACACTGGACCACCAGGGAAGCCCCCAGGACCACAGGGAAGCCCCAAACTTGTGGATGGCCCCCATGGCCATCCACATGTAGTAAAATTAAAAAATAAAAATAAAAAATATGCCAATCAGTGTCCACAAATGGGCACTGACTGGCACTATGATGAAACAACCACAATGTGTGGTGGCTGGCATTGCTGGGCATCAGTGTCTATCAGTGCCACCTACTAGTGTCCATCAGCGCCACCTATCAGTGCCCATCCGTGCCCATCTGTGCCCATAAGTGCCCACCTATCAGTGCCCGTCCGTGCCACCTATCAGTGCCGCCTATAAGTGCCCATCAGTGCCGCCTATAAGTGCCCATCAGTGCCGTCTATGAGTGCCAATCAGTGCCGCCTATGAGTGCCAATCAGTGCCGCCTATGAGTGCCAATCAGTGCCGCATACCAGTGCCACATATCAGTGCCCATCAGTGCCGCCTATCAGTGCCCATCATCAGTGCCCATCAGTGCCACCTCATCAGTGCCACCTCATTGGTGCCACCTCATCGGTGCCCATCAGTGTCGCCTTATCAGTGCCCTTCAGTGCCACCTTATCAGTGCCCATAATTGAAGTAGAAAAGGTACTTATTTACAAAAAAAATAACAGAAACAAAGAAAAACATAGTTTTTTTCAAAATTTTCGCTCTTTTTTTATTTGTCGTGCAAAAAATAAAAATCGCAGAGGCGATCAAATACCACCGAAAGAAAGCTCTATTTGTGGGAACAAAATGATAAAAAATTTGTATGGGTACAGTGTAGCATGACCACGCAATTGTCATTCAAATTGCGACAGTGCTGAAAGCTGAAAATTGGCTTGGGCAGGAAGCTGTATAATTGCATGGTATTGAAGTGGTTAAACTTCATACCTGGGGGGTGTCTATAGTATGCCTGTAAAGTAGCGCAAGTTTCCCGTGTTTAGAACAGTCCCTGCATGAAATGTCATTTCTAAAGGAAAACAAGTCATTTAAAACTACTCGCGGCTATTAATGAATTGTCGGTCCCGGCAATACAGATCAAAGTCATTGAAAAAAACGGCAGGGGCTCCCCCCCAGTCGATTACAAGGCCCTACCATTTCACAAAAAAAAAGTGTCAAAATGTTAAAAACCACAGGAGATGGCTTGGGATAAGTCCTTTATTAAAAATAAAAAAATAAAAAATAAAAAAGAGATTCCAGCGATGTAATCCAATAAATCCATCTTCAATCTCCAGCGATGTAATCCAATTCTCGTTCTCCAGCGATGCATGATCTCCGCGACTCCAGCGAGGAACATGCACAGGATCCTGCCTCCGCCAAAGGCACCCAATGACGCGGCACCAGCCTGACAGCTCTTATGTTGCTCTGTCTTATGTAGCTGAGGACGCAAGGAGAAATCCGGGGGTTACCCAATGACGTGGACGAGTGACCCCGACCGTGACGCGTCACGGGGCAGGGTCACCCGTCACATCATTGGGTAAGCCCCGGGCTTTCTCCTTGTGCAAGAAGAGAGCCCGGGGTTACCCAATGACGTGACAGGTGACCCCGTCCCATGACGCGTCACGGGGCGGGGTCACCCGTCCACATCATTGGGTAACCCCCGACTTTCTCCTTGTGTCAGAGGGGGACGGGATCACGTGACGAGTGGCCCTGCCCTTATCTACATAAGAGCTGTCAGGCTAGCGCCACATCATTGGCCCGGGTGCCTTCGGTGGAGGCAGGATCCTGTGCGTGTTCCTAGCTGGAGTTGCGGAGATCATCCATCGCTGGAGAACGAGAATTGGATTACATCGCTGGAGATTGAGGGTGGATTTATTGGATTACATCGCTGAAATCTCGTTTTTTTTTTTTTAATAAAGGACTTGTCCCAAGCCATCTCCTGTGGTTTTTAACATTTGTACAATGTACCCCTTACCAATTCACATAGGGGGGCAGGATATCTGGGGATCCCCTTTGTTAAAGAGGGCTTCCATATTCCGATAAGCCCCCCACCCGCAGTCCCCCACAACCACTCCCGACGTTTTTAAAACTCTTTTTTTTGCATTGATATATGTCCCCTGGGGCAGGACCCGGGTCCCCAAACACTTTTTATGACAATAACTTGCATATTAACCTTTAAAATTAACACTTTTGATTTCTCATGTTCGTGTGTTCAAACAATTTTTTTGCCTGTTTAGATGTTCTGGTGCAAACCGAACCGGGGGTGTTCGGCTCATCCCTAGTGGTAGGTGATTTCAACTCAGTTATGGATGCCTCAAAAGACAAGTCACAGGGTAAATTTACATCCCCCTCATCCAATCCCCCAGTGCTCCACTCTCCCAACCTTTGCAGAAGCTCTCCAGCTTATAGACATCTGGAGATTGACCCATCCGGAAGGCAGGGAATACACCTTTTTCTCCCCTCCACATCATACGCACTTCTCCGGCTCACATCTGAAACTTACTGTATGTTCACAAAAATGCAATCTCAGACCACGGCCCGTATCCGTCTGTCTTCAGTTGCTACTGTGAAGACATGACACTTTCCCTCCTACCTTGACCATCAATCAATCAAAATCTCTCCAGGGTACTGCATGAGATCTGGGCAGAATATACAGCTACAAACTCGATCCATAGCAACGATCCCAATCTTTTTTGGGAAACAGGTAAAGCCATACTACATGGTAGGATTATCGCCTTTGCGGCCCCACTCACAAAAAGAAGGTCCTTAAAAATTATCCCAAAGCGAATGATCTCTTACGCTTGGCCCAATTGCAATTGATGCATGCCAATTCTCCCACGGACCAAAACCTCTGGCGTGAAGCCAAACACAATTTTGACCTGTGGGAAGATAAACAGGAACGAATCCACAAATCCCACCTTGAACTGAAATACCACAAATTTGGTAACAAGACTGGAAAACTTTACTAGCCAAGCTTTGCAAGAGCGCCCATATCTCCACACACATATTCGCCCTCAAAGACACCCAAGGAACTCTCACCTCATCTACTGTTGTGAGAATGGTATGGAATTTTACGGATAATAAATTTAAATTCTTAGCGCCTCCAGCCAGTTACGGCAATTATAAAAATCGTGAATTTAGTTCAGACTACCAGTAACTAGGGATGAGCCGAACACCTCCCTGTTCGGTTCGCACCAGAACCTGAGAACAGACCTAAAGTTTGCGTGAACTTTAGAACCCTATTAAATACAATGGACTTGAACGTTCAAAATCTAAAGTGCTAATTATCAAGGCTCATATGCAAGTTATTGTCCTAAAAAGGGTTTGGGGACCTGGGTCCTGCCCCAGGGGACATGTATCAATGCAAAAAGAAGTTTTAAAAACGGCCGTTTTTTCAGGAGCAGGGATTTTAATAATGCTTAAAGTGAAACAATAAAAGTGAAATATTTCTTTAAATTTCGTACCGGGGGGGGGGGGGGGGGTGTATATTATGCCTGTAAAGCAGTGCTTGTTTCCCGTGCTTAGAACTGTCCCTGCACAAAATGTCATTTCTGAAGGAAAAAAGGTAATTTAAAAGCACTCGCGGCTATAATGAATTGTCGACTCCCGGCAATACAGAGAAAAGTAATTGATAAAAAAAAATGCGTGGGGGTCCCCCCAAATTCAATTACCAGGCCCTTTAGGTCTGGTATGAATATTAAGGGAAACCCTGCGTCAATTTTTTTTTTACAATTATGTGGAGTTCCCCCCAAATATCCATACTAGACCCTTCAGGTCTGGTATGGATTTTAAGGGGAACTCCACCCCAAATAAAATAAAAAAATGGCGTTGAGTTCCCAAGAAATCCATACCAGACCCTTTATCCGAGCATGCAACCTGGCAGGCCGCAGGAAAAGAGGGGGGAAGAGAGAGCGCCCCCCCTTCTGAATCGTACCAGGCCACATGCCCTCAACACAGGGAGGATGTTTTGGGGGTCTGTGACCCCTCAAAGCACCATGTCCCCATGTTGATGGGGACAAGGGCCTCATCCCCACAACCCTTGCCCGGTGGTTGTGGGGGTCTGCGGGCAGGGGGCTTATCGGAATCTGGAAGACCCCTTTAACAAAGGGGAACCCCAGATCCCCCTATGTGAATTGGTAAAAGGGAACATTGTACCCCTACCATTTCACAAAGAAAGTGTAAAAAAAAAAAGGGAAAAAACAAAACACAGACACCGTTGGGAAAAGTCCTTTATTAAAAATAAAAAAATTAAAAACCCATTCCAGCAATGTAATCCAGTGTCCCCTCCACACGAAAAGTCATTGGCTGAGTGGACCTATACTGCGGAGGAAGTTCCCCATCAGGTTCGCTCAGCCAATGATGTAGGCGGGGTCTGAGGTACGAGGTGTGTGCCCTCGTATCTCAGACCCCGCCTACATCATTGGCTGAGCGGACCTGATGGGGAACTTCCTCCGCAGTGTAAAAAATGAATAGACCCGCCCCTTCTCACGTTCCCCATCAGGTCCGCTCAGCCAATGACGTAGGTGTAAGGCTGAGCGGACCTGATGGGGAAGAGGAAGTTCCCCATCAGGTCCGCTCAGCCAATGACGTAGGCGGGGTCTGAGATACGAGGGCGCCCCCGCACCCTCGTACCTCAGACTCCGTCTACGTCATTGGCTGAGCAGACCTCATGGGGAACTTCCTCCGCAGTGTAGGTCCGCTCAGCCAATGACGTTTTGTGTGGAGAGGAGACTGCAGCGCTGGACATCGGATCACCGCGGGACACTGGATTACATCGCTGGAATGTTTTTTTGTTTTTTTTTTAATAAAGGACTTTTCCCAACGGTGTCTGTGTGTTTTTTTTTACATTTTTTTTACACTTTCTTTGTGAAATGGTAGGGGTACAATGTACCCCTTACCAATTCACATGGAGGGGTGGGATCTGGGGGTCCCCTTTGTTAAAGGGGTCTTCCAGATTCCGATAAGCCCCCTGCCCACAGACCCCCACAACCACCGGGCAAGGGTTGTGGGGATGAGGCCCTTGTCCCCATCAACATGGACAGACCCCCAAAGCCTCCTCCCCATGTTGAGGGCATGTGGCCTGGTATAGTTCAGGGGGGGCGCTCTCTAGTCCCCCCTCTTTTCCTGCGGTCTGCCAGGTTGCGTGCTCAGATAAAGGGTCTGGTATGGATTTTTGGGGGGAACTCCACGGCATTTTTTTTTTTAATCTGGCGTGGAGTTCCCCTTAAAATCCATACCAGACCTGAAGGGTCTGGTATGGATATTTGGGGTGAACCCCACGTAATTTTTTTATTTGATGCAGGGTTCCGCTTAATATCCATACCAGACCTGAAGGGCCTGGTAATTGAATTTGGGGGGACCCCCACGCATTTTTCTTTTTTTTTATCAATGACTTTTCTCTGTATTGCCGGGAGCCGACAATTCATTATAGCCGCGAGTGCTTTTAAATGACTTATTTTCCTTCAGAAATGACACTTTGTGAAGGGACAGTTCTAAGCAAGGAAAACAAGCGCTGCTTTACAGGCATACTATATCCACCTCGCGCCCTCCGTACGACTATGTACGGCCGCAAGGTGGCTCCACAATGCCGGGAGGCCGTCTTTTTACGGCCTCCGCTCCTCCGGCCACTGGGGGGCATGCGCGCGTGCCCGGCGCGTCACTGTGATGCGATACGCGTGCCTGGCGGCCGCGAAGTCTGCCTACTACCCGCGATCGGCCTTTACACAGACAAGGGCGTGTATCTCTGTGTGTAAACACAGAGATCCACGTTCCTGTCAGGGAGAGGAGACCAATGCTGTGTCCCTTGTACATAGGGACACAGATCGGTCACCTCCCCCAGTCAGTCCCCTCCCCCCACAGTAGTAATCACTCCCAGGGCACACATTTAACCCCTTCCTCGCCTCCTAGTGTTAACCCCTTCCCTGCCAGTCACATTTATACAGTAATCAGTGCATATTTATAGCACTGTTCGCTGTATAAATGTGAATGGTCCCAAAATAGTGTCAAAAGTGTCCGCTGTGTCCGCCATAATGTCGCAGTCATGAAAAAAATCACCGATCGCCGCCATTACTAGTAAAAAAATAATAATAATTAAAATGCCATAAAACTACCCCCTATTTTGTAAACGCTATAACTTTTGTGCAAACCAATCAATAAAGGGCGATTTTGATTTTTTTTACCAAAAATATGTAGAAGAATACGTATCGGCCTAATCTGTGGAAAAAAAAGTTTTCTTTAAAAACAATTGGGATATTTATTATAGCAAAAATCAAAAAATATTGTGTTTTTTTCAAAATTGACGCTTTTTCTTTGTTTATAGCGCAAAAAATAAAAACCGCAGAGGTGATCAAATACCACCAAAATAAAGCTCTATTTGTGGGAAAAAAAGGACGTTGATTTTGTTTGGGAGCCACGTCGCACAACCGCACAATTGTCATTCAAAGTGTGACAGTGCCGAAAGCTGAATTTTTTCCTGGGCAGGAAGGGGGTATATGTGCCCAGTAAGCAAGTGGATATACCCCCCCCCCCGGTACGAAATTTAAAGGAATATTTCACTTTTATTGTTTCACTTTAAGCATTATTAAAATCACTGCTCCCGAAAAAACGGACGTTTTTAAAACTTTTTTTTGCATTGATACATGTCCCCTGGGGCAGGACCAGGGTCCCCAAACACTTTTTATGACAATAACTTGCACATAAGCCTTTAAAATTAGCACTTTAGATTTCTCCCATAGACTTTTACAGGGTGTTCCGCGGCTTTTCGAATTTGCCGTGAACACCCCAAATTGTTCGCTGTTCGGCGAACGTGTGAACAGGCAATGTTCGAGTCGAACATGAGTTTGACTCGAACTCGAAGCTCATCCCTACCAGTAACATACCACAATAATTTCCTGAGTTCTTTAATCTATGGGGAATTCTTACTAATGTATAAATATCTCCCAATAAAATTAATAAGTAAATAATTTTATTAATTTACAAGTATAATTATACAATTTCATACAGAATCTGAATTTCTGGTGATTAATATTTTATATGCTTTATCAAAATTATCAATGCGGCAATGAAGCTATTTTCTTGGAGATGTGACAAATAACCCAAGGGTTGCTCAAATTACTATGTTAAACTAAATTGCGATAATCGCGCCTTAAATTCAAAAACACAATGGGGGTTATTTACGAAAGGCAAAACCACTTTGCACTACAAGTGCAAAGTGCACTTGAAATTGCACTGAAAGTGCACTTGGAAGTGCAGTCGCTGTAGATCCGAGGGGTAGATCTGAAATGAGGGGAAGCTCTGCTGATTTTATCATCCAATCATGTGCAAGCTAAAATGCTGTTTTTTATTTTTTATTTTCCTTGCATGGCCCCCTTCATATCTACAGCGACTGCATTTCCAAGTTCACTTTCAGTGCAATTTCAAGTGCACTTTGCACTTGTAGTGCAAAGTGAATTTGCCTTTCGTAAATAACCCCCAATGTCTCTTGACGCTCGGAAAAACAATCTTCAGAATTCCTCCGGCCGGAATGAATGCAAAATATGTCTCGCTGAGCCAACAGATAGATATTATCAATTTGAAGTAAATATTAATTTAACAGGGCTACCGAATTGTATTGGGCGATAAATTATTTCCCTGGGACCACAATAGCTAAATTAGTTGTAATACAGGCTGATCTTAATTTCACCCACACGCCCGACTTCAACACACAAAACCAATAAAATGGAACAATATTAAAATACTAAAGTCCCCTTCACACAGTACTAGATGAGTTTAAAATATAAACAATAACATACAATTCCTATAATTTTGGGAGGAAAATGTTATCAATATTTATATGGTCAGTATCTCACCCCTGTTTAAAGGAAAGGATTCGTCCTAGCAGCGATGCCCAGCGAGTGTACGTCAGCGTGTGGGTCTGTGGTCCTCTTCCTTTCTAACATGTCATGTCTCCCATTTTATGGTGCAAAAACTTGGATGACTACCTCCTTCACTTTATGTTGATCCTCTGGTGATTGGTTGGTTTCAAATATGAGAGGTAACTGCCCTGGTTCTCACCCGCCCATCTGTTCTCATGGGTAAGGTGTAATCAGAATATGATGTATAGTGTTATTATGAAATGTATTCTAACATGTTTCCTGTTAATATAATGTAGCGATACCTCCAACTAAGAAGGCCGCAGATTTAGTTTGGGCCCTGAAGACAGCTACGCCAACCCCCGGCAATATACTCGACCCCCTACTGGCACAGCTAGTTCTGACAGCAAAATGTCTATCTTATACTGTATGAGTAATTAAGCACCGAGACAATACTAAAATGAAATGGGTATAGAATTTACTCAAGCTTTAGTTAGGAAAGGGGTTAACATTTATTACAGTTTACAATATATATATATATATTGCAGAGCCCTGCAACACTAACACACTATGAATATAACGCTAACAGCAATAAGTGCGCCACACGGGCGACCGTTAGTTAGGCGCCCTGTGGCGCAGTAACCAAACAAATTAGAAAACCCCACCAGGCCTGGTTCAAACAGCTAAAACTTAGTCTATAGGGGATGATGTTCTTTTCTTCACCGGCAGGTCTTTAACGGTGGTGCACATTAACAGAGTATAATTTGTAATCCAATGGGAAAGGTAAGGATGGGATAAACACTTTGCTATGCGAACTGAGTTCAGCTCTGATAAGGTTCTTCAGTGAAAGTATCAGGAACAACTTGTGGGCCACGGCAGTCTATAGGCCTATTAACAGTATATGGGGGGCGTGGTCTGCCGTGGAGGAAGATGGCTGCTTAAACCCTGCGCTCTGACAGACCGCGACCATATCTCTACTTTTATTGGGGACATCGGGCTCTCTAAAGACAACGAATGATGGGAACTTCTTCCCGCAACTCTTCTGCATCGAGGTCTCGCTCCCCGCGGGACACAGACGGGCGGTTGACTCAAACTATACCGGATATCTTCCGGACACAGAGATCCAACATGGCGGCATCTTCACAGGCCTCAGCGCCCTCACAAGCCTCACCACCTCCACATGGTCCCGACGGGATTGTTCTGACACTCACCGGGACTCAGCCCGCAGCACAAGGCCCCTCGATGGCTACGGCTCACCAACAGCTAAGCCTAACCGACCTACACACGGTTGCAGCGGACATCAAGAACAGCCTGTTTGCGGCCATATCTGATCTACGCACGGAGATCAGAGCCATAACGGGCAGGGTACATGATATTGAAATCACTACATCCCGCCATCACACAGCGCTCCGGAATGTAACAAACAAAATGGACACACACACTATGCAACTCCGTGATCTCCAGAGACACGTAGAGGACCTGGACAATCGCGGTCGTAGATGCAATCTAAGAGTGAGGGGCCTACCTGAATCGGTTGAACAGAACGGCATCCTCCCTACGGTCACGGAGATTTTCAATCAACTTCTGGAGAGGCCAAACCAAACGCCTATTCCGATGGTCCGCATCCATAGAGCCCTGAAACCGCGTGGAAGAGACACCGACCCCCCTAGGGATGTGGTCTGCTGCCTTACGGAGTTCCAGATAAAGGAGGAAATCCTCAAAAAGGCGCGCACAAAGGCCCAGATTAACTACGAAGGGAAGACGATCCAAATTTACCAGGACCTGTCAGCCATAACTCTCAGGCACCGTAGAGACCTCCGCCCCTTGCTGGAAGTCCTCCGTGCCAAGGGGATCCAATATCGGTGGAGGTTTCCGTTCGGTCTCGCAGCTTCCCATCTTGGCTGTAATGCCCTCCTGAGGGTCCCTGAGGAGTTGGAGGACTTTTGCCGCACGCTAGATATCCCGTACACCGAGCTCCCGAATTGGTACGCGGACTTTGATATATCAAGCTGGGGACCCCACGGAGACAGAGAAGAGCCGATGGATGCACAAGCCTCACGCACCAGTAGACAACGCTCGCCATCCGTTTCAAGATCTAACACGGGCTCACAGAGCAGATACCAGCAGCCACACATAGCCATGGCACCTCTGCCCCGTAGAGCTCGCCGTGACCACTGAAATTGTAATTGTGCATGGACTTGGGATCCCAGGAAAGACAGTTAAGTACCTACCGTTACATTCCTATTCCATGTCTCTTTCCCCTGACACCAGCTTTCCACTATGCCCGCCGTGCCCAGCATGCCTCGTATACGGGGCTGTAGGTTGCGCTGTCCAATGACGCCCTTGCTCCACTCACCCCTTACCGCTGCCACCCATTAATGCAATGGTCATATCCTTCTCTGCCTTGGAACTTGCTTCCCACCCCACCAATCTGATCGCCCCCACAGTGACCCCTGGAATACATGAGGGAGTGGAGACCCAGGCCGCCCCGTGGTAAAACTTGATCTCCCATTACAGGGCTCCGATTCCCCATCCCTTCTTCAGCATCTCCGTAGTCCCGACAACCGGAGTATCCAAGGACTTATCTTTTTGCAAGGTGACGACTGGTCAATGTTTGGTTCTTCACCCACATGTTCTGCGGTGTTTTCACGCCGACCAGCGCACTCATGTTCCTTGCTCTGCCCAATGGAAAACTTACCCCGCCAGGTCCGAACGGCTACTCATGCCCACGATGCCTCTTTCACACGCTCTCACGTAGCGAACTAGGGGGTTTCGGGTGACATACTCCACTCCCTGTAGTTACGGATCAAGTTATTGTTGCAATTGTCGAGACAACGGAGGACCCCTGATTGCTTAACGCTATTCCTGGTCGGTGAAGTAAATTGCAGTTCAATTTTGTTTTGTGCAGGTCTGTTCCCTAGGATTGCTAGCATTGTAAGTTTTATACATGCCATTTTTATGCCTAGGCCAATATCTCATTCTCCCAAACTCGGTTTAACATGCACCCCAGTATTTCTCTGCCTAACTTCTTTTTCACATGTAACATGTTATACATGTGAGATCGAACCATACACCACGGATTACTGAGGCAGGAATTCTTTAAGCTTGCTGCCTAATAGTTTAATCATTCGCTGTCCTGTACCACCCTCTACTGACCACAAACTTCATCTGCACCTGCTTATCCCCTGGGGTCACGATGTACTCATATTGATATTGTATTTTAGACTGCTGCCTATATACAAACTAACATTCAGACCGCCTGACAATAACACACATACTCCTCATTGGCTGCATACCCATGCGGTTTCCAATTCTCTAGCTGCATCTATTTAATGAAGCTGCAGGATGTCCCGCTGCCCGCTATGCCCCGACCCGTAACACAAACACTCCGCAGATGCCCTGCATAGTCATATATACACCCCAGATATTAGTGACCCTACTTCATGCAACCTAACCCGCCCCTCTACCTTCCCGGGACTGTCTGGCATACTTTCTGCATCTTCACCTGTCTTTCATGTTATGATATATAGATTTCCTGTTCATATGAGTATGTTCGAGTTTTTTTTTTTTTTTTTTGAATAAGGAACTGCATTAGAAAATGTCTATGCCTGGGTCCTAAACTGTTATTGCCATGCACTGCTAGAATGTTATTGAGATGCCTACACTTACAGGAGAAGGCCTTGGCCACACAATGATCACCACGACATGTGACACCTTTACATACGTTCTGAACTTGTAACTTACCACTCTTACTGTCTGGACGACCGCTTAATCTGGTGAGCAGAAATAGACATATACAAGTTACAGGATTCTTGACACGATTCCTCCATGCTTGCCCCATATGCTCCCGTTGTATCACACAACTTTTTAGTTCCCACGAGCAATCACTCCTACATGTTCATGGTTGCAGGTCTGTCAGTCCACCGTACTATACTCTTTATATTTCTCTTCCACGACAACTCGTTCCCCACACAGTGGTACTAGACTGAGCCGCATCCACTCGCAAGACTTTCTCTCCAACTCACCACTGGAATACCCCGGCGAGACCGCACCTGCGGTTACTCCCCTACTTGGACAGGTGAGCTAGGTCTCTCCTGTAGCCGGTATCCCCCCTCTCTTCCCCGTTGTTGATTGCCCCATACATATATACGTAATTTCTCCCCTGCCCCCTCCCTCCTTATATATTCCTAACCCACCCCAATCCCGTTACCCCACATCTCACTTTCTGACCCATTGCCCTAGAGTTTCTTTTCTACCTTGTCTCGATTCCCACTGCGGCTCTCAGGGCCTCCTCACTTTGTGATCTGCAGCTTTTACTGTCCATTAATTATGTCTGACAATCCTCAGAATACAGCCAAAATCCTTACTAAGGTCATATCCCTCAACGTACGGGGTCTCAATACCCCTGAACGGCGGGCCCAGCTCCTTCTCACTATGCATCGTAACAAAGCGGATCTGATCTTCCTACAGGAAACGCACTTCCGCACTGACTCAACTCCGAAGCTACAGAATCACTACTATCCTAACGCGTTCCATGCTACAAATGACACGTCAAAGTCAAAAGGGGTCTCTATACTTGTGGCAAAACACTGCCCTTTCCAACATACTGATACTTTAGCTGATACAGAAGGTCGTTATATCTTCCTTAAGGGGACACTCTACGGTCGTAAAGTTACGTTTGCTAATATATACGCCCCAAACTCGCAACAGGTGCCATTTTTCCGTGCCATTACCAATGCTCTCATGATATTCCAAGAGGGTACCCTCATTTTAGGTGGGGATTTCAATGTCCCTCTCAATCCACTCCTAGACACTTCTACAGGCACATCCTCGCTCCCATACGCCGCCCTCAAAGCCATCAAATCCCAACTCCAGACTCTATTGCTACACGACACATGGCGCACCCTTAATCCTAATGGTAAAGATTATACTTTTTTTTCCGCCCCACATAATAAATACTCAAGGATCGACTACCTATTCCTTTCCCAAACTGACCTACACACTCTTCAACAGGTGTCTATTGATCCCATGTTTCTTTCTGACCACCATCCTGTCTCCATGACCATAACATTCTCATGCGCACCCCCCCCGCCCTCCCTCTTGGAAACTGGATCTTTCCCTACTCACAGACCCGACTGTTGCAGCTGACGTCGATTTATGCCTTAGGCAATACTTTGCGGAAAACAAATCGAGTGATACCTCCCCTCTTATCACATGGGAGGCACACAAATGTGTAATACGGGGTGTCCTGTTGGCGGCGGTTAGGCGTAATTGAGAGAGACGGGCACGCATTTTAGATCTCACAACTCAAATACAAAGGTTGGAGGGAGTACATAAACGCTCACAGGCTCTAGATACCCTACAGACTCTTCTACAAACTAGAGCGGAATTGCTAGAACTACTGGGCAAACAAATCAGACGTAAGTTCATTCTCTCTCAGAGAACATTCTACGAATATAGCAACAAATCAGGGAAGCTTCTAGCAAGAGCATTACGAGACAAAAGAGTGTCCACAACGGTACACTCCCTGACTGACTCTGGAGGTCGCAAAGTAAACGCAACACCGGACATAGCGGAACAATTTGTGTCTTACTACTCACGATTGTATAACTTGCAACCCCCAGACACGCCTGCAGGCAGTATACCTAGACAACAGGCTATTAAAGACTTTCTAACGCAATATAGCCCCGAACCAATCTCTGCCTCCTTAGCTCAGGAGTTAGACGCCCCCCTGACTAATGAAGAAGCGATCGTCGCACTTAAACAAATGAAACCGGGTAAATGTCCTGGCCCGGACGGATTCCCAGCCGGTTACTACAAGACTTACTCTGACCTCCTTTCACCCTTTTTTTTATCTGCGTTTAACTCTTTTTCGGACCCCATTACACCCCCGCGCGACTTACTAGCGGCACATGTAACGCTGATACCTAAACCAGGTAAGGATCACTCCTCAGTAGCGAACTATAGGCCCATATCCCTTCTAAATGTAGACCTGAAATGGTACGCCAAGATACTTGCCAACCGTCTTGTACCCCTTCTGCCCCAACTAATAGACTTAGATCAGGTAGACTTCATCCCGGGTAGAGAAGCAAGGGATAATACGATAAAGGCGATTAACATTCATCATTTCCTAACCTCGAAGCATAGACAGGGATTTATGCTTTCCCTTGACGCGGAGAAGGCCTTCGACAGGGTGGCCTGGGATTACATGACGGAAGTTTTGCAGTTCTTGGGTTTCCCCCAACGCATGGTCCATTTCATACTTGCACTTTATGCCAATCCCACTGCTAGGTTACGTGTCAACGGCCGCCTGTCGAGGGCTTTCTCCTTGTCCAACGGTACACGACAAGGCTGCCCCCTCTCCCCGCTTATCTTTGTCCTTACTCTTGAACCACTGCTAAGACGTATCAGAGCCAACCCGGACATCAAGGGTGTCCCCATAAATCAACATGTGCACAAATTGGCTGCTTTTGCGGATGACATCCTCCTCTTTCTGACAGAACCTCTCACTACTATACCGAACTTATTGAAAGACTTCCAGACCTTTAACTCTCTGACCAACTTGCAAATTAACTTTGGAAAATCCATTGCCCTAAATGTCTCTCTACCCCCCGACATCTGCTCACAGTGTAAGGTTAACTTCCCATTTAAATGGGACAACCACTCAATTACGTACCTCGGCATTCAGCTTCCCTCTTCCCTGAAAGACCTATACTCCGCTAACTACCTCCCTCTACTACAGTCCATACGGAAAGATCTACAGCGATGGTCCGCTGCACTTTTTTCATGGTTTGGAAGGGCGGCTATCGTCAAAATGAATGTCCTACCTAGAACCCTTTACCTGCTACAAACAATCCCGATCAAGATCCCTCCAGCCTTCTTTGCTGCATACAAGAGAGCATGTACGGAATTTGTTTGGGGCAGACTCAGACCACGAATTAGTTTTGCCAAACTCACCATACCTAAACTTAGAGGGGGCATAGGGCTCCCAGATCTCCACAAGTACCACCAGGCCTGCCACTTAGCTAGAATAGTCGACTGGAACATTCACGCAATGACCAAAGCATGGGTCCAACTGGAACACTCCTTCTCACCAGTCTCTCAGACCCCTTGGATTGGGCCAAAAAACACCCCAACCCCCCTGTAAGGAACATCCGCTCATTCAACCCACACTAACATGTTTCCGAGAAGCGTGCAAAAAGTATCGAATATCGTCGACTCTGGGCCCAATGACCCCTCTAAGACTTAACCCAGACTTTGAACCGGGACTGACATCCTCCTTTCTTTCAGACTGCTGGCCACATAGTCACATCCGAGCTGAACACTTCTTCGAAAATAACCTCATGCTCTCTTACACAAACCTGGCCTCTAAAATGATCACGGGCTCCTTCCCCTTTTGGACCTACGTCCAACTTAGGAATTTTTTTGAAAAACCCAGCCCGAAACCGGATTGGTCGCGGAGACACACACCCTTTGAATCACTCTGTCTCAATGTTACACCACTAACTCACCTGATCTCCAGCACCTATGCACTTTTTTATTCTGACCAACGTCCGAAACTGAACTGGGCGAGCCACAAATGGGAATGTGAACTCGCCATTACCCTCTCGGACCAAGAGTGGGAAAACGCCTATGCCTGCATACACAAAGGGTCTGTTAATGTTCATACACAGGAAAACGCGTTCAAAGTCTACTCGAGATGGTATAAGACCCCCCTCAGACTACATCACATGTACCCTTCCCAACCCCGCTCTGCTGGAGATGCGGGAAGGACATAGGCTCCCTGTTACACATATGGTGGACATGCCCTAAAATCCAACCATTCTGGACAGAAGTCCACCGTCTTATCAATTCCATCACCACGCACTGTCTAGAATTTACCCCAGCGCAATTCCTACTTCACCACTCCAAACTACCACCAAGAACATACATGAAGTCCTTGGCTATGCATATGGTCAACGCTGCAAAATTGTGCATACCAGCGAAATGGCGTTCACCGGAACCACCTTCAATCGCGGAATGGTTCCGACGCATACACAAGATAGCAGAAATGGAGGACTTAATACATCAGGCCAATGATACACCCTCTAAATATACACATTCTTGGGCATGCTGGCTGCACTTTATCACTACAGACAAATATAAAGGATGTGTCGCATGAGGGCCCTCCGGGAGCCGTGGTGGGAGGAAGAGTCCTACTATGACTCCCCTTTTCCAACTTCTCTCGCCTTCCTTACTGTCCTGTTCTCAACCCCGCTCTGATCCCACACTCCGACCTCCCCTTCCCTGCCAACCCATTCCCAACTGTACGCACTCCTGTTGATGCTGTACCACTCTCTCTATCTGAATTGCCCTTTCTAGATACTATCTGATAATGTTCAACCCTCCTGGTACCCGATCCCCACTAGGTTTCTATGACTGTATATACCCTTTTTAAAATCTCCCTTCCCTACCCCTACAACTTTGCACGCCCGCCCCTTAGATCCCCGACTCACCATACACCACCATGTCGCCACATGACCATACTTTTTACATGGTGATTAACCTTCATTTGATTTCTCAGCTACCTTCTCAGAGTTGTATTTAGACATCTGTTAATAGTTAAATGTAACTGTTAACAGGAAGCATTAAGTAGTAGCAGTACATACTGTCAGGAAAGGTTCCATTCGCTGGTGGCATTTATTATTTATCTTGCAGTACTGTGGTCCACCAGCAGGTGTCTCCTGGCAGTTTGTAACTGTCAGGAGAATCTTTCCCTGCTGGTGTTGTATTATCTTTTGGACGCAGTACTGGTTTCCACCAGCGGATGGATCCTGGCAGTGTGGAGCAGACTGCCCTCCCTCCGATCAGGTGTGACCTGAAGCTAATCAGGCATTCCTATAAATACCCGGCAGGTGTATACACACACTGCCCTGGTATCGTCCTCGTGCCCTGACCTGTAGCCTGTCTGCTTGAACCTTGATCCATGTATCCTGATCCCTGTAACCTGAACCTGTAACCTGATCCTGAACCTGTTGTGTCCGTCCTAATCCCTGCTCTGCAGCCTGGTTGCCCCCTGCTTGATCCTGTCTCCCTGTCCTGATCCATCCTTACCCCATCTGCTGATCCCCCTGTGTATGACCTCGGCCTGGCCCTGTTTATGATTCTGGTTTCCCCATTACTTGTACATATTTGTCTGTTACTGTTATTAATTGTGGGTTCTGTTTGGTATTGGTTGTTGTGCACTGTGTGGTATTGGAGGTGGTTATATATATATATTATTTCACTTATCTTTAATAAATCTTTATATTTCACTTATACGTGTTTGGTGTTTCTCTGTTGCTAGCTGCACAGTTCTGGTCACACTTGGTACGTGACACATACTCAGGCGTTGTCGCATTTGATCACCATATTCGCCATAATTGGCGGCTGCGCCCGCTACATTGTTTGGCGGCTGTGCCCGCAATTAAGTGCTCTACTGTATACCTTGACTTCAAACTCAATAAAATCTGTTTTAAGAACAGTAACAGTATATGGTTTGGGCATACGCCCTCTCACCCAACCGGACTGCGGTTCCAGTCCGGGAACTTCCACCGACTGTGTCACACACACACACACACAGTCTCTCCAGCGATCGGGTCCCCGATCCAACCAATGCTGTAATAAAGCGAAGTCCGATGCCACCCAGGCTCGCAGAGGGGTGGAAGGCTCTTTGGTGCTGCGCAAGACCTCAGGCTTCAGGCCTTGCACTCCGACACATCCGCACAGGAGGATCAGTCTCTGAAGTCTCGTGTCCCAAAGAGGCCGAGCCCAGCCTCGCCTCCTCCTCTTATAACCCCTCCCATGAGTCTCTGCGGCGGAAACATTGCCGAACGGGGTTCTGGGTAATGTAGTCTCTCTGCGTTAAAGGGGAACACCCCGCTACAATAATAAGGCGATTGCTGCCTTTTGTCCTGACATTTGCTGTCCCCATCTTGTGTATTTTACTGGAGAGTGGGGGATTAGTTCAGAGGAAATTACTAATCTGCAGGTATCTGTAATAGTCAGTCCCCCAGATTAAATTATATTTGTATAGCTCAAAACTTTTTCATGGTGGGTCCTATCATAAGGTCTGTAATGTTTGTGATTCCTTTTTTTACCCAGTGTGTTATGTGGAGGTCCGGTATGATTCCAGGTAGACTGGTGATAGGAATTGGTAGTGATGTTGAAGGGGAGTTTGTTTGTTGTGTTTCTAATAGAATTTTCCATGCCTGGAGTGATGCTTTCATTGGGGGAGCTAGGGTAGTAATATCATTGGAATTGAATGTACTTGACATTAGGAAGTCATAAAGGTTATTGTTTGGGGCTTGAGTTTCCTCTAATTCTTGCCATCTTTGTCTAGGGAAGTTAGGGAACCATGTTCTCAATTGCGCAAGAATCGAGGCAACGTAGTAGTCCTTAACCACTAGAGGCCCGCGCTATAGTCAAATGACGGCTACAGCGCAGACCTGAAAATCCGGGAGGCCGTCAATAGACGTCCTCCCCTTTGCGCGCGCTGTGATCACCGAATCACTGAGACTCGAGAGATCACAGATCCGTGTAAGGTGCCGGTCCCGGCCCCGGCCCCTTACCACGTGATCAGCTGTCAGCCAATGACAGCTGATCACATTATGTAAATAAAGGATCGGTAATCGTTTTTTTTTCTCCTCACGCTGATAGCCTGAGGAGAAAAAAAAGCCGATCACCGGATTGTTTACAAGGGACATCGGTCCTGAAGAGGGAGGAGGCACATCTGCCTCCTCTGTGCCCAAAAATACCGGCTGCCAGTGCCACTTGCCATTGCCACCTGTCAGTGCCCACAGTGCCACCTATCAATGCCCGCAGTGCAACCTATCAATGCCCACACTGCCACCTATCAATACCCACAGTGCCACCTATCAATGCCCACAAGTGCCACCTATCAATGCTCACCTGTGATGCTAATCATTACCACCTAGTAATTCTGCCTATCAGTGTAACCGATCAGTGCCCATTATTGCCACTCATCAGTGCCCATCACTGCCACTCATCAGTGCCAATCACTGCCAGCTATCAGTGCCACCTATCAATGCCACCTATTAGTGACACTTCTCAGTGTCCATCAGTGCCACCTATCAATGCCCTTCAGTGCCACCTCTCAGTGCCACCTATAAGTGCCCACCAGTACTACCTATCAGTGCCCACCAGTGCTGCCTTATCGGTGCCCATCAGTGCAGCCCATCAGTGCCCATCAGTGCAGCCCATCAGTGCCCATCAGTACAGCCTCATCAGCGTACATCAATGAAGGAGAAAAATTAACTGTTTACAAAATGTTATAACAAAATATAAAAAATATATATATATTTTTTTTTAAATCTGTATTTTAATTTTTTTTTAACAAAAAAGAAAAACCGCAGAGGTGATCAAATACCACCAAAAGAAAGCTCTATTTGTCTGAAAAAAATGATAAAAATGTCATTTGGGTACAGTGTTGCATGACTGCGCAATTGTCATTCAAAGTGCGACAGCACTGAAAGCTGAAAATTGGTCTGGGCAGGAGGGGGGTTTAAGTGCCCAGTAAGCAAGTGGTTAATCAATATATTTCCCACTCCTCCCACCTTTCTTGATGCTATAAATTTTTTGAAGGCCCATATCGCTTTTTTCCCCTTCCATAAAAACTTGTTCACTATAGATTGAGCTTTGAAGAAGAGTTGGGAATTGGAATAGGAAGTGTTCTGAACAAGTATATTAGTTGTGGATGTACCACCATCTTAAAAACAGCTAAACGACCTGACCACAAGAGTTCCGTCTTAGCCAAGTCCTGAAGTTCTGAGGTCAGAGAAGTGATAAATGGAGCGTAATTAGCCGTGATTAGGTCCTCTGGTGATGCAGTTAGGGTGATTCCCAGATATTTTATCCCTTCGTCACTCCAAGTGTATTGAAACCGTGATCTGAGTTTGTTTTTTAGTTGTGTGTTTATTCCCAGTCCCAATATGTAGGACTTGCTCTCGTTCACTTTATAGTAAGAAATTTTATTAAACAATATGTAGTGCTGCGTGTACCGAAGCCAGGGATGTTTCGGGGTCTGTAAGCATTAGGATGATATCATCGGCAAATAGGCTGATGGTATGATCGGATTTATGAATTAGAAAACCTTTGATGTTCTGATGTGATCTGATATATGTAGCCAAAGGTTCCAATATTAGGTTACAAATTAAAGGTGAGAGCGGGCAACCTTGGCGGGTTCCATTGGTAATGCTGAAGGGTTTGGAAAGTACCTCTGATGTATAAACCCGGGCAGAGGGCTCTGAGTAGAGGACCATTATTGCCATAAAAATGGGTTAGTAGAACCCAAAATTTTTTAGGACCAGAGCTAGGTATCCCCTGTGGACCCGATCAAAGGCCTTCTCTGCGTCCAGAGCTAGCAGCAGAGAAGGCCTTCACTGGACTTTGACCAAGTGAATAATGTTTACCAACCTCCTAGTAGCGTCAGAGGTCTGTTGTCCCCTGGTAAACCCAGTTTGGTCCGGGTGTATCAAGAGGGGTAGAATATCTACCAGGCGATTGGCTATAAGTTTAGCGCACAATTTAAGGTCGGTATATAGTAGTGATATAGGTCTGAAATTAGCAGGAGTGTTTGGATCTTTCCCTGGCTTTGGTAAGGTCACTATTAGAGCATTAAGCATTTCTGGAGGAAAGGAGGAAGAGGGAGCAGCGGCATTGAATAATTTGCCTAGATAAGGTGATAATATGAGTATATATGTTTAATAGTATTCTCTTATAAAACTGTCTAGGCCTGGAGACTTATTAGCGGGAAGGGATTCTATTGTTTTGTGGATTTCTGACACATTGAATGGTAAATTCAGAGATTCTATTTGTTGTCGAGACAATGTTGGTAAAGATACCTTCTTTAAAAATACATTAATCATTTCATTAGTGGGTTAACTGGTCTCTACATCATTTTTTAGGTTATAGAGGGTGACATAGTAATGGCTAAATGCATCCGCTATATCCTGAGGGTGATGCAGTTTGGTTTTGTTCAGAGGGTGGAGGATGTAGGGAATTTTGGTTTTACTGTAAGATGAAATATCAGTTTTCACAGGTATTCAAAAATAATGCTAATGTCCATAAACATCACCATGTGACAAAAGTGCACAAATTCCAAAAAATATATATATATAAATGTGTTTAAATATTAATTGAATATAAGTCCATATATCACATCAAATAGGTTGGTGAAAAAATAATGATAATAGCTTCCAAGCTTCCACCACACCCGGTGTCAGTGAATCCTCTCCCATCAGATGCAAAACTCACCAACTCAAATTGCCTTACACTCTCGTGTTCGGCGTGTAAATGTGTACAAAAAGACCTCACTGGTAGGTATAGCAGATAATCCCAGTTCCAACCAATTCACTGCCAGAAAGCTCCACATGTAAATAAAAGAAGTGCTCAAAATAGCGTGATACCGTAAAATCAGTTTAATATCACACTTAAATCTTCAAATATAGCACTCACATGAATCTCAAAAAATAGAGCAATACACTTCACACCAAACACTCATTCAGTGGAGTGTTCTATGGAGAGGCGATAGTGGAGATCATTCTTCCGCCCATAGTCGGGGGATGGTGTTTTACTTTCGCCATGAGTTCATGTTGGGGGGGAATAAAAGGAGGGGTTTGCTGCGCCGCACAGCCAATCCCATTAATCCCATGACTAAGTCTTTATGACAAAACATGTCGGGGCGTGGCTGTGCGGCAACCATCTGAAGTGAACATGTGACGTATCAAGGCCGATCAAGGAAGTGGAGATCCAGGAAGGAACAGCGGGGAGGGGGTGAGTGATCAGTGGACATCTTGGGTCCGCCGTGACCAATATACTCGGTTTTCAGTTAATTTCTGAATGAGTGTTTGCTGTGCAGTGTATTGCTCTATTTTTTTAAGATTCATGTGAGTGCTATATTTTAAGATTTAAGTGTGATATTAAACTGATTTCATGGTATCACGCTATTTTGAGCACTTATTTTATTTACATGCAAAGCTTTCTGGCAGTGAATTGGTTGGAACTGGGATTATCTGCTATACCTACCAGTGAGTTCTTTTTGTACACGTTTACACGCCGAACACGAGAGTGTAAGGCAATTTGAGTTGGTGAGTTTTGCATCTGACGGGAGAGGATTCACTGACACCGGGTGTGGTGGAAGCTTGGAAGCTATTATCATTATTTTTTCACCAACCTATTTGATGTGATATATGGACTTATATTCAATTAATATTTAAACACATTTATATATATATATATATATTTATTGGAATTTGTGCACATATTCACTTTTGTCACATGGTGATGTTTATGGACATTAGCATTATTTTTGAATACCTGTGAAAACGGATATTTCATCTTACATTGTTTACAGCGCTGCTTATATTTTATTACACTAATTTTAGGGTTTTAAAATATGTTTTTCACAGTTTGATTTTTTTTAAAGTAGCTGCTTCACTCTTTTGCAAATTTGAATATCACTATTTGTTCATAAGCGCAGTGGTGGGAACACAGAAAGGGCGGATTCATCTTTGTTACCATTATTTACATATTGATTATTTTAACCACTTGCTGCTATGGAAGCGATTAACTATTTATCTAACAGACTAATGATTCCTGAGTGCATCTTCTCCACCAGTCAGGAAATGACTGAATGTGAGGAGGATTACTCAGGATTACTCAAAAATTTGGATAACCTGCTTGAAAAACAGGTTAAGACATGGTGGGATGTTTTTACATTCGAGCATTATAAGAAGGAGAATTAGATTTTTAGAAGCCTGAGGTGGGAGGTATCACATCAGGATGGACTCAATGATAAAGCTCAAGTTTTTTAATAGAGTAGGGAGAGAATTACAAAGTTTGGTACTGAAAAGGAAACAAATTAAGTTGAGTAGACTCAATGAAAAGATCAAATTGATACAAAATAAGCTGTAACCGGTCAATGACTCCAATATAGTGAAAGAATTTAATATCAATATGAGGAAAAAATTGGAAAAAGTGGACCGGGACACGCAGAAAAGAAAGGTCAAGAAATATAAACAGAGACTCAAATGACTTTAAATCCAACAACATCTATGTATGGCAGAGCTCCAATACAGGAAATTAGGATTCACCTGATGTGAATGGAGCACAAAAGGAGACCACAACTATCCCAAAGAAAGAGATGGTAAAGAATGGTCCCAATAAAGGATCTGGAAATAGAGGTGAGCAAAATACATTGAACCAGTCTCGGGGAGGTGCACCCCAAACAAGTAGAGACGGTCAATATGGAGGGAATTCACATTCACCCGCTCCACCATATTATGGAAGAGGGGGATACCAACAAAGTGCAAATTTCCAATCACCTCAAGCTTCACGACCATATGGGAGAAAATAACCATATAACCATAACCCTCGTCAGGACTACCAACAGTGGTATCCATATCCACCTTCTGATTATCCCCCTGACCCCAGGAATTATACCCCCATATATAATAGATATCAGCCTTTAGCTGAGGAAGGTTTTGAGACTAATTACCAACAGGAACCTTTTTTAGGCCAACAGGGGGGGAGGAGGGGGAGAGGAGGAACACCGAGGAGGAACAACCATCAGACAAACAACCGAGGAGGAGGAAGAACCGGACCGCCTTAAGTTCCCAACAGAGATGTCACACCATTCCAAAGAGAAGAAGGGGATGTAGGGCGGGTAGAGCCATACAATCCAAGAAAAAGGATGAGAAACAACTGAACTCTGGAATATTTAATCTAAGTAGGGTAGAATTGGATCAGAAAGAATTAAATGTATTGAATTTGGGCTTAAAGTGTGCCCCTAGGAAAACTATGAATAAGTTTGAAGTATATAATAATACTCACAAGTTCATAAGAACACTTAACATGAAAAAATACTTTCTGAGTCACCCTGCTAACCCGGCAATAAGGAATTACAATGTGCCTGATAGAATAGACAGTGGCCTAAAAAAACAAATCGATATTTAATCCTCAAAATTCAAACAATCATTTCATTGAAGTGTTTAAGCATATGGTTTTGAAGGATATTGAAGAACTTCCTCCAAATAAGAAAGTCAATCCAGCCTATATAAAAGAAGGTGTAAAAGCCTTGGAAAAGAAAAAGGACATTATCATCCGCCCAGCGGACAAAGGAGGGGGGTGGTGGTGATGGATAGATCTTTCTATCATAATCAACTGATAGAATTGCTGGATGACCAGATAACATATAAGAAATTGAAATCGGATCCCACCGAATCCTATAAAATTCAACCCAGCTCCTTGGTAGAATGGGGATATCAGACCAATGTTCTGAACTTACCGGTAAAGGAAAATAGCTATTTGGTGCTGTCAGCATGCAGAATACCAGTAGTTTACACTTTACCGAAGATTCACAAGAATTCCCAAATCTCGCCAGCAAGACCCATTGTCAATGGGATAGGGTCAGTTACGGCGAGGCTGGGAGAATATTTGGACAGATTTTTGCAGCCGAGTGTGAAGAACACAAAGGCCTATCTTAAGGATACGGCAGATTTGCTGCAATTATTGTAAAAAGTAGAAATTAATTCTGGTTCTGAAATATACTTGGTAACAGCCGACGTGTCGGCCCTATACACTATTATACAACATGAGGATGCCGCTTTGGCACTGAATTGGGCTTTGAGTAGGAGGGAAGATATTCCTCTTTTTTTTATCAATTTATTGGATTTTCAGTGATACAGAAGATACGGTACATGGATGTTGTAGCTTTATAGCTTTATAGACGTAAAAGGCAATCAAACAGGGATACAGTTAGTTATAAAGCTTACGTAATATTGCAATTAACCATTGATCGACATATCTCGTACTCCACTGACCAGATCACCCCTGTGGGTACTAACTGTGAGCTGAGGGAGCTAAGCCTGTTCAACTCAATTGGATTTTCCAATCAGTATATTAGAAAATCATATTCAATCATTACATCTATTCAGTTTCTTATACTGTACATCCATTGAAAATTATGTATACGTGACTGTAATCAACAGAAAAGGGTGGATAAACTTGGGAACAGGGGAGTAACATAAACAAAAATAAAGGAAACTAAGGAAACTAAGGAACCAGCACCTTATATAATTTGTGAATATATCATAGGACCATATAAGATATGCATTATATGAATATGGTTCAGTAAACGGATTGTGATACCACTCTTAGTTTTCTTGGATTCTATAGGTCTTGTACCACTCCATGGATGCCATTTGGGGTAGAAATCTGCATATTTTCCTTCCATGGCTGCTAACATGCTTTCGTACGTGTAATGGATGGATAAAGTTTGTGTGACTTCTTCTACTCTAGGAGCATCAGGAGACCTCCAAAGTCTGAGTATTACCAGTTTAGCAGCTAAGAGTAAATTAATGGTAAATTTCCTGAAGGACGGTGGTATGTCCTCTATACCCAAGTGTAAAATGGCTAGTGACGGAGATGGAAGTATAGATAAGCCTGTAACCTGTTGGAGAATTAAAAATGTGCTGGACCAAAATTTGGCTAATCTCCCACAAGTCCACAGTATATGGAATAGGGTATCGACTTGTGTACATTGTCTCCAGCACAACGGGGATGTGTTTGGATCAAATTTAGCGATCCTAAATGGCGTAAGATAACATCTTTGAGTGACTTTATGCGATAGTTCCCATAGATTGGCACATTTGGTAGCTGAGTGGGTATATTGTAAAGCCTTATTCCACTGTTCATCTGTGTAGGATGCTTCCAGCTCTCTTTTCCAGGCCAACAGTGAGTTTGATTTCTCAAACACTGATTTATCGCTGAGAAAGTTATAGAATAACGATATACCACCCCTGCGACTATCTTTTGAAGTAATATATATATATGTATTTCCAGAACAATTTGTACGATCGATAATGACCGCTTTTGAGATATGATGCTACTCTGATGTAGTTGAATTGTTCAGAAGCTGGAAGGTTGAATTCTAATTGTGCTTGTGTAAAGGATTTCAAAGTGTTATCCATATACAGGTTCGAGACCCATTTCAACCCCCCTAAGGTCCATTTATTTAAATTTAGTTCAGGTATTAACAATGCTATGGTGGTGATGGGCATTTCAAGAGTAATGTTAGGTGTTAAAGCAGACCTGGTCAACACCAGTTGTTTCCAGGATTCTAAGGTTGCTATCATTGGAGAAGATAGGTTCCTATGCTTAGTTTTAGTGGAGGGGTACGCCAGTAAATAGTGCCTCAAATTTCTGCTGGGCACTAGGGATTGCTCGATAAGGCCCCATAACGGTGTAGGGTGAGTTGGGAACCACCCTCTAACCTGTGCTAGTATTGCAGCTTTATGGTAGTCAGAGAAAACTGGTACACCTGCACCTCCCGCCCTCCTAAGTTTGCTAAGTTTGGAAAAAGCACAACGCGCTTTCTTGCCTTGCCATAAAAAACCTGAGAGTGTTCTTTGTAGGGTACAACATTTTTTGGGGGGGATCGGTATAGGAACTGTCCTAAATATATACAAAATGTGAGGTAGTATCTGCATTTTGAAAGCTGCCAACCTTCCTGTCCATTATAGTATATGTTTGCTTAGCCTTCCTAATCCTCCTGGCACTTTGCCTTCTAGTGGTAGGTAGTTAGCTTTAAATAACTGCTCAGGATGAGACGTGAGGTGGATCCCCAAATAGCTTATTGCATAGTCTGTCCATATGTACGGGAATGTGGTTTGCAGTACAGTTTTATCTTGATGAGGCACCCCCAAATCTAGAATATAAGATTTAGCATCATTCACCTTATAATATGATATTTTACTATATTCTTGGAGTACACACGACACCCTCTCCAAGGAAGACACCGGATTAGTGAGCATTAGAATCACGTCATCAGCAAAAAGGCTGATGACATGTTCTTTGTTGTTGATTCTAAAACCCTGTATTTCTGGTGTTTGTCTGATACGAGCTGCAAGCGACTCCATTAGGAGATTAAAAATTAGGGGAGACAGGGGGCACCCCTGTCTCGTGCCATTTGTAATCCCAAAGGATCTAGATAACATTCCTGACATATATACTCTGGCTGATGGTGTCGTGTACAGAGCCAAAATGGCAGATAGCAGGTGACCCGTGAACCCCAATTTTTCTAACGCCTGTTGTAAATATAACCAGAGTACTCTGCCGAACGCCTTTTCTGCATCCAGCGCCAGGAGCAGAGAAGGCGTGCGAGTTTTCCTAGCGATATGAGTGATGTTGATCAAACGTCTTGTGGCGTCCGATGTTTGTCTGCCCTTTGTGAACCCCGATTGATCAGGATCGATCAGAGTGGGTAGAATATTGATTAATCTCATAGCTATCATTTTGGCATAGACTTAAAGGTCATTGTTCAATAATGAGATTGGCCTAAAGTTTTGAGATACATCCGGTGTCTTCCCCGGTTTGGGGAGCGTGACCACTAAAGCTTCCAACATTTCAGACGGAAAAGAGGCGGAGGCAGCTGCGGTGTCAAAAACTTTAAGGAGGTACGGTCCCAAAGTTGTTTGAAAGGTTTTGTAGTAGTCTCCTATGAGGCCGTCAGGGCCAGGAGATTTATTGCTCGGGAGAGTTTTTATAGCTTGCAGCACTTTAGTTAGAGAAAAGGGGGAATTTAGGTCCTGAAGCTGTGTTTGGGACAAGTTAGGTAATTTGATGTCTGCCAGAAATCCCTCAATGTCTGATGGAGAAGGTTGGTTAGTAGTGTCATCTAATTTTAGATTGTAGAGAGAACTATAGTAGTTGCTAAAAGCATCAGCGATGCCCCGGGGATCGTACACCTTCTCTTTACTTTTAGGATGTATAAGCTATGCTATTTTAGTTTTAAAGCGTTGTCCTTGTATACGTCGCGCTAACGTTTTCCCTGCTTTGTTACTGGTAGAGTAAAAGGACATTTTTATCCTTTTTTCTTTTTGTTCAAAAGTTTGGAGAAGAAGTAATCTAAGGTCGTGTCTTAGTGTGGTAAGTTTTACGCTAATGGAAGGCACGATTCTTTTTGTTCAAGTCTTCTAACGTGCTAATGTCTGTCATCAAAGTAGAGATTTTCAGCTGCCTTTGCCTCTTGAGCCTAGCTCCTAATTGAATAAATATACCTCTCATGTAAGCCTTATGGGCATTCCATAATAGAAAAGCATTATCTGTGGAAGAGGAATTGATTTGGAAGTATTCGGACAAGCGTTCTTTCAAAATTGCTTTAGTGGTTGGGCTTTGGATAATCTGAGAATTGGCGCGCCAAATATAGGTAGTGGTGTCAGGATAAGAATCCTTCAGTGTAAGGAGAATAGGAGCGTGGTCTGACCATGCTATTGTATAAATTTTGGTTTGAGTTACTTTTTGGAGCAACCACTTGTCCAATAAGAACAAATCAATCCTCGAATGTGAGCAGTGCCTATGGGAGAAAAAAGAGTAGTCTCTTTCACTGGCATGTGTATAACGCCATGCATCGTACAGGTCATGAGAACGTAGAAAGTCCTTTTAGACAGGGTTGTGGTAGAATCTAGTGTTGGGTTTAGATACTATGTTGAAGTCCCCACATAGTATGAGGGAACCCTGCTGTATCTTCTTCACTTTGCTCATGAGTCTGTTGAGAAAGTTAATTTGACGCTTGTTGGGCGCGTATAAGGTCACTAAAGTGTAGCGGGCATTATTGATGTCACAAACGGGTATCAGAGATCGACCTTGTGAGTCATTGTGTTCTGAGAATAGGTTGAAAGAGATTGCGTCTCTAATCACAATCAGGACTCCTCTTCGTTTTGCTGCCATGTTTGAGAAGAAGTAATGCTGGAAAGATTTGTGGGTACATTTAGGTGGTGCTTTTTGATGGAAGTCGGTCTCTTGCACGCATAGTATATCAGACTGAGAAGAATCAGCTTCCCTTCAAAGGGATGCCCTCTTGGCTGGGTGATTCAGGCCGTGGGCATTAATCGAGAGTATTTTAACTGGCATGGTGATCAATTAAGGGTGCTGTGTTAGTCAGAGAGTGAAAGTACTTACATCCAGAACCCACGACAGGCGAACTGTTGGAGGGGAGCATCCGTCTTCCATGTTCGAAAGTCTCTGTGATGATGTTGAAGTGCTTTTGCTTGTTTTGAAGTTCAAAAGTATAGGGTCCCAAATGCGTTGGTCGGTGCAGTTCCTGAAAGTAGAGCTGGTAAACGAAACAAAAAGTACATCAACTGAAATGTAAAAGGAGGGTCATCATAACCCTGATGCAGAGTAATTCTGCTCAGAAGAGTGGGAGCTTGTGTTGTGGAGGAAGCTCCAATATGCGGGGCCCTATGAGAGGGCAGCTAACATAAGGCATTAGGGCAAAGAGTTCCAGGTCTCACATTTCATGAGGAATCAGCGACTTGTTTCCACTCCGGGGAAATCCTACCAGGATTGCCTGCTCTAGAGGGTTCAGCTTGGTCATTAGGTAAAATCTTCAATTTTTTGGAGTAACCGGAAGCCCTTGGACGGAGACATGATCACATGTGTTGTCCCATCTTTAGTCACCAATAACTTTGTGGGGTATCCCCACCTGTAGTCAACGTTGTAGTTTCTTAAGGCTTTAGTGACATTATTCAGATTTTTGCGGAGTTGCAGAGTGAACTGGGACAAGTCAGCATAGAATTGCAAAGTGGAGTATGCAGTATTGCGGTGTTCCCCCTTACGTGTAATTGTCATTAATCTCTCTTTAGTTTGGTAGAAATGCATTTGAAATAGAACATCTCTGGGGGAATTTTCTGGTATGAAGGAAGGTTTTGGCAACCTGTGTATTCTGTCTATAGAGAGTTCAATAGCAGAGAGATCAGGCATAAGTGAGGAGAGCATTGCAGTAGCATAGGAGCGCAGGTCAGAAGGGTTAACAGTTTATGGAATTCCTCTTATTTTGACATTATTCCTCCTGGACCTGTCTTCTAAATCTGCTAATTTTGCTTTTATTCATGTCTGCTCTTCCTCTGCTGTATCGTGTGCATCTACCAAATCGTTGATGGTTGTGGCATATTCCCCCATCTTTGTTTCAACATGATCAACTCTATCACCCACCGCTGCTTGTTCTGTATTGAGTTTCCTCATACATGCCATCATATCACTGTGAATGGTGCTTCTAAGTGAGATAAGCATATCTTTAAGTGTGGTGTCCATCACTGGTTGGTGCAGCGTGGGGAATGATACTATGGAGTCAGGGAGTTCTCTGGTGTCCTCCTGCGAGTCTGTATTAGATCTTACCTCGCATTGTTGCAGCTCTGGGTCCTCTGCTCTAAAACGGGTCTTAGCTGGGCTGCCGCTAAGGGGTGAGGGAGCCTGGGATGCCTGGGATGTCTCTCCGGTGGTAAAGGACTGTCTGTTCGCTGAACCCTTACCGCCCTGTGAGTATACACGAGCCGCTCGCGAGGAAGAAGAAGCGCCAGCGCCATCTTGCCCACGAGGCAGCGAGTAGTAGTCTGTCAGGTTTTCGGGCGGTGTTCTGCCTGGCATTTTCTGGTCATGTTGCCCGGGTGGTGGGGCATCATACCGCTGTGTATGGGGCTTTTTTAGATGCCTCTGGTCGCTATTAGCTGCTGTTCTGTCCCGCTGTCTGCCGGAGCTCAGGGATCACACCGCCATCTCGGTGGAGTCCAAGCCACGCCCCTGAGGGAAGATATTCCACACACACAGAAACAATTTTTGGGACATGTTTTGGATTTCTGCACGTCCCACAACTATTTTTGGTATCATGACTCTTTCTTCTCACAACAGGTTGGCGTGGCTATGGGGGCTAAGTTTGCCCCGAGCCTCGCCAACCTGTTTATGGCTTAATTCATTGATGATCTCCTCTTTATTTGGGAGGGATCAGAGGGATCTGCCGTGGAGTTCTTGGAAACCCTGAACAAAAATAACAACAATATTAGATTGGAGTACCAGATTAGTGACAGGACCCTGAACTTTCTTGATGTCACTATAGAAAAAGGTTTGGGGGGCCTAAAGACTCGGGTCTATTTTAAGCCTACAGAACAAAAAAGTTATATATCTATTAGAAGCGGACATCATCCCGCCTGGATAAAAAATATCCCTAAAGGACAAATATTAAGAATACGACGCAATTGCACTAATCAAGAGGATTTTTTTTGATTCAATATTATTTTATTTATAGAAAAAAGAAAAACAGGTGCTCCCCTATTAACTTATAGAGCGGATCGGATATTATTCCACGAGAGAGGGGAAGAGAGAAAAAAAAAAAGAGAAAAAAAGTTATGAAGAAAAATACAATTATGTTCGCTCCAACATAGCTAAACAGTGGTAGAGCTTCCCTTAACCCAATTTGGAAAACTCAGACGAATGTCGAAACTTGGACCAAACGGACCAAGTATGAGAGAACTGTTCTTCTCTTCCCATTTCCTGCGCCAACAGACCTTCCAGATCTCTAATATAGTCAATTTCAATTGCCCATTCCCACAGGGAGGGTACTCTCATTGTTTTCCAATGTCGTGGAATGACTGCTCTGGCTGCAGCGAGGAAGTGTCTAAGCACATCCTCCTTCGCTTTCTTTAAAGATCCTGGGATCATAGTTAAGAGAGCCACTCTGGGTGATACGTGGATTGTTGTATCCACTAATATTCCATATAGATCAAAGATATATTTCCAAAACCTTCTCACTGGGGGGCAATCCCACCAGATATGGATCATATTTCCCTTTGACTCATGACAATGCCAACAGATATCAGATATATCCTGGTTAAATTGATGGAGGGTAGAGGGGCACCTATAACATTTACTCACCAGTTTACATCCCTTCTCTTGAGTTTTTGTAGCTATTGACGTTTTATGAGTCAAAATAAAGCTTTTTTGCCAATCCGATGTAGTTAAAGTCTGTTGGAGGTCTATTTCCCATTTCCGTGTGTATGGGGGAAGATCTGAATGGGTTGATAACAGCAGAATAGAATAGAATGCAGAGACCGAGTGTGATATTGGCTCCTCTTGCAAAAGCAGAGATTCAAAGGCAGTTGGTTTGGCATAAATATCTTGTTTTGATGGAATAGATCATATATAACATAAAGCTTGATGCCTCTGTAGCCACTGTGTAGAATTATAAGAGAGCATCTTAGATGAAGAGGCTACCGTTAATAATGGGTCCGACTGTAGGACTTGAGCAATTATTCTATGTTCCTGTTTATACCAAGGGCCAAATACAGTTGAGTGTAAGGCTGGTAAAAAATTGGGTGTTCCAAAGAAGGGAATCATGGGGCTCAATTGTTTTGATATTTTATAGATGGGTATCATGCGATCCCATATATGTAGTGTTTGCCTAGTAAGATCCGCTGGAATTGAGAGGCCTTTTCGTAGAATAGACGAAGTCCACGGAAGGGCACAGAGATCTATAGGGTTTATGTGTCCTTCTAATTGTACCCATAGCTTAGATGAGGAGTGGTGAAACCAATCAATAATACGTGTTAATATGGTCGCTTTATGATACCCCTACCCCACCTTGGTTTTTCGGAAGGGATAGTGTCCCAAAGCTAATTCTAGGATGGGCTGAATTCCATATAAACTTAGAAAATAGCCGATGGATTTTACGGAAGAACAAGGCCGGGAGATGGATTGGAATAGTTTGAAACAAATATAAGAGGCGAGGGAGTATATCCATCTTAAGGGTATTAATTCTACCAAACCATGAAAGTCTCTTAAATGCATGAGATGTCAAAGCCATTTGAACTTTATGAAGCATCAGGAGAAAATTGAAGGAATATAATTGTGATAAATTTTCTCCCGCTGCTTCATAAAGTTCAAATGGCTAATCAAGAGGATTTTATCGTACAGGCCAACATACTGAAAGAGAAATTTGTACAGAAGGGGTATCTGGAAGAAAACCTACAGAAATTAATACAGGAAGTAGGAGATACCCCCAGAGATCAATGTTTTAAGAAGAAAGAAGTTCAACCAATTAATGACCAGCACCAATGGGGATTTATAACAGGTTTCCATTTTCAGTATAAAGAAATAGAGACTATTTTTAAAAAGTACTGGCACATTTTAAGTTGTGATAGGCATTTAGGGGAGGTCTTACCGAAACAACCCAAATTTATATATAGACGTGCCCTGAGCTTTGGGGATCGAGTGGTACATAAAATTCTGGACCGTTTTTAAAATTGTACTTGAAAGGATTCTATGCATGCAGGAAATGTATATGCTGCAGAACAGTGAAAATACAAAATAGAGGTAAAATGAGTATCATGAATAAAGACCAGGAGACTTTTAACATAGAGGAATTTATTTCATGTAACACATCATATGTGGTATACCTCATGTGGTGTCCCTGCGGGTTGAACTATGTAGGTCGAACAAAAAGATTACTTATGCCGCGTATACACGATCAGTTTTTCTGATGAAAAAAGACCATAGGTATAAAAAAATAGAACATGCTTTAAGATTTTGAGAAAAAACACACGCATGCTCAGAATCAAGTCGACACATGCTCAGAAGCATTGAACTTAATTTTTCTCGGCTCTTCTGAGTGTTTTACGTCACAGCGTTTGGGACGGTCAGATTTTTGACTGATGGTGTGTAGGCAAGACTGATGGAAGTCAGCTTCATCGGATTTGCGATGGAAAAATCCATTGGAAATCCGATCGTGTGTACAGGGCATTAGAGTACGTATAGCCGAGCACCTGACGAATATAAGGAATGGCTTTAAGTATCATAGTGGGGCTGATTTACGAAACGTTTGCGCCATGAGTATCGGCGCATCTTCGTGCGCAACGGCTGTTTTGGGATTAACAAAACATTTGCGCCGGTAGCGCAGCGCTATTCCCAATTAACTATAGTGTTCTCGGCGCACGGGAGGAGGCGCTCAGTGCACCACTATGGACCTGGCGCACGGCCTCTTCAAATAAAAATATAAAGAAGCTGGAAGTGCCAATATAATGGGGTGACATGGGGTGATGTGAGGAAGTGTAGTGACACCTGCCCAAGTAACAAATATGCCCAAAATAGAGTGAGAAAGTAACTTTTTCTGAACCAGCCCGCTGCGCCGGCAAGTACGTTTAGAACTGCAAGGGTTTTTTTTGTGCTCTGCGCGGCAATTTTACTTGTTCAAACGCGCCGGTTCACTGCGCCGGCAAAATCTCCGTAAATTTCAAGTCATGTAAATCAATTTGCATAAGTTGAACAGGCGCAGCTCTGAACTTGCCGTTATATAACAGTGCGCCAGCAAAATGACATTTCTAAAGGAAAAAAAAAGGCATTTAAAAGCACCCGCGGCTGTAATGAATTGTCGGTTCCCATCAATATAGAGAAAAGTAATTGAAACTCATTGATAAAAAAAAAAAAAATGCGTGGGGTCCCCCCAAATTCCATTACCAGGCCCTTCCGGTCTGGTATGGATATTAAGGGGAACTCTGCGCCAATTTTTTATTTTTTAAATGACGTGCGGGTCCCCCTCAAAATCCGTACCAGGCCCTTCAGGTCTGGTATGGATTTTAAGGGGAACCCCCACGCCAAACTTAAAAAAAATGGCGTGGAGTCCCCCTAAAAATCCATACCATACCCTTATCCGAGCACGCAACCTGGCAGGCCGCAGGAAAAGAGGGGGGGACGAGAGAGTGCCCCCCTCCCTCCTGAACCGTACCAGGCCACATGACCTTAACATGGGGAGGATGTCCCCATGTTGATGGGGACAAGGGCCTCATCCCCACAAACCTTGCCCGGTGGTTGTGGGGGTCTGTGGGCGGGGGGCTTATTGGAATCTGGAAGACCCCCTTAACAAAGGGGACCCCCAGATCCCGCCCCCCGTGTGACGCTTCAGTTCTTCAGCTCTCCTCTGGGTCCGCTGCCACCCGGTGGCTCCGCCCCACTCTGACACCACAGGGAAAGTCCTAGTGAAATCCATGTGCGTCAGAGGGGGGGCGGGGTCTCCGGGTGGCAACGGACCCAGAGAAGAACTGAAGAACTGAAGCGTCACACAGCGGGAACCTCGAATTCAAGCAGAGCGGCCGGAGAAAGAAGAAGTGGACAAGAAGCCAGAGCAAGATGCGGACGAGAACACCGAAGGAAGAAGGAAGATGAAGATGAAGATGAAGAACAAGATGAAGATGAAGAACAAGATGGAGGAAGAAACCCGAATGGAGAAAAGAAGAAGATGGAAGAAGAAGGTGGAAGAAGAAGAAGGAAGAAGATGGAAGAAAGGAGAAGACATTAATAAAGGAATTGTCAAAAACTGGCTATTGTCGTTTTTTTTATTTTTGACACTTTTTTTGTGAAATGGTAGGGGTACATTTGTATAAATTAAATATATTGCGCAACCCTGTAAAAGGCAAAACAAAGTGCCAAACAAAATATTGATGACCTGAAAAAAAGTGCAACTATGTGAATATACACTTGAAAAAGTCCAATTACTGATGCTGCTCCAGCAGCATACACATGAAAAGTTCAAAAGAAAAAATCCATAGAAAAAAATGCCACCAAAGTGTGTAAAAACACCAAAGTGTATAAAAAGGACAGCAGATATGGATCTTCAAACATGGGTATAGACTTCAGCGGCAAAGAATGTATACACAGGAGGCTTACCAGAACAGATGGGTCCCTATTACGGGGACCAAACGGGCTCAGCAAAGAAAACCTTTGTACCCCATTACCATTTCACACAGGGGGGGCGGGATCTGGGGGTCCCCTTTGTTAAAGGGGTCTTCCAGATTCTGATAAGCCCCCCGCCCGCAGACCCCCACAACCACTGGCAAGGATTGTGGGGATGAGGCCCTTGTCCCCATCAACATGGGGACATGGTGCTTTGGGGTCACAGACCCCCAAAGCATCCTCCCCATGTTGAGGGCATGTGGCCTGGTACGGTTCAGGAGGGAGGGGGGGCGCTCTCTCATCCCCTCTCTTTTCCTGCGGCCTGCCAGGTTGCGTGCTCGGATAAGGGTCTGGTGTGGATTTTTAGGGGGACTCCACGCCATTTTTTTTTTAAGTTTGGCGCGGGGGTCCCCTTAAAATCCATACCAGACCTGAAGGGCCTGGTACGGATTTTGAGGGGGACCCCCACGCCATTTTTTTAAAAATTTGGCGCAGAGTTCCCCTTAATATCCATACCAGACCTGAAGGGACTGGTAATGGAATTTAGGGGAACCCCCACGCATTTTTTTTTTCAAAGACTTTCAATGACTTTTATCTGTATTGACGGGAACCAGCAATTCATTATAGCCCCGAGTACTTTTAAATTACTATTATTTTACTTTAGAAATGTAATTTTGCTCTCGAACTGTTATAAACATGGAAAACATGCGCTTCTTTACAGGCATACTATAGACACCCCCCAGGTATGATATTTAGGGCCAGTTCACACCGGATGCAGTGCAGTGTGTTTTTTTGATGCATGAAAAACGCAAAGAAAGTTGATCACATTAATGCCAATGGCATAGTTCACACCACTGCAGTCCGTTTCAGTGCGTTTCAGAAAGGAAAAAAAAAATTGGTCATGCTGCACTTTTTATGTACAGAACTGTACTGGACCATGGTAAAACACATCAAAAACGCTACGGAACGTACCAAAAACGCACTGGAATGCACCGGAATGCACCTAAATCCACCAAAGACGCACTGAAACACACTTGTCCTAAGTGAAAAGAGGGGAAAAAACAACCGGACTGCATCAAAAACGCATCAAAAATGCACTGGAACGTGTCAAAAACGTGCATGCAGAAAAGCACCTGGAACGCATCCAGACTGCGTTTCTATGGTGTGAACTAGGGCCAGTTCACACCATAGAAACGCAATCCGGATGCGTTCCAGGTGCTTTTTTGCATGCACGTTTTTGATGCGTTCCAGTGCATCTTTGGTACGTTTTTGATGCAGTCCAGTGCTTTTTTTTCCACCCCTCTTTTTTATTAACCATAGATAAGTACAAGTGTGTTCCAGTGCGTTTTTGCTGCATTTAGGTGTGTTCCGGTGCGTTCCAATGCGTTTTTGATGCTTTTTGCAGCGTTCCAGTACATTCCAGTGCAGGTAAAATGCAGCATGTTCTATTTTTTTTGTGGAACTGGAACGCACTGGAACAAACACTGCCATTTAGAACCATATAACCAACTTTCCATGCATTTTTGATGCATAAAAAACGCAATGGACTGCATGTGGTGTGAAATGGCCCTTAAGCAATTTGGCATATTTAAAGGCACTTCTCCTTGTTTTGTTTTTGGTGTTGTCCAAATTGGTGATATTGATATATGTCCCTTAGGGTGGGACCTGGGCCCCCATTTTAAGATCAATGTCTAGAAGAAAAGCCAGCCAAGTGGGGACTAGCAAAATTAACAAGTCAGTTCCCATAGACTGCAATGGTATTTGTTGGTAGGGGGGGTGTTTGTCCCATCTCTAATTTTATAGCATGCTGGATGATGTGCTTAATTTTGGACAGGGGGGGGGGTTATTTTCTGCTAGCTGCATTTGTGTTGGTCTGAGCATGCCCAGGGACTTCGGTTTTTTTTGGTGCTTTTTGTGTGTGAACAGCACCTGGATATTTCTGGGCATGCTCAGAGAGTGTTTTTATGGGTTATTAATTGAAGGACATCCTTAACAGGTGTAGACACTTTGAAGTTCAGTCTCTACATTGGGTGAACTTGCATTTTGGGTGTTTCATGGACTGTGCATGTGTTTTCAATTGCCTCATTAGCTTACAAACCTATGTTATATAAAGCTTGCAGATAACATCCTCTCCCTTGCCCTGAAAAGAGGCAAGTATGTGTGTGCGCATGTGTCCGGCAAAAAGTACATTTTGGTGTCCTTATCGAGTTTGTAACACATGTATTTTATTTGTTATGTCTTTGCAAAAAATGTTTGTTTTACTTTTGTTGATTGTATTTTTTGGTGTGGGGGAAATGTTCCCCTGAAATAATTTTGATGTTGTTAATGTGTGTTGTTTGTTCACTTTGATTTAATTGTCTGTGCTGCATTATTTTGCTAAATCTTTCTCAAGATGTTGTGACTAATGTTTCAAATTGACCATGTTTTTTATTTTGGCTTCCCTTTGTTTTGTTGACCAATAAAATTTGATGCAAAGTTTTGATGTTTCTTTTTTGTTTTCTATGCAACAAATGTGACAGCTGATTGGCATGTCAAAACAAAACAGGTTTGATTTGTCTACCCTGGTGCCTTCATGCTAGCATATGCATGTATTGTGTGCTGCCATGGATAGTCACCAGGAAATTAAAAATACAGAGCGGTAAGTATTCATATTTCCTTTTTACTGCAGCGGTTCTCAGCCTCAGTCCTCAAGTACCCCCAACAGGACATGTTTTGTGAATTTATCTTATCGAGAATTGCTGTCCAAAATACCAAACCATTGACTGTGATTTAAAGCACATGTGCAAGATGAAGGAAAACCTGCAAACATGGCCTGTTGCGGGTACTTGAGAAGCACTGATTTAGAACACTGCACTTAAAACTAGCTCAAGGCAATACGATTCTAATTGTGGGCATTTTGAGGGAAACCAAGTAAGTGTTAGAACCCCTGCTTGTTTTTTTTGTTTTTTTTAGGTTGGGCTTTGTGTCCATTTTAGTAAAATTGGCTTCACTTCCTGTCACACAGCTAAACAGGAAGTGAAGGTAAAACCCTACCAATGTCTTTTCTTGGGGACACACAGATCAATCTAACTAGTGTCCCCATTAAGCAAATTGCACTCTAGCACTTTGTTGTGTACACCCCAAATCATTGGGTAGTTTGGGGTTTAGTAAAGACAAATCCACTCTTCAGTAAAAGTGTAGCTGCTGAAAATCTGAGGGGAAGCACTGGTGATTGTAACATCCAATCATGTAAATGCAAAGATGGTGTTTTTTTTGTTTGCTTGCAGCATGTCCCCCTCGGATATCCAGCAAGTGCACTTGTAGTGCAAAGTAGATTTGCCTTTAGTAAATAAACCCCAAAGTCCAAAATACCTAATAATTTGGGGTGTACCCCACAAAATGCTGGAGTGCAATGTACATAATGGGGAAAGTATTTAGATTGACCTGTGTGTCCCCAAGGAAAGACATTGGTAGGGATTTCCCCCTCACTTCCTGTGTGGCTATGTGACAGAAAGTGAATTATTTGGAAGGATAAAGTGGCCAAATTAGGGAGTTGTCATCACCCTATCAGGGGTGCAGACATCCCCAAAAACTTCTAGACTTCTAATCCCTCTGCACTCTATCCCCAAGCAAAAATAAGAAAGGATTTCATTTAGTTTAACTTTGCAAAGACACATTCCTAAGTTGAATTGTGATGAATGTCAATGGCCCATTTAGACCCTCTTTAATCACTTGAGATCAGCGCTATAACTGATTGACGGCCACAGCACGGTCCTCAATTGCTGGGAGTCCGTCAATAGACGCCCTCCCCTTCGCGCACGCGTTGTGGTCACCGAGTCACTGAGACTCGGGTGATGACAGATCCGAGTAAGGAGCCGATCCCTGCCCCTTACCGTGTGATCAGCTGTCAGCCAATGACAGCTGATCACGTGATGTAAACAAAAGCTGGGTAATGGTTTTTGTTTTCTCCTTGTGCTAACAGCGTGAGCATAAAAAAAGGCAATCACCGGCTTATGTGCAAGGGACATCGGGCCCGAAGAGGAAAAGGCAATTCTGTGTCATCTGTGACAATCAGTAGCCCCTGCCAGTGCCACTTATCAATGCCCACATCTGGTGCCAATCAGTGGCACCTAGCAGTGCTGCCTAGCAGTGCCCATCACTGCCAACTATCATTGCCACCTAGCAGTGCCACTTCTCAATGCCCACCAGTGCCAACTAGCAATGCCACCTCTCAGTGCCCACCCTTGCCATCTTATCAGTGCCCATCAGTGCAGCCCATCAGTGCAGTCTCATCAGTGTACATCAATGAAGGAGAAAAATTCACTTTTTTCAAAATTTTCTAAATATTAACCACTTTCCTACCGCCCACCGTCAAATGACGTCCTTGGCTTTGTGCGGTGACATCTGAATGATGCCTGCAGTTGCAGGCATCATTCAGATATCATTATTTTCAGCCAGCGATTCTGTGCACGATAAAAATGATCATAGCGGCAGTTCCGCCGCTTGATCGTTCTTATAGGCGGCGGGAGGGGACGTTCCCCCCCTCCCGCCACCATCCTGTGCTTCTCCGGGCTCTCCCATGCCATTTGGGGCTCGGAGAACGAATTGGCCGGTGCCGGATGGGAAGCATAGAGATGACTGGTGACCAGATGGTCACCAGTCATCTCTATGACCATCGGAGGCCTGGGCGCGATGTTATGACATCACGCCGGTTTCCCGTATGTAAACAAAGCCCTGATCTCGGCTGTCAGCATGAGATCAGTGAATTGTTTTGACCGATCTCATGCTTTCCAGCCTGGAGGAGAGATGTGGGGTCTTATTGACCCTGCATCTCTCCATAAAGAGGACCTGTCACAATAGATTCCTATTACAAGGGATGTTTACATTCCTTGTAATAGGAATAAAAGTGATCAAAAAAAAAAAAAAGTTAAAAAAAGAGCAAAAAAAAAAAAAAAGTAAATATAAAAAAAAAAAATAATAATAAAAAAAAAAAAAACGCCCATGTCCCCGGTAGCTCGCGCTCAGAAGCGAACACACACGTAAGTCCCGGCCACATATGTAAACGCCGTTCAAACCACACATGTGAGGTATTGCTGCGTGCGTTAGAACGAGTGCAACAATTCTAGCACTAGACCTCCTCTGTAATGCGAAAATGTTAACGTGTAAAAATGTTTAAAGCATCGCCTAGGGAGATTTTTAAGTACTGAAGTTTGGTTTCATTCCATAAGTGCGCGCAATTTTAAAGCGTGACATGTTAGGTATCTATTTACTCAGCATAACAACATATTTCACATTATACCAAAAAATTGGGCTAACTTTACTGTTTTGTAATTTTTTTTAATTCATGAAACAATTTTTTTTCCCCAAAAAAGCGTTTGAAAATGTATTGCGCAAATACAGAGCGAGATAAAAATGAGCAATGACCGCCATTTTATTCCCTAGGGTGTCTGCTAAAAAACATATATAATGTTTGGGGTTTTGAAGTAATTTTATAGCCATAAAATTATGATTTTTACATGAAGGAGAGAAGTGCCAGAATAGGCCTGGTGCTGAAGTGGTTAAAATATCCTATTTTTTTATTTTTTTAGTTGGTCTTTTGTATTTATAGAAAAAAAAAACGCAGAGGTAATCAAATAGCACCATTGCGTTACAGTGTTGTATGAGCGCGCAATTGTCATTCAAAGTGCATCAGCGCTGAAATTTGAAAATTGGTCTGGGCAGGAAGGGGGTTTAAGTGGCCAGTAAGCAAGTGGTTAATATAAGGCTACATGCACACAGACGTTTTTCCAGCCGCTTTTTTTGCGTTTTTTGCAGCTTAAAAACGGCTCTCCATGTTAGCCTATGGCCTCATGGCCACCATGGCGTTTTTGAGGTGTAAATGGCATAGGCGTTTTTAGGCCCCATGTACACGGGACGCTGGTGCAAAGTCTTCAGAACTAAGGTTGAAAGCGGCGTTTAGAATGCGCGCTTTGTCGCGTTTGCATGCCGCGTTTTACCACATTTGCGTCTATGTGCGTTTAGTTTAGAAACATCATAAGGAGCCGCCCTAAGCTCCAAAAACAGTATTATTAACCATGTCAGCTATTTTGTGAGACCAAAGTGAGTATCAGCAGCTGAGATAGCAGCAGAGTACTGTACTTGTATTTAGCGTGTCACTTGCCACATCACTTGCCACAAGTTGTGGATTGTCCACTTGCCACGTCAACTGCCACAAGTTGTGGATTGTCCACAATGCAATGGAAGCAATTACATTTTTTTTTTACATATATATATATATACATATATATATATATATATATATTTTTAATGGTTTTTCCTCATTTGCCATAGTTTTTGAGCTTATCAATGTAAAAAAATAGGTCACCTTTAAAAACGCTTCTAAACGAAAACGCGGCTAAACGGCGGTACCGCATCTGAAACGTGGAAATCTTTGGCGTCTGAAGGCATTTTTTGGCTTTGTGAAAAACGAGGTTAAACGCAACTGCAGATTTTTTTTTCCAGGCCAAAAACAGTGTTTTGGATGTAATAGAATTCAATGGACCCACATCCAAAACGCAAGTACCGCGATTTTGCGGCGATTTGAGTTTTTTTTTTTTAACCTGTTTATAGCTGGTTGTTAAAGGAAATGTAAAAAAAATAAACATTGCCGGCTCTAAAAAAAAATCTAGAAAAAAAACAGCGTGGGGTCCCCCCCAGGTCCATACCAGGCCCTTGGGTCTAGTATGGATGCAAAGGGGACCCCCCAAAAAAAAATAAAAAATGGCGTGGGGGTCCCCCAAAATCCATACCAGACCCTTATCCGAGCACGCAGCCTGGCAGGTCAGGAAAGGGGGGGCGAGCTCGCTAAACCGTACCAGGCCACATGCCCTCAACATGGGGGTGTGGGTGCTTTGGGGCAGGGGGCGCCCTGCGCTCCCCCACCCCAAAGCACCTGCCCCCATGTTGATGGGGACAAGGGCCTCTTCCCGACAACCCTGGCCGTTGGTTGTCGGGGTCTGCGGGCGGGGGGCTTATCGGAATCCGGGAGCCCCCTTTAATAAGGGGGGCCCCAGATCCCGGCCCCCCCACCCTATGTGAATGAGTATGGGGTACATCGTACCCCTACCCATTCACCTGGTGGCAAAAAAGTAAATAAAAAACACAACACAGGTTTTTAAGGTAATTTATTAGGCAGCTCCGGGGGTCTGATTCCGACTTCGGGGGTCTTTCTGCCGGGCGCCTCGCTATCTTCTTCCAGCTCTTTTGCTAGCGGGGTCCCGGTCTTCATCGTCGTCTTCTTCCAACTTCGGGGGTCTCTTGTTCTGTTCTCCGGTGCCGTCTCCGCGCTCTCCGGTTCTTCTCCCACTCTCCGGTGCCTTCTCCGCGATCTCCGGTTCTTTCTGCCTTCTGCCGGTCGACCCGCTATCTTCTTCCAACTCTTTTGCTAGCGGGGTCCCGGTCTTCATCGTCGTCTTCTTCCCTCTTCTCTCCGCCCGATGTTGCCTCGCCGATGTCTGCGCGCTCACTCACCCCCCCTTTCCTGACCTGACGGGCTGCGTGCTCGGATAAGGGTCTGGTATGGATTTTGGTTTCCCTTAAAATCCATACCAGACCTAAGGGCCTGGTATGCTCCTGGTGGGGAACCCATGCCGTTTTTTTTTTTTAAATTTGGCATGGAGTTCAGCTTCATGATTCATACCAAACACAGGGGACAGCGAGCAAGAGGCTTGCAGTACGCTGTCGCCGAGAACCAGCGCAATGGCATTGCGCTGGAGACATTCTCGGGCAGGTATTCGCCTCTAGGACACGACTTGAGCGGCTGCTTCACACTCAAGTCGTGTCCAAGTTGCCTCGCAAAGTCGCGCTGTCCCTCTGTCAACCGTCACATGAGTCGCCCCGCAAGTCGGATCGTCTTCATCCAACATCCCGGGTGACCTCTATTCAAATCAATGGGCTCCCAATAGAGCGCCGCTGATATTTTTATTTACTATAGCAGTGCGCCGCCGGTTCATGCGCTCAATTAAGGATTCATCCGGCGCACCGATTAAGGTATGAACCGGCGCAGCGCACTGTTGATAGTAAATCACCCCCAGTGTGTCACTTTAAAGAGAAACACCAGCAGGATCCGTCCCTGATCCAATTTTGTGGCATAGATCACGTGCATTCATCATGGAGGGGATCTAATCGTGTGAGGGATCTATCACAAAGAGAGACCAAATGGATGTTTCTTTTAAAGAGTCTTTATCCTAGGGGCCAGTTAGACCTCAACTGTTTTATTAATAACTTTTAAAGTATTTAATTAATATTGTTAATATATATTTTTTTATATTTTTTAATTATTGATTTGACTTCTACATCGTTGCACTATTCTATGGTTAATGCACCCATACTAATGAATTAGTGTAGTGAACGGTAATTTATTTTTAATACAGCAAAGTATGAGTATATTTTATCAGGTAATATACATTATCATTATCATGGTTATCTGCTGTGAGTGAGGGTGTATTTATTTGTAGTCACATTGGGAATGCTATAGACACATTTTTTAGTTTATATATATATATTGTGAGGGTGCGACTTTGTGCGACCTTCAAGAGGGTTGGTTTATGCCAGATTTGGTAAAGAAAGACACGCTGATGGAACAGCTGTGTCTTGGGCTATTTAGTTCAGAGGTGATTATGGAACAGGGCTCCACCCAATAGAGAGGAAGTCTGTGTGCCTGAGAGCCGAGTGGGCTCTCATCCTCTGAAGTGGAGTCAGAGGCAGTGCATGTCTGCAGGAGGCAGACACCGTTAGTGATACAGCAACAAAGGTGCTGACCAGGAGAAGCTAGGAGAAAGCTGAAACTCTTGGACACTGTTTGGGTCTGAGGAACAGACCGTCAGGCCTAGGCTAAAGGCCTGGATCGCTAGAAGGTAAAGCTACGAGGCTACTGTTAGTATGAAAGATACAGGAATGGTGGAACCCCCCTGTGAATACTACAGATGTGTTTGTGAACTTTCGTGTTTTTAAATAAAAATGGGCTACCATGCCCTTAAACAGAGTTGCTGACTGGCTTGCATCACTGAAAAACGCATCTACTACGAGAGCTAACAACCCCCAATCTTACTAAATATATATATATATATATATATATATATATATATATGTGTGTACAGATCATTCTGCAGCCCATAGTCGGAAGATGGTGTTTTACTTTCGCCCTGAGTTCACGTAAGGGGGGGGGGATAAAAGGAGGGGTTTGCTGCACCGCACAGCCAATCCCATCAATCCCATGACTAAGTCTTTATGACAAAACATGTCGGGCGTGGCTATGCGGCAACCATCTGAAGTGAACATGTGACGTATCAAGGCCGATCAAGGAAGCGGAGATCCAGGAAGGAACAGCGGGGAGGGGGTGAGTGATCAGTGGACATACTCGGTTTTCGGTTCGTTTCTGAACGAGTGTTTGCTGTGCAGTGTATTACTCTATTTTTTGAGATTCATGTGAGTGCTATATTTGAAGATTTAAGTGTGATATTAAACTGATTTTAAGGTATCACGTTATTTTGAGCACTTCTTTTATTTACATGCAGAGCTTTCTGGCAGTGGATTGGTTGGAACTGGTATTATCTGCTATACCTACCAGTGAGGTCTTTTTGTACATGTTTACACGCCGAACATGAGAGTGTAAGGCAATTTGAGTTGGTGAGTTTTGCATCTGACGGGAGAGGATTCATTGACACCGGGTGTGGTGGAAGACTGGAAGCTATTATCATTACTTTTTCACCAACCTATTTTATGTGATATATGGACTTATATTCAATTAATATTTAAACACATTTATATATATATATATATATTTTGAAATTTGTGCACATATTCACTTTTGTCACATGGTAATGTTTATGGACATTAGCATTATTTTTGAATACCTGTGAAAACGAATATTTCCTCTTACATTGTTTACAGCGCTGCTTATATTTTATTACACTAATTTTAGGGTTTTAGAATATGTTTTTCACAGTTTGATTTTTTTTAAAGTAGCTGCTTCACTCTTTTTTAAACTCCTCCAATAAAAGAAGTCCGAGGTCATGCCTCAATTGAGTACGTTTTTCGGATATTGAGGAGGATGACTGTTTTTTGTTTGTGGATTCTAGTTTAAAATTTTTGTCTGTGAGGTTTCGTAGCCTTTTTTGTCACTGCCTCTTCGCCCTGGTCCCCAACTGTATGAAAATCCCTCTTATATATGCCTTATGGCCATTCAATAAAGTAAATCGGTTTTGTACAGGGGAATCATTTATAGAAAATAATTCCTTTAAGTGGTCTTCAATAATTTGTTTGGTTCCTGGTTGTTGCATGAGGAATGAGTTGGCTCTCCACATTGGAATTGAGTTGACGGTTGAGGCATCGGTTAAAGAGAGTGTTATGGAGGCATGGTCAGACCACGTGATTAGGGATGAGCCGAACACCCACGGGTTCGGTTCGCACCAGAACCCGCGAACGGACCGAAAGTTTGCACGAACTTTAGAACCCTATTAAATACAATGGATGCGAACGTTCGAAATCTAAAGTGCTAATTATAACGACTATTATGCATGTTATTGTCCTAAAAATGGTTTGGGAACCCGGGTTCTGCACCAGGGGACATGTGTCAATACAAAAAGAAGTTTTAAAAACGGCCGTTTTTCGGGAGCAGTAATTTTAATGATGCATAAAGTGAAAAAAAAAGTCAAATATTCCTTTAAATATCGTACCTGGGGGGTGTCTAAAGTATGCCTGTGAAGTGCCACGTGTTTCCCGTGTTTAGAACTGTCCCTGCACAAAATGACATTTCTAAAGGAAAAAAAGCCATTTAAAACTGCTTGCGGCTTTAATGTAATGTATGGTTCCGGTAATATGGATGAAAATCTTTAAGAAAAATGGCATAGCTACCCCATCACCCCCCCCCCCCCCTACCCCAGCCCATTACCAGCCCCTTTGGGTCTTGTATGGATATTAAGGGGAACCCCGCACACAAAATAAAAAAGGCCCTATATACTCTGAACAGCCGTATACAGGCGGTGCATACAAGACAGGGACTGTAGGTTTGTTCTTATGTAGAATCTGTTTGTAATTTTGAACAGGTACATTGTTTAAGTGTAGCTCCAGACAAAAAATCTATTTTTAAGCTTTTTGGAAAAAATAGGGAAGGGTTATCACCCCTGTAACATTTGTTTTGCTGTCTGTGCCCCTGTTCAGAACATTTCACCTCACTTTCCGTCCCATTGACAAATGTTTTTGAAAAGTGTTTTTTTTTATTGAAACAAGGATTGGTGATAAAGCATCAGTAGAGAGGAGACACCTTTTTCCCATATTAACTCTTACAGGAGAGAATTTCCCTTCCTAGGGGTAGATTTCCTCTCACTTCCTGTTGTCTCCTTCCGCTTGCAAGTAGGAGTCGTTTGTAAGTTGGATGTTTGAAAGTAGGGGCCTGCCCTATATTCTCTGCTGAAATTTGCCCCTTACATGTTGGTGTTGCTACAACACTGTAAGCCCTCACAGTTACTCTTGGTGGGCGCATGAATGGGCCCTGCTGTGAATTATTAGATCAAGAATTGTAATTGCATGCCCCTGTTGAACAGGGGCTGAAAAATTGGGCCTTTGGTGGTGGTGGTGTTGACACAACACTATAAGGCCTCACAGTTACTCTTGGTGGGCGCAGGAATGGGCCCTGCTGTGAATTATTAGATCAAGTATTGTAATTACATGCCCCTGTTAAACAGGGGCAGAAAAATTGGGCCTTAGGCACTGGTGCCACAACACTGCAACCCCTCACAGATACTGTACTTGGAGCACAGCAATGAGCCCTGTTGCAAAGTATTGCATCAAAAATTGTAATTACACGCCCCTGTTAAACAGGGGCTGAAAAATTGGGCCTTAGGCACTGGTGCTGGTGCCACGACACTGCAACCTCTCCCAGATACTCTAGTTGGAGTGCAGGAATGAGCCCTGCTGCAAAGCATTGCATAAAAAATTGTAATTAGATGCCCCTGTTAAACAGGGGCTGAAAAATTGGGCCTTAGGTACTGGTGGCGGCACCCAGAAACAAAAATGTTCTTCCGGAGGCGCATGCGCGGCTTGTAGGATGGCGGACGTGTGAGAGACGAGCTCCGGTCCCCGTCTCTCTGTTCGCGGCTCCTGCTCCGCTTCCACTGCTACATAAGCACCAGGAGCAACACCACAACTTGCCTAAAGCCCCCGGGCAGCTTATGGGCAAAATCGGCAATCAAAAAGCTACTTACCGAGGCTTCATTCCGCCGCCGCCCTCGAGGCCCAGTCACGACATGGAGCGCTTCCTATACAGGCCCGAACCCCGGTCTCGAGTACGGCCACCGGCCCGCCAGGTGACGCAGACGCTCGCCAAGCATCCGATACCACACCGCAGGCGGACGATGGATCCCAGCATTCCCAACCCATAGATGCTGCAGCGACGGTGACGGTAGCTGTGCTGGATCTCAAATTGCAATCACTACTACAGGATCTGACTCACAACATAGCCAAGGAGGTGGGTAAATTGGCACATGAACTCAGGGGGGAGATAAACCAACTGGGGGAAAGAACTGACACTTTAGAGACCAAATTTGATGATCTCACACAATATATACATGTGTTAGAGGAGGACAATGCGGCCATGAAACATACAGTTTCTCAACTCCAGCTACAGCAGGAAGACCTGGAGAACAGGGAAAGACGCCAGAACCTCCGTATCCGCGGAGTACCTGAATTGATCTCTGACAAAGAACTACGTCCATATCTGCTAGGCCTCTTTGTCACCCTGGCACCCCATATTCCAGGCATTGACTGGCGTCTGGACCGAGCCCACAGGTCTCTAGCCCCTAAACCCCCACCTGGCTCCAGTCCCAGAGACATTATTGTACGTTTTCATTTTTATGAAAGCAAAGAAGCTCTCATGATCGCAACTCGTAACAAATCTTGCATAGAATACAAGGCAACCAAAATTCAGATATTCAGCGATCTTTCTCCTATCACTCTGGCAAAGAGAAGGAGCTTCCGCCCTGTTACCACCCATTTGCAAAACCTCCAAGTGCCCTATCGTTGGGGATTTCCTTTTCGCCTGATTGTCACTAAAGATGGCAGTCAACATTCACTGAGAGATCTATTTGAAAGCGAGGCCTTCCTCCGCAACCTAGATCTCCCCCTCATCTCTGAGGAGGACCTCCAGATGCCCGCATTGAATACCAAGCCTCTTACTACTCCTGCCAAGATTTGGACCCCCGTCCAACGTCGATCTCGAAAAAACTTCTCCACCCCTCAACGCGCTGACACCTCCAGATTTTCGACCTGAACAAGCTTTTGTCTCCAGAGACTTTCTTTTCCACTATAACGGCCGGTTGTTGTTCGCCATGGCTGTGCTGGTGATCCTGTGATTATGGATCACTTTTGTTGGCCCTTATTTCTTTTATTTGGGACGCTATCCTGATTCTTATGATCTACATGCTCCACTTTTAGTTATTTCTATGGTTTTACAGATGACTGCCTCGACGACCATTGTCCTGAAACCATGTTTCACGCCCACCCCTAGAATGGTGCGGACTGTTTACTTTGAAGTGACGGGGACCCCCGCTGGTTCCTGCAGGTTGCTATGCTCCTCCATTTTCCAGACTGTTGTCTGGGCTCCCTGATGTTTTTTTTCTCATCAGGGCTCTTGAAAATGTGTTTTCATTTACTTTTGGTTCACAATTTTTTGACTCTCCTTTCCTTTTTTTATTTTCTTTTTCTCTCCTTCTCAAGCAATGTGTGTTATATTAGAGGTCTTTTTTTTGTTGACCCTACTCAGGTTACTAAAGTTACCTTCAAGGCATCATTTCGACTGGTAAACGTATTGGCTCTCATATGCTCTGTATTATGGTTATTTGAATGCTTTTTCCTTTTGGATTTTATTACCCATGTTACGATAGCTAAGTACTGCTTTGACAGATTATGGCCCTGAAAGTATACTCATGTAATGTCAAAGGCCTGAATTCCATTGGTAAAAGATGGCAAGCTTTGAAAGAATTCAGGTCCTCTAACGCGGATGTGATTATGGTTCAGGAGACCCACTTTAGAGCTGGGGGATCCTTTAAATTTGCTTCCCGACATTTCCCCACAGCGTTCATGGCTTCCGACCCCTCTGGAAAGGCAGGGGTGGCAATCCTCATCAAACGTTCATGTCCGATCCGGATCCTTTCCTCCTGTCTAGACCCTAACGGTCGGTATGTACTCCTGAACTGTACTCTTTTGAATACCCAACTTACCTTGGCTAACGTTTATGCCCCAAATACCGGTCAAATTAGCTTTCTCACAACAGTTTTTGAGAAGATTCTCAACCTTTTAAGATCATAGGCGGGGATTTCAATGTGTGCATGTCCCCGACCAGGGATAGGCGAGCACTATTTCAGGATACACCACGTATAGCAGTCCAAAAACTGTCAGCTTCTTTTCGTAAACTGACGAGATCGTATAACCTCTTTGAAACATGGCGAGTGAAACATCCAATTCAAAAAAGTTTCACGTTTTACTCTCCTCCCCATAAGCTATATTCCAGACTAGACCATTTTTTTGTAACGGCCCCTCTGCTTCCCTATGTTATCTCTTCTGAGATCGACCCAATCACCTGGTCGGATCATGCACCCATTGAACTCGACCTTATACTGACCTCCATTACCCATAAGATGTGCCACTGGCGCCTTAACGAGTCATTACTTAAAGATCCGATCGTTGGGCCTCAGTTGCGGCAGAAGTTGTCTGAATTCTTTCAATTGAACGAAGGTTCGGTGTCGGATCCCTCCATCCTGTGGGAAGCTCATAGAGCTTTTTTCAGAGGTGAGTGCATCTCCGCAGGCTCTCATTTTAAACGTGACTCAATGAAGCTGAAAACTGATCTTCTTGCTCAGTTGAGGGCTGCGGAGACGCACTTACTTGATTCCCCCACGGTGGAACGGCTGAGACTGGTGACCTTGATTCATAATCGTATCAAATCTTTTAACCTCAGTAAGATCTCTAAATCTATGTTATGGGCTAGACAGAAATTCTATGAGTATGCCAATAAGCCACATAGAATGCTTGTTAATAGACTAAAGCCACGACCCTCTCTTTCAATTCCTGACCACCTGATGCAGCCAGATGGACTTCCCACATACTGTCCTAAGACTATGTCCCAGGTTTTTGGGGACTTTTATCAGAAGCTGTATAATTGCCTAGCCTCTGATCCGACGTCTCAGTTCTCTCAGGATAAATTTGAAGAATTTATGTCCCTTTTAGATCTGCCTAAACTGTCAAGCGACCAGAAAACCTTGCTCAATGCCCCTGTTACTATTGAGGAAATAACAGCGGTAATAAAGGCTCTACCGACTCACAAATCACCAGGACCAGATGGACTCCCTTACTCCTACTATCAGATCTTCTCTGACGTTCTCAACCCCCACATGCTATCCTTATTTTCCTCCTTATTCGATGGTTCCATTCCACATTCGCAATTCTTACACGCATTCATAACTGTCATCCCTAAACCGGGTAAGGACCACTCATTACCAGATAACTATCGTCCCATTGCCCTATTAAACTCAGATTATAAGATCTTTACTAAAATACTTGCTAACAGACTATCCCCATTACTGACCAGACTGATTCACAAAGACCAAGTAGGGTTTGTGCCTACTAGACATGCGGGTGATAACACCAGACGGACTATAGATCTGATTGACCTTTTAAATAAAACCAAACAATCTGCCATTGTCCTGAGTCTTGATGCACAGAAAGCGTTTGACCGCCTTAGCTGGCCTTTCATGTTCGCTGTCCTTTCCAGATATGGGTTCTCAGGTTCTTTTATTAAAGCTCTACATGCCTTATACTCTACCCCTACTTCCCAGGTTCAGATGTCTTCCTATCTGTCGCAGCGATTCCCCCTCAGTAATGGAACCAGGCAGGGATGCCCTTTGTCACCCCTGCTGTTTATTCTGTGTTTGGAACCCCTTGGCGCTGGCCGTCAGGGCCCACCCGGATATCCGAGGGGTGTTGCTGTGACAGCAGGAATATAAATTGTCACTCTTCGCCGATGACATCCTATTGACCCTTACCCACCCCACCATGTCTTTGCCCACTTTACACGACACCCTATCGGCATTCGGAGCTCTCTCAGGGTTTAAAATTAACCAGTCCAAAACAGAGGCCTTACCCATAAACATGTCACCCGAACTGCTTAAACCTCTCCAAGATTCTTTCCGTTACCATTGGAATCCTTCCACGCTCAAATACCTGGGGGTATACATTACCCCTTCATACATGTCCCTATACCAAGCAAATTTTCCCCCTATGTTTGCGGAAATATCACGTCTCTTGAATAGTTGGACCTCTCTTCCGATTTCTCTCTTGGGTAGGGTAAATATCCTCAAGATGTCAATTCTTCCCAAGTTACTTTATCTGTTTGAAACACTTCCGATCCCGGTGCCAATGTCGCAACTGAGAAATCTCCAGAGACGATGCCTTAGGTTTATATGGAGCAATGCCTCCCATAGGATAGCACAATCAGTTGTCTTTGCTCCTAGGTGTAGGGGGGCCTGGCGGCGCCAGATCTCATCAGGTACTACTATGCATCCCACTTAAGAGCAATAACTACATGGACTTCATCTTTGCTCTATGCTATGGCCTATCTCTTCTAAATACAAGCCCCAACTGAGATCCCTCTGTTTAGCACCGATGCTTTTCACCCTTACTATTTGGAAGAGATGTGCAGAACGTTATTCTCTGACTTCCAAGTGCCCCCCCCTTCTAAATATACTGTTCAACCCAGACATCCCTGATGGGCTGTCGTATGCGAGGATGTGCCCGTGGACCCGAGCAGGGATATTTCAGTTGCGACATGTTGTGCATCCAATTACTCGTAGACTCCTATCTTTTTCAGAACTACAGGAAAAACATGACCTCCCAGCTTCACTCCATTATTCTTACATTCAATTCAAACACTTTTTCTCTACCATATCCCCCACCCTTTCATTAGAAAAACCTACAGGCTTTGAAGGTATTTGTGCTAATGGTCCCTATGATTCCAAACAAATTTCATCTATATATAAGATACTCCATGAAAACCCGCCCCTGACGGATTCCACCCATAGCTACATGAAAAAATGGTCGCATATACTACAATGCCCAATATCTCTATTGGATTGGGGTAAGATATGGGACTCTACATCCAAGATCTCACGCTGTGTAGCACAGAAAGAAACTGCATTTAAAGTCCTGATGTTTTGGTATAGGACCCCGGATCTGCTACGTGCCCGAGACTTATCTCTATCTAACCTTTGTTGGAGATGTGGCGGATCTGTGGGTTCCCTTTTTCACATCTTTTGGGAATGCCCACTTATTATTCCCTTTTGGACTGAAATCCAGGAACTTCTACAGAAGTTACTGCTTACCCCTATCCCGCTAAACCCCATACACTTCCTTCTAGTCCTACCTCTCCATGGCCTATCAAAGGCTTTGAAGAAACTAATGAATTTTGTTCTTCTAGCAGCTAAAAGAGCCGTCCCTAGGTGTTGGCTTTCCACCTCTCCTCCTACGTTCCACCAAGTCCTGTCAATAATACATGATACACGTAGAATGGAGCATATGACCGCTAAGATAGAAGAAACCTTACCTGTTTTTGACAAGATCTGGGAACCTTGGGATAAATCTGAGTACTCTTGTTAATCTGATAGGCCCCATGATGTCCATCCCCAATCATGATGTCTATCTACGGTTATCCCCGTCTGCCTTTTTTTTTTTCTTTTTTTCAGATATGTCTAGAGCTGTAACCATCTTTTTACCCAATGCCTTATTGCCCTATGACACTGTACGTTATACATGCGTCATTGTCCCTAAGTTGGTTAACATTTCAATGCAATGTACATGTGTCACTACTATGTTTCTTTGTCAAACCTCGCTTTGCCGAATGTACTTTTATATCATTGTCAGTCGAAATGCCTTTTCTCCCTTTTAATTGCACTATTATGTAATATGTTTATAAAATTTATAAATAAACAATTAAAAAATAAAATAAATGTTCTTCCAAGCTATCATCATCAATCGGATCATTGAGGAGGAGGAGGATAGTCAGTCAACATAACAGGACAGTCACTCAGCATCAGCATCAGTCTTGAAGGGATGTGACATTTGAAAATAAATTAGTCTGTTATATCAGCTTCAGGTGTTTGGTAGCTGGTGGTGATCCAAGACTCGTTTATCTTTATGAAAGTCAGTCGATCAACCGAGTCGGTGGACAGGCGCACCCTGTGATCCGTGACAAATCCTCCAGCAGCACTGAATGTGCGTTCTGAAAGAACGCTGGATGCAGGACAGGCCAGTAGCTCAATTGCATACTGTGAAAGCTCTGGCCAGTGATCCATCCTTTAAGACCCAGTAAGCCAGAGGATTTTCGGTGGGGAAGGTGTCCAAGTCTGACCTTGCCCCTAGGTATTCCTGCACCATGTATATCAGACGCTGGCGATGGTTGCTGGAACCGATCATACCTTGGGGCTGCGGACTAAAGAATTGTCTGAACGCATCGGTCAGACAGCCACCTTCCCCACCGCTCCTTCTTTGACTGACCGAAGCCTCAGCAACTCGTTGTCCAGGACCAGGAGTTTGTAACCTCCCAGTCTCTGGGAACGCGTTGCACAGACCTTTCTGCAAGGCCTCCCAGAGTTGTCTCATCCTCTGCTCCCTCTGCGACGGTAAGATAAGGTCCACAACCTTACCCTTGTACCGTGCATCAAGGAGAGTGGCCAGCCAGTAATGGTCCCTCTCCTTGATCCGAAGAATACGAGGATCCTTCCGCAGACTTTGCAGGATCAGGGAGGCCATGCAGCGTAGGTTAGCTGAGGCATTCGGTCCGGAGTCCTCTGGGTCACTAAGGACGACATGATCCGCAGCCACCTCCTCCCAGCCATGTACAAGTCCACAGGTTTCTTGGGACTGTAAATCATCCCTAAAAGACTGCTGCTGATGATGCTGAGTGCCAGGCTCCACCTCCATGCTGACACAATCCTCCTCCTCCTCCTCCTCCTCCTCTTCCTGGGCGATGGGTGGGACAGAAGGAACACTGTCTGGGTAAAGGGGCCCTTGAGAGGCAAGGAAGTCCTCCTCTTCCTGCCTCTGTTCTGCCTCAAGTGCCCTGTCCATTATTCCACGCAGCGTATGTTCCAACAGGTGGACAAGAGGTACAGTGTCACTGATGCATGCACTGTCACTGCTCACCATCCTCGTGGCCTCCTCAAATGGTGCCAGGACAGTGCATGCATACCTGATCATGCCCCACTGGTGTGGTGAAAAAAACCAGAGCTCCCCTGACCCTGTCCTGGTGCCGTAGTCGCACAGGTACTCATTGATGGCCCTCTGCTGCATGTGCAGCCGCTGCAGCATGGCCAACGTTGAGTTCCACCTGGTGGGCATGTCACATATAAGGCGGTTCTTGGGCAGGTTCAACTCCTTTTGCAGCTCAGCCAGGCGAGCACTGGCATTATAAGATCTGCGGAAATGCACACAGACTTTCCTGGCCTGCCTCAGGACATCCTGTAAGCCCAGGTACCTGCCCAAGAACCGCTGCACCACCAGGTTAAGGACGTGAGCCACACAAGGCACATGGGTCAGTTGTCCCTGTCGGAGGGCGGAGAGGAGGTTGGTGCCATTGTCGCAAACCACCATTCCTGGCTTAAGCTGGCGTGGCGTCAACCACCTCTCGGCCTGCCCCTGCAGAGCAGACAGAACATCTGCCCCAGTGTGGCTCCTGTCCCCCAAACACACCAGCACAAGCACGGCATGGCATCTTTTTGCCTGCGTACTTGCGTAGCCCCTTGAACCCCTATGGAGCACCGCTGGTTCCGAGGACAAAGCACAGGAAGAGGCCATGGAGGAAGAAGAAGAGGAGGGGGTGGAGGAGAGAGGTGTGTCACAACCAGTAGTAGCATTTTGGAGGCGTGGCGGCGGAACAACCTCCAACACTACTGCACCTTGTCCTGCATCCTTCCCAGCTGCCAAAAGAGTGACCCAATGTGCCGTGAAAGAAAGGTAACGTCCCTGTCCATGCCTGCTGGACCATGAGTCAGCGGTAATATGCACCTTACCGCTGACCGCCCTGTCCAGCGAGGCCAAGACATTGCCTTCCACATGCCGGTAGAGAGCCGGAATCGCCTTCCGTGAGAAAAAGTGGCGTTTGGGAACCTGCCACTGAGGAACCGCACATTGCACAAACTCACGGAAGGGGGCCGAGTCTACCAACTGAAAAGGCAGCAGTTGAAGCGCTAGCAATTTAGCCAAGCTAACATTCAACCGCTGGGCATGTGGATGGCTGGGAGTGAACTTCTTTCGACGGTCCAGCAGCTGGGGCAGGGAAATTTTGCCTGCTAGAATCGGATGTCGGTGTACTGCTAGCAGAGTGCCCGCAAGTACTTGGCTGTGACACACCTAATTCTACACCTTCATTCCTCTCAGTGCAGGTTTCAGAGAGGACTGAAGGTATAGTGGGGTTGGAAATCCCAGCTCATGCGGTGCAAGGAGAGGTCCGCTTTGTTCTTTGGTGTGGGTCTTTAAGGTAGGCTTGCCAACGAGCTGCATGGCAGGTCAACATATGTCTGGTCAAGCATGTGGTGCCCAAGTGGCTGATGTTTTGGCCACGCGATATACGCTTGAGACATATGTTGCAAACAGCAGCTGTGTGATCTGATGCACTTGCCTCAAAAAATGCCCACACCAAAGAACTTTTTGAATAACGGGCAGAGGCAGCGCCCTGCACAGGCGGAGCTCTGCGGTGTGATTCCGTCAGTGTGCTGCCCTTACGCTGGCCTCCCGAGGGCATCCTGCCTCGTTGGAGATGTGCCTCCTCCTCATCCTCCTCCTCCTCCTCTCTCCTATTAGGCACCTACGTGGAGTCAGTGACCTCATCATCCCCTCCCTCCTCATCACTGGAGCCAATCTGGCAGTATGCTGCAGCTTGGGAGAAAAAGAAACCCTGGACTGCCGCACTCTGTATAGACAGTTATTTTTCTCCCATGCATCAGTGCAGAGCCAGCACCTGTGTGAGTGATCGGGCGGAAGCAGCCATTTGGTGAATCCTCAAGCTTTTGAGCGGTACGTTTTTCCTTTCCTCAGTATGCTGCAGCTGCTGGAACATGACTGCCAGATTGGTGTCCTTCTTGAGCATCCCCTCTCTCTGCTCTCACACTACTGCCTTCCTCTAGCTGGGTATCATCATCAGACCTTTCGAAACTCTGGGCATCCTCCTGGAGCATGTACCCAACACTGTGCTCAAACAGTTCGGGGGACTCCTCAGGAGGACATGGTGGGTCTAGGGAAGGAGTGACTGATGATGACATTGATACCAGGGAAGAGGATGCTTTGGCAGCTGCTTTGCCAGTACCCTGAGCCTGGGTGAGAGAGGATGAGGAGGATGAGGAGGGCTTGGTCATCCACTCTACCAAGTCTTCGGCATGATGCGGCTCAACACGTCCAGCTGCCGAAAAGAAGGACAAGCGTGTCCCATGGCCACGTGCTGATGGTGATGCACCGCGTCCACGACCAGCACTGTTGTCTCTAGACACAGAGCCTGCTTGCCCTCTTTTATTGGCTCCTGACTGTCTGCCTCTCCTTGTTTGCCTTCCAGACATTCTAATGGCCTGCAGGGAGATGGGAAAACCAGCAATAAGGCCTAGCTTCAGGAGTATATTTTGCAGGAAGCACACTACGCCCGCTGTAAGTGCTGCAAATGCCTGTTGGTGTAACACACTAGGAAAACAGAGCAATAAGGCGTAGCTTCAGGAATATTTTTTGCAGGAATCACACTACGCCTGCTGTAAGTGCTGTAAATGCCTGTTGGTGTAACACACCAGGAAAACACAGCAATACGGGCTAGCTTCAGGAGTATATTTTGCAGGAATCACACTACGCCTGCTGTAGGTGCTGCAAATGCCTGTTGGTGTAACACACTAGGAAAACACAGCAATACGGGCTAGCTTCAGGAGTATATTTTGCAGGAATCACACTACGCCTGCTGTAAGTGCTGCAAATGCCTGTTGGTGTAACACACCAGGAAAACACAGTAATACGGCGAAGCTTCAGGTGTATATTTTGCAGTAATCACACTACGCCTGCTGTAAGTGCTGCAAATGCCTGTTGGTGTAACACACTAGGAAAACACAGCAATAAGGCGTAGCTTCAGGAGTATATTTTGCAGGAATCACACTACGCCTGCTGTAAGTGCTGCAAATGCCTGTTGGTGTAACACACCAGGATAACACAGCAATACGGGCTAGCTTAAGGTGTATAATGTGCAGGAGGCACACTCCGCCCGCTGTAAGTGCTGCAAATGCCTGTTAGTGTAACACACCAGGAAAACACAGCAATAAGGGCTAGCTTCAGGTGTATACTGTGCAGGAGGCTTAGCAACAATGACACTGACACTGTCCCCTGCCTATCCTTCTCTCTCCCTTCACACAAGGTTTATCAAAGAATATGACACTGACACTCTCCCTGCCTATCCTTCTCTCTCCCTGCACACAAGGTTTAGCAAAGAATATGACACTGACCCTCTCCCTACCTATCCTTCTCTCTCCCTGCACACAAGGTTTAGCAAAGAATATGACACTGACCCTCTTTCTGCCTATCCTTCTCTCTCCCTGCACACAAGGTTTAGCAAAGAATATGGCACTGACACTCTCCCTGCCTATCCTTCTCTCTCCCTACACACAAGGTTTAGCAAAGAATAGCAATGACACTGTCCCTGCCTATCCTTCTCTTTCCCTGCGCCGGAACACACTACACAAGGCCGCCGTGCTGGCGGCCTTTTATAGTGTGGGACGTGTGCTAAACACCCTGAGCTATAATTGGCCACAGGCAACCTGCCTGTGGCTAATTATGGCTCTCCTAGCTGCCGGCGCTGTGATTGGCCAAGCATGCGGGGTCACAGTGCATGCTTGGCCAATCACAGCGCCGGGATTGCACTGCGATGGTGCAGTGTATTGTGGGCCGTTCGCGTCACTCAAATTTGGCGCGAACGGCCCAAATAGTTCGATGTTCGTCGAACGATCGAACAGCCGATGTTCGAGTCGAACGTATGTTCGACTCGAACACCGAGCTCATCCCTACACGTGATATTATTAACGGATGAGGAAACAGCTCTAGTCAAAGTCTGGTGGTCAACCAAAAATAGGTAAATTCTCGTGTATATACGGTGTGGGGCGGAGAAGAACATGAAGTCTCTTTCTCCAGAGTGAAAGCACCGCCACACATCATATAGATCTGCTGTATGAAGATACATTTTATGTTTTAATGGTAACTGACCCCACTAAGTATAGATGAGCTGTCAAAAAAATGTTCTGCCCCTCCAGTATTTCCCTTAACACCTCTTGCTGAGATTCAACAAGAGCATTGTGGTGTCTTATTTAAGATAGAAGCGCATTGAGTATTTGACCCAAAATTAGTGAAGCATTATTGGCTTGCTCGTGTCTTTGGGCTAGGAGCTGTCTTATTCTTCTCCCTCTTGAGACACGTATGGGACTTGGGAGTTTAAGAGCGAAGGGGGAGTTGAAAGGAATAGAAGATACAGTTTTAAAAAAAACAAATTTGAAAATGATATAATATACAGTATATACAGTATATGTACTTATATGATGGTCCAGGTTGTTATTCTTCAGCAAGATGAATTTCAAGTGGAACTATAAAAAGCAAAAAAATACAATAAACTTGAAAAGATTGTTAAGGTTTTTTGTTTTTTTAAATAACAAACTTCTCTATACTTACCTGCTCTGTGGAACTGCACAGAGCGGCTGTGAACCTCCTCTTCTCGTTTCTGCTACTGGTGCTCCTGGCCCCTCCTCCCTCTTTAGTGCCCCCATGGGAAGCCGCTTCCTAGTCCCGCTTCTACATCCATTAACACAGACAGCGGATTCTGCACAAAGAAAGGTCTATAAAGACATGGATGAGCAAGTTTGGGGTGGAGAAATTTGACTGACCTGCACAGAGTCCCAATAGAACACGTTGGGATGAATTAGAGTGGAGACTGCGAGACAGGTCTCCTCTAGTGATGTCGCAAACATAAAATTTTCCGTTCGCGAACGGCGAACGCGAATTTCCGCAAATGTTCGCGAACTGGCGAACCGGGCGAACCGCCATAGACTTCAATAGGCAGGCGAATTTTAAAACCCACAGGGACTCTTTCTGGCCACAATAGTGATGGAAAAGTTGTTTCAAGGGGACTAACACCTGGACTGTGGCATGCCGGAGGGGGATCCATGGCAAAACTCCCATGGAAAATTACGTAGTTGACGCAGAGTCGGGTTTTAATCCATAAAGGGCATAAATCACCTAACATTCCCAAATTGTTTGGAATAACGTGCTTTAAAACATCAGGTATGATGTTGTATCGATCAGGTAGTGTAAGGGTTACGCCCGCTTCACAGTGACAGACCAAACTCCCCGTTTAACGCACCGCAAACAACCGCAAACAGTCCATTTGCACAACCGCAAGGCTTTAATGATCACCTTAGATGATCACAAAGAAAATGAATGTTTTTTCTATGCAAAATTATCCAGCCGATCGCTTTTGGTCTGTTCACAATGAAGCAACGACCTTATCATCTGGGGTGTGCCAACATTGCCATTGCCAACACACTCATAGAGGTGGTCGCTTCATTGTGATACGCAAGCCCCTTCACCACAACAAGGTAACGATCACGAAGGGGAATTGACACATGTATGTGCTTTTTTTTTTGTTTTGTTTTTGCAGCCACAGTGCAGCACCAGAGGCCAGAAAAATTAGGCATGTACACATGCCTGAAAAATTAGGTATTGTTGCAGCCGCTGCTGTAGCAGCGGCCAGAAAAATTGCAGTTTTACAGGCAGGAAGTGCCCTAAAACATTGCAGCTTGAACCCTAGTTGGTGGCGGATAAGTCACGCAAGTCATCCGGCATGCAAAGATAAAATACAGCAGCGTGTGGACCATTTTTAGCCCAAGGCAGCTCACCTCATCAAGCCTTTTTTAGTCAAATGTATCGCCCACTGTCAGTCCCTTCGGTATCCATGCCTCATTCATCTTAATAAAGGTGAGGTAATCTAGACTTTTTTGACCTAGGCGACTTCTCTTCTCAGTGACAATACCTCCTGCTGCACTGAAGGTCCTTTCTGAAAGGACACTTGAAGCGGGGCAGGCCAGAAGTTCTATCGCAAATTGGGATAGCTCAGGCCACAGGTCAAGCCTGCACACCCAGTAGTCAAGGGGTTCATCGCTTCTCAGAGTGTCGATATCTGCAGTTAAGGCGAGGTAGTCTGCTACCTGTTAGTCGAGTCGTTCTCTGAGGGTGGACCCCGAAGGGCTGTGGCGATGCGTAGGACTTAAAAAGCTCTGCATGTCCTCCATCAACAACACGTCTGTAAAGCGTCCTGTCCTTGCCGGCGTGGTCATGGTAGGAGGAGGATTACTTTCACCTCTTCCCCTGTTAGATTCCCGTTCTGCTGTGACATCACCCTTATACGCTGTGTAAAGCATACGTTTTAATTTATTTTGGAACTGCTGCATCCTTTCCGACTTCCGGTAATTCGGTAACATTTCTGGCACTTTCTGCTTATACCGGGGGTCTAGTAGTGTGGCCACCCAGTACAGGTCATTCTCCTTCAGTCTTTTTATACGAGGGTCCCTCAACAGGCACAACAGCATGAAAGACTCCATTTGCACAAGGTTGGATGCCGAGCTACTCATGTCCCGTTCCTCGTCCTCACTGATTTCACTGAAGGTCTGTTCTTCCCCCCAGCCACGTACAACACCACGGGTACCAGATAGGTGACAACGAGCACCCTGGGATGCCTGCTGTGGTTGGTCTTCCTCCTCCTACTCAAAGCCACATTCCTCCTCTTCCTCAGACTCCTCTTCCAGCGTTGCCGCAGGTCCAGCAAGCGATGCTGATAAGGCTGTTTCTGGTGGTGGTGATGGTGACCACAACTCTTCCTCTTCCTCTTTACGCTCATCTACGGCCTGATCCAGCACTCTTCGCAGGGCACACTCCAGGAAGAAAACAAATGGAATGATGTCGCTGATGGTGCCTTCAGTGTGACTGACTAGGTTTGTCACCTCCTCAAAAGGACGCATGAGCCTACAGGCATTGCGCATGAGCGTCCAGTAACGTGGCAAAAAAATTCCCAGCTGTGCAGAGGCTGTCCTAGCACCCCAGTCATACAAATACTCGTTGACGGCTTTTTCTTGTTGGAGCAGGCGGTTGAACATTAGGAGTGTTGAATTCCAACGTGTTGGGCTGTCGCAAATCAAGCGCCCCCTGGCATGTTGTTTCGCCGCTGGATATCTGAAAAGTGCGCCATGGCCGTGTAGGAACGCCTGAAATGGCCACACACCTTCCTGGCCTGCTTAAGGATGTCCTGTAAGTCTGGGTACTTATGCACAAGGCGTTGTACAATCTGATTTAACACATGTGCCATGCACAGCACATGTGTCAACTTGCCCAAATTCAATGCCGCCAACAAATTACTTCCGTTGTCACACACAACTTTGCCGATCTCCAGTTGGTGCGGAGTCAGCCACTGATCCACCTGTGCGTTCAGGGCAGACAGGAGTGCTGGTCCGACGTGACTCTCTACTTTCAGGCAAGTCAACCCCAAGACGGCGTGACACTGTCGTATCCGGGATGTGGAATAGCCCCTGGGGAGCTGGGGGGGTGCAGTTGATGTGGAGCAAGACACAGCAGCAGAAGAGGACTCAGCCGAGGAGGTTATCAAAGAGGATGGAGTAGGAGGAGTAGAGGAGGTGGCAGCAGGCCTGCCTGCAAGTCGTGGCGGTGTCACCACCAACTCCTCTGCAGAGCCACGCATTACATGCTTGGCAGCCGTCAGCAGGTTTACCCAATGCGCAGTGTAGGTGATATACCTGCCCTGACTGTGCTTTGCAGACCAGGTATCAGTGGTCAGATGGACCCTTGCCCCAACACTGTGTGCCAGACATGCCATGACTTCCTTTTGCACAATAGAGTACAGGTTGGGGATTGCCTTTTGTGAAAATAAATTTCGGCCGGGTACCTTCCACTGCGGTGTCCAAATAGCTACAAATTTTTTGAAGGCCTCAGACTCCACCAGCTTGTATGGTAAAAGCTGGCGGGCTAAGAGTTCCGACAAGCCAGCTGTCAGATGCCGGGCAAGGGGGTGACTCTGTGACATTGGTTTCTTACGCTCAAACATGTCCTTGACAGACACCTGACTGTGGGCAGATGAGCAGGAACTGCTCAAGGCGAGAGACGTAGTGGCGGATGGTTGAGAGCGGGCAAGGAGGACAGCAGTGGTTGACGTGGCTGAAGATGCTGGACCAGGAGGAGGATGGTGGCTTTGAGCTTGTGTGCTGCTTGTACTCGTCATCATGTGTTGATCCCATAGGCGTTTGTGATGTGCGATCATGTGCCTTCGCAAAGCAGTTGTACCTAGGTGGGTGTTGGATTTCCCACGACTCAGTTTCTTTTGGCACAGGTTGCAAATGGCATCGCTGTTATCAGAGGCAGACACACAAAAAAAAATGCCACACTGCTGAGCTTTGCCATGACGGCATTCTGGTGGTGGCAACAGCATGCATTGATTGGCGTGCTGTCTGGCTGACCCCGGGTGCCGATACATGCTGTCTGACTGTGCCACTAGCTCCTTGCGATGACCTACCCCTGCTTCCAACTCGTCTCCTCCTCCTCTCTGTCTCCCCATCTGAACTTTCCCCCTGTTCTTCTTCTCTTCGAGCAGGCACCCACGTGACATCCACATCGTCATCATCAACCGCTTCACTTGTATCTGACAACGCAGCAAAGGAAGCAGCAGCGGGTACAACATCATCATCATCACACCGTACGTCCATGTGTGTAATGCTGCCTGACTGAGACATATCCCTTTTATCTACATCCTCTGGAAATAATGTTTGCGCATCACTCATTTCTTCCAACTCATGTGTAAATAACTCCTCTGACAAATCAAGTGAAGCAGCTGTGGTGCTAGTGTTGGTGGTAGCGGCAGGCGGGCGAGTGGGAACTTGAGAGGTGCCGAAGCTGAGCTGGAGGAGGATGGTGCGTCAAGGTTCCGAGCGGAAGCTGTAGAAGATTGGGTGTCCTGTGTTAGCCAGTCAACTATGTCCTCAGAACTTTTCGAGTTCAGGGTACGTGGCCTCTGAACACTGGGCAGTATTCTAGGGCCAAAGGGAATCACAGCACCACGACCACGACGGCCCCTGCAGGGTGTCCTGCCTCTGCCTGTCATTTTTTTTAGATTAGTTTAGTTGTACTATGTGTGCAAGCTACTGTGACACCAGATATGAGTGGCACTGTGAACTGGCAGGAGTTGGCAGAGTAGACGCTGTAGGCCTGACACACACGCTGGCAGGCAACTGACTGCTATTCTACTGCAATCAAAATTTGTATTTATTTTTTAAATGTAATCTACTGTGCCACCAGATATATGAGTGGTGCCACTGGGCAAGTGGGCACAGTATACGCTGTGAGCCTGTCACACACACGCTAGCAGGCAAAGCAGACTGATGTGCTCGCCCTATAAAGGGCTTTTTGGGGTGCTGTCAGGACGCTGTCTTTACAGCAGAGATCAGATGAGTCTTTCAGGACTGGAGTGGACACTGAATACACTGGCCTAGCTATAGATTTCCCTATTAAATCAGCAGCAGCTACACTGTCCCTCCTCTCACTAAGACTGCACACACACGCTGGCAGGCAACTGCAAGGAGTGGACGCTGTCCTTACAGCAGAGATCAGATGAGTCTTTCAGGACTGGAGTGGACTCTGAATACACACACGCTGGCAGGCAACTGCAATTAGATTACACAGGAAAAAAAAAAAAGCAGACTGATTTACTAGCCCTAAAAAGGTATTTTTTGGGTGCTGTCAGGAGTGGACGCTGTCCTTACAGCAGACATCAGATGAGTCTTTCAGGACTGGAGTGGACACTGAATACACTGGCCTAGCTATAGATCTCACTATTAACCACCTCCCTACTGGGCACTAAAACCCCCTTCCTGCCCAAGCCATTTTTCAGCTTTCAGCGCAGTCACACTTTGAATGACAATTGCGCAGTCGTGCGACGTGGCTCCCAAACAAAATTTGTGTCCTTTTTTTCCCACAAATAGAGCTTTCTTTTGGTGGTATTTAATCACCTCTGCGGTTTTTATTTTTTGCGCTATAAACAAAAGAAGAGCGTCCAGTTTGGAAAAAAAACACAATATTTTTTACTTTTTGCTATAATAAATACCCATTTTTTTTTTCAATTAAAATTTTCCTCAGTTTAGGCCGATACGTATTCTTCTACATATTTTTGGTATAAAAAAAAATCGCAATAAGCGCGTATTGATTGGTTTGCGCAAAAGTTATAGCGTCTACAAAATAGGGGATAGATTTATAGCATTTTTAATTTTTTTATTTTTTATTAGTAATGGCGGCGATCTGCGATTTTTATTGTGACTGCGATATTGTGGCGGACACATCGGACACTTTTGACACATTTTTGGTACCATTTACATTTATACAGCGATCCCTGCTATAAAAATGCATTGATTACTGTATAAATGTGACTGGCAGGGAAGGGGTTAACCACTAGGGGGCGGGAAGGGGTTAAATATGTTCCCTCAATGTGTTCTAACTGTGGGGGGAGGGGACTGACTGGGGGAGGTGACCGATGGTTGTCCCTATGTACAAGGGACACACCATCAGCCTCCTCTCCCTCACAGGACGTGGATCTGTGTGTTTACACACACAGATCCACTTTCCTGCTTGGTTCCCGGGCAATCGCGGGTGCCCGGCGGCAATCGCGGCCGCCGGGCACGCGCACCGGGTCCTTGGTAACGCGGCGGCGTGCACGCACGCGCGATCCCCCTCCTTCTGAGGGACGTTCAGGAACGTCCACTCAGAAGGAGAGAGCACCCACCCGGCCGTATATGTACAGTGGCCGGGTGGGAAGTAGTTAAATTAGCAGCAGCTACACTGTCCCTCCTCTCACTAAGACTGCACACACACGCTGGCAGGCAACTAACTGCAATTAGATTACAGAGAAAAAAAAGGGCTTTTTGGGGTGCTGTCAGGACGCTGTCTTTACAGCAGAGATCAGATGAGTCTTTCAGGAGTGGAGTGGACACTGAATACACTGGCCTAGCTATAGATTTCCCTATTAAATCAGCAGTGGAATCAGCTACAATGTCCCTCCTCTCACTAAGACTGTAGCTTCAGAATGAATCTAAAATGGATGCTGTCCAGGAGGTGGGAGGGTCTGGGACGGAGGGTATGCTGCTGATTGGCTGGAATGTGTCTGCTGACTGTGAGGTACAGGGTCAAAGTTTGCTCAATGATGACAAATAGGGGGCGGACCGTACATCGCATATGTTCACCCGCCGTGGCGAACGCGAACAAGCTATGTTCGTCGGGAACTATTCGCCGGCGAATAGTTCGGTACATCTCTAGTCTCCTCGTCCACATCAGTGCCTGACCTCACAAATGCGCTTCTGGAAGAATGGTCAAACATTCCCATAGACACACTCCTAAACCTTGTGGACAGCCTTCCCAGAAAAGTTGAAGCTGTTATAGCTGCAAAGGTTGGGCCAACTCAATATTGAACCCTACGGACTAAAGCTGGGATGCCATTAAAGTTCATGTGTGTGTAAAGGCAGGTGTCCCAATACTTTTGCTTATATAGTGTATGTAGTGTAGCACTACTCCCATAGGAGCAGCTTGTGATATGCTCAGGAGTCAGGATTTCTTTACCAGTAGATGCCTTGCAGCCAGGCTCACATGCACTTTCTTTCTCTTGACTCAAGGAACAGTCTAGTGTTGTTGGATTTGATGTTTTACTAAAGTGTTAAAGTTGGATAAGGATTGGAGAAATACCTTCATATAATGAATAGGGATGAGCCGAACCTGCGAACGGACTGAAAGTTTGCGCAAACTTTAGAACCCTATTAAATACAATGGGACTCGAACGTTCGAAATCAAAAGTGCTAATTATCAAGGCTAATATGTGAGTTATTGTCCTATAAAGGGTTTGGGGACCCGGGTCCTGCCCCAGGGGACATGTATCAATGAAAAAAAAAGTTCTAAAAACTGCCATTTTTTCGGGAGCAGTGATTTTAATGATGCTTAAAGTGAAAAAAAATTGAAATATTCCTTAAAATATCATACCTGGGGGGTGTCTATAGTATGCCTGTGAAGTGGCACGTGTTTCCCGTATTTAGAACTGTCCCTGCACAAAATGACATTTCTAAAGAAAAAAAAGTCATTTAAAACTGCTTGCGGCTTTAATGTAATGTCTGGTCCCGGCAATATGGATGAAAATCATTGAGAAAAATAGCATGGGAAAACATAGGGAAGGATTATCACCCCTGTAACATTTGTTTTGCTGTCTGTGCACCTGTCTGTGCACCTGTTCAGAACATTTCACCTCACTTTCCGTCCCCATGACAAATGTTTTTTGAAAATTTGGGGTTTTTAGTGAAACACGGATTGGTGATAAAGCATCAGTGGAGAGGAGACACCTTTTTCCCATATTAACTCTTACAGGAGAGAATTTCCTCTCACTTCCTGTTGTCTCCTTCTGTTTGCAAGTAGGAGTCGTTTGTAAGTTGGATGTTTGAAAGTAGGGGCCTGCCGTATATACTCTGCAGAAATTTGGCCCTTAGGTGTTGGTGTTGCCACAACACTGTAAGCCCTCACAGTTCCTCTTGGTGGGTGCAGGAATGGGCCATGCTGTGAATTATTAGATCAAGAATTGTAATTACATGCCCCTGTTGAACAGGGGCATAAAAATTGGGCCTTAGGCACTGGTGCTGGTGCCACAACACTGCAACCCCTCACAGATACTCTAGTTGGAGTGCAGGAATGAGCCCTGCTGCAAAGTATTGCATTAAAAATTGTAATTACACGCCTCTGTTAAACAGGGGAAGAAAAATTGGGCCTTAGGCACTGGTGCTGGTGCCGCAACATATTTCAATTAGCTTGCTGTATATATATTTCACTTAGCTAACTGAATATATTTAATATAGCACCTAGGAAAGCCCTTTTGTTAAGAGCAGACTATGCGGGGCCGAGGCTTGTATATACAGACAACGGAGAGCCAATTCCATTGTTGGCATCTACACACCTCAAAGGATCCCATGCTGGGTCATGCAATATGCTCCCATGACGGACCTATCTTTGGTCAGGGCTTCATATGCACCATATCCATTGTACCAGATTCCATGTAAGTACTCAAGATGGGCTTTTATGTTACATCATCTAGTTCCTTTGACCAGCAACCAGATTTAGTTATTTACACTTCATTATATATTTTTTAGATGTCCTGAGCACTAGCCCCTGAAGAGTGTAACTTATACACGAAACGCATCAAGCATCAGAAAACGCATCAACTCAGTTGACAACACAATCATTTACTTATGCTTTTACTGGTTTTATATGCAAATTTTTTCATGTTTTTAGCGCTTGTTGCCATGTGATATCTGTACATATGTAATTCACTGAATGTATTCCATTATCCATACGGATCACTATGTGGCACCTGGTCACACATTGATGTACCTTGTTGCTTATATTGTGCATACCCATACTTATGTGTGTGTAACTCTAGGGAATCACATCAACCAGAATGTTTTTCCTCCCATGTGATTTCTGTTTGGAGATGTGTCATGCGTTTATTTTGAATAAACATGTACCTTTTTTACCTACACCATGTCTACAGTCTCACTCAAAGTCCCAAACTTCCATTTACTTTTTCGAATTAGGGATGGAGGCGCACCACATATGTGCCTCATTTAAAGTCCCAAACTCCCCCCCCCCCTTTTGTTCACATCATATCTTTGAGAAATTAAATCTTAAATATAGATTTTATTTGAAAACAGTGGCGACCAACGAAGATAAGCACAGGACTGAAAGTATTTAATATAATAACAAAATTTGTGTATTAGAGATAGGAGTAATTTAAGCCGAGTCAGCTTATCCAATCTATCTAGGGAAAATATAGGTAAATGTTTGTGTTTTATTTGTGGGTATTAGATTAACTCTAATATGAGGGAGGATACACTACATTATTTTTTAATATCCCGTAAATCATAATTGATATAAGTACTTTGGATGTACCATTAAAAAACAGTTAATTTAATAGAGAGGAGGTACAGGGATTTTTGTTTTGATTTTTGATTTTTGTTTTATTGGAAAGAGGACACAAAAATCGGAGTCCTTGGTTTTGTGGAAAAAAAAAATAATAATAATTTTTACATGGCGGGAATTTTTTTTTTTTTATTATTGCTTTTCTGCCTCACCAAGCTTCATGGCTATCTCTAACCAGTGTTTGAGTTTGCTTTAGCCCAGGTTCACACTGGGCTGCAGGAGTGAAGCCGTGCAAGTTCAGCACGCTGGCAGTCCCGATTTCAGCCGCGATTACAAAGACATCTGACACAGATGTCAATGTAAATCGCGTCCGAAATCGCAAAAAGTAGTACAGAAACTACTTTTTGAAATCGGTGCAGCGCCGCAGATGCGGCGTCGCACCGATTAGGATGGTGCCATTGCCCGCAATTTGCGGCAAATATCGCTGATTTGACATGCGATTTGACATGTCAAATCGCATGTCAAATCGCACCAGTGTGAACCAGGGCTAAGGGTGAGTTTTATTAGAAAGACACTGAAAAAAAAAGTGGTCTTGGTTGTGTTCTTGAAAAGGTTCAACAAAGTTTTTGTTTTTATTTAAATTGTATGTCCACTAACATTGAAAATAGTTAGGACATTGAAACCTACAAAAAAATTTTGGTTTTTGGTTTTATTTTTTTTTATTTTTTTTAACTGTGGGAACTTACAAGCAGTAATATTCTCATTGATGTCAGTTAAAGTACAAAACTGTGGAAGTTTTACTACTGAAGCTAATATCTGAGAAAGATTATTAATAGTGTAAAATAAGGTGAATTTAGCATACTGTATTTTATACCTTGATTTTTTTTTCTTTTTTTTCTTTGGTAAACTGAATTGGGTGTAGCAAATAGGGTTTAAACAGAACGGCATACCTATGGTTCCTTTTGTGCGGATCTCAGCACTTTTGTTTTTGGGTTTAGACTGCATTCTGTGAAGATAGTAGTGTTATTTTAAGGCTTGTATCTCCACTCTGGTGCATATTCTTAGGGCTAGACTACTGTGTCAAGTCGGTTCTGTGGTGTATTATTGTATCATTACAGAACTTGTAAATCATGGAGAAATTGATGGCCAGGATTGCTAAAGTTAAAAATAGCGCTGAGATAATAAGAGCAATGGAGGAATCTAAAAATCCATGGCACCATGCACAAGAGTATGTAAATATAAAACTTACAGAGAAAAAATACAGCAAACTTGAGGGTAAGACTGCACTAATTTTTGCGGCCTGTTGCTTAGCTAACAATTATAGGTCATTTCAAGGAAGATCTAGAAATAGCCAAAAGTAATATCAGTACACTAAAGCCCTGTACACACGATCGGATTTCCTATGGTTTTTAAACCGATGGATTTTTCCATCGGAAAACCGATGAAGCTGACTTCCATCAGTCTTGCCTACACACCATCAGTCAAAAAAACGTCGGTTCCAAACGCTGTGACGTAAAACACTCAGATGAGCCGAGAAAATTAAGTTCAATGCTTCTGAGCATGCGTCGACTTGATTCTGAGCATGCGTGGGTTTTTTATCCGATGGAGTTCCCCACAGACGATAGTAATTTGCTATCGGTTTTTTAACCATCGGATAAATTTAAAACATGTTCTATTTTTAAACACCGATGGAAAAAAGACCAATGGGGCCCATACACGATCGGTTTGTCCGATGAAAAAAGTCCATCGGAGTGTTTTCATCGGTAAAACCTATCGTGTGTACACGGCTTTAGAGTTTCTATGACAAATATGAATGCTAGCCACCAGCAGCCAACAATACAGGGGATGAAGGCTGCAGACAGTAAATGTGAAAAATTATCGGCATCTTCCAGCACAGGGCAGCGGGTACAATCTACACATACCATAGAGGGTAATGCAACCAGGTTCAGTATTTCTAGTTGCAACAGGAAATTATCTCAGTCTGGAGTATGTGTTAGTTCCAACAGCTCATTAAAAGGTGGGAGCTCTTTTGAAAGAGCTCCCATTTCTCATACAGCAAAAGTTGTTAATCAGGTTTTAGCCATTGAATATTCTCAGCCTAAAACCACACCGTTTGTTAAGAGACACTTTAATATTTTACAGAAGATAAAATGCTTCACGTGTGGTTTATTCGGCCACATTTCCCAGTTTTGTTTATCTTCTGGTGAAAAGATATTAAAGCCAAATCAGTATACAACAAAAGAGGCGTGACGTGGAAGTGTACTCACCTCGCTGGGGTGAAAAGCCTAAGAAATATGAAAATACAAATTCATACATCCCTTCCTCAACTATTAAGGCTGAAAATGAGGCTTTACAGTATGAGATTAGGCAAATGAAACAGGAACGGGGTGAGTTTGTGAAATAATTCCAATCCTTTAAAAGAAACGTTATTGACTCCTTGAATTTGAAAAATGGAGGGAGTAAATTTATTAATCGGGAACCAGACCAGTACACTAAAACCGGGAATGAAATGCAAGCTAGAAGTCATGTTTTAGACGTCTAGGGCATTTCGTTTCACTAGATCAAAGTGGGAAGGTCATTGACCATTTACCAATGTACATGTAAGAATGTTGTATTGTTTGCGTTAAATAAGTTAAAGAAAAAAAGTGGGATAAAGTAATAACTGTTTTGCTACAAGTTCTTTTTTTTCAGGGTAAGTGAGTCCTGAAAGTATATGGACATATAAAGCTGTTCATATGCATAAATATGCGCCTAACAAAAGGTAAAGTATAGTATTCCATGGTTTTTGTTTTTTTCTTATTCAGTCCCTTAGTATTCTCCCAGTGGCCAGAAACGCCTAGCAATTCATTTGCAAATTACCAAAGTTCTAAACCAAATCTAGGGGATTCAATCTAAACGAATGTGTATGTCTGAGTGATGGAATAGATGTGTATGAACTGTCCATGGGTAAACAAGATTTTTATTTTATGGCCATCAATAAGTGTGATCACATTAATGCGCATGCTTTGTACTGTGTATGTTTATTTGATTTTTTTTTTCTCTCTCTCTCTCTCTCGTTTGTAATGAGCTCAATACTGGTACCAGTTTAAATGTATACCTTTTGTAGCGACCTCACCCCTCTCACCCCTTCTCATTCTCGGCTTGTTGGTCTTGTCTAGGGGGTTAGTACTGGGGGGAGGGATACGATACACCACGGCCCATGTCCTCCAGAGAGACTGGAGGTGAAAGCCAGAACTATCGGGTTTTGTGTGTGTGTCCCAGAGTCAAATCTTTTCCTCGAAATTACTCCCTTTGCTCCTAGTAACCAGAGTTCCACACACTGAAAAGGTCCAACTCATATTTATTCTCTTCCAGCAATAAATAGTCATACAGCACAGACAGGTTGAGACCCAGAGAACACTTCAGTATTTGTGGGGAGTAGATCAAGGCACAATTCTTTAAGTAGAGCTAACCACTGTGGTGTCACCAATGGTTATGATGTATAGTCAATTACCTTCGCTATCACAGCCCCTGTCAGAGGGAAGACATCCGTCCAAGAGAGTTACCGGAGGCCTCTCCGTCACCAGCAAATGCTGCGCCAGACTTTCCGGAGAAGTTCCACTCACCGGCTTCCTCAATCTCAGACACGGGCACCCAAGGCATTGGGGCCCCCTCGGATTTCTCCACCCTCGCGGAACCCAGTCGAAGGTACTGAGACCCAGGCTTCCGCATTAGTACCTCACCCCAGGCTAAAGGTGCCTGGGATGGAATCCATCTCCCGCTCCAGCCAGGTCAAGGGCACCTGGGCCCAGAACTCCCTTTCCTGTGATTAGAGTGCTTCATTCACTCTGACATGTGGAAACTACATAATACATTACCTTATGGCATCTTATGGATTCAGTAGGTCTTAGGTTTTGCCTTGTTTTTTTTTTCCTTCTGAATTGACGGATGTGTTGTTAATATGTGTAAAGGTTTAATGTTGACATGGGGTCTTCTTAGACTGTAAGTACTTACAAGCCCCACCATGTTTTCCTATAACTTTTTGTTTGTCAGAGTACAGATATGTGGGGGAGTCGGTACATGTTTCACTGTATTTACTGTTGATGGACTCATTACATCTGCTGAAAGTCTGTTCCAAGCATATACTGCCAGGTAGCCCATTACAAACCTCTCAGAAGAGGTACAGTGAGGTGTTAATGGTTTTGAGTTTTGTATTTTAGGAAGAAATACACACACACACAAGGACGGATGAACGGACCAAGACTGGTCAAATTTCTTTAAAGACACATAGGACCTTAAAACATATTTTTTGTTTATGTCTTGTTTTAAGAAAAATCTGGCAATGAAATTAATTAGTCAGGCAACTAAATTCTAAATTTTTTTTGGGTTGTTTGTGGTCTGTTTCATTAAACAGTGTCTTGCCGCTCGATACAAATTCCTGTGGCCTGGCGGACTTGCAAATTGATTTTCACTGAGAACCAATTAATAATATAATAACTACTGAGAGAGGGCACTGCATATTGTATAGCTGCAGTGTTTAAAGGCAGTTTCAATAATTTTTTGGTTTAACAAAATACAGATTCAACGCTCTTTAACAATTTAAAGGTTGGGGCAGCATGAAATCTGAATTTTGGGGTTTTTACCTTTTTTTGGATCAGTTTTTTTCTTATCTTTTTTTTTTTTTCTCTTTTTCCTTTTTATTTTAAGGAAAACTATTTTTCTTTCTGTCCTATATCACCTTATTTTTATTTTTTGCTGGGTGATTCTGGAGTTTGGCTCCGCTAGGGTGAAATAAAAACGGGAATAGGGGGGAACCTTATATGGGAACTTTTATAACAGTTAAAAATGTTGATATAGAATAATAAAACGTCCCTATAGCATTGTGGGGGATGGGACAACGTTCCAACAGTTTTTCTCTCTCTTTCAGCATGGGATAATGGTTTTATATAAATGTATGTCATTGTAGCTATTACCAACTATGACAATAGTAACAGTAACACCTGGGTTTAGCAACAGTCATGTGACTCGTTTCCTTGGATATGTGACATAGTGTCCTCTCTACAGTTCTAATATTTGGCAGTCATCATAGGTGGTCATTGGTAAAAAAAAATTATGTTGGTCAGTTTTCTTTTTGTGCCATAACTAAGTTCAAAGAGCATTGCTTGAAGATCATATAGATATACTGGGACTGGTGAGACTCATAGTGATTGGCAAATAGCAGAAAGTGCAGTACAATTGTACTTAAGTAATTTAGTCTAATCATCCCTGAAACCACAAGTACCGTATATACTCGAGTATAAGCCAAGTTTTTTAGCACATTTTTTGTGTGCTGAAAATGCCTCCCTCGGCTTATACTCGAGACAGTTCTGCGCTGTGCCCATCTGCAGCAGCGATAGCATCAGGGACTAGGCATAGATCTAATGCCTTGATCTGGAAGATGGTGGTCAGAGTCGGCTCTCTCACTAAGCCGTTTTCGTTCTCCCCGCTGAAGCCTGAGACTCCCTCCTCTCACTTGCCCCCACTCTCTCCTTGTTCCACGCCTCACCGCACACTCGCTCTCCTCTACTTCCCCATTCTGGCTGCTGATTGACGGCGCTCCCTGCTCTCACTGTTCCTCACCTCCGCAATCATCGCCCATCCTCAGAGTCTCTCCAGACGGCTTGCACCGCAGTGTTTCCTTGGACAAGGCCCCCTCAATACACTGCAGCTCGGAGGCTCACTGGAGGACGGTAGGTGGGGGGAGTAAAATCGAGAGGATGCTGGGCAAGACCAGCATTCAATCATCCCGGGTTGTGGAGGGGGTTTCCTCGAGTTCAGCAGCAGCTGACCGAAATGTAAATAAACTTGCAGCAAAAGTGTGAAAGAACAGGAGATTAAACTTAAAGTAGTTGTAAAGGTAAAGAACAAGATACAACCAGTTTCTCTGTTTTTTTAATCTCTCCTACACTTTGTAATTGCTTTTTTTAAATGATCCCTGTAAATACCTTATCTTTGCTTTTTTATGGCCAGTCTTACAGTAGCTGCGGCATTCCCACCCTCGGCTTATACTCGAGTCGATTATTTTTCCCAGTTTTTCGTGGTAAACATAGGTGCCTCGGCTTATATTCGGGTCGGCTTATACTCGAGTATATACGGTAACTGGTGACATCACACTTATCCGCATTCTGAAATCAAGTTATTTTTGGCTGCTTAGATGACACTGCCTAAATCTGCACAGAGACCTCTTTAAGTTATGACCACTTCCCTAGCCCGCTAAAGGCAGGACTCATACAGTAGCTACACACGGTAGCCAAGGACGGAGCTATATGCACAAAAGTTTGGCACCCGCCAAGGCTTTAACCCATCAGGGTTGGTATAACTGAACACAGCTTCAGTAAAAGGAGTTTGTGGTGAGTTGCCATGGCAACAAGATTCCCCATGACACTCGAAGGGTCATACACACACACACAGGGATATTCAGCAGAAGGCGGGGCAGAGTTACTGGCAGGCATATGACAGTGGAGGAAGAAAGATGGGGGATTGAAATCAGACAACCTGGCTTAAGGGCGCAACCATTTAAATTTTTACACCTGTCAATGGGAAAGGGACTCATATTACGTCACAGTATATCTATAACAATTTTAATCAAAGGTCCTTAATACTCAGAATGACAAGATACGCATTCATTTGAAGGCATATGTCTTAAAAGTACTCGTGTTTTTCCTTCTCTACCTTTGCCCACATTAATAAAGTACAATCACAGAAAGCCAGGAAAGTTGGTCCAAAGGCCATTACTGTATGCTGTATCCAAGTGGAATCACCATGGAAGTCTGTCCCAAAAGCAAGGGCAACATGACCAGATTGACATTATTGACTTTCGCACAAATTATTATTATTGGACGGTCGAGAACAAGGAGCCTCATGTTTATTTTTTTTTATTTATTTTTTTCCCCTTCGTTTTTGTGGGTTTTGTATCTTATGATTTTTATTATGGACTTATTACATCCAGAACAAGTGATGACTACCAATACTGGGATCCAGAAATATGAACTGTAGAGACGGAAAGTTTAAAAGTTTTGTTTCTTCTCAAAGAGTTTTATTTCATTTCAGAGGGCAAAGCCAAAAGTTCAAAATATTAAAGGATATTATACATAACCCATTATTTTATTCATATTCTCAACTGGCCACAAGGGGCCATCTGTTGCCTTATGGTATATGTATAATTTCCATTTAATATCTGTAAAATATTTTAATTATGAATATATTTCAATTAGCTTGCTGTATATATATTTCACTTAGCTAACTGAATATATTTAATTTAGCACCTAGGAAAGCCCTTTTGTTAAGAGCAGACTATGAAGGGCAGAGGCTTGTATATACAGACAATGGAGAGCCAATTCCATTGTTGGCATCTACACACCTCAAGGGATCCCATGCTGGGTCATGCAATATCCTGTAATCCTGGGAAAATTCAATTACATCTCCTGCCCAGATAGAGACATCTGGATTTGCATGAAAGGAGTCTGACTTATGGAGTAAGCCCTCCAATCATTCTAGGCCAACCTATGGGGTATCAGGATAGAGAGATATACTCAGAGGGCAGGAGGAGGGAGCTCTCTCTTTATGGAAGGAAAGCCTGGAGGATGGGTCTAAAGGGGTAACTATGGTAAAAGTCTGTTTGACCTGTAACTACACATGCGTGTACTGTAATGTTTTAGAGGAATATGCTCTATGTTCCTCCATGTAAATACTTTGTATATTTAACCTACTATTTCCTGCTTGTCTAAGACTATATAGATAGTTTCTGTGTATTAGATTTGACTTTAACAAATACATAATAAATGTTCATAATGTTAAAGCTTTCACTTCTGGTCAAAGGAACTCTTATTTAACCCATATCATATCTTTGAGATATTAAATCTTAAATATAGATTTTATTCGGTAACACCTCTTAACCGCAGAGTTTAGTCCCCTGGTGTTCCTGGACAGAATATTAAAGGCTGTCATAACTGCCTATCAGTACGTAAATTCCAGGGCCCGATGAATCAGCCCTCCAGGAGGTCACCTGCTGGACTCGGAGAAGACAGTGAGCATAACTATACATTGCTGACATATGAAGATTAGTAAACAGGAATATTAAGAAAACATTTTTACAAAAGCAAAAAATGAACATAACCCTCAAAAGAAAACTGGCCCCATTGGGGCAACAATCCCCGCCCCCACCCCACCCAACCCCCCCTAAACTTTGGAGGGTATCCTTCCCAAACCAATTCAGCTCGCCGGCTACAAAGGGGGTCCCATGCAAGAGGCGAACTCAACCCCCCGGTTACTATCTGGGGGAGGCCGAGCAGCAGTTCGAGCAGCTCTACAAATGCGAGACATCCGCTGGCTCAATGCAACAAGCTGCAAGGGACAGGGGTCCGGGAGGAGAAAAGAAAACACGTCCCAGCAGTAAAGTTGATCCATTAGTGGGTGTGCATACCTAGTATGACCCCAAACGCCACAAGAGGGGATGAAACAAACACAGGGAAGCAGCAGGCCGCAATGTTCTCCTGACTATGTCTCTGTCAGGGGCACTCAACTTTGGTTCCCCCAGCAGGGGGGGCTCCCCTCCACTAGAGGAGCAGTGCACACCATGGATACGAACAAGGCACAACAGGTGCAACAAAGGTGTGGACGCCTTGACTGTAGGCTAGTCTGTGATCTGCACAGGCCTATGCCTGGGTAAAGCTCAGTGCAAGTGAGGGAGGCATGTGTTACGTACCATACGCCCGATCAGCAGGCCTGCGGCAGCGAGTCCAGCCAGATTAATAACTGTCATTACACAAAATTCGAACGCAATGGAGTAGATGTACTAAAGGAGTACATCATATATTTTTAGGAGAATTTTCACTTAGTGAACAGGGTCAAATTCACTTTTTAAAGAATAACCAATCACATGCAAGGAAAATAAAACACAAGTTTTGCTTGTACTTGATTGGATTATTACTGTCACCTTATTCACTAAGCTAATCTAAAGTTTCCCTTGAAAAGTAAAAAATCACTTTGCAATATGAACATGTTTTTCTGCTTCCAAAAATGAATGCCGTTGTGATTGTGACGGATCTCGGATACCCCAGGTGGGCACATCCGCCAGACATGTGTCTCCTGTCCTCCAAACGCACCCGCAGCCTGTAGATTCGCCATAACCAGCCCTTAACCCCTCAATCCCGAGACAATCCACACAGGTGTTGAGGGTTAAACATGCAGAGCATCAACAGTTTATTAACCACTTCCCGCCCGGTCAATAGGAGATTGACGTCCGGGAAGTGGTTGTGTTATCCTGACTGGACGTCTATTGACGTCCTGCAGGATAACAGCCGCTGCGCGCCCGGGGGGGAGCGCATCGTGGAGATCGGTAGAGCGGTGTGTCAGTCTGACCCACCGCTACACTGATCTCGGTAAAGAGCCTCGGCGGAGGCTTTTTACCACGTGATCAGCCGTGTCCAATCACGGCTGATCACGATGTAAACAGGAAGAGCCGTTGATCGGCTCTTCCTCACTCGCATCTGACAGACGCGAGTAGAGGAGAGCCGATCGACGGCTCTCCTGACAGGGGGGGTTCACGCTGATTGTTTATCAGTGCAGCCCCCCCTCAGATGCCCACACTGGACCACCAGGATGCCGCACAGGACCACCAGGGAAGCACCTAACATGTGGATGGCCAGGTAAGTCCCCCATGGCCATCCACATGTATAATTAGATGCCTAACATATGCCAATCAGTGCCCACAAATGGGCACTGACTGGCACCATCTTGGCACAACTTTTGTTTGTGATGCACAGCAATGCCACCCACCAGTGTCATCAGTGGCACCCACCAGTGTCCATCAGTGCCACCTATCAGTGCCCATCCATGCCCACCTATCAGTGCCCTTCCGTGCCACCTATTAGTGCCACCCATAAGTACCCATCAGTGGCACCCATAAGTACCCATCAGTGCTGCCTATGAGTACCCATCAGTGCCGCCTATGAGTGCCCATCAGTGCCACCTATGAGTGCCCATCAGTGCCGCATACCAGTGCCACCTATCAGTGCCCATCAGTTCCGCCTATCAGTGCCCATCAGTGCCGCCTATCAGTGCCCATCATTAGTGCCCATCAGTGCCACCTCATTGGTGCCACCTCATCGGTGCCCATCAGTGCCGCCTTATCATTGCCCGTCAGTGCAGCCATATCAGTGTCCGTCATTGAAGAAGAAAACATACTTATTTACCAAAAAAAAATACAGAAACAAAGAAAAACTTTTTTTTTTTTTAAATTGTCGCTTTTTTTTTATTTGTTGTGCAAAAAATAAAAATTGCAGAGGCGATCAAATACCACCGAAAGAAAGCTCTATTTGTGGGAACAAAATGATAAAAAATTTGTTAGGGTACAGTGTAGCATGACCGCGCAATCGTCATTCAAATTGCGACAGCGCTGAAAGCTGAAAATTGCCTTGGGCAGGAAGGTGTATATGTGCCTGGTATTGAAGTGGTTAAATACAAAACATACACTTTTACACACAGTTAGGGACACTCCCCTTAGCTTTGTCATAGAGGGGGGTAGGGGACAAGGAAGAACCAATGGAAACTGAACACTTGTACATTGAAACATAGACTACAGTTAAACATAAAGGGATTATGGTAAGCAGGCAGCCCCTCAATACACATCCCCTGCGGAGAGATGTCTGCAGTCCAGACCATTGTCTACGTGCCCTGAACCAACACAGTTAAACACAGCAACAAGAGGGGGGGGTGTGGGAGAAGGGATGTAGCATTACATTACATTATCTCAATGCCAGCTTGTCCCCAAGTCTCTCAGTCTCTTCTGGGCCATAATTTGTGGGTAAGAGGCCAGCCCACAGTCCCTTCCAAAACACACAGTGACAGTGGATTCTGTCACATTTCTCAACTTTTAAAAACAGACTAATCAGGTCCCTGACCCTCAACTGGTCTGGACCTGCGTTAGTCACACACTTCCACCCCAGGCAAACAGGAAAAGGAAAAGTACAACTCTGGCACTGGGGAGCAGATATTGGGGGGATAATCCTCCGCCCCGATGCCAGCGCTTCAGCTGGTAGGGAACGTAGGCTGGTAGTGCTATGCATTTGGGGAGGAAAAGGTACTTGCTTTTCTCCTGGTGTAGTTACCAGCCACTGAGGAGGTATCTTGCAGGGTCTATTTCCCGGACTCTCCATCTCTTTTTCTGATGCTGGGCAGAGGCCAAAAGTGCTCTGCCCCACAGCCAGTGCTTCTTCTGGGGGGATAAACACTGGGGTAGTGTCCAAGGGCTGGGCAACCAGCTCACTGAGTTCATCCCTCAGACTCCCTGGATCTAACTCTGAGGGTGGGTAGAGGCCAGGGGCACTCTGCCCCATAGCCAGCACTTCTGCTGGGGGAATAAACACTGGGGTAGTGTCCAAGTGCTGGGGAAACAGATCACTGAGGTCATCCCTCGGACTCCCTGGATCCAGCTCTGAAGGTGGGCAGAGGCCAGCGGCACTCTGCCCAGCAGCCAGCACTTCTGCTGGGGGGATAAACACTGGGGTAGTGTCCAAGTGCTGGGGAAACAGCTCACTGAGGTCATCCCTCGGACTCCCTGGATCTAGCTCTGAGGGTGGGCAGAGGCCAGTGGCACTCTGCCTCATAGCCAGCGCTTCTGCTGGGGGGATGAACATTGGGGTGGTGTCCAATTGCTGGGGGGGGAAATTGCTTCCTCCACTCCCAGTGGGGATATCTGCTGTTGGGGAACAGCTCACACAGATCATATCTCGGACTCTCCGGATCCAACTTTTTTTCTGATGCTGGGCAGAGGCCAGCTGCACTCTGCCCTGTAGCCAGCGCTTCTGCTGGGGCACCGGATGCGATACTCTGGCATTGCTGCTGATCACCATTTACCATCCTTCCAGCGCCCATCTCAACTCCCCCTTCTGAGACCTTTATGCTATTAGCTTGTCTCGCTGCCTGGGGAACCTCCGGTGAATTCAGGCATTCTAGCACTCGCAGTGTCCTCTGTATCATCGCCGCTTCTTCCATTGCGGTTAGGATGGGAAAACATAGGGGCACCCATGGCCCCATTTGCTCCGCATCTTCGTGACTGTTCGCTATTTCTCCCGGACAGTCCCAGACAACGGGAGCCATGCCAGGCTGCTGATCACCGTCAAACAGCCGGTTGTAGGCAATCTCGAGCTCCCATTCCTGCTCAACCAGGAACTCCAATTCTTCCAGATCACAGGCCTCTTCGGGGAGGTCCAGCACCTCATCTTGGTAGTCCAGGATATTTTCCAGTCGCCACTCCTCGTCGCTCCCAAAGTATGGGTCTCCGTACATTTTTTGATGGAGCAGCCCCACGCCACCGTAGCCAACGCCTTCTGTCGGCTGCCATCTGCTGTACCTGGCCACAGTTGAGCCACGAACCATCGGAGGGCTCTGTAGCTGGCGTCCAGCCTCATCTCCTCCTGGACCAATCTTCCTAGCTCCGTCTTCCACTCATCTCACGGTCGTTCCCTCAGGAACACCTCCCGTGCACGGTACTGCGTCCAGTACATCTCTGTGGAGGAGGGAAGGATCTTCCCCTGTTGGTGCCACTCATGGCTTAGCGTTTCATGCCAGAGCTGCCGGCGGATCACATCCCCCCAGCCGAGCATGGTGTGCTCCGTCGCTGGTCCCCGATGTTGCTTCCGCATGCCTTGCAGCCTCCTCCCGAACGCTGCTCTCATGCTGGCTGGTCCCAGTATCGCTCCTCGGCGGCTGCCCGGATCTTGAATCCTCGTATGGGTTTGGATGTCCCGGACTGCAGGAGACATCCCACCGCTGCCACCACTGTGACGGATCTTGGATACCCCAGGTGGGCACATCCGCCAGACCTGTGTCTCCTGTCCTCCAAATGCACCCACAGCCTGCAGATTCGCCATAACCAGCCATTAACCCCTCAATCCCGAGACAATCCACACAGGTGTTGAGGGTTAAACATGCAGAGCATCAACAGTTTATTAAATACAAAACATACACTTTTACACACAGTTAGGGACACTCCCCTTAGCCTTGTCATAGAGGGGGGTAGGGGACAAGGAAGAACCAATGGGAACTGAACACTTGTATATTGAAACAGAGATTACAGTTAAACATAAAGGGATTATGGTAAGCAGGCAGCCCCTCAATACACATCCCCTGCGGAGAGATGTCTACAGTCCAGACCATTGTCTACGTGCCCTGAACTAACACAGTTAAACACAGCAACAAGAGGGGGGGATGGGGGAGAAGGGATGTAGCATTACATTACATTATCTCAATGCCAGCTTGTCCCCAAGTCTCTCAGTCTCTTCTGGGCCATAATCTGTGGGTAAGAGGCCAGCCCACAGTCCCTTCCAAAACACACAGTGACAGTGGATTCTGTCACAGTGATCATCTAAACAAATAAATAATAAACAAAGCAATTTCACAATAACTTATTTTTCCATTTTATTGCTGCAAAATATCTCAGAACACCACATATTGGTTTATTGTTTGGAACAATTTGATGGCAAAAAACAGTAATAATAATAATAATAATATAAATGTGGTACCTCTCCACTATTTAAAAAGTGCAAGTGTTCCCATATATACTCCACAATTTGTTTCAGTTAAAGAGAGAAAAAAATGTAATCTTAAACTTCATGTAATATTTTTAAAGCAGCCTTGAAAAAAGGTGGATTCAAAAATAAAATCTGGCAATATGACATATAGTGGTATTATTCCTCTATATTCTCTGTTCCTGTTGAGCAAACTGTTTTGCAGTGTCTTGTAAATAAACCTGTGAAATTATACCGTGAAAGGAAACAGAATAAGTACCACTGCTTCAGTTAATGGGCCTTGAGGGAAATTAGGAAAAGAAGAAACAGGTTAAATTGATGTTGTTCTTCTCTGCGTTTTTTCCTGGAAGGATACCTGTCAAAATATCTATTTTAAATTGCTCCTTTTAACTTAAGATATGTAGGCTATATTTTCTATTTCTCTAAAAAAGAAAGTTAAACATTTACAGAAGAGGCCGAATAAAAGCATTTATCTGTAATTGTTTAACATGTCTTTTTGAAAATTACAAATACCAGCATGTATTTACTTCAGCATCGAGTGAGGTTCAGTATAAATCTCTATATTTTTTTTTCTCCCAAAGCTCTTCATTGAAGTGAACATAGGCCATTGTTAAAACTTCAGCAAAAATGCAGTTGTTTCATAATGAAATACTGAATACTGAAATTCTAACATCTCTCACAAATATATTTGTAGATGTTTAATATTGTAGACACATTAAAATATTCCAGTTACAAAAAAGATTGTTAAATGGAAATATAAAATTGCATCTATACATTTCTTTACGATGTTAAGGTTTTTGGTTAGGAGTTAAAAAAAATTGCATATGAAGAAATGTTTGCGCCTGCATTAAAAAGTAAATACATAATTGATTTTTAGATTTCAAAAATTTATTTTTCTCTTTAACATTATAATAACAATAATCTATACAGGCTGAGAAATTCTAAAAAATATTTTACCTGTAAAATGCTTTGACAGTGTCAAACTGATTATGTAAATAATCATGTGCTTAGGGAACTTCTAAAACAAAAAATGGCATAGGCATTTAACTTTTGGCCCCTTTTAAAATAACATTCTTATCAAGTACTATTGTTCTGGATTGATCTTACAAGGTAATATACCATGTGTGGATGAAGCAATTTTTCACTACTTTACAGGCAAAATTATGTTTGTGAAAAAAACAAATGATTCTCTTCTCATGATTCCTAATAACATGGTCTTAAAGTAGATTTAGTATCCCAAATCAAATATTTTACAATGAAATACTGTACATGTTAGCTGTAAATGTGAAAACAAAATAAACTGTATACAACAGTGTTTTGTAATTATATGATTTATATAAGTTTTGGTCTAAAAATTTAAATGTGTATACGTTTTATACAGGCTCAAAAATAACTTCTCTTCTAATTCAAATCATAAAATGGCATAAAAGCCTTATTCTAATAATTGTGATAAGAAGGGGTTTGTAGTGCTTCCCAGTGAGTACACCCCAGCCAGAAACTACTGTTTTTAGGGCTTTTTGGCTCACTTTTATCTAAAGGAAAGGCTCAACAAACAATTGTCCTCATAGGGGTTTCCACCTTCTCTTCAAACACAAATATAAATTGCATTCATTCTCAGGCCTCAAGCTTAGTCCTTAGTCATTTGGTCTGGTCCCACAGACTAACTCACATCACTAATGTGCTCCTGTGCAACTTCTGTACCTTACTATCAATATCACAGTCCCTGTTGCACTGATGCACTCCTTGGCCTAGGCAGGGAACATTCTGTCTCCTGGGTGGAAGCCTGAATTACTGGCATCCCCTTGCTTATAACTGCTCTTCACACCTGTAAAAATGTCGCTGGGCTTTGGTAGGATCTGGACACTGGTTTGGAGGATTTACCCCTTCTAAGACTCTTTGAAGCCTCCAAACCCCAAAATCCAAAATCCAAAACTGAAAGATAATTTTTTCCTACTTAGAACAGCCATTCTGGAGCCCTCAATCTGTATTTGTGAGAATACTGTGTGCCTTTTGCCTCTTTTTTTCACAGTGGCAGAATCAGGTGACCAGACAAGAATTTTTTTTGCACAGGTTAGGCAGGGTAGGTAGGAGGAGGGGAGGGAATTTTTTTTAGATTACTGACTTAGGCTTTTTTTCCACTTTAATAGCAAGATGAGATTACACAGATTTGCACTTTTCTTTGACAAGAAATGCATCCCAATTTGAGCAATATACAACAGTTGGCAGATTATTCAAGGTCAGTATAACAATCTGGAAATCAACTTTTTATCTGGAGAATGACACAGAAGACAATAGGACATTAAATGCATATGAAGTAAAATAAAAAACAAAATTTAAATATAAAGAAAATAAAGGACAGGCCCTTGTCCCCGTGTTGATGGGGACAAGGGCCTCATCACCACAACCCTTGCCCGGTGGTTGTGGGGGCCTGCAGGCGGGGGGCTTATCGGAATCTGGAAGCCCCCTTTAACAAATGGGACCTCCAGATGCCGCCCCCCTATGTGAATTGGTAACGGGTACATTGTACCCCTACAATTTAACACAAAAAAGTGAGAAAAAAGGAAAAAAAAAAACACACACAGTTTGGGACACGTTTTTAATAATAAAAAATAAATAAAAATAATCCAGCGCTGTAATCCTTCTACAAGTCCGACCTGCCGCTACGAACGATTCCGCCTCCATAGGAAGCGCCCGGCCGAATGACGCGAGAGCTGTCTGACAGTTCTTTTATAACCGAGGGCAGAGCCACCTTTCACGTGAGCGGGTGACCCCGCCCGCCTCTGATGCAAGGGGAAATGCCGGGGTTACCCAGTGACGTGTGCGGGTGACCCTGCCCCCTCTGACGCATCACAGGAAACCCGAGTTGCGTCAGAGGGGGCGGGGTCACCCATAAATGTCACTGGGTAACCCCAGACTTTCCCCGTTGAGTCAGAGGGGGGCTGGATCACCCACGCAAGTGACGGGTGGCCACGCCCTCAACTATAAAAGAGCTGTCATGGCGAGAGAGCGCCATTTTGCGGGTGCCTCCCATGGAGGCAGGATCGAGTCGGCTTTTTTTTTCTCCGTATCACTCGAGAGAGGATTACATTATTGGAATTTTTTTCCCTGTTTAATAAAGGATTTGTCCCAAGCTGTCTACTGTGGTTTTTAACATTTTTGACACATTTTTTTATGTGAAATGGTAGGGGTTACCAATTCACATGGGGGGGGGGTGGAATCTGGGGATCTGGGGAGCTTCCAGATTCTGATAAGCTCCCCGCCCGCAGACCCCCACAACCACCGGGCAAGGGTTGTGGGGATGAGGCTCTTGTTGCCCATGTTGAGGGCTTGTGGCCTGGTATGGTTCAGGAGGGGGGGGCGCTCTCTCGTCCCCCCCTCTTTTCCTGTGGCCTGCCAGGTTGCATGCTCGAATAAGGGTCTGGTATGGATTTTTGGGGGGAAGCCAACACCATTGTTTTTTTTGGTGCGGGGTTCCCCTTAAAATCCATACCAGACCCAACAATTCATTATAGCCGCGAGTAGTTTTAAATGACTTTTTTTCCTTTAGAAATTAAATTTGTGCAGGGACAGTTCCAAACACGGGAAACATGCGCTACTTTACAGGCATACTATAGACACCCCCCAGGTATGAATTTTAAAGGAATATTTCACTTTTATTGTTTCACTTTAAGCATTATTATAATCACTGCTCCCGAAAAAACTTTTTTTTGCATTGATACATGTCCCCTGGGGCAAGACCCGGGTCCCCAAACACTTTTTATGACAATAACTTGCATATTAACCTTTAATATTCACACTTTTGATTTTTCATGTTCGTGACCCATAGACTTTAACTACTTGCCCACCGCCCGCCGTCAAATGATGGCGGGAGGAAGACCCTGTTGCTCTGGGCGGACGTCATATGACGTTGCGCCTTCCAAAACCACTAGGGGGCACGCGTGCACCGCGGGCGGTGTACGCGCGCCCGCTGCGTCCCCAGTCAGTCCCCTCCCCCCACAGTAAGAATCACTCCCAAGGAACACATTTAACCCCTTGATCGCCCCCTAGTGTTAACCTCTTCCCTGCTAGTCACATTTATACAGTAATCAATGCATTTTTATAGCAGGGATCGCTGTATAAATGTGAATGGTCCCAAAAATGTGTCAAAAGTGTCCGTCGCAATATCGCAGTCACAATAAAAATCGCTGATCGCCGCCATTACTAGTAAAAATTTTTTTTATAAAAATGCTATAAATCTATCCCCTATTTTGTAGCTGCTATAACTTTTGCGCAAACCAATCAATATACGCTTGTTGCGATAATTTTTACCAAAAATATGGTAATGGTAAAATCGGCCTAAACTGAGGAAAAAATTATTTTTTTAAAAAAAAAATGGATATTTATTATAGCAAAAAGTAAAAAATATTGTGTTTTTTTCAAACTTGTCCCTCTTCTTTTTGTTTATAGTGCAAGAAATAAAAACCACAGAGGTGATCAAATACCACCAAAAGAAAGCTCTATTTGTGGGGGGAAAAGGATAAAAATGTCATTTGGGTACAGTGTTGCATGACTGCGCAATTGTCATTCAAAGTTGACAGCGCTGAAAGCTGAAAAATGGCTTGGGCAGGAAGGGGGTGAAAGTGCCCTATAGGCAAGTGGTTAATGGTGTTCGCGCGTTTGAACACATTTTTTGCCTGTTCGCATGTTCTGCTGCAAAACCAAATCGGGGGGGTGTTCGGCTCATCCCTACTCCTTACAATCCATACACATACTTTTTGCTCTCTTTGCACTGAGATGTTACTCTTAAAAACACTTTCTTTGGGCAGAATCTGATGCGACTAGACATTGTTTAAAAAATGCATGAAGCAAAAGAATGACATCAGATAGATGATGTAAAGAATTTTAATGGGGATCCAAAGTTTGTAAATGTATAGTACTTTTTGAAGTTCACCTTTGGTAACATATTACATACACAGCCATACTGTATTTAGGGTGTAACATGTAAAAAGCTACTGTCAGGCACCCCCACACCCCTCCCTCAGCTCTCATTCTTGATAGCAGGTGGGGGATCCTGCCAAGGACCCCCATACCATTTGAAAACAGCATGTCTGTGTGGAGCTTCTCCTGCACAGCAGCATCATTCATTCATAGAGTTGTGTGAATGAAAAAAAGATAAGTCCCATCCTCCACTGTGGAAGACCTACTTGTAATTTGAATGGGCTGCGGGCGTGCTGATCAACATGCTTATACTGTAGTTTATTCATTCTTCCTCTAGCCTTGTCACAAAAAGTTTGTACAAGAAGACTGTGCAGGATCCTGACATTTCACCCACAATCTGCTTCATGCTGGTGCAATGACTAAATGCACCTGCAAAATCATGCATGTATTTTTTTTTGCCTTTAATGCCATGACACATATTAACTATATCCTGTGAACATGCACTGTTGTTACACCCATTTCACATAGACTGCCTACTAAACTACTACTTTACTACAGAGGTGGTGAAGAGGAGGAGTTTAAGAAGGTACTACTAAATGGCAGCTTCTCATAAACCAGATTATTTTACATTTAGATTGTACACAAGCAAGCCATATATCATCAATGACGTCAACCAGCATTCTGATTTATGGACTTTCAGCATCCATCCTGTAAGCTGCTATTTGTGAGGGGAGTGTGACAATAAATGGCCATTGTGGCTTGAGACATCATGTCATTGGGTTGTCATAGCATGGTTCTAAAGACATGTGTGATTGGTTTTGTTCCGAATTGAAATTCAGACAATTTTTTAGTTAACAATTTTAAATGAATCCGAAATAACAAATCAAAATTTCGGACAAAATTGGAATTCAAATAGTTTTCAAATCGAATTTAATGATTTTTGAATCAAATTTGAATTTGAATCGAATTCCAATTTGAATTGTTTTTAAATCAAATTCGAATTTCCAAAGATAATTAAAATACAATAGAAAATAAAGTATACATTAAAATAATAGACTATAAAAAAATAGAATATAATAGTGTAAAACAGAACAAAATAGAATAGAAAATAAAGAAACAGAGTACAATGAAACAGAATAGAATAAACAAAATGTATAGAATAAAATAGAATAGAATAAAATAGAAATCATATAACCATCTTCTAAAATTCAAATTTCAAATAGAATACATTTGAATTCAAATAGAATAGAAAGGAATAGAAAAGAATAGAATCGAAAATAAAAGAATCAAAAATAAAAGAATATAACCATTTCCCCAAATTCAAATAAAATAACATTTGAATTTGAATTGAATAGAGTAAAACAGAACAAAATACATAAAATATAGAATAGAAAAAATATAACCATGTTCCGAAATTCGAATTTCGAATAGAATAAAAAATGAATAGAAAATAATAAAATAGAAAATAAAATAAAATAAAATATTAGAATATAATATTATAGAATAAGCAATAGAAAAGAATAAAATAGAAAGAATATAACAATATAACCATTTTAATTTCAAATAGAATAAATGTGAAATCAAATAGAATAGAACATAATAGAACATAATAGAAGAGATAACAATACAATAGAAAACAAAAAAGATTAGAAAATGAAAAAACAATGGAATAGAAAGAATAGAATAGAAAGGAATAAAATAAAAGTGCTATGACATTTTCGAAAATTCTTATTTTGAATAGAATAAATTAGATTTCCAATGGAATTCAAATCAAATTTGAATGCAATTGGAATGGAATTAGAAAAATTAGATTTGAATTTGAATAAACAAAACAAATCCAGGAAATAAATTAAATTAATTAAAGGAATTGAACTAAACTAATTTATGTAAATAATGAATCAAAACAAAACAATTTTTTTCATTCTGCACATGTCTTTTGTTCATTTTTTACTACAGTAAGTGTTTTTCTTAATATTGATATTTTTACTATGTAACCCGTAATCATCATGAAGGAGGGATGGATATCTGGGGTCCCTCTTTTTCTAAGGGGGCTTCCAGATTCTAAATCTTCCCCACATGCCTCTTCATCCACAAGGTCAGGAATAGGGGGATGAGGCCCTTGTCCCTATCAACATCGGGTGCCAGGGTCAGGATGCCTTGTCAAGAGGGGAGGCTTTGTTGCTCCTATGCTGACAGCATATGACCAGGCATGGTTTAGGAGGGTAACATATGCTTTCTGGCCCCTCTTTTAGCCAGGCTGCATGACTGGATAAAGGTCTAGTATGGATTCTTAGACCTTATGCTATTTTTTCATTTTTTTTGCATTGGGTCAACAATAATTAATTCATATCACACTCCTATCTATATTAAGGTTCTGTTCTGGATCCCACAAACTCCATAGTAGTCATTTCTAGGATAAGGGTCTCTTATGAATTTTGAAGCAGCGGGTGTCAGTGCAAGTTAAAAACAGCTCAAACACAGGTCACAAATAGTGTTGGGCGAACAGTTTGGCCTGAGCATAAGTACGGCTATTTGCCCGTTCAGTAAACACCCAAATTGTCGGGGTTGGCTGAAGCAATGAAGGCTTTGCCCAATTAGGGCACATAGCACTGTCAAAGCCATGATTGGACACAGTCATGATGACTAGTGATGAGCCGAACACCCCCCCGGTTCGGTTCGCACCAGAACCTGCGAACAGACCTAAAGTTTGCACGAACTTTAGAACCCTAATAAATACAATGGACTCGAACGTTCAAAATCAAAAGTGCTAATTATCAAGGCTAATATGCAAGTTATTGTCCTAAAAAGGGTTTAGGGACCCTGGTCCTGCCCCAGGGGACATGTATCAATGCAAAAAAAAGTTTTAAAAACTGCAGTTTTTTCGGGAGCAGTGATTTTAATAATGCTTAAAGTGAAACAATAAAAGTGAAATATTCCTTTAAATTTCATACCTGGGGTGTGAATAGTATGCCTGTAAAGCAGCGCTTGTTTTTCGTGCTTAGAACTGTCCCTGCACAAAGTGTCATTTCTGAAGGAAAAAAAAATATTTACAAGCACTTGCGGCTATAATGAATTGTCGGCTCCCGGAAATACAGAGAAAAGTCATTGATAAAAAAAAAAAAATGCGTGGGGGTCCCCCCAAATTCCATTACCAGGCCCTTCAGGTCTGGTATGGATATTAAGGAGAACCCTGCGTCAAATAAAAAAAAATGACGTGGGGTTCCCCCCAAATATCCATACTAGACCCTTAAGGTCTGGTATGGATTTTAAGGGGAACTCCACGCCAAATAAAAAAAAAAAAGTGTGGAGTTCCCCCCAAATGCATACCAGACCCTTTATCCGAGCACACAACCTGGCAGGCTGCAGGAAAAGAGGGGGGACGAGAGAGCGCCCCCCCTCCTGAACCGTACCAGGCCACATGCCCTCAACATGGGGAGGATGCTTTGGAGGTCTGTGACCCCTCAAAGCACCATGTCCCCATGTTGATGGGGACAAGGGCCTCATCCCCACAACCCTTGCCCGGTAATTGTGGGGGTCTGCAGGCGGGGGGCTTATCGGAATCTGGAAGACCCCTTTAACAAAGGGGACCCCCAGATCCTGGCCCCCCCTATGTGAATTGGTAAGGGGGTACATTATACCCCTACCATTTCACAAAGAAAGTGTAAAAATTGTAAAAAAACACAGACACAGTTGGGAAAGTCCTTTATTAAAAAAAATATATATATTCCAGCGATGTAATCCAGTGTCCCGCAGTGATCCATCAGGTCCGCTCAACCAATGACGTAGGGGGACAGGGTCACCTTCACTGGGTGTAAGGCTGAGCGGACCTGATGGGGAACGTGAGAAGGGGCGGGGTCTATTCATTTATTACACTGCGGAGGAATCAAATCACGTTCCCCATCAGGTCCGCTCAGCCAATGACGCAGGCGGGGTCTGACGTACGAGGGGGCGGGGTCACCCGTCAGAACATAGGGGTAAGCCCTGGCTTTCCCCACTTTCGGGGAATAGCCAATGACGTAGGCGGAATCCCGCCTACGTCATTGGCTATTCCCCGGCAAGCATATAGTGAGGTCCATTCAAGCAAGTGAGAAGACACCCATATGGCACTGTGGTGATCAGAGGCAATTACTGGAGAGCTTTTGGTGTATGGGACTGTACACTTGTTTTCACAGACATTGAATCATTTATTTATGGACTGTACTGTATAAATATATTTAAAAGAAAAGATGGACTCACGGAAATTTATATATATATTTTTTTTTACATCAAAAATGTTTATTTCAAAACACGTTTAGCAATTACAACATATATAGCAAAAATAAAAGCAAGACAAAAGATACAAACAAGGTGTATAACATTTTTACACAAATGCATTCAGCTTGTTTCAGTAATGCCTACTCACTCAAAGTCCTACAGTTTATTTACTTCAGAAAGTTATCTTAACCGACTGGCATTAAGTATCAGAAGAAAACATCTAAAAAGATTCTGAACAAATTTCCTTATACCCAAAGGAATCTACTTGGTGTTCATGGTTTGGCAAGATATTATTATGGGTACAAAAAAGAAAAAAGTTGCGCTACTGGGTGAATAAAGTGTAATCGTGGCTGCCAGCATCAGCAAGTAGACATATTGCAAAAATAACATATAAAGACAAAAAATGCAGCGCCCAAGAAGTGTATAAAGGCCCAAACACACAAAAGTATTGGGGCAAACAACAAACAGTGAAAATATACAGCCCACAAAGAGGCCAAGGATAATGAAATCCAAATGTGCTTCACTCCAAATAATACCTACACATATATATAAAAACTCATATGTAATTATGTACAGTGAACTAATATAAAAGTCCAATAAGAGTGACAATGTGTAGACTGGAAACGGATGACAGAAATGTTACATTGAATGTTGAAATATTAGAGCATTGTCCCCATAAAAGAAGTCCAACGAAACTTCAAGATCATAGGACACATATGTTCATAGATCCATAGCACCCGGGGACGTGACTCCAACACCAGGGATGGGGGAAAGAAATGGATACTCTTACCCCTATATGTGGACACACACACCAGCGGTGGTGAGTCAAACAGGCAGAAGGTATAGGTATAGACTTCCTGGAGCAGCAGCAGATGAAGCAAACTCAGGGAATCCAATCCTCTCCAAGATACAGGCACGAAATTCCAAGACGTCAGTATATCAAAGATCAGATTTCGAGTCGGTTTTAGCTGAATCTGAGTGGGAACTCAGTACTTCGCACCTTCTGGTCTCTGCTCTCTATGAATCGGCTCAGCCGTGCCGTCAGCTCCTCCTTCTGGGACTCTCTGCGGGAGCTGCTCACCACCGTTCAAAACTTCTGGGCCTCCCGCTCATCATCGAAGGTCATGCAGGTAGTGGGATCCTCCAGAACGGTCAGCTGGTGACACCGCGGGGTCCTCAGATCACACGTGATATCTCTCAGCCTGAACTCCCCAACAATCTGTTGCGGTCCGCGGGCGCCGGGCAGTTGTGGAACGCATGCGCAGTAAGCATACGTCGCTGGGTCATCTAGGTTTGCACTTTCATTCTGTGACCAATATATATAGATTATTTTTGCCAATCCTCGTATTTTCATAGTTCTTATGAGGAAAAATAAGAATAAGTAAACAAGAAAGGGATGTGAAAAGAAAGAAAAAGAGAAGAAAAAGAAAAAAACTCATAGAAAGTCATTTGTAGTGAAGCATCCGATGCAATATCTTAATCATGGCTAAATGGCATGTTTATTTAGGATTCCATTGGGCTCCTTTGCCAGATATCCTCTTAGACTGAGAGCCTAGAGGCCCTCAATTCATCGTACGTCTTAGAGTAGCGAAAAATGAACCATGGTGACCAAGTTTTATGAAAATTATCCACCCTGTCATGAGTCTGCGCTAGTGTGTCCTCCAACCCTATCCAACCACTCCCCCACTGTGGGGATGCAAGTGGTTCGCCAGAGTATCGGTATCAGTGCTTTGGCCGCATTCAACATATGTTTAGTCAGTGAGTTCTTGTATCGTCTGAGCTTGAAATTGGAGATGTGTAATAAGACAACAAGCAGCATTACGTCTAAGGAAATTTATATATTATATATAGATGATTTTTACACTGTTTTTAGGTATTTATTTATGAATGCACTTTATTGAAGAGAGCAGTGCACCTTTTTTGTGACTATATCGGTAATAGGGATGAGCCGAACACCCCCCCCTCGTTTTGGTTCGCAGTAGTACATGCGAACAGGCAAAAAATTTGTTCGAACATGCGAACACCGTTAAGGTCTATGGGACACGAACATGAAAAATCTAAAGTGCGAATTTTAAAGGTTAATATGCAAGTTATTGTCATAAAAAGTGTTTGGGGACCCGGGTAATGCAAAAAAAGTTTTAAAAACAGCCGTATTTCAGGAGCAGTGATTTTAATAATGCTTAAAGTGAAACAATAAAACTAAATATTCCTTTAAATTTCATACCTGGGGGTGTCTACAGTATGCCTGTAAAGTAGCGCATGTTTCCCGTGCTTAGAACTGTCCCTGCACAAAATGTAATTTCTAAAGGAAAAAAAGTAATTTAAAACTACTCGCGGCTATAATGAATTGTCGGGTCCCGGCAATACAGACAAAAGTCATTGAAAAAAACGCCCCCTGAACAAAAATTGAAAAAAAATATGCGTGGGGGTTCCCCCCAAATTTCATTACCAGGCCCTTCAGGTCTGGTATGGATATTAGGGGGACCCTGTGGCAATTAAAAAAAAAATGGCATAGGGGTCCACCCTAAAAATCCATACCAGACCCTTATCCGAGCACGCAACCTGGCAGGCCAGAGGAAAAGAGGGAGGACGAGAGAGGGCCGCCTCCCCTCCTGAACCGTACCAGGTCCCATGCCCTCAACATAGGGAGGGTGCTTTGGGGTCCCCCCCAAAGCACCTTATTCCCATGTTGATAGGGACAATGGTCATCCGGCGGCCACATCCCATAGTTATATATGATATGTGCGCTATAGAAGCGGACAGATCGGCTGGAGCGCCCCCCCTCCTAAACCGTACCAGGCCACATGCCCTCAACATGGGGAGGATGTCCTCATGTTGATGGGGACAAGGGCCTCATCCCCACAACCCTTGCCCGGTGGTTGTGGGGGTCTGCGGGCGGGGGCTTATCGGAATCTGGAAGCCCCCTTTAACAAAGGGGACCCCCAGATTCCGCCCCCCTTATGTGAATTGGTAACGGGGTACATTGTACCCCTACCATTTCACCCAAAAAAGTGAGAAAAAAGAAAAAAAAAAACACACACGCAGCTTGGGACAAGTCCTTTAATAAAAAATAAAAAAATAAAATCCAACACCGTAATCCTTCTACGAGTCCGGCCCGCCGCTACGAACGATACAGCCTCCTCCCTAGGAGGCATCCGGCCGAATGACGCACGACCCGTCTGACAGTTCTTTTATAACCGAGGGCGGGGCCACCTGCCTGATCTGCTGGACAAACCTATCTGATCCAATGGACAATCCTGCCTTGAGTCTTGATTACTGTTGAACCTTGAAATCCTTGCTCCTCCCATGAACTTCCTATATAAGCCTTGTCTCAGCACTTCCTCTTTGCCAGGTTATTGTGCCTTCTCAGCCAGTGCCTTGCTCTTGACGTCCCTGCTGCCATCTGTATTTTGCTACCACTCGTGATTGACCCTTGGTTTGTTCTTTGATTACTCTGCTGCCTGATCCCAACCTGCAACCACTCGTGATTGACCTTTTGGCTTGTTACTGACCACGCTGCTGTTTAGTCCTTATCTACTTATCCGCCACTGGACCCCGGCTTGCTCACACCCTGGTGGGGCAAACCTGAGGAACGCGGCCTGGTAACAGCTAAATCCATCTCCACCATCAGGAGCTCTGGTGAACACCAAGCTAGTACTTAGACTCCACAACTCAGGTGAGCCTGTGTCATCTGCCAGAAGTAACTACATTTATACCTGTCCTGCAACTGCTAAAGCAACTGGTCTTCAAGCCTGACGCCTGATCGTGACATCCTCACTCCTCATCTTTCAGGTCTACCCCCGCTATATCTCATGACCTCTCAGCAGCCTCCACTGACAGGGATCATGGTATAGCGAAGGGTGTCACAGGTCCTTGCAGCAAGTCTGTCAGCAGCACACCACTAGCTGTCGTGTATAGCAGGCTAATTTATTTTCCCCAGTGGCTGCAGATAAAAAATCAAATACAGTCACTGCCAGCCACATGCCCAGCATCTAAATTCTAGCTTGTCAACTCTTGCCTTTCCATCTGGTGGATTCTGCCCCCTTCCGTGAATTTGCGCAAAGTGCTGTACCACAATGGCAGGTTTCCAGTCGCTATTTCTATGCTCCATTCCAGCTCTGTACAATCACGTAGAAGGAAATGTTGTGGCATCGTTTGTCAAGGCAGTCAGCCACAAGATCCACATTACTGCTGACACGTGGTCCAGCAACCATGGTCAGGGACAATATATTTCGTACACAGTACACTGGGTAACTCTGTTTGCAACTCGGAAGGATGTAGGACAGAGATTAGTGCTGCAGTTTGTTTTGCTGCCACGTCTCCATACAGCTGGTGGTGATGCAAGATTTGTCAGATCCACCCCCTCCTCCTCCTCCTCCACCATGCCTTCCTTTACTGATTTGTCTTATGAACCACTAGTACCCACAAAGTGTTCAAGGGGCTATTCAAAAAGTCATGCTAAAAGATATAACCGATAGAAAAAGAAATGAGGCTTTGAACTGGTGCAATACACAACATACATGAATTATGTAAAGTTATTCAATTTTATTGGTACAATATTGTAAAAACATTTTAAAAGGATAGTTTTTACATGTGTTTCGGCAGTAAATCCAGTTTACTCGCCATGTTTCGCTATACAAATATAAAATAGCTTCTTCAATAGATAAACTTATACGGATGCTGCACATGTAAACTACAAAATAAATCACAATTAATCACTACACATTAACTACAGATACAACATTACACCAAAAAATATATAAATCAGAATCAAAACAATTGGTGCTTACAATAATAGGTCCTCAGGGAAATGGAAACAACATCTATATCTAAATGAAATACCCTGATGGAGACACTTGCCTTCATAAGATGGTGTATAGAAGAAGATATCAGCAAACACGGGGAGGGAGGGATACGGACCAATTGAGACAACACCTGAGAAGGGTTATTGGGGTAGTGTTCTAGTGACTAGATAATCACTTTTTTGCACTTGAGCATATACCGAAACATAAAAAAGGGAGGATATAGATAGGCTGCTTTTGCAATGGGAATCTAAATGGATATATACTCTAGCTGCTACTTAGTTTCCAGGATTGAATGAATCCATTAGCTTTCAACCATTTCTTTAGGGGTGGATATATTCTACAAAAAAAATACGATCTTGCCAGATAATAATATGGTTTAGGAGATAACATTGCCTGCTAATATAATTACAATTTCATAATGTTTATAACTTTTCAATGTTATAAGAGAAGTATGGGAATTTTTTTTCCCACAATCATACTTACCTAGGTGGATGCAGCATCAGTCCGATGCTGCATCTGTCCCCGCCGTCTCTATACTGAGAACCGAGCCATCAAACACCGCCGATGGCTCAGTTCTCTCGGCTCCCCGAGCAGAGAGCTGCTGACTGTCAATCAGAAGCTCTCCTGCACGCTCACTGGAGCACTGAGCTGTGGAGGGTCGGGGAGCGGCCATCTCAGCGGCTTGCTGAGAGGCTGAGACAGCCATTAGTCCAGGCACCTGGCGGTTCCAGACTTCCAGAATCAGGATTACACGGTGCCTGGACTGATCTGTGTGACGTCAGCAGAGAGCGGACTTCAGACCGCTCTCTGCTGAAAACGGGTCACAGGAGTGCAAATCGAATTGCACTCCTGTGACCCATAGGAGAAGCCCAGCCGAATTAGCTCAGACTGGACTTCTCCTTTAAGTGATGCAATGATAAGATATGCTTAAGTTAAGATAAGTTTTATTTTGTTGATGTTTGCATCAATTATTTTGATGCTGATTATATTTTTATTTTATGTATCTGTTGTATCTTTATTTAATGTGTAGTGATTAATTGTGATTTATTTAGTAGTTTACATGTGCAGCATCCATATACGATTATCTCCTGAAGAAGCTATTTGTATACTGAAACATGTAGAGTAAACTGGATTTACTGCTGAAACACTTGTGAAAACTATCCGATTAAAATGTTTTTACAATTTTGTACCAATAACATTTAATAATTTTACATAATTCATGTTTGTGTATTGCACCAGTTCAAAGCACCAATATTCCTAGAGGTGTGGTGCCAATGACTTTGACACTCAGACTATATTTATTGATACATTTGAGGAAGTATCACTGATTGGCCAAAGCTGCACCTGACCTGCATGCTTTGGCCAATCACAGCACATATAGGAGGAAGTTGGCGCTGGTACCAGAGGCAATAAAACAACTAATAAGGATGGGAATAAAAACCAGGGAACAAAAATAAAAATATACAAAAAATACAAATGAGTGGATAATATTAGAAATATTCACATGAGTCTAAAAGAAAGTCTTTCTAGTCCATCCTAAACACTTAGAAGTTAGCCCAGTGAAGATGTGAAGCAAATCCAGGAAAGCTGAGGGGAGAAGCACAAAAGCACCACTCTAAGTGCAGTGGTAACAATACATTTTAATAGATAAAATGAAGGGGGAGCATATATGTACTCACAAACATCAGAGGTCTGATGAAGGAGCGCATGCTCCGAAAGCGCTTACCCATTGGTTCCCCAGCCACCCGGAACACATTGATCTCCCAGCAACCCGGAAGTTCACCGCGAGTCACGGCTCGCAGTACGGCCTCAACGCCCGCTGAGGATCTCTTCATCTTTGTCCCCTCTCCTCCCTGCATCGGTCGAATCGCGGCCCAGCAAGCGCCGGCTGCTACCGGCGCCGTCGGTCCCGCACCACCGCTCTGCCTGAGAAAAAACACGGACTCCGCCATCTTACATGTCCACTTTTAAACTCCATGATTGTGAGTACATATATGCTCCCCCTTCATTTTATCTATTAAAATTTATTGTTACCACTGCACTTAGAGTGGCGCTTTTGTGCTTCTCCCCTTTGGCCAATCACAGCATGTTCTGCTGTGGGAGCCATGATTGGCCAAAGGCAGGGTGCCTTTGGCCAATCATGGCTCAGGGGCAAAGTCCACACCCCACACTATTTAAGGCTGCTTACATAGCGGCCGTACATAGTGAAATAAATGAGCGCAGCAAAATTACATTTCTAAAGGAAAAAATTTCACTTATCCACTTAAGCCGTGAGCCTCTTTCTGAGATTTGGTGTTTAAAGTTAAAAACTGTTTTTATTGCTAGAAAGTTACTTAGAACCCCCAAACATTATATATATTTTTTTCTAACACCCTAGAGAATAAAATGGCGGTCTTTGCAATACTTTTTGTCACACCGTATTTGCGGCCGTCTTAAAAGCACACTTTTTTGAAAAAAAAAAAAAATCAAGACAACAGTAAAGTCAGCCCAATTTTTTTTTATATTTTGAAAGATAATGTTAGGCTGAGTAAATTGATACCCAACATATCACACTTCAAAGTTGCGCCTGCTCGTGGAATGGCGACAAACTTTTACCCATAAAAATCTCCATAGGCGACGTTTAAAAAATTCTACAGGTTGCATGTTTTGAGTTACAGAGGAGGTCTAGGGCTATAACTATTGCTCTTGCTCTTGCTTTCACATGTGTGGCTTAAACACAGTTTTCATATGCGGACGCTGCTCACGTATGTGTTCGCTTCTGCGTGCGAGCTTGTCGGGACGGGGCGCTTTAAAAATTATTATTTTTTTCTTATGTATTTTACTTTATTTTATTTATTTTGACACTGTTTTTAAAAAATAAATAAATTGGGTCACTTTTATTCCTATTACAAGTAATGTAAACATCCCTTGTAATAGAAAAAAGCATGACAGGTCCTCTTAATTATGATATCTGGGGTCAAAAACACCTCAGATCTCATATTTGGACTAAAATGCAATAAAAAAATATATATTTTTTATGTCATTCTAAAAAAAATAAAAAAAGTCCCTTTAAGACCTATGGGCGGAAGTGACGTTTTGACGTCGCTTCCGCCCTGCAGTGATATGGAGATGGGTGGGGGCCATCTTCTCTTCACTCATCTCCATACACAGCAACAGAGAGGACTGGATCGCCTCCGCCCCTGCCAACGGCTCCGGTAAGCGGTGGAGGCCACCGGAGAGCGTATCCTCTGCAGAGACCACTTTTATCATGTAGCGGACTGCCCGCTGAAGAAGAGGATTATGGGGTTATGGTAGCTAGCTGCTACCATAACAACAGTATTCCTCTTCAAACAGCCGACGTAAAACGACGGCGGGCGGTCCGTAAATGGTTAAAACTGCTTGCGGCTGTAATGTATTGCTGGATCCCGGCAGTATACATACAAATCATTGAAAAAAAGGCGTGAGTTCCCCCCCCAATCCATTACCAGGCCCTTTGGGTCTGGTATGAATATTACGGGGAACCCTGCACCAAAAATAAAAAATAAATGGTGTGGGGGGGTCCCCCCCCAAAATCCATACCGAACCCTTATCCAAGCACGCAACCTGGCAGGCCACAGGAAAAGGCAGGGCGAGAGAGTGCCCCCCCTTTGTAAACGTACCAGGCCAGCGATTTGAGGGCTCTGATGTTGGTTCCCAGGTTGAGGAAGGGGGTAACGTGATCCTAGAGAGAGGGGTGCCCAAGAAGGACAAGAAACTGGCAGTCATGTTCCCCCAGCTGCGGGGGATGATGAGGTCACTGACTGTACTTGGGTGCCTGCCAGAAGAGAGGAGGAGGAGGCACAACTCCAACTAAGCAGGGTGTCCTCTAAGGGGCAGCTTAAGGGCAGCCACCCTATTGCATCACGCCGCAGAGCTCCGCAGGTGCAGGGTTCTGCTGACTCCCCACTGACTGACTTTTAAAAGTGGGACTTTTTCGACACGTGTGCAGATTGCACCATTGCTGTTTGCAACCTATGTCTGAAGTGGATCAAGCGTGACCAGAACAGCAGCTGCTTGGGCACCACATGCCTGATCAGACATATGACAACCTGCCATGCAGTTCGTTGGCAACAGCACTTGAAAGACCCATATCAAAGAAAAAGGCAGACTTCTCCTTGCTCCTCATCTTGGATCTCCAACCCTACTATACCTCCAGTCCTCTCAAAAACCTGCACTGAGAGGAATGAAGGTATAGCAATAGGTGCCCCAAGTACTTTCAGCCAATCTGCTAGCAGTACACCACCAATTTATTTTAGCAGACACATTTCCCTACCCCAGTTGCTGAACCGTAAAAAGAAATTCGGTCCCAGCCATCCACATGCTCAACGTCTAAATGCTAGCTTGGCCAAATTGCTAGCACTGCAACTGCTGCCTTTTCAGCTGGTAGACTCTGCCCCCTTTCGTGAATTTGTGGAATGTGCTGCACCTCAGTGACAGGTTCCTAAACGCCATTTCTTTTCACGGAAGGCCATTCCGGCTCTCTACTGGCATGTGGAAAGCAATGTTTTGGTCTCGTTGGACAGGGCGGACAGCAGTAAGGTTCATTCATATTACCGCTGACTCATGGTCCAGCAGGTATGGGCAGGGAGGTTACCTTTCCTTCATGGCGCACTGGGTAATTCTGCTGGCAGCTGGGAAGGATGAAGGACAGGATTCAGTGTTGTTGGAGCTTGTTCCGCCACCACGCCTCCAAAATACTAGTGGTGATTCTGCCACAGCTTTCTCCTCCACCCCCTTCTTCTTCCTTATAGCCTCTTATGCAGATTTGTCCTCTGAACTAGCGGTGCTCCATAAGCGTTCAAGGGGCTACGCAAGCAGTCATTCTAAAAGATGCCATGCAGTATTTGAGTTGGTCTGCCTAGGGACAGGAGCCACACTGGAGCAGAGATTCTGTCAGCTCTGCAGAAGCAGGCACAGAGGTGGTTGACACCACACCAGTTTCCGCCAGGAATGGTCGTATGCGACAATGGCAGCAACCTTCTTACCGCCCTCCGACAGGGACACTTGACCCATGTTCCATGTTTGGCACACGTCCTGAATTTAGTGATGCAGCGGTCCTTGAGCAGGTACCCAGGCTTACAGGATCTCCTGAGGCGCATGCCAGAAAAGTCTGTGGTCATTTCCTCCGGTCATACAATGCCAGTGCTCGGCTGGCTGACATTCAAAGGGAATGCCCACCAACCGCCTCATTTGTGACATGCCCACCAGGTGAAACTCAACATTGGCAGTGCTGCAGCAACTGCACACACAGCAGAGGGCCATCAATGAGTACCTGTGCGAGTATGGCACCAGGACAGGGTCAAGGGAGCTTGGCTTCTTTTCACCACACCAGTGGCTACTGATCAAGGATGCATGCACTGTCCTGTCAACATTTGAGGAGGCCACAAGGATGGTGAGCAGCAACAATGCATGCATCAGTGACACTGTCCCTCTAGTCTTATTGTTGGAGCACACGCTTTGTGGAATCATGGACTGGGCACTTGAGGCAGAACAGCGGGAGGAAGAGGAGGACTTCCTTCTCAAGACCCTCTTTATCCAGATAGCATTCCTGCAGGCCCACCAAACACACAGTAAGAAGAGAAGGAGGAGGAGGAGGATTGTATCAGCATGGATGTAGAGGATAACAATCAGCAGCCGTCTTCAAGGGATGGTTTTCATTCCCCAGAAACCCAAGGAGTTGTATGTGGCTGGAAGGAGGTAGTTACGGATCATGTGATCCTTAGTGACCCAGAGGACTCAGAATCGAATGCCTCTGCAAACTTATGCTGCATGGCCTCCCTGATTCTGCAAAGCCTGCGAAAGCACCCTAGGAATCGTGGTATCAAGGAGAGGGATCATTACTGGCTGGCAACCCTTCTTTATCCACGTTACAAGGGTAAGGTTGCATAACTCATCCTGCCTCCGCAGGGGGAGCAGAGGATAAAACATCTTTAGGAGGCCTTGAAGAAAGGTTTCTGCAATGCATTTCCACACCCTGGTAGGTTACAATTTCCTGGTGCTGGACAACGTGTTGCTGAGGCTTCATTCAGTCAGAGGAAGAGCAGTGGAGAAGGTGGCCGGCTGACTGATGCCTTTTAACTATTTTTCATTCCTCAGCGCCAAGGTCTGATCGTTTCAAGCAACCATCGCCAGCATCTGCATTACATGGTGTAGGAATATCTAGGGACTTGGAGACCTATCCAACATTGCATCGACTGGGTTACTGGGTCTTGAGGATGGAGCAATTGCCAAAACTTGCTCAATATGCAATTGAGCTACTGGCCTGTCCTGCATCCAGCGTGCTTTCTGAACGCACATTCAGTGCTGCTGGAGGCTTTGTAACTTTGTAATTTTTTGCCTGTTTGCATGTTCTGCTGCGAACCGAACCAGGGGGTGTTCGGCTCATCCCTACTCCTCACCATAACTTACGTCACCTAAGGTAAGTCCATCCCACTCAGTGTCTCAGTTGGGGGAGTTACCCACGGCACCAATTTTTCGAGAAAAACCTACCATATATACTCGAGTATAATCCGAGTTTTTCAGCACATTTTTTTGTGCTGAAAATGCCCCCCTCGGCTTATACTCTCTAAACGCTATATTAAGATACCTCTCAACTCAACTCAACTCATACTCGAGTCACCTTTTTGCGCCTGATATCCCGGACTTTGGGGACCCGGTACCAGCCAAACGTGGCACACATGTAGCCCCACTCTTCCTCTACAAGTGTGCAAAGTTTGTTGTTTGGGGGACCTACGGCTAGGGAGCACAAATTTTTCAAAGCCGGGCACCCCTTCCATAGACTCCCATGTTAAACGCTCATTTCTCCGGTGACTTTGGGGACCTGGTACTGGCCGGTCGTAGGTCCCCTGGACCCAACTTGGCACACATGTAGCCCCATTTTTCCTCTATAAGTGTGCAAAGCTTTTTGTCTGGGGGACCTATGGCCGAGGAGCACTGGTTTTTCAAAGCCGGGCACCCTTTCCATAGACCCCCATGTTAAACGTCAGTCTAGTCATGGACACAGTGAGGCATGGGCACAGTGAGGCATGGACACAGTGAGGTATGGACACAGTGAGGCATGGACACAGTGAGGCATGGACACAGTGAGGCATGCACATGGACACAGTGAGGCAAAGTGAGGCACAGTGAGGCATGCAGATGGACACCCTAGGCTTATACTTGAGTCAATAAGTTTTCCCATTTTTTTGTGGTAAAATTAGGTGCCTCAGCTTAGGTGCCTCAGAAAAAGGAATTGGAGTGTTCACTGTGCCTGGGCCTACTCGTATCCACACCCCGTCTGTTCATTTTAACAGTTCAACTGATGCTGTTCATGTGAAAGAAGAATAAAGGAGTGTTGGACTTTTTATGGTGTGGGGCTCCATTACTGACAGTCAAACTTCCCCTCTGCAGGAGGGCCAGAGACTCCGTCTAGAACACAGACCCGAAGGTAACATAAGTGTTGGCCTTCACCTCTACATACTAGAGGACATGGGCCGTGGCGAACCTCATCCTCCTCCCGCATACCCCTAGACAAGCCAGCCGTTTTATTTACAAGGGGGACGGGGGGTGAGGCCGCTACACCAGCATATAAAAAGTGATCCACAATAGCATGCTTAGTTTGTATTTTTTCCAAAATGGATCATAAAAATAGTGGGTGCTACATAAAGAACTACTGTAATAAGAATTTTTTTATATATATATATATATATATATATATATATATATATAGCGCACCAACCCCAGACTTTACCTGCTTTTGTTCTGCTTGGCTCCTCCGCAGCAAAAGAATGAGGCACACCGCACCACAAGCCCATACCCTCCTGAATAGGGAGGTTGAGCGGTGTTAGTTTCTCGGGCCTGCTTGCAGCCAGTGTCAAAAAGCCTCCAGTGCTGACCTCGTTTCTGCAGTAGTCAGAAAAATTTATTTAATTCTCCCCAGTACGCAACTGTCCACACCAACTGAAAGGTCCAACACTTATTTATTCCTTTTAGCACAATAAACAGTCTCTTTGAGAGTAGACGGGTTGGGACAAACACAGGTCAGATAAGGTGGGAGAAGGTCCAGGCACAAACTTGAATTTGGGTTTCTCCTGTCCTGGTTAGCACGAACAGGCTTGGCACACGGTCTCTGCCACAGACCATGAGGTTGGCCACTGCCACTGACCGGGTGAAAAAGATGAAAGCCACTGCCACTGACCTTGGGTGCGTAGTATCACTGCCACTGTGATTTAAAGAACACGCACTTCCTTCCGTTAGTGAACTAGCCCTTATAGGACAAGAACATCCCTCCAGAGAGTTACCAGAGGCCCCATCTGTCACCACGACTCTGCGCTGGGTCTTCAGAAAGGGTCACCTCCCCGGCCTCCTCGTCCTGGATACGGGTCCCCTCGCAAGGCAGATCCCTGGGAGTCTCGGTCCCCGGCGGATCCCAGCCGAAGGCTGCTGGGCTCCGGGCCTTTCTCCAAAGTACCTCACCCCAGACTGAAGGTGTCTGAGATGGAACAGCAGCTCCGTCTCCGGGCCTAGGGCACCCAGAGACAACCCGACCAGGCCTCCGAGCCTAGGGCACCCAGAGGCGACACACACGCACCCAAGCCTAAGGTGCCTGAGCGTGGAACCGATGACCTGTCTGGAAGATGGCCGCCTCCTTTTATATCCTCTCCCGACAGGCACAGCAGGTTCCCTGCCCCGCCGTACTGCTGCCGAGAGGGGACAAAAAGGACACAACCTTGTACTGTGGTTCAACCCGGGCCCATAGCAACAGCGCCACCCATAGGCCCCAGTGAACTTACACACCAGTACTATCTCCCAGGGATAGAAATGGTCCATGAGACCTAACAATTAGTGCATCTGAGCCTAGTTACCACTCAGATGCTTCCCCCTAAATGTAACCACCCGCCACACACACACACACACACACACACACACAACCGCTACCCCCAGTTAAGAGAGCCGCTGGTTTAATTTTCGGGCCCTGAGTACAGCTCCACCAACCCCCGGCAATCTTGTATAGTCCCCTGTGGCACAGTTAGTCTAGGGGTGTTTTCTATTGCAGTCTACACCTTGTAACATACACACTTCAACCCCAGATTAAGTATAAGCTCTATGAGTAATGAAAACACAGTGATGCAAATGGCAAGGTATAACAGCTTTACTTTAGGTTAAAAGGGCATGGGTTAAAACATAACATGTAACTGGCTTGCAGAGCCCTGCAGCAATAGATGGAATATATATGGCAATAGCACAGCGCAGTAATCCACCACGTGCAGCTATTGCTATCTACGCGCCCTATGGCGCACTAAACAATATGCTATCTCCCCTCCCTAGTCAGGCCTGACATGGAATCAAACTCAGTCTTAAGAATAAAGATTTCTTCGCATGCAAACTTGAAATGGTGGTGCACATTCAGGAACAGTATTGTAATCCACAAAGTAGGCAGTCAAAAGGAACACTATGCTGGAGACCCTTTAACTCTGTCCTGCAGAAACAGCAAACAAATGAACGGTGGGCCAAGGCAGTCTATAGGCCCAAACACAGTACAACCGATTGGATTGAGCAGGTGCTTGCTCACCACTCCGGACGCGATCCCAGTCCGGGACTTCCTCCTGCTGTGTCTCCACACACAGCGTCCGCAACGATCGGGTCCCCGATCCAACTGATGTCCACAGCAAACCCTGTCAGGTGCCACCCAGGCTCTGCAGCGGGATGGAAGGCTCTTCGGAAGTTGCACAAGGCCCCAGGCTTCAGGCCTTGCACTGCAGCAGATCCGCACAGGAAGAAGCTGTTGCTAGCAGCGCGGTGTCCAAAGAGGCCGAGCTCCGCCTCGCCTCCTTCTTAAATAGTCCCTCCCATGAGTCTCTGCGGTGCCAACACTGCACCCTGGGTGCCAAACAGGACTCTGGGAGATGTAGTTCCAAGAGTCTTAAAGGAGACCCCGCTACACATATATATATATATTGTAAGCATATGAAAAGCCTGGCATATAAAAAGCAATCCACAATAGCATACACAATTAATAGTATCTCAAAACAGAACGTCATTATGTCAGTGGATGCTTCATAAAGATGACACTACCTGGACATCAAAAAAATAAATAATTGAACATATGAAAAGCTAGGCATATGAAAAGCGACCCACATCACCTTTATGTAGCCCCCACCAATGTAACTATGTCCTGGTTTATAATCATATAAACCATGCATGTTATTGTGGGTTGCTTTTTATATGACTGGCTTTTCCTATGTCTACATTTTCTGTAATGTGTTTTATTGCACGTCATGTTGGTATTATAAACTACGCATGCTACTGTGGGTCGTTTTTCAAATTGTCTAGCTTTTCATATGTTAAATACATTTTTTCTTTTCTTTTTTGCTGTCCAGGTAGTGTTATCTTTATAAAGCATCCACTGACATTATGATGTTCTGTTTTGAGATAATATTAAGGCTGGTTTCACACTGGGGCGGTGGGGGCGGTGGCGGTATAGCGCCGCTATTTTTAGCGGCGCTATAACGTCGGGATTGTTGAGCTATTCGGCCGCTAGCGGTGCGGTTTTAACCCCCGCTAGCGGCCAATAAAGGGTTAATACCACCCGCAAACCGCGGCTACAGCCGCGGTTTGCGGGCGGTATTACCGCGGTATCCCATGCATTTCAATGGGAAGGAGCGGTGGAGAAAGGAGCCGCTGTTTAGGCTCGGTTTGCAGGCGCTATTTTTAGCTAAATAGCGCCTGCAAACCGCCCCAGTGTGAAAGGGGCCTAATTGTGTATGCTATAGTGGATTGCTTTTTATATGCCAGGCTTTTCATATGCTTACATTTCTTTTTTTTTTATTATTATTAATTTAGCATCTAGGCAATATCATCTTTATGTAGCACCCACTATTTTCAAGATCCATTTTGAAAAAAATACAAACTACGCATGCTATTGTGGCTCACTATTTATATGCCTATATTTTGTGATGTGTTCCATTGTAGGGAGTCATGTTGGGTTTTCCCTTTTTAATTTTTAATTCACCTGTGTTGGTTTATCATGTGATCTTTTGAATATACTATTTATTTGTTACTTTTTTTTTTTTTTTTATAAATTCTTTATTTTTCCATAGATTTCACATTACAAGTTTTCACGTTTTATACCATCTGCTTATATCAATCAAAAATCAAACACAAAAAAAAGAGACTACAATCTTGTATTCTCCCACCTCCTTTATGCTTCATTAATTCAATGTGACTTCTCTTTTCCTCTTTAACCACTTAAGCCCCGGACCATTTGGTAGCTAAAGGACCAGAGGTGAATTCAGAATTTTGCACTGCGCTGCTTTAACTGTAAATTGTGGGACATGCAATGTTGTACCCAAACGAAATTTGCGTCCTTTTCTTCCCACAAATAGAGCTTTCTTTTAATGGTATTTGATTGCCTCTGCGATATTTATTTTTTGCGATATAAACGGAAAAAGACCGAAAATTTTGAAAAAAAATGATATTTTCTACTTTTTGTTATAAGAAAAATCTAATAAACTCAATTTTAGTCATACATTTAGGCCAAACTGTATTCAGCCACATGTCTTTAGTAAAAAAAATGTCAATAAGCGTATATTTATCGGTTTGCGCAAAAGTTATAGCGTTTACAAACTAGGGTACATTTTCTGGAATGTACACAGCTTTTAATTTATGACTGCCTATCTCATTTCTTGAGGTGCTAAAATGACAGGGCAGTACAAAACCCCCCCAAATGACCCCATTTTAGAAAGTAGACACCCCAAGGAAATTGCTGAGAGGCATGTTGAGCCCATTGAATATTTTTTATTTTTTGTCCCAAGTGATTGAATAATGACAAAAAAAATAAATAAATTACAAAAAGTTGTCACTAAATGATATATTGCTCACACATGCCATGGTTATATGTGGAATTGCACCCCAAAATACATTCTGCTGCTTCTCCTGAGTACGGGGATACCACATGTGTGGGACTTTTTAGGAGCCTAGCCACGTACGGGACCCCGGAAACCAAGCACCGCCTTCAGGATTTCTAAGGGCGCAAATTTTTGATTTCACTCCTCACTACCTATCACAGTTTTGAAGGCCATAAAATGCCAAAATAGCACAAAACCCCCCCAAATGACCCCATTTTAGAAAGTAGACACCCCAAGGAAATTGCTGAGAGGCCTGTTGAGCCCATTGAATATTTTTTTTTTTTGTCCCAAGTGATTGAATAATGACAAAAAAAAAAAATTACAAAAAGTTGTCACTAAATGATATATTGCTCACACATGCCATGGTTATATGTGGAATTGCACCCCAAAATACATTCTGCTGCTTCTCCTGAGTACGGGGATACCACATGTGTGGGACTTTTTAGGAGCCTAGCCACGTACGGGACCCCGGAAACCAAGCACCGCCTCCAGGATTTCTAAGGGCGCAAATTTTTGATTTCACTCCTCACTACCTATCACAGTTTTGAAGGCCATAAAATGCCAAAATAGCACAAAACCCCCCCAAATGACCCCATTTTGGAAAGTAGACACCCCAAGCTGTTTGCTGAGAGGCATGGTGAGTATTTTACAGCTCTCATTTGTTTTGAAATGAAGAAAGAACATTTTTTTTTTTTTTTCTTTTTTTTTTCAATTTTCAAAACTTTGTGACAAAAAGCGAGATCTGCAAAATACTCACAATACCTCTCAGCAAATAGCTTGGGGTGTCTACTTTCCAAAATGGGGTCATTTGGGGGGGTTTTGTGCCATCTGGGCATTCCATGGCCTCCGAAACTGTGATAGGCAGTGAGAAGTGAAATCAAAAATTGACACCCTTAGAAAGCCTGAAGGCGGTGCTTGGTTTTTGGGGTCCCGTACGCGGCTAGGCTCCCAAAAAGTCTCACACATGTGGTATCCCCGTACTCAGGAGAAGCAACAGAATGTATTTTGGGGTGTAATTCCACATATGCCCATGGCATGTTTGAGCAATATATAATTTAGTGACAACTTTGTGCAAAAAAATAATATTTTTTCCGCAACTTGTGTCAACATATAAAATATTCCATGGACTCGACATGCCTCTCAGTATATAGCTTGGGGTGTCTACTTTCCAAAATGGGGTCATTTGGGGGGGGTTTGAACTGTTCTGGCATTTTATACACAACATTAGGAAGCTTACATCCACTCTTCTAACCACTTGAAGACAAAGCCCTTTTTGACACTTTTTGTTTACATGAAAACATATTTTTTTTTGCAAGAAAATTATGTTGAACCCCCAAACATTATATATATTTTTAAAGCAAATGCCCTACAGAATAAAATGGTGGGTGTTGCATTTTTTTTTCTACACAGTATTTGCGCAGCGATTTTTCAAACGCATTTTTTGGGGAAAAAATACACTTTTTTAATTTTAATGCACTAAAACACACTATATTGCCCAAATGTTTGATGAAATAAAAAAGATGATCTTAGGCCGAGTACATAGATACCAAACACGACATGCTTTAAAATTTCGCACAAACGCGCATTGGCGACAAACTACATACATTTTTAAAAGCCTTTAAAAGCATTTACAGGTTACCCCGTTAGATTTACAGAGGAGGTCTACTGCTAAAATTACTGCCCTCGATCTGACCTTCGCGGTGATACCTCACATGCATGGTGCAATTGCTGTTTACATATGACGCCAGACCGACGCTTGCGTTCGCCATTGGGCAAGAGCAGGGCAGGACAGGGGTGCTTTTTTTTTTTTTTTTTTTTATTAATTTTGCTTTTTTATTTTATTTTTAAACTGTTGCTTCCATATTTATTTATTTTTATCACTTTTATTGTTATCTCAGGGAATGTAAATATCCCCTATGATAGCAATAGGTAATGACAGGTACTCTTTTTTGAAAAAACTGGGGTCTATTGGACCCTAGATCTTTCCTCTGCCCTCAAAGCATCTGACCACACCAAGATCGGTGTGATAAAATGCTTTCCCAATTTCCCAATGGCGCTTTTTATATCCGGGGGGGGGACATTCCCTCCCACTGCTTGTAAAAGCAGTCCAGAGGCTAATTAGCCACTAGGATTGCTTTTACATGAAAGCCGGCCGCTGGCTGAAAAGAATGATACCAAGATGATACCTAAACCCGCAGGCATCATTCTGGTATAAACATTCAAAGTCCAGCAACATACCAGTACGTTGCTGGTCCTTGTTGGACATGTATTGTAATCTTTTTTTTCATGCAGCCTGTTGGCTGAACGAAAAAAAAATATTGATCGGTGGGTATGCCCACCATTAGAATACCGCCCTTCATCCACCCACTTCTAATGATGGGCATACATGCACCATTTATATATGCCGAAGCATGGGGGCATCTTCTCGCAAAAGTTATGCCGCGTACACATGGTCAGACTTTTCCACGGGCAAGCCTCCATCGGAATTTCGACCGTATGTACGCGGCATTAGGAGCAAAATCACTCCTCCGCTCCTGCTGCCCCAATGCTTCGGCATATATGCTTTTTTTTTTTTAACTGTGGTGGTGAAATTACCTCCTACAGCACTGGAGTCGCAGGGATCAGGCCTGTCTCTGCGAACGCTGCAGTTATGTGTGTTGTGTTTTGCAAGTGACAGTGATCGATCGATACTGCACTTCGGTGGCCTGGGCTGGACGGAGGGGCAAAACGCAGGTGCTAGCAGGTATCTGGGCTGATCCCGCTAACACTGCGTTTTTGGGAACCCTAAACTGCTGGGGACGCTAGTATAGATCTGATCAGATCAGATATTGAGCTGATCAGATACTATACCACTAAGGGGGGTGTATGCTTCACGCGTGGGTGTTAGCGCTACTGGCACTAACCTGACGCTGCCTGGGGTGCGACGCAGACCCTCTCTGACGCTAAAACCTAATTGATATCACCCGCCGGGCGATCAGGGGGTTAAACCTTTATTGGGTTATATACGGCGGGTGCCCTGACACTATAAAAAGCAAACTAACTAACCAGCGTCACCCGTAACACTTATATGATGATCACTGGTGAAAGGGTTAACTAGGGGCAATTAGGGGGTTAAAACCTTTATTAGGGTAATATATGGGGGTACCCGACGCTATAAAAACCTGCGGCGAACCTAAAAAAAATTACTGGCTACCGATCAGCATCGCCGACGCTAAGACATCGATCAGAAAAATTATCGCTTAGTGACAGTGGTGATAGGGGGTGAAAGGGTTACCTGGGGGGGCGATCAAGGGGGTTAAACCTTTATTAGGTAATATATGGGGGTACCCGACGCTATAAAAACCTGCGGCGAACCTAAAAAAAATTACTGGCTACCGATCAGCATCACCGACGCTAAGACATCGATCAGAAAAATGATCGCATAGTGACGGCGGTGCTAGGGGGTGAAAGGGTTACCTGGGGGGTGATCAAGGGGGTTAAACCTTTATTAGGTAATATATGGGGGTACCCGACGCTATAAAAACCTGCGGCGAACCTAAAAAAAATTACTGGCTACCGATCAGCATCGCCGACGCTAAGACATCGATCAGAAAAATTATAACTTAGTGACAGTGGTGATAGGGGGTGAAAGGGTTACCTGGGGGGCGATCAAGGGGGTTAAACCTTTATTAGGTAATATATGGGGGTACCCGACGCTATAAAAACCTGCGGCGAACCTAAAAAAAATTACTGGCTACCGATCAGCATCACCGACGCTAAGACATCGATCAGAAAAATGATTGCTTAGTGACAGTGGTGATAGGGGTGAAAGGGTTATCTGGGGGGTGATCAGGGGGTTAAACCTTTATTAGGGGGGGTTAGGGGGCTACACTGGACCTAAGACTAAACTTTGGTGACACTTTTACAGTCACAAATGTCACTGATTGCAGTGATCACTAAATAAATGGTCACTGCAATCAGTGACACTGTGACTGGGGGCTGGGGGGGGGGGGGGCTGGGGGGTGATCTGGGGGTGTCTGGGGGGGCCTGGGGGGGCGATTTATGTGCCTATGTGTCCTGGTGTCAGTGTAGTGTTGTGTGTACTAACCTGGCATCTTCTCCTGTACGGCGCTCGGTATATGTGAGCGCCCCAGGAGAGATGACATCACTTCCTCCTTCCTGGCAGGCAGGGGAAGCTCTCTCATTCGCCGGGAGCGATCGAGAGGGGGTGGCCGGAATCGAATGGCCGTCCCCTCATGCCGGATCGCTCCCGAAGGTAAAACGACCGCTCACTGTAAAGAAGGGGGGTCCGATCGGACCCCCCAACTATACAAAGGCAATCACGTATATATACGTGATTGTGCCTGTCGGTGCCATTCTGCTGACGTATATTTACAGTGGGCGGTCGTTAAGTGGTTAACCTCTGCATTTATTTTCCGTGAAGCCCCCCCCCCTCTCCTCTCCCCGATCCCCACCCCCTCCCCGCTCCTCCCTATATTTCAAGTAGGGTGCCCATATCGTCCGGTATCTCCCATCTTGATCTTTCATTGCCATTGTGAGGTTCTCCATCTGTTAAATCTCTGCGATTCTAGCGAACCATTGTGCTCTAGTTGGTGGACTCTCCTTTTTCCACAGGACAGGGACACACGCCCTTGCGGCTATAATAAGATGTCTTAGTAGTGAATTTTTGTATTTTTCCACTGATATAGGTATATCTAGTAGTAGAATGGCTGCTGGTCTGTCTTCTAAAGACACTCCTGTAATTATTTTGATAGTCTCTATTTCCATTTTTCAAAACATTCCCAGAAAATATGTAATAGAGTCCCTTCTGCCCTGTGACATCTCCAGCAAGCAATTGATGTCTGAGGATATATTCGATGCAGTACTGTTGGTGTTCTATACTATCTAGTTACATTTTTTTATCCTCCATCCTGGTATCTGCTCGCTACCGAGTCCTTGTGTGTAAATAACAAGATCCTGTCTCTCTGTTCTTGGGAGAATGTTAACCCTAAGTCCCTCTCCCAAGCCTAAAGGAACGTAAGTTCTCGTGGTATGTCTAAATTAATTAGTATTGCATAGAAATAAGACAGTGAGTGTCTCAGGGGGCTCCCCTTCAGGCATATCTGCTCAAATTTTGACAATGTTCTGACGTCTGTATATATCTTTGCCTTTGTCCGTAAGAATGCTTCTAATTGCAGCATCTGAAAAAAATCTAATTCTGGTGCTACCTCTCTTTCAATCTCTCTCTTTGTCATTAGTCGATTATCTTTTGAAAAGTGAGTAATTCTACTAATACCTCTTTGTCGTAGAGCACTGAATCTTTGACCTATCAAACCTGTCTGAAATGCCCTGGTGCCCAGGATCGGAGTCATTGGACTCGGGTATTTAGACATATTTGTTTTTTCAAAAACCTTTTTAACTGTTCGTATAGTGGCCCCTATCGTTGGGTGTTTCTTTTATTTCTGCTGGCATTTTAGCTTCTGGGATCCACACTAGGCCTTCCAGGGGTATATACACTGTTGCCTGTTCCATTTCTATCCAGGGTTTCTTATTAAGCCCACACCACTCTACTACTCTAACTAAATGAGATGCTTCCTGATACTTTACTAGGTCCGGGAGCCCAATCCCTCCTTCCCCTTTGGGCAATGACAAAATAGTTCTATGTATCCTCGCCGGTTTCCCCGCCCAAATGTTACTTATGTTACTTATTTTGTTTATCTGCCATGACTAAGGACTAACGTCCGAAACTCATAGGCTGTTTTAAAACTTTATACATGCATATAATAAAGAAATACTATTTTGGATGTCATCCTGAGTGTCAGCAGCCTCAAGGTCTGAGCACCGGGCGGAGCTTTTATGTGGGAAGGCTGCAGTGCCTATTCACCTGTTTTCGCTCTACCAACTGGCCTGATTTCCCAGTGAAGGGGAGGTAAATAATAATCCATTTTTTAAAGGCATACTAACATATACATTTATATATGATCTGATTATAAAAGTGTGATTATCTAGTCACTAGAACACTACCCCAATGTCCCTTCTCAGGCGCAGTCTCCATTGATCTGTATCCCCCCCTGTGGTTGCTGATATCTTCCTCCAAACACCATCTTATGAAGTCAAGTGTCTCCATCAGGGTATTCCATTAAGATATAGATTGTGTTTCTATTTCCCTGAGGACCTATTAATGTAAGCACCAATTGTTGTGATTCTGATTATTATTTTATTTTGTGTAATGTTGTATCTGTAGTTAATGTGTAGTGACTAATTGTGATTTCTTTTGTAGTTTACATGTGCAGCACCCATATAAGTTAAGCTCCTGAATAAGCTATTTTATAGCGAAACGTGTAGAGTAAACTGGATTTACTGCCGAAATACATGTAAAAACTATCCTTTTAAAATGTTTTTACAGTTTTGTACCAATAAAATTAAATATGGATAGAAGAAAATCCTGGACTCCATAAAACGACGTCTTTATTGGGTAGGTAAAATCCAAAACGATACAGTCAAAATAAAGTGAACAACAGGAAAAAAATAGCTGACAAGTTTCACATCGTGTGATGCTTACTCATAGCTGAATTAAATAATTTTACATTTTTAATGTTTGTTGTGTATTGCACCAGTTCAAAGCCCCATTAATTTTTTTACTAGTTGGGGTGGGTTGTGATGTCAATGACTTTCAGACTATATCTATTAAGCTAAAAGATGCCATGCAGTGCTTAAGCTGTTCTGTCTCGGGGACAAGAGCCACACTGGAGCAGATATTCTTTCAGCTCAGCAGGGGCAGGCCCAGAGGCTGTTCATGCCAGCTTGAGCCAGGAATGGTGGTATGCGATAATGGCACTAGCCTCCTGTCTGCCTTTTGATAGGGAAAGTTGACAAATGTGCCATTCCTGGCACATGTCCTCAGTTTGTTAGTGCAGCGTTCCCTAAATAGGTACCCAGAAGTGGAAGATCTGCAGGCCAGAAGAGTCTGTAGCCATTTTAAGTGGTCAAACACAGCCAGTGCTCGGTTGGTTGAAATTCAGTGACAATTCCACCTGCCCATAAACCGCCTGATATGTGACACGCCTACCAGGTGGCACTGCAGCCAATGCTGCAGCAGCTGCACATCAGAGGGCCATCAACGAGTATCTGTGTTTATGTTCCCCACGCCAATGGCTGCTGATAAAGGATGCATGCACTGTACTGTCACCATTTGAGGACACAACAAGGATAATGAGCTGTGACAATGCATGCATCAGTGACACAATCTCTCTGGTGTTCCTGCTGGAGCAGACTTTGCATGGCATTATGGACATTGGAATTGATGCAGAGCAGTGGGAGGAAGAGGAGGACTTACTTTCCTCTCCAGGCCCGCTTTATGCAGACACAATTTTTTTGACACCACAGAACACACAAAAGGAGAAAGAGGAGGAGGATTATGACAGTTCTGGAGGCATTGTAGCAGAGGAAGACATATGTCAAACCTTAAAAGATGTTTACAGCCCACAGAAACCTTAGGGTAAGTACCAGGCTGGGAGGAGTCAGTTCCAGATACTGTAATCCTCAGTATCCCCGAGGACTCTGCTTCTCATGCCTCCACAAACTTGCGGTGCACTGGCTCTATTATTCTTCAAAGCCTGCAAAAGGCCCTGAGAATTTGTGGTATCAAGAAGAGGAATCATAATTGGTTGGCAACCCTACTTTACCACCATTACAAGGGGAAGTCTTGGAACTCATCCTGCCCTTGCAGAGGGAGCACAGAATGAAATATCTTGAGGACACATTAAAGAGTGGTTTATGTAACATCTTTCCAGACTCTGGTAGGTTACAGTCTCATGGAAAAGGTAGTTACAGTATGAGGCTTATGTTGGTCAAAAGAGGAGCGGTGGAGAAATGAGCCGCCTAAGTGATGCATGTAAAAAAATGTTTTAGTCCTCGGTGCCCAGGGCTGTCAGCTTCAACATCCCATCGGCAGCGTCTGCATCATATGGTGGAAGATTATCTAGGGGCGAAAACAGACGTGAAGAGCTTTCCAGGAGACGATCCACTGAGTTACTGGGTCATGAGACTAGACAACAGGCCAGAACTTGCCCAGTATGCAACTGAGCTTCTGGGCTGCCCTGCATCCAGCATGCTTTCTAAATGGGCATTCAATGATGCCAGAGATTTCGAGATTTTGTGACAGATAAAAGAGCGTGTCTGTCTACAGTCTCCATTGACTGGCTGACATATCTCAAAATGAATCAGTCCTGGACAGGCCTGGACTGGGACAAAAAATAGGCCTGGGTATTTTGGATTGAGAAGCCCATGACATGTTAACTGGCACCTTCCCCACTCTCCACCCTGACAGATCCCCTGAGAGAGGGGAGAACCCAGCAGAGGTGTGTGTGAGGGGGGTGAGGTGGGACCAGGAAAGAGCATGGGGGGATGGAGAGCACAGGGAAGAACCTTGAGAACATGGGATGGGGCGAGAGCACAGGGGAGAGGCAGAGAACACAGGGAGTAAGAGGAGAGCACAGGGGGGCAACAGAGAGCATGGTGGAGGTGGCGAGCACAGGGGGGCAGCGGAGAGCATGGGGGAGGTGGAGAGCACAGGGAGGGTTGGGGAGAGCTTGGTGGGGTGGAGAGCACAGGCAGGGTGGCAGAGAGCATGGGGGAAGGTGGAGAGCACAGGGGGGTGGTGGAGAGCACGGGGGCAGCGGAGAGCATGGGGGGAGGTGGAGAGCACAGGGAGGTTGGCGGAGAGCATGGGGGAGGTGGAGAGCACAGGGAAGGTGGCTGAGAGCATGGGGGGAGGTGAAGAGCATAGGGGGGCAGCGGAGAGCATGGGGCAGTGGAGAGCATGGGGGGGATGTGGAGAGCACAGGGGGGAAGCGGAGAGCATGGGGGTGATGTGGAGAGAATGGGGGTAGCAGAGAGCATGGGGGTGATGTTGAGAACACGGGGGTGGCAGAGAGCATGGGGGGAGGTGGAGAGCACAGGGGGCGGCAGAGAGCATGGGGGAGGTGGAGAGCACGGGGGCAGCGGAGAGCATGGGGGGAGGTGGAGAGCACTGGGGGGGCAGAGAGCATGGGGGGAGGTGGAGAGCACTGGGGGTGGCAGAGAGCTTGGGGGGAGTTGGAGAGCACACGGAGGGCGGCGGAGAGCATGGAAGGAGGTGGAGAGCACGGGGGCAGCGGAGAGCATGGGGGGAGGTGGAGAGCACAGAGAGGTCGGCGGAGAGCATGGGGAGGTGGAGAGCACATGGAGGGCAGCGGAGAGCATGAGGGGGAGGTGGAGAGCACAGGGGGGCAGCGGAGAGCATGGGGGGCAGCGGAGAGCATGGGGGGATGTGGAGAGCACAGGGGGAAGCAGAGAGTGTGGGGGTGATGTGGAGAGAATGGTGGGCAGCGGAGAGCACGGGGTGGCAGAGAGCATGGGGGGAGGTGGAGAGCACAGGGGGCGGCAGAGAGCATGGGGGGAGGTGGAGAGCACAGGGGGTGGCAGAGAGAATAGGGGAGGTGGAGAGCACTGGGGGGGTGGCAGAGAGCATGGGGGAGGTGGAGAGCACTGGGGAGCGGCAGAGAGCATGGGGGGAGATGGAGAGCACGGTGGGGCGGCAGAGAGCATAGGGGGTGGCAGAGAGCATTGGGGGAGGTGGAGAGCACTGGGGGGGTGGCAGAGAGCATGGGGGGAGGTGGAGAGCACTGGGGGGGGCAGCAGAGAGGATGGGGGGAGGTGGAGAGCACTGGGGGGCGGCAGAGAGCATGGGGGGAGGTGGAGAGCCCTGGGGGGCAGCAGAGAGCATGGGGGGAGGTGGAGAGCCCTGGGGGGCAGCAGAGAGCATGGGGGGAGGTGGAGAGTATGGGGGGTGGAGAGCCCGGGGGGAGGGGGCAGTAGAAAGAAGCAGAATAGGAGGAGCAGTGGGGGCGGCTGCATATAGAACAATCATTCTCTCCATCTTCCTCCTGCAGTCTCGGAATGCCTGTTTCTCCTCTACCGCTCGCAGACATTCCGAAACTGCAGGAGGAAGATGGAGATAATGCTTGTTCTATATGCAGCCGCCCCCACTGCTCCTCCTATACAGGTTACAGGGGGGGCTGCACTCACGTTTTCTGCTATCTGGCTCCAGGGTGTCTGCTCTGGCTCCTCCCCCCTTCGCAGACGGCTGACCTATACGGGCGCCGTGTGGCCGCGGAGAGGCCAAAGGCGTTTCATCTAGCTCCTTCACCTGGCGCCAATGGCTGAGCTTAACTGCCTTGTGCCCCGCAAGGACTTGCAGCCTGTCGGCCCCGGTGGCCGCAGCCCACCGGGCAAGTGCCCGGTTTGCCCTATGGCCAATCCGGGCCTGGTCCTGGATTAGCAGCAGCTATCAAGCCCTTGATGCCGATGTCTCTGTTTAAATGTTTTTGTGATCTGTAATCTCTGCAAGACTATCTAGGTTAACTAGCTTTGTGGGTGCTGATTTTATCGTGAAATAATTTTTTTGTATAAGTTTCATGGGCACAATTAACACCCAAGGACCAATTTTTTCACACCTGTTTGACAGGTGCATATCATTTACATTTTTTACAGCAAGGCTAATTCTTGCTTTCATCAACAGTACCTCTATAGGGTTGCGGTGTGAAGACACCAGACATGGGAGTAAGTCACACATGTGCAAGTCACAAGCAAGTCTCAAGTCTTAACCTTCAAGTCTCAAGCAAGTCCCAAGTTACTGTGACGAAAAGCAAGCAAGTCAAGTCGAGTCCCTGCTAGAAGTCAAGCAAGTCAAGTCAAGTCATTTATTTTGGTCAAGTCACAAATCAAGTCAAAATACTGATCTACCCCATACTGTATAAAAATAATAGGAGGGATAACAATAAATAATATTGGTTATGTGCCCATGCCTCACTGTGCCCATGCCTCACTGTGCCCATGCTTCACTGTGCCCATGCCTCACTGTGCCTCACTGTGCCGGTGTCTCACTGTGCCCATGCCTCACTGTGCCAATGCTTCACTGTGCCCATGCTCCGCTGTGCCCATGTTTCACTGTGCCCATGCTTCACTGTGTCCATTCTTCACTGTGCCCATGCTTCACTGTGTCCCCTTGTCTCACTGTGCCCGTGCCTCACTGTGCCCGTGTCTCACTGTGCCTGTGCTTCACTGTGCCCAATGTGTATAGAAAGTAATTCTGCGCTACTATAATAAAAAAGATCATCTGCTGCAAAGCACTGAAAGGTATAATCCGTGACCCTGAGTGTGAATAGATATAAAGAAATAGTGCTGAGCTGATGGGAATGATATGTGATGTTCTGTGTCAGTAATGCTGGTTCTTAAATATCCAATATAAAATTACTAAAACTGGCATCCATAAATACTTATTGAGATAGCATAAAATAATAAAACATAAATATTGTGCCTTAATATACTCCTGTATTAGTAAGGTGCTTGTATTACCAGCAAGTGCTGGAGCAAGGATAAAGTGCAAAAGTGCAAATGATCCGTGACACAGGAAAAATAAAATAACTGAGACAGTAGTAAAAGGTGCATATATCCGTGGAGAGAAAAAAATGGTACTAAGCAGTACCTGTACTACCAGTAAGGTAAAGTGCAAAGGTGTGAGAATCCGTGACAAAAAATTAGTACTAAGCAGTAACAAATACTTGTGTAAACAATTGCTGTGTTCATACAATAAAATGACTGTCCTTTTTAAAATCTGTGAGAGAAAAAGCTTTAAAATAAACATGCAACAGAGCAACTATGTTGCTGCGAGAAAGTCCAAAAAAGGATTCCTTTTGGACTGAAAGCAGTGCTGTGATAAGGTGCTAGGTGATGAGTGCCTTCCACACTGTGACTCCTGTGGTATATGGATGGCCCCTTACAGCAGGTTACAGCATATAAGAGAAACCCTCTGTTTGTCCGACCTCCTCCTGCCTGGATGGTCCCTTGGAACCTGGGGTAGTTGTGCTGCCTGGTATGGGGGGGGGGGCGAATCCTCTAGCCGTGGAGACTTTAAAGTAATGTACATAAATGGGGGGAAGAGCGGAGGAATCCCAAGATAGTGTAGTATTGTTATGCAAAAGGTTTATTTAAACAGTAAGGTTTGCAAGTACTCACATTTAAAATGTATAAACAGGTATATCAAATACGAGCGCCGAGCTCGTCCGCGTCACCTCCGGTGCTTGTGTTGTCCCTACGCGTATCGTCATCGTGACGCCGTGGGAAGAGGACAGAGGGACGCCGTGGAAAGAGGACAGAGGGACGCCGTGGAAAGAGGACGGAGAGAGATGTTGTGGCGGTCTATAGGGCCTAGAGAATAGCAGGCTAGGTACTTCCTAATGGCTCAGTCCCTGGGAATAGTAATGGATAATGGCCAACAGGCCCTCTTACCAGACCCAACGAAATCGCAACAGTGATCCCTCTGGCTGGACGTTCACTGGTGTTGCGGGGTACAGCACGGCTCCCTGGTGGTGCGGGGTACAGCGTGGCTCCCTGGTGGTGCGGGGTACAGCGCGACTCCTTGGTGGTGCGGGGTACATCAAGGCTACCTGGTGGTGTGGGGTACATCGCGGCTCCCTGGTGGTGTGGGGTACAGCGCGGCTTTCTGGTGGTGCGGGGTACAGCGTGGCTCTCTGGTGGTGCGGGTACAGGGTTACAGTGTGGCTCCCTCTCTGGTTTCCCCCAGCACAGTATTCTCTTTTGCTCCTCTTCTGCTGGGGGCTGTAGCTTGGTGTCTATGGACACACTGGCGCCGGAACTCTGCAGTGACTACATTTCCCATGATGCCCCAGAGTCTTCCGATTGGCCCTCTGCTGTGGCCAATCATGGGGAGGGCGCGGCGAATCCAATTAGAGCTGCTCTCTCTCTGTCTTCGGGTTACAGAAAGGGAAGGGGGGCAGCGGTGGAGATATACAGACAGCCCGCAGCTCTCCTCTCCCTGTCACAGCGCCGCTACTCTATTTGCCAGAGAACTCGGCAGCGGCACTGACAGGGAGAGGAGAGCTGTGGGCTGTCTGTATATCTCCCCCACCGCCCCCCTTCCCTTTCTGTAACCTGAAGACAGAGAGAGAGAGAGTGAGCGGCTCTAATTGGATTCACTGCGCCGCCGCACAGCTTCCTGCCCGCTGTTTCCCTCCCCACAACAGAATCACGGCTGTAGGAGGGGCGGCTTGACGGCTCTTATTATTTTAACTGCTTCCTGGACCCCTCCGCACCCGGTGCGAGCCACTGCACTGCTAAGCAGTACTTCCTGATAGTGGCCCTGCGTGCGGGAGTTGGGAGGAGGGCGCGGGTGCAATTTTTGTGGGTGGGGGGGCGGCCGGCCGCCCCCCGCAATGTGCCGCCCTAGGCCTGGGCCTTGTCGGCCTAGGCCAGAACACAGCACTGAGTACAGGTACTGCTTAGTACCATTTTCTCTCTCTACGGATACATGCACCTTTTACTACTGTCTCAGTTATTTTATTTTTCCTGTGTCATGGATCATTTGCACTTTTGCACTTCATCATTGCTCCAGCACTTGCTGGTAATATAAGCTTACTAATACAGGAGTATATTAAGGCACAATATTTATGTTTTATTATTTTATGCTATCTCAATAAGTATTTATGGATGCCAGTTTTAGTAATTTTATATTGGGTATTTGAGAACCAGCATTACTGACACAGAACATCACATATCATTCCCATCAGCTCAGCACTATCACTATGCCCAATGCCTCACTGTGCCCGTGTCTCACTGTGCCTGTGTCTCACTGTGCCCGTGTCTCACTGTGCCCATGCTTCACTATGCCCAATGCCTCACTGTGCCCGTGTCTCACCGTGCCCAATGCCTCACTGTGCCCAATGCCTCACTGTGCCCGCGTCTCACTGTGCCCATGTCTCACTGTGCCCGTGTCTCACTGTGCCCATGCTTCACTGTGCCCGTCAGCCGTGTACCTGATCGGTGGCATCCCGGCGGCCATTCCAGTATTCAAAAGCCGCGCCTCCTCTTCATCTGTGATAGGCGGAACACTCAATTTCCCAGAATTCAATGTTCCGCCTATCACGGACATCCGCTCATAACACAGACGAGGATAAGAGGATGTCCGTGATAGGCTGAACACTGCCTGCTGTGAAATTGAGTGTTCCGCCTATCACAGACAAGGAGGCGCGGCTTTTGAACACTGCAATGGCCGCCGTCTGTCTGCATGACACGCTGATCAGTTAGGTAGATGGCGGCTTGCGGTTAGTGTGATGCCGCGTACACACGATCAAATTTCTCAACGGTGAAAACACCGTCAAGAAAATCGACGGGAAAAACGAGGGAGCGGCTTGGTTCCCTACACACGCCCGTTTTTCCCGAATTTTTTTTTCTTGGTCGAGAAAAACGACCATGTGTGGGCTCCGTGGCAGTGTTTCCCTAGAGCATGTTCTAATTTTTCTCGTCGTGATTAATGCCGTTTTTCCCGTCGGTTGTTTTTCTTGTTAAAAAAAAATATTTTTCCCGACGGGAAAAATGATCGTGTGTACGCGGCATCAGTGGTACCAAGTCATTGCAAGTCATATAGCCCAAGTCAAAGTCAAGTCGCAAGTCATTAGTGACAAGTCAAAGTCAAGTCGAGTCATTTATTGAATTCTGTCAAGCAAGTCGCAAGTCCTCAAACAGGTGACTTAAGTCTGACTTAAGTCAAGTCATGTGACTCAAGTCCCCCACCTCTGGAAGACACCACCAACACCCAAAGCCCAATTTTTCTGCACCTGTTTGACAGGTGCATATACTTAAAATTTTATACAGAAAGGCAATTCTTGTTTTCATCAAGATTACCTCTAGCCATTTCCTGCTCTCTCTGGCAGTGTGTTCTCAGAGCATTCCACGTGGATCTTTTTTCTTCATTTTACTGGTCTGCAGATCAGTGGTGGCTTCAGCAGCAGAATAAGTTTGCCACTAAACCCAAAACCATTACTTAATGGCCTTACTGGTAAGCCAGTAATGGTAAAACTAAGGTGGGGTATGGAACACAAGGAATACCTGATCTCTGTGTATGGCTACATAAACATGCAGCTTGCCAATACAGAAAAGTATATTGATGGGGCATTGTCTGGACATCTTGGAGAAGTTCTAATAAGGTGAAATAATGTATTGTATATGCAAGGACTAGAAGAGGAGGAAGAAGATGGCGAGATAAGAGAATAGAGCAATTTCCAAATTTGTTTTGTACATTTATTTTGAAACTTTTCTTTTGAGGTTATTGCTGGACATTGTTTATGTATGTTATGTTAAGAAAAATAAAGTTTTTTTTTTCAAGAATGCCTCTATAGGGTTACAGTGTGAAGGCACCACCAACACCCAAAGCCCAATTTGTTTGCACCTGTTTCTTCTATCCAAGTTCTGCAAAAATACACCAGATTTTATCTAAAACAAATTGTTAATCTTGGCCTGAGTGTACTATAATTTGGCTTCTTCACATAAGGCTTGCTCACTGTGGTGCAAAAATGTGTTATTTTCATCCAAACTCCCCAAACCAGAATTTATCCAAAAAATCTATAATCTTGTTCCAAGTGCACTAAATTGTGGCCTCATCATACAGACTAACTCCCCAAGCCATTGTTTACAAAATAAAGAAAGCTTGCAAAAAAGCAAGCCAATTATAATTTTTTTCTTATATATGTCAGTTTTTCTACAGCAGGTTCTAGACATGGTACAGATGTCCCACTTTACAGGCAGACTAAGAGGATCACCCAGGCACTGTATTTAAAGATTGTTTTCAATTTTTTTTAACAACAAGGTTGGTCTTTATTGAAAAAAAAAACATGTCATCTTACAAGGCAGACATTAAAACACTCAGACACAACTCAGGGAAAATTTAACAAATAGATATAAAGATATTCAAATGCATAGTAATTAGTAAACCAGTATAATACCCAGTACATGAGCAAGTAACCAGCGCAAATATATGGGGACGTGCTAGATCATAAGAAATCCTGTAGAGATGAGGAGAGGGGGGGGGCAGCGCCAACAGGGATCCCTGGTGCAGATCCCCAGGTTTAGGTTGAGACGACGAAAGGCCTGAAGTTCTCTCAACACCACAATCCCCAGGTATTTGAATTCCTCCACCCAGAGTAGCGGGGCCTGCGACGCCGCCCCTCGGGCCTGAGGATCCAGCGGAAACACTATGGACTTCGTCCAATTAATCCTGACCCCCACAAAGTGCCCAAATTTATCTAATAACTCCAGTGCTGCCTGCAAAGAGGGCCCGGCGTCCTGCAAGTATAACAAAGCGTCGTCCGCATACACTGAAATTTTCTCCTCCAGAGGGCCAATCCTGAGGCCCCTAACAGCGGAGGACTCTCGGATCCGTATCGCCAGTGGCTCAAGAGCCAGGGCGAACAGGCTAGGTGACAGCGGACATCCTTGTCGGGTGCCCCTCTGGAGGAAAAAAGTTTCAGAGAGGGTGCCATTTTTGCGGAGCCTGGCCTTGGGTGACTTGTAGAGCATGCCTAACCAGTGCAGGAATTTTGGGCCGAAATGTTTCAGGACCTCCCATAAGTACTCCCACTCCACGCAGTCAAATGCTTTCTCCGTGTCCAGCGAAGCAATGACTTTAGTGCCTCCGTTATCGTGAGGTGTGTCCAAGTTAGGAATCAATCTTCGGATGTTGATGTCCGTGCCCTTCCCAGGCATGAATCCCATTTGGACCAGTTCTTCAATGACCAACGCCAATCTGACAGCCAGAATTTTTGCCAGCAACTGCCGTCCGCGTTGATCAGGGAAATCGGCCTATAAGAGGTACATTTCTCTGGATCCTTACCGGGTTTGGGCACCAACATCACCAACGCCTCCGACATAGAATCTGGCAGAGAGCCCATGGCAGAGAACTGTGCTAGGAGGGAAGTGAGCTTAGGAGCCAGCACCTCCTGATGGACAGAGTACAATTCAATAGGGATGCCGTCTGGCCCAGGAGCCTTGCCCGCCTGCATACCCTGTATTTCTGTCTGAACCTCCTCTAGCTGGATATCCTTCTCTAACTCCGCACTTTTATCCGGGTCCAAGACTGGGAGCTGGATCTGGTCTAGATAATGTGTCAGGTCAGCGGCACTAGACGTCACCCTAGAAGCATAGAGTTACTGATAGAACTGGATAAATCTGTTACTGATTCCCTCAGGGGTAGTCAGAGGTTGGCCGTCAGAGTCACGTAACCTACCCACCTGCGTCATCGTGAACTGCCCTTTGGCCAGCCATGCTAACAGTTTACCATTATTATCGCCATATTCAAACACCCTCTGTGCCTTGTCTAGCAGTAATTTCTTGGTATGCTCAATCCTATGCAAAGACAAGTCCCGCAATGTATGTTGCCAGGCCCCATAGGTAGTTTGGTTTGGGTCTAGGCCGTTCCTTATCCCCAGCCCACTCCTCCAACTGTCTAAGCGACTGCCCAAATTCCCTCTTCTGTGCCGCTATTTTGGAGATGCACTCCCCCCTCAGCCACGATTTAAAGGCATCCCACAGTACCAGGGGCCCAGAAGAGCCAACATTAGTCAACCAGAAGTGATACATAGCTTCAGGGAGATGTTCTTGGATCTCTGAGTCCATTATCCAGTACCTGGATAAATGCCATAGCCTCGGACAACCAACCGGGGCCGCCCGGACCCCCACCATAAGCAGGGTGTGGTCCGAGATACCACAGGAAAATATCTCGGTAGACACCACCTCCTGTAACAGAGCAGGCGAGGCAAACGCCAGGTCTATACGAGATAGCGTCCTGTAGGTGGTCGAGAGACAGGTAAATTGGGCATCCGAGGGGTGGAAATTACGCCAGAGATCCGTCGAATGGAACAAGGCTGCCCAGTGAGACAGGCCGGAGGAGGCAGGGGCCAGCTGCTTCAAACAGTCCCGCTCCTCAGACAGTACCCTGTCCACCCCATACTGGGTAATTTCATGCATTAAAGTGTGTAAGCAGGTAACATCAGCTGGGGGAGGCAAATACAGTCCTGCAATGACATATGGAATACCTGAGATTACTGCATGTAACAGGACATATTTCCCTCCCGGGTCTGTCCTCACCGCCAGAAGCTGGAAGACTTATGTACCAGTGTGATGGAGTGTATAAAAAGAATATTTTATTTACATACGTTTTATCTCTATTATCCATTTAAATATAGTTTGAGAAGCTTAGCAGGGGTTAAATGTTTCTTTCCTTTATTTTCTGCTAAGCTGACAGTCTATTTTTTTACCCATCTCATATAACTTAAGGCTAATTAGTGTCCTTTTACGACAACCATCTGTTAGCAACAGAAATACATGCTGAGATATTTCTGTACAAAGAGAAGTTCCTTGATTTTAATATTGGGAATCATTGGGTTTTGTGTATATTAAGGGTACACGGTTGAAATATTATAGGTGTGTCTTTTAGTGTTTATGAAATAAGAAAAAATATGTTTTCCTTAATTAAGAAATATAGCAGAAATATTTAGCTCTGAATAAAGGAAAAAGAACAGAAGTCCATTACATCACCACGTGGCTATCTTCAACTCCTCCCCCCTCCGAGCAAGACTAAAAAGGAGAAAAGAGTATTTCGGGACACTCTGGCCAGGGGAAGAAATTGACGTCACCAGAAGAAGCTCCATATATGATCACAAACTAATTATATGCACATACCTGTGACGTAGCCTGTGTAAAATTTGCCTTTAAAAAAGGGCTGACCACCAGACTAAGGTCTGGAGGAATAAAGAATTTATGCTGATCATCACAGAGTAGCGTATTTTCTTTTAAGCTAGAAATAGGTCTATTTCTCTCCAGCACAGATTTGGAACAGCGGCAGAACAAGTAATTCGTTTCTGGGATTGGACCAGAATCGATCCATTACAATTGGCGCCCAACGTCGCTTTAGGACTGTGCGCTGTCGTAAGCCGATCCAGATGTGTCTACAGGCGACTTGAGATGGGCTTGGTGGAATTGAAGCTAGCGCACCTTCATTAAAAACACGGTAAGTAAACTGTTATATTCCTTACCTGTGTTTCTCCGCCTCGTCACCCTCAATTTCACTTGCAGTCCGTCGGCTGCGCCATGCCACGATAAGACGGGTAATTTCTTGTCCAAAAGTCGTTTTATTAAGAACCCGTTTAACTTCTTCTGCCGGCTGTGATTTATGTTATGTTTTGTTCTGTGTTGTCTTGAATGTCCCTATTTTGCTGAATGACTGTCTGTATGTGAAGGGGGTGACGCGGTTTCCTTGCTGCCGTGTCTTGTACGGGCTTAGTTCCGAGACGGTGTCAAAAGGACACAGATTCCTGGCTAGACCTGGTACGGGACATGCTGGTTAAAGAGGGCGTACGGTACTTTTCTAAAGGCACAGATTCCTGCCCGCGTTTTTTCATACGGGTCCAAGAGGGTGTCATAGATTTGTGAAAGGCACAGATTCCTGCCCGTTTTTTTTTTTTTTATAAACGGGTCCGAGAGGGTGTCATAGATTTGTGAAAGGCACAGATTCCTGCCCGTTTTTTTTTTTTTTATAAACGGGTCCGAGAGGGTTTCATAGACCTCCATACAGACAGCGGAAATGAAATAGCTCTCATATTCTACACTTGTGTACTTTGTCTATTATCTGTTTTTTAATAAGTTAAGGATTGAGCAATTTTTACAAAAGATTCCTAACTAGGATTTGGTTATTAAATTAAAAGTAGTAGATTGTTCTAATTTACTTAAGGCTACCCAGAAAATATATCTAAAAATTATCAAAAATTGTAAAAAAAATATTGTTAAAAGTTTTTGAAATTGAGTATTTCTGATAAAAGTAAAGACTTTGGTTGAGGGAGGAATTTTTCTCGGGGAAATGGCCAATCGCAGTTCATGGGCAGGAGCCAATCTGTGAGTTTCACGAGATTGTCCTCTAAACATTTTTGTTGTCATTACTATAGTCAGGAACGTCATATAACGTAGTGTACATGATTTTTAGCAGATGTACAAACCAAATATGTTTAAAAAAAAATGGTAAAAAAGGTTAAAAATTATAAAACACGATGAAATGAGATTGGAACAGAATTGTACAATGCATGGTAGCTAAGTCTGATAGTAACAGATCTTTCTCTGAAAAGTGTGACATGTAAAAGGTATGCAGATCGAGTTACACAGCTTCAGACATGCTGTGACAGGTTTTCACTTCTATCGATCAGAACACATATTTTAGAGGGTATTATTATTACTTACTAAAGTAATTGTTTTGAAAAAACACGTGGGTTTTGTACCATTTGTTTAAGGTGTTATTTCAAGGAAAACAGGAGGTGACACACAGCTTTGAGGGAAGCTTTGTTTATGGACAACTGGGTGTAGAAAAAAATAAATAAAACAGTTAGTTGAAGTGAGATAAAAATACTTCATGACTAAAATAATGCAGATGTGATAAAGCCACAGTGCTTTTAGTGGACATTTATTGAGAAAGAGTTTCTTTGTGCTTTTATAAAATTGATAATGTATTGGCACTATGGAATAATAAACTTTCTGTATGTGTGTCTGCACTGAAAGGTGACCTTTACACTACCATGTGTTTAGCAGTCAGACTGACGGAGCACGTGTGGTTCATTCAATCATACTGTCTGAGAAGCATGATTGGTTATGACAAACATGATCAATTTTCTTTCAGAAATAGAATATTTAGGAAAGCCAAACCTAAAATAATGTTTTTTGCAAAATTAAAGCCATTATAAGTGAAGTTTTAGTAAAGAAAAATATAAAAGAAAAATACAATAATCTGGTAAGATTATTACTTTTACAAACTTTAATTTAGTCACAGGATAAAGAGGAGGACGATGAAATTTTGTCTTAGTTAGAATCAGTACAGACTGATAATGGAGATAAAATTCATTGTAAAAATAATTGATTCCAACAATAATGTATGAAGTTATTTTTAAATAAAAATATTTATTTTTACATATCCAGGTACTTGACTGATTGAATTATTTTTACATGTCCATTACTAAAACCATGGCTGAGCGATTTTGAAATCAGGTTTTTTCTAACTGCAGTATGATCTAACCTGTTTCCAAATATTTAGGGACATAAACAATTTTTTTGTTTGTCTTTCAGAAGCTAAATGCTTAACCACTTAAGCCCCGGACCATTTGGTAGCTAAAGGACCAGAGGTGAATTCAGAATTTTGCACTGCGCTGCTTTAACTGTAAATTGTGCGGACATGCAATGTTGTACCCAAACGAAATTTGCGTCCTTTTCTTCCCACAAATAGAGCTTTCTTTTAATGGTATTTGATTGCCTCTGCGATTTTTATTTTTTGCGATATAAACGGAAAAATACCGAAAACTTTGAAATAAAATGATATTTTCTACTTTTTGTTATAAGAAAAATCGAATAAACTCAATTGTAGTCATACATTTAGGCCAAAATTTATTCAGCCACATGTCTTTAGTAAAAAAAATGACAATAAGCGTATATTTATTGGTTTGCGCAAAAGTTATAGCGTCTACAAACTAGGGTACATTTTCTGGAATTTACACAGCTTTTAATTTATGACTGCCTATCTCATTTCTTGAGGTGCTAAAATGGCAGGGCAGTACAAAACCCCCAAAAATGACCCCATTTTGGAAAGTAGACACCCCAAGGAAATTGCGGAGAGGCATGTTGAGCCCATTGAATATTTTTATGTTTTGTCCCAAGTGATTGAATAATGACAAAAGAAAAAAAAAAAAAAATTACAAAAAGTTGTCACTAAATGATATATTGCTCACACATGCCATGGTTATATGTGGAATTGCACCCCAAAATACATTCTGCTGCTTCTCCTGAGTACGGGGATACCACATGTGTGGGACTTTTTAGGAGCCTAGTCGCATACAGGACCCCAAAAACCAAGCACCGCCTTCAGGATTTCTAAGGGCATAAATTTTTGATTTCACTCCTCACTACCTATCACTACCTATCACAGTTTTGAAGGCCATAAAATGCCAAGATGGCACAAAACCCCCCCAAATGACCCCATTTTGGAAAGTAGACACCCCAAGCTATTTGCTGAGAGGCATGTTGAGCCCATTGAATATTTTTTTTTTGTCCCAAATGATTGAATAATGATAAAAAGAAAAAAAAAAGAAAAAATGTACAAAAAATTGTCACTAAATGATATATTGCTCACACATGCCATGGTTATATGTGGAATTGCACCCCAAAATACATTCTGCTGCTTCTCCTGAGTACGGGGATACCACATGTGTGGGAATTTTTGGGAGCCTAGCCGGGTACGGGGCCCCAAAAACCAAGCACCGCCTTCAGGATTTCTAAGGGCGTAAATTTTTGATTTCACTCCTCACTACCTATCACAGTTTCGAAGGCCATAAAATGCCAAAATAGCACAAAACCCCCCCAAATTACCCCATTTTGGAAAGAAGACACCCCAAGCTATTTACTGAGAGGCATGTTCAGTCCATGGAATATTTTATATTTTGCCACAAGTTGCGGGAATATGACAAACTTTGTTTTTTTTTGCACAAAGTTGTCACTAAATGATATATTGCTCAAACATGCCATGGTTATATGCGGAGTTGCACCCCGAAATACATTTGGCTGCTTCTCCTGAGTACGGGGATACCACATGTGTGGGACTTTTTGAGAGCCTAGCCGCGTACGGGCCCCCGAAAACCAAGCACCGCCTTCAGGATTTCTAAGGGCACAAATTTTTGATTTCACTCCTCACTACCTATCACAGTTTTGAAGGCCATAAAATGCCAAGATAGCCCAAAACCCCCACAAATGACCCCATTTTGGAAAGTAGACACCCCAAGCTATTTGCCGAGAGGCATGGTGAGTATTTTACAGCTCTCATTTGTTTTTGAAAATGAAGAAAGACATATTTTTTTTTTTTCTTTTTTCAATTTTCAAAACATTGTGACAAAAAGCGAGATCTGCAAAATACTCAACATACCTCTCAGCAAATAGCTTGGGGTGTCCACTTTCCAAAATGGGGTCATTTGGGGGGGGGTTTGGGCCATCTGGGCATTCCATGGCCTCCGAAACTGTGATAGGCAGTGAGGAGTGAAATCAAAAATTTACACCCATAGAAATCCTGAAGGCGGTGCTTGGTTTTCGGGGTCCTGTACGCGGCTAGGCTCCCAAAATGTCTCACACATGTGGTATCCCCGTACTCAGGAGAAGCAACAGAATGTATTTTGGGGTGCAATTCCACATATAACCATGGCATGTTTGAGCAATATATAATTTAGTGACAACTTTTTGTACATTTTTTTTTTCTTTTTGTCATTATTCAATCACTTGGGACAAAAAAAAAATATTCAATGGGCTCAACATGCCTCTCAGCAAATAGCTTGAGGTGTCTACTTTCCAAAATGGGGTCATTTGGGGGGGTTTTGAACCGTCCTGGCATTTTATGCACAACATTAGGAAGCTTATGTCACACATCATCCACTCTAACCACTTGAAGACAAAGCCCTTTCTGACACTTTTTGTTTACATGAAAACATTTTTTTTTTGCAAGAAAATTATGTTGAACCCCCAAACATTATATATTTTTTAAAGCAAAGGCCCTACAGATTAAAATAGTGGGTGTTGCATTTTTTTTCCACACAGTATTTGCGCAGCGATTTTTCAAACGCATTTTTTGGGGGAAAAACACACTTTTTTATTTTTAATGCACTAAAAAACACTATATTGCCCAAATGTTTGATGAAATAAAAAAGATGATCTTAGGCCGAGTACATGGATACCAAACACGACATGCTTTAAAATTGCGCACAAACGCGCAGCGGCGAGAAACTACATTCATTTTTAAAAGCATTTAAAAGCCTTTACAGGTTACCACGTTAGATTTACAGAGGAGGTCTACTGCTAAAATTACTGCCCTCGATCTGACCTTCGCGGTGATACCTCACATGCATGATGCAATTGCTGTTTACATATGACGCTAGACCGACGCTTGCGTTCGCCTTTGCGCAAGAGCAGGGGGGGACAGCGGTGCTTTTTTTTTTTTTTTTTTTATTATTTATTTTGCTTCTTTATTTTATTTTTAAACTGTTCCTTCCATATTTTTTTTTTTTTTTTTATCATTTTTATTGTTATCTCAGGGAATGTAAATATCCCCTATGATAGCAATAAGTAGTGACAGGTACTCTTTTTTTGAAAAAAAATGGGGGTTAGACCCTAGATCTTTCCTCTGCCCTCAAAGCATCTGACCACACCAAGATCGGTGTGATAAAATGCTTTCCCAATTTCCCAATGGTGCTGTTTATATCCGGGGGGCATTCCCTCCCACTGCTTGTAAAAGCAGTCTAGAGGCTAATTATCTGCTAGAATTGCTTTTACATGAAAGCCGGCCACTGGCTGAAAATAATGATACCAAGATGATACCTAAACCTGGAGGCATCATTCTGGTATAAACATTCAAAGTCCAGCAACATACCAGTATGTTGCTGGTCTTTGTTGGACATGTATTGTAATCTTTTTTTTCATGCAGCCTGTTGGCTGAACGAAAAAAAGAGATTGATCGGTGGGTATGCCCACCATTAGAATACCTCCCTTCATCCACCCACTTCTAATGATGGGCATATATGCCGAAGCATGGGGGCATCCTCCCGCAAAAAAGTTATGCCGCGTACACACGGTCGGACTTTTCCACGGGCAAGCCTTCGTCGGAATTTCGACCGTATGTACGCGGCATAAAAGGTTATTCCGCGTACACACGGTCAAACTTTTCCACGGGCAAGCCTCCGTCGGAATTTCGACCGTATATACGCGGCATTAGGAGCAACATCGCTCCTCCGCCCCTGCTGCCCCCATGCTTCGGCATATATGCTCTTTTTTTAACTGTGGTGGTGAAATCACCTCCTACAGCGTTGGAGTCACGGCTTTATGTATCGTGGGAGCAAACGCTGTTGCTGTCAAGATAAATAAATCCGCGATGCAACTGAATGGCGTACCTGCTAAGCAAATGATGGTTAACATTAAAACAAAGTAACATTACAGTACAACAGTAGGACCTTACCATACCATACCTGCAAAGCAAATACCAAAACAAAACCTAGTAAAAAATAGAACATTTTTTTAACGCAACCTGTGGCTAAAATATATATATGCCGAAGCATGGGGGCATCCTCCCGCAAAAAAGTTATGCCGCATACACACAGTCGGACTTTTCCACGGGCAAGCCTTAGTCGGAATTTCGACCGTATGTACGCGGCATAAAAGGTTATGCCGCGTACACACGGTCAAACTTTTCCACGGGCAAGCCTCCGTCGGAATTCCGACCGTATATACGCGGCATTAGGAGCAAAATCGCTCCTCCGCCCCTGCTGCCCCCATGCTTCGGCATACATGCTGTTTTTCTAACTGTGGTGGTGAAATCACCTCCTACAGCGTTGGAGTCACGGCTTTATGTATCGTGGGAGCAAACGCTGTTGCTGTCAAGATAAATAAATCCGCGATGCAACTGAATGGCGTACCTGCTAAGCAAATGATGGTTAACATTAAAACAAAGTAACATTACAGTACAACAGTAAGACCTTACCATACCATACCTGCAAAGCAAATACCAAAACAAAACCTAGTAAAAAATAAAACATTTTTTTAACGCAACCTGTGCCTAAAATATATATATGCCGAAGCATGGGGGCATCCTCCCGCAAAAAGTTATGCCGCGTACACACGGTCGGACTTTTCCACGGGCAAGCCTCCGTCGGAATTTCGACCGTATATACGCGGCATTAGGAGCAAAATCGCTCCTCCGCCCCTGCTGCCCCCATGCTTCGGCATATATGCTCTTTTTTTTTTAACTGTGGTGGTGAAATCACCTCCTACAGCACTGGAGTCACGGCTTTATGTATCGTGGGAGCAAACGCTGTTGCTGTCAAGATAAATAATTCCGCGCTGCAGTTGAATGGCGCACCTGAAAACAAAAAATGACATACCTGAAAAGCAAGCATGATAAAACATTGCAGAATGGAATACAGTAAAAAAGAGCAGAACAATAGAGAGAAAATAGAGAGAGAGAGAGAGAGAGAACAATAAAACGACAACTATTTTTGTTTTTTTTCTTTTATTTTTTTTTGTGTTTTGTTTTTTACGTTTTTTTTTTCTTTTTTACACTTTTTTTTTTAAACTTTAACAACTGTAATGGTTCGGGTCTCTCAAAATGTAATGGCATCTTGGGAGACCCTGTGTAAGTGTGTCCTAGTCTGTGAAATGCTGTACCCTACGCTAAAACTTCACTTTTGAGTGGTAGCGTTCAAAACATTCACCAATGGCAAAGACCAGGTTTGTCAGGACAGAGTGGACAATAATAACGGGTGTCACGCCTAAATCCACGCTTGCTACAGACACGACATCTTTTTTGGGGGGCTCGTTGGGTAGGGGTACTCGGGAGGAGATGCATATAATGCCTCTCATGCAGCCGGCTTTCTGCATTTGGTAGGGGATGGTTAGGTGCAGAACCGCCTGGATACAGGAGTTCTGTGACTATCTCATTCTGGAATTTTAGAAGAGATAAAGTCCCGCCTGAAGCTCTGTATAGCACATGAGCGTTCAGCAAAGCCAATTGGAATAAGGATAGAGACACTTTTTTGTACCAGCGTCTCGCCTTACGGTCAATTAGATACGGCGCCATCAACTGGTCGTTGAGGTCCACCCCTCCCATATTTTTGTTATATTCGTGGACACAGAGGGGTTTCTCCACAACACCAGTCGCCGTAGGAATTTGGACTGTCGTGTCTGCATGAAGGGAGGTAAGAAGGAAAACATTCTTATTGTCCCTCCACTTCATAGCGAGCAAGTTATTACACTTTACACAGGCTCTCTCCCCCAGCCTAAGACGGGCATCTACAAGCCGCTGGGGAAAGCCCCGGCGAATAGGTCGCACGGTGCCACATGCTCCAATCTGATGATCAAACAAGTGACTAAACAGTGGCACGCTCGTGTAATAATTGTCCACATACAAGTGGTACCCCTTTCCGAATAAGGGTGACACCAAGTTCCACACTATCTTGCCAGCGCTCCCTATGTAATCCGGGCAGTTGACCGGCTCAACCTGACTATCTTTTCCCTCATAAACCATAAAGCTCCATACATAGCCTATTGCCCTGTCACAGCACTTATAGAGCTTGACCCCGTATCTGGCACGCTTGCTGGGAAGGTACTGCTTGAAAGCCAAGCGGCCAGAAAATTTAATCAGGGACTCATCAACGCAGACAGCTTGATCGGGAATAAACAAGGCTGCAAAACGTTCGTTGAAGTGGTTTATGAGGGGCCGAATTTTATAGAGCCGGTCGTATTCAGGGTCCCCACGTGGACGACAAAGTTCATTGTCGTTGAAGTGCATGAACCGCAAAATCTGCTTGTATCGTTTCCTGGGCATGGAGGCAGAGAACACGGGCATGTGGTCAATTGGGTGCGTGGACCAATAAGCACGCAATGACGGAAATTTATGTGTGCCCATGTTGAGGGAAAGGCCCAGAAAGGTCTTAAATTCGGAAACCGTAATTGGTTTCCAATCTTTGGCAATGGAAGGCAACTGGGGATTAGCGGCGATGAATTGACCAGCATATAAATTACTCTGGTCCACAATAGATCTATAGAGATCTTCCGTGAAAAACAGCGAATAATAATCGATTGGCATAAAATCAGCTGTTTCCACCTGAATTCCAGGTTGGGCAGTGAATGGGGGAAGTACGGGTTCTGCAGAAGTGGTGGGGACCCAATCAGGATAGGCGAATTCTGCAGGAAGAGCACTATGGGTACGACGGGCCTGCCTTTGTCTTCTTGGTGGCAGTGGGACACTACTTGTGCTTGCCACCTCGCCAGCTTGAACTGCACTTATGGGACTCGCCACGTCACCACGTGATACTGCAGTGCTGGATGTACGCCCAGGCTGTACTAGGCCGCTGGTGCTTGCCAATTCACCAGAAGGAATAGCGGTGCTAGTACTCCTCTGCTCCATGATACGAGAGCCCTGCGGTTCTTGCTCCTCAACAACCTCAGAAGATCGGGATCGGGTACGCCTGACCTTAGCAGGGACCTCAACTTCGTCGTCAGAGCTATCTGACGTGGGGCCGCTGACGTCACTGTCTTCTACGGGAAGATATTCTGAGCCTGAATCTGACAGATACGTGACCTCCTCTTCACTATCTGTCATGCTCAGAATCTCGTAGGCCTCTTTACTAGTGTACCTTCGACTTGCCATTTTGGGCTCTAAATTTAGGGGTACACTAGTAAGATTCACAGGAAAAAAAGCACCCGACTGTCGTCAGCAAATATGTCAAACGCTACAAAAAAAACTGTTAGCGGTCGCAGGGATCAGGACTGTCTCTGCGAATGCTGCAGTTATGTGTGTTGTGTTTGGTAAGTGACAGTGATCGATCGATACTGCACTTGGGTGGGCTGGGCTGGGCTGGGCGGAGGGGCTAAACGCAGGTACTAGCAGGTATCTGGGCTGATCCCGCTAACACTGCGTTTTTGGGAACCCTAAACCGCTGGGGACGCTAGTATAGATCTGATCAGATACTATACCACTAAGGGAGGTGTATGCTTTGCGCGTGGGTGTTAGCGTTACTGGCACTAACCTAATGCTGCCTGGGGCGACGCAGACCCTCTCTGGCGCTAAAACCTAATTGATCTCACCCGCCGGGCGATCAGGGGGTTAAACATTTATTGGGTTATATACGGCGGGTGCCCTGATGCTATAAAAGCAAACTAACCAACCAGTGTCACCCGTAACCTTTATATGGTGATCACTGGTGAAAGGGTTAACTAGGGGCAATCAGGGGGTTAAAACCTTTATTAGGTTAAATATGGGGGTACCCGACGCTATATAAAAACCTGACGGGTTACCTAAATAACTAAATAATTAACTGGGTAACCAGTGTCACCAGTGACGCTTATACGGTGATCACTGGTGAAAGGGTTAACTCTAGGGGCAATCAGGGGGTTAAAATAATATATGGGGGTACCTGACGCTCTAAAAACCTGCGGCGAAACTAAAAATAAATAACTGGCTATCTAGGGCACCACCGGCACTAAATACAGTGATCGAAAATACGATCGCTTAGTGACGCTGGCGTTAGGGGGTGAAAGGGTTACCTGGGGGGCGATCAAGGGGTTAAACCTTTATTAGGGGGGGTTAGGGGGCTACCCTGGACCTAAAAGGGGCCTAAACCTAACTGCCCTGCAACTTTTTACTATCACAGATGACACTAAAAGCAGTGATCAGTAAAATAAATGATCACTGCAATCAGTGACACTGTGATTGGGGGCTGGGGGGTGACCTGGGGGGTGATCTGGGGGTGACTGGGGGGTGAAATGTGTGCCTATGTGTACCTACGTGTCAGTGGACTGTTGGTGCACTAACCTGCTTCCTCTCTCCTCGGCGCCGGAATCGAAAAGACCGCCGCGAGGGAGATGACATCACTTCCTCCTGCCTGTGTTTACATCACATGGCGGAGGAAGCATTTTCATTGGCCGGGAGCGATCGCGAGGGGGTGGCCGAAATCAAATGGTCACCCCCTCATCTCTGATCGCTCCCCAACGATTAACGGCTGCTCACTGTATAGGAGGGGGGTCCGATCGGACCCCCCAACTGTACAAAGGCGATCACGTACACTCTACGTGATTGTGCCTGTCGGTGCCATTCTGCCGACGTATATATACAGTGAGCGGTCGTTAAGTGGTTAAAGTTGTATAATGGTTTTGGGGTAATGCCTGTGTACAAAAGAATTCTTCTAAATTTAGACTTTGCCTTCACATGTGCCTAATGTGATTTTTGGTCTGGACACATGTAAGAAGTGCATTCAGGAGATCTGTTTGGTTCAAGAACGATGACTTAGTGTCATATTTATAAAGAGTACTTACCTTCTGTGTAGTAATGGAACGACGTTTCATAAGGGTTGCTAGGTTTTGAATTTTCTAGTGTCATTTAAATGTTGAACTTTGCTTAGGGTTTGCATAGAAATGTATGTCCATATTAATCGCATTATCGCATACTACCAAGTGATTTTGTAGTAGGTTTTAAAGAACCGATTCAGATTGGGCTGATAGTGGCCCGACCAGAGTAGCATAGGACCTTATAGCAGTGGGTGAGCTTATCCTTCCACGCTCTCTTCTGTCTGGGGTACCACTGTCTGCAAAAGTATTTTCGCTGTCAGTGATTGATTTAGATTACCTGAAGCCATACAGCTCATTTCGCCCCTAGTCATGCTAAGGCCCTACATATAATAAAGGCGATCAGTACTGTTCCTGCCCTTTTGCCTGTTATGAGAAGCCCTTTTGCCTGTTCATATCTGAGATACAGGGCCCCGTCTTATGGGTGTTGACACGAACTCATGGATTCTATAACCACGCTATTGGTTGTTATTTACCCTGTTGATAGAGGTGGCCCATCCTGTCTGCCCAAGCCCTGCTGGGCTAAACTTCTGACATTGTTCTGGCCCATCCCCTTCTGCTGCTGTCCCCTCACGATATCTTTGCCTTTCTGTATCAGGTGCAACACAAGTGTTTGTCCTATGGTTGCGATACAGTTTCCTCATGCCTGACGGTGTGGCTCTACTTCAATGCCAGTGTCCCTACCCTGCTACTCTCCTTCCTCTTGTCCAAGGGGGGTATCATGACATGTCTCTGAACAAACAGGAAGAAGAGAACGCAGACCTACCTGCTTTTACCTGAAATGAAGATGAACATGATTGCTTCCCCGATCCCAATGCCTCAACTCACCTTGTAGCAGTACAGGTGGATGATCTTTGGACTGTAGGAACCTGCCTATGTCTCCCCAGAGCTTTGTACCCAGCTGTGGTGCAATGGGCCCATGGAGCAATCCATTTCTCAAAAACTTTGATGAACTCACTTATAAAGAAACATTATGTAGCTCCAGGAATGACTAAACAGTACTGTAAGTCCTGCCACACTTGCCTAGCATGTAACCCCGAAAGGCTCAGGGTCGCCAGAGGCTTATCCTGTCGCAGATCAGACGGCGAAAACCACGGCTAAGAAATTGCTTTTGGAGCCAGTTTTCAGATATGGGGTACCTGGGCTGATAGAAAGTGATCAGGGTCCTGTGTTCACTGCTATAGTCACAAAATAAATATGGTTGGCCCTAGGCTAGTAGGTAACACATTAGCATTTTATGCATCTTATCACCCTGTTAGGTTGTTACAGTCTGATACTTTGATAGATTATGTGACCGCTCTTGTAAAATAATTAACTGACATCTATGTACGAGTATTTTCTTGCATTACAGATCCTGATCTAGGTACCAGTACTTACAGTATACTTCCTGGTGATTGGGTGATGGTTAAGAAGTTTTTCTGACAGCATTCCCTGGAGCCAAGATATGCAACGAGGCTCCAGTTCCTGAGGACCGTGCACCACTCACACCAGAATGAAACTATATATCTTTTTTCTTATAGCAACTGTGCACGCACAGGAGGTGGCTATTAAACAAAAGGATGGTATAATACAATTTTGGTATAATTCATCAGACACACATGTAGCTACCTTCATATTTGATTTCTGTACTATAATTTTTCGCCCTACAAATGACTGGCAGTGTAACATTTTCCGGACACAGATCAACACCGGAAATACATATATATGTGATACACCAGACTGTGGCCACTGGGAATCTGTGGGTTGGAATACAGGGGATGACTGGGGATATAGGCCACAGAGTGCCCTGAACAGGAAAGACAAATATGGAGAGTCATTACTCAGCAGACTGACCCTAATAAAAAAAAGGCATATGGTCAAACTATGATAGGAAACTCACCCTGACCATAAAAAATCCCAGTCCTACGGATGCAGGCACATATGTTATGGGAGTGCGGTATGATGGGGATAATAGGGGACCAAGTGGACAGTTCCAAGTTAAAGACATGTATAATTCATCTGAATGGGAGGCCCTTCAACCAACAAGTGATCCCCTTAAACCACATGCACAGATGCACACCCTAGAAGATATGGTGGCCATAGCAGATCCCACATTTGAAGACACGATGGCTGCAGAGACTAGTTTCTCGGATGTCAACCTGTGGCTTGAATGGATGAGGTATAGTGTAGGGAAACATAACAGGTCCAACTGTTATGTGTGTAGTGGAGCTAGACCCCATTTGGGAACAGTACCATTAAACATACCTCCCACTCAAGAGGAGTGCTTTCTGAGCCTGTTTACCAATACTTCCACGGATTCCTCCCAGTGTGAAACATGGAAAAGAGAATATCCCATAATAACTAGGACATCCAAGCCCGGGGATGGTATTACTATATATCCCGGTAATTACACATGTTATGGGAATTACCAGGGAATAGGGAAGTCCTTAGGGAACTTCTCTATGGGATACTGTGCTTCCTACAGTAGTGTATCCATGGACCTGGTACAGAGTCAGACTCAGTCTTTGGGAGACGTGTATTGGATTTGTGGGGACATGAAGATTAGGACTAGATTACCAGACAGGTGGACAGGGGAATGTGCACTTGCTAAAGTCATAATGCCCCTGCACATCTTCTCGGGAGGTGACTTGTTGGTAAGAAGAGAACACTCATCTGAACCCAGCAGGACGCGTAGAGGTGCTCCAGCTGGTAGTTTTGACCCTCATGTATATATAGATGCCATAGGAGTCCCAAGGGGGGTCCCAGATGAATTTAAAGCAAGAGACCAAGTAGCTGCAGGTTTTGAGTCCCTGATTCCCATAATTACTGTAAATAAGAATGTAGATTGGATTAATTATATCTACTATAATCAACAGAGGTTTGTTAACTATACCAGGGATGCACTCCAAGGTTTAGCTGAACAACTAGAGGCCACTTCACAAATGACTTTTCAAAATCGTATGGCCTTAGACATGATCTTAGCTGAAAAAGGGGGTGTGTGCAAAATGTTGCCTGGGACAAGTACATGTTGTACGTACATTCGGGACAATACAGGCCCCAATGGTAAGGTAACCTTGGCCATTAAGAAATTAGAAGATCTCTCGAAAGAGTTAAAAAGAAATTCAGGACTGACCGATCCCTGGGACCAGTATTTTGGGTGGATAAATGGGTGGCAACGCATTTGTACTCAAATAGGTATAGCAATTTTGATACTGCTTACATTAACTGCACTAGTGGTTTGCTGTATTCTGCCCTGTATGAAGAAGCTGTTAGGAAAGGCAGCTGAAGAGGTGACTCCTACCTTTTTGAATCTAGGTGATACTAGAGATCCAATAAAGGAGGATGAGGGACCGTATGCTCCATTACAGTCCTTACCTGTAACTAATACATACAACATTCTTAAATGATAAGGGAAAGAATAGTACTTGACTGATCTCCTGACCATTTCGTTGAGTAAAGACACTGGGCAAGCCATGTCCGACCTCTATGCGAAATGTAAAAAAGATCCTGATGCCAGGAGGGCCAGGTAAGGTTATATAATATAGGGATAGAGTTAAATAAAATATTCATTTCAAGGGGGGACTGTGATGGAGTATATAAAAAGAATATTTTATTTACATACGTTTTATCTCTATTATCCATTTAAATATAGTTTGAGAAGCTTAGCAGGGGTTAAATGTTTCTTTCCTTTATTTTCTGCTAAGCTGACAGTCTATTTTTTTACCCATCTCATATAACTTAAGGCTAATTAGTGTCCTTTTACGACAACCATCTGTTAGCAACAGAAATACATGCTGAGATATTTCTGTACAAAGAGAAGTTCCTTGATTTTAATATTGGGAATCATTGGGTTTTGTGTATATTAAGGGTACACGGTTGAAATATTATAGGTGTGTCTTTTAGTGTTTATGAAATAAGAAAAAATATGTTTTCCTTGATTAAGAAATATAGCAGAAATATTTAGCTCTGAATAAAGGAAAAAGAACAGAAGTCCATTACATCACCACGTGGCTATCTTCAACTCCTCCCCCCTCCGAGCAAGACTAAAAAGGAGAAAAGAGTATTTCGGGACACTCTGGCCAGGGGAAGAAATTGACGTCACCAGAAGAAGCTCCATATATGATCACAAACTAATTATATGCACATACCTGTGACGTAGCCTGTGTAAAATTTGCCTTTAAAAAGGGCTGACCACCAGGCTAAGGTCTGGAGGAATAAAGAATTTATGCTGATCATCACAGAGTAGCGTATTTTCTTTTAAGCTAGAAATAGGTCTATTTCTCTCCAGCACAGATTTGGAACAGCGGCAGAACAAGTAATTCGTTTCTGGGATTAAACCAGAATCGATCCATTACACCAGGATGCCCACTCCCCTCGCATACGTAGAGTAGGATGCATGGTAGTGGGCACCGACCCAGGCCCTCTTCAGACACAGGACCCGCGCCCCCACCAGGTGGGTCTCCTGCAGGATACAGATCTGGGGGTTATAATTCTTTAAATATTTAAATACTAGCGACCACTTAATAGCAGACTTAAGTCCCCTTATATTCCAAGATAATACTGTAAAATTAGCCATAATCAAAATACAGTGACAACAAAAGGATAAGCAACCTCCACAGTATCCGGAGCCCTCCCACCCATATATGGTGTCCTGCATTCCACCGCACCCCGCAAGTCATGGTGCAGTAAAGGCGGGACACCTGGACTTCACCAAGAATTCCCAAGATGTTTGAGCATAGAAAAAACATAGACCAACCAGGAACCAAACAAGCCATATAACAGATAAACCAAATTCAAAGCGGATGGCAACGGCCATCCAACCCCCCCACCCCATGCCCCCCTAAACAGCGGGCGGAACATGATCCCCAGAACTTGTTCTAGAACAGTTATCTCAATCGGGAGGCGTGGTGCCTGAGTAGGACTCCTCCATCATGGGCACAAAATCAACACAACAGGCCGCAGAAAAATAGGAGGTTTAAAAAATAACAGTTATTAGGCACAGTCAAAAATCAGAGGTGCTGGAGAGTTAGAAAAAATAGGCAGTCAGGTATACCGCCCAGGACATGTCTAAGTCATTTACCTGGGTAAAACAGGGGCTATGTCTGCAGTCTGCCACAGAGCTATTGAACAAACAGGGGATAGTAGGTTGTGTTATCTGGGTAGTGCAAAAGGAATAAAAGTCACTGAGCAATGCAAAGCCCATCCATGTGTCAGGGTCCCAGACAGAGATCCATAGAATCAGGGCAACATACCTCTATCCCAATCCAAACTGGCAAAGAAGACAGAAAACAAAGGGGCAGACAAATCTCAGGGGGGGCTGTGAAGCACTATGGCGGTAGAGCCTCCAGCCATGCGTTGGCATCCTTGGGGCTGGTGAAGATGCTCACCATTTCTCTGTCAACCCCCCGGCACTTGACGGGGGGGCGCTCCTTCTGGACCGGGCCATGGCGGCACCCGGTGGGCCCTCTCCACAGTAAAATATGGGGAGAGCTGAGCCACGGGTAGCAGGGATCACAGCAGGTCCTCAGTGAAGACCGTCGGGTTGCTGCCCTCCACTCCCTCCGGCAGGCCGACGATACGGTGGTTATTCCTCCTACTCCGGTTCTCGGCGTCTTCCACACGATATTCAAGAGCCCGCACTTTGGTCTGGAGGGCCCAGATAGAAGCTGTGTGGTCCGTCACGGAGTCCTCCACATCCCCCACACACTGTTTAGCCACCGTCAGCCGGGAGCGAATCTTGTCTATGTCCTGCCTCAGCAGCCCCACATCCAGTTGAACGGCTTCTATCTTGGAGGTGAGAGTGGTCTGGCAAGTTGAAACAGCGGCCTGACAAGTTGTAATAGCCGCCATCACCTCTGGGATGCCTGGCGGGGAGCCCCCCGGTCCGTCCTCGTGGTCCGTCTGCGACGCAATGTTGTGAAGGCGCGCTGTTGGTGGTTGCAGACTGGACACCGGGCTCGTAGCAACTTCAACCCCCAGGGGAAATTTCAGTTTCTTACCCCGGTTCGGGCCCCCAGAGCGTTTAGAAGGCATTCAGGGGTAGCAGAGCCAATAGAACAGAGGTTTAACCCTGGTTCGGATAGAAATAACAAATTCTTCTCCAGCAGAGCTCAGAGCACACGTCTGCTCAGTCCGCCATCTTGGCCATGCCCCCAAGATTGTTTCAATTTTTAATGTTTCACTTTAAGCATCATAAAAATCACTGCTCCTTTTTAAAAAGATCTTTTGAAAAAAAAATTGCATTGATGCATGTCCCCCAGGGCAGTAGCCAGGCCCCCACACCTATTTATGGCCAATAACATTCATATAAGCCTTCAATATTGGCACTTTTGAGTTTTGAATTTCAGGTCCCATTTAGTAGGGTTTGCGGTTCAGGTCTGAATGTTTGCGAGTTCTGGCGCAAACCAAAATGGGGAATTGTTCTGTCCAACTCTAGTTCTACCATATACCCTCTAAATATGTCACATATCTATCAATGCTATGTACCATATATACCACATTTAAAAATCTTACAAGCCATCTTAAATTACTTTAAGTGGTCAGGTAAAGGCCAGGGAGTCAAATCAAACATTTTTTGTGAGTCCAGATCACTAGGAGAGATAACAGCTCCAAATAAAATGTTTTACTTTGGTTCCAATCATTTTTTTAAACCTTCATATTAAGTTTTGTGTTTCAATGGGATTAACAGTTTAGGGTAAACTTTCCCATTCATTACAATGTATTCAAAACAATGTGCAGCGCTTTAACAAGGTAATATAACAATGAAAAATGTGTATAATACAGCCCAAATAGCAAATAGGAGGGACCTATTTGCTGACGTCTCGCCGCTGCTTTAATCTGTTTGGAATGGCATCTAACAATGTAAGTGCATTTACTTTGTTTTAAAACCGCTGCAAAAAGTCAATAAATACTACACTATATAAATCTTCTTAGGTTCCTGGTTGGTGTGTTTTTTTTTTTTTACAGTGCAGTGTTCTGGATTTTATCCCCCAACCTATGGCATTTGTCAAAGGGAATTGAGTCCTAACTACTGATTGATGCTTATTTATTTCCTTTATATGGTGAGTGCATTGTTTGGGTGAAGGCTCACATGTGGAGTTGTCCTTTTGCAGCTGGTGATACCTTATGGATGGATGTTATGCTATGCGTTAATATCTGCTACTTCTGGTGAGCTGATAGTACTACTGGCAACTGTATAAAGAAAGAATGTTTCTCAAAATGTATTTTTGCTTTTAATTACAACCTTTCACACTCTTTATGCACCTGGTGACAACTTATGGATGGATGGATGTTATGCTATGCGTTAATATCTGCTACTTTTAGTACCACTGTCAACTGTATATTGGAAGAACTTTCCTTTATATGGACCTTTGCTCTCAATCACAACCTTCCACATTATTATGATTATTGGGCTGTATTATACACATTTTCTATTGTTATATTACCTTATTAAAGTGCTGCACATTGTTTAAATATACTTATTAAAAGGGTTGTATTGTCACCTTGGGTGCTAGCTGCTGACGTAGGTCGAGCGTTTGCATTATACAGTATATTGCCGTTTGAAGCATTCATTACAATGTGTTTTAATTACAATTCTGTTGGACAACAATGCACTTTCACCAGAACCTAGAATAATTACGTTTTTGTAAACTACTAATTATGACATCCTGGAAGGTGGAACACCTTCACTGCTCACCTAAAGAATTTAGATCATAAATAATTAATAAGTAGTGAAAGATCTCCTTTCTATAGTACCGTTTCTTCTAATCGCATAGAGCTATTATGCATAATATATATATATATATATATATATATATATATATATTGTGAGGGTGCGACTGTGCGACCTTCAAGAGGGTTGGTTATTGCCACATTTGGTAAAGAAAGACACGCTGATGGAACAGCTGTGTCTTGGGCTATTTAGTTCAGAGGTGATTACAGATCAGGGCTCCACCCAACAGAGAGGAAGTCTGTGTGCATGAGAGCCAGGTGGGCTCTCTTCCTCTGAAGTGGAGTCAAAGGCGGTGCATGTCTGCAGGAGGCAGACACCGTTAGTGATACAGCAACAAAGGTGCTGACCAGGAGAAGCTAGGAAAAAGCTGAAACTCTTGGACACTGTTTGGGTCTGAGGAACAGACCGTCAGGCCTAGGCTAAAGGCCTGGATCACTAGAAGGTAAAGCTACGAGGCTACTGTTAGTATGAAGGATACAGGAATGGTGGAACCCCCCTGTAAATACTACAGATGTGTTTGTGAACTTTCGTGTTTTTAAATAAAAATGGGCTACCATGCCCTTAAACAGAGTTGCTGACTGGCTTGCATCACTAAAAAACGCATCTACTACGGGAGCTAACAACCCCCAATCTCACAAGTGGTGGAGATATTGCTTCGGGCAGTTTTGGAAGAATTCCAGATCCTCGCATACCAAAACAGTGAGTAAAAAGAAACTGTGTGTCTTGCAGCAATACTGTGATGAACAGCCAGTCTGAATGAAAAGTTAAAGTTTTCTGCGATGAACTGCTGTTAACTGTGTGTGACAGTCAGGCGAACTGCATTGCACAGGAGTTCAATTAATGGACTGTGTTGTATACAGGTGATGTGCCTGTGGAAGTGAGCCTAAGCAGAGAGTGAAGTCTGCATGTGAAAGTCTGCTGTTTGCAAGTCTTGGAGACAGTACTTCAAAATTTTCCTGTGTTAAATGGAACGGTGTTAAAAAAAAAAAAAAAAAAAAAAGTTGTTGGCCTGACTGCAGGGATGGGGAGGTCAGAACGCAAAAAGGAAGCCATGTTTGCTGAGCTGAGAGACAGAGCTGGTGTTTTCCCTAGCAACATTGGTGAAAGGACTGCACAGGTGACTGCAAGTATGGAAAGTTCACCAAAGTCTGAGTCTGCAGTGGATTGGTGCAGGCGACACTTGGCCGCACTGAACCAAGTTAAAAGGGAAGGACATGTTGTTGCCCCTGGCAACGCTGGTGCAAGATGGCCAGCTATCAATGTGCAAAGGGTTAAGAACCAAGTGCGCTGTTTGCGGTGGAGTGAGTGGGGGCATGAAGTTTCTAAATGCCCTTTGTCCCAGGCTTCACCAAAGCAAAGGTATGAGAAGCCTGCTCTGAGTGTAAAGAGTGAGCAGATGGGTGTGGTTGCCCATGGCAACAAAGCAGAAATCCGTACAGCTGACTTCATACGGCCTATGTTGCCTTCGGAATGTGTTGAGGACTTTTTGGATGAGTTTGCGATGATTGCTTCTTACAGAAGATGGCCCAGAAATCGCTGGGTTGAGTTGGTGCAACCTTTTCTGATCGAGGAGTACCAGGAGGTGTACCGTGGGATGTATAGTAACCGAGATGACTACGATAATTTTCTAGGAGCAGTCCAGTCTAGAGAGCGCTACAAGAGATCAGCGGGGAGAAGGTGGTCTCCCATAGCAACAGGAGAAAGTCGCCAAGTGCCATGCCTGGAATGTGGTCAGCTGAGCCACGGGTTCTTTTCTTGTCCAAGCTTGTGGAATACAGCTGCTGATCGTGTTGTTGGGCTTAATGCTTTGCCTGCAGGCGATGATGGAAAATCCAAGATAGATGTAATGTTACCATGTTTCCAGGAGGGGGCGTCATCTTGTGAGAGCATAGCAAAGAAGGGACAACGCCCTCAATTGAAATCTTCAACCCATGCTAAAGAGAATGGTAAGACTGTTCCTGTTAAAATCATAGGAAAGGCTGACTGTGTGGTTCCTCACAATGAAGGTGAAAAAATGAACTTGCTGCAATGTGCTACCCAGATCAGTGGGGAGACACAGGTTAAAACCCTGCTTGCAGCAAGGTCAAAAATTGAAAGGGACATATGGACTCTGGGTACAGCTAAGGTAATCCAGCGGAGTGCTGGAAAAGGATGTGCTAGGGGTGACCAAAGCAGTTGGTATGCCATGTTCCCTAGTGAGAGGTGCCGTGCAGTTGCCAAGGGAAACCACCAAGGAGCCTGCAGTGGTGAGGCAAGTAGTTTCCCAGGACAACTGTGAAGACGCCCTAGTGGGCAAAATAATTCCTTTTGAGAGGAAGGGTGGTGTGTTGAGTGGCACGCAGGGTGCCATGCGTTTTGATAAAGGACAATTTGATAGAGTTTATAAAACTGCTATGTTTATGAATGCTGATGACACATGTGCTGATGGTAATGTGATACTTAATGAGGTAGGGGTGATCGCTAAGCAGGATATGCGACTCCCAATGGCAACAGTATCTAAGGCTGCAGAGGTGTCCTTGGAAACCTCCCGGGAGCTCTGTGTGTTGGAGCGAGAGGTTGCCTGGGAAAACTGTGGTGCCGCTCTGATAGATAGGAGGGTACTTGACCTTGGTGATGAGAAAAATTGTAAAACTCAAATGTTTAAAATTGCTTGTACTGATAATGAGTTGTTGCGGTCTGTCACTGCTGACAGTCCTCGTGTGTTTAGTGAAGCGCCACCTGAGCAAAGTGGTGACGTTATGTTATTGCAGCCTGTTGTGTTTGAAAATGTTTTGCCACAAGTGCATTTAAACAAGGAAGGCTTAGTGGGTAACAGTGGGGTGGACATAATTTCTGCTGTGCTAAATAGAGAGGCTGCAGGGCCAGTAGACACGGGTGCTTTGGCTTGCAGAAATTAACCCTCTCCAGTTGGAAGGATCTGAAAAGTGCGCATACATAGCAAAGGTCTTGTCCACAGCAAAAGGGATGAGTAATGTTGAATGTCAGATTGATGAGGTAGTGGATAGCGATTTGGAAGGGCTCAGTGTTGCTGAAGGTGAGAGGATGAGTGTGACACATGCGATTGGCAGTGCTCAGCGGGAGCCGCAAATTTTGTTAGTTGCCTCTAAAGGTAGAAGTCTCTTTAAGTGTCTCGGCCTCTCACGTCTTAGCAAATGAGTCCCTCCACATCGTTGGTAAAGGAAAAGTTCTTAGAGTTCTGTGTTTAGATACGGCATGTCTAGAAATTTCTGAGATGTTGTGGGAATTGGTGAGAATCTTTCCAATGTACACCTGCGTGTATCCACAGCAGAAGGGCGACCTGGTACTGCACAATACCAATCGGTGGACGCAGGTGATACATGCATTGTTAGGCAGGGTTGATGAGAATTGGTTGCTGCGTTGTTGGTTGCTTTTGTGGAAGGTTGTCTCGCAGTTCTCCTCGAGAGTGCTTCCAGCGGCGGTTATGTGCGGAAGGCGCTCAGGGGAATTGTTTGAGAAATTAGAGATAATAGACATAGTGGAAGTCTCTCCGTATGCGGGTGTGATGGGGTGCATTCCTGCTGGTGCGGTCCGAGGTGCGCGTACTGTCTCACCCGCTACACCTCATGTAAAGGAAGGGCCCGGAACGGACGTGGCGGTAGTGGGAATTCAGTCCATCACGCGCAGAGAGGTGCAGTTTGAGGTACCTGGAGACACTTTGAAAGGAAATAACAGTGATGGTAATTGTAATGGAAATATGTATGAGAAGCACTGTGGAGCACTGTCAGACAACTCCGAGCTATTGGTTGAGGTACCAGTGGACACAGAAATGGTTAAAGAGATTGGTGTGGGAAAATGTGGTGGAACGTGTGCGTTGGTAGGACAATTGTTATTGGAGTGTTGGACAACAGGGGGCGATGTGAAACTACGGGACTGTGCCATAGGGAGTAACTGCTTGCCTGTAGATGGTCCCTCCATAGACACTGTCCTAGCAAACAGGACAAGAGGTCCAAATGACCATATTGTGTTGAATAACCCCTTGTGGAACATTGCTATTGAGGATATGGTATTAATCACAGATAGTTTGGTGGCCAAGAGTGACCACACAGGGGTTGGTGAACCTGAGAAACAAATGTTGATGGTTAATGTTGCGTCAGGTAGTGAGAGTGGCCAGTCCCTGACAGAGGTCATGAAAGGGGGTCCCCAACAGTCCTGGGAGAGTAGGTCTGTGGGAGGAAAAAGAAGGGTCCTGAGGCCAAAAGGTAGAAGGGACAGAGAGATTAGTGGGAGCCCATGGTTCAGGAAGAAGGGCTGGTGGAAGTACACCCGGAAGAAGATGTGGGTGGAGTGCCCCTGTGGAGAAAAGGTTGGGCAGATTAGGACTACTGCTACGGATAGTTGGCACAGAGGCGCCAAGGTGAAGTGCTGGTGGACACATACCCCGAAAAAGAAATGGGCCTACGCAGCCAATGGCTGGCACAGAGGTGTCCCGTGTATGGTGACGGGATCATGTGTTCCTCCCTCCGGTTCGAAACAAGGGGGGAGGGTATGTGAGGGTGCGACTTTGTGCGACCTTCAAGAGGGTTGGTTATTGCCACATTTGGTAAAGAAAGACATGCTGATGGAACAGCTGTGTCTTGGGCCATTTAGTTCAGAGGTGATAACGGATCAGGGCTCCACCCAACAGAGAGGAAGTCTGTGTGCATGAGAGCCAGGTGGGCTCTCTTCCTCTGAAGTGGAGTCAAAGGCGGTGCATGTCTGCAGGAGGCAGACACCGTTAGTGATACAGCAACAAAGGTGCTGACCAGGAGAAGCTAGGAGAAAGCTGAAACTCTTGGACACTGTTTGGGTCTGAGGAACAGACCGTCAGGCCTAGGCTAAAGGCCTGGATCGCTAGAAGGTAAAGCTACGAGGCTACTGTTAGTATGAAGGATACAGGAATGGTGGAACCCCCCTGTGAATACTACAGATGTGTTTGTGAACTTTCGTGTTTTTAAATAAAAATGGGCTACCATGCCCTTAAACAGAGTTGCTGACTGGCTTGCATCACTGAAAAACGCATCTACTGCGGGAGCTAACAACCCCCAATCTCACACTATATATATAATATATTTATTATGTGTTTTTTTTGTGCAATGGTTTCCCTTATATTAATTTTCCAGGTACAAGTTTATTCACATTTACAATTAAACCCCATGTACATGCTTTGAATGCAGTTTAGATATTGTTATTATCCAACATGATCCACTCCATGAATTACATAATCTGGCACTGCTAATATTTTGTATACCTTGGTTTTGTCTTATGTTGATTCTGGAAATTCCTGTTGCAGGGGATGGTTGTAATTTGACCTCCAGCTTTGCGCAGACCACTGGAAAAAGCAGCAATCCAACCACATGAGAATTTAGATGTAAATTATCATAAATACTTAAAGGGATATTGCAATAGTTGGAAAACGGGAAGGCTAAAATGTATTACTCTCCTTTAATCATACTACATAGGAAATGAAATATTAAGGGCTTATTGTTTTACAGTCGTCTTTGCTCTGATAAAGGATTTAATACCCTGTCTTAGCAGCAACATACAGAGTTGGATCACTGCTCAGCACAGAGTGCACTGATCCAGGTCTTCAGTAGGGATGAGCTTCGTGTTCGAGTCGAACATACGTTCGACTCGAACATCGGCTGTTCGATCGTTCGACGAAGATCGAACGATTTGGGCCGTTCGCGCCAAATTCGAGTGACGCGAACGGCCCACAATGCACTACGCCATCGCAGTGTCATCCAGGCGCTGTGATTGGCCAAGCATGCACTGTGACCCCGCATGCTTGGCCAATCACAGCGCCGGCAGCGAGGAGAGCAATGATTGGCCACAGGCAGGATGCCTGTGGCCAATTATTGCTGAGGGGGTTTAGTACACGCCCCACACTATAAAAGGCCGCCAGCGCGGCGGCCTTGTGTAGTGTGTTCCGGAGCAGGGAAAGAGAAGCATAGGCAGGGACAGTGTCATTTTTTTCCTTTACTAATCCTGGATTCCTTGTGTTTAGGGACAAATAAGGATAGGTAGGGAGAGTGTCAGTGTGTTATTCTGTGCTAAACCTTGTTTGTAGGGACAGAGAGGTACAGTGAGGGAAACTGTCAGTGTGCTATTGTGTTCTAAACCAATCTTGCTGAACCATATTTGAAATCCTTGAGTTTAGAGACAGAGAAGGACACTCGTGGAAACTATCAGTGTGCTATTCTGTTCTAAATCTTGCTTGTAGGGAGGGACAGAGTAGGACAGTGAGGGAAAGTGTCAGTGTGCTATTCTGTTCTAAACCAATTTTGCTGTTCCATATTTGAAATCCTTGAGTTTAGGGACAGAGAAGGACACTCGTGGAAACTATCAGTGTGCTATTCTGTGCTTAATCTTGCTTGTAGGGAGGGACAGAGTAGGACAGTGAGGGAAAGTGTCAGTGTGCTATTCTGTTCTAAACCAATTTTGCTGTTCCATATTTGAAATCCTTGAGTTTAGGGACAGAGAAGGACACTCGTGGAAACTATCAGTGTGCTATTCTGTGCTTAATCTTGTTTGTAGGGAGGGACAGAGTAGGACAGTGAGGGAAAGTGTCAGTGTGCTATTCTGTTCTAAACCAATTTTGCTGAACCATATTTGAAATCCTTGAGTTTAGGGACAGAGAGGTACAGTGAGTGAAACTGACAGTGTGCTATTCTGTTCTAAACCAATTTTGCTGTTCCATATTTGAAATCCTTGAGTTTAGGGACAGAGAAGGACACTCGTGGAAACTATCAGTGTGCTATTCTGTGCTAAATCTTGTTTGTAGGGACAGAGAAGGACAGTGAGGGAAACTGTCAGTGTGCTATTCTGTGCTAAACCAATCTTGCTGAAGCATATTGCAAATCCTTGTGTTTAGGGACAGAGAAGGATAGGCAGGGGACAGTGTCAGTGTCATTGTTGCTAAGCCTCCTGCACAGTATACACCTGAAGGTAGCCCTTATTGCTGTTTTTCCCATCTCCCTGCAGGCCATCCATTAAAATGTCTGGAAGGCAAACAAGGAGAGGCAGACAGTCAGGAGGCAAAAAAAGAGGGCAAGCAGGCTCTGTGTCTGGGGACAACAGTGCTGGTCGTGGACGCGGTGCATTGTCATCAGCACATGGCCATGGGACACGCTTGTCCTTCTTTTCGGCAGCTGGACATGTTGAGCCACATCATGCCGAAGACTTGGTAGAGTGGATGACCAAGCCCACCTCATCCTCCTCATCCTCTCTCACCCAGGCTCAGGGTACTGGCAAAGCAGCTGCCAAAGCGTCCTCTTCTCTGGTATCATTATCTTCATTAGTCAATCCTTCCCTAGACCCACCATGTCCTCCTCCTGAGGAGTCCCCCGAACTGTTTGAGCACAGTGTTGGGTACATGCTCCAGGAGGATGCCCAGCGTTTCGAAGGATCTGATGATGATACCCAGCTAGAGGAAGGCAGTAGCGTGAGAGCAGAGAGAGGGGATGCTCAAGAAGGACACCAATCTGGCAGTCATGCTCCAGCAGCTGCAGCATACTGCCAGATTGGCTCCAGTGATGAGGAGGGAGGGGATGATGAGGTCACTGACTCCACGTGGGTGCCTAATAGGAGAGAGGAGGAGGATGAGGAGGAGGCACATCTCCAACGAGGCAGGATGCCCTTGAGTGGCCAGCGTATGGGCAGCACACCGACGGAATCACACCGCAGAGCTCCGCCTGTGCAGGGCGCTGCCTCTGCCCGTCATTCAAAAAGTTCTTTGGTGTGGGCCTTTTTTGAGGCGAGTGCATCAGATCGCACAGCTGCTGTTTGCAACATATGTCTCAAGCGTATATCGCGTGGCCAAAACATCAGCCGCTTGGGCACCACATGCTTGATCAGACATATGTTGACCTGCCATGCAGCTCGTTGGCAAGCCTACCTTAAAGACCCACACCAAAGAACAAAGCTGACCTCTTCTTGCACCGCATCAGCTGGGATCTCCAACCCCAGTATACCTTCAGTCCTCTCTGAAACCTGCTCTGAGAGGAATGAAGGTGTAGAATTAGGTGTGTCACAGCCAAGTACTTGCGGGCACTCTGCTAGCAGTACACCAACGTCCGATTCTAGCAGGCAAATTTCCCTGCCCCAGCTGCTGGACCGTCGAAAGAAGTTCACTCCCAGCCATCCACATGCCCAGCGGTTGAATGCTAGCTTGGCTAAATTGCTAGCGCTTCAACTGCTGCCTTTTCAGTTGGTAGACTCGGCCCCCTTCCGTGAGTTTGTGCAATGTGCGGTTCCTCAGTGGCAGGTTCCCAAACGCCACTTTTTCGCACGGAAGGCGATTCCGGCTCTCTACAGGCATGTGGAAGGCAATGTCTTGGCCTCGCTGGACAGGGCGGTCAGCGGTAAGGTGCATATTACCGCTGACTCATGGTCCAGCAGGCATGGACAGGGACGTTACCTTTCTTTCACGGCCCATTGGGTCACTCTTTTGGCAGCTGGGAAGGATGCAGGACAAGGTGCAGTAGTGTTGGAGGTTGTTCCACCGCCACGCCTCCAAAATGCTACTACTGGTTGTGACACACCTCTCTCCTCCACCCCCTCCTCTTCTTCCTCCATGGCCTCTTCCTGTGGTTTGTCCTCGGAACCAGCGGTGCTCCGTAGGCGTTCAAGGGGCTACGCAAGTACGCAGGCAAAAAGATGCCATGCCGTGCTTGCGCTGGTGTGCTTGGGGGACAGGAGCCACACTGGGGCAGAGGTCCTGTCTGCTCTGCAGGGGCAGGCCGAGAGGTGGTTGACGCCACGCCAGCTTAAGCCAGGAATGGTGGTTTGCAACAATGGCACCAACCTCCTCTCCGCCCTCCGACAGGGACAACTGACCCATGTGCCCTGTATGGCTCAGGTCCTTAACCTGGTGGTGCAGCGGTTCTTGGGCAGGTACCCGGGCTTACAGGATGTCCTGAGGCAGGCCAGGAAAGTCTGTGTGCATTTCCGCAGATCTTATAATGCCAGTGCTCGCCTGGCTGAGCTGCAAAAGGAGTTGAACCTGCCCAAGAACCGCCTTATATGTGACATGCCCACCAGGTGGAACTCAACGTTGGCCATGCTGCAGCGGCTGCACACGCAGCAGAGGGCCATCAATGAGTACCTGTGCGACTACGGCACCAGGACAGGGTCAGGGGAGCTCGGTTTTTTTTCACCACGCCAGTGGGGCATGATCAGGGATGCATGCACTGTCCTGGCACCATTTGAGGAGGCCACGAGGATGGTGAGCAGTGACAGTGCATGCATCAGTGACACTGTACCTCTTGTCCACCTGTTGGAGCACACGCTGCGTGGAATAATGGACAGGGCACTTGAGGCAGAACAGAGGCAGGAAGAGGAGGACTTCCTTGCCTCTCAAGGCCCCCTTTACCCAGACAGTGTTCCTTCTGTCCCACCCATCGCACAGGAAGAGGAGGAGGAGGAGGAGGAGGAGGAGGAGGAGGAGGAGGAGGATGATTGTGTCAGCATGGAGGTGGAGGCTGGCACTCAGCATCATCAGCAGCAGTCTTTTAGGGATGATTTACAGTCCCAAGAAACCAGTGGACTTGTACGTGGCTGGGAGGAGGTGGCTGCGGATCAAGTCGTCCTTAGTGACCCAGAGGACTCCGGACTGAATGCCTCAGCTAACCTATGCTGCATGGCCTCCCTGATCCTGCAAAGTCTGCGGAAGGATCCTCGTATTCTTCGGATCAAGGAGAGGGACCATTACTGGCTGGCCACTCTCCTTGATCCACGGTACAAGGGTAAGGTTGCGGACCTTATCTTACCGTCGCAGAGGGAGCAGAGGATGAGACAACTCCGGGAGGCCTTGCAGAAAGGTCTGTGCAACGCGTTCCCAGAGACTGGGAGGTTACAAACTCCTGGTCCTGGACAACGAGTTGCTGAGGCTTCGGGCAGTCAAAGAAGGAGCGGTGGGGAAGGTGGCCGTCTGACCGATGCGTTCAGACAATTCTTTAGTCCGCAGCCCCAAAGTATGATCGGTTCCAGCAACCATCGCCAGCGTCTGATATACATGGTCCAGGAATACCTAGGGGCAAGGTCAGACTTGGACACCTTCCCCACCGAAAATCCTCTGGCTTACTGGGTCTTGAGGATGGATCACTGGCCAGAGCTTGCACAGTATGCAATTGAGCTACTGGCCTGTCCTGCATCCAGCGTTCTTTCAGAACGCACATTCAGTGCTGCTGGAGGATTTGTCACGGATCACAGGGTGCGCCTGTCCGACTCGGTTGATCGACTGACTTTCATCAAGATGAACCAGTCTTGGATCACCACCACCTACCACACACCTGATGCTGATATAACAGACTAATTGATTTTAAAATGTCACATCCCTTCAAGACTGATGCTGATGCTGAGTGCCTGTGCTGTTATGTTGACTGGCTATCCTCCTCCTCCTCCTCAATGATACGATTAATGATGATAGCTTGGAAGATCATTTTGGTTTATGGGTGACGCCACCAGTGGCTAAGGCCCAATTTTTCAGCCCCTGTTTAACAGGGGCGTGTAATTAAAATTTTGGATGCAACAGGCCTCATTGCTGTGCTCCAAGTACAGTATCTGTGAGGGGTTGCAGTGTTGTGCCACCAGTGCCTAAGGCCCAATTTTTCAGCCCCTGTTCAACAGGGGCATGCAATTATAATTATTGATCTAATAATTCACAGCAGGGCCCATTGCTGCGCCCACCAAGAGTAACTGTCAGGCCTTACAATGTTGTGGCACCAGCACCACCATCACCACCACCACCACCACCAAAGGCCTAATTTTTCAGCCCCTGTTCAACAGGGGCATGCAATTATAATTATTGATCTAATAATTCACAGCAGGGCCCATTGCTGCGCCCACCAAGAGTAACTGTCAGGCCTTACAGTGTTGTGGCACCAGCACCACCATCAAAGGCCCAATTTTTACTACCACTGATCAACAATTATATGTTATTACAATTCCTGATATAATAGTTGACAGCAGGGCGTTCCAGCACCCACCAAGAGTAACTGTGAGTGCTTACAGTGTTGTGCCAACACCAACACCTAAGGGGCCAATTTCTGCAGAGTATATACGGCAGGTCCCTACTTTCAAACATCAAACTTACAAACGACTCCTACTTGCAAACGGAAGAAGACAACAGGAAGTGAGAGGAAATCTACCCCTTGGAAGGAAAATTCTCTCCTGTAAGAATTAATATGGGAGAAAGGTGTCTCCTCTCTACTGATGCTTTATCACCAATCCTTGTTTCAATAAAAACACCACATTTCAAAAACAGTTGTCATTGGGACGCAAAGTGAGGTGAAATGTTCTCAACAGGGGCACCGACAGCAAAAAAAATGTGACAGGGGTGATAACCGTTCCCTATGTTTTCCAAAAAGCTAAAAAAAAAGGAATTTGGCTTGGAGCTACACTTAAATAATGCAGCTGTTCAAAATTACAAACAGATTCTACATAAGAACAAACCTACAGTCCCTGTCTTGTATGCACCGCCTGTATACGGCTGTTCAGTAGACATGTGCATTCGTTTTCGTCCGAATGCATTTTCGTCCGAATTTCAGCTATTTTCGTTATCGTTTTAACAAACGAAAACGAAAGCACAGAATCCGAAAACCGAAAGATCCGACATAAACAAATGCTTTATTTTCGTTTTCGTTGCTACAACAGTTCGATATAGATAGGAGATTCGACGTGACGCTGACAATAACAATCTGTGTCTATCGAACCTGTGGTCGAATGTGCCTAACCTTAACTCTATTAGTCCAAGATTATTCTACATAGGAGAGAAAAGATTCGACATTATAGAGAGAAAAGATTCGACATAGGAGAGAAAAGATTCGACATAGGAGAGGAAAGATTCGACATAGGAGAGGAAAGATTCGACATAGGAGAGGAAAGATTCGACATAGGAGAGGAAAGATTCGACATAGGAGAGGAAAGATTCGACATAGGAGAGGAAAGATTCGACATAGGAGAGGAAAGATTCGACATAGGAGAGGAAAGATTCGACATAGGAGAGAAAAGATTCGACATAGGAGAGGAAAGATTCGACATAGGAGAGGAAAGATTCGACATAGGAGAGGAAAGATTCGACATAGGAGAGGAAAGATTCGACAAAAGAGAGGAAAGATTCGACACAGGAGAGGAAAGATTCTTCATAGGAGAGGAAAGATTCGACATAGGAGAGAAAAGATTTGACATAGGAGAGAAAAGATTTGACATAGGAGAGAAAAGATTCGACATTATAGAGAGAAAAGATTTGACATTATAGAGAGAAAAGATTCGACATAGGAGAGAAAAGATTCGACATTATAGAGAGAAAAGATTCGACATAGGAGAGAAAAGATTCGACATTATAGAGAGAAAAGATCACTGCTTGTGGGCGGAACATTCGACCGGAAATGTATGATTGCAGAGTCGTACAGTTTCGCTGCTCCGTCGAATCTTCTTTGAACATTCGACAGACACCATAAGCCTTCAATGACAGATTCGACCTTAATTAATTCAGATTTTCGGACGAATGCAATTTTTAACGAAAAACGAAATAAATAAAAACGAATTTCGGGAGTAACTTAATAAATTTATTTTTCGGACGAAAACGAAATTCCGAAACGAAATATTTCAGTGTGCACATGTCTACTGTTCAGAGTATATAGGGCCTTTTTTATTTTGTGTGCGGGGTTCCCCTTAATATCCATACAAGACCCAAAGGGGCTGGTAATGGGCTGGGGTATGGGGGGGGGGTTGATGGGGTAGCTATGCCATTTTTCCTAAAGATTTTCATCCATATTACCGGGACCAGACATTGCATTAAAGCCGCAAGCAGTTTTAAATGGCTTTTTTTCCTTTAGAAATGTTATTTTGTGCAGGGACAGTTCTAAACACGGGAAACACGTGGCACTTCACAGGCATACTTTAGACACCCCCCAGGTACAATATTTAAAGGAATATTTTACTTTTTTTTTTCACTTTATGCATCATTAAAATGACTGCTCCCGGAAAACGTCTGTTTTTAAAACTTATTTTTGCATTGATACATGTCCCCTGGTGCAGAACCCGGGTTCCCAAACTCTGTTTCGGACAATAACATGGATAATAGTCGTTATAATTAGCACTTTACAATCCGAACGTTCGCATCCACTGTATTTAATAGGGTTCTAATGTTCGTGCGAACTTTCGGTCCGTTCGCGGGTTCTGGTGCGAACCGAACCCGGGGGTGTTCGGCTCATCACTAGTCTTCAGCTCACTACCAAACCCTCTACCTCCCCATTCAGTGCTCCAATAAACTACACTCATGGTCCCTGTTTGAGCAGTGGTTTGATGTTCTAGTGTTCTGCTAGTACAGGGTATTGTAACGCATTTAACAGCAAATAAAAAAAAAAAAAAAAAGCCCTCAAGTATTATTGTTTATGCAGCCAGGCTTCCTTACAGAAAAAAACGATGAAGCTTCATTTGTTTCTGTCAGTTTTAGTAAAATATAACTGTCTATAATTTAATTTAGCAGTGTTTTTTAACACCATTACATTACAGATATATATTTTGTTTGTTTGTTTTTTAAAACATAGTTTCTTTAATTTCAATAAAGACAGTTGTAGTTTGCATAGGTGTGCACCCCAAATGTATTAAAACATGGACGGTGTCAGTAGAGCAGTGGACTTGTCAGTAGAACAGAGGTTGATGTCAGTAGGACTGTGGACAGTGTCAGTAGCTTTTTATTTTTATTATTTTAATCTTTTTATTTTTTACAATTTTTTTTTCGGGGCCATTGGTGCAATATCAGCAGGGGGAATCTGCACCTCAAGCGGTGATTAGGGAGTGCCCAGGCACATCCGGCACACCCCCTGCGCACGCCTATGGTAGTTTGTCATATTTGTTGTCTGAAAACAACATAAAAATAAAGTCAGAGGGACTCATAATCCAGCCATTGAAGCTGTTTCAAAGGTGAGATCTTTAACAAACATGCATGTTTGTTAGATAATTAAGTTTGAACCATGGAAAGAGAAGGGGGATCAATTAGGTGTTGGTTTATTTAAGAAAAATCCAAAAAGGTTGATATCTTCAATGCAGTTGAGCGCTTTGTCCTCCAATAATTCTTATCTAGGGATGTCTGTCATAGTAGGGGAGACCTACAGATATAAGATTGTTGTTGGTTGTAATAGAAACCAAATTGATTGAATTTTCTGTAATTTAAGCACCTGCCAGATGAAGAGATCCTATCACCATAAATGTTACTTACAAATAGCTCATGAGTACATCAGATCACTTCCCATAGATTTTTACACAAAAGAAATGAAGTAGTCATTAACTTTACACTTTGCAATTTCTATTTGAAAAAATAGACAAACTCTCTTATTTCACACCACAGGATTTCTTAAGGCAGTTGCTGATGTAAAGAAAAAATACAATGGGAACAACCAACAAGCACAGTGAAACAACAGGCTCAACTTTAAGTATTCTGGGGTGACACAGACATTCTATTATACTTTAAAATAGTTTTAAAAAATGGAAAAAAGAGAAAACCATAAAAGAAAGCTGTGAAATACAAAACTGTTGATTAGGTAACACAAGTACTAAAATTAAAGACAGAAAATCAAGGCTCACACAAAAAGAAACACTTTGCTGTGGCAAATGAAATGAAAGGAAACATGTTATAAAAGTGATATTCATGCCTTGTACACACGATCGGATTTTCCGTCGGGATAAACTCAGATGGATTTTTTTCGATGGAACTCCATTCAAGCTGTCTTGCATACACACTGTTACACCAAATTCCGACCGTCAATAATGCGGTGACGTACAACACTATGACGAGCCGAGAAAAATTAAGTTCAATGCTTCTGAGCATGCGTCGACTTGATTCTGAGCATGCATGTTTTTTTCTCCATCGGAGTTCCATACAGACGAACATGTTCTCTTTCTAACTCTGTCGGAATTTCCAACGGAAAAAGTCAGATGGGGCACACACACGGTCGGAATATCTGATGAAATGTCTAATGCAAATTAAATGACTTTAATTATTTTTGAGTACCTGACTTGTTCTTGCTCTAAACTGGCTACAAGTACCACTTCTGTATTTGCAGATTACACCAAGCTATGTAGTGGAAAAACATCCTTACAGGATATCTCAACTTACTAGCAGACCTTAATGCCCTATTTAACTGGACAACTTTGTGGCAAATGAGGTCTAATATTGACAAATGTTATTGTATGCACTTGGATGATAAACTCTTGCATGCATCATAAAATCTAAAGCCTCGTACACACGACCGAGTTTCTCGTCGTAACAATCTCGTCGTTTTTTTCGACGAGATTCTTGTTAACCTTGACGAGTTTCTCGTCAAGCTTTCCATGCATACACACTGACAATTCCAAATTTCCTCGTTGTTCTCCGTGGTCACGTCCAGCACGTACGACGGCACTATAAAGGGGAAGATCGATTTCCTTGGCGCCACCCCTTGGGCTGCTTTTGCTGATCTCGCGTTACCGCGTGTGAAGTAAAAGTTTGGGAAGAGACGATTCGCGCTTTTCAGTCTTCGTGCTTTTCAGTTCGTTTTCTGAGGTTCAGTTTGAGCTTGTGGGTTCGTATCTTGACTTTCAGGGTGTCTAGGCAGGTCGTATCTGTTTTACAGTGCGTTCTTGCCCGTTCGTTTCTGATTTTCAGTTCGTTATTCATAGGCCTTGCTGTTCTAAAGTGCGTTCTGTTCTGTACGTTCTGATAAGACGACCGTTTCCTAGCCATGTCGCCTGGACGTTCTCGTCGTCGAGTTCATGCTGTGCGTGCGCTTGGTGTTGGTCTGCTTGTTTTGGACCAAGACCAGTCCATGAACGGTGTGAGGAGGAGTTCATGGACCAAGAATTGGTTGCTCCAGCGGGACCAATTCTGCCATATGCCTCTGCTGCGGGAGATCGTCGAGAATAATCCTGAGGACTACAGGAATTTTCTGCGGATGTCTGACCCCGTTTTTCAGGAACTGTTGGCTTTGGTGTCCTCCTACATTACCAGGAAGGACACCGTTATGTGGGAAGCCATCAGTGCTGAGCAGAGGCTCATCGCCACGTTACATTATCTGGCGACAGGGAGAAGTCTGCAGGACTTGAAGTTCACGACAGGCATCTCCCCCCAGGCTCTGGGCCTCATAATCCCAGACACCTGTTCTGCCATTATACAAGTCCTGCAGGAGGACTATATTAGGGTAAGTTTTCTCCATTAACATCACATTTTATGTATTTCATGTATGCTAATGTATGGTATTTCTTTCATCCTTCCCTAATTACCATGATTGTAATATGCTGAGAATGTCCCCTTTGTCCCCATGCATGCTGGAAGCTTTAGATTGCCCCTTTTTTCTCCTCCATGCATATTTCCCTTCACTAACCCTTCCAGCAGGGGCGCCTGTTGCTCCAAATGTTTGGGGGTCCAACCCCAATTTAGGAAATAAACTTCCTCCTTTTTTGCGACTGTGCCTATTAAACGCCCCCAGTTGCCCCCTCCAATGCAGCCATTTTGTCCCCTCCAATGCAGCCATTTTGTCCCCTCCAATGCAGCCATTTTGTCCCCTCCAATGCAGCCATTTTGTTCCCTCCAATGCAGCCATTTTGTTCCCTCCAATGCAGCCATTTTCCCCCCAGCCCTGCACTTACCTTCTTGTGGTCAGCGCCATCCTTCTTCTGTCCTTGATGTCTTCTCCTGCCCTTGATGTTGCATCAGCCAATCATGTTACCATTAAACAGACTTGGTGAACATGATTGGCAGAGCAGCCTGTCAGTGTTTACCCAAGGAATGCCCCCCCCCTGCGTCACCTATTTAACTTTTATGAAGCCAATTACATCCCTCAGGCTGTAATGTGCAAGCCTATTTGCCTCCCTGTTTCTGATATGCAATTTTCACCCCATAAATGTTGCAGTTATTCATATGTTGGTCGCTTAACAGGGGGCCATCCACCTGAATAGTGGGCGGCATTGACAATACATAGGTTAATGCAAGGCATGAACCGATGTATTGTTCGGAGTGACGGGCACAGGAGAGAGGGGGCAGTGCTCCAGCGCCCACTCTGGTCGCACCGCCACTGCAATGCTATCCTGTGGCCAAACACATCTACCCCCCCCCCAAAATATTTTTTTAATGGACCATCAGAGGGGGTGATGAATATGAAACATGAGCCTTCCATTATACTTCTTAAAAACAGATTAATAAACTGAGAATTTGATTGATGTTGGCCACTAATGTTTTTTATTATAATCTCCTTGTAATTTAATATTTTAAAATTCTAATTTTCCTTCATCTTGTTTGTCTCCCCAGCTTCCTTCCACGCCACAGGAATGGCAGACTGTGGCATCGGAGTTTGCCACGCGGTGGGACTTCCCCAACTGCGGTGGTGCCATAGACGGGAAGCACGTCTGCATCGTGCCGCCACCCCGTTCTGGGTCCTACTACTTCAACTACAAGGGGTTTCATAGCATTGTGCTGATGGCGGTGGTGTCAGCACGGTATGAATTCCTCTATGTTGATGTAGGGAAGAATGGCTGGATGTCCGATGGGGGATCCTTCATCCAGACGGAGTTTGCCCTCCGTCTCCAGAGTGACGACCTTGCATTGCCACCGGATGCAGGGAATGTTGAAGGACTCCCCTTTGTTTTTTTGGCTGATGAAGCCTTCGGGCTCGGACCGCATCTTATGAGGCCATTTCCTCAGAGGACCCTGACCCCAGAGAAGAGGGTGTTCAATTACGAGCTGGCCAGGGGCCGAAGAGTCGTTGAAAATGCCTTCGGCATAATGGCCAGCCGGTTCCGCATTTTTATGACTTCCATCCACTTGGCGGACTACAAAATAAACTATGTAGTTTTATGCTGCTGTGTGCTACACAACTTTCTCAGCAGAAAATCCACTTCTTATATGGCCACAGTATTGCCTGAGGCTGGACTTTCATCTGCAAATCCCCTGCCGGGCCTTGAATCTGCCCGTCCTGGCTTGCCCCCCCAAAATGCCCGTGAGGTTCGGGAGAAATATATGCAATATTTCACGGGTAGGGGGGCAATTTCTATGCGAGGCTATGCCTAAAGATTCATGGAGAATGAGCTAAATAAAAATCTGATTTCAACTTTTAACTTTTGTTTGTTTCCTGTCTCCTAGTTTGTCTTTGTCAGGGTCACCTGTGGCCAGGTGACAGATGCACACCGTAGGGGGACAGGAGTGCACCGCGAGGTAGTGAACCCTATGGCTGGCTTCTGTGGATAGGAAACTGGGTGGTTGTGGAAAGCGGGACCAGAGGAGCACAACCGGGATCCCAACGGAAGCGAGAGCCAAGATTCCCCAGGGCGCGGAGTCTAAGACCCAGCTGGTCTTCTCCAGGGCCTCTAGTGGTGAGGATGTTACGCTGCAGGCTGGGACCAGGTCGCGGCCCCTGGAGTTTCCTAGCTCACGCCCCGTAGGATAAGGGGAAGCAGCAGCACACGATAGAGAGAACCGAATAACAAGCCGAAGGTCAGGGGCCACAAGCAGACAAGGATAACGAAGAACGGGCCGAAGGTCAAGGGTCACGAGCAGACAGGGATGGTCAGGGACAAGCCAATAACGTAACAGAGAGACAGACGTAGCACACGGCAGGCAGGAACCCAAACACACAATGCCTAACAAACACGTTGATCAGCAAAGCAGGCTTGCAGTGCACAGGTTAATATAGTGTTCAGTGATAGGGCCTGGGGTGGAGTCAGGCTGGGAGGAGATTATAAAGGAAGCCAGGTGAAGGAGGTCTGGTCTCTAGATGAACACATGAGGAGGAAGGTAAGATGGCAGACAGACATTAATGCATATCCATGACAGTACCCTCCCTCTTACGAGGCCTCCCCCTTCCCCGCCTGGGCCCAGGTTTAGAGGGAAACTTCAGATGAAACTCCTTTAACAGACGAGGTGCAAAGACCTCAGATGCAGTGATCCAAGACCTCTCCTCAGGACCAAACCCTTTCCAATGAACGAGGTACTGAAGAACGCCTTTACAGAGTCGGGAGTCCAGAATTTGACTGATCTCGTACTCCTGATTATCCTCAGAGACAGGCGCCACGGTAGGAAGAGGACGAGAGAATTTATTGAGGACTAAAGGCTTTAGAAGAGCAACATGAAAGGAGTTAGTGATTTTAAGGCTCTTAGGAATCTGGAGTTTGAAACAAACCGGATTCAGTTTAGCAGTTACCGTGTATGGACCGATGAATCGTGGAGCAAACTTCAGAGAAGGAACTCGGAGCTTGATGTTCCTGGTAGAGAGCCAGACTTTGTCCCCTGGCTGAAGAGAAGGCGGTTTACGCCTGCGGCGGTCGGCAAAGCCTTTGAATTTTTCAGCAGCTGCCCGGAGGGAATCATGAACGTGACCCCAAACGGAATTGAGAGACTCCTGAACCGAAGCCAAAGCTGGAATGTCTGGAGAACAGATCATAGGAAGAGGAAGTTGAGGGTGTTTTCCATAAACTGTGAAAAAGGGTGTCTTCTGCGAACTGGTATTCACATGATTGTTATGGGAGAATTCTGCCCACGGGAGTAGAGAGGACCAATCGTCATGGTGAGAAGACACAAAGGTGCGAAGAAAGACCTCTAACTCCTGATTAACCCTCTCAGTCTGTCCATTGGATTGGGGATGGTAAGAAGAAGAAAAATCCAAGACAATATTGAGGGATTTGCAAAAGGCTCTCCAAAAACGAGACGTGAATTGGACTCCCCTGTCGGAAACAATATGAGAAGGGACCCCATGTAGGCGGAGAATTTCTCGAATGAAAATGGGAACCAAGGCAGGGGCAGAAGGAAGACCAGGAAGAGGAACAAAATGAGCCATCTTGGAGAATCGATCGATTACCACCCAAATGACTGTATTATTCTCAGACAGTGGGAGATCGGTGATAAAATCCATGGCAATATGGGCCCAGGGTTCCTTAGGAATAGGCAAGGGCATGAGGAGACCAGCAGGAGCTTGTGTGGAGGATTTGGACTGAGCACAGACATGACAAGCTTTAACGTAGTCTTTGACATCTGAGCGGAGATTAGGCCACCAGTAGTGACGACTGATGAGTAGGAAGGACCGGAGGAATCCAGAATGCCCTGCCACCTTGGAATCATGTCCCCAACGAAGGATCTTAGCTCTTAGCTCAGAGGGGACAAAGGTCTTACCAGGCGGAATTTTAGACTTCAGGGTGGTAGAGTGGGCAACAATGCATGAGGTGGGAATGATCGGCTCAGGTTCAGGGGCGGACTCCTCGTCCAAAGTGTCAAATGACCTAGAGAGCGCATCAGGCCGACCGTTGCAGGAACCAGGTTTGTAGGTAATCGTGAAATTAAAACGGGCAAAGAAGAGACTCCACCTGGCCTGTCTAGGATTCAGACGTTTAGCATTCTGTAGATACTGTAAATTCTTGTGATCGGTAAAGATCGTTATGGAGTGAGGGGAACCCTCCAAGAGATGACGCCACTCCTCTAACGCCAATTTAATTGCGAGAAGTTCCCGATCACCGATGGCATAATTCCTCTCTGCCAGAGAATTTTTTTTGGAGAAGAACGCACATGGTTGGCGTCTCTTCTCAAAGATTTGAAGAAGCACAGCTCCCACCCCCATTGAGGAAGCGTCCACTTCAATAAAAAATGCATTCCCAGGATTTGGTCTCCTCAAGAGGGGGCCAGAAACAAAGGCCTGTTTCAGGTTGTGAAATGCAGAGACAGCTTCGGGAGGCCAGTCTCTGGCATTCACACCCTTCTTGGTCAAAGCGATAATAGGCGCGGCAATGGAAGAGTAATTCCTTATGAACTGCCTATAATAATTAGTGAAGCCAAGAAAGCGCTGTGTGGCCTTGAGGCTAGCAGGAAGAGGCCAGTTGGTGATAGCCAAGACCTTCCCAGGGTCCATACGAAGCCCCGAACATGAGACAAAGCACCCCAAAAACAGGACCTCAGAACATTCAAAGGAACATTTCTCCAGCTTGGCATAGAGATTGTTCTCTCTAAGACGTTGAAGTACAGTGCGGACATGGTTTCTGTGGACGAGCAGATTTTCAGAAAAGATCAGAATGTCATCCAGATAGATGACAACAAACTGGTACAGCAGATCTCTGAAGATTTCATTGACAAAGTTTTGAAACACGGCTGGAGCATTACACAGACCAAAAGGCATCACCAGATATTCGTAATGCCCGTCTCTAGTGTTAAATGCAGTCTTCCATTCGTCACCCTCCCGTATTCGAATGAGATTGTACGCGCCTCTGAGATCCAACTTGGTGAAAATGGAGGCACCCTTCAACCTATCGAATAGCTCAGATATTAAGGGTAAGGGGTATCGATTTTTAATAGTAACCGCATTTAAACCCCGATAATCGATGCAGGGTCTTAAGGTACCATCCTTTTTGGCAACAAAAAAGAACCCTGCCCCTGCAGGCGATGAGGATTTCCGGATGAACCCTCTCTCCAGATTCTCTGCTACATACTCCGACATGGCCTGGGTCTCTGGGATGGACAGAGGGTAGGTACGACCCCTGGGTAGAGTTGCTCCGGGGACAAGATCAATAGCACAGTCAAAAGACCTGTGGGGAGGAAGCACCTCAGCTGATTTTTTACAGAACACATCCCGGTAATCGCTGTATGCGGCGGGAAGATCAGAAGAAACAGAAGTGGCAGCAACCGGAAGACTCTCCTTGGGGGTCACCTTGAGAAGACACGACGAGAAACATGAGGAACCCCAGGCCAGGATCTGCCCAGAGACCCAGTCCACATGTGGAGAGTGGAGCTGTAGCCAAGGGAGGCCCAATACAACTGGGGTAGAGGCCTTGGGTAGAATAAGAAAGGATATCCACTCCTGGTGGAGAATCCCTACCGACATCCTAATGGGTAGCGTCTGGAAGCGAATAGGGCCCCCTGGGAGAACAGTGCCATCAATTGCCGAGACTACCAATGGGGTAGTGAGAGGTGAAAGGGTAAGCTTCATAGAAGAAGCAGTTCTCCAATCCATGAAATTGCCGGCAGCCCCGGAATCCAGGTATGCAAGGGTTGACTGAGGAGAAGTGCCTACATGAAGGGACACCGGCAAGAGCAGGCGAGAAGGTGATGTTTCTGGGTCCAATACTCCACCTTCCAAATGTATTAGACCCGAGCGTTTCCCGGACGAAGCGAGCAGGAGTCACGAAAATGACCCTTGCCCCCACAATAGAGGCACAAGCCCAGAGTTCTGCGCCTAGCACGTTCTTCGGGGGTTAGTCTGGTCCGGCCCAGCTGCATAGGTTCTTCAGCAGGTAGAGGATGCTCCACGGAATGAAGGGAGGGGAGCTCAGACTGGCTAGGACCCAGAGAGTGCTGGCGTCTTTTTTCTAAGGACCTCTCTTGAAAACGAATGTCGATCTGGTTGCATAATGAAATTACATCGTCCAGACCGACGGGAATGGCTCTTCCCGCTAATTCGTCTTTCACTCGGTCAGAGAGGCCATGTAAAAAGGTAGCGACCAGGGCCTCATTATTCCAGCTCAATTCAGCTGTGTGGATACGGAACTGAAGAGCATATTGCCCCACTGAACTAGATTCTTGGCGAAGACGTAAGACAGCACTAGCCGCTGAAGAAGCCCGAGCCGGCTCTTCGAAGATATTACGAAAGAGCTTCAAGAATTCGGACAGACTGGAAACCACCGGATCGTTCCTCTCCCACAGGGGGGCAGCCCAGGCCAAAGCTTCACCGGAGAGGAGGGAAACGATATAGGCTACCTTAGCCCGGTCAGATAGGAAGCTTTGAGGCTGAAGCTCAAAATGAATAGTGCATTGGCTGAGAAACCCCCTGCAGGCCTTGGAGTCCCCAGAGAAACGGAACGGAGCTGGCAATCTTAGTGAGTGTGAGGCTGCGACTGGTGCGATAGGTACAGCCGCTGGTTGTACTTGGGGTTGCGGATTCGGGGTTCCCAAGGAGACCTGAAGCTGCTCGAATCGAGAAGCCAGATCCTGGAGGAATCGCATCACCTGGGTCTGATTTGATTCCTGGGTCTCAAGTCTGCGAACTATGCCCTGCAATGGATCATCCGCGGGAAGCGGGATGTCAGCCGGGTTCATGGCTGATCAAACTGTCAGGGTCACCTGTGGCCAGGTGACAGATGCACACCGTAGGGGGACAGGAGTGCACCGCGAGGTAGTGAACCCTATGGCTGGCTTCTGTGGATAGGAAACTGGGTGGTTGTGGAAAGCGGGACCAGAGGAGCACAACCGGGATCCCAACGGAAGCGAGAGCCAAGATTCCCCAGGGCGCGGAGTCTAAGACCCAGCTGGTCTTCTCCAGGGCCTCTAGTGGTGAGGATGTTACGCTGCAGGCTGGGACCAGGTCGCGGCCCCTGGAGTTTCCTAGCTCACGCCCCGTAGGATAAGGGGAAGCAGCAGCACACGATAGAGAGAACCGAATAACAAGCCGAAGGTCAGGGGCCACAAGCAGACAAGGATAACGAAGAACGAGCCGAAGGTCAAGGGTCACGAGCAGACAGGGATGGTCAGGGACAAGCCAATAACGTAACAGAGAGACAGACGTAGCACACGGCAGGCAGGAACCCAAACACACAATGCCTAACAAACACGTTGATCAGCAAAGCAGGCTTGCAGTGCACAGGTTAATATAGTGTTCAGTGATAGGGCCTGGGGTGGAGTCAGGCTGGGAGGAGATTATAAAGGAAGCCAGGTGAAGGAGGTCTGGTCTCTAGATGAACACATGAGGAGGAAGGTAAGATGGCAGACAGACATTAATGCATATCCATGACAGTCTTAGTGCCAAGTGTATTTTCCTTTAGTAAATAACAACCATTTCACTATGTAACCTTAAAAAAAAAACACAAATAAGGTTAGAGCATATTGGAAAAAGAAGCTACACGTGGTTTGTGTTCAAACATTTTACTCTGTGCACATTCACACACATGTTTACTTTATTTTTTATTTTTTTTGCCTGGCCACAAACCGCCAATTCTTTTCTTAGGAAAATACAAAAACAACAGTTGCATTCCAAAAAGTACAACATTGGATATCTCTGAGCAATCTGAGACATTCACTTACACAAACTATGTCTCTATGTGCCCGTCCTAATATGGGGTCTTGCCACCCCTTGCCCAGCCAAAAATTTAATATGCACACATTTTGTAGTAATTTTCAATAGGGATTTTAGACTCCTGATCCCTATTGTCAACATGTGCTATCTGCCATCAGGGGTGATCAATGGACGTGTTTTGGGGGTGCAACCCCTTCCTCAGTTCACCTACTTTAGATACGAGGAAGGGGTTGCACCCCCAAAAGACGTACATGGATATCCCCTGATGGCAGATAGCACATGTTGACACACTGTGTGCATATTCAATTTTTGGCTGGTTTGATTGTCAAAAAGAGTTTAAAAGGTTGAAGAACAGTCATTCCTGAAACAAAAATGGGGGTTTGGTTGCCTTATTCGATTCTCCCCAATACATCTAGAATGTCTTTAAATGTTTGATCCATCACATGAATTCTTTATTTTATTCTGTCCAGTTCCGTGCTACATTCCATCACTTGCTGTATTATTCGGAGGGCACTGTCAGCAGAGAAACGTGTACTATCCTTCACCACAACATTTACATCCCCTAAAAACAACATACAAAAGGTATTATAACTCTGCAGGCCTACATCTCTTACCTGAAGCTGTGGTGACAGATACTGACCTGTTGTGGTGACCAGTTCCACAACGTCATCCACCTCTCCTTCCTGCACTTCTCCTTCCTCCACCTCAACTTCCTCAACATCCTTCGGTTGTGGGTCTTTGGGAGTTTGGGGTTGTTGTGAAGCTGTGGGGTTCCTTTGCTCCCTGGTGTGTTCTCCCAGTCTTCTCTCCCCTATGAGAATCAAACAAAAGGTCTATTTATCACACTGAAATTCTCTATGAAAAATAAAAACAGGCTAAATTGTTTGGAAGTGGGGTACAAGTGTGTGTTTGTGCGGAATTTAAAGATGAATGCATTATTTGGAAACAAAAATATGTTTAGTATTCACCTTTTGGATGTAAATTTTTAGACATGGAGGCACCACAAAAATTCACTGATGCACCTGTGTGGGACACCCAAAAAAGGCGGTTATGGTGGCCCACACTATAGTGCTCCAAAGTACAGATGTGGTACCAGCTGCTGAGTGTCCTCTCCTTTACACTGATTAAAGTTTGCATTTCATTCTCTTTACAAACACATCATCTAGCCGAAAATTTAGGAACAACAATTTGTAAAAAACAGGCAGATGTCTATTTTCTTTTGTGGCTGTAAAATAAGCCAAAACAGCGGATAGTGGCCGAACGAAGTGTCTGTAACGTAACGAACGATTACTGTGCCAAACCAAGTTCAAAATAGGAAATTTTGGAAAGGAGTCCAATATGAAAAAAAAAAAAAAAAAGAAGCAACATGTAATTTGAGAAAACATTAATAGCAGAAAAGTGTACATTTTACTTACTTTTTGCTAGCATTCTCTTAATGCTCCTTAACTGCTCTGGCTCCCTCAGTTTGAGGTCTGACCACCTCTTTCTGAGCTGCTCATTTGAGCGTTTCACCCCGAAATTCTTCTTCAGACTCTTCACGACTTTCTTCAGGATTTTGGCCTTCCTTCTATTAGGTTTGCTATACGGCCCATGCTTTGCGTCATAATCCGACTTGAGCAATATGTCCACCATCTCCGCCATCTCCGCAAAAGACATATTAGATGCCTTGAATTTCCTCCTTGATCGTGACGTTTCCTCAGTCTCCGGGCTTGTCTCCTCCTCGTTATTTGAGGAATTATCAGACACCTGCTGTAAATCCGCCATATCTGTCTGCGCGCCGAAAGAGAAGGGGCGGGGAAAAGATCTTAGTTAGAACGTCATGGGCGGGTGACGTGTGCGGAGCGACGTGTACGTAGTTTGATGCATGCGTGGTGTATATATAGCAAACACACATGTGACTATACTATGTTCGTTGTGCGGAGAGAGGAGTTCAAGTGACGGACGTGCGAACTAAGGTATGTGATTTTGTGACTTTGACAAATTGTTGGCCTATACTGTCTGAAGAATGTTGTAGGATATATATGGTGACTACGATTTTAAGGAGGTTAGACTGTGTGCCTCACATTAGTTATATATTATTTATTTTACTTGCAGATACAATATGAATGTCTTTATTAGCGACAAAGAATTCCTGGCGGAATTTATAGACCGGGTAAGGGAGCTGCCCGCTCTGTGGGAAACCAAAAACCCCATACACAAAAAAAAAGGGGTGAGAAAAGCAGCGCTGGAGACCCTGCTCCCATTTGTGCATACCAAGGTGCCCACAGCCACAGCAAAACAGGTGGACACTAAAATTGGGAGCTTGAGAGGCACATACAGGAATGAACGCTCTAAGGTCCTGGCTTCTCAGAGGTCAGGAGCAGCAGCAGATGATGTGTATGTCCCCAATTTGTGGTACTACAGCAGGATGTCCTTTCTGGATGACCACATTGAGGCAAGGCCATCACTCTCCACTCTTCCCCCCAGAATTCCCTGCAGCCAACCTGAGCCTTCTCTGGAGCAAGAGGAGGCAGCCATCCTGGATGAACCTGATTTGGCCATCTGGAGCCAGGTATAGTATTTATAGAAAATGTATTGGGATAAAATTAATGTTTGACAAATATGTCAAGATGACAAACAAACTATTTTGGGTTCCACAAGTGAAATCAAGATCTTGAGACATTAGTCTGGCCTAAATTGGGTGCAAAATAGTCAATCTGATGTAGTTGTAAATTGGTCAAAATGATTTCTGGATTTACATTCGAATTGCTTCAATCATGATCTGAATTTTGGATGCAAAGATTAAACCAACATATTAAACTATGTCCCTTTTTCATACACAGGATGAAATCAGCCAGGAGGAGGGTCTGGAAACTGTCAGGCAGGAGGAGGCAGGGCCCAGTGGCAGGCAGGAGGTGGCAGGGCCCAGTGGCAGCCAGGAGGTGGCAGGGCCCAGTGGCAGCCAGGAGGTGGCAGGGCCCAGTGGCAGCCAGGAGGTGGCAGGGCAAAGGAGAAGCACCAGATCACAGGTGCCTCCCATCCGACTTCCCAAAAGAAGCAGGAGGGACAGGACCACCAGTGAGGCAGAAATGGCTGTTATTCGAGAGGCCCATGCCACCCTCAAGGAGCCCACATCCCCTGAAGAGGCCATTGCCGGTCTAGTGGAGGCAAAGCTCAAGGTGATGAGCATGGAGCAACGCCTCCTATGCGAGCCCCTGCTCATCACCTTGCTGAACAAGGGGGTGATGGAAAAAATTACCCCCAATACCGCAATTTGTGAGGTGGCACAACTGTCCCAACCTCAACCTCCTCCTCCACCTTCTTCTTCTGCCCCACCCCCTTCTCCTCAACCTCCTCCTCCACCTTCTTCTTCTGCCCCACCCCCTTCTCCTCCACCTCCACCATCTTCTTCTGCCCCACCCCCTTCTCCTCCACCTCCACCTTGTTCTTCTGCCCCACCCCCTTCTCCTCCACCTCCACCTTGTTCTTCTGCCCCACCCCCTTCTCCTCCACCTCCACCTTGTTCTTCTGCGCCACCCCCTTCTCCTCCACCTCCTCCTGACAGGAGTACCCCTCCAGTGGCCCAGCCTCCAGCCACACGAAGAAGGAAGGCTGCAGAGAAGGCTTCAGGGAAGGTTGCAGGGAAGGTTGCCAGGAAGACGAGGAAGTGATGGCCTTGCTTCATTGTGGTCGGACAGAAGGCAGCCTGTTGTAGTACCACACACTTGGGACATATATCTCACCTGCTGCTGTTCCTGACCTCTGGGAGGCCAGCATCAGATTGTGCTCAGAAATGTTGGCCTTCTCTCAAGCTCCCAATTTTAGTGTCCACACATGGTTGATGTGTGCTCTGGGGTCCCTGGGATGCACAAATGGCAGCAGGTTCTCCAGCGCTGCCTTCTCTTTATTTTATTTCAAACATGAATAAATGTTATTTTTGTTTAAGCTCATACTTGACTATGTGTATTTTTAAAATATTTTAAATTTAGCTTTGGAGTAAGCAGAGACATTTGACAGCCAAAAAAAGGGACAGATAACAACCCCAAAAAAAGAATAACAATCCGATTTAAAAAAAAATAGGGTGTAAAATTTAACAAATATATATTAAAATATTCAATGGGAGATCACTATCAAAACATTGCCAAATTACAATTAACATCAGTTTGAAAAATCTAAAAATGTAAAATATTCAGAAGATCTTGCACGATATAATACACCTAAATCTTCTTAAGAGCAGCATGAAAAAGGTTAAAAAAAGATAGTCATAACACTGTGTGAATATCAGCAGCAAAAGAAGTTCATTCGTTTTGATTAATGTAACATTCTAAAGAAGATTTCAATGCACAACATTTAAACGATGCAATAATTTCGAGCGTGACGAATGTGCTATCTCCATTACGAAGGCTTGTTTTACCAGAAGATGCGCTCCCGTCTCATACTTGCTTCTGAGCATGCGCGCTTTTGGAAGAGTCGTAAAAGCATACACACGAACCATTTTCTCGTCACAAAACAGGCCGACGAGAAACACGACGAGGAAATCTGGAATCCTGACGAGAAAATAGAGAGCAGGTTCTCTATTTTCTCGTTGAGATTCACGGCAATTTTCTCGTCGTAAAACCATACACACGAACGGTTTTCTCGAGGAAAAAGCTCTCGCGGCACTTTTCTTGCCGGTTTTGGATGAGAAACTCGGTTGTGTGTACGAGGCTTTAGTGAAGAACAACTGGGGGGGTCAATGGTCAAGAAAGACCTGGGTGTTCTGGCAGTCTGGCAGATTATAGACTTAACCACTTCCCGACCGCCCACTGTATATATATATATATATATATATATATATATATATATATATATATATATATATATACATATATACACACACATACGTGGCCATTTAAATGCCTGCCATGTGGTCGCGAGCGCACCGCCGGCGGCACACTCCCGACCCTGCCGCCTTCCCCGTGAGTCGGACTGCGGGTCCCGCGGACTCGATCACCGCGGGGATCCCCGCAATCATCTCACGGAGGTATAAAGCGGGGAGATGCTTGTGTAAACAAGCATCTCCCCGCTCTGACTAGTGACAATGACACTGATCTCGGCTCCATGTACACGGAGCGGAGATCAGTGTCATGTGACACAGAGCCCATCCCCTTTACAGTAAGAAACACTATGCAGGAAACACTTAACCCCTACAGCGCCACCTAGTGGTTAACCCCTTCACTGCCAGTGTCATTTTTACAGTAACCAGTGCATTTTTATAGCACTGATCGCTGTGAAAATGACAATGGTCCCAAAAATGTGTCAAAAGTGTCCGATGTGTCCACCATAATGTCGCAGTCACGAAAAAAAATCACTGACCGCCGCCATTACTAGTAAAAAAAAAATAAAAAAAAAAAAAATGCCATAAAACTATCCCCTATTTTGTAAACGCTATAACTTTTGCGCAAACCAATCAATAAATGCTTATTGCGATTTTTTTTTTTACCAAAAATATGTAGAAGAATACGTATCGGCCTAAACTGAGGAAAAAAAAATGTATATATTTTTTGGGGATATTTATTATAGCAAAAAGTAAAAAATATTGATTTTTTTTCAAAATTGCTCTATTTTTGTTTAACAGCGCAAAAAATAAAAACCGCAGAGGTGAGCAAATACCACCAAAAGAAAGCTATAATTGTGGGCAAAAAAGGGCGTCAATTTTGTTTGGGAGCCACGTCGCACAACCACGCAATTGTCAGTTAAAGCGACGCAGTGCCGAATCGCAAAAAGTGGCCTGGTCTTTGACCACCCAAAAGATCCGGGGCTGAAGTGGTTAATAATAGTATTCAATGCCAAGCTGCAGCTTCTAAAGCTAGCAAAATACTTTCTTGTAATAAAAGAGGTAAAGACTGCAGAGAGAGAGAGAGACATCATTTTGCCCCTGTACAAAGTATGAATAAGATCCCATCTGGATTGTAAAGTTTATTTGTAGACACCAGTTCACAAAAGGATATTGGAGAAATAGACAAAGTGTAGAGAAGGCATGGAGGAGCTTGGCTAGGAAATATTAGTTAAACTCAATTGTTCTCTCTCAAGAAGAGGTGATTAGGGGGATATGATCTCCATGGAAATATACATAGGTGGTCCATATGATGAACCTGGTGTAAAGTTATTCACTCTCAGGTCATTACGGAGGACAAGAGGGCATGCTTTACATCTGGAAGAAAAGAGATTTAACCTCCACATAGGGAATGTTTCTTCACAATAAAAGCTATAAAAATGTGGAATAGACTCCCTCAAGAAAGAGTTGGATTTATTCCTAAATGCACAAAATATAATTGTATTAACAATTGTAGGTGATAACACCAGAAATGATTATTCCAAGGGATATCTGATTGCTTCCAGGAGGATCAGGAAGGATTTTTTTAAGGAAGCACTCTACTTGCACTGCAGGACCGTAGCATGTGGCAGGTCCGAGCATTCAGCAGACTTGCAGCAGGACACCCAGCATGTCACAGAAGTGTGATCGCATACAGCCGGGCAGGCACTTGAACGAGCCGGGAAACCAGGATCAAAGACAGGAGCATGGTCACAGGATAGCCAGGGTTGTCAACAGGCAGGCAGTGAGGTACCGAATCAGGAGCAGAGCCAAATTCAGGAATGAGCAGGGTCAGGAATTAGCAACAAGACAAGCAGGATTCAAGATCAGGTCAGGAGTAAGCTGGGTCAGTAACCGAGGGAACACACTGGAATTACACAGGACACAGGGAGCAGCTGAAGACCAGTCAGCATTAGAGCACAGACAGAGGCATCCTTAAATAGTCCGTCTGTCGCCAACATACATCGTGCACGTGCCTGTTCGCGTGCGCACATTTCTCTGCGCATGCGTATACCTGATTGCCCTAATGTGAAGTTTCGTGAGTGCATGCACATTTCTGTTAGCCAGGCGTCTCACAGGAATTCCCTGAAACAGTCCTGTTTAACAAAGATCATGGCAATGCTTGGCCTTTTCTGATCGTGCTCCAGTCTCTATAACCATTGACTTGACTGGATGTGGTCAAAGGATAGAAGCAAAAAAAAAAAAGGATCCTCTCTTTGTATTGTTTCCTTTATGTGAAATCACTGGTGTTCCTGCTGGTACCCTTGCTATTCTATTAAAAACTGACCACACTAAGCAGGGGAGCACACAGTGGTCAGTACACTAGCTTTGCTGGGAACTCATTGTACTCTCCTATAATGATCAGACTTGCCCTGATATGTCCCCGCTGTACAGCCATTCACTGGCAAGCTCAGTGTGCAGCTTCTTCTACTCCCCCCAGCTCGTATGCAGCTGAGAACAGAGGGAATGTGATAATTTATAAAAAAGGGGGAAAAAAAGTATTTATAACTATTTTTATATCTATACAAAATTGTTTTGCCTTTTTATTTCTATTTTAAAATGAATGAGTTGTTTTACAAGGTCATCATTTACGATCACTTTAATTTTGCCTGGCTTTAGCTAGTTACTCTTTTTTCAAGACAAAACTCTGGAGCCAACAAATAATGTCTCTAGGCAGTGCATTGTTTGTAGGTTGCAGTTTCAGAGCCCTATGTGCTGTGTGCCCACTCAAAGTTGATAGGAGAGTCTGCAGGTCTCTCTATCAAGTTATTACACACCGACTGCAAAGCTTGTGTGATATGGTCAGGGTTAACAGACTCAGATATATCCCTGACACTGATGTTAGGTCTCCCTCCTCTGTTATCTAGATCCTCCATGTGTCAGTTGAGGTTGTTAACATGAGAGTCCATTGCTGACTCCAGCTGAGATATGGATCTGTCTCTCCTGACTAGGGATGAGCCAAACCCCCCCCCCCCTCCTGGTTTGGTTCGCAGCAGAATATGCGAACAGGCAAAAAAATTGTGCGAACACCGTTAAAGTCTATGGGACGCGAACGGGAAAAATTTAAATGCTAATTTTAAAGGTTTTTATGCAAGTTAAAAGGGAAAATAATACTGGGAGTATGCTATAGGCCCCCTAACCTGAGGGAGGAGGGGAGACAGATCTCCAATCACAATTTGGATTAGCAGCAAGGATGGAGAGTGTTATCATAATCATGATTTTAATTATCCAAACATAGACTGGGCAGAGGGAACCACGCATTCATCTAAGGCTCGCCAGTTCCTAAATGTCTTGCAGGATGATTTTATGAGTCAGATGGTAGATGCACCAACTAGAAATAAAGCGTTACTGGATCTACTGATTACCAACAATAAAGACCTGATCACGGATGTGGAAATACGGGGCTATTAAGGTAACAGGTCAATTGGCTTCAGTATAAATCACACAAATAGGAAACATAAGGGGAATACAAAGACACTGAATTTCAAAGAGCCAACTTCCCTAAACTACGAACCCTTGCTAGAAGGCATAAATTGGGATAAAATCTTGGGAACAAAGAACACGGAGGAGAGATGGGTTTGCTTTAAGAGCATATTAAATAAGGGCATTAGCGAGGAAAAGTCCTGGATGGCTTAACTCCAATGTAAAAATGCATATAAAAGCAAAGGAGAAGGCTTTCAAAAAATACAAGGTTGAGGTATCATCATCAGTATTTAGACTTTATAAAGAATACAAAAAGAAATGTAACTGTGCAATTAGGGTGGCTAAGATAGAACATGAAAGACACATAGCGGAGTAGAGCAAAAAAAATCCCAAGAAATTATTTAAGTATGTAAACAGTAAAAAAGGGAGGACAGACCATATTGGCCCCATAAAGAATGAGGAAGGACATCTGGTTACAAAGGAAGATGGCAAAGGTATTGAATTTATTCTTCTCCCCAGTCTTCACGAGGGAATCGGGAGGCTTCAGTAACCAAAATTGCAGTGTCTATCCTCATGACACATCACAGGAAGTACCTCCATGGTTAACAGAGGACAGAATTAAAATTAGCTTTAGGAAATTTAACATTAATAAATCACTGGGACCAGATGGCTTGCACCCGAGGGTACTTAGGAAACTCAGTCAAGTAATTGCCAGACCATTGTTCCTAATTTTTACTGACAGTCTACTGACTGGAATGGTACCAGCTGATTGGAGAAAAGCCAATGTAGCACCAATATTTAAAAAGGGCCCAAATACATCACTGGGAATTACAGACCATTTAGCCTAACATCAATATGTAAGCTCCTGAAAGGGGATGATAAGGAACTATATACAAGATTTTAGTAATGAGAACGGTATCATTAGCAGTAATCAGCATGGATTCATGAAAAATCGTTCTTGCCAAACCAATCTATTAACCTTCTACGAGAAGGAGAGTTGCCATCAAGATAAAGGAAGGCCCGTAGATGTGGTGTATCCGGATTTTGCAAAAGAATTTGACACAGTTCCCCATTAACGTTTACTGTCCAAAATAAGGTCCATTGGCATGGACCATAGGGTGAGTACATGGATTGAAAACTGGCTATAAGGGCGAGTTCAGAGGGTGGTGATAAATAGGAAGTACTCTGAATGGTCAGGGGTGTGTAGTGGGGTCCACCAGGGTTCTGTGCTGGGACCAATCCTGTTTAATTTGTTCATAAATGACCTGGAGGATGGGGTAAGCAGTGCAATCTCTATATTTGCGGACAATACTAAGCTAAGCAGGGCAATAACTTCTCCACAGGATGTGGGAACCTTACAAAAAGATCTGAACAAATTAATGGGGTGGGCAACTACATGGCAAATGAGGTTCAATGTAGAAAAATTTAAAATAATGCATTTGGGTGGCAAAAATACAAATGCAATCTATACACTGGGGGGGAGAACCTTTGGGGCAATCTAGGATGGAAAGGGACCTGGGGGTCCTAGTAGATGATAGGCTCAGCAATGGCATGCAATGCCAAGCTGCTGCTAACAAAGCAAACAGAATATTGCCATGCATTAAGAAGGGGATTAACTCCAGAGATAAAACGATAATTCTTCCGCTCTACAAGACTCTGGTCCGGCCACGCCTAGAGTATGCTGTCCAGTTCTGGGCACCAGTCCTCAGGAAGGATGTACTGGAAATGGAGAGAGTACAAAGAATGGCAACAAAGCTAATAAAGGGTCTGGAGGATATTAGTTATGAGGAAAGGTTGAGAGCACTGAACTTATTCTCTCTGGAGAAGAGACACTTGAGAGGGGATATGACTTCAATTTACAAATACCGTACTGGTAACCCCACAATAGGGATAAAACTTTTTCACGGAAGGGAGTTTAACAAGACACGTGGCCACTCATTAAAATTAGAAGAAAAGAGGTTTAACCTTAAACTATGTAGATTTTTAAGGAATTGCTTAAACGTGCATCCTCACAGGGTGACACAGTGGATGCACAGGTATAAATGTGCCAACGTCCCGATATAGCAGGAAGAATATGAATGGACTAGAGAATGGACATTAGACGGCACATGGATAGATATTGTAAAAAACTAGGGGTTTTAATTTTAGGCAAAGTAATAAGAAATTACATATAAACATTCAAAAAATGACAGTCTATTTGTTCTTAGATACACGGCTCAGGCTAATGCTATACAATGCTTCAGAATTATACAACATAGATGCACTCCATCCTCCAATGAAATACATAACCAGCAACCAAAGGCTAGTGAGACAGTAAACGTGTGAAGCAGGTGGCGTTAGACATGGGTCCAATGTATCAGGTGTAGTCTTGAATTGCTCTACCAGTTTCGCAAATTAACGCTTCTTGAGGAGCATAATAGTCTGTTGGGCATATATATAAACAACAAAAAATATATTTAACATCTTTTTAATACATAAAACAAATTATATAAAAACAGCATGAAAGACAAGAAACTTTTTCGAAAGTGAGAATTGCTGACCCCATATAGCATAGATACCAAAGAGCAGGCCAAACATACGACACCAACCCAACACGTGAACTAGCCCCCAGACAAAGAAACAGAGGAGAAAGGAGAAATGGTAAAGAAAAGTACAAGGAACCAACTCCCTATTGTAATAGATAGAGTACAAACTATTTCAAATACAAAACTGTACTCACAGGCGCAGGCTTACAGGTATGTGATTTCTCTGGGGTTAGACACCCTCTGCCCCAATATACACCAGGATTCACACTGGTGTATATCCAGCCTTTCTCCTTCAAATTTTTTGGTATTTATAGCCTCAAAAGTCCTGGAGGACATTACCTGTTGCTGCTTATTAGCAGCCTCTACCTAGCAGTTTACCCAGCTGTCGATCATTGTGGTGAGCACCCTCTGTTTTGACCATATACTCTGTCTGGTCAGTTTCATTCACTGTGTCATATGTTATGGTTGTTAACAAGGCGACCTTACACATATATTTTTCTTCCTCCCCCTTCAGATTTTTACCATTATTGGCCATTTGATACAGACAAATAGCCAATCTAAATTTACTAAGGTGTGTGTTGCATTTGGCAGCACATTCTGCCTGTGAGTACAGTTTTGTATTTGAAATAGTTTGTACTCTATCTATTACTATAGGGAGTTGGTTCCTTGTACTTTTCTTTACCATTTCTCCTTTCTCCTCTGTTTCTTTGTCTTATCTGGTTTGCCTTTCAGGTACACTTCTTTCTTCCTCCATCTTCCTTGCCTTGTTTCCGCTTTCCCTTTTCCCCTCCCACCCCCCCCCCCCATCCAGCTCTTTTTCTTCCTCTTCCCTTCTTTTCCTAGGCACCACTGCCAGCACCATTATCATCTTCTAGTGCCCCAATTTGGGGGCTAGTTCACGTGTTGGGTTGGTGTCGTATGTTTGGCCTGTATAGCATTAGCCTGAGCCGTGTATCTAAGAACAAATAGACTGTCATTTTTTGAATGTTTATATGTAATTTCTTATTACTTTGCCTAAAATTAAAACCCCTAGTTTTTTACAATATTTATCCATGTGCCGTCTAAAGTCCATTCTCTAGTCCATTCATATTCTTCCTTAAACTATGTAGAGGGTTCTTTACTGTAAGAGCGGCAAGGATGTGGAATTCCCTTCCACATGCGGTGGTCTCAGCGGGGGGCATTGATGGTTCATGAAACTATTAGATAAGCCCCCGAACGACAACAACATACAGAGATATACAAGGTAATACTGACATATAATCACACACATAGGTTGGACTTGATGGACTTTTTTTCAAACTCAACTACTATGTAACTAAGTAACTATGTAAGTTATTGCCATGAAAAGTGTTTGGGGACCTGGGTCCTGCCCCAGGGGACGTGTATCAATGGAAAAAAAAGTTTTAAAAACTCACGTTTTTTCGGGAGCAGTGATTTTAATTATGTTTAAAGTGAAACAATAAAAAGGAAATATTCCTTTAAATATTGTGCCGGGGGGGGTGTCCTTAGTATGCTTGTAAAGTAGCACATCTTTCCCATGTTTATAACAGTGCCACAGCAAAATGACATTTCTAAAAGGAATTTTTTTATGCAAAACTGCTTGCAGCTGTAATGTTTTGTCGGATCCCGGCAATATAGATAAAAATACCAAAAATACCCCCAAAAAATGGTGTGGATGTCCCCCCCCCCCCCAAAATCCATATTAGGCCCTGCAGGTCTGGTATGGATATTAAGGTGAACCCAACACCAATTATTTTTTTAAATGCCCCAGGCCCCCAGGCACTAGATACTCTGAATAGCAGTATATACAGTATACTATACAGCCTGCCCTATATACTCTGCAGAAAATTGGGCCTTAGGTGTTGGTAGTACCAGAACACTGTAAGCCCTCACAGTTACTCTTGTTGGGCACAGGAATGGGCCCTGCTGTGAAATATTATATTGAGAATTGTAATTGCATGCCCTTGTTAAACAGGGGCATAAAAATTGGGCCTTTGGTTTTGGTGGAGACAGAACACTGTAAGCCCTCACAGTTACTCTTGTTGGGCGCAGGAACGGGCCTTGCTGTGAAATATCATATAAAAAAAATTAATTACATGCCCCTGTTAAACAGGAGCAGAAAAATTGGACTTTGGGTGGTGGTGGTGCCACAACACTTTAACCCCTTGCAGATACTGGTGTTGGGCGCAGGAAGGGGCCCTGCTGTGAAATATTATATCAAAAAATTTAATTACATTCCCCTGTTAAACAGGGTGTCACGTACCTTACAGCGGAGTCCGAGAGGATGAGGGTGGCCTCTTGCACGGTACCGGTCCAAGCACCCCTGGTGTGTGCAGGGAGTGCAGGGGCAGGTGCCTGCAGGTTAAGGCTGAAGCTTGGAAATACAGGAACTTCTGTAGAGAAGATGAAGAAGCCAGACACCAGATCCAATCAGGAAGAACCAGGTTGGAATAAACAGGAACAATCAGAAGTTGGCAACAGACTGGCGGTGGGGTACACAATCAGAAGGCAGAGCCGTAGCCAAAAGTCCAAGCCAAGGTCAGTTCAATAAGCAGAGGCAGGTAGACTGACAAGAATAATCCAAGAGAATGGTCAGAGGAAGCTGGGTATTTCAGGAGCAGGGTCAATCAAGCAAGAAGCAACAGGAACACAGGAACAAGCTGAAGACGATCCAGCACTGATACTGGGCAGATTCTCTGTATATATAGGGCGCCGTGCGCCAGGATTTATGGAAGCGTGTGCATGCGCACTAGCGTGCACACGTTCGTGCATGCCCATTCTGAACCCCGTTCGTCTCACTCTAAGGATCCATGCGTGCGCATTGGCGTTAGCGGAACAGGGATTAGCAGCTGCTGCATGAGGATGAGCACTTGCTGTATGAGTTCTCTGACACAGGGGCAGAAAAATTGGGCCTTAGGTGGTGGTGCCACAACACTGTAACCCCTCGCAGATACTCGCATTGGGCGCACAAAAGGGCCCTGCTGTGAAATAATAGATCAAAGATCAAAAATTGTAATTACATGCCCCTGTTAAACAGGGGCAGAAAAATTGGGCCTTGGGTGGTGGTGGTGCCACTACCCTGTAACCCCTCACAGATACTCTTGTTGGGTGCATGAATGGGCCCTGCTGTGAAATATTAGACCAAAAATTTTAATTAAACAGGGGCAGAAAAATTGCGCCTTGGGTGGTGGTGGTTCTGCCCTAAACTAAAAATATTGTTGTAAGCTAGCATCATCAAGATTGAGGAGGAATAGGATAGTCAGCTTTAGGGATGAGCTTCGACTTCGAGTCGAACATGAGTTTGACTCGAACATCGTCTGTTCGTTTGTTCGGCGAATTTCGAACATTATGGGCCATTATGGGCCATTCCCGCCAAATTGCGTCATTGCAGTGCATTGCTGGCTGATGATTGGCCAAGCATGCACTATGACCCGCATGCTTTGGCCAATCACAGCGCCGTCCGCACAGAAAGCCATAATTGGCCAAAGGCAGGGTGCCTTTGGCCAATCATGGCTCAGGGGGACCAAGTACATGCCCCACACTATATAAGTCGGCCTTGTGTAGTGTGCTGCGGCAGAGAGAGAGAGAGAGAGAGAGAGAGAGAGAGAGAGAGAGAGAGAGAGAGTGAGTGAGAGTCATTTCATTTCAGTTAGCTAGATTGAGCAGGCAGTTGATTCAGTTAGATCAGTATATTTAGTATATATATGCATTGCAGGCTTTGTATGTGTGTGTGTGTGTGAATGTGTTGTGACAGCAGGAAGGTAAAGTCACCTGGTTGCATCCAGGGGGGTAGATATATTTCTCCCAGATTCAGGCTTTATGCTGACTTATACAACTAGGGTGGAGAGTTGTATAAGCCCAGCTGAGGCTAGTAGGCTCATGGATGACTCATACCTCTAGGGAGAGTGTGGGGCGTCGTACAGACAGGGAGTTGATGAGGCCAGCTGAAGCTTGTCAGCTCATTTAGGCCTCTATAAGAACTCCCAGATTCATTAGGTGTTAGCTCATGCCTGGACCCAGACCTGTGTGGACTGTCTAGGGAGAGTGAACCCCTGTGCGGTGAGGCAAAGCCTGTGTGGCTATTTGTTTGGACTTTTACTAAACCAGGGACTTAGGGACTAGGACAGCACCAGGCTGATCCCAGTTGTTAGTTTAGGAAACCTGCATGTTTAGTCAGAGGTCAAACTGACCAGGATTTATTTTGTTTATGTTTCTTTTTGGCTTTGCTGTGTTTTTGTCACTGTACATAGAGAAATAAACCGCACCTTTTGATTTTGAAAACCACAACCTCCGTCTGCTGGCCCTGTTTTTGTGTGGGGAGCCCAACCAGGGGGTCACACACACCCGCTACTGAGTTAACCCCCTCACAGTTGGTGGAGAACCAGTGGCAGTTTTTTTTAAGCCAGCATGGAGGAGATACTGAAACAGCTGGCTCTAGCAAATGCCAATCAACAGCAGACAAATGCAGGTTTGCAAAGGAGCCTTGCAGCCCAGCAGCAAGCTCATCAACAAGCCCAGCAGCAATCTGAGGCCCGCTTCATAGACCTGTTACAGAAGCAAGAGCAGAGACTACAACAAATGGAAGCAGTAATGCAGCAACGTCCGCAGACCAGTGAGGAAAGCCGTCCCACTAATACCGCGTCCTTTGGGGTGAGTCGTTTATTGACAAAAATGACTGGAGAGGATGATCCAGAGGTATTTTTGACCACATTTGAAAGGACTGCTGAAAGAGAAAAGTGGCCTGAGGAGCAGTGGGCTGGACTGGTGGCTCCTCTGTTAACTGGTGAATCGCAGAAGGCTTACTATGACCTAGAGCCTGACCAAGCAAAAGACTATGTGATGCTAAAAGCTGAAATATTGGCAAGGCTGGGTGTCACCCTGGCTGTCCGGGCTCAGCGTGTGCATAACTGGACTTTCCAGCTTGGAAAACCCCCCAGGTCTCAAATGTATGATCTCATTCACCTGAGCAGGAAGTGGCTACAGCCAGAGACTTTGTCCGCACCAGAGATTGTGGAACGTGTTGTAATGGATCGGTTTTTGAGAGCTCTTCCTACTGCCATCCAAAAGTGGGTAAGCCATGGAGACCCAGAGACGGCCGATGGTCTTGTGGATCGTGTAGAGAAAGACTTGGCTACAGAGAACCTGACGGCCTCTTCCAGAGACTCTCGGACTTTCCACCCTAAGACCAGACCATCCCCAGGGGCGGATAAGAGGATTCCAAGGGGTGAGGGTGGAGAGAGTGAGAGGGTGGGAGCTCTACCCAAAGTTTGGCGAGAACAGCCTGGGAAGTCAGGGGCTCAAGAGGCAGCCAAAAGGATTGTTTGCTACCGCTGCCGGCAAGCGGGACATATTGCAGCAAATTGCCCGGTTGTGGAGGAACCCATGCAATGTGACTTTCTGACGGACAGACGTCAGTCGCTGTGTGCGACAGTCGCATGCACTGCCATTCGGGGAACTGAGAAACATTTATGCAAAATGTGTATTAATGGTAGAAATGTTGTGGTATTACTGGATTCAGGTAGCCTTGTGACCCTGATAAAGGCTGAATTAGTTAAAACAGAGGTCTCTGGGAATAGCAAGGTAGCTGTTATTTGTGTGCATGGGGACACCCGAGAGTATCCAGTGACTACAGTGTGTTTCGAGATCCCCAAAGGTACCCTCTCTCATCCAGTGGGGTTAGTATCTCAATTACCGCATGATGCCATTGTGGGAAGAGATTTTCCGAAGTTCTGGGAACTGTGGGATGATCCTGAGCCCCCCACTGGTGCCCCTATGTACCAGGAATGTGATAGCCAGAACTCCTCTGAGAGTGGTGAGGACTCTCCAGAATTTCCCTTGTCAGTATTGGCAGGGGAGACTCAAGAAACTGGAGAGGAGCCCACCTCCTCAGACGAAAACCTACCGTCTGTGGAGTTTTCTGATCTGGAGGTTCACAGGGAAAATTTTGCCACAGAACAGTTAAAAGACCCCGCCCTAATAAAGGCACGGGAAAACGTAGTGGAAATAGATGGCGAGTTAGTGAACCCAGATAATACCTGCACTTACCCATACTTCAGCGTAGAGAAGGACCTACTGTATCGGGTGGCAAAAAGGGCAGAAGAAACCGTTGAGCAGCTTGTGGTGCCCAAACCTTACAGGAAGTTGGTGTTGGAGTTGGCCCATGGGCACATTCTTGGAGGTCATCTGGGGACAGAGAAAACCCGAGAGAGGGTATTACAGAGATTCTATTGGCCTGGGGTGATGAAGGACATAGAAAATTATTGTTCCTCCTGCCCTGTGTGTCAGAGGTCGGCCCCGATGCCACATTTCCGTAGCCCGCTGGTCCCTCTACCCATCATTGAGGTCCCGTTTGAGAGAATCGCAATGGATTTGGTAGGTCCTATAATCAAGTCCGCTAGGGGGCACCAGTACATATTGGTTATAATGGACTATGCCACCCGTTATCCAGAAGCGATCCCTCTCAGAAATACCTCGGCCAAAACCATAGCCAAAGAGCTATCTCTTGTTTTTAGCCGGGTGGGTATTTGTAAAGAACTGCTTACGGACCAAGGTACACCCTTTATGTCCCGGGTTATGAAAGAGCTGTGTAAATTGTTCAAAGTGACGCAATTGCGTACATCTGTGTATCACCCCCAAACCGATGGGCTGGTTGAAAGATTCAACAAAACCCTAAAACAAATGTTGAAGAAAGTGGTGGATAGAGATGGAAAGGATTGGGACTGTCTACTTCCTTATTTGATGTTTGCTATTAGGGAGGTGCCCCAATCCTCTACGGGATTCTCCCCCTTTGAGTTACTGTATGGGAGACACCCAAGAGGGCTGTTGGATATTGCCAAGGAAACTTGGGAAAGTGAGAGTTCTCCCCACAGGAGTGTGATTGAGCATGTCGCCCTGATGCAAGATCGAATTGCACAGGTAATGCCCATCGTGAAGGAACATTTGGCCCAAGCGCAGTTGGCACAGCAGAGAGTGTACAACCGTGGAGCAAAGACCCGTACCTTTCCCCGGGGGATAGGATATTGGTACTTGTCCCTACGGTTGAAAGTAAATTCCTTGCCAAATGGCAAGGCCCCTACGAGATAATGGAAAAAGTGAGCGAAGTGAATTACAAGGTCAGACAACCAGGAAGGCGAAAGCCCGAACAGATCTATCACGTTAATCTGTTGAAAGCCTGGAGGGATAGAGAGTCCCTAGTCGCAGAAACTTGGTCACCAGCTCAAACTGGTTGCGTGATTCCGGAGGTTGGAATAGCAGCCACCTTGTCACAACCCCAACAACAGGAGGTTAAGGAGTTTGTGCTTCGCAACAAGGAGGTGTTCTCTGAGCTGCCGGGACAAACATCTGGGGTAGAGCATGATATTATTACCCCGCCCGGTGAAAGGGTGAAGTTAAAACCCTATCGGATCCCAGAGGCCCGACGGGAGGCAATACGGGAGGAAGTACAGAAAATGCTGAACTTAGGGGTGATAGAGGAGTCCCAAAGTGATTGGTCTAGTCCCATTGTGTTGGTGCCTAAACCGGATGGGAGCTGGCGATTTTGTAACGATTTTCGTCAGTTGAACAAAGTTACAAAATTTGACACCTACCCCATGCCACGTATAGATGAGTTGATCGACCGGCTGGGAACAGCCCGATACATGACGACTCTTGACCTCACAAAAGGGTATTGGCAAATTCCCCTGGCCAAGTCGGCCAAAGAGAAAACCGCATTTGTAACCCCAGACGGGGCGTTCCAATATAAGAGAATGCCGTTCGGGTTACAGAATGCGCCGGCCACATTCCAGCGGAAAATGGACCAGATACTGAGGCCCCATCGGAAGTATGCTGCGGCTTACCTGGATGACGTAATTGTCCATAGCACAGATTGGGCCTCACATCTGCCAAAAGTGCAAGCAGTCCTAGACTCTATCCGGGAAGCGGGGTTTACGGCTAACCCCAAGAAGTGTACCATTGGGCAGGAGGAGGCCAAATATCTTGGGTACACCATTGGCAGGGGAGTGATAAAACCCCAACTCAACAAAGTCGAGGCCATCCAGAGTTGGCCACGTCCCAACAGCAAGAAGCAGGTACGGGCCTTTCTGGGAATCGCGGGTTATTATCGGCGCTTCATTCCCCACTTTGCTTCTAAGGCTGTGCCCCTAACCAACCTGACGAAAGGGAAAGGGTCGGTCATGATTAAATGGACCCCCGAGGCTGAGGCAGCATTCCAATTCTTGAAACAAGCCTTATGTAGCCAGCCAGTGTTGTACTCACCCGACTTCTCTAAAGACTTTGTCGTACAAAGTGATGCGTCAGATGTGGGGTTAGGAGCAGTATTGTCCCAGGTCTGGAACGGGGAAGAGCACCCAGTCATTTACCTCAGCAGGAAGTTGAAGTCCCATGAGGTAAATTACGCCACGGTTGAAAAGGAGTGTTTAGCGGTGAAGTGGGCTCTAGATTCCCTTCGGTACTATCTGCTAGGTAGGCACTTTGACATGGTTACGGATCACGCTCCGTTAAAGTGGATGGCTCAAAACAAGGAGACAAATAGAAGAGTGAATAGGTGGTTCCTGGCCCTACAGGAATTCAACTTCACAGTAAAGCATCGCCCTGGCGTTCAAATGGGGAATGTGGATGCTTTGTCTCGAGTACATGAATGCCTGATTGCTGGTGTTCCAACCCCAAGGTTAAAACAAGAGGGGGGGGTATGTGACAGCAGGAAGGTAAAGTCACCTGGTTGCATCCAGGGGGGTAGATATATTTCTCCCAGATTCAGGCTTTATGCTGACTTATACAACTAGGGTGGAGAGTTGTATAAGCCCAGCTGAGGCTAGTAGGCTCCTGGATGACTCATACCTCTAGGGAGAGTGTGGGGCGTCGTACAGACAGGGAGTTGATGAGGCCAGCTGAAGCTTGTCAGCTCATTTAGGCCTCTATAAGAACTCCCAGATTCATTAGGTGTTAGCTCATGCCTGGACCCAGACCTGTGTGGACTGTCTAGGGAGAGTGAACCCCTGTGCGGTGAGGCAAAGCCTGTGTGGCTATTTGTTTGGACTTTTACTAAACCAGGGACTTAGGGACTAGGACAGCACCAGGCTGATCCCAGTTGTTAGTTTAGGAAACCTGCATGTTTAGTCAGAGGTCAAACTGACCAGGATTTATTTTGTTTATGTTTCTTTTTGGCTTTGCTGTGTTTTTGTCACTGTACATAGAGAAATAAACCGCACCTTTTGATTTTGAAAACCACAACCTCCGTCTGCTGGCCCTGTTTTTGTGTGGGGAGCCCAACCAGGGGGTCACACACACCCGCTACTGAGTTAACCCCCTCACAGTGTATATATATATATATATATATATATATATATATATATATATATACATACACACATACACACACACTGTATACAGTTTAGCTAGATCTCACTGCAGAGCGTTCCTGTTATTCTCTTCCTAATAATACTACAGGCTGGCAGTTGAATCAGGTAGCTGCAGTATATTCAGTCAGTGTACTGTATCCTGATTCCTGGGCACAGTGTGCAGCTAAACCTCACTGCAGAACGTTCCTGTTATTCTCTTCCTAATAATACTACAGGCTGGCAGTTGAATCAGGTAGCTGCAGTATATTCAGTCAGTGTACTGTATCCTGGGCACAGTGTGCTGCTAAATCTCACTGCAGACCATTCCTGTTCTCTTCCTCATAATACTACAGGCAGGCAGTTGATTCAGGTAGCTGCAGTATATTCAGTCAGTGTACTGTATCCTGGGCACAGTGTGCAGCTAAACCTCACTGCAGACCATTCCTGTTTTTCTCTTCCTAATAATACTACAGGCAGGCAGTTGATTCAGGTAGCTGCAGTATATTCAGTGTATATACACATATCCAAGCTTTGTGCAGCTACAGCTCACTGCAGGCCATTCCTTGTGTACCTATTGAAATACAGCAAATACAGTATTTCTGGAAGGCCAAGAAGGAGAGGCAGACTCACAGGCCACCAACAGAGGGCAAGCAGGCTCTGTGTCTAGAGGCAACAGTGCTGGTCATGGAAACGTGCATCCTCAGCACGTGGCCGTGGGGCACGCTTGTCCTCTTTTTCGGCAGCTGGCCGTGTTGAACCGCAACATGCAGAAGAGTTGGTAGAGTGGATGACCAAGCCATCCTCATCCTCCTTATCCTTTCTCACCCAGGCTCAGAGTACCTTGTCTGCCAATGCAGGTGCCAAAGCGGCCTATTCCATCGGCTCAAGGTCATCACTTACTCCTTCCCTAGCCCCACCATCATGAACGGAGGAGTCCCCCTAACTGTTCGACCACAGTGTTGTGTACATGCTGCAGGAGGATGCGCAGCGTTTTGAAGGCTCCAATGATGGTACCCAGCTTGAGGAAGGCAGTAACGTGACCCCAGAGAGAGGGGGTGCCCAAGAAGGACAACAAACTTGCAGTCATGTTCCCCCAGCTGCAGCATACTGCCAGGTTTGCTCCAGTGACGAGGAGGAAGGGGATGATGAGGTCACTAACTCTACGTGGGTGCCTGAAAGGAGAGAGGAGGAGGAGGAGGAGGGGGAGGCACATCTCCAACAAGGCAGGATGCCCTCCAGGGGCCAGCTTAAGGGCAGCCAAACGACTGCATCACACCGCAGAGCTCCGCATGTGCAGGGCGCTGCTGACTCTGCGCGTTTTTCCAAAAGTTCTTTGGTGTGGGCCTTTTTTTTTTCAGACGTGTGTAGCAGATCGCACCATTGCTATTTGCAACATATGTCTGAAGCGTATCAAGCGTGACCAAAACACCAGCCGCTTGGGCACCATATGCTTGACCAGACATATGTCAACCTGCCATGCAGTCCATGGCAAGCGTACATAAAAGACCCACACCAAAGAACAAAGCGGACCTCTCCTTGCTCCTCATTAGTGATGAGCCGAACACCCCCGGGTTTGGTTCGCACCAGAACCCGCGAACGGACCGAACGTTCGTACGAACATTAGAACCCTATTAAATACAATGGATGCAAACGTTCGAATTCTAAAGTGCTAATTATAACGACTATTATGCATGTTATTGTCCTAAAAAGGGTTTGGGAACCCGGGTTCTGCACCAGGGGACATGTATCAATGCAAAAAGAAGTTTTAAAAACGGTCGTTTTTCGGGAGCAGTCATTTTAATGATGCATAAAGTGAAAAAAAAAAAGTCAAATATTCCTTTAAATATCGTACCTGGGGGGTGTCTAAAGTATGCCTGTGAAGTGCCACGTGTTCCCGTGTTTAGAACTGTCCCTGCACAAAATGACACTTCTAAAGGAAAAAAAAAAACATTTAAAACTGCTTGCGGCTTTAATGTAATGTCTGGTCCCGGTAATATGGATGAAAATCTTTAAGAAAAATGGCATAGCTACCCCATGACCACCCCCCCTACCCCAGCCCATTACCAGCCCCTTTGGGTCTTGTATGGATATTAAGGGGAACACCGCACACAAAATAAAAAAGGCCCTATATACTCTGAACAGCCGTATACAGGCGGTGCATACAAGACAGGGACTGTAGGTTTGTTCTTATGTAGAATGTGTTTGTAATTTTGAACAGGTACATTGTTGAAGTGTAGCTCCAGCCCAAAAATCTATTTTTAAACTTTTTGGAAAACATAGGTAAGGGTTATCACCCCTGTAACATTTGTTTTGCTGTCTGTGCCCCTGTTCAGAACATTTCACCTCACTTTCCGTCCCAATGACAACTGTTTTTGAAATGTGGTGTTTTTCTTGAAACAAGGATTGGTGATAAAGCATCAGTACAGAGGAGACACCTTTCTCCCATATTAATTCTTACAGGAGAGAATTTTCCTTCCTAGGGGTAGATTTCCTCTCACTTCCTGTTGTCTTCTTGCGTTTGCAAGTAGGAGTCGTTTGTAAGTTGGATGTTTGAAAGTAGGGACCTGCCGTATATACTCTGCAGAAATAGGCCCCTTAGTTGTTGGTGTTGGCACAACACTGTAAGCACTCACAGTTACTCTTGGTTGGTGCTGGAACGCCCTGCTGTCAACTATTATATCAGGAATTGTAATTACATATAATTGTTGAACAGTGGTAGTAAAAATTGGGCCTTGGATGGTGGTGCTGGTGCCACAACACTGTAAGCCCTGACAGTTACTCTTGGTGGGTGCAGCAATGGGCCCTGCTGTGAATTATTAGATCAAGAATTGTAATTGCATGCCCCTGTTGAACAGGGGCTGAAAAATTGGGCCTTTCGTGGTGGTGGTGGTGTTGCCACAACACTGTAAGCCCTCGGAGTTACTCTTGGTGGGTGCAGGAATGGGCCCTGCTGTGAATTATTAGATCAAGAATTGTAATTACATGCCCCTTTTGAACAGGGGCTGAAAAATTGGGCCTTAGGCACTGGTGGCACAACACTGCAACCCCTCACAGATACTGTACTTGGAGCACAGAAATGAGCCCTGTTGCAAAGTATTAATTCAAAAAATGAAATGACACGCCCCTGTTAAACAGGGGCTGAAAAATTGGGCCTTAGGCACTGGTGGCACAACACTCCAACCCCTCACAGATACTGTACTTGGAGCACAGCAATGAGCCCTGTTGCAAAGTATTGCTTCAAAAATTGTAATGACACGCCCCTGTTAAACAGGGGCTGAAAAATTGGGCCTTAGGCACTGGTGGCGGCACCCATAAACAAAAATGATCTTCCAAGCTATCATCATCAATCGTATCATTGAGGACTCGGAGGAGGAGGATAGCCAGTCAACATAACAGCACAGGCACTCAGCATCAGCATCAGTCTTGAAGGGATGTGACATGTTAAAATCAATTAGTCTGTTATATCAGCATCAGGTGTGTGGTAGCTGGTGGTGATCCAAGACTGGTTCATCTTGATGAAAGTCAGTCGATCAACCGAGTCGGTGGACAGGCGCACCCTGTGATCCGTGACAAATCCTCCAGCAGCACTGAATGTGCGTTCCGAAAGAACGCTGGATGCAGGACAGGCCAGTAGCTCAATTGCATACTGTGCAAGCTCTGGCCAGTGATCCATCCTCAAGACCCAGTAAGCCAGAGGATTTTCGGTGGGGAAGGTGTCCAAGTCTGACCTTGCCCCTAGATATTCCTGCACCATGTTTATCAGACGCTGGCGATGGTTGCTGGAACCAATCATACTTTGGGGCTGCGGACTAAAGAATTGTCTGAACGCATCGGTCAGACGGCCACCTTCCCCACCACTCCTTCTTTGACTGGCCGAAGCCTCAGCAACTCGTTGTCCAGGACCAGGAGTTTGTAACCTCCCAGTCTCTGGGAACGCGTTGCAGACCTTTCTGCAAGTAGTCGTCGTCCTCCTCCTCCTCCTCCTCCTCCTAGTCGTCCTCCTCCTCCTAGTCGTCGTCCTCCTCCTCCTCCTCCTCCTCCTAGTCGTCCTCCTCCTCCTAGTCGTCCTCCTCCTCCTCCTCCTCCTCCTCCTAGTCGTCCTCCTCCTCCTCCTCCTCCTCCTCCTCCTCCTCCTAGTCGTCCTCCTCCTAGTCGTCGTCCTCCTCCTCCTCCTCCTCCTCCTAGTCGTCCTCCTCCTCCTCCTCCTAGTCGTCCTCCTCCTAGTCGTCGTCCTCCTCCTCCTCCTCCTCCTCCTAGTCGTCCTCCTCCTCCTCCTCCTCCTCCTCCTCCTCCTCCTCCTCCTCCTCCTCCTCCTCCTCCTCCTCCTCCTCCTCCTCCTCCTCCTCCTCCTCCTCCTCCTCCTAGTCGTCGTCCTCCTCCTCCTCCTCCTCCTCCTCCTCCTCCTAGTCGTCGTCCTCCTCCTCCTCCTCCTCCTCCTCCTCCTCCTAGTCGTCGTCCTCCTCCTCCTCCTCCTCCTCCTCCTCCTCCTAGTCGTCGTCCTCCTCCTCCTCCTCCTCCTCCTCCTCCTCCTAGTCGTCGTCCTCCTCCTCCTCCTCCTCCTCCTAGTCGTCGTCCTCCTCCTCCTCCTCCTCCTCCTCCTCCTCCTAGTCGTCGTCCTCCTCCTCCTCCTCCTCCTCCTAGTCGTCGTCCTCCTCCTCCTCCTCCTCCTCCTCCTCCTCCTCCTCCTAGTCGTCGTCCTCCTCCTCCTCCTCCTCCTCCTCCTCCTAGTCGTCGTCC